>CM041540.1:17377904-18770404 GCA_023238725.1 Scortum barcoo
AGTGTTTTAGTAGTTGACTGTGAGAATGATTCAGGAGTGATTTCAGGACCCTCACAGCACCTGCCGAGCACCTTAGGATTTCAAATCGCACGCTGGCAACAGGATTCCTCATTTAAACTAAACAAAATATTAAACCGTTTAAACCAAATGTAGCAGCAATAAAAATGGAAGCTACCAGGACTTTTGCAGCTGCGGGGAACGTGCTAATCACCGCTGGATTACCGAAGTGCAAACTACCAATTAGCTTGCCTGCTACAGAGACTCACTGAGGAGCTGTGTCCCTGTGTCATCAAGCCCTCTCGCCACCTATTTTGAAAAGACATGCTGATTAAGTTCACTCAGGGGTGTGACCAGATCTTTACACCGTGAATGTTAAACTGTGAAAAACCTGTCCTACTGCTTATTTGCTGCTTTGTCCGCATATTCGCAGAATTTTCAGAATATGCTCCTAAGTACATTTGTACAACTTGCCAGTGTAATCCCCAAATGTTCCTGGCTATCTTGCCTTTATCGGGGTGGTATTTGAAGTTACTTGGGGCTCATTTATAAGGTAAAATTAGTCACGCCACTTATAAATGACAATAAATCACCATGAACTGTACAAGGCGTCAAAAAAAATATTACAATCAATCTTAATTGATCTCTTAATTAATTACAATTATAATTACAATAAAAAATGATTGTGATGAAACATTAATATCCACTAATAAATGATATATTACCATGTATTTGTTCTAAAAAAAAAAAAAAAAAAAGAGTTTAATTAATAAAGAATTTTGTTGAAAGAAATAAGGATTTATTTAGAAATGTTGAGACAGAAAGAATATAGAATGAAAGAAAGACATCAGTCTGTTTACACATGGATTAAAACAGTGTTTGGTGAAAATATTCTTTTTATTTAAAATAATTTAGTTTTATGGAAGTGTACTGCATTTTGGAAGAGTGTGAAATCAGGCAGAGGATGTAGTAGTGGTAGATCCATATGTAGTTCTGACTCTCTCCATTCATTAGTCACATTCTCTCCCCAGTCCGCTCCTTCTACAAGAATCTGACATCAGTTTGGAGATAAATAATCTCTCCCTCCTTTTGCCCTCTCCAGGCAATCTGTCGCTTCGCTCTATCAGTCTCTTCCTCTGTCTAGCTCAAGACCCTTTCAGCGCCTCTCTCGGCGTTACGTTGTGCCTACTCTCCTTCTCCGAGCACGTCTGATGGAGGATGGAACGGGCAAAAAAACCCCAACCTTCCCTCCCCTCCATTCGTCTGCATACAAGCTGCATTACCACCCAATTACACTTAGATTACATTAATGTGCTTTCACTCAGCCAAGCCTCCTCTGCACGTGCCAAACCCATTCTCCACCCTCGGCGGTGCCCGCGTGGAGCATTATGGAGGCGCGTAATCTTGTGATATTGTGTCAGGATTAACATCAAATCTCATTATGGCTGTGGTGGATCACGGGAGAGGGGAGGACGGTGGAGGAGACATTGGAATTGGGGGCTTATCGTCTGTATTTATTTACTCAGGTTTTTAAACCAAGAAAGAGAGGAGGAAGGAAACGAGAGATGAGATCAGGGCTGTGAAATCTCAGTTACGGGTGATGGCATCTGGGAGGCTGATTTATTATACACAAGAGGCTGTTGGCTAATTTACCATGTGGGTCTATAGAACACACCCATGAACGCGCTTGCGCACACGCACACGCACACACACACACACACACACACACACACACACACACAGAGTCGACTGGGACGAACCCAACCCAACAGGGGTGAGGGGGTCAAAATGAGATGTGTTGCAACACAGCACAGCGAAATATGACACAAATCAAACAGCAGACCAGCCCCCCACCTCACCACGCCTCGTCCCCCCACACCAAACGCCTCTCTCCTCTGTTAGACCCCCTTCCCCAACCCCCCAGCCTGGCATGCTCGCGCTTCATAAACCTCTCTTTTATTACCAATACATCCCTGAAAGTTGTAATTGCCTAAGTGATGTATGGCCTGCGTCAGGACGTGGCTCAATTTCGCTCGGTTTAAAACGCCACCGCACCAAAGTGCTGTTGCATTAAATAAAACAGAGTGTCAGGATAAACAATGAGGGCCCAAAATCACATTTGGACACATACACCCCATTTCCCAGAGATGGATACAGGAGAAGATTTGGGGTGGGGGCTAGGGTGGACACTTCACACACACACACACACACACACCTCTTCTTACATGCATATATGCACCCATCCCATTTCAAAATTTCATTTTGCATTTCAAAAACACTAAACACACACACTGTATGAAAACAAACATGCATTTAAACACATGAGCAAAACAAACGCGCATACTCGCACACACCCTATCCTCCTCCTCCCAACCCCCCACCGCTGCACCGTGCTATTGAGCCTCAGGAGCCTCGCTAAAGCGCACAGAGGCCCCAGCAGAAACGAGGGATAACAGCGCAGCAGCCTTACAACCATTGATCCCCGAGTGCATCATCTTTTTATATTCGCAACAGGGTGGGGAGTGTTGGGGGGGGGGCTCAACAGGGAGTTGGGAGGATGGAGGGGGTGTACTTCCCATAAATGCAGGCAATGGTTGGGAAAATCTGTTCTTGTGTGGCAAACATGAGGGGTGTTTTCACAGGCCAGCAGCAACGATGAAGGGACGGAAACAGAGAAAGCGAAGTATGTGCGGCGACTGAGATATTCTGGCGCAACATCAGCATCCCCAGGCCTCACATGGCCCGTGAACTAAGCCACCATGACCGTGTCGTCTGTTGCCGTGTCAGATATGTGCAGCCGCTGGAAGCCAAGGATCATTGTTCCATTAGGTGAACCCATCACATGATCTGGAGCCACGAGGAAGCCACAGCGGGACGTTAATTATGGAGGCCAGACAAACTCCACTGTTTGTTCTCATAAGCAGCCCAGAGATGTTGTTCATCACTTCATGCAGGCTGTCACCAACACTAACACACATTGTGAAAGTCAAATTGAGGACATATGGACCTGCTGCTCTGTAAACCAGTAACCTGTTTGAAACTAAGGGTTACCATATGAGGATTTGCTTTGAATGTTCTGAAAGCTATACTGTTGACATTCAGGTTATTAAGTGTGTTGCATTTAGAGCATTTAGAGAATTTTTATGGCGATCCTTGAGATATTTCAGTCTGGACCAAAGAGGTGGACTTAGTGCCATCTATAATCAATGAAAAATCTGCCTTTTGTGTGTTTGACAACTGTTCAGGGTATAAGTCATTGTAATTTTATCCATGTACACTGCGCAGTAAAACACACTGCCTTTCCTCTGTGCGATGATGAACATTACAAAGAGACAAAAAAACCCTCCAGATTCTAATTGAAAACATCTATGTCTTTTTCCCCCACTGTATTTCTAAACATTACTGCTGTAGACACACAGCCTCAGAAAAAAATTGCGTCATTGGACACAGTAAATGTTTTCTTTTACTGTCAGTCAATGGGAGTGTTTTCATTGACATCTTGAAGAGTATCCTGGTTATAACTGGGATTTTGAACCATCTCATCTTTGTGTTTGCACATGTCAACAACCCATTTGTCACAAACCTGAATATAAAACATCAGGAGTACTTTGAAATTTCAACATTGCCTGTCTGTGTTGTGATCATCATCAAGCACCTGTGCAGGCAGAAAGCAGCAATCAGTAACCAGGATGCTGGTATTTGTCATATACAGGGATAAGGAGCAGCAAATTTCTCTGTTTTACTTAACCATGAGCAAAAACCAGGATACTAGTCAACATTAAACACAACAGGAGAGTGAGACCAACCTCCATGTTTGTTTTGTTTTTTCCAGAAATCAATGGGGAAGGCTAACATTTGTCTTTAAAGGTCTGGGCGGAACTCATTTCTCTGATTGGGATGTTGCATTTCACTTAGTATATATATATATATATAGTAATAGTGCATCATCACCTCAATACTCAGCTAATTAAAGAGCCGGCAGTATAGACCATACTACATACAGCGGTATAGAGAAAGACGACAAAATGTTTTGGTGCAAAAATGTCATTACGAGTTTTCATCATACGAGTTTTGTGAAGTCACTGAAGAAACAGAAGACGCAGAACAGATTGGTGTCTTGACTTCCCAGGTATGAGCTCAACATCAGCCTCGCAAACAGTCAAAGCCTACAAGAGCAATATAACGTTCTAAACGCTGAAAGGAAAAAGGGTAAAGGACTTAAACAGGCACCTTAAAAAGCCAACTGAGGAACTTGCAAAGTAAACACCAAAGGCAAGTAGCTCTGGAGGAGAAATGCAGGTCTGCCGAAGAGGAAAGACAAAACCTTAAGCAAGTTCTCGAGCAACAGGACAGGAAATACAAAGACCGAAAAGAATTGGAGGATGAATATCGGCTCATAAAAAAATGAACAAACCTCTGAGCCAGCAAAAAGTGCTGCAACAGAAGGTTCAGGAACTTTAGCTGAAAGTCTCCAGGTAGGATCACCTGTTAGACCACTTTAAAACACAGCAGAAGAACCAAGCCTTCAGCCAGCCCAACACTGATCTAAACTTCAAAACGAACAAAGCACGAGGACTGAATATTTGGCAAAGAGAGCCAAAAAAGGTTCAACATGGACTACAATTACAATCTCCAGTGCAGGATCTGGGATTCGAGAGAATACGAACATGTGATGTTATCCAGGAACAACACAGAGATGAAGGAGGCTGTAACGAAGGTCAAAAATGTCCTTCTAGTTGCCCAGAGAAGCTTCTCAGGCAGACTGGAGGGGTAGTAGGGCTTAAAGTACCTCTGGATCTGAATCTAGGTGCACAGAGGGGAGGCTGGGCTGTGTTGGAGCTTTACTCAAACAAAGTAAGGCTGTAACTCTCGGCCCTGCTTCCTCACACATCTGAAGGAGTTTTCTCCGGGTGCTCCGGTTTCTTCCCATTAACTTAAATTGGACTGTGGAGGCCACATCAGCTGCCCTCCACCTGTGTTAGTATTTTATTTTGCTTTTGGTTACTTTTTCGCTCACACATTTGACAAATAATGAAAATACACAGTCTTTTGTTTTAAAATATTACACATTTATTTACTTTGGTTTCTATTTGGGTGCACACAATTTAGTTAACATTCTGTCACATCGATTTAAGTTACGATCAATACTTTTTTTTCCCTTTTTATCCACTGAGTTCCTCTGGAAAATGGCCTGAAGCCTGGAAAAGAAGGCTTTTTAAGGACAACCCCAGGAAATGGGAAGCAACTAGCAGCAAAATGGAGAAAGGGGGTGACCAGAGTGAAGAAACGTCAAAGGTATTTTGTTTGGATTTATTATCATTTGCTTAAACTTAATTTTGCTTTTCTGTACATAGGTTCCTTTGGTGACTGTTTAGGTGGTGGTTTTATGAGTTTGTTAGATGTTTTTGAGCTGTGTTGTTTGTTTAGTTCCCCCTTGTGTCTGTGTTGGGCTAGCCCTGTATGTAAAAACATCATGTGTGTCATTGTTAGCTAGATCTGTTCAGGTTCAGTTCTTTAATGTTTAGTTAACCACATTTAATTTAGGGCCCTTATTCTCTTATTCTTTTCTAGCTAATAATTTTCTTTGAAAGTTTTTGTTATTGGTTATGGAACTTTATTAAAATGGTTTCCTTTTTCTTTTTTTTTTTTACACCTTTGTCCTTGTGCCTTTCTGCTTGGTCCCTGACATGGGCCAATTATATATTAAAAAAACGACAGAAAGATCGACTTTGTTTTGATGTATAGTTTTTAAATGTATGATTTGCAACTGTCAAACACACATCGATGTGCTGTTTAAATTAACTCAGGTGCCCAGAGTTTGTACGTTTTCAGTACAGCAGAGAAAAGAAAAATGTAGAAACATTTTTAATATGTGATTTATTTATTTATTTCATTCAATTCAATTCTTACTTGGCAGAATTCGTACTTTCACAGTTAAGGCACCCAAATTCTGGCATATTGTCAATACGAAAAAATTAGTTTTAAAAATAAATAACACAGACATCAGTAAATCTACGTTTCGTTAACGAAAACTATGAGTAAATATTTTCTGTTTCCTTCATGACTAAGATGAGATAATGACAAGACGGCACCAACATAACTAAATATTAACTGTGACTAAGTTAACGACAAAAAAAGAATAAAAGGTATTTTAAAAATAATAATTTTTGCTGACAAAGAAAGGGGAGACTAAATACATATATAGTCTAACCATTGAGACTGGTAGGATAAAGTTATATGCCAATTGCAAAAAAAAGCACATGACATTTTGTATTTATATTTATATTTTTCTGTTATGTTCTTGTTGATGGCACATCAGGACACTATCAGGACATTGTCATTTACACACCAAAAAAAAAAAAAAAAGGTAAAATGCAGTTTGACCGTTTAGATTGGTGGTCACTTATACTTCAATTAAGCACCGAGCATTTTTGATCTTATTACCCAAAACTGTGAACAGGGTCAAAGAGTATGTTAATAAAATGAAGATAAACCTGTAACAAAGTCATATGAATCAATTATGAGGCAGTTTATTGTTTGCTATCGAGTACATTTAATTATTTTGTCTGTACAGTGTGATTTCAAACAAAACTTGCTCCTCATTGAGGTATATAGGGCTATACCAAAATCTATTCACAATTCAGTGAGAATTACTAGAGAATATTTGAAACTTTGACATGCACGTTCGTTTCTAAGGTTATAGAACCACTGCTCCTGTGGGTATATGTGTACATGTTGTATACATTTATATGTATATATGTATATGTTATTTTACTCAATCATCATAAAGCTTTTTTTGCTTTTTCAAAAAATGACGAGTTAATGCTGAGAAAGAGAATTCAAATCCCAAACTTGAAAATTGATTACCTTGAATGCATCTCTCCTGTGCGTGTAGAAAAAGTATTTGAATGTGAATGTTAAAGTAGAGCAGCTGTGAAAAGGGCCACGTGTTGTGTTCGCTGCATCGAGTGAATAAAGCATCTGCTTGAAGTTACAACGATGTCTTCGAACATTCTTCAGAGCAGGCTTTGTCCAGACTGCAGAGGATAAGTGACGAGCCAGACTAAAGCCACTTGAATTAGCCTAATGAAACCTGAGGTAACTGCCAGTAGCATTTAAGCAAATTAAATTACGTTTTTCTTCACCTACAACTAGCTAACATCAACTAGTACAGAAGAAAAGGCAACCAAATAACCTTTTATTTTTTGGAACACATATAAGATGAAGTTAAATCATGTGTACTTGGCACCTAGAAAGAGTAGTTCTAATCTTTGAAACCACCCAAAACAATGTACCCTTATTCAGAAGTCTTAAGCTGCATTTGAGTTAATATAAGAGAGACAAGACAACTGTAATACAGGAATGTGAAAGTGATTTAAATGAGGAATTTTGTGAAGAGAACTTGTTGACATTAATATAAATGTAGGTATCACATGGGGGAAGCTTGTCTTGCCAACTTGTTTTTTTACTGTTTTATATTTATACTTCTAAAGAGTAAAGAAATGTGCAGACAGATTAACAAGAATTACTGAGTTTTATACCACGCAACATATAACCGTCAAACATTTTCAACGTAACATAAAGGTTAAGTGTTGCTTGATTAAAGAGCAACTCCTGCACTGAGCAGACAGATAGAAATCCATCTTCTGGGAGCTGATTGAAAAGACGCTGCTGAATGGGCTGGTGCTGAAAGGTCGTCGTCGGGGGAAGACAAATGCATGAAGTATTCATCACTCTTTCGTATGTCACACAGCTGTTGTTAAATGCGTCGGCGCATGTAAACACCAGACTGCATTAGATCACATCCCATGTAAACAGTTGAGCTGAAATTTTCAATCAGAATTATTTCAGTCTGAATGACAGAAAAGTGTGCATGCGACTGCAGCATCACACAGGAGCTACAGAATGCCCTCGGGCGCGTCACGCTCTACCCAGAATCATGTGAAGGGTGGGGTGATGGAGGAGAAGCCGGAGAGGACCCTTCAAGTCTCCAGTATTCCATTAGCCAGTCTGTGATGTACTGCTCCACCACATAGACCCACACACACACACACACACACACACACACAGATGGGAGACCAGTCTCCCCGTCTCCTCCCGACACCCTCCCCCATCCCACTGCCTCTCTCCTCTTCATCCTCCTCCTCCTCCTTCACACACCTCGCACCCTCCGTCAGTCACCATCCATCACACAAGACCTCCACAGATGGGCCTTCGAATAACACACCAGCACACACACACACAGTCCCCATGCTCACTTCCACCGGCGCAAAAACACACTCACAGGCGCAGTCGGCAACAACACACACTTACACACAAAGGCTCTAGACTCTCTGTCACTCCTCCACTCCGCGGGCTTGGCCAGACACGCACACGCTCCCAACAGCTCTCGGCTTAACACTCTCCCTCCCTCTCACTCACTCACACACACACACACTCCACTTTCCTACTTTCGCACACACTCCACCCCACAAACTCTCTCATCTGTGGCTCTACGTGGCTCGGAAACCAAAAACCTCCACGGCTGAGGGGAAACCCAATTAGGACACAATTAGTGCCATCAGATCTACCTGAGAGACTGCGCCTCACTGCTCGAGCTGGCAAAACAAAGCGACGCGCGGGATCAGGCGGCTGTGGTGGTGGTGGGGGGGTTGCGTGTGGAGGAGCGCCACCATTGTCGCTCACTTCCCGCGCTCCTTAAAGGCTGCCGCTAATTTTCCCCCGCGTCTATGATCAATGCAGAAAAAGAGCAGCGCTAATGAGCCTCGCTCCTTTACAAGAAACACCGGTGCAAAACACTTCGGATCGGTCTAATCTAATTAAAGATAAGGAGGAGGAAGGGTTGAAACAGAGAACTCCGAAAACTTCTGCGCGAAGGTAAGAAAACCCCATCAAGCGCACGGCCACTTCCCATGCTAATCAACAAGTTAGTCGCAGAGGAACGAGGCATTAACAGGAATCAAAAGCATGGCTCACCTTTACACTTCCAACCATGCACTAGTTTAAAAGGAAGGATTTCAATCAAAAAGGTATTCCAATCAGGATCCGGCTCTTAATTTTGTGAATGTGACCCTTCAAGCGCTCCATACGTGACATATCCAGAGACACGCATCCGGGAGAAAAAGACAAAAATCCTCCCTGAGAATCCAGCAGCACCTTCTTAACCCCTTCGTCCTGGATGCTAACTCTGTCCCAGCGCCGCCTGAGGAAAGCCTCCTCTGGCGCCTGTGTGTGTGAGGGAGGGGAGGTGTAGCAGTCGTAATAGTAGTTGTAGTAGTAGAATGAGGTGGGATGGATAGATGGAGAGGGGGGGAGCAGGAGGGGAGGGGTGCCGGCGGCTCACACCATGAGTGGAGTCGCATCGGTGTGCTCTCTCGGCGAGGGAATCGAGCCACCAGAGAAGATGATGATGAAGAAGAAGAAGAAGGAAAGAAAGGAGGAGGAGGAGGAGAGAGGCTTGAAGGCAGGCAGTGGTGAATGAGTGGAGGATGCAAGCTCCCTCCCCTCACACTGCTGAGTCTCTCTCTCTCTCTCTCCTACACACACACACATCCTACCCCCCGCCCTGCTACAGATTGCATTGCACTGATGAAATTTTAATGGTTCTTTTAGGAAGAATAATGAACATGCTAGTCCCTGGAGTTGTGTGTATGTGTGTGTAAGGGGGGAGTAGGGAGGCGGGGCTACACTACACACACCTACAGAGGCATGCAACAAACATTCATATGGTATACAAGTGTGTTTTTCTCTTTATCCTCTTCTCTCTTTTACACGCGTTCACCCGAGCATACTCCCACTCACTCTCTCTCTCACACCACACACACACACACACACAAAATCCTGCACAGATTCGCTCACACACCACCCCTTTCTTCATTTCATCAGCACACCACATAGAGAAACACACACAGACATGCACATGCCATGCGGGCTTACACTCAACATCAAACACTGCTGCTGACAGACACACACTCTCTCTCTCTCTCTCTTTCGCTCGTTCCCTGTCGCACAGGGTATGATGGGGTGGGGGAGTAAACACAGAGATCCAACCCATCCTCAAAATGCTCTCTCGGTGCACACTTGCATTCACACACAGGCACACTCACACAGGAGCGCACACATGAGCACACACCCCAATGAAGTGGAACAAAGAGCGCAGAGGCAGCATGTGGAGGCACCAGTAGGAACACCATGATGGGAGGAGAGGAGTGAAGTGTGCCAGAAAACACACTATCTTCAAAGTACCTTCAGTCTACTCCACCGTAGTAGAGTATGGCCGGGTAAAATAAAGAATGAAACCCATCACTGTCAAAAGAAAAATGTAGATAATTGAATGTAGGCATCATCCAATGCAACTAATCACACATAGTTTAAACGACTTATAATGCATTTTAAGTGGAAATTAAGTTAAGGCACATAAAAGGAGTGCCAAATTCAGCTCCTGCCAACTTCATTCTTGTTTCTTGACCATATAAATGGACACAAACAGCCATAAACTGGGATTTATTTCTTTAATTAAAATCGTTAAGTTATGGATGAAAAGCCTGAATTCTGCGTGTTTTGCTTTCACAGCTGTTTCTGATGTGTGAACATTTTTAACAGTCGGATTATTTGCTCAATAAACTGTTTAATTGTTTACCCTGTGCAGTGACAGAACGGAGACAAATGCACCAAATGCAGTTAATCTGTCCGGAGAAGCTGAAACCAGAAACCATGAAGGGGGTTTTGCTTAAAAAAATGAATCCCTCAATTGATTAATCAATTTTTTAAATAGCAACCAATTCATTTTCATGTCAAACAGCCAGTCAAGTAATCGGTTAACTACAGAACAAGAGTCACATTATGAGGGGAAACAGACTCCAATCTTATATTTATTACAAATATATAATCAGACAGAATGACTGTCTGAGCCTCTCAGACATCCCCCCTCCTACAATAAAAGCAGCAGACTGGTGAGACTGTTTCAATTCTGGATTCAGCACCACCTGAAATTTGCATTAATTACTTGCAAAAATGTCCCTAAATCCTTCAAGTCAAACTGGTAGATTTTCAATGTTGCGCATCTTTCACCCACTAATTAGCGCTGGTTTGCGTTATGGTTTTCATATGAATAGATCAGTAATATATATCCGTAAGTGTGTTTAAGTATTCTAAAAGTCAAGATTTTTTTTCTCAATAATGTAAGTACTGGCTAAAAATACTTTAATATATAATAAGAGTTTATCCAGTTACTTCAGCCCAGCTAATCTGCTTATTCAGGACTGTGTTGATGTGTTTTGATCACATTTGATTGACAGTAGCGTGATAACATAAACAAACAACCCATCAAATGTCAAATATTGCTCTGTATGTAACATCAGTGGAGCCCCGCCCACCTCAAACCAGAGAAAATAATACAGACACTGAACTCTGTGAGGCGAAATGTGAAATAAGTGAAAGCATAATCTCAGCAGAAAACATAACACTCATATTAATACCCAGCATTATTCAGTAAAAACTAAACCACTATCCTAATAATCCGTCTTTCATCATCTTTCATCAACCATCCTCATCTTTCACTTTCCTCATGTCTAAGCTAACAGGAACAGACTCTCTGAACTGAACTTCCCAAGTGTCATTTTCTATCAGGTGTCAGGAGTGACTGGTAGAAAAGTCACAATGTATGACAGTATGACCTGAGAGGTGCCATGGTGCATAAAGGTTTGCAGTTCCTTGTTCTTTGTATGAATAAACTGGCAATATGCCCATCTGTGCAGTGGAGAGAAACTGGGGGCAACACTTTTTAAATTATGCTTCTATTTCAGTGCATTATAATTGAGCATTTAGATAATGGTGTGAGAGCTAGCCCATTCTAGTAAAATGCATCTTTAGACCTCAGTCCAAACAAGCCCAACAAGTCTGGACTGTAACGACTCTTTTAGGAATAAGAGTCAAGAGTCAGGTCACAGATTCATGTGAGGGAGGGGGGGTTGAACCTACATCAGACCAGGATTCCTCTGGCTCCTTCACTGTTCCTCCGCTGGCCACGCATCAGTATTCATCACAGCAGTGCTAAAAGATCCTGAAAAGAGAGAAGGCAAAAAAAAAGGGATTTGTTACAATTTGACCTGGGTAGGAGCTCAGAAATACAAATGTGATCATCTCAGATTAGTCACAGTTGAGTTTTTGCTTCTCACACTCTCTGCCCACTGTCTCTCATTCCAGATAGAGTAAAACAACAGGGTGGCTGCCGGGCGATTTGCCGACAGCTTAAGACGTCTTATGCTGCAGATCCTGGGAGCGATTCGTTCCGACTGCTCCCTCCCGCGGCTCACAGCGGGTCCCCCAAACAATCCCACCGGAGCTGTAGCACAGCGTGACCGAAAGTCTACCCGATGCAGCACGACATTAAAGCAACTTTGAGCGCAAAAACAGTTTTCTGGAAAGTTTTGCCCGTCTGAAAAAAAAAAAAAGAATAAAAAAACCTTCAGTAAACTCTGAGTCAACTCTCTCTGGCTGTCGAAATTGTTCTCATTCCTCATATCCCCCACCAAAGGTGCAGCATCCTACCCCTGCACCATTCCCGAAAATCAATTACCTGTGAGGATTATAAAGCGCTACCCCAACCCCCCGTCTCAAAACAGTGGTGAAAACAGAGAATCATAATATAAACCTCCAGTTCTAAGGCCACTTTCATTCCCCTCCAATACAGAAACTCCCAAGAGGCCAAGGCCAAGTTTACACACAATGTCAAGGAGACGAACTGTTCAGAATGTGCCTCTTGGTCTCACATACTCACATAGCCTCTTTTTTTGTCTTTTTTCCACTGAAACAACACCACACTTGAGAATCCGGGAGAAAACAAGCCAGTGGAGTCTTTAAGGAGCCTGTTTGAGTTCTGTCAATAATGATGGCAATGCCGGGGAGAGAAAGCTTGAAAGGCACTTAAGAGCCAGGCAGGGGTTTGATGGCAGCAGCCGCGATGTGTGACATGCCAGTTGTCCTTCATCCCGGGATACAAAAACAACAGCTTACAAGGTTAAAACCGTCTAGAGACTAAGAGATGCCTCGCCGGAAGAGATCTGTGCAAAGATTTACGATATTTGAAAAAGGAAGATGCTCTTGAAAGTGCTCGATATTAAAATCAACATGATGCATTAAGGGTTGCAGGTGAGTCAAGCAGAGGCTTGATGGGGAAGATTCATGACGCACTGTCTGACACGCAGACACTTCTGTTCCTCCTGGGATGCAAACACAAAAACAACTTAAAGGTGAAGACTGTCTGGTGAGAAGAAAAGTGTCACATTTGAGTAAAATACTGACTGTAAACAACAGGCAGTACATTCAACAGTGGATGCTCTGCACAGATGTATTAAAAAAACAGTCGAATTCATGAGATATGTTGCCATGAAATCAAAACGAGAAGACAGTAAAAGTGAAATCATGCAAATTGGGTAATTTCTTGCATTTTAACAGGTTGCTGTTTGGCAGTTGTTCTTAGTGATAAATCACCCCTCTCAAAAATGTCCCTTTCATAAAATACCACAATGAATAGCTGGGTGGAAGGTAGGAAATACATCTTAAAGGTAATGGTTGGCCGCGATGTAAACAATATGCAAGTCAAGGTAAATGAGCTCCAAAATGCAAAAGCACAGGTATGTTTCTTAAGAAAAAAGTAGTAATGCAATTCGAGACAGCAGATGCTACGGGCAATCCCTCACATCAGAAATCATCCCTGACGCACGCTGTTTGATTGGTGAGGAAAAAGCCGAATCCAATTAACAAGTTTTCTCTGGACGTGACCTTTTCCTTCATTATCGCCACTGGCCGTCCCCCGGCTGCCCGCTTTAGCGGCCATGATGGAGGATACTTGAGGAGACGCCAAATTGAAATCGGTCGCGGGTGAGCTGAGGTGTGTGTTCAAAGATAAGGCTTTCAGTGGCTAAGAGAAATATGTGGGGATCCTTCCTGCAGGGCGATTAATGACATTAGCAGTAGAGCACTCGGACACTCTCTCTCTCTCTCTCTCTCTGCCCAGGTGCAGTCGGGTTTTATACTACCACTTTTATGAGGGATCGTAATGGGTGGGTGCAGCTCAAAACAAACGGGAGACCAATTAAATGTAAGGGCTTCCCGGGCAAGCCGCTAATAACAGGGCCAACAACTCGTTTTATACACGGCCCTCAGAGGAGGAACACTGGATATATTTCCTGAATAGAAGGCAAATTTCTTGTTTTAGTTCAAAATATTTTTATCTACTTGCACTTTAGACAATATCTCTAAATACTTAGGGATATTGATTGATTATTTTGCCGTATCAATGAATGTATCATAATCTAGTAAATTTACTGAAAATAATACTTGTAATCTCTTTGTGGATAAAGGAATGGCTGTTCAAGACTAATCCTGACAATGAAGTACTTTGACATGATATATTAATCCAATATTGACACGTAGAAATTAAATTAAAGGTTATAGGTTACAGGGAGAGTTACCCGATTTAGCAGTATCTGTAACTGTAGACAAATTTGATCATCTCAAGAAAAAGTCAAAAATCACATGTTGAGCTCTACTAATCAGTTTTATATTAATAATAAATCACTCATGGTGGACCCTCAAAGAATTATTATTATTACGTCTCTTAAGCCACCTGTACCGGCTCTGTGAGCATACAGCTGAGGTTGATGGGATGTCGTTCATTTTACAGGCACTGGACAAATCTAAACTCTGACATGATGATGGCGCTAGCTAAAAGAAACAAGGATTCACCAAAGTTATTGCAAGCTATGCTCCAGGGACGGCAAATGTCTGTTCCAACTTTCATGACACCCAATAATTGTTATTCAATCCGGATCAAAGTGGAGGACAGACGAACTGACACTGGTAACCATAACAACTGTGTAAAGCAAGCAGGACCGTGAGCAGCTTGTTTTACAGTTCAAATAGACAAAAAAAAAGATTAATGCAGATTCATAGTGCTGTGGCAGGGTAGTTATTTTTTTGCAGATAAGTTGCGTTATGAAGTACAAAGGCTGTTTACCCGATTAAAACTGTGAGGAAAACAAGTAAAAGCTCCTGAGCAGGTAGAAGAGAGGGGCTGTTTGAATATAACAAACTATCAAATGAAAGGAAGAAGAAAATGCCAACTGATTTAACAGACTGTACCTCAAAACGGTTCACAAAACCAAAAACATGACAAAAAAAAGCCACCAATTACTACAATAATGAAATCTTAACAACACCACAACAGAACGGTGAAAATGGCTTGATGACTTAATGATATACTGCGCATCTCCCCGTGAATCTTTATCCTAGTGGAGATGTGCAACATTAGCAGAGCCAACGTGCCCCATATGGCTGTGGCATAAAAACAGGTAGGACCATAACTTCAGGCAATTTAACGCAGCTTTCTAGATAAACAGGGCACAGTATACCTGCCTGGAAAATGACATGTACTGGCATCTTCACAGCCTTCCATTAACACTCATCAGGGTGGAAAAAAACAGCAGAGGACAGATTTCATCCTCCGACAATCGCCAGGTTAGTTTCGCAGATGAAACGATGCCATGCCAACGTGAAGGCGTGTGCCAGTGTGTGTGCTTGTGTCATTTAGTATTCAAAACACAACGCACACAACCCGAGCTTGTCACAGGGATCTCTCTGGAATATGGGAGGACTGAAACTAGAGCAACTTGAGAAATGACAACAGAATCCTTTGAAATTAGTCTTTTATCCATTCAATCTGACATGAAATTACACCCCTAGTTTCATTCACAACATGGTTTTCTCCTTTTAGGTGAGACATGCATGTCGTTTATTCATTTACTTTTGAAGCACTTGATGCTCAACAATACTTGGTACACATCAAGTTCCCACAGAGGGAACTCTTTCTTCATCAGCTTCATAGCAGCAGCACAGAATGGCCTTCTGGGAGTTATCGCTGTAGAACAAAGGACCGCAGAGAAAGCCATCACCTGCCAGTGTTGTCAATTCATTCTTTTTGAATGAGAACATGGCTGGGACATGACTAATCTATGATGTTAATTAACCACCATTAACATGCTTCAACCCAGGCCACAGCTGTTTCCGGGCAAGCATGACCATCCAGGAAGGCTCTCTGGGGGACGTGGAGCTGAGAGTGGAAGCTTGTCTCAACTTCCTGCCACACTGCCATGTGTTTGTTAGTGTACCAGGTGCATACATTTCTTCCATACTCTTAAGTGCCTAGAATGAAAATGTCTCTAGTATGCAAATCTTTTAAACTGATTTTCCATACTGTTGCATATGACTACCCGGACCTGTGCAGGATTCACCACCACTCTGCTGCCATAATAAAGACTGCCGGCAGGCGTAATGGCGCGATAACCAAGCGCATTAATAACCACATCATGTAGAGATGGTTTGCATGATGAAGGCCAGCCACCCTGGTAATTGGGAGGCATGAACAGCAACCTAGGAGGGAGAGATTGACGACTGAGCTGAACCACCCCAACACCCCCACCCAACGCTTTGCCTTCCATCACCCCCCCCTCCCTGTTGTATTGTTACATCTCATTTTCTCCCGATCCATCTTTGTGACACTGGTGAGCATACGCTCAGGTCGAGGTCAGGGGCGCGTGATAGAATTAGCGTCTCGAGGACGATGGATTAGTCCTCTTACCGTCAACACAGTGGGGGCGGTTAATGGGTTACTGATTCACATAAAGGGGCCTCATCAAATGAATCAAGAATGTTGATTTTGTCCTACATATACCATTAATTTGTAGGACTTGGCTTTAGGAATGACAACGCAAGTCTCTCTGTGGGTCGGTCCACCAATCAAGTCCATGAAGTCACACAGCAACCACTGGATTGTCATGAAATTTTATACAGACATTCATAACACCCAGAGAATATCTGAGTTTGGTGATCATCTAGCATTTCATCTGAGACTAACAATAAAATACTTTGGCCAACACAGTTAACCTGCATATACTTGAATATCTGCATGTCATCATCTAATGGATGAAAAGGTGTATGCTGTAACCTTAAATCTGAAGTAGTCACATCAGCCTCTCTTTCAACAAAAAAATGACTGTGACGCCTTAGTTTCAGTGTGTTTTCAGCAGGTCACAGGTTTAGGGTAAGTGTGCTTGACCCTGATTTGTTCTCCTTACTAAAAAACAAAAACAAAACACCTGAAAACCATCCAATCGGGCCACTATGCCACATTCGCCTTCTCTCGAGGGGCTCATCTCACTTTAGGTGATGGAGTCGTCAGCTAATCAGGGTTGAGTTTAGCGTTAGGTCCTGTTTGAGCTGCAGTACATTTGAAAATGAAACCACCAAAACTGCATAATACAAGGCCCTTAATGCACATTTACACCTGTGCCTGGCAGCTAAGTGACTGCTCAGAGGGTTTCCACTGGCTGTTTGCGGATGCAGCGTGAGCCAGAGCTGCTAGGAGACGGTGCCGGAATGGTTCCCTTTATATGCCTCTGTGTCGACGACACAATGAGCAGCATAAAAACACATTAAACTGGCTTAAATTTTTAGCCAACGCAACCAGACTAAGCGTCAGTGAGAGCAGCAGCGAGGAGTACGAGAATCAAAACCATTGTGTGCTGACAATATGGGCAATGATAGGATTAAAGAATAAAGAGTGAGGATAAAGAAGGAAAAGGAGAAAGGGATTAACAGGCACTGTCCGATGAGGTAAACGGGGTGATTTGTCTTCTCTTATTCTTTACCAACACAACAGCATAATAGAGGAAAATATGCAAAGGGGGGGATACAATTTACAGGGGAAGGGGGATGTTAAGTAACAGTGAGGACCACTAGAATGCATCAAATGGTTGACTGCCTAGTCTGCTACAAGAAGACTAATTCCCAGTGAGACCTGCATCCCCACACTTTCCCTCTCCAAAGGCACGATGCCACCATTATGCATGAAGACTATTGGCAAGTGTCCCTGTGCATAAATGCATACACATGAGGTAAAATTGGCTCCCTTGGTGAGCAATTGTTCAGAGGAATGCATGGTTAACATGATGCGGAAGTGAGGCAGTGGGAATCATATGACTTGTGCCAATTCCTCCAATGCCTGTGTAAAGCATTAGCAAAGAGATTAAATTATGGGCCAGATTATGCTCTCCCTTTAGTTAATGAAGAGGAAAATGGAAAACTGCCTGTGCGTTGAAGAGATCGTTCTTAAAGTTAACTGGTAATGAAAGCTGGGTTACATACCCGATTTCCTTTGCCGAGCGCATCAGAACGCAACACAGGGGTGAGAGAAAACAACAAGCAGTTCCCTTTAAGACAAAATTAATCCATGTATCTGAAAACCTGCCTTTAATGACAGGGTGGAATGAAACTGCTAGTTAATTAGCCCATCGTTGGAACATGGAATAAAGTCGGAAGAGACAAAATGTTGACAAAAAACTAATTACTCACAACCTATCATAGACATAATGCAGAGGGGCCATTTCCTGCTCTCCCCTGGAGTCACAGAGAAACAACAATAACCAAGACAAGCTAATAAAAGCCATATCAGGGGGATTAGAGCTATTATGAATTATTTAAGACGCAGCTTAAATACTTTCTAAAGGATCTTATTGGCCACTCTCTGAGCCATTCAGGCTTCTGTGGCTCTCCTGCAGAGCAAAGAGCACCATTACACCTTTACTCCCTTACGTGTGTTTGCAAAGTCATCATGACTCAAAAGCTTTTAGGGACTGACTTTGACCTTTGACCTCAAGTTACACATGTACATATTCAACATATTCAATTAAACTTTATTTAGGCAAGCCTTAAAATGTTTCTGGGTTTGCAGCTGGATCGGTTACTGCTGCCATTCCTTCTGGATTGTTTTATTGGAGGCTTGTGATTTACTTGCCGGCTTGTAATAAAACAATTTAAAATCAATATTTCCTGTCAAATGTTGAATGCCTCAGCTGTGTGATAGGCAGGATACAGCACACAGAGGTTGCCATAATTGCAAAATGAGCTTCTTCAAAGCAATCAATCACCCTGCTGGAGGCTTCTTTTGCTACAATGACCAGCTCACACAATCCCTTTGTTATCACAAATACAATTAGGACGTACAGCACTAGCTACTGACGCAATCCCCCCTGAAGTATTTCACCTGTCCACACACTGCACTACTGCTACAGGCAAGTCTTTCTTCATTGTTGCACCACAAGCACAAATTGTGTTATCCAATACATGTGTATTCGGCTGCCTCAAAGCAATGGCGTGCATTAACTGCCAAGTCACATCAATAGCATTTTTCTGACATACACTACACAAGGATCCATTTCAATTTAGGCCCCAAGGCCCTTTGACATCCTTTATCATCAACACAGAGAGCCACTTGTCTTGGGAGATTGTGGAGCATTACCACAGTGGCTGTCACTCAAGACACAACAGCCAATCAATACAAGACAGCCAGGCCGTGTGGAAGCTGTATGATATGTTTCATGACAGCCAGCCTGGATGGGAGAAAATTGGATGGAGGCTCCTGGGCAAAAGAGGCCAGTTTAGTGTGTTTGGACACAGAAATTCATTCAAAGATGAAAAGATCGAGTGCACACTGTCAGGAGATTGATGCAGGTCCAGACTGATATATATTAATTTATGGTACCAAAAGATACAATCCCAGTGGCTTTGGAATTTGTCAGATTGTCAAACTTTATTGTTGTTGGTTTGTGACCAAAATCGTACTGTTTAGGTTTAATTATCAAATGTGAGCATGCTAACACAAGTTGGTGACCATGGTAAACATTAGCTGCTAAACATCAAACACCAAACACATTGCTTTCGCAGTGAGAGCATGTTAGCACGCTGTTGTTAGCAGTCATGATGGTGGCTCTGTACAGCCAAACACAGCCTCTCTCTGCTATTGTTGTAATAAGGATGCAATTTATTCTTTTTTTTAATATAAACATGGATGACTGGCTTTCCTGGAACGACATCCTTCAATTACCAGTTCAGAATGCCAGAAGGCCTACCCTGCTGACATGAGACAAGACAGATTCTGATGTTTTCCATGTGGCTTCACCCCCATAATAAAGCAGCAGGAGCTGGAGCCTGACCTACCAGAGAGAAATCAATATTCCACAGCAAAAACATCTTTGGCTCCCATGGGAGACCCCCATTCAATGGGCCAAAAATATCTGTAGGTGAAACTAAATAGGCAGTTGTTGTATGTTGCGTTGCACCTCATCAAAGCTTTACATCATGAAACTGTAATCTGACAGAATGAACAACAGCTTGTGACTGACATTTTTGGGGGTCTGTAAACAGTGACCACAAAATACAGCACTCAGTGATGGAAAAAGTGGAATTTGATGCTTGTGTTAAAAAAAAAGGCAGCTTGAATACAGTGTGGCAGTAAATTAAATCAGGTTGCCGCTGCAAAAACGGATAATGCCAGACATGTAACTCAGCATTACACCTAATGTGTGTCAGTCTGCCCGTCACGCAAAATGAACAGCCCAGGGGTTTTTGGGTTCAAATTAAATTCCAACGATGGGCGAATTCTCGTTTTTTAAAAAAAGCAATCTAATTAAATTGCCATGCGTGGTTGTGTATCTTAAATTACATGCCAACACCATGCAAATGCTGCAAAACCAACACCAGATGCAGACTTCAAGCGCATGGCTGCTGGGGGGGGGTTTGACAGAGACGCCACATGAGCATGTTTATATGGGATGAGATTAAAGCAAAAATCCACGAAAGTAATTTCGCTGTCATGGCTTTACCTTTGATTGAAACTGGTTGATCGTTTTATGTGTATTGTATTGCATTGTCACCCCTAACCCTACTTGCCAAGATGATACAACCCAAAATCTCATTTCTCTGGCAATTTCCACATCCAACGTTATGGTTCTTTTCAGCACAAAGCAAGAGATCAAATTCCCTTTAACCTCGGGAAGAGAGGGGGAGGATTGGGGGGGGGGGGAAGCCTTTCGTGAGTTTCACCAATGACATTCAGAAGCTGTGAACTTGTTGATGCGCTGGATCAGGGCTGATATTGAATTGAATTATGAGAGGCCACCCTGCGCACACAGCTTTGATGTCAGGGGAGGCGGGTCGGTGACGAGGTGAAGGTGAGGAGGGTCAACGAAAGGAGGAGGGGGGAGAACCATTATGTTCAGGTTGGAGGGAGAGGATGAGGGTCCCCACAGATGCAGCCGCTGAGCCTTTTAAATCTGACTCACCGAGGGGATGGAGAGAGACAACAAAGGCGTGCAGACAGAGGGCAGAAAAATAAGGGCACAGGAAAAGCAAAAAGAACTGGACACAGCACTGAAGGCAAAAATCACACCTGTAGTTTTTGTTATGTTCGCTCAGAGGCACCGTGGAGACTCAACATTTTGTCAAGATTCAAAAGCGAACCCAAGAGCAAAACTATGATTAAAGTCACACTTCTAAAAAACAGTATCTCTGTTCTCTTAAAAGAAGAATGTGACTCTCATTTCCACTCCACTTTGCCGCACCAAAGGAAAAAGCACTTCAGAGTTTGATAACCAGCTCTAAGCATATCAAGTGTGTTATCTACATTTAAAACCGCGTTTGAAGAACATCTTAATTTCTGTACAATCCTGAACACTGCTACCATTCTAAATAACTAATGTCACCATCCACAAATCTGCAAGCGTTAATAAAAACTGCTCCAAATATTCTTGATGTTTAATGTAGCCTAACAGTGGGAAGGTTAGAGATTCTCTGTCCTTTGGAAAACAAGCAGTATCACGGCCAGGTCCTATTCTGTAGGGACAACAAATACTGTCCCTATTTACACACAGTAATCTATAGCAGTGGTATCCAACCTTTCTGGCCGGTGTGAAATGACCCCTTATCTAACACAAAGCAAAACACTATTTTTATTTAACTGTATTACAGTTTGAACACAATTCTTTTCAATATTTGACTGTTCTCGCTGAACGAAATGAAAAGTTAATCTCTCCCTGATAATCACATCTGCATAATTACGGGTAATGACTTCTGTGAGACTGCTTCAGTCACCCCCGATTTTGATTAAGTTAACTTCATGTGCCATAATAGAGTGACAAATTTTGCCAATATTGTCAAGTTGGTCAATGGTTAAAAAAAACAAAAAAAAAAAAAGTTCTTCAGTGCAAGCTTCCCATCTGCTCAGAGACCGTAACATCCAGCTGTCTCCTCGTGAGGTGCAGTGCGAGGCTGCAGCTCACGTGTGAACCAGCTGTGTCAGAGCCATTAGATGGGTGAGAGAAAAGAGGAATAGAGTCACTAGGTGTGAATTAATAGGGTCCAGCCTGAGACAGAGGTGTGATGCCTGGCTCAGTTGCGTGCTCAGTGCCAGGGTTCACTTGTAAAACCAGCCAGCCTCCCTGGGCATCATTACAAGCTCCTGCACACCTGCCGCAGCGTGTGTGTATGTGTGTGTATCAAAGTCAGCGGGGTGCAGAGGTGATTTTACGTTGGGTGACTTTACAATGTGTACTTCAGGAATTCTCTTCCACTTTTGATTAAATCGTTTCAACTTTCAATGGCTTTGAAATAAACAAATAATTGAGGAGAATCGCTGCTTCTGAGGGGTGCGGGGCTGTTTCTTTGTTGCACCTCAGAAGTTTGGTTACTAGAAAGAACTTCAAAGTGAACACAGATCTCCCCAGGCGCTGCAACTGAATGGATTCAATGACAACACAAACAAGCAGCAGATCTGAGATGAGCAACTCCTGATGCACAACAGGCGAAAAACATGAATGAGCTCCTCCAACACTGACAGCTATATGCCATATTATGAATGGACGCTGCTCATTCTGTAATTAAGGTAAGCTTATGCTACACCTGGCAGCAGATTGCCTCTTTGTAGTTGCAACTTCCTCCTTCTCCCACTTGTATTACCTCAGAAATAACAACCATTTCCAAATCTCTGCTGAGGCATTACATTCATTACTGGTTTGTATCACAGAAAATCAGTGCTTGGGTTCCTGAAAGCTTTTCACCTCTGCAGCGCCCAGTGTGTTAAGAAATGAGCATTTTTGATTCTCGCCAAAGAGCAACATGTAAGTATCCAGATTAGCATTAGTATTAGCATTTTCAGAAATACACTTATTTGCTTTTTTTTCCATAGAGTCCGACGAGACGTTCGATACCACTCCCTGTCAGTCTGTGCGCTCAATATAAAGATGGGGAGATGGAGAGAACAGTCGGCCAGTAAAAGGAGATCTGTCGAGCCAGGCAGAGCAAATTTAAAAAAGATGCTCACTGCCACAGTTCTCTAGCAAACTTTTCCGCCACCCCACAAATTTATTTTGCATTTTGGATAGTAGCTGGTTTTCACTTTTTAATCCTGGATTACACACCCAAATCACTGCATTAGCTGCCGTCTGTGCATTCAACCTGCAAATAGGGCCCCCAAATAGTCATTTGTTATCAAGCCATTTCTTCTGACTTTCAGCGGCTGAAACAAGGGCTGCATTTTGACTGTTTCTGAACCATTTCTCTTGTGGGTTTAGCGAAAATTACTCAGTAATTATAGCTGCATCTGAATATCCGATCCAGCGCGGGGAGTTGAAGCCTGAGAATCTGCATTAACACACTTTGAGATGTGACATTTTCTCCGAACACACACCTCATTTTCACCTCACGCTTCGCACTGACACATCCAGCATATGTGAATGCCTTTAAGTGGCTCGCGCGTGTAACACTAACTCATTTCCTTTCACCTCTATATAATGTTCACAGCACCTTATGGATATTGCAGTTTACGCCGCCCGTCAGGTGCACGTTGCCGTGTTAACTGCTTTACCAGCAGAACTGAGGCCGTTTCTCACCACACTCGAAATCTCTACACAAACCCAGCAACGCGCACGCTGCATGCTAAAACCCCCTTTTCAATATTCATGGGGAGGTGGTTTTTCCAGTGCCGGCGCAGTCAGACTCCCCGCTGAGTTTCGTGGGGTGGGGCTGGGATTCACAGCACCGGTAACTGAGGAGGGGGGAGAAGGGGGGTGTTGTGTGCACATGAGTGATCCCGATGACGGTGTGTTTAAAAATAGTGGCATGCCGTCATGTGGAGCAGGTCTCGGGGGGGATCTGAGGGGGTGAATCGAGCAGTGTGTGGCATCCTCCTCTCTCTCTCTCTCTCTCTCTCTCTCATGTTGTGGATCAAGGTGCCAGTACTCCCAGTAAAGAATGAGATCACTCTGACTGGAGGGGGGCTGTCAGAGCTCCTCAGCGTCTGTCATATCTTCACTACTTTGGTGGTCCGTCTGCACTGCGACTGTTGAGGCAAAATTCTTTTTTGGGTTTCCTGTTTCTGACCTGTGATTCTGAAGCATAGTGGTTCATGTGACGGGAGAATAATACATTTTATTTTGAGATCTGGTAAAATGGCAACATTATGGAATAATGTACATTGATAGACATTTCAGGGTAAGATTTCCAAAAACACACGAATAAACATATAAAATACAACACCTTGTTTAAGACTGACCCAGTGGTTACAAACCTTGCCATCAGTATTAACAATCTAATAATGTATAATCATTTTTCATTTACTTTAGTAGTAGTTTTAGTAGTATTTTCCATTTGGTTTATTAAAGTTTTTTTCATAATGTTCATCTGCAGTTGCCATTGAACCACAGTTAGCTATAAATGTATATGTAAATGTGTAAAATGTAGAAATAAAACTTCTCAACAAGTCACATATAAGCCTGGTTTCCTTAAGTTAAAAACCCCTAATCCTGCCAAATAAATTTAATTCGACAGTAAGGTTACTGAAAATAAATTTCTGTTTGGAAAAATCTATTGAGTTCATCCTAGTTATGATGAAGTCACAGTTGTAAATATCTGAACATTAGAATTAAACCAGATTTGTTTGTCCTCTGGTCACTTATTTAAATGGTGGACCAGTGGGTGTTCATGTTATTCTACAGGATGCAGTCCCTCCCTCCAAGGAGAGTGACAGCATCAGTCCGCCCCAAACCAATATACCTTTAAATTGAAGTGACAAAGTCTGCTGGAGCAGGAAGTGAAGGGATTATAAACTAACCAAGTCCACAGAGGGAGGAGGTCAGAGTGGATGGACGGGTCAACAAAACATCAGACTTTAACAGCAGGGACACTGATGTTTGCTCTGCTTCACCAACTGACAGTCAACACTGGTTCTTTTAAAGCACGACAACGACTGACCAAACCTTAACCACGTATTTATTACTGTAACCATGACGATGAAGGTCCCCCTACCATAACAAAGTAGTCGTCTCAATCCAAACCGCCATTTTTCCCTGACCTTAACAAAGTATTCATATTAACCCAAACCACAGCCTTTCCCTGAGCCTGACCAGAGCGTTGCCACATCATAAAACAGATTTATTTTTCAGCAGTGATTTGTAACGGGTTTGGAAGACACGCACAAATGTTGTCGTCCTGCTGATACGGGCTTTTTGGATCACCGTGATCAACAGTGTTTGAAACCCCCTTTCTGATGGCAGAAGAGAGAAGGGTTTCACTTCAGGTGGCTATGAGTATGGCTACTCAGATCAGGTATATACACTTGTGGATTGTAGATGACATATTATACCATCTAGTTTGTTTGAATTATACTGAACCTTCGCTCCTAAGCTGCATCATAGACCCTTGGAAGAGGACAATGGCTTACATTTTCTTTGCCGTATAACCGATCCCAACAAAGCCACTAATCTGCTAAGTCGCGCAAACTAACCGGCCATTTGGAATCGGGAAAAATAAAACCCCGCGTCAGTGGCGCTCTGATGACAACACGTATATCATGCCAGGAAACTGCGAGCCACGTGGCTGCTGGATCCAAGCATTTGTGGATCGTCCCCTACCGTCACTCGCCAGATAAGGAACTAGACCTGCCAGTTCTGTTAAACACTAACAGAATCTACATTTAGCTTTTAAGATGAGAACACAGAATCACACAGTCTTCAAACATGACTTTCAGTGGAACGCAGCGTGATGAGTTGATGTTAAGATGAAGACAGCCGATATGAGACGCTTTATTAAATGTCTGGCTTCAGTTTTTGGACAGAGAAGAACAAAAGACTGAATCTATCCATCTGAATCCCAGATCTACAAAAACCTTGCAGACTCTCCCCGTCTGGAAATACGGTAATCAATATTGCATGCCTCATTCCGAGATGACACTCACCGTTTCAAATATGTGACTATTCAAAGAGAAAACGATTGCTGGCTTTCACATCACTCATGTTATCGCAAGCCCTCAGAAGATGTTCAAATTTTAAAATAAAGGGCGCTATCGTCTGTGTTTTTCTTTAACTATTCATCTAAAAAGAAAATCTTTTCCCAAAATGGATACATTGCATCTTGGCAAGAAAGCCTTCATTTGTCAATACTTTTCTGGAAATCCATGTGCAACAGAGCGTGGAATTGAGAACAGTGCCAGTGGGAGCGGGCGGCCAGCGCTGACCAGAAATGTAAATTGGCGGTCTGAAAGCATGGGCCAGGAGCCTTGTCAGCTGCACTCCTGCAAACAGTAATAACTCTCTACAATCACACCATAATGATATGCTTGGGGTCCTGTTAACTCTGCATGTAATAATGGTCTCGCTTTTCTGTGTCTGTGAACAGAAAGGACGGAGGCGGCCGTACCGGAGAGCGCTGGTGTGTGGCGGGGGCCCACGGTGGTAACGGGGGTCGCACTGGATCATTATCCTCGCCATTAACATCCCAATTACACACCCCCACCCTCGCACCAGGAGCAGGCAGATATGTCCTGTGACCTTTATTTGAGGCATAACTTGTTGTCCCCTCCTCTGTAATTCTGAGCCGCAACCTTGAACCCCGACACTCTCACTTCTCACCCCCCCACCCCCTGGTCTCTCGTGTTCCCCCCAACCCATGCTGACTCCGTGATGCTAATAGCGGAGGAAGTCTCAATTACTGTCAAAACATCACATAGGAGAAAATAATGAAAGGAACGCGAGCGGGCGAAAAATCGGAGTGGTGAGACTCAAGTCAGGTTGCAATGTGGGTAATGTAGGCGCCAGGTTTTGACGAGGAACAAGAATGCATCGTAAGGAAAAAAAAAAGATTATACCTCTGGTTCTGCTGTATTGATTTCTAAATTACTATGGGAGCACGAGGCTAAATCAGTGGAGTACTCTCTTAAGGTCTAAATGTTTCCCTGCTGCAATGCTTGAGAGAAACTGAAAACAAACGTCAAACTCATTAGCCCATCTGTGCAAACAATCATTAAATATCAGTCTGGCTTGTACATGCTTGACTAAGAGCTCACAGTTTTTGCATAGACGAAATGTATTATAATGACATGTATTCACCTGTGCCATCAGACAACACGCCTCAGATGGAAGTTTGTCTGCATGTTCCAGCCTTTTTGTAGCAATGTCAGCACATCCTCAAATTTCGGAAATTACCTTGCTGATATAACCACTGAAAATGATAATCAAAACTATCTTTTTTTTTTTTTTTTAAACTGGTTGAAAAAAAAACCTTTGAAGAGAAAACATGCAGAGGTCAAATGCACTGCTCCGTCGCTGCCTGACGCGTACATATTCCGACTCCTGATGCAGCACCGGTTACAGTTTAGACAAGCTACCTTGTGACATAAACATTACTGGAAAATCTGGGCAGGGGAAGTGAATAATAAACTCCTTGCTGCCTTAATTACTGTTGTCAAGGTGCCCTTGTGTGCAGCACTTAACCCCCAATTGCTCTCATGGCTGCTCGGTGGCCAAATATTAAAAAACTGAGCAGGTCCCAGGTAGAATTGGGTGTAAATGTGAATACAAAACAGGACGCATGGAGAGAAAGAGCATGTGCGCCCTGTCAACATTCCCTGAATAAATAAAGATTAATGTAAACAATCTTTCCATTTCACTGCCCCTCCAGCATCCCTGCCTACCTCCACTTATCTTCCATTCTGACACTCTTTTTCCTCTTTGCCCCCCTCGCCTTCTCCATCAAAAAGCTGCTTTACATGTATGAGGTGCACACAGTAGAGCCGTGATGAAAGAGGCAGAAATATATAGCGGAGGGACATGAGCCTTGAGCACACCTATGGTACTACGGGATCACTCCCATAATTCAACACCACACCCCGTTCGCCCAGCAGCCCCCACTCCTTGCTCTGCAACATGGTGCTTCAGCCATAATGCGGTGACAATAGAGGGAGATGGTTTATTTCATGTGCCATTTCCAACGGCACAGCAGTAATGAGGAACAACATTAACATTTTGCTGACACGTGTTTCTTCCCCCTCCCTCGTTGGGCATTAGTTTCCAGTTTACGCTGTATTTCATTGCACTATGAGTTAAGCATTACACACCCGATGCACCTGATTTCCTTATGGCAGGCGATTTTCCTCTAATAACAGGATTTGGAAAGAATATCCTAATAAGTATGAGTCATGATAATATTTCCATTTTGGACTACAAATACTTGCTTTGAATGAATCAATTAATCATTTACTCATTAAAATGACAAGACAGCCAAGGTGATATCCTAAAACACAAATATTTCCAAACCCAATTATATAGCATTTACAGTGATGTAAAGCTGAAACCAGGCATTCACTGACATTTTCCCCTGATAAATGACTAAAATGATAAATTAAAACAGTCACTTTTTACTTTACTTCATCAGTTAAAAGAATCACTTTACTGATTTTTCTCCTCAAGATAATTTTTCTTTTAATTGGTAGTTCTAGTAAGTAAAGTATGAAAAGTCCATTTGGGTTAAATGCACCTCGTGGAGTTTTTTTCTTTTTTTGTTTTTGCATTGGGCCTCACTCATGCATGGTGTGTCTGTGTGTACATGTTTTCCTTCACATAAATTATTTACAGAGCTGATTTTTGGAGATATTCATGTTTGTTTGCTAGCAGTCTTTTTTCTCCTTGCCTTTGTTGGAACATTACTATTAAAACTGTCAATCATAGGCACATACTGTGTCACTCTTGTGTTCACACATGTAAAACTAAACAAAATGGAGACCCAGCCTTTCTCTCACTCTGCTCCAGAGCACTACTAGTGGTGAAAACTCCAGAGGGTACCTCAACTCTAATTGAGCTTGAAGTTTTTAACACAGAGCTTTGATTCAAACAAAGAGCGTGACAGGGACATTTACTTGTTAGTAGGCTCTAATGAAAGCTGTTTTTCCATCATGGGAAGTGTAGGTTTCTTCTTTGTACCTTGATAGTCCCATCCTAAATGCAGCACTATTGGGAGTACATTTTCGACAATCCGCCCATTGCTCCTTCTCAAAGCAATACCGAGAGACACAGCAGCAAAAGGTTCAGCAGCACAACGATCACAGAGTCAGTAAAATACAGTGGCAGATCCCTGAATATTGGCAATATCAGTTCCACGCTCTTCAAGACCACTGTGGTCGTATTCTTATTACCAGTCTCATGAAAAGTGGCACTCTTGATACTGAGTAAGCCTGCCTCTGAATGGATGGTCTGGGAGACAGACAGGGGGGCTTTAGTATGAAAAAGCCCCTCCATGCCGCACCTCCCATAAAAAATAGATGAAACCAGCCAATCTTTGAAAGAGTAATTGGTTCCCTGGTGACTGCCTTGCACTCCTTCAAATTCCACCAAAAATAAAGCCAAGCAGACACCATAGAAGGCTTATAGGACACAGAAAGGAAGAAAGAAGAAAGAAAGAAAGAGAAAGAAAGAAAGAAAGAAAGAAAGAAAGAGTATAGTGGATGTAGCGCATGTTTAGCCGTTTGCAAAATGAAACTCTACGTCAGCAACAGTGATAAAAAAGCCTCTTTTAGGTGGTGGCTGCTGGTAAAGCTGTCTACTTTTTCCATGCTTTCACACTTCTGAGCAGATTTTCTTGTCTTTGTCCGCGATTTCAACAATCCATCAGCTCAAGAGCTGCTAATGGCTTGACAGTGTAACAGCACCCTGAATGGTCAGAGAGCAGCCGGTTGGCGTGGTGTGTGTGTGTGTGTGTTGCCTGCCCACATGTGAGCTTTACTCATGTCACTGTGAATTCCATTTGGGCCATTTTCCACACAAAAGAGGTTCAAGAAATCAATCAGGTGCTCCACCTCTCGTTGTGGTTTAATTACTCTGACAGACAGCAGCGCAAATCAGCAGCTCAGCTCGATGAAATGCACACGCCCGCATTCTGACAAATGGCATCAAGCGTAATTGCCTCTAAATGAGCAAATTAATGGACATGCACATCAATATCAGCGCTGGAGAAATGTCAGAGCGCACAGGCAAAATATGGGATGAATTGTTTGCTGTGATTCTTCAAACGAGCATTTGTGAGGGCGAGATAATGTCAAACAAATGTCTTTTCACGAAACTATTCCAAGGTCACTGGTGCTGAACAACTCGAGCAAAAATACAATATTCTTTTAATTCTTTTATTAAAAATCCAACATTAGCATTATCATCCCTTTTTTACCCTTCCTACTTCCTGTCTGACAACACATTAAGCTTCTTATTTGATACTCCTTATTCCCACAAGGGCACATTAAGACTCACCAGCCCTTCCATCAGGTCTTTCATCATAAAGCCCAGGTGGCTCTTGTCCTAATGGATGACACCCTCAGGCTGCTTTATCTGACAGATCTAACACACATCCTGTGGGCAGGGAATAAAACACTGTCAAAGACAATGAAAAAGGTGAAGATAGTCTGGTCATTAGAGAGGACATACCTTAACCCTTAGTGTAGAGTGTTGATGGTGGCAACAACCTCTTTGGATATAAGCAGAGACACCTCCTGTCCAAGTGTGCTGGCAAATGTCATCATATATGCAGACTGCTTTGGTTTTATATGAGGAATGGAATGGATTGGAATGGATTGGAACTCTGTTTGTGAGGCTCACAGCATCAAACAATGACATAAAACATCTCTGTCATGATGTTCTGGGACTCACTGAAATAAATGTGTTATATCAGTCCTCATGTATGCACAATGTCAAAGAGCCCATTTTAAGCTCCATCTCATCAGATCAGTCTAGAAACTATAAAGCACTTGTAAAAGAACAGTAATAATCTGACTAACAAGATTTCCCTATATTTCATAAGTTTATTTACAACACAACAACAGAATGTTAGCTGCTGCAGGAAATATACCTGAGTCCCAACTTCAGTCCCTGTCATTCAGTATCAGACATTATAAAATAATAATTATACCCTCAGTCCTATCAATAGAATAACTGGTGGCCAACTAAAAATAACATCACCATTACCTCCACAACACTTATTTATCTTATTTAGCATTTGTCTCAGCTGTTTTGATTCTTGTTTAATATTGAGTAGGACACATTTGCTCCATTTAGTCATAGTTTTCACTGAGAAAATGAACAGTTTGTGTAAATCTTGAAAGTGCAAAGAAAAAAAAAGAAGAAATGTTACACTTCCTTACTTATTAAACATTTAACTATATTCCTGTTCAAAATCAAACCCAAAAGACAACAACCAACCAGCACGAGTGTGTTCTCTCTCTGGGGTTAATATTCAGGAAACAGGCAGATTACATGAGTGAGTGCAAGAGTAGCAGTGTAGACATCAACTCATTCTTGAGACCTTTAAATGCACAGTTCTTCAGTTCCAGTATAAAATATATCAGCCATCTTTTTCTGACTTTTTCTGAACCTGCCGTCTAACACAAATACTGCAATGCTTCTGCAACGCTGCTGAAGCTGGGAGAGGGACAGTCAGAGACCCCAGACACCCTCTGTGTTTCTGCTGAGGGAGCAAACATCACTTCACTTGAGGAGTGAGTGACAGAATGACAGCCATTGATCTCAGCACCAGCTTGGAGGTGGCTGCGACTGTAAGCTTCATTTTGTCCTTGAGAGGGTAGTCAGAGGGCACGACTGGAAACGGGGGTGAGGTATAAAGTGCAGTGTGATGATTCTGTCCATTCCCATTTCCATCCAGGTCTCCCCCACACGATTGAGCACCCAGCTGAGGGGTCAACTGGACTCCGTCTGGAGGGGCTGGCAATCAGGTTCCAGTTTCGCAGAGGTAAATATTAACCATCATGTAGAGGTCAGCAGTGTTAGATCGGGACCTAAGCGAAGCAGGATGGAGGGAGACAGCAAAGACGGTTCAGCATGGGAGTCTGCAACGTCAGCTAAAGCGCGAGGCCAGCTGTGCGATGTACTGGCTGCAGCTGACAAACATGTCAGGTCATTAGGGCAGTTTCATGCTTAATCAGGAATAATTCCAGAAATACACCAGCAGTCATGCGTCACACCTCACAGAGCACAATGTGGAGGCTGAAACATCCTGTGAACACGTTCTTCTCCTTCACTCAATCCCACTTAAGAATAAAACCTCCACAATATCTTCCTGCTGGACACCCAGTCTCTTTGTCCTGCTGTTTTTTGTTTATAATGATCATCATAAAGACACAGAAATACTGTCTGCATTCTGGTGTTTGGGTTGGATTTGATGATTGAGCAAACAAGAGTAAGTGTTACATCCTTTAAAAGGTGCTTTCAGACAGTAAAGCTCCTGTATCGTTTCCCTCACTGTAGTTTCTGTGGTTGCCATGGTCACACAGCGACCCTGCTGTCTGGTTTATATTGAAATCAATGGAAGCAGTAGCAGCAACCGGCGGCTGGCTGAAAGCACCTTTATAGCGTGTTATTTTGCATGTCAGGCTTTGCCTTTGTCCTAACATTGCTTTTTCATGCACAAAATATTTGTTTCAGCAACTTTAAATTGACTTAAGTGTTGACAAAGTGATATAACGTGACACTTTTCATATATAAGTCTGTGATATCCATTTCAGGACATCAGATTATTTGCTATTTTAAACATCTATACACACAGTGGCAGGGAGGGCTTTCTGGTAAAATTATAAATGAATTAAATAAAAAACAAAAAAAGGCTTGAACTTTTGCAGAAAAAACTATTTGTCAATTATTTCATGCAAAATGTATCAATCTGGTGCTTTAACCTCTGTCATGTGTACCACAAAAAAAAAAAAAAGCTAAATGCACTTGTCTGTGTTACAAGTACACTTGTCTTTAAATTGGTCTGGTGTGAGGGACTCTCAGCTATCAGCAATGGGAACTTCCATTTAGCACAGAGTACAATTATGACTGTTTAGCAGTAGTAACAGTTTAGTGTGCAGTCCTGTCCATCAGTGTGATGGTGGTAGTGCAGTAATATAGTGTTATGTGGTGCTGCCTGCTACTTATGGATGCCATGTTTAATCGCACATTTGCCAGTATTTTGTGTGCCTTTTGATTGTATTAATACAGAATTTGTCATACATAGTTGAATGCGTGATCCTGTTTACCTAAACCCAGTGTTGTATGTTTCTCATTCTCTCAATCTAATATATATACACAGTATGTCTTCAGCTCATTTAAGCTCTGGCATAATGCTTTTTGGAGTTTTGAGCCTTTTAAGGCAGTTAATTTGCATCAGTGTTTGTTATTAGCATAATTATTATTAAGTTTCTTATTTATTCGGTTAGGCAAAATTATGTTGCACCTGCTGTTTTCAATTAGGCCCTCCGTGAGCTCACTGCTTCACACCAACAGAAACTCAAACTGCCTCAACAGAAAATCAAATGAGGAAGACGTCACAGTCCCGCCCACACAGTTTGATTGATGGGGCAGAAGCAGTGCAGCAATGAGGAATAAGGATGAGACTGAAAGCCGCTTTTGAAAAAAAGGGGAATTTCAAGAGAATTTTATTTCCATTTTATCAGCCTATCCAACTCTTAAAGAAAGGGTGTTGTATATATGCATGGTTTCCCCAGCTTATGTTCTATGATTCTATCAATGATATTTAATGATATTCTCAAAGGAGAGGATCCTCTGGATTGGGTTTTCATATTTGAGTTTTGCCTCTGGCAGTCTCTCTGTTGAGTCCCCTGTTGACTGACAGCAAACCACTGGTGGTGATTATCTCATGATAGGTACCATGATGTATCCAGACCTAATAGACTGCTATCTGAAATTATTTCAGACTCCCTGCTCTCTAAGGGGCAGAGGAAGATTGAATAGAGGAACTCCTGAGGAGCAAGAAATGCGTACCTTCATCTATCTGAATGACCCTCCCGCAGAAATTTTGGACTTAATCTGATGGCTAATCCATTTTGACTCGACTTGGCTGCACCGAGGAAAAGATCAATAACCACAGCAAAATTGTGCGGCTCAGCATCTGTTACGATCAATTCACCTTGACGCAACATGACTGGCTGACAGAGACGAGAACGTACCAGCCGAGAGAAAACATCACAGTGAGGAATGGAAGTGACATCTGTAATCCACAACGGCGTCCACTCGGGAGTGACTGTACAAGACCTCTGACTGCTTACAAGTGACAGGAAGTAGGAAATACTAACTTCAATTTTACATTTAAATGACTGAGGTGACAATAGTCTCACTAATCCCATATACAAGACCCGAAAACCAACAATGAATTGATCCTTCTAATTTGTTTGTTTTATTCTATTCTGCGGGAAAAATCTAATTTTATCTTTGCGATACATCTCTATATTTTTTAATGCATACTTTTATGTATTACTGTACTACTCTCCCCACTTACTGAACTCAAATTCAGATCCCTCATTTTCTAATTAGGTTGATTGTACAATAACAATGTGTCAGACTCAGTGTCAGAGGGTTATATTAAAGGAAAGAATGATAATGTAATTATATCAGGAATAAAATTGCCATTCAAAAGTAAATTAAAACACACTTAAAAATAGCTGAAATCTTGACACACGGTTGCTGAAGTTCCCCATTTAACACAGTTAATTATGTCATTGTAACTTGTGAGTGATATCTAGATTTTGTCAATAGTCATGATGCTCAACTCTGATACACGCAGTATGGAGTTTGAGACTCAGCTCATTGTGAATATAAGTAAACATCCTCAGCTGAACAGCGAGTTGCAGAAAAAGACAGACAATTGATTCTTACTTTTCATTTGCGCATCATCTTGTCATGCCAACAAAGCCCAAAAATACGCCTGCCGAGGAACAGAGCAGAACACAATCTGTACTTTAATGCAACGACGGGGAATTGCTTTCAGTACAGCATGAAGGAATGTAATGGGAGAGCTCGGGTGTTTACATGGATATGGAGCAATAATAAGCCATCGTGAATACTACACTGAACAGAGCGGTTGAATAAAGGAAGGTGCCGTGTCAGAGGTGAGAATGAACAGACACTGCTGCTGGACAATGAGGAGGTTTGGCTCATACTCAGTTATCACAGAGCGATCCAGTACTATGAAGCATGCAAAAAAAATTCTCTTGTGTACCATCAGGATTCAAGGATTTCTCTTATTAGGCCAGAAAATGATCAGAAAATGATCATATACACTACATATATGACTTCATCACATGATACTGCTGTTGTCCAGTCAGATAAAAGAGGAGGTCATCTGTAAACAGGGAAAATGAAAGAAGCAGTTTCTCATAACTGTTTCCATCCGACCCGTTTGCTGTGTCACAACTGCAAAGCCTTATCAGTTTTAGTTCTTATTTACTTAACAACACAGCTAATGTCATTACAGATGCAAGCGCGAGTGATTGACAGCTGACTTTGCTGTTGCCTGGAGACAGCAAAGTGATGCCTCTGCGTGTGCAGGCTTCTCAAAATCATCGACAGCGTTTTAACTGCTGTTTTCAGACCAACATCCAGAGTACTGTGAGACTGACACCTAAAGACAGACATGCGAGGGGAAGGTTAGTTGGCTTGAAAGCATCGGTCCAGCTGGACACATCTGGGTGTGTCAGAGGAGTGTAAGACAAATGTCATATTTCTGAGGTTTTATTGTGAAAGGCACGCCTTTTAATCCAGTAGTGGTCAGCCTGCAGTTTCACAGCTCCTTGATGCGACTGTGCACAACTGAGTCACAGTACATGAAAGCACCGCTTAAAAGCATCCTTATTCGCCGTTCACGCTCGCCTTATTGCCATGCTGGTAATTTATAGCCGATTAACTGTATTGTGCTGCCATGAATCCAGGGTCGCTGTGGCTGTGACATGAATGAGAATCTCATGGCAATATAGCATAAAGCGAAATGTGGAGGTAGACAGGTTCAGGGAGCAGGGAGGAGAGAAGCTGTTAAAGTGTGACAGGCCGGGCGGGAAAGGGCAAGGTGGAGTTAGAAAGGGTGGCTGTGATGGCCAAGAGACGACAGGGAAAACTAAAAGAACATGTGAGTCTTTTTTTGGCAGCTGAAAGTGCTACACCTTCTTTCTAACAAATAATATTAGACATATAAGACAGTACACGTCGCATGAGCCAATCAGCATGATCAAAAATCATAGAACAAATCAATAAATAAATAACATTCGAAAAAGGCATTTGACAAAATACTTGACTCAAGGTCCACTTACTAGCTTTTTCCCAGGTCTCTGCCACATCTCATTTTCTCAGCTGTCTCCATGACGACAACTCCATGTCAACTGAGCACTAACAAGACGCGGTGTGGACCGTGATTATTTTGTCCACATAGGAAATAACGATCAACTATCAACCAGAGTAAAAAAAAAATGTCAACAAACACACAAACAACATACAATCTGTCAATTTTATTTCTATATGTTTTTCTATTTTCGTAAGGCGCTGAAACACATTCATTTTTCAATCACTTGCTTACTGAGTCGCACACTTTCGCTCAAACACACCAGCTTCTCCTCACCTTGATATTTTCCAGTCTCCTCTGTTCCCATGTCCTCTCCAACACACACACACACACACCCACACACACACACACACACACACTGAAGGACGAAGGCATGGTTTCCTCCCCTCCATGCCCTCTGCCTGCTCTCCTCTCCCCGGCTAATCAGCTATTAGCCCATAAACACTCATCCATCCGCATCCGCACACCTGCTGCAGTCTGTTGACTTTGAGCGGGATCTTTCACCTGTCGCGTGTAGCTAAGAGAGAAGGTGTGAGCTAGTCAGTTTGGAAATGTACCAGTTCTGCCTGGTTAGGTTTTCTTCATGCACCCAAATGTTACCCGTCAGGATGAGCTGACAGCTCCGAGAGCCATCACAGCAGAGGTGGTGTGTGTAAATGTTCATTCCTTTTCTCCAGATGGTTGGTGAGCTTCTGTTGCGCTTTTATTCCACCTTCAGTGGAGTTTCTGGGAATTTAAATGTTGTTATTATTAGGTTTACACAACCACAACATTTCTACACTGTGACTTTCTTGCTGGATTGGATGCCGTTTAAATAAAGATACTTGATTTATTGCTTGATGAGTTCAGCTCTTTCAAGTCTTTCAACATATATATAACATAACATATTTCCATAATAATATTTCCCACTCCCTACATATCTTAATATCTACATACTTGTTTATGTTGTGTGTTTTGTTGACAATATACTGTCACGCTTGTATACATGGACATATTAAGGACATGCTCTTTGTACTTTTTTTCTTGTGTTTGACATTTATTTTTGCACTATAATTTATATATACAAACATGCCAAAGTTCCTCCCAGGGATAAATAAAGCATCTGTCTATCTCTTGATCGTGTTTTTTTTTTTTAATGTCATGTCAATATTTCTATCAAGCATCCGGAGTCCGCTGAGCTCTGCGCAGCCACTCCACTGTCTTTACTGTGTAAATATAAAATAGAAATGCAGTCTACATCCACAGCGAACAGAAAGTCACTATGCATCAATACACTCAACTGCTAGGTGAGCACATTATCTAAGTGCACCTGCAGCAGTGATGGGGAAATCAGTAGCAATCTCCATGTAATGTCATTTTTCCCTCATAATTGACAATTACAGCAAACAGAGGCAATCCTGTGAACAAACACCACCAGACACCAGTGATCAGATTTTAAAGCTGTTACAGTGCGGCGCTCCATTGGTAATCAATGGAGGCTTAGAGGCATCTACTGATCGGCATGCAGATGTCCTCATCGCGTGGTGACGGTAATCTAAAGTGGGTAGACATGCAAACAGCACAGCGTTCAATGCTGCTGGTCAGCACCCTACAGAGGTTTCCCCTCTGTTGTCGATAGCATTCTGTACTGCAACTTGGCTCAGTGGGATTTGGTTAGAAGTAAATTAAGAAGCTTTGGATGTAATTATAGCTGAAAACCCACTATCACTACCACACAGCAGCCCTGTCACCTAGAAATTATGTTTATATGCTCATTTGCATAAACAACCACACTTGGAAGGACACAATGCCAAACACTGCTAATTAACGTATCTGGTAAGCTGCTGAATGATTGAATACAGATGAGTTAAATGTTTACTGAAAATGAATTTCATTTGAATTCTGACAATATATCACCACTCCTAGCAGGTAAAGGATTATCAGACAGTTAATGCTTTTGTTTAGGCACATATTAAAGTTAGAGAATCACTGTGGTCATGGTTTAGTGAATGAAAAAATGTCTTGTGGGTGTGAACTGTACCGAAAATGTATGAATGAAAAAAAACAACCTTTCCCTAAACTTAAACACAGATTTTAACTCGTTCACACCCCACATGCACTTTAACAAGGTTACTCTTAACCAAACTGAAATGTTAGACTACATTTTCCTCTTAAATTCCCTCCAACACCACCAGCACCACCACCGCCACCAAGTCCTGCGGGTGTGCTCAGGTGTCAGCGCCTATCCAGAGTCCTCTGTGGAGGGATGAAGGAGCTGTGATGGACGAGACAGAGCCGAGGACCCTTCAGGAGCGCGGTGTTCCATTAGCCAGCCTGTGATGTACTGCTGGTCCTCCTCAATACACTCTCTCACACATTCACACTCTTTCTGAAACCACCATTTAAGCCTAGAGAGGAGCACGATGTACCACTTCATTCAGCGTCTACGTATATGTTCATTTGGACGGAAAAAGAGAAGATTGAAAACCAAGCCAATGACGAAAATATGTCTCTTTGATTTTATTTATATTTTCTTATTTTATGTACTTCCCTGAATCATTTTTTGTACTATTTTTACAGGATGTCACTTTGAAATTATGCCTTTAAGTCCTGTTGTCAGTACAAGAGCTGTTGGTTTTTCATTTAGTTTAATACAATTGTGCTCACAGTCCCTTCCACTGCTAGCAGCTGGAGTCCAGAGTTGTCCTTGAACACGCCTGACCTCGCACATCTTCATTCTTCACAGGCGGCAAATCATCGAGGACAGTCTCCGGCTCAGCGGCCCTCCATACAGGAGGGGGAGAAAACGAAGTCTCCCAGGCAAAATATGAACGTCTATTCACTTATTCTCCAAGGACGGCCGAAGAAGCAGATAAGCTCTGTTACTGCAACGTGGCTGTCGGCTGCCGTCGCCAATGCGACACACTTTTTGTCTTCGCGCACACAGCTACCGAACATGGTTTTGGGCCTGAGGGAATGCATCAGAGAATGAATGAGAGAGGGAGAGAAAAGCGAGTGTGTCAGAGGCGGGAACAGAGAGAGAATAAGAGATGATGAAAGTGTGAAAAAAAGAGATGGATGCCAACTCGGAGGCATTGGAGACAATAAGTGAAGGAGACGAATAAAAAAAAAGCAAGTGAGGAAGAGAAAAGTTGAGGAGAAAAGGCTTTGATGCCATCTTTGTTACCACACTTCACAACCTCTGATGACAGATGAAACTGATACACTTCTTGGAGTAACTCACGAGAGCAACACTTTGGAGAAACCGCAGTTAAACTCCACAAATAAATCAACAGCTCCAGTTTTGCAGCCAGGCGCAGCTAAAGAAGAACAGCAGTGAGGTTTTGTTTACTATTCTCCAGCATGAGCCGCCGCCTCAATTAATCACAGGCAGTCTGCTAAACGCGGATCAGATCCGTCCGTTTGGTCGGAGTTCATTCAGCCAATAGTCGGCTCGGCACGTATGCTCTCTTTTCGCCAGTCTGTTTAGTATTCACACAGTTACTCTCATTTATAACTGCTGCCCAATACAATGTAGCTCCAAACTGCTTTCAGGGTTCCTTTCTTGCTTAAAGGAAACTAAATAATGGCTGCAGAAGGAAGAGAGAATGTAAACCTTTATTGTAAAGAAAGTTCAGCTCCTACCAGCTACTTCAAATCACAAGCGCCTACACAGGTAAAGCTGTAGACAGAGGTTAAAACCTTTTCCTCCCAAAATACAATATATATATATATATATATATATATATATATATATATATATATATATATATATATATATATATATATATATGACCAGTCACCTAACGCCTGGGCCAGCTACATTTTTCGAAGTAGACTATGACATGTGGTAGAAAACACCCTGACATGCTCGTAAAAGCTTAGAAAAGTTTACAAAAGTTAGAAAAGCTTAGAAAAAGAAAAAGTTTTAAGCCATGCAAATGTTAACATTAGAAGATAACTCCATCATCTGAAAGAGTGAAACTGTCCAATTACTGGTGTAGTATTAACAACATCTTTACAAGTCATGAAATTTAATGAAAATTTGGTCACTATTAAGTTAGAAATTCACATGAAACACTAGCCAAATGACTAAATGAAACTCTTTCCTGTTGTTTGATTAATGTGTCCTCACAAGATTGTGACATGATTATTTCTGAAATGAATAAGCATTGGAAAAAATTTACATCCCCAACATAATGATACTTTTCATGATAATAATACCCTATATGTGACAGATAAATTAAACCTAAACTTACTAAATGTTACCTAGATAAAACTGTTTATGTTTCCAACAGAAAATTAAATATGTTCACATTTTGACTCTAGACTCTGATTGACTGAAAAAAATAAATCAGATTCATCATCGTTTTAAAGACAGGTAGATTTTCTTTGTAAAAATATATCTTCATCAGCCCCAGAGATTAACTGATTAACTGATGAACCAAGAATAATCACCATTTGATGAGAATCATTAAGCCTGAATGTGTGCACTTACTTTGAAGAAACCTTTGTATTTCTGTAACTGTACTAACCACATCACTGTCATAATCACCATAAAGCTCATCATCCTGGGTTTTAATGCTTAATCATGCGCCTCGAACAAGGATCAAGGAGAGGGGAAGCATCTTCCTTTGTAGTGTCCTGGTAGATGGGCAGCATGCGGGCAGGGAGGGATAACACAGTTTAAAAGGGGATATCTGACTGTGTCTGGCAGCCGTGCGGAGAGAAGGAGAGAGAGGAAAGGAAAAACCAGACAGAGACAGGAAGGGGGACAGAGAGGGCCAGACAGGCTAAAAAGAAAAACAAAGCCAATTAAGAAGCAAAGACAAAAGAGACAAAAAGGGCGGGGGCGAGATGAGAGGGTTACAGAAACCGAACAGAGGGAGAGGGAGATATGCACCACGTCAGAGGTAGAGACCAGGAGACAGAGAAAAAGGCAAAAACAGGACAGACAGATGAAATGAGAGAAAGAGGACAGGGTGAAAACCAAAAAAAGACAAGACAAGCGCGAGGTTAAAACAGGCGTTCACAGGCGAGGCGGTGGTCTCTGAGCCAGACTGTCTGGTTTAAGGCGACCATACTGGTCTTTTACTGGGCAGCTCCCAGGGCCAGCAGTAAAAAACTGTCACTGTACTGGGCAGCTCCCAGTGTGAATGCGTGATACAGTGTGAATGTGAAGTGGAGCATTGACAAAGAAAAAAAACAAAATCAAGCCAAAGCGCTCAGTGGACTTTCCTGAGGCTCACTAACTGAAGCAAACAAGGAAATTGGGAAAAGGGACATTTACATAGGAGAGGATGCAAAGTGAAATAGGGATAAGACTACAAAGAGGACCAGAGGACATTAAAGCAGGGAGCCAGATGCAGCCGGAGAGGTGACAGCTGACTGTTTCCAGCTTGCGTCCAGACAAACCAAACCGGCTCCAGTTTGGAAGTGATCCAGGAGGAAGCTGAGGCGATAATGAGACAGTCCTCATTTCCCCTGTCCAGACTGACCAGCCAGAGGATGATGGGAGGAGGAGGAGGAGGAGGAGGACAGGAAGGAAGGCTGCAGGGTCAGAATTGTCCAGCCAACATTCAAACAAGCAGGAGGGGAAGCGTCTGAGCAGCCAGCTGTGATGGAAAGAGCCTGCAGAGAGCACGGCGAGGAGCAAACCGAGGAGCACAGCAACATATTGTGCTATCTACGACAAAATGATCACTCAGGCTTTTCCTAGACAGCGGGAGACGGCGGATCAAGCCTGTGGCCATCTCACTACTTAAGCTCATATAATATTCATACTTAGACAGCCAGCTCCGGTTAATTAACGGCCGCCAACGTAAGGCGTTGTTTCAGATTAACTCTGGCGCCGCTCAGAGAGGGTGTTCAAAGCTGGTGTTTCTCATTGATGTGAACGTGAATGTGAATGTGATGATGTTAATGTTTCTTCAGGTCAACTTTAACCTTAACTGCATAGAACAATGTAAAGTACAGGTTGGACAAACAAGGACGTCCATCCAGATGAGCTGACAGGCAGCACAGGCAACATGAGACATGGGTATATCTGACTGCTGCAATCACACTCAGGTGCAGACCAAAACATCCGAACCAAGACCCCTTCAGAGGGAGTGGTCTCATTCTGGTCACAAGTTAGTTTGTGGTGGGGTGTGATGCAACTGCTTGCTGCAGAACGGAAAGACCTGGACTAGCGACACAGTATGTTACCTTCTTGGTATATGGGAGGACGTATGTCGTTCAGGAACTCCATGCTTTCACTTTCTGACTGTCATCCCAGACAGGCCTAACCAAAAAGTGGAGTGAATGTCCTCATGTGGCTTTTGGTAATGCATTTTGGGTAGTTTGAATTTTTCGCATAACAAGAAACTGCACCAAGGAATATAAAAAGTTTACCAACTCATTCACTGATTTAGACGAGAAGAACTGAATTATAGATTTGAAAAAAACAAAGAAAGAAAGAGCTGCACAAAATGACATGTGGGAGAACTGAGGATGCATCATTCTGTCAATTCAGTGTGTTAATTCAGTTTTTCCAGCCTTCTGTTCAGTTTCCATGGAGTAAAACATAAAGTGAAATGAACCGCTTTGAGTGCATTGGCTCTGTTGTGAACAGATTGCTGGCTTTGCCAAACAGGACAGGTGAAACCTGACAAGCCAATCAACATTTATCAATAGTAAATTGAGGCGAGTGCATCCAATGACAACAAATGCCTACTTTGTGTATTTTACAACACTCCTCTACACAGATGGATAATGTAACAATTTATGAATCTATGGATATGGATGCATTCCATGAGAGTAAATCATTTAGAAGAAGAATTTAGAAAACCTCATTGAAAAATAAACCAAATATAAAATACAGCTCAGTGATCTCAGATAGGAAATAAAATGCAAATATCTGCAAAGGCGCACTATGTATTAGAAAGAGTACAGAGACAAAGTTAGAGATGCTGGAGAGAAACTGGGCTGATTTGTCTGCCATGATTGTGATCAGATGCTGTTGTGTTGCAGAGGAGGAGGGGGAGGGGGCTGAGGTGGGGGCTCAGTTGGTGCACTGCATCTGCAGGCAAGCAGTGTTCATGCTTGACTAGAGAAGCTGGATGACTTCACCATTTCCTCACGTTTTTTCCACTAGGTGCACGCACACACACAGACACACACCCCTACTGTACCTCATAGTCCATCTTCCATGTGGGGAAGGTGACTTCACTTTCACATCAGGTAGGATGACTTCATTTCTGTCTCTCTACCTCCCATTTTGCTCCCTCAGCCCATTTTTTCTCCCTTGTTTTCTGTCATAAAATGTGTAGCAAGCAAATTTGATGCAAGTGATGGGGAACAAATCCACAGTCACTGCTCTGTGTAAAAATGTATTCTGAAGTTCATCTGAAGCTTACATGAGGCTTCAGTAGCCTGTGTTGGCCAAATCAATTACAATGTTTTTAGTATGAAAGAGTGTCCCTTGCTGAGATGCTACTGGAGGCATAACTTTGGTACCAATAAGACTAAGTTTGGAGGATTAGGAAAGGATTTCTTCACAGCCAGCATGGTCAGGAGTGGCAATTAAGGAGATCAAATACTCTTTCAATGTACAAAAAGGAATATGAGTAGTGTTTTAAGACCAAGTTGAAAAGAAGTGAACTCTCCTTTAATGCTTTTCTGATCTCATGGGCCCATTTTTATCAAGTGTCCAAGAATCACTCCTTGGAATCACTGTAAGTTGACCTAAGAGTAAAAAACACTCCAACCTCCTCTATAGTAGAGTGTGGTTTAAGATATTCATGAAGCTTCCTACACTTATTTTCAGCAAGAGGAAGGACTGCTCCTAAAAGAGACTGAGTGTGACCCCCCCTGCTTTACAACACTCAGAGCAGCAAAGTTGAAAAAATTATGATGTGATTTTTTCTGACAACTGTGGTTCATAATATTAGACAGTGGTAAAATTTGAAATGCAGAAAATAGCCTCACTTGTTTTGCTGGTTATAATTGTGTAGTCAAATAACTGTGGTTAAGTACTTCCTAAGATTAAAAAAGGATGGGATATGAAAACCAGTATCAGATCATATCTGTTGTTATTAAGCTGAGATATCCTTCATGAACAAAGTTTTAACCCTTTATGGGGCATGTGATCATATTTGATCACTTCCAAAATGAACCTTTCCCACCTCTCCGTGAGGCAGCAGAACCATTTGATTTCTCAAAGCCAATCTTGGGAGATCAGGCTACGTCCCAGATAGTGATTTCATGTCATTTGACCAATCAGCAGTGGACGCAGAGTCTCTCAAACTTTCTCTTGCCTCTCGACTTCACTGAATGGCCCTTCATAGTCAGACGTACACAGAAATAAGTTCAAAACTAACAATGGTAACTTGATGAAACTCCTACATTATACAGTAGAATCATTGTGCTAAATCAAGAGATAAGGTGTTTTGGGATTTTTTTTTTTTTTACCATAGAAGGGCAAGGAACCATATATGGTCACTTCATTGACCTTGGATTTGGACCATAAAACTGAAAATTTCTGAAAAAGTAAAATAAGGAACAAAGTCCTGTAATATCCACCTATGATGGTCTGGAGTTGAAATTTTGAATTTACAAGTATTTCATTACAGACGACCCTCATCATGCACATTATCTTTAGTAGGAGCTGTATGCAAAAAGGTGTAACACACAGAGGACATTGGTTTCTGCGGGGACAGCATGTTTGTTTCTCACACAAAGTCCGATTAGGTCGTATCCTTGTCCCACCACAAACAAACTGCTTCAGAATATGCTTTATGTTTTTTTTTTTGTTATCAAGCACTCCCAAAACACCATTCCCCTTACATAATCTCTGCCTGATCACCATTTCCTTGGACCTCCGAACAGGTCTCCTCCGCCTCTAGACCTCTCAGACGTAGCAGTTCTCTCCTACGTTATGAGAGCTAACAAAATGCTCTTCTCACTAGTTTTAAAAGTAGGACCAGAAGTGTGTTATCCTCACAATATTTGACCGGCAGGAGTGATTTCCTTTTCTGAGACGCTTGATGAATATAGACCCTGATCGCTTCAGGAAAAACACGCTCTTCCTTTCATGTCCCTTCTCCCAGAGAGATCAGAAGTCAGGGTTAGCTACAGAATTGTGTCCAGGCAGCTTGCAGGCATTCACACTATAATAAAACTCCTCCATCTACTGTATTCTCCACATCTATTCCATAGTATTACTCAGTAAGTGTGTGCTGGGGCGTGTGAATATGTATACCTGTAGGTGGTGAGATACAGTACATAAAAGACTTGGTGAATCATCGTTTTGTGCTCCCGCTGTTCCTAAAATAATTTGGTCCTCACAAGGATTAAGACAATAGTGGACAGAGCAGAGAGAGAATTGGCTGCTGAGTTATTAACTCACAGCTCAGATAAGCAGAGATCACTGCCGCTGCCAGCCAGCCGCGCTGAGAGGCAACACTACCAACACCTTGCCCACGAGATAAGGGAATTAGAGCGGACAAAGGCGACCGTTTTTGTGCCCAGTTTGCCAACATATTGGAGCCGTGCGTGCGTCCCATTCAAGCTGTACCATTCTCCCCCCTTTGCATCACCGCCAGGCGTAACACACACAAAGAGAGACAACGAGGCATGGATGCAGGAAGCGGTAAGGAGGGGAGGAAAACAGCAGGCGGAACCTGGAGCCTTGCGTGCGTTTGAGCCCCCTTAATAAAACTTGTTTATTTCTCTAAGGATGTGGCATTTCAGCTCTGAGCCCTCCATGAAGTCAAAGCCCTGGACTCACGGCACTTCTGAATAAGCAGGGCCAGATTTCATGTTCGCCTCGCTGTAGAGGAGCGAACACAGCAGGATGGGCTCACTTAATTAGACGCATGAACATAAATGTGTATTAGTAGTGTTTACTCATAGAAAAATAAGACCTAAGATGCATCTTTTCCTTTGTAAATAAAATCATCCTATCATTCACAAGCATATTTTGCACTGCTGGAAAACTCAATGCTTTCCAATGTGGTCCATCCATTTGGGCTTTTAGTGAAATATCTTCACAACTATTGGATGAATTGCCACCAATTGCCACCTGCAGGTAAAAATGGAAATGGTAAAGAAATCTATTGACATTCAGTCTCAGTGTTTGTGTTTCTCCTAATTAGCAAATGTTAGCATGCTGACTCACTAAAATAAGATTGTGAACAGGGTCAACATTATACTCAATATACTTAATATCATAAGATATAGCATTGTGATTACATGCAGTAGTCACCATGATGTCTATATGCTGGCCACTTTTCTGGAGCAACAGGCATTACAGTCAGAAACCATGCCAACTATATAATTTTTGATGAAGTTTGATAATTGATTCAACCACTTTGTGGCAGTGCAACAAGCTGTAGACAACATTCACATGCTATAAAACGTCGATAAGGTGAACGTGACAGCAAACAGTGGCTTATTTGAGCAGACACTAAACAATATTATTCATGTAGAGTTTGTGTTCACCAACATTCAGCGCCCCACATTTCACATCGTTGTTTGATCATTATCAACTTAAAAATATCTAGTAATGCAGCTTTAACACTTTAATGCCAAGTGTATCATATTTGGATACGTGAGTTTTTGAGACCTCTGCATTCATCAGTGTGATATTTTTTTCCTGAAAAACCTGATGTATACAATCAAAATGCTGGAAAATACAATGTAACCAAAGAATAAATAAAAATGCAGAAAATTATACAAATTAAAAATCATATATTGCAAATTGATTTTTTTTATTTGTCAAAAGGTTCAATAAACACTCCAATTTCTGGCAATTATTTCATGGTTCAGGCTTTACAGGGTTAATGGGAGATACTAAAAAGCTAGTATGTAGTGATCACTGTTAAGCCATTTCAGGTCATAAGATAGTACTGACTATTGATTTTCTTCCTCACATAAGATTGACTACTGACAACTCCCATGTGCAGTGAGATAACACCAGGAAAACGCAGCCAATAGGCAAATTTCTCCCCGTTTAGTGCTTAAATTAGACTTAAGTAAGTGGCTAATACTACCTAATGAAAAGCTAGAACACGCAACGTTGCAAGTGGCAGGCAGCATGTGAAAAAATCATCCAAGAAATTCTTGGAACCCATTTGTGGAATGTGCAAAATTAGTAAAATTACCTTTTAAATTCGTCATTACTTCTGGCCTCTGTGCTCTCGAGCCCAGCCGCCGTTCATTTGCTGCCGAAACAACCCAGTTTCCCCTCAAGGATCAATAAAGTTCGTCTTATCTCATCGTGTGAAATTTTTCATCTCAAGTATTGCTTTACAATGTCAAATAGCTGGAGGCAACTCGGCAGACGTTATCACATCCCAGCCACTTCCATGGCATCGGTGTGCCCGCCGTGTCCCTGCACCTTCCTCATAAAAAACACGGCGCTCTGCATTATTTGACCTGTGCACCTTCCTGGAGGGGAGACGCCTGCTTGATTTGTTGGGGGGTGGACAAGATTCCTCCAAGCAGACAGAGCAATAAACCAAAAGGGTTGATGGCAACAGTGGAGGAAATAGAGAAAAGTCCCTGAAGAATATCGGGGTCAGGAGCATCGGAACAGCGGAGGTGGGACAGAAATCGAGACGCTGCAATCTTTAGTTAAGAACCCACACACAAATATGTCTATCAGCGCTCCCTTTTGGTTCTGGGTCACGTCTCCCTGTCTGGGTGCTACTCGCTTCGCACTCACCCTGGAGGCCTGATGTCCAATTAGATCAGCGCAGAAGTAAGCAAGCTGCTTCTGAGGAACTGAGGCTAGGTGGAGAGAAAAAAACCCCCAACAAAGGTCTCATTCCTCCAAGAATACCTTATAACAGTTTGTAAGGAGTGAACACATCCAGAGCTGATGAACCTTATTTAACAAATCTTGTGTCGGCACCACCACTGAAGCTTAAACAAGAGCAAATGATGTTACAATTAAATCAGATATTACACTCAAATCACAGTGGAGAGTATAGATTCATCACCGACAGAGTTTATTGTTTATCATGCACACACACTCGTGTACATGTTCCCTTGTTGTCCAATATTGTGCAGTCCCGACAGCCCACAGGCACAATGCAATGTTGTGTTCACAGTCCTTTAGCGCCTGTGGACTTTTGCAGATGAGGAAATGAGCAAAGCTTTAGTACGGAGCAGAGAAGTCAGGAGATGTACTCAGCAGCGATTCACCAGGGAAAATATCAACACAAGAACATGGGCAAATTAAAAGGAGGTTTCTGACCCACATCACTATGGATACGTCTCACTGCTTGCACAGAAGTAACAGAGACGCCCAGCAAAAGGACATAATGATCTAATTTATTATTTAAGTTATTTTAAATTAGAGGAATAATCCAGGGGTGTTTCTGAACATCTACCTACCTGTAGAGTGAAAACATATCCTTAATTAAGCAAAAATATTTTTTCAGCTAAAGCTTACGAGAACAGAGTAGGTCCAAACTCGGACAGTTACACATTTTTTATATCTATCCACAAGAAACAGAAATAATAAGTGAATGAAAATCCTACTAACTGCTTTCAGCTGTAAGAAGACTTAACCTAAAGAAAAAAAAGTACAGTCTAAAATTGGCAAACTGTTACTGTTTCTAATCTTTTTGTCTCCTAACCTCCCCTTTTTAATCTTTAATGCCACAAGGACTGCTGCCAATTTTTTATTCTGACCAGTTGGCAAAGCCATGTTTAATGACTGTTAAAAGCCACGTATGGCACCTTTAAGTTATCATGGGCCTTTGTGTAATGGAAGTTACATTTATTCATTTAAATCACACATCTCAGTATCTACTCTACTCTACTATCTACTCTATTAACACTGATAGTGCTGAGAATAATAGAGAACATCATTTAACACAATCAACTGGTCACCAGGAAAAGCATTCAATAGCCTTGGGTGGTCCGCTAAGTGCTCCACATACAGCTGATACTCTCCCTGAACATTTGTATTCAAAATGCAACATGTGTGTTCACTCTCTCCTCCATTGTCCGACAGCTTCATGCATATTGCATGTGCCGGTGTCAGCCCTTTGCTGCAAGGAGCCTCATCCTCTGCCAACAACAAAAGGACCATCAGAGGCGTCCCGAGAGCAACATCCCCACACACTACATGAAACCAAAGTGAATACAACGTCTCATGCTGCAGCAATCACAGAGCAAGGATCCGCTTGTTGATTCCTACACTGACCCGTAGTCTCAATCTTTGAAACTCTGAGCTTCAAAAAAGGGTGACGAAAGGCCGCCCGTTTGGAGAACTGACCATGAAAAATCTGTGACATAAATAGAAGAAATAAGCACGTTCACTTTGTTTATGCATGATACTTCCTCACAGTGTGCATTGCATGAGAGCTAGAGAGATCGAGAGTAATTTTGGGATGCTGGAGGATATATTTTACCAGTCTGGACCTTACCATGTATGATTCGTGTAGGCTGAATCAGAGTATACACACTACCTTTTGTATAGTTTCCAAGGTAACTTTTTATATCTTATTTTTGCCCTAAGAATAAAACTGTGCATTTTCATTGATTAAATCAATGCTGTTGTACATTAGACGGGCCTGAGCACAAATATAAATTGTATGCATACTTCTATACAGATACATCGGCACACACACACACACACACACACAATATAAACCACAGGGCTGATTTATTAATTTAGTTATTTTAATTAAATTACATACAAAATTGACCAAAGGTCTTTGACATTTGACAGTAAATCAACCTGACTATTCGTATCTTGCCAAAGCTGCCGAGGCATCTGAGGTTTACAAGCTGTTAATACCGATAAGCACAGCTGCTCCAAATAAACCTGAGTGTAGTAAAAGGAGGCCACAACCAGAGGCACAAACTGGACGTAAATTCAAACAGAAGCCTCCCACATCTAAACCTTTGCCCTTTTAAATCACTGACAATGAAACTGGCAAAGAAGTCAAACAGCTCCTTACCAAAGATCACAGTCTAATGTCAACAGCATGTGAAACTGCAGAAACCACTGATTTCCAGATTCGTCTTTGAACTGTTTGTTCAGAGGTAATGGGTACAGGAGGAAATATGGGACCTACTGAACTTTTCACAAAGCAAATCAAAAAAGGTGGAAGCAATCCGCTCTGACCATGCAATCACTAGTGCACTGTGAACACAACTGAGACAATGATTCAAACAAAGATCCCTCTTCAGGTTGCCCTGTACAAACTTAAAGATTCTCCAGCAAAAAAAGTAAGACTCAAAGAGAAAACAAAATTTTGTTTATTCAGAGAAATAATTATTTGAAGATAGGAAATTTGAAGCTTTAGTTTTCATTGCCCAGAATAGACATGACAGAGGGCTGTCTTTTTTCTTTTTTTTTTTATAGTAAGTTGGCAATCAAACATAGATGTGCTGACAAAGTTGTTCTACCCTTGGAGCGTTTTCAGGCTCTCTGATGAAAATGGGGCCGAAAGCAAATTAAAGTCTTTGGATCGGTGGGAACAAAACAACAACAAAAATAAAAGAAATAAAGATCAAAGTTGCAAAGCTGCGGTCGGTCTCAGAACTGACCACAAGAGGAATAGGAGAAGTCGCATTGAGGCGTGCCAAGTGATGAAGTCAACCATGTTGGCAGGAAAACAACCAATTAGAAGACGGGGAGCCGTCATCGCTCTGCCCGACAGCGAATCACGCGGAGAAGAGGGGAGAGAGCGAGTGGCTTTGACGGCAGGTGATGAGAGATCGTTGCCGTTACTGGTCAGAAGACTAAACTAGTCGAGGCAAGTTGGGTGCAACGTGAACTCTTGACTTAACACAGTGAAAACCGCTGCAGATGGAAACAACTCGGCTGCATCTTAAAGTAGCTGCTCTCACAAGAAAAACAGAGCAGCGTTCACTTCCTAAGGCGTACTTTTACAGACTCGCATGATTTTATGACCTTAAATTATTGTAATTGACTTTTCCCTTTTAGTTACTGCTGGTTTTTGTGAAAGCAGTCAGCCAAATCAGCCAAAGTAAGCTTTATTTACACAACTTTCACTGGAACTGTGTAGGAATTGTATCTCCAGTAATGGTTACTATTACCATGTTAACCACTATTACTGGTGACATGCCCTGGGTGTATTCTGACTGTCCCTAAATGCATGCTGGGATGAATTCAAGCCTCAACATTATGCTGAACAAGGTCTTCACAGGTCTTCTTGGTTCTTAGTAACTGAGACCTGGGTGAAATTCAGTCCAGTTGGCTCAGGTAGTCTTGAATGTAATTGCCATAGGACTTAGGTTTTCATGTATAGGATACCCTCGGGAATCAAACACAGACACAACTGATGTGATCATGTGGTGTGACGTCATCATCACTGGAGATAGAATTGTTTTTTGAGGAAAGACGGGTCATATAAACTGTTCAGATCAGGAGAAACATAACATATATTGCTGCTCTTGTTGACTCATTAAGTGTTATTTTACTTCATTTTGGATTAGTTCTAATTATCCGTGGGTCCCTTTAGTGCTCGCTTTTTTTTTTTTTAATTAGTTCATGCACATGCCGTTTTTGTAGGATTTCCAAAGATCAATTTTAGATTGGAGTCCAAAATCTAGCCTCAACAGGATAAGCATTTTAGAAAATGTATGTTTTTGTAAAAGAATGTATGAGCAAATTATCTCAAGACAAGACAGACAAGACTTTAAACTGTCAGATGTTGGCCTTACTTAAAGACGTGCAAAAATACTAATGTAAGCATGCTAACATGCTCACAATGACAGTGTACATGTATGATGTGAATAATATTCACCATCTTACCATCTTTAGCATGTAAGCATGGAGAAATTTGCTTATTAGCACCAAACACAAACTACAGCAGAGGCTAATGGGAAATGCATTCAGTTTGTAGGTATTTGGTCAAAAACCAAAGTGATCAGAATGAAAAAAAATAAAATAAAATATCAAGCTTATGATGGCACCCCAGCTCTGTAACACTGATGCCCTTGTTGCCAATGTCTCTCCATCTAATCCTATTTATAGATTTACATTGGTAGAAATTGTTGTGTGAGCATTTTCTTGTATTAACAGGTTTCCAAAATATTGAGATCTGTTCCCATATTTTTGTTATTATTATGTTATTATGTTATTATTATGTTATTAAGTTATTATAACAACAGTAGTCACAGTACAAGTTGTAGCAGTGAAAAGTGTTTTAGTAAGGATGGCACCATTTACATCAGTAGTAGTATTTGGTACTAGTAGTAGTAGTAGTAGTAGTAGTAGTAGTAGCAGGGTCAATGGTAGCAGTAGTAGTAATGTATCCTTCACTTCCAATGAGGATGACCATGGGAAAAGAGGCCAATCCATCAATTACAGAAAAGTCTGGCCTACTTCAGAGAGCATCATTCTGTGCATCCATCTGTCAGAATGGAACCAACTTCGACAACAACAGCATTGTTAACCATTTCCAAGGCCTCCTCCTTTTTAAAGATCACAGAGACACAGAAAGGCACTAAGGAGGTCCATGATGAATGAGTCTGTGGTGCAGTGAAAGTGCAGGCAGCCGAGTTTCCCCATACAGGGTGTAGAGAGCCACAATAACAAACAGACAGTGACAGACACGGCAGACATGATGAATGAATATCCATGAGCAGAATCTCTTAGTGACTCCTGAAGGCAGCATGTGAACTTTAAATCCATCGCCTGGCAGCATGCTGTTGCAACATGGGGGTACAGATGTAACCACTGAGTCCTACTTTATATTGTCCGCTTTCTGAAAAAAAAAAAACTGTTGAACTTCATCCTCAAGAGGAATAGTTGGGAAAGATCTAATTTAGCTTTCTTCTCAGCTGTCTGACAGTGTAAGGGATGGACTGTAAAGAAGCCAGCTAAGGGAAACTCCGAGCTTTGATACACAATGTCTATTTATAGAGTTTGACTGCTTTTGAAGAAAGAGTTATCTGCAGGAGTAATGCATGAAAAATACAAAAAACAAATGCAAGTACCATCTATGAGTTTCAGTAAAATACTGAGTCAGCTGAATAACAAATGTTTGGTTGCTGGTTCCCCGACAGGATGTAGACTGAACAGTACAAACATCTTACAGCAGAATGTAATCAAATACATCAGCCCTGTAATGTAGAGCATGAAAGTTCATTTTTTACCTTGGAAATAAATGTGATAAAATAAAACAAACTTAGTGGTGACCTATCGTGGCTGGAATATCAGCCTGAGTCTTAAAGTAAGAAGGATTACCACAAACACCTCATCTTTCATCCCACCACTCTGCCTTTGTATCTCAGCAGTTTCTAGATGGATTGTATTGTTGAATTTAGTTAGAAAGACTCCCACAGTGGTCTCTAGAGGATGAATCCTAATTGCTTTTCATTTAATATCATCAGTACTTCTGTTCAAAAACCTGAAAAATATTCCCTCACATGAGTTTCTTCCTAATTCCCAAGTCAGCAAACATAAGCATGCTAACACCTTAAACTAATGGCAAACCCGATCTGCTAAATATCAGCATGTTACCAGTGTTACTATAAGCACGTTACCATGACAACCACAACCATACTAACTCACTACTTAACCTTAAGACCGTAGACACACATGGTCCAATCACTTTCACTTTTCACTCACTCATTTTGCCTGATTAGGCCTCATCTGAAGCCTGCAGGAGCATGTACAAACTGTGTTTGTTTGACATCTCTCTCGCCCTGATAGTAGCTTTCTTACCCCGCCAAAGACGGAGGGGTTACACTTTATCATTCGTATTCCACCCAGCTTCAAGTCTTCAAGTTAAATTAGCCAGAATAAGTGAAAACGCCTGTGTGGGTGTGCAGGGTCTTTAAAATTTGGTTTTCATTATAATGAGTCAGCGTTGGGACTGCAGTGTTGATTCAGCTCTACACTAATTTCTGAGGTGATAGTTCGTGTTGTTGTTTTATTGGACTGCATTATGTTGTTACTCATGTATGACATCTTCATTCATATTAATGCCTAAAGAGATTATACCACCATGTACACAATTCATATTTTCAAGCAGAAAGGATGTGCAGTGTATTTCAGTGCAATGCATGGAGAGTGAAATCATCAAGTGGAAATGAATTCCTACAATCTGTTTGTCGATGGTCTGCAGTCTCATTTAGCACTTACAGGTTGTTGTTCATATGCCTGTTTGGATTACACTCAGAGAAGTGAGATGTCCAATGGGTTGACAGAAATGTATTCACTCCTGCTGGCAGTCCCACTGGTCTGCAATCAGACACCGGGCCAGTCTACCTTGTTGTTTACTAGGAAGCAGAGCCAATCACTCAGTTGCTCGTGACAGTCATTGGCATTCTAATAACTTCATGCTGTGTGGGGTATGTCAGGTGTTTTGCACATTTCCTCCTAATCAGGATCCAAATCTGGTCCTCTTAACGTGCTTGTTTGTGACTAATTTATCCGTTGTGGCTCTGAGCCAAAGTATAATGAACACACTAATCCATAGACAAGCTTCTTCCCACTATCAGGTCAATAAAATCAAAAGAGGTGTCCCAGGAAAGGTGAATTCCACCTTCTGCCAGCACCGTCCACTGATGTTACAACAGACATTTGGACTGATCTGAAACTAAAAAGCTTTGACGTGTTTTGCTTCAGGTAGGACTGTGACTGAATTTAAAATGAGATAGAAATTTTGTTACTGAATATGAAGCTTTAATTGAATCTTTATAAACCTAAACTGGACACATTGCCATGGTGGCACGTAAACACACAGCGGCTTGGTGCTCCCGGCTTTGTTTTTTTTTTTATTTATCTTTTTAGTCATTATTTTACAGTCACCTGCAGCAGCAGCTGAGTACAGTAGGGCCAAGCTGTTGTTGGAGATTGGGGAGAGTGCGCACCTGCGGGCGTTTCCAAGGCTGGATTTTATACCACCAGAGATTCAGCGGATCGTGGAGGCTTTCACCATCCCTCAAACAAAAGCGGGGCAGGAGGGGCGGCCTGCGTGCTAGGCTACAAGCTAACCCATACAGACCGGCTTTTTCCAGTCTCTTCCTCACGAACGCCAGGTCATTGTCAACAAAATGGACGAGATGAAGCTGAGGATCGTCTCTGCAAAGATCGACACAGCTGTATGTCGACAGCTGTGTGGCGATCGTTACCGAGACCTGGATAACAACTGGCAGGATAACAACATCCCAGACGTGGCAGTGGCAGTGGAGCTAGCGGGGCGCTCTCTTCTCCGGGCGGACAGGACTGCAGCCTCAGAGAAACAGAGGTGGAGGTTTGGCTCTGTACATTCATAACGCCTGGTACAGCCACAAACATCATACAGCCACAAACATCATAGGAACATACTGTTCTCCTGATCTGGAATATCTGGCAGTGAAATGCAGGACCATTTAAGATGGATAGAGAGCTCTGTTCTATCCTGATTGTAGCCATCTACATACCACCACGAGCTAATGCTAAATTAGCACTGGAGGAGCTGTGTACTGCATGATCAGTCTGCAGATGAACAACAAATCCAGAGGCGGCTGTGATCGTGCGGATGGCCTAACCACGTCGAGTTAAAGGTGGTTTTCCCCACAGTGACTGTTCTGCTACCATCCACTCCACAAACACCATCGTAAAGTTTGCAGACGACACCACCGTAGTAGTGGGCCTCATATATGGACAATGATGAGACCCACTACAGAGAGGAGATCCAGCACCTTACTCAGTGGTGCTCAAACAACAACCTTGTTCTGAACACCAGCAAAGACCAAGGAGGTCATAGTGGACTACAGGAGGTCCAGGAGGACAGAGCACGCTCCTCTCCTCATCCACGGGGAAGCAGTTGAGCGTGTCAACAATATCAAGTTCCTGGGCATCCACATCACATCTGACCTGACCTGGTCCATGAACACAGCTCACCTGGTAAAAAAGGCTCAACAAAGACTCTTCTTCCTCAGGAAGCTGAAACATGCTGGACTCTCCCCTCAGCTCCTGACAAACTTCTACAGGGCCACAATAGAGAGCATCCTCTGCCTCAGTGCAGCAGTGTGGTATGGCAGCTGCACTGCACAAGACTGAAAGGACTTAGACTGGGTGGTGAAAACAGCACAGGGGATTGTGGAAGTCCTCTTCCAGACCTGGACTCAATACACACTGGCCGGATACAGAAGAAGGCCCGACATATTGCCGCCGACCCTACCCACCCGGGAAATGGACTGTTTGTACCGCTTCCATCTGGAAAACGGTACAGAAACATAAAGACAACAACTAGCAGACTGAAAAACAGCTTTTTCCCCAGAGCTGTACAATCCATTTCCCCCTATTGAGAACTTGAGCCAACTTGACTTAAAAAACTGACCCACCCCCCTACTGTCCATGGCTGCAACAACTTTAAATCTCTAGATATTTATGTACATATTACATATTTTTACATATATTTATGTTTCAAAGCTGGAAGTCACCAAACTTAATTTTGTTATGTGAAAACATGATGACAATAAAGATTCTTGATTGATTTAAATACTAATATTTGCTTTGACTTGCACTAATCTCTTTAAATTTGCTGCTTTTGCATCCATGTCTGGTTTTCATCTCTAAGCACTTTTACAGCTCTCTATATATTGTTATTATCTTGTTTTTATCTACGTAATGTGTATTATCTCTGCTTTTATAGCTGTCTGTAAATGAGAGCTGCCAAATTCTCAGTGGACCACCCTGTGCAAACAAAAGGTTAATGGAAGAATGAATGAGCACACACAACCTCAGCACCCCTTCCAACCCTCCCACCACAGGTAGGCCACAGCCGGGTGGACCACCACAGAACAATCACCTGCAGTGAGGGGAAATCACTGTTGCTATGGAAACACCATTTAGGAATCCCATGAACCCAGGCGCTCATGCTGCCTTCAGTCTAATTTGCCCAAATTCATACTGGTCCATGCGCAGGTGTGGTTATGAGCGCGGCAAAACATGAACACTAATACACACTCAGTGTGCTGCCATTTCAGTTAGAGGGGTTATTACAGGGAAGTGTGCGATGCTATTATTCACGTGTACAGTGATTTAGACTGCAGAATACAGAATGCAAAATAAAGAACACTGATTAACAATCAATATTTAATTTGTATCATCTGATCTACCAAAATGAGATGAAATGAGATGAATGCTGCAGTTAATATTAAGCAAAAATAATTAGGAATGTTGTTAACCAATATCACCTTTCTTACTTCTTTGAAAACTGAATACTGTTCCAATTTAAGATATTTTTTATCTTAAATTTCACGGGGGGACATATCGTTAGACATGCTGATGATCCTGTCGTTATCATGCCAGTAAAAAGTTCAACAAGTCATCCACAGCTGCCTTGGTCTTTAAAGAAATAGCTGAACATTTTGGGAAATACAATTATTCGTTTCCTTCCTCAGTTATCAAAGGGAACTGATACCACTGTCCCTGAGGGAGCTTTAGAGGTGGTATCAGGATCTTGTTGGTGCTTGACAAAGCCATGCTAGGTGTTTCAAGTCTTTATGCTGAGCTGAGCCTACAGTTTTGATGTCGTATCTTCATATCTGACAGACAGACGGCAGAGTGATATCAGTCTTCTCATTTAAAAAGTGAAGAGTATTTCCTACAATGTTAAACTATCTGGGCCATTCAGGGCATCTGTATCAAAGCAGATCAAAATCCAATCACTTTCTCTGAGAGCGACTATCCTCATTCACTACACTTCATTCAGTCTGCATGGTATTTTATCCAGTAGAAAATTAAAGCAGAAGGCTCCTGCACATCACTTCAGTAACACGAAGGCAGAAACCTCACCGTTACACACATTAAACAGACACATCACACCAGTCAATGATTCGGCTTTACATTTTCATTAAAGCTGCACTAATCCATAGTCTTATTCTTAAATGGACATGTGTAACCATCACCTCATTCTGCAGTTCCCCACAGAGCTTTTAGCCTCTTTCAGATCAGTGTTCTGGAGCCCACAACTTAACTGTTTGGAGTGTCACTGCTATATCAACCTTTTTATCCATTACATTCATTAGAAATACAACAAATGAATGATAATGTTGCTGATATCTGCTGGATGTGTTAATAGACAACAGTTCACCATGTCAACTTTGTGTTTACAGTCTGTTCCCGCTGCCTCCAGGTGGCGAAAATGGAATTATTAGTGCATTAATGTTAAGTCTGAGAGTTATTATAGTTGAATCAATACCAAAGCAATAACTCATTTCTGGAAAACTGATGATGAAAAGGCTAGTACATATTACAGAGGCAATCTGTCTGCAATCTAGTCAGGAAATGACCCTATCAGCCAAAATGCTCGGCCCTTTCTCTCCAGCAGCACGTAAGTTCTTTGAAACACGGCAGTCGTGACAAACACTGTTATACAAACAAACTGCCATCGTGTGCCAATTTGTTCAGAAAGCAAAACTTGTAACTCTGCCTTTGTTGTCTGACGCCGCCACTGTTACATAAAGCCTGTGCACACGCAGAGAGAGCGGGGAATGATCACATGCTGCAGTCATTAATGCATCATCTGTCATCAATCCAATAAGCTGTGCAGCCCTGCAAACTCTTTGCCTTCCTCTGAGGTCGCCTGAGGACCTGGCTTCCACAAGAAAATGACTTTTTCCTCCGTGACACAGGCTCCGAGCCCTGCTGTATTGTCAGTTCATGTGTCCTGCAGTATGTAAACAATTATCTCGCCCTACAATTATTGTAGCGCTGGCAGTGACATGGAAATGTGGATTACAGAGGGAGAAAAAGCACAAAGGCAGACTTAATGAAGGAGTGGAATTGCTGAGTGCACCAGTCTGTGTTGCATGGGGTTAAATAATTAGCTAATTAGCCTACTGGGTAAACAATGTGGTTGTATGTGTTTATACAGGGGGATGTTCGGAGGCAAAGACATTTAAAAGCAGCGTGGTGATGCTGCGCTGAGTCAGTGTTAAGTCTGTTCGCAGCGATGCTAAAACAAGTGCAGCAGCTGGAAATCAACACTGACGTAAGTGTCAAAACAGCCGAAGAGCTTGTTTCAAGAAATTGAACACAGAGGCTCGTACTCCGAGCTCATGTCTTCCAAGGACCGCTTCGGCGCAGGGGAACGGAGATACTGCTGCTAACGCAAACTCCTCTTGTGCCAAGCACATAATGACAGTTCCCATAAGACTGCAAGGAAAAACAAATGACATCCGCTAAGCAAAGTATCATGATCATGTGAAAAAAAAGGGAAAAAAAGACCTGGGCACATCAGGAGGGAGAGAAACGAGTACGTGAGGGGTGGAGCAAATTCGTTTACATTCAAACTCATGCAATATGGAGGAGGTAATCATCACTGTGGCAATTTCAAAGTGGACGCTTTTCAGAGCAGCGGGAGAGGAGCGCATTAGCTGTTCATTAGCCAGCAGGCAGGGAGCCCTGAGCATATCGATTAGGTCTGTGTGCAGCGCCAGGACACATGTCTGTGGCCTGTGGACGTTAGAGAACCGCCGTCTCTCTCACACTGCACTGCCAATACTGCAACTTTAGTGATGACGCAGGAGCAATATGCAAATGTATGCTATGGATATTTTATTAGACATTCACAATCACACAACCAGGGGTTTGAAGCAGGGTGCTCTAGGCTGGCTCTGAATTAAATGCATGAAAGTCATTGATGGGATATTTTATTGTGGGCGTACCAACAGTTGCTATAGACACAGTCACAAAGAAAAACATCCTTTCTACAGGCTTTTTGCTTTAACAAAAAAACCCTAGGAGTGTCTGATATGTGATTTTCTATATGGTTTTATTCACAGTCAGAGTGGTGTCTCTCTCTCGCTGCTCCAACGTGTGCCCTAAACTCGAAGGAAGAACTGGGACTCATTTGTGGCTGCTTAAATTAGTTTCCTTAATTTGCACGTGTAATAAGGGAGTCTCATAAGCCTGTACCAACTTTAAATGTCTTTGATTTTTAACTTTGTGTTTTGCATTGCGTCAAGCTGTTGACTCTGCTTGGCTTCAGTTCAGATGAGAGTCATTTTGTATCTTAACTTATGTGGTTATATTTCTTCTTTTAGATAAAGATGACCGGTGGACTATTCTTGTAAACAAACATTCAGTGTTTCTCACCAAAATTCATTGTTGAATCCCCGAGGCCTAACAAATTAGTTCTTGTGTTTGTGTGTGTCTATGTGTGATTTGTTGGTGTCTTTTGGAAGGTGGGTGGTGGTTTGGATAGTTTATTCTGGTACTTTATGATCTCATGTCAGTTGTAAAGCACATTGACTTTACATACCTATATTGAAATGTATATAGATATAACACTTTCTTGTCTTTAACATATGTCAAATAAGATCTAATAAACTTGATTGATTACTTCCACCAGGAAGATTATATTTCCAACCACGTTTGTGAGTCTGTCAATTAGAAAATAAGTACTGACAAGTTTCTAAAGCCATGGACCAAGCAAGGACAAATTAGTTTTAGAGGCACGTAGCATAACCATGTAGCTATTTCTAAAGCACATAAGAACTGGCTATAGTGATGGCTGTAATTATTCCCCAGGATTAATCCAAAATTGAATCCAAAATCTACAGAACTCAGTTCACAAATTTCAGCCAATCTTATTCACATACATACAGTATTAAATTGATTTGAGTCCAAAAACTTTTTTGTTCAATGCCTGTTTAGACATAAACTGCTACATCATGAGCAAATGCAAACTACTTTAGAAGTTGAATGCCGATTTTATATCCATTTACAAAGTTATATTTACAGACAGGCTTGAGTTTTTTTTCAAGGCTGCTTTGGGGTTGTACTCCATATGTGCTTTCCAATTGAGACATTTTTTTCTTCCATCAACCTCCATTGGGGGTCAGAGGTCAGGATCACAACAATGAGATGCTGACATTGAGGAGAATATAGTATTACGCTCAAGGACACTTCAACTGAGCAGATTTCTCCCATCCCAAGCAGCGGTCCTCCTCACTTATGAGTCCTAATCTTAATCTAGCAGCACTTAAAGCAGCCATGTTCCTGTCTGATAACAGTCCCTGTGGAGAGGCAGGCATAACACCCCCTACTTCCCCTCACTCCAGACCTTGTAATCGCTCCATTCTCGCACACCCACCCCCCATGAACCTCCTCTGGCAGTCACTGTCAGGTCTGGCTTACCAGGACTCCTTTTGCTGACAGACGGTGAGACTCACCCGGGCTATCTTCCCTGTAATGCTGTGTCCTCCCACCACACTCCCACCTACAGTGCTGCTGCTGGGAGGGGATATACGATAATCCTCAGAAGGTAAAAGGCACAATGTGTGGTGACGACTTCCTCAATGACCATAAATGTGCTCTCCACCCGCTCAACATGTTGGTCGCCCTCCTCTGACTCCACATGACCTGACAGGTGTACTTTTCAGACAAAAAAGCTGTATCTTTTCCCCCTCATAGCGGATTTTTAAAACGGTACCGCAAATGACACTTCAAACAAAAATGCAAAGGAAGCATTTTAAATTTGCTCACATATTTAAAGGAGTCTTTTTTCTTTCACAGAAATAAGATTTTAAAGCAAAATGTCTTATCAAGGTGTGGACTAAGATGTGTCTTTGTTTGAATTTTGTCACAGTATGATTCTGGTCAGTCATTCTTAATGGGTATGATAACTTCACTTCACAGTAAGTTGGGTTTTTCCAAGTCATTCAGATTTGCACATGCCAGTATTGGTGTTCTTCGTTCATTTGGGTCTTGGACAGTTTGAATCAGGTTTAACTGTCTCACATCTATTCAGGATGGATCTGTCTGTCCTGTCATCTCTTTAAGACTGGGTCCCTTTTTTGAGAATGAATTTATGCATGTTAGGTTTTTTTCATAGCTATAGGTCTTTAGGATCTGTTCCAACATTTTTGACCCATGGTGACCTTTACACTAAACGCAGCAACTAAATCTGTGCATCCCCTCTCTTGCCTCTTCATGTCCCTTTAACAGAGCATTTACACCACCGCTGGCCCGTATCCCAGAGGACTACAGTGTTTGTTATAGTGGCAGCATCACCCCACCCCTCCTCCCTTTTTTGCTCTTGCTTTGCTGACCTGACCTTCCACTGTCCATTTGTCTATGTGTGTGTTTGTGAGAGAAGGGCGGTGGCAGAAATTATATGTCCCTCCAGGCAGCTGTAAAAGATGACTTATGGCACCATGGTGTTTCGGATGCAACAGTGGCTTCTCCCCATAGCAAAGACTGGAGGAGGTTTGGTGTTAGGATGAGGGAGCAAATTGATCTGCTAGGAATTGAAGGGGGGAAGAAAACCAAAGGAGCGATAGCCAGTTTCTTTTCATGTACTGCAGAGGAGATTAGGGCTTAAGCTCCGGCTAGTCGCATGGAAAGAAAAATCTCAGTAGGCCAAGAAGGGGATTGAGGAGGAGAAAAAAGGGAGTCAAACAAGGCCACTGCATGAAGCCCTTTTCTCGCTCACTTGTATTCCCCTGTGTGACAATATGACAATCCAATTAGCGCTCCATTTCAGACAATCGGTGGCTGTTCACTTAGTGTCAAACCTGAGAGGAAATAGAAGAGGGGCGAGGAAAGAGCCTTGACATTTCCGTTCTAGGCACACAGGCTGGCTGACAATTTAAATGCATGCTGGAGATAAATCACTGTTATAGGTCCAATCAAGTCATCTCCTGGTGTGTGTGCCGTTAAGGAAAGAGGAAAGGTGCAGATGGAGCTAACGAAAATCAATTCTCAAGGATCAGACATTGTGAGAATTCTAGAAATCCTACTTCAAATCGACTGCAGGTAAAAAGGCAGGAATCATTCAGCAGTGTGAGTGTTGCAAACAACTTTCTTGGCACTGCGGTGGAGTAATACCGCTTCAGTTCTTTCAGTGAACCAAATTGGATGTGCCACGCAAGTGTAACACAGATATGTATTGCTTAGATCACACCTTAAAACTGTCACAGAATAAAAGCTAAATCATGAGAAAGGACGAACCTATTGCCAGACAAAAACATAGATAAGTGACAGTTCTACAAAAAACTCGCATTCAGGCATTAATGATTTGCTTGAAATGCAATGCCAACTTTTATTTTTAAAAAAGCAACTCTTTTTCTACAATATCTACAAAAGGTAATTCCAGTATAGTGACAGATTAAAAACAAACAACAGAAAGGCGAGGCAGAGGCTGTTTAATCTCTGACACTTGAGCAAATTCTCTCCTCAGATTCTGAGAAATTTCTACTCCATCAAGAGCATCCTGACGAGAACATCACTGCCTGCTATGGGAACAGTACCCACAGGACCACAAGGCCCTGCAAAGAGTAGGCCAGAAGTATTGTTAAGGATCTTTTCTCCCTGCTCCTGTTGAGAAGAACATCCTGGACACACCTGGACCACAAAACCTCAGACCGCTACGATGCTTAATGAGGACACTGCCTAAAAACTGCCCTACGACTATTTTCAGTAAATTACTTACTACAGTAACATTAGTATTCATTACTTACTTTTTACTGCACAGTTGAAAGTCACATTTTACTGTGATTACACTCTGCCTGATTATATGTGACATAATCTTGAACTTGAACTAAAGACAGACTGTAGATATGTTTCAGTTAAGTGCCATCCTCTAAGGCACAAAGACAGGGTTAAGGATGCAGAAGTCAGAACTCAAGCAACATTTTTAAAAACTTTATTGTGAGACCAATACATTTCAGCTTGCAGCCTTGTACCCGTGACCCTGTGTTAGCTGGATGGGTTTCAAACCTTGGTTTCCTGCATAAAAATCATTAAATGCCTCCACATTGCACTTTGCTATGCATAAAGCGCTCACTACCTGTTTGATTCATACTGAAAACTGTCACTGGATGCACGTTGTGAAGTGCAGAATCATCTAAGGTTACCACTCCACAGTGGCCGATGTTTGCTCGCCAATTGCCATTTGTCCTCGAGAAAGATACAAACCATCATTCAGAACAACACAGAGAGTAAAAGCCACAGCTTCATGCATAAAATGTAAATGTAATCTCCGGAAAGTCTGTGCTTATCCACAAACACTTTGTCTCGCCCTGGGCTCCGGCATAATCTGTTTAAACCGACATGCACACAGAGAGGAACGAGCCAAACTTAGCGAGCCTATTTGACAGCTTTTTCAGCTGCTCCCATTATTTTTACATTTTGACATCTGTGCACGGAGACAAGGGTGTGACAGCTGTGAGGCTACTGTAATCAACAGTTTTCCAGAGAGTTCCAGTGCAATGAGACCAATCTATAAGAGCGCCAGTGTAGTATTGACATTTCTTGGCAAGACTCCAGCGCCGCTCACAGTGATCTGAAAGGGACTCCGACCAAAATACTGTGTGGGATAGAGCCAAACCTCGACAGCCCATGCAGTACTGGACGAGCCAAGAAAGGATTTTACCGCTTTATCGAACAATCAACGGTTCAGACTGCATTTAATCACAAGAAAAACCCAGGAAGTTTGTCAAACAGCCAATGGTTTTCTTGTCCATAAAGGAGCTTTGCTGGATGGAAATGGCCGTCAATCAGTGACAAACAATGCATCCTGCTAAGCTTATATTGTGTGCCCGATAAGGAGATGTCACTCACTGCACTTTATTTGGTATACCAAGGAGTTTAGCTAACGCTCAGCGAAATCTGAAAAACATGTTGAAACAAAAGCTCCCTCTCACTCTTTCTTATCGCTCTCTCGCTCATCGTTTATCCCACAATTTCTTAAACCATGAACGAGCCGAGTCTATCTGTCGAGGGAAGCGTTTCACGAACTCTGTCTTATCTGCACTGTTTGTTTGGAGAAGAATCCAATCTCGGTCTGAGCTAGCGGGACACGAGGCTCAGCACCGGGCTGACTTAACAGGAGGCAGGCGCTGAGGCAGATAACATCCTCTAACAGACCAGTCATTCATGGAACAAACAGTTAGAATAAGGCTCATCTATCCCTCTCACTCTTATTCTCCCCTTCATCTATCCATTTGAACCCTTTTCCCGTTTGTGATGCGACTTGAGGGGACCTTCCATTTTAACGCTCAAATCAACTACCACTAAATAGGGGCAAAGTCAGGACAGCTCCCATGATCCTCAGCTCTGATCAGCAGTGCAATAAAAAACTAAGTGGTAAAAAAAAGTAAAGATGAACAGAAGAAACCCCAAGTAGAAAGCTCTCCAGCACCAACAGAGTATTGTCATCTTAGCCAATGAGCAACATGTTACTTCAAAATTCAAATGACTTCAAATTACTTCAAATTTTCTTCAAAATGATCTGTTTATTCCCCAAAGCCCTCATCATGTGTCCTCTATCAGCCTTCCCCCCCAATCCAGTCTATCAGACACGCTGAGACTAATATGAACCACGCTCATGTCCATAAATACATGCGAGCACATGATCGAGTCAGATCAATGGTAATTCCAGCCACACTCTCAGTGGGAGTTCATCTGATGATCCTGCATTGGTGGGGGGAGGAGGGGGGGATTTGAGCCCTTTACCCCTCTTCACGCATCTGATTAATGACCTCTGACTTTGCAAGGGGTGACCTCATGGCTGGATCGGAGATGAACAACCAAATGTATGACAGGAGCCGTGTGTTCGGAGGGGTCAGAGGTCAAGACAGGCACCGGGGAGCTGCCTGTGGTGTCATGTGCGAAGTGTCTTGTGATTTTTTTAAAAAGTTGAAATAGAGAGCAGCAGCGTGGCGTGCCCATTACAATTTGTGTCCCACATGTGAAAGTGCAGGTTCCTACCAATTCACTGCTCTGTAGCTGAACTCTGCATCCCTGTGGGCGGGGGCAGAGGGAAATTCAATTTTTTGTACACAGGAATCAATGGAGTTTGAGGAAAAAAACAGCAATTTTCAGCCATGCTTATTTGCATTTATTCAGTTACTCAGTTTAATGACCTTCTTGCGATAAACACTGGCAAATTAACATTTGCAAGACTGATTCTAAGTCTCGCATGGAACATGTCAGCTGTGTTCAATTCCCAAATTCAAATAGGAAATTGAGTGGCTGTGGCTGTTTAAGCAAAAGCCAATAGTACACAGCATAGCTAATACTCTAATTGGATGGCTTTAGCATATATTTCTTATGATAAAAACACTAATTCTGCTGATAACAGATGAATGATTGTGCACATTCATCAGATGAAGAAGACCGTCCTTGGGTTGGGGGTTCTAGTGATGCAAATTCTCTGTGACAAGGCGAGGGTTAGAGCCACAATCTAAGCAGGTTATTTCAACATGCTCTGATGACTGCATCATCAGATTCTGCCTGCCTGCGGTGTGACATCTCCCCCGCTGTTTTCAAATCTAATCACTGATATTAAAAAGCCTAACCAGTGCTGAACTGGGAGTACGCTGTGGAGGAGATGACAGGTCTCCTTCCCAATTTAGCCCCTGTTTTTTTTTTTTTGCACCAGCTGCAACACCCCAATCACACATACAAGCTCCAAGCCCCGGCATCCCATCATACCCATCCACTCTGAAAGACAACTCCCCGCCCTTCTGCACCCCACAACACCCAAACCCTATCCTGTAACTGCCACTATTGCCGTTCGTCTTGCGTGACACGTCTGGCAGTAATGCGGCTATCCATCAGCGGCGGCGTGTCATGGCGTAAATCATTGGCAACGCTTGATGAGCTCCAGACATCGCACCCACCGAGCGTGGGGAGAAAAGTCAGCCAAATGGGTGGAGAGACAGAGACAAACAGAGAGAAAGAAAGACTTGAAGGTAGAGAAAGAAACAAAAGGATTATAGAGATTGGCAGTCACCATGGTGATTCTTCTCCATCTCCTCTGTCCAGACTCTCCTCCCTCCAACTTTTAACATCACAAAAAGGACAGTGTTTGAGATAACAGGGAAGATGCAGGACCAGGCTCGTCTAGGGCACTCTCCTAACACTGCTGATTTTGGTCTTTGCCAGAAATATCCTCCAAACTTTGTAATTACTCGGCTCAAAACCTGATTTGATTGCTTGTGCCTGGCCTTTTGGGTGTGACCTTTTTCATCAGTCCCGTCATACAGCACAGAGGCGTGTCCAAAACCCAATTTCGAGCTCTGACATTTATTAGTGCAACCTACAGCATTGGTCATTGGCTCAGTAGTGTGCATAATAAAGGGCAAAACCATACTGAATATGTTTTTTTTTTTTGTTACCGCAAAAAATCAGTAAATCTTGCCAGCATGGTAAGGGAGCTCTCGGTCTGCACACATCAATCTCCAGTGGGAAACGGGATCAGAGAATGTTCTCTGAGCCTCTGCCGGCGGATTTAATAATCGGTTGCTTTCTTGCATGTTTTCCAAGCCTTGGAGATACGGGACAAAAACCATTTGCTTTCCAAAGGAGGACATTTGGATGGTGAAAGTGGTCTGTCACATTTCTGCATCCCCTCTTCAATCCACTGTCCATGCTTGACTGGCTTGTTTTAATGGCTTCTTAGGAAAAATTGGATTTCTTCCTTCCCCGAAAAGATGTCTTTCCTTGAAGTTGCTTAAGAAACTAATCCAAACTCTCTGTGTGAATCTAATCTCTTACTAGATCTAAGGAAACCAAGCACCAACATTTAATTGGTCCCAAAACAATGGAAAAACAACGATGCATTTAAGGAACAGAACAATTATCTCTCTTGCATCTAAACTTAGCAATGCCTCAGCCAGCATCTAAGACACAGTCTGGCCTAATTCTCCAGTCGATTGTCCTCGTGTTGAGTGGATAAATGTGTGTCATTTTAAGGACAGCTCTCCAGTGGGGGCCAGTAGCTCTGGGACAATGTGTACATGTCAGCTCCACAAATAGGAAGATCCATTCACTGCAGGCATGACATGTGTTCCTCATGAGCTCATGCGGACTTGTCTCTCTTGCCTGTCTGTCTGTCTGTCTGTCTGTCTTTCTGCTGCAGTTGAGCGTGCATTATGATGAATGAGCTTCCTTGGAGGCGCCCTTGTTCAAAGTCGCCACCCTGAGCGAGTGATCACGCTTTGGAGATCTGCCCTCTCAGCCCCTCTAGGAGCACTGGGCACACCTGTGCATGCACCCGCTCTGATAAGCTACCAGTAAGCTCGGATCATACACGCCCATGCATGCTCGCTTATTTACAGACACAAATGTGCTTACATACACACACAGCAGACTGGCATTATTAGCAGGCAATGGCCAGCCTTCAGGGCTCTTGGCACGCAGGCAGCAAACAGAGCATTGTCTCTGTGTGTGTGGGTGGGTGTGTGTGGTAGCTCCAACCTCCCATAGGCATAAAGCCTGTATGGATTTTCAGCGGCAGTACAAGCTTGGAAGCTGATATTGTTAGCTCCCAAAAGTGGTTTTGTAAGGAAATCGGAGAATGAGGGGTTCCTGCATATATGTACTATCTACGTATATGTAAGAAATCTTTAAAAAGTCCGCGATAAGAAATCAGAGATAAGGGGGAAATCAATGAAGAGCTCATTTATGTCTCCCTGAAAGCTAACACCAGGAGTCAAAGATATAGACACTACGGGTCACAGTTAAAGGAGGTAGTGTATAACTAAATGTTTCACTTGGATTTGACAGTGGATTTGATTTCAGCATTCGTGCTCTGTGGTACATTAGCAACAACACACAAGCCTCCAGTGTCGTGCTGGGAAATCCATTAAAAGCTCTTCCAAGGCTGTGTACATTAGTAATATGTTTAGCGGAAAGTCTACAAAGGGCTGTAAACGTCCTTGGGAAAAATTGTGAGAGAATAAAGGAAAAGCTGATAAAACTGACTCTGAATCTGAAAGCCTGAATCAAAAGTGCTTTTGATGACAGTCATGCAATGTATCACACTTCTCCACTGGCATAGATGTTAGGTAAATAATTATATAGATTATCAATTATGGCAATGGTTCTCAATTATTTTCTGTCATGCCCCCCCTAGAGGACAGAAATTCTTTCACCCGATGAGAACCCGATAATATTTATTTATTTATTTGTACCAACCACTGTATGAGTTGCTGCACCAGCATTCTGCATACAATCACCTGATTATCAAAACAGATTAATAAAATGAGCTGAGATAACATCTGCAACAACTTAAAACAATTTCCAAGTTCAGTTTATTAACTTAATTTGTAACATTTAAACTGAATCAGTCTGTGATTCTCAAAACAGAGAAAAACAAGTGTAAATAATTCACTGGGATGTGCATTTTTATAGACTTTTATAGACGACTAACGAGTTTTTCGAGATACGAGCCGTCTCTCGGCCGATTTCTGCCTTTTTTGCTTTGAGTTGAGAGCTAAAACTCGAGTTACAAGCGCAAGTTTCAGATATCCCACCGTTTAGCCTTGGTGCAGTGAACGCCACAGTGCGCAGCTCGCAGTGAAGCAGCAGGGTTGTGTTGCATTTGTGCTTTCAGTTATTTAGCAAAACGTCGTTTTTCCAACCATCATCGAAGAAAGTGAGTGTGAAGGACAGTGCTGAGAGCTGAGAAGAAGAAGCAGATGATGTGCATTGAATTAAAGAAAGAAATTATCGAAATTGAAAATAATTTTATACAATATTCTTTATTTATAAGTACATTTTTCTTATTTAAAAACATGTAACAAAAAATGGTGGTGTTTTGGGGGGCTCCGGAACAGATTAATGGCATTTCAATAACTCATTTCAATGGGGAAAATTGATTTGACATACGAGTAATTTGAGTTACGAGCTCTACGTCACGGAACAAATTAAACTCGTAAGTCAAGGCACCACTGTATATGACTTTTTAACATTTTTTTTTTTTGTGCAAAATTTGCAACAATATCTCTTATATTTCAGCTTATCAGAAGGGATGAAAAGTGCATAACATTTGCATTTACTTTGTACTTCTGTACTTTTTACTGTGTACTTCTTCTACTGGGTTGCCTCGGGGGCACGCCCCACTATTTGAGAAACACTGAATTATGGGGAAGCATGACAGTAGTAATTACTGTACGTAGATTTTTTTTAAAAAGCAAACATCCCAGAAATTCCTCTCAAGGAAGACTAGTGTTTCAGTTTGACAGTATTAGATGAACTATATCACTGCTGGCTTCTTAGATCAGAGCTGAAAAATCTCCAAACACTTGACACAAATAGCTACAGCACGCTTTAACAAAGAGGTTAATGTTATTGTGTAAACGTGTGTAATTCATCCTACACATTGACAATTTAGCACATAACATGGCTCATGCCTGGCTAAAATAAATTTCCCATGGGGATCAACATGAGGAAATTAGGTGACTGCAGCTGCAAATACTAATAAAATGCAGCCTGAAAGAATTTGAAATGGCTGTATGGGGTAATGAATACATATAAAATAGTGCATAAAAAGATTCATCATTGCAAAATTAATCCATTCTCATTTTTCTTATGTAGATCACACTTAATGCAATTACAGGGTATTAATACTTGGTGCTGGAGCACTGGCACACAATATCATTGCTAAGTGATTCACATTACTCATAATCCCATGACATGTCTGGAGCATGACAACGGGCTCTGCTGCCGTGATGTCATCCAGTACGCTGAAGCTCCACGGTCTGCAGACAGTGATAGCACCAGGCTGCACTGCACTCTCTAGCTCACTCATCCAAGCATTATAAGGAAGACGCGTTAGGGCTGACTAATTATTGCTGAAATGATAATTATGTAATAATAATAATCATAATAATCATAATCATACTAGTGGAAAATGTACAATTTAGCTGTTATTAATCACAATGATTCATCTTGATGATTTGAAGAAACAAATTAACAACACTGTGGTGTTTCCACAATAGTACAATTCTAAAATAAATGCTTTAATTATGTTATCATTCAATGATAATTAACAGAAAATTTAAATTCCATTATCATACACAGTCAATCGTGCTTATACGGAAAACTGAGTGTTTTTATTTGTGTCGGACAGAGATATAAATGCAGCGCTGATGTTTCTAATTTGCTTCAAAATGAAGTAAACACAATTGCCAAACAAAGGAAGTGACCTTGTGTCAGAGTGACTTCATAGTTTGGAGGCACATCTTACCACCACATGGTCAGCACAGTCACCAGTGTCATGTGTGTGCATCAAAGCACCCTTCAACAAGATAAACTTTGAAGTTTAAATCCTTAACGTTTCCCTCCTGGTAGATCTGCTGACACTCACGGTTGCTGGTTGCAACCGCAGGTGCAGTTTAATAATATATGTACCAGAATTTTGTTTGCAGCCGTTTACAGCAATTCATGTTGTTTTAATAAAAAACACAGTCATTCAAAAACAAAAGCAGCTGTGATCTGATTTCTGTGCAAAGTGCATGTCATTTTCTGTGCTCAGATGCAGTTGTAGGAGAGTGAACAGCAAACAATTTTTGACGACACATTATTTCCTGTGAATCCCTCATGCTTATGTAGGTAATCTGAATCCTATGAGGAAATGGCAGACTCCGCCACTAACAATAAAAACTACCTAGAAATACTTCGATACTTAGAATTGTAGGGATAATTACTGAATGAATGACTATCACTGAAAAAATGCAGACAGGCAGTATCAAAAGTGGGGATTGATTTAATGAAACACCTTTTTAACTTGTATTTGTTTTATGGTTAATAATTAGATGAGAGGATCAATAGCACTATCATATCTTTAAGCTAAATAGAAAAGGAGAATATTTGCTTCCCTTATAAGAAAGGGGAAAAGCTTAAAAAATCCCTACCAGCACCCTTAAACCCCACAGATTAACCTGTTATATCTTGTTTGTTTAATCCATTCACAAAGAAAAGCATAAAAGTCACAGTTTGTGGTTTTACAGGAGTTTATGTTCCACACTTTTTCTTGGGTACACACAGTATCTCCTAGCAGTCTTAGCATCCTGGTAAGGTTGCCAGGCCATCTCATCACAAGATCACTTCCTTTTCTTAGCAGTTGCGTTTACCTCAGTCTGAGGCTAATTAAAAACACGGGCACTACATTTATTCTCCTATCGAGCTCATGTAAACTCAGTCAATATCAATTTTAGCGCAGGAAAACACAAGTTTTCTGTAACCGCTTTTCAGTAACCATCATTAAATCTAAATGTACAGAAACAAAACAAGTGGAACCATTCTCTCATTGGTCTGTGTATATTACTCTATTCCAAAAAAACGTTCACAATTAGCCATAGCCAAAGACACCCAAGCAGTGTGTCTCTCTCTGTGTCATCAGCCAACTCTGACAGTCCAATCCAAAAAGATACAGATGAAGTCATTCTCATTGCAAATGACTCATTGGTAGCAATTACATCACTGTGTTTCATAGCAATGTCCAGACTTACAAAAAGCTTACCTTGGGCTATGGAGCAATAAGCTCTCTCTGTCTCAAACACACAGACACACACACACACAGACATACACACCATTTCTTTTCCTCATTACCATTTCATGACTCAGTGTATATCCACACTCATCTTATCCCTCCTCCAGGTGAGAAAAATCTACTTAAATGCAAAAGCTGTTGCGTTCCACGTGGATCTCAGGGTTACAGCGAGCAGATGTTGGAAACGAAACGGTAGAACAATGCACCAAAACAGACAGATAATAAAGGGGGGGAGGAAGATGTGTGGCCTTGCTGATAGATTTTCTCTTCTTATAACAGTCTTATATTAATGAGCTGCAAAAGAAAAAAAAAAGGCCTGCAGCGAGATTGATCATCAGAGACTGGCCACATACAGCTCCCCTGTGCCATGTGGTGGATGCCTTTATCCAGAGTGCCTTACTGTGACATGATTGCATTTTTTTTCCCTTATGAGTGCGATGGAAACATAATTGGAGAGTGTTGGGCAGAGCCTCTCTACCCACTGAACTGACATTACTCGTCTTAAACAGTATGTAAGCTGCCCACATGGGCCTTCAAGACACAGCCAGCTAACTTAATTCTTAGAAAATCTCAGCACTTTACACCTTAAGAAGTGTGTTTGTTGTTCCCAGGCTTCACAATTAGAAAAATCCTACAAACACGCGGCTATAAAGCGCACAATTCCTATGTGTCTGTCTATGTGCCAACTTTTACAACAGCAGCTCACAAATTGACGGGAAAAATATACTTTTGATGTGGCAGGTGTTTCCAGCTCTATAAAAAAAGTGAAAAGTTCAACCATTCCACAATGCGCAGAGCTGTGAAAACCACAGTGCGAGCCACAGCGTCACTGTGACTGACAGGTGATAATGTCATCATTACTCACGTTTCATTGGAAAATCAGTGCACATTAGCCGTGGAAGCTTTACGACGTTTCCTACGGCTTTGACGCACTTCGGGGGAGAGAGTGAGCGCATATTGAACCAGTCAGCTCTATTACACGCGGGGGCCACTTTAAAGCAGCAAAAAAAAACACGTAGCCAATACTGCCCAAGCTCTCTGAGGTGCATTAGAATAAGAAACAAAGCTCTCAAGACTTTGGTGGAACAGTACCTCTTTGAATCCCACTTTGGCTCTGCAGCAACGCCTCAAGAGAGGAGTGGACTTGGACACGGACGTTAAGAGCAGAGCTGCCACTTTGGACCACTCTGATCTTTAGGCCTTAGGTTAGGACAGCTATTCAGAAGAGGTTTTCATGTTTTTCCAGTGTGGAAAAAAAAAACCCAGAGTGGAATGAGTGAACGGAAACAGAACAAATTGTCTTCATCCGTCCACCCCTTGATGCCAACGATCCCTTACACACATCCAAATAACAGGGCTGCCGTATAAATAGAGTTCAGAGAGTGCTTTGCGGCCACCATTACAAACATCCTGTCACATATGGTGCTCCGTCGAACATGCCAACACACACTGTGGCTGGGCAAATACGTCTGCAGACCTGGGGTCAGGACAAATTGCTTTACTGGCAGATGAGGGCCGCGGCTAATCAGCGAAAATGTACAACGGCGTGGGCAGGCGGAGTCGACCAATAAAAGTTCAGAGTGTGCTGCTTTCAACCTAGACGAGGTGAGAAAGAAGTGAAGATAGTTACTACAAACAGGCAGCCAATCATATGACTTGAATGGAAAAAGGGAGGTGGTCACCGTTTTTAGAATCAAAAAGAAACAGGTCAGTTTCCTCTCAGTTTCTACAAAGCACCTAAATGTAGTCTTCTATCATATTAACTGTGAGTACACAGAATACAGCTAAAGGCCAAGATCAAGCCCATAATGAACATTTATGATAAAGTGGGAGTCAGGTATAGTGTGTTAAAAATGGGGTGGATGTCTCATATAAGGCATCATGCTTGCTTGACTACTTTATTTTAACTTTTTGAAAAAAAATGGTTTGGCTGCCAGTTTGGTTCAATTAGCCTGATTCCTTCCCTGTGAATTGCCACCGCTATCTGAGAATCGTTCAGAAATTCAAATAGACCTGGTGCTATGCTCACTGTCTGCTGTTTGCCTTTGCTAGAGAAACGTTCTTTCACTAATCAATCCCCTACTGAATCTACACTTGTTTTGCACACTTTATTTTTCATGAGCATCACCAAGTACTGTCGTTCAGATTCAGAATTGTTCAACTGGAAAACTTAACATGTTGACATAACATGAATGAGAACTAAGAGATTTTTGTAACATTGACTTAACTAGGGCTGCAACTAACAGTCGATTTCCTTACAGATTCATCCAGCGATTCTTTTTCTCATTCAATTGATTATTGATTCTGTAGTGATTCTGATACTTTCTGAAAGACCAAGCTGACACCTTTAAATGTCTTGGTTTGTCCAGTTAAAAACCAAAAACTATCATAGGATACTGTAACAAAGTGTTGTTAATCTAAAAATATAGAGTGTTGTAGAAATTAGTGCTTCTTGGTTTTTGCCCAAGTACATTCACCAGCTCACAGAGAACACATTGACCAGACAAGTATCATTTCAACAAGAAAAAAAGTTGGTTCCTGGAATGCTTTTTTTAAAACATTGCTTTTTGCTAATAGCATCACATTGAATCTGGGTAACATCCACAGTCAAACAGACTACTGGAACCAAACCCAACCCTGGGTTTTGCCATCTTATTATTGACTGGGAGAGACATTCGAGATGTCTTCTGTTTTCAGCTCCATCTCATCAGGCAGTCTAGTAGCATAAAGTTTAAAGAAATGGCCTCTTGAGAGAAAAATCGATTGTCTAAATTCCCTACTGAATGAGCATCAGGATATGATAACGCACACACACCATCTCACAACTTAAAAGGTCACAGATCTGATGGCTGCAACAGCTTCTATTCATGAACACCCTTATTAATTAACCGCACCCCCACCAGCTCCCCAGATAAGAGCATCAGCTAAATGCCATTAATGAAAAATTAACAAGTACATGAAAGGTGGACAAGAAGGCTGGTGCTAACCTCACTGACGGTTGCTCTGACTTTAATACATTATGCATCAAAGAAGTGCCAATACCCCGTTGTTCTTCCACCGTGTTCAATAAGAGGTTCAAGAGCGAGCAATGTCCCCTAACAAGGCCTGCAGGGTCAGTGATCAAAATCTTTACAACGCATTTAAGCACAGGTGCTTGACCTGCAGGAGTTACCTGCTACACAATCCCTCCATCTTCTTCCAAAATAACCTGAGCTCATGGGTTCAGAAACAAATCGATACGAATGAATATAGTATGCTGCTTAATTGAAGGAATACTGGGAGAGTGAAAAAGAGGAGGGTAGAAATCAAGGTGCTGAAGGTAAAAATGGAATAGTTCATTTAAAGAGTGGAACATTTTACATAAGACAGTGCACCACGGATGTATGTGATGATGATTCATTCAAAGGAGGAATGTCCAGGGAAATTTTGGGTCAGATATTCTGCACCTCTGGCCAAGACTGACATTGGTAAACTGCATATACACTGCAATTACATGATTACTGCAAATGCAATTAGCAATCCTCCATTTCAAATAGAGGAGGGTTTCCAAAAGGATGATCCAGATTCAGTATGATCTTTCTCCAACAAAGCGCAACTTCCAAAAAGAGTCTGGAACACAAAGAAGTACTTCACAGAGATAGTACACATCTGTGCTATTGCTGTAAGCATCAGTGTATACCCCCCTGGGTATAGGTAAAGATCACGTTCTGGTCTGTAAGGCTATTGCATCTTTGCTGGAATCTAGAAATAAAATAAATCAAATACACAGTAAGCCTCTAATGTCATGATTCTTGTACTGGTGCATCTGTTCATGTTACAGATACTGACTGAGGTTATCAATATCGAAGTACATGAATAAATTCCCTTTTGGTCTAAACTCTTCATTCGTTGTGAAATAACATAAACTCATAGTCTAAAAGCACAGTATTTTCTCGCTTATTACCAGTATCTGGTAGTTTCTACTTCTTTCTGGAGAAAATAGTTCCATTTAAATCTAACTGAAACTCTGGAAGGCAAAATACTGCCATTTCTTTGAATGGAAAGGTTTTTTTGCTGTACACACCAAAAATGAAACTCCACTGTAATGGGCTGGAGAGAGAAATTTCAGCAAAATATCTCAGCAAGATCAACACTATTGACCGGTTGAAATGAGCATTTTGAACAAATCTATTATATCAGAGATGCCCCAGGCCAATCCTAATGATTGGTACCCAGGATTGGTATCAGCTAAAATAAAGCCCAACAAAATGTGATCTTCCCTTTTCGGCACTTCACTGTGTTTGTGTTGCAGCTCTGCTTTCCTTTTCCACAGCCAGCCTCTACAGCGCAGTATTTCTCTTGTGTGCCAGTGATGGTGTGAGCGTGGATGTATTTGTGTATACCAGTGAGTGACTAAGTTCGGACTCCTAATGTCATTACTCATTATCTGTACTCTGCCAAAGTTAACTGGAACACTTCTTTACAAATCAGAGAGTATTTCAACTTCCCACAGCTCCAGCAGAGTGATAGGTCTTCTGTCACTGATCCCATTTCATCACTTTCAGGAGTCACAGTTATCTCAGTAAAGATTCTCAGTCATCCAGGTCACGGTGATTTGTAGAGTTAGAAGAAAGTCAACTAGACAATTAAATTAAAACCATATCAACAATTTGAGCTTATAACCAATTAATTTAAGCAACAGGCAAATATAATTATCTAACTTCCTGATATCCAATAGATGTGGTCAGTGCACATGGTAAACAGGACATCAAAAAAGAAGTAGCTTTTGTTAAGGATCCATTTTTTACATACGTATGAGTAAAAACTACTCTATCAGCTTATGTTGATAGCTGATAGTTGTTGATGTTGTTATGATTTATATTGTACTTTTGATCATTATTTTGTTGTCAAACCAGATTTACTTGACAGCAAAAGCAGAGATTTTGGAGTTAATCATAGTTGGGGAGGACCTGTGTTCTTGGATTTGGAAGTTATTGAGTCTTGAAACACGTGTGAAATTTTTTGACACAGGCATTGGGAAAAAGCTGTAAAAAGACATGGCTGAATGTGAAGTGCTGCAGTGTTATCCGGCTTGCTACCCTGACTTGCATTATAAACAGAAGAAATCAATTATTTAATAATAACGTGAAGCATATGATACTGTAAAAGTGGAATGTTGGTCAGAAAACATAAGTACCAAGCAGGCTGATGGCTCACCATCAACCCAGTGCGAGCAAGCCGCTCAGACTTTAGCAGTATTTAGTCAACCCTTTGTCGGCATGCCACTCTGCAATGCAAGCGGAACATCAGGGTTTAATAGAGATGAACTGAAGTCAAATTGATTTTATGGATCTGAGACTTGTTGAGTTTTGGTTCAGTTTTTTTTTTCTGTACTAAATAATTTTGATATGTTCAAGTTTTTATGGCTTTTATTTCATTAACATTTAATAATATTTTCACATTTTAACAGGTTCACAAGGATGTTCTGGACAGAATTTTTAGCAAAAGAGTTCATAAAGTGTATTCCTTGACATACATTACAGAGGTTTACATGTGAGATGTGACCAAAGAAATGCCACTTGTGTTTTTTCTACCGACCACCTGGATTGATCAATAAATGCAACATATAAATATTATGTATGTAAAAGATGTGCGGAAGAAATGCATGACCCCACCTCTACTTTGCCCCTGCTGTTGTATCTTTGTCGGTGCTGGCCTTCCTCATACGGGTTCATCCTCATGTGTGTTATAGCAAAGGGAAAAAATGTGCCTGGCATTAAAACTTGCTCTGTGTGGTGACAGAATACCGTAATGGAAAGCGTTTCACTCAACTATCCGGCCTCAACAGCACCAAAAGAAAAAAAAGACAGAACTAAGAGGCAAGTGAGTGATTTTCAAAAACCACTAAAGACAGAACCCAAGAGGGCTGCGGGGGCAAGGGGAGCTACATGAAATGCAACCAGCAGCAAGAGGAGCTTTCCTCCATGTTACATTTACATTTTTATGTTTACACAGTCAGCATGACTCACATCCTGAGACGCTCGAGCCCTGATTGTCAGTCACATTCCTCTCAGCTGTGTGCAGAAAATGTCATCACTGAAATATCTAATATGAGGTTCCAGCCACCGTGTCTAACCAGTGCTCGCAGCGGCAATGGATTGATCTGTGTGTTCAATAACTTCAGCCATCCGTGCAAGTGTGTTTGGTCATGCACCAAAAAAAAAAAGAAAATGGAGAGAGAGAGAGAGGAAGACACAAACTGAAAGACTAGAGAACATTCACAGGTTTATGAGAGACAGTAGTTTATATTAGACACACACACACACACACACAAAAATCTGACTCAGCAGATCTGTGCCGTGCTAAAATAAAGTCAGTCAGAGTGTACTTTGCTGTACTGTGTCTGTCCACCTCATCTCCATAATGACAACCAGGCTCTAAGCTGCGAGCTTTTCGCTTTTGTTTCAACACCTGGGTTGGCAAAATACACTGATTCCCTGAACTCTGATGGTAACAAAGCTCTTATCTCTCCTCTGTTATTATCCAAGCTCAGTGTACACAACATTTTAGCGTTTTATTTTTAGCTGGTGCAGGCCGGCGCTTTTGCCAGTTTAAATGCCAAATGTGGGTGGACGCGGGTCATATTAGCCGTCACTAATTGGTAATTCTGTGATTTGAGTAACCTGACGGCAGTCCAAAGTTAAACTTAGCTGTTGACGGGAGTGAGTGCTCTTTGATTCTGCACTCAGCCAAAGATTATTAATGAGGTAAAAGAAGCATTACTCTTTCACAGAGTTTGCACAAACACACATGGACAGAGCCTTTCTGTGGTGATTTCTCTCTAGCGGCTCATTTCATGTAAATCTCAGGGGTCGCTTCAGTAATTTAAAATGATCAACTTCAGAGCTTCAGGATTTGGATCAAGAAGTTTAGGAAAGGTGCGTCAGACTAAATTGGCTTCAGCTGTTATTTCAGTGTCAGATACATATTAAATCAACACTTAGGTAAATAAACGCATCAAATCTGACTTGTGTTGCCAGATACTCCATCTCAAAAGATTCAGATCTGGGCCAAAAAATCATTTGAACTTGATCTCTCGTGTTAATTAGCTCGAACCTCCAGGCCGAAGCTTCATATTGAATGGACAGATAAGAGACTAGCATCAATCTTCTGATATAACTTTGGGCAAAACAGTCCAAACCCCAAACTCATTTCACTCTAATGTTACACAGGAAAAAGAAGTAAATGCCCAAATTTGAGAAGCCGGAACTATTCAGAAATTTATGCTTGATAAATGACAAACAATTGCCATCGATTACCTTTCTTTAGATCAGTTAATTAATTAATCAAGTCCTCATTTCAGCACAGATTAAGACTCCTACAACAATATTAGACAAGAGCCGCTGAGTGCAGATGAGTCAGTCACTCAGCTGTTCTGAGACTGAAGCAGTTGACACCCAAAATTCAGTATCTGTCATTTCTATCCCTGTTTTACACACTGAAGCTACTGAACAAGTCTTAACCTTCATTTCCATCTTATCAGCAGGGGGTGGCACTGTATCTAAGAAGCAAATATCAACCTGATATATTCAACCAGGTCACCAGATATGGTAGGTCTAACCAGGTCAGTGTCTTGACAAATAGGGCATAAGTAAAGGGAAGACTCATAGAGAGAAAAGAAGTGAGCGTGAATGGTCTGTATCAGCGTCGGAGGTCTGTTCTTTTGTTTATTAACTCCCTGACCAAAGACACAGATCAGCAGGCCAGATTGTAAAGTGCTGGCATGTGCCCACTTGGCATCTACATCAAGGTTCGTCTCCCTCATCCTGTTCTCTCTTTCTCTCTGTCTTCAGTAAATGTGCGGTCGTATACTGTGGTTTATGGGCGAACCCCGGTGTGTTAAGAAACCAAACAGCTCATAATTGCTTCATTATCCATTGTTAGAGGCAATTATAATAAAGCAATCAATCCAAAGATTTTGAAGAGGAAGCAGAGCAGAGTAATGCTGCTAATGTAGGCGAGGTTAGCGGTTCTGTTGCCTCTAAAGCTAAATAGCTGGAGTGAGTCACTTCTAAAGCCACAAGGTTACGTTTTTCAGACACGCATTTCACATTGCATCTCACTCGCCTGAAGACAGCCGACTGCATTCACTCCCATTTCTGTCTTCAACTAAATTCAACACAACTGGTGAATTTCTGTTTAGTATAGTCACCAGTCAAACATCACTTCTTTGCTGTGAACAAAACTGTAGCCAATTCATTTAGCAAAAGGTAGTCAGAGTTGAAGATGTTAGCATTTAACATTGTTTTGTTAAAAATCTGCTGATAGCATTGTTTTTTACATAGCACATTTTTTTACAAGTTACACTTGAAATGGTGAGGCCACAAATGACAAGGTAGTACAGATTATTAACCAGACTTTTACCTCTTAACTTAAGATCTCATTAAACTCTTTTAAAGTTTAAGTATAAAACAAAAATTGTTAAAAATGTTCTAATCCAACTTACTCTTCACAAAAAAACTGTGTAGATTACTGGATTGAGCAAAAAGCTTTTTAGTCATAAAATTACAAACTTCACTTCAGATTCCTAAAGAACTAAAAACTCAGTATAAAAAACTTGACATATTTTCAAGAAATATTCACCAAGAGTCACAAAATTTGCCATTTTAAACAACACACCTTGTTGGTGGCACATTTTCTTAAAAGTTCTGCATTTCTAGCATTTTCCAAGTCTCATTTCTAAACTGATTTTTTAGTTATTTTACATTAATGTTGACTACGGGGAACATTTTTCAGGAGAACAGCCATGCTTCCAGCAGTAACAATGAGATGTTCAGATGAATATCATGTTGACTCTACAGTACTGTTGAACTTAAGAGCTACATGCCTTGTATAAAAAAACATATAAAAATTAAAGGCTGCATATAATATGTTGCCCAAATTCTTTGTCGCAGTACTGTATGACTACTGTTCTGCCGCCTCATGCAGTTAGTCAATGTCCCCAAGAGGTGATGCATTTAAGGAGGTGTGCACATGTTCCTTTTTATAGAACAAATGCCATGAGAGAATATCCTACACACTTCAGTGTGTTTCATGATTCATAGTTCATTCTGAAACATATTTATTTGTACAGGTTTAAGTTACCAAAAAATGACAAGTTGTATATTCAGCATACTTTCAACCAAAAACTTCTGGTTACTACTGTCCTTAAAAAACACCAAAGCCTACATTCTATCTGACATCCAGGGAACCAGATCCATTAGGTCTCATTCTGACTTCATAACTTTCTACACAAAGATCAATGACTAACCACCGGTCTATAAGAACATGTCAGCAAATGCACGGCCAAGTCCAACATAATGACCTCAAACTTCCATCAGGCAGCCAGTGAGTGCAAAATGTGCCCGTCCTGTCTCCAAAGTGATTGCACACACATCCTGTCAATCCAGTCTCTGACAAAGCCGGGGAGCCTAATTTCAATGGTTACTGTCTGATGAGAACAGTGTCTGAGAAAATAATTGATGCTGAATCAGTAATTGGACAAGATGCTTTGCTGTTTTGCTGTGTGATATGTGTGCAACTGTGTGTGTGTGTGTGTGTGTGTGTGTGTGTGTGTGTCTGTATGTGTATCAGTCTGTGATTAAAGGGTTTGCAGTGTCATCTACACCCAGGGGACATTAGCAGCAATACCACTGAAATGAGAGGGGAACTAAACAAACAAACAAACAAACTGGAGTTGATTCTGTATTCATGAGTCGCCGCCCTTGGGCCTCTGAAAGGCTGCATTTGTGCCATTTTCACGTCTTTTGAGCACAAATACAGCCACATTACCCAAATGGACAGTTATAAATAGCCTCTGAAACCCTGTCCCAACGCTGACTTTCACTCTGAAATACATCACACTAGAGGACAAACTTTGAACAATCATCTCACTAACTAAAAACATGGCCACTGCTGAGTGATGCAGCTCCACTGCTTATTGTTTCTGCAGCTTAGAAACTTAATTTTTCACACATTTATTGCTGTTACCAACCTATTTCATAGAAAAAAAATGTCTTCTGATGTTTGTTAAGGCACTCTATTTCAGGTGAGGCGGTTCACCTCTACCACAAAAGATACCAAAGAAAAGCCTGTCACAGCAGACCACAAATGAAACTCAGCTTTCCTTTGACACTCTGTAAAGAGTTCATTGTGTCTGATGTTACTGAATATGCATAACGCAGCCTGTTCGTAGAGTAAAAATAAGGCCAATTTCCCATCAATCCTCATCCCATGGGTGACAGTCCTCATTTCATCTCCCTCCATTTACCCTGCACTGAAAACATGTAGCTGTCTTCACTGCCTATCCTTACTACTGTAGAGTGTGTGTGTGTGTTAACATACATGCAGCAAGACTACACAACATGCTCTGAGATCATTTTTTTCCCATGCAGCCTTGAGCCGTTTGATTCCCAACACGGATCGAGATGTTTGCATCCTCCGGCACCCACAGCACAGCTCGTGCTTTGAAACGTACGGCGAAACATTAACATGCGTTGCTAACCTAAAGTGAACTCACATAACCCCCCTGATTCGTGCGAGCGCTGTTCGGTTTACCCACGGCTAACCCCGAGCGCTAACCCACCACCGCTTTGATGGGACGATTGATGCCACGCTGATTGTTGTACGAGGAGAAACAGCGGTTGCCTTCCCTTTGTGTCAGCAACATTCCCTGGCCGGGGTTGAGGCCAAGTATTCCCCAGTACACGCTTACACACACACACACACATACACACACATACAGCTACTGGTTACACAAGTAGAATCACACACACATACACACACACACAGCTCGTTGACTAAGCAGAAGTGAATCCAAACACTAATTTCATATACAAACTTGCACGTACAAACAATACCGAACACAATCCCAAAGCTCTGAGAACTCCTCCGGGCCGCAGAGAGGATTTAATGCTTTCATAATGACATGTTGCATTGTGCAACAGACAAATGCACTGAGAGCAGATTAGTGCTTCTCCAAGTCTTCGGGCTTTGCTACCTTCACACTCTGAAAAAGACAGACGGCAACTGGGTTAATGAAATGTGCGCGCGGGCCTTTGAACTCCACCAACAAGTTGGCGTTAAAGATCCAAATGGAGATGTAATCCTAATTGGGAATGAGACTGCCGTGCTGACATGCGACGAGAGCCTGTGATGTGGAGCGGTTGTGCCTAGAGAGAGCCGCACATCGCCTCATGTCGAAGACTTGCAGAAACAAAAGGAGCCCTGTAAAATGTAAATGTGCCCCGTAATTTCCAGGAATAGTTGCACAGATGTATATGTGCGTTCGGGAGCGAGCTGAGAGTGACAAAGCCTCAGGGAGTCACAGCGAGCGTGCTGAATTCTGCTGTTGGTACATGTTCATGATAAAAATAAAAAAAGAAGTGGAAAATGTAGTCACGAGGGGGAGATTGAGTTGTTGCGTGTGTCGACGGGATCCCTTAAGTATGAATTCCCCTTTATCAGTCACCCTTTATCCCACAGATCATCCCTTTAATTGAGGTGGAGGCTGTTCATGCGAATGCTGCAGGCTTCTGGCAAAAGTCTATCTTCATCTCCCTGCAGTTAGCATGTAATGTGCCTGCTTCAGCACTTGCCTTTCCGCTACAAGATCATTAAACCACCACGCCATTCATCATGTCTGATACGCTCCTAAGGGGGAGCAAAAAAAAAAAAAAAAGACTGTGACACATACCCAAGTCTCCTTTCTCTGTGTTTAATACACACCCATTTCAATGTCAAACTCAGCTTAAAATGAGTGGGGAGATGAATGAGCCTGATGTAAATAAGAACCAAGTACCGCTATTTCTCCTTACCCTGCCACATTCAAACTGATGGGATATCAATCTTGTGGCAAATGACATAAAAATGCAGATTCATACCATTTGTGTGGTGCACAGCAGCGGCGAGGTTTTCATATTAACACATTAGCATGAGCCAGAACTGAAAAGGGTCCATTTAGCCCCCCTGACACACTTACTACCCATGAAAGAGAGTAAGTGCAAGTTCGATTTTATCTTCCTATGCAGCTTCAGGCCTCCAGTTTACTATCATCTTTACTTTGCTCGGCGCTGCTCAGCTGTGACGCGTCCCCGCCACGTCGCTGGCATTTTAGGCATCAAAGTTGTCAGCCCTGCAAGTTGCAAGGAATGTTAACGTGTGGCGTAGTCAGCACTCCTTAACGGCACTAATGCGTTACATCAGGCTCCATCAGGGCTCAGCTGGTTTGGATCAAAACCACCGTTTGCGAAGAGATTTGATGGAAGCATTTAGAGCACTTACTTGACACAATGACACTTCAAACTTTGCCCTGAGCTAAATCTGAAAGTTACTGTCGACGCTGCCAGCCACAGAGGAGCAAAACTCCAGCCCCACTTTTTCCCCCATTTTAACTGAATTCAAAACAAGAGCACTGTTGCGGACAGAATGCTACATTTAATACCGGCAGTTTAAATCTCCAGATTGCTTGAGAAAACGGAGCTGGAGAAACATAAAACGAGCCACTCTCCCTCCCCTCTAATACCCTCACAAGAGCTGACCGACAGTCAAAGAACATGTTTGCACTCAGCAGCTCCATATTCAGCAGACTGTCAGTGTGTGGGATTGTGTGAATCTTAAGTGGGATGTTGCTGGCAAAGAAAAACACACTCTGTTGGCTTTCTCCAGGCCAGCAAAGGTTACAAAAGACACTGGCCAATGGAGGCTGTGGCAGGGGGAAGTGGGGCTATGTCAGGTGACAACAAGGTGCTGGTGGAATCGTGTTGTTGCATCAGCTGTTAGAAAGGTTACCAAACAAGCTGATTGGACTGCTCTACTTTAATCTCAGTCTGACGCCCTTTATATCAGGTATCTATTCCAATTTTGGAAAAGTTGCTCTAAAACCAGGTCAGGGAAATTCAGCATCCTTCTCAAAATATTTCTTCACAATCATCTCACTACCGACCAGCCCTACGTACTACCTACCAGTAACTGAGCTTCAGCAGAGTGCTGCTTTGAGGTCAGTGCTAAAGTCAGTGCTCCATATTGACCATCTTATTTCAGACTGTTAACATGCTAACATCTCTTAATTAACAGGCTGATGGGAATATCATTTGTTCATCAATCAAAGCATTAGTCGAGTTATAATTTTGACCCGATGATGGTGCTGGGTGAGTTCTTACATCCTCAGGGAGACATTAATGTCCGTACAAAATTTAATGACAGTCCAATAATCCAATACATTTTACTTCAAAACACAAATGTCGACCTTGTGGTGGTGCCGAAACAAAAGTCAGTTTGTTTCACAGTTGTGAATCTTCTGGGGATCATGAATGTCTGCACAAAATTTCATCATAATCCATCAAGTAGTAGTTGAGATGTTTCAGTTTAGGCCGAAATGAAGGATTTAGCAACAAACACTGCCATCAGTACAGCACCATAGCCTAAATTTTACACTTTCCAATATGCAGACCCATTCCAAGTCATTTTCTATTATGTTTTTAGATTTATAAGACTCGTTATGTTCCGTTTTTTAGCAACTGATTCCCCCAAAAGCCAAACCTCTTGCTTTAAGCACCTTTCAGAAACTGCTGCCAGTAATGTGGAAACAGAACACAAACGAGCCACTGATGAGCTCAGTTCATTAATTTCAAAAGTGACATCTATATCATCCTGGAACCTGGAACAAACTGTGCACTTAGCTGAGCTGAGCTGTCGGGAGCCACCGAAGCAATCCTGCCAACACACACCAGAGAAGATGAATGATGTCATTATGTGACTGGAAGTTGACTCTTTTTCTATATGAAGACGAAAAAACCCCACCACAAGTCGCAGAGACACTGTTACAACCTAAACGCTGTTTAACGCCGAATCTGACTCAGCCACTTGTCTCTCCCTTTCCCGGCGTAGCTTTAGGTGGAAGTCCTAATCTCAAGAGGTCTAAATCTTCCACACCAGCCTCACGATCGCTCATTGTACTGGAGAATTTATCCACAGCTCCCGGGTGCTCTGGGATGCAGTGCGCTATCTGTCACGACAAGTTCATTCAGCATCCTCAAAGAGCAGCTTCACAGGCCATCAGTGTCATGAAGCTCTCTGCCCCGAACGCTCGCTGGTGACAAATAACCCCCCTCCCACACTCGCTTTGTGTCTCTCATTATTCCCCATTCTCTCTGTCTGGAGACGAGCGTCCTCCCCCTCCAGAAAACTGAAGAAGCGTCCTGCATCCTTGTCCTTGATTCCACGCAGCTTTTGTCTTCTATTCTCCTTTTTCTAACAGCCTTTAATTCTGACTCTTTAGTGGTGTCGAGAATGCTTCTCGGTCAACTCTTTGAGCATCCACAAGTAGCTTCCAAACAGAGGAGACTTTTGCGGGTTAGCCCAGATTCACTGCGAGTCAGGCAGCGATTCATGACGCAGCAGAAGGATGTTCACCTATCGATTAGGCAGTTTTGAGAGCAGCTAATTATTAATCCCCAGGAGCACCACACAACGTCCTTCCAGGTACTACTCAGGCTCCGATTAATCAGATGTGACACCGCCCTAAAATGACAATGGAGCTAATCGATGCTGATGGGAGAGCATGTCGCTGCTCTCTATCAAGGCCGTTAAACCCTCGTCTGTGGAGGTTCGTCCTAATCTAATCTGACACCTTAAAATGAAATATCTTCAGACCGTCATTGATCTTGGTGAAGCGCTACCCCTCGTGATCCAACACAGACAGGACCCAAGGGCATGAAAAAAAAGGAGTTGTAAAATGAAAGCAGTGATATGAAAGAGAAGGAAGGAAATTAGAAGAGATCCGAGGAGATGGGAGAGAGTTGTTACAGACAGCGTGTCCACGTGGAGAGGGACGCACAGAGAGGAAGGAGAAGAGAGGAAGAAGAGAGATTTAATGAGAAGGGGGTAGAAAGAAGGAGAGCGACAGGGCCGGAGATCGAAGGGAAGCAGAATCAAAGCAGAGCAGACGACTGGAAGGAGCAGACGACGGGAGCGACAGTGATAATAGAGAGCTAAATGGAGGGACCAAAGCTGGAGATGGGGGTCGAGTCCCTCAGGGTCCACGCCGCGCCCCTGTCGGATTTGTGCGCCGCGGCCGACAGCTCGCAATCAACCTCGATGAACTGAAAAACCCCGACACATACCTGCTCCACATCTCACCACCTCAAAGCTCCTCACCCTCGACTCATTTCAAACAAGATACTCGCAGTGCTGCCACAAATGTATATTGCATTACTTCCTTTGCACCAGAGAACATATGAAATAATTTTCTTTAACACTAATGCCAGTACGATACCTGAGTTTTGATCTTTTTTTTCCCCTGTATCTTACAAAACTGAAGCCAAAGTTTGACGTTAAAGGCTGCATAAACAGAAACAGAGTATAAGGACTTCATGAATAAAACATTTGAAGGTAACTCTCTGTACTCTGTAGGGCCTGGATACAAATATCTGTAAGTAACTTGGTGAGGTTGAATAATTACAGACAGACAGCAGAAAACTGACAAAAACATGTCACCGATTAAAACACAAAAGTCGGAGCAATGGAGAAGATGACATCCGTCAAATCCAAGTCAATTCAATAAGCAGCTCCACTGGAGTTCAAAGCCGAGACCACATCCAGACAGCGTCGAGAAAAAGTCAAAATGGAAACCAGAGCAAATAAAATTTAATGCAAAACCAACTCGACCAATAAAAAGTTTCTGTCTGACCCAATGGTGAGGATTTAAGTCAGGTTATAGACCAAAACAAAATTCATTAAAAACCTACTGAACTTAAAAAGTGCTGTTTATTTGAAATTCAAACTGCTCTCGAATGTGGGAAAAATGGACCTAAAATGCACTGTCCATCCCAGGCACTGTAAACTAGGCTATTGTGGTTGCTTGCTTGGCTAACATAAAACAGGAGAAAACCAGGACAATTAAACTAATCAGAGCAAACAGCACCAGTTAGACAGCAGTGGCACCAAAAACACCAATTCTGCAACATCATCTAGAATTTAGCAGCTTGCACTCAGATTAATTTGAACAAACGACTTCTCAGTTGTATTTTCTTAAGATGCCTCTGCAAAATGGGTTCATAGTTGTGAGGGTTTAAAAAAAAATTAACTCTGAAGGATAACACTATGACTTGACTGATAAATATAAATGTATGTATAGAACTGAAACAGTTTATTAACTTCTTATTCAGTCAACAGAATATTAATCAGCAACTAGTTTACTGATCGTTTAATTTATTTTTCTAGTAAAAATGCTAAATATTTTCTGGTTTCAGCTTCTCAAACATGAGGATTTTTCTCACAAGTTGTAGATATTTTATGGATTTATCCATTGTTACCAGAGGATTACCCTATAATAAAATTAATTGTTCAATCTGGTGCTGAGTGAAAATACGAAAAAAGGGAGAAAATTCATCTTTAAAAAATATTCTGAAGCAGAAAAGCCTTGAATGGTCTGCAATTGGCCAAATCAAGTCCAAACACACACCCAAATTCTCCAGTCCTGTTAAAAGCAATGAGGAAATAAGCCTGACTTGGCAACCGCGCAGCCTACCTGCTGGTCTTCAGAGCGTCATCCACCACACTTAATGACTTCTCCGGGGCCAATCAAAGTGCTTACTTAGGCAGCCTCACTCACCCCACCAGACTGTATCCACCCCCCAACACGACTGCAGAGCCCTGGCACGCCACCACGCCTGCCTACTACGGGGCTGACGGCGAGCGAGGCTTAGACAAATCTCTCTGGTAGGGTTATTAGTATTCCCTGGGGGTGAAATCCTGAGCCCTTTCAATTCTGCAGCTCCTGGTTGAATGAGTGAGGGGGGTTAACACTATCAGTGGGCCCACAGCCAGCTCTGGCCTCACACCGGCCCTGTGGGACGGGACACCAGATGCCACAGCATCTCACTTGTTACACAATGAAGGAAATAATTGGTGCGCCTGACTTGGGCATGTAATTCAATTAGGGCAATAAAGAAGCCGTTATTACTCTCTGGAACAAATACAAAGAGCAGAACATGACGAGAGAGTTTCTTTCAACACTTAAAATCAAAAGTAGCTTAAGAAACTGGCAAGTTTTCAAGTTTTCAATTCATTTTTAGTTACCTCATAATTTTTGTTTTATTTGCAGTGGCATCGCTATATCCCTGTGGGGTCTTAGGTTTGTTATAACGTTTATATTCAATCCATTTTTTAATTTTCTGTATGATTAATATGGATTTCTTTTGGTTTCATGACATTTGCTTTCATTGGTTTCTTATCAGCCAAGTCTTTACAGCCTCATACAGACAAAAATCAATGCCGCAGGCCAGTGAATCCATTCAGCCATCCATTATTAAAAATGTTCCAGGCATCCATGAGAGCGGGATGTGAGTGATACTAAATAGATTATGATGAGACCTAATCCACGTCTGAGTCTCATAAAAACGTACCTCATACAACACTTTCCCCCAGAGGTGATATTTAAATAACATATATGGTAAAGCCTATAGGAGCATCATCCACCTCCGGGCATCCTCCAGACATTATAAACAAAAAGGGAGCAGAGGGGCCGAGTGATGGATGGAGCTGGCCGAGCTGTCTGGAAGTCTGCGGCTTCATATAAAGTTTGTCATTATAAAAGGGGGAGGCAGACACAAAAAAACTGGTTGTTATGGAGGATGTAGCCTGCTGGAGGTGAGAGAGTCACATCCCAGCTTTACTTCTCCGCACAACAGCAAGAAGTTCAGTTATTCTAATTGGGATCTAATTAGCCTAAATACAAGTATGTATTTCAATAAGCAATGTCAAATAATCAAAAGTTATAAATGCAAGTGAGTTTTTTTTTTTAAAGGGTATAAAAAGGCTCTTCTCCTGTCTGCCTTATCTCCATCTCCAAACTCACAGCTGCATCACTTGTCCAGAACAATCTGTGAGGATGCACTCATGACTAACCCTCACTTTCCCCTCTCTGATCCCACAGCACGTTGCAGAAGTGCGGTTTTATACATTTGCACCCCCCCCCCCCTAAAAAAAAACAGCCACACTCCTTCAGAGCAGGTGCAGCCTCTCTGGAACAATCCATGTTGGGCATCATCTTTTGTGCCATTCCTACCAACCCAGCAGCAGTAACACTAAGTGGGCACGTCTTCCCCCCATTGCAAATTGATGTGAAATTGTCTTACCTGACATGCAGCAGCTGAAGGAAGGAGGCTCTGTCTCTCTTTAGCGCTGCTCTTTATTCTCAGGAGCAAGAGCCAGGCGCATTTTTTATTATCATCATCATTATCATTATTATTTCAGAGCAAGCACAGCGTCGCGGGGGGAAACAAAGGCAGTTTTAGGTCTCCTTAAAGGTGTTCCTGGAGAGAGGAGAGGAGGAAGGGCTCCGTTCAGGCTGAGAGGAAGAAGCGGCAGCAGCCCGCAGACCTCGGAGCGCCGAGCCCGTCTGAGCGCGCAGCGAGGCGGGCGGGCGGGCAGCAGGGGGCGCCAGAGCACAGAGCATCCCCGACCTGAGGGAGGAGGGAGGGGGGTTTGGGCTCTGAGACGTCATGGAAATGGATTTCATGGGGTCAGAGAAGAAGGGGAGACATCCTCACAAAGTTCAGGGCTCCTGATACAGTGCAGAAAATGTGACTTATTACTTATACACACACACACACACACACACACAGTGGATTGAGGGGCAAATAAGTAGTTCTAGTTAAGCAGTTTTTCTTTATTCAGATGTGGATTGTGCAGGTTTGTGATTCAGTAGAAAGAGCTCCCTAATATTGTGATCTCTGTAAAGATTACTCCTGTGTCAAGTCATTTCAGCCAATCAGCTGTCAGATCCAGCCATACAGACCTCCGGACACACCGGGGCCCCAGGTTCTTTCAACGTGGGCAATAAAGTTATTTTACAGTTATTTTTCTCTGAAGCAGCTTTAAATGAATCTGGATCCAGTTAAGTCTAAGACCTAACACCTCCTCATTATGTTAACTGGAAAGTTATTTCAGGTGGCTCCAGATTTCTCTGAAGATTCAATTGCAGTTGCAAATTAGTAGTTGTGACAACGTGGGTGAGAAGACACCATTTGTCACCTTTCTTTACACATTTTATAACTATGATTTTGTTTGCCTGTTTTCCCAGAATTCAGCATTGCAAGCCCTTGTTATTCCAGATTTATCCAACTTTATCTTTTACCATCAATATTTCCTGGTGAAATCCAAACAGACAGGTTCAGTTATCCTTCAACGATTTAGTCTGTTCTCTTGAGTTAAGAATGAGCTGTCTTTGTTCCCACTCAGCCGTTCTTTCTTTTTTTTTCTTGATGTTTTTTAGCTTACTCATTTTCACTGTGCTTTGTGCAGGAGTGAGAGGAGATGGCAACTAAACATTTTCTGCTTTTATGCTCACGCCATCAGTGATGTCAAAGGTCAAACCTGGGGGATTATCCTAGGTTGACTATAAATGATAATGTTTATTATAAGTGTGATTTGTAATGTTTATAGAGTTTATGCAAATAGGTGAGTGAATACTTCAGCCTTGTTTGCATTGTTCATTTTACTGTACCTGGTTAAGGTGAAAGAGACTGAGACACCCAAAATGAAGTATGATTGTGCTCAGTTTGGTCGCTCAGTAGAATTAAGGCTTATTCAGAGACTCTTTCGTCAACTAAAAAAGGAGAACGTCCATGCAGCTGTGTGCATGTGATGTTACATTAAGCCAACATTGACATATCATCACTGTTTAACTTCATATGGTGAATTTGCCAGCAAACAACTGTTTATTTACACATCCAGCAGTTACACAGCCACATTTTATTAGTTTTTGAGTTGTGTTCAGTCCAATATGTACTCTCTTCTATTTCAGTTTTTGGTCTCCCTGAGGGAAATCTTCAGCTCTTAAGCTGTCAAATGCTTCATTTTGTTCACCAGCTAGTCACTAACTCTGTCTGTCTGCTGTTTGGTGCTGAGCAGGTAGTGCACAGGATGTTTTTATATCTCTTGAAAACTACCATCATAAATGAATTTCTAGCTTAATCAAAATGGAAATCTGATATGTACACAGTCTGTGTATTAAATGTATTGTCTTCTCTTACATTTCCACTCCGAGGCAGTAGTCAATGCTACCAGCTGTGTACACTGTGAGTACAATTATTAGGCAAGTGAGTATTTTGACCATATCGTCATTTTTATGCATACTTTCCAACTCCAAGCTGAATAAACTTGAATGCCTATTGGATTTAAGCATATATGCATTTGTGTAATAAGGGAGGGTGTGGCCTTAAGAACTCAACACCCTATATCAGGTGTGCACAGTTATTAGGCAGCTTCTTTTCCTCAGGCAAAATGGGTCAGAAAAGAGATCTAACAGACTCTGAAAAGTCAAAAACTATAAAACATCTTCATCAGAGGGATGCAGCACTCTTGAAATTGCCAAGATATCAGGACATCACCACAGAACCATCAAACGTTTTGTTGCAAATACCCAAAAGGGTCACAAGAAACGTGTTAACAAGAGAAAAAGATGCAAATTAACTACCAAAGATTTGAGAAGAATCAAACATGAAGCTACCAGGAGCCCACTATCCTCCAGCGATGTCATATTCCAGAACTGCAACCTACCCTGGAGTGTCCAGAAGTACAAGGTGTTCAGTGCTCAGAGACATGGCCAACGTAAGAAAGGCTGAAAACCCGACCACCACTGAACAAGTCACATGAGTTGAAACGCCACGACTGGGCCAAGAAATATCTGAAGACAGATTTTTCAAAGGTTTTATGGACTGATGAGATGAGAGTGACTCTTGATGGACCAGATGGATGGGCCCAGTGGCTGGGATCAGCAATGGGCATAGAGCTCCACTCCGACGCCAGCAAGGTGAAGGTGGGGTCCTGGTATGGGCTAGAATTATTAAAGATGGACCTTTTCGGGTTGAAGATGGACTCAGACTCAACTCCCAAACCTACTGCCAGTTTCTAGAAGACACTTTCTTCACACAGTGGTACAGGAAAAAGTCTGCATCTTTCAAGAAGACCACGATTTTTATGCAGGACAAAGCTCCATCTCATTACTCGCCAGTAAAGGCCTTAAAGATGAAAGAATAATGACATGGCCCCCTTCCTCACCTGACCTAAACCCTATTGAGAACTTGTGGGCCCTTCTTAAACGTGAGATGTACAGTGAAGGAAAACAGTTCACCTCTCTGAACAGTGTCTGGGAGGCTGTGGTTGCTGCTGCACAAAAAGTTGATGGTCAAGTGATCAAGAAACTGACAGACTCCATGGATGGAAGCCTTTTGAGTGTTATTGAAAAGAAGGTTGGCCATATTGGTCGCTGATTTATTTATTTTTTGAAATGTTTATTTGTAAAGTTTGAGTTGTTTATTATTCTGACTTTAAAAGATGAAAATAAAGAAGTGAGATGGAGAATAGTTGTTTTTCTTTGAGTTGCGTAATAATTCTGCACACTGATAGTTGCCTAATAATTGTGCACACACAGATATTCTCATACAAAAGCCTAAACCTCACTTTCACTTCCTTTAAATATTCAGGTTTGTGGTTTATTAACATTTTGGATTGACCAAGAGCACTGTTGTTGTTAAATAATAAAACTAATCCTCAAAAATGCAACTTGCCTAATAACTGTGCATGCAGTGTATTAGTGTAAACCAATTGGTGTTTATAAAAGAGTCAATTTTCCTTGTACTTTTACTACTCAAGCAGTCTGATAAGGCACTCGTCAGTCTGCATGTGGTTTCCATAGAAACCACTTTGATAAACACAAAGATGTGGAATTGTGGTTTTGAACAAGATTGGATTTTCCCACATTTACACCTGAACACCAAGGTCACACACACACACACACACACACTCTCTCTCTCACGTGTCTCCCAGTGGCGTCACCTCCAAGTTTTTTTTTGCTTTTTTTTTTTACTCTTAAGTGCCAAATGTTCCAAGTGTTGCCCCAAATATAATTTTAAATGGCAGTCTATATGAAGTTTGACCAAAAAAAAGGTTGTGTGTGAATGTGTGATAACCTTCGTAACATAACAGCCTGTCAAAATAACTCTGTGCATTAATGTGCATGTGTCTGTCTGTGTGGGTGTGTATTGCTCATGTTGTTGGGACATAAATCTGTTTACACTAACACATTAAGGGGGCACGGCTTCCTGTAGAGAATAAAATGCAAGTCTCCATAATGTAAAACATTCGATTTTAAGGGGAAACTTTCTTTAATGTTGGGTGATCAATAATCAGTGGTTAGATCACTAAATTGTTCCCTAAAGTGACCGTAACAACTTTGTGCTTGTTTGCGTGTGTTTCAATTTGACAGCTGGAAGAGTACCGGGTCCAAGTTTTTCAGTTTTTCAGAAGAGAGAGAAGGGTGAGAAGATGCTGAAATTGTCTGTTGATTTATAATGTAAAGTGTATTTCTCTTCATAATGACAGTAGGTTCTGTTGTTTAGCTCGCCATCCTCATCTGATCCCACAGCATACTTTCATTTTCCTTAAGCTGGATTTTCCCGCAAATAAATGAAATTTCCACGCAAAATGGTTTGATGATTATAACCGTGTGGCCCCAAAACTGACTAAATGATACAAAGATACAGACAGACAGCAGATGGTGGGATGTGTGAGAGTGAGTGAAAAAAAAACTTTTTTAATATTCTAAGAAACTAACATGAGTATATTTAACTCTAGTCAAACCATGTTTAATGATGGCAGTTAAAGTAGTGTAATACTGATGCTAAATACTAATTACTAATATTCTTTAAATCACAATTATCATCCATCTGGACAGTTTAAGGACATTAAAATGTTCCAATGTTTAAGATAGGTACTTTGAATGTAAAAAAGGTCACAGAGAGCATAAAAAAACATCAAAATAGATCTTATTTATCAAGAAAACTTTACCGGGAGGATCCAAGCCCCCCAGTGTCCCCGAGTCCTGGAAACGCCCCTGCTGTCTCCTCCACACAGCCGCCTGACCTGCTTGAACCTTCAGTCTCTGTCGCCTTGACTAAATCACACCACAAGAGGGAACAAAAAGTGTTCGCTAATAACTCTCCAAACACGCCTGGTGGATGATAACAGTTGCTGAAAGTGTGAGTGTGGGAGGGATTTGCTAACTGCCTGGCAACCGTTTCCTGTCATCTCCTCATGTCTACCCATGATGAAACCAATCACCTGGGTCTTTGTGTGTCTGTCAGCCAATCAAATGCCGAAACACTGCACATTTTTGTATTTTGAATCTTATCACAGTTTTAGATTGGTTGATTGATTAGACTGAGATTGGTGCTGAGTGTTACATTCAAACTGCATTCACATTTACAGCCATTCATGTAACACACAAAAACGTTTAAGATGCTCTCTTTATAGCTTCATGAGCTGACTGAATTCATGATGTGTTGTGTTCATGATGCGTTTCTTAAGCTTTGAAGTTTTTATTTGTAGGCTCATCATATTTTCATCATTATATATTAGATACCTTTACAGCCAGAGGGGATACAAAGAGCACACAACACATAACGCATTGGATTCATTTGCTCATATCAACGAATCTGTCCTAATTAGACTCAAAATTTGCTCTGCTCTTACAAATGTGCTGCTACGCATCATCACATCCCGACTCATTAGTACTAAAATTTGTCTTGTGCCTGCTCAGTTGTTTCGTTGTGAGCAGAGTCTTGCAGCCCCCCCTGTGCGACTTCAGTTAGAAAGACAAATGTGGTCATTTAACAGTAACACTGCCCAGTGCAAAAAACTATTGTGATCTGAAAGTACTACCATAAATACCAGATAAATACCTGCAAACTATACCACAGGAAACTGCTCAGTAGCACCGATCAGTCTCAGAATCAATGCCCTTTAAAGGGATAGCATTTCCCGATATGTCTGTATTATCAGTTATGCTACTAATGAATATAAACCACATAGTATTAATTGTTAAGCTCATCACATCCAATATCTCATCTATGTCCTTTTCATTTCAGATCTGCCCACATATCTGCGTATTCTGGCTGCAGTCCACAGATAGCAGTACAGATCTGGCACAGTGCTGGGTAGCATAATCAGACAATGAGCTCCTGGTGTAAAGTGAGCTGGCAGTGAGGGTTGAAAACACTGAGACTGGTTAGGCAGGATCAGGATTACTTATTTACTTGTGAGACACTTATTTATTTATACAGAGTTTAAATGGATATTTTCATTGTTTGTTGGCTGACAAATATGGGACCCATGGGGCCAAATCACACACACACACACACACACACACACACACAAAAAAAAACTCCCAATGAGGAAGGAAAAAAAAAAAAAAAACCTGTGTGCATTTTAACATGTACTAAATTTAGTGTTGCAATTTCCCTCTCTTCACTTTCCTTTAGGGCTGCCTTCATCATGCTAAATTAGTGATTATCTGCGTGTATCTCCATTAAACGTTCCCTCCATGGATAGGTCTTCAGGCAGCAACATTTGTGCAACGTAACTCTATCTCGGGCAACACTGAATGCGGTCGCTTGGGGGGTAAACTTCCACAACTCCTATAAAGAGCAGGACATTAGTCTACAGTCTGCTAGATAGACGCCACAAACAGCTTCCACAATGTGTTTGTGGTAGTTGTGAACATGGCTTTTGTTTATCACCCCACAAACAACACAGAAGTTAATGATAGAGCTCCCTGGTCTTGGTAGTAACATAGGGAGTGAGTAGTTTTTCACACATTCACAGGAGCATGACCATTATTTGTGCAGCACTCAGATGAAAATGCTTCCAGTATCATTTATTAAGACAGTAGAAAGTAGTACATGAGATTCATTAAAACAAGCTACTGCCCACCAGGTATATCTGTACTGTATTAGGTTGTTCTTACACTGCACATTTGTTATTGTCACCTATTATTAATGTTTCACAGTCCGATTCATTTGAATGTTAAAAACACAATCTAATTTGTCAATGTAATTTATTGTGTTTCCTAATCTCTACCATTGTAGCAGCTCTTTTTTCAGTGTATCAGTAGTGTATTTCTTGCAGCCTTCATTTTCACTGTTGCCAGTACAAGTTGTAGCCAAATAACAAGGTGATGATGAATAGTTACACCAAAGCTTTTACAGTGAGGAAATAAAATGCCAATCATTTATTAACCGTGTACTGTATACTGAATAATGTGAAGAAAGGATAGAACTTCGCAGGGATGACAGCCAAAGCGCTTGTCACCCAGGCAGCATTAGTGCAAGCACTTCAGGAGGATTTGGTCACAGCCCAAAGTGTGCCCAGGTCGTAGCTCACGTGGTGGATTGGCATGCACATTGAGACGAGCCTCCAAGCTGAGCCTTTTGGGCGACTGCTGAGGATGCCGGTTCTGTTGAGAGTAAAAGCCGCAGAAAACCATCATCTTAACAATTCTGTTTCCTTCAACAGGAACTTTGCACAAGGCTCACAAAGGTTTGCCTCTGAGATTGTTTTAGCTATTTTTTTCTTCTACAGAAAATTTGTTTCTGGTTGAGACTGCAGATAACAGGTACGGGCTTATCTTTCGTAGACCTGGCCTCGTTGATTCACCTCGAAGACACTTCCATCAGTCCATCAACCATTTTTGCCGATCCTGAGATTAGTGTACAGCTACTGGTGCTGCAGGTGGTTGGTGTGAGACTCTGTCATTAAGAAGCATACATATTGACGTCACACTCAATGAGTGCAAGAGTTAATATTTCTTAATCACAACACCATACAGAGGTAAAACATATAAGACTTCACAAGCTCTGCCGTATCCAACCTGTGTGAAGTAGATGGGGTCGTCGCTTGTGTCCACTCCCCAGCATCCTCTTAGGCTGCAGCTGTAGTACTTCATTACCCACTTCATTAGCTCAGGGAGCTCCCCCCCTTGAAGGCTGAGGCATAGGTACTTCTCAGGCAGTAGGCACGAGAGGAAGTGCTAGCTCCCACAAGCTGGTCCTCACACCTAAGGACACACACACACAAAAAAAAAATGTCATGGGAGCACTGCACCATATTAGCACTATAGGGAACATAATAAAATGAATAATGATGACCAGATTAAACGTATAAACTGCATTTGTTCATGTTGTAGTAATAATAATAATACTATAATTAATACTACTACCAATAATAATGATAGTAAGAGTTACCTGTGCTTGATTGAAAGAGGCTAGCTACATATTTGTAGACCCTGGACACAGTGCTACATCCCCAGAGCCCTGCAGGTCCCACTGTGACATGGCGGAACTGAAGAGTGCTCAGTCTGTACCAGGACGATCCAATCAGGAAATACGCATAGTTGCTGGTGGTTTTTGCAACCACTTTTCCCTGTCCGGCATCGATCTGCGCAACATTATACAGGCGTGGAGCGTCCCCACAGGTCCACTGGGAAGATAAAAATCATTATTGATATGAATGGAAAATGTGTACCCATGTCAATTAAAAGAAACCAATGAACAGAGCAGTAACAAATGATAGTTAATGTGGTGATGAAAAATGAATGACAGTGACAATGAGTCTGAACCATGTGCTTAATTTGTTTTTATTTATTTACTGTAACCCTTCATTTCAAATATGCACCCAGTCTGATTGCTTTTGTTAGGTGGACCCTCCCATTTTGCACAAGCCAAGAAAAAAAATAAATGGAGGGTGGTGATCTCTGAGATGCTTTTGCAGACCAAACTCTGGAGTAGTGACAAAGGTGGTAAGATGCCAAACAAAAATCAGATAAAGGTATCTGTGGGCACTCTGCCCCTGTGGAAAATGAGTGATTGTTATATGCAAATAAAGTCTTTTTTAGTGTTTTGGAATTAGACACTACAAGAAAACAGCATATTGTCTCGATAAACAAATACTTTTATTGTTTTTTGGACACAAGATAAGCTGACACACAGATGGACACACACAAACACACACACACACACAGGACAGAGCACAGAGACACAATGCATGTTTGCACGAAATAATACCACACTGTAGACTTTCTGTGTTACAAGTAATATCCTTAATTGAAAGCATTACTCAAGTAAAATATTAGTATCACCATATATTTGAAGTATAAAAGTTAAAGTACTCATTATGCAGAATTTCAGAGTACCCACCCCCCAGTTTCAAGACTTCAGACTAAGTTAAGTTAACCAGCTGTTGGCACTAAGTACAACTTTATCAAACAAGTCTAATCAAGAGACCTAGTAAATGTATTCTCTAAAATATCAAACTTTTCCTTTAAAAATACTTATTGCAGAGATACATAACAAATGACTGGAGCGTAACATTTTTTCTGAACAAGATTTGGGTTTTTTGTTCACACATGCAAACTCATGCAGGATATTTCTAGAATCTCGACTGTATTAAAACAGGCTTTTTGAACACGACTATTTGCCAACTATTGCATCAGCTTTGATTTTTTTTTTTTTTTTATCTGTCAGTTTCATTTCAGAATGACCACTTTCTTTTAAAAATAAAATTTAAAGGGCATCTTCAGCACACTCGCACCGTGTGTGTGTGTGTTTACATAAGTTGAGCCTGTATTTTGTGCAGTGTTGTGCAAAGTGTGTATGTGTGTGTGCGTGTGCGTGGGTGCAGGGTGCATGTGGGTGGGTGTGTGTGTGTGACAGAGAGAGAGTGTGTGTTATGGTAAAATGTGTATGCTAAATAGATGACAACATTTCACATGTTCTCTGGTATATATAACTGAATGTTTTAACCACTGAGTCGTCAACTTAATCTTAACAGGAAGACAGAAGAGAGTTACTGAAAGTAAAAGACATGGTTTTATTAATCCCAAAAGATTAACGACAAAACATACAAAAAGGCAAGAGTGTTTATTGTGGCTGAGTAACCATATCAAATTGAAATGTCACAAGGAAGGTGAAAACTGGCACAGCACTGATGAGATGAAAAACATGCCGTTTAGTATCATAAAAAATACAAAGCGGCGCCCTGACAGTGCTACAAGTGCTCCAGTGTTGGGATGAGCAGGATTACCACTGTCAGACCGATGATCTGAACAGTCACCTCAGGTGAACTGCACAACCAGGGCCTCACTACATCACTGCCACATTTACAGATGATTACCCACATGACACTATGGCATAACACAGTCAGAGTGCATTAGCAGTGCATAAGCAGTGCAAATGTTTAACAGCAGACATTAAAGTCTTTATTACTTACACTGAAAATCTTTAATCCAGCTGTCATGTTGCACTGGCCGTAGGCTGCTCTATACCAGATCGAGATATCGATCTTAGCAGGACACATGTCAAAGTGGCATAAGTGATACTTGAGATTTGGAGGGTGAACTTTTTTTATTAGTCTGTTCAAAATCAAAACACATAAGGAAAAGGACTGGATAAAACAATGTGTTTGTTCTACATTAGAGTTGCAATCATTAGCATGTCCAGTTAACAGATGTCCAAGCTAATTGCAATACAGAAAAATCAAGGATATCTTAATAAGAATAATAAGAATCATGCTTTTTTCTACCTCTGTCCCACCCACTGTTACAAAATGAGTAAATGAAAGTAAAAGTGGTGACACTGCCACAGTTCAGCATTGTGAATTGCGTATTGTGTGCCAGATGAGAAAGGAGATGTTTACAGGCAACAGTGTCAACTGTGTCAGATCGATAGGTTGATGTCATCAATTTTGGTGTACAGCGGGCATAACAATACAATCCATCTACTGCAAATAAAATCCATCCAGCAAGTTCCAAGTTCAAACACTTAAAAGTAGATTTCTTATCAATGCTACTGATGATGACTTTGTGAATTTTAAATGCAGCTCTGTCATTTGATTTGGTTGTATGCTAACAATCATTTCACATGACACAATGCTTTTGTTGAACTTTAATATTTGCACACTTTGAATACTTTTGATCCACAATCAGTAATTCTTCTTTGTATTTGAATTTTACACATGTACTGTAATGTCTTTGCATGTAATATAAAGATGAGAAGAGAGAGGATCCTGAGTAAACCTTTACTGTTATATAATACAAAGTGCTGTTCTGATTTTTACACCCATCTTTTATTGACAATTATGATTTATATCAAATGCTTGACTGACATATTTTTGATTTGTCACTGAACACTCCTGGGAATATTCTGTTTTTTAGGCTGCTGATGTCTAGAATAACACTTCAGTACATGTCTTCACCACAAATTCAAATTTTTCATGGCCTCTTACACGCCATGATTTTGGTATAATGAAGCATGCAATTCCTGTAACTCTCTCTCTGATATCCTATTTCTCATTGTTGATTTGTTAAGACTCAACTCAGTTGACACCGGTCTGAATTATACTGGGTTACAGGTGAGCACGGATCAAACATTTACAGGACTATCGAATCACAGTCTGAATGAGTAGGAGGGAGTATACCTGAAACATGAACCCACCGAATATGGAAACTACAAGGAAGGATTAATTTACGTTACTGAAATACAACAAACGTTCTCATGCAAACCATCGAACCAGTGATTTTCTACTTAATTTTGAGAAAGGTTACGTATTATTTGGGCATTTTTAAGGCCTTGTTGCAACACTGAGGACCTTGGTCAGAGTACCAAACGATATGCTGCCCACAGTAAATAGTGTTTTCATGGGTTTAGCTGTTGCTATCTAAAGTTTAGACACACCCATATCTCAAGATCTTTGAGGACTTGGCTAAGAGGATTTTTCAAACTGGCTATGCCACTTAAAATACTTCACCACTGGGCACTATGCCCACAATCACGTGGATTTAAGACATCTTGTTAAACCAGCATTCCCCAGCTTATTACTTATTTGGTTTTGCATCAAAGTGTGGAAACACACACTCAAAAAAAATGCGGACATACTGGTATATGTTAGCACCTGTCCAGCTGACGAGCAACAGGCCAACTTTGTGTTTCCTTTTAGAGGTCTGCTTCGGACTCTTCAGTGTCTTCACAGGTAGCACACAAGATGAATTTCAGACCAGTGTTAAAATCATTCAGTCACATCTGGACCCCATTTCCACCAAGCAATAACAAGCAATCTATTATCTGGATAAAGCCATCTGATACCATGATTACCATGTCTTATTTATTTTTCTAGTTTGACTGTTTTCGTTCTGTTCATTTTTGATGTGGTTTGCTTATTTTTGTTATTTTATGCACCAAGGGTTTGAGAGAACTGAAATTTCAATTCTCTGTATGTCCTGTACATGCAGCTCTGTCATTTGGTTGTATGCTAACAATCATTTCACATGACACAATGCTTTTGTTGAACTTTAATATTTGCACACTTTGAATACTTTTGATCCACAATCAGTAATTCTTCATTTGTACACATGTACTGTAACGTCTTTGCATGTAATGTAAAGATGAGAAGAGAGAGATCCTGAGTAAACCTTTACTGTTATATATTACAAAGTGCTGTTCTGATTTTTACACCCATCTTTTATTGACAATTACGATTTATTTTAAATGCTTGACTGCAGAATTGACAATAAAGCAGACTTTGACTTTGACGTTGACTTTGACTGTTGGCCTTTTCATGTACAGCGGGCAATGAATATTGTGTTCTGATCGTTTCACTTCTGCTCACTGTGATCAAATCTTAAGGTGCAAACTAGGTGTGTGGAGCTATCAAACTGTCACCAGTGTTACTTGGCGGTCAAAAGCATCTGGCTATTTTCAGCAGCTTTGCCAACTAGGCAACATCACTTAAACTGTAAGAAGGTGATACTGAAATTCACTGGCAACCCCCCAGTGCATTCATGAGGTCTGGCTAACACTTTTAGGCTACAAAATAAATTGGACCAACCTCACACTGTGTAAATGTACATTGTCAGAAATAATGTGCTAAATTTGTACTTTTAAAGCTACAGTGGCTTGTCAGTGGGGATATTTAGCCAAACACACAGTCCTGATATTGTACCTTAATAAAACATATGTACCTTTTTGCCATTAAAAAGGTACATGTAATAGCCAAAAGGGGTACATTAGTGTAAATTGTAGCTTGGGGAACAGATTATTTCAGAGAGTACAAGACACAACTCAGACAAAAAAGTTACGTAAAAAAGTTATGTACACCACAGCTACATCAGCAAAAGAATGTGATACAACAACATGCTGCTAAGCAACGCAATGGTTGTTGAGCTATTCTCTGGAGAGACTTACAACAATGTGTCAACATACTGTTGCACTCACCTGTCTGATTGTCATTTGGTGAGTGTTCACAATCTGTTAGGTTCAGCTTTTCTGAATATAAATGTGTAATCTAGCCAAAAACAGCCTCACACACCTCACTGAAGCTAAAAGTGTTAACCCATAATCTCTAGTTATTTCATTATATTGCATTGCTGTGAAGTTCTGTCCTGTTCACTAACTCCCCCCACACCCCCGACACTCGGCCAGGGAACATCAGCCTTCAGAACATGCATTGCTACATTTTCCAGAGTGTCAGCTGAGTGCAGAGTCACCTCTCAGGACGCGGTCAGGACGTGGAGCTCTGCTCGTGCTGCAGCTGCTGATTTGGCCCTTTTCTTCTGTTGCATTCATTCAACAGTTTATCCTGACTTTTCCTCCTGTTTCGTCTTTGTTAGTTTGTGTCACTTTGTGCCATTGTGTCTCCCCCGTGCTCAGGTGCATGCGTTCCAGAGCGCTATTGGTTGAACACTTTAACAGCTTGGCATCAGCTAAGATCAGCTAGCAAGGACAGGAGGGATGATTTCAGTTACCAATAACTCATGGTCTGTCAATAGAAAGCTTTATACTTACACATTCTCACTTGTAGCTCATTTAAGAAATGCTTTACTAGTTTACGAGAAATTTCACATTTCCTTTTATAACTTTGAATAAAATAAAAGTAAGTGATAATCAAATTCTGCACCCAAGTGAGAGAGACAGCAGTCACTGAGCTACAGTATGGCAGTTTTTATGGTCAGGCCATGCCCTTTGGGTATCAGGTATCAAGGTCAGTGCTTGGTGGTCGTGTTGGTTACTGGATTAAAGCCATTTACACAACAATATTATCCCCTCTGGAACATTTAGAGTTGTCATTTCAGGGTTGCGTTAGCTTGAGCTCATATGCAAGGGAATATATTACATATTATACATATTATATATATACATATTTACAGTATGTGTTTAACAAATGAAATGATTGAGCTATAGACCCAAAATAGTAATGTCCTGATTTTATTGAGCCTTATTGGTGTTGGAGCTTATGAAAGAAGAGTTGCATTATAGGTAATTCACATGTAGCAGATATTGGGGCTTGATACATACTGGGGACTAAAAGGTATTTCACTTTGACCATCAGTTGTTAATCTAGTTATTGTAACTCCCCCAACTTCAGTGAAGTGCAATACTAAATTGCTGGAGTAGACCACCCTCTTAATAAACCAACAACACACAGTTCATCTTCAGCACAAATGCATAGTGCAAATGGACATAACTGCCGTCAGGCTGACGGTCATGTCTTCCACATTGAACACGTTTAAAGAAAAACAACACTATAAAACGATGACCTTATCTGTCAGAGCTGAGCTGCTGCACCATCTAGAAACCATAAAGCATCATAGAGAGGTGGAGAAGGTCAGGGTAATGGACTGAAACAAATCCACGATACATAAATAAATAAGTAACAACAAACAGGAAAGAAATGAGGCACAAAGCAGTTACAGACTGTAAGGATGTCACTTTCATTTGAAACACTGCCAGCGAGGAAGAGGGAAATGTTTCGTTGGCATTTGAATGCTGTATGGTGGATTGATTTGTGGCCCCATTTGAACCTATGTTGCTGAGCTTGATTGGTAATATCCCAAAACTGCATGATAACGCAATATGAGTAATGTGGAAATCACATGTTATCCTTAAAGGATTAAGATGTAGACACCACACAGCTTGTACTGTCTTGGGAACATTCAACAAGTAGTAAAGTCATCATGCATGTCACGTGCAACATTACTACTTTCAGACAGCTTTTGTTTTATGATGAACGACTGTGTGTGTGTGTGTGTGTGTGTGTGTGTGTGTGTGTGTGTGTGTGTGTGTGTGTGTGTGTGTGCTTAGACTTCTCATTAGGGTCAAATGTCTGCACAAAGGTGAAGGTATTTTATCACTCCTTAGTTCCTCAAGGTTCTACTAAGAATATCCCTCTTTCCGCTGCCTCTGCCTCCTGATTTATTCCCCATTCACTCTGTCCCCTCCCTGTCCTTTCTCTCCATAACTAGTTCACTGTTTTTGCCCCTGTCTTCCTGCCACGGCACTAAAAATCACAGAGTTACATCCCCTTTATTGGTAAACAACCTCACTTTTTACAGACTGCTGAGCAGGTATGAGGCGTCAGTTATAAACTCATAAATCTTCCAGGATGTCGCCTCACATTTTAATGAAGTTATTACAGAGTCTACTGTAGGTCGAATGCTTCTTTACTTGCTGCTCCTGCCTTTTTCTGTTCTCCCCTCTCTCTCTCTGATTTCTAATTCAGTCAACTTAATTTATTATATACACTATAATTGTGCTGTTTGAATTGAATAAGACAATAGGCCTGTCAACCCATCAGAAGTGTATTCGGAGAAGAAAAGAAACTGGAACTGGAAGACTCTGATTCACAACAAATGTACAAGTATTAGCCTTCGAAAACACATCAGCTGAGCCTCTTTCCATTAAACTAGTAGTTAAATCATATCTCTTTGACAGTTCAATCCATGACTTATGTCTAAAGGTTGTAGGCACTTCTTAGCCTCAGAGAGTGCCACTGTCCTGAGGGACAGACTCCACAGAGCCTCTGGGAAGTTCAGACACCTACCTACCCAGACCCACGAGGCTGATGACTCAATCCGCTCTCTGTTGGAGACCATCCATCACAGGACCAGGGGTCGTGCTTCACTGTGCCAAGTGCTTCAGTATGCCCACATTTAATGCTCCATTCACTTTGCCATGTGGCACATCACTAAATAATCTAAATAAGCATCTAAATAATAAGAGATAAAAGAATTCTGAAAAAAGAAATGAATGTATTGCACTCATATTTAACTCAACAGAAGTAACTCTCAAGTAGCATGTATTTTAACAGGTGTAGAAACAAAAAATGAGACGCGATTATTTATTAAGCAGTCAGTCTATAGTTTGCAAATGTTTATTCCAGAGGGTGAAGCTACAGAGTTCATACTGTGATCAAAACCCAGGTGACTCCTGAATATAGTCTTACCAGCAAATGTTGGCCAGCCAAGAGGACATAACATGTAAATAAAACTATTTTGAAGTTACAAGAAGGCACATTTCTCCCCACAGCTCCAGCTTTCCAAACTGTGCTTCAGTCCACTGAATTGGTATCAGCCATGTATAAAAGTACTAGCAACACTGCAAGTAGACTCCCAAACTGTCAAAGAAAAAGTGTTACTGGGATCAGAAACAGTAATGTTATTGCTCAACTTCAAATTGAAATCCTTTACACCGCTCATGGACATCGGTGTTAGCTACACTTCCAGTGGTAAGAGTAAACAGTGCAAGTGCCTGAAAAAATAAAATGTAAATGTTAAGTCCCTGTAAAAAGACACCAAAACTTTTCCATTTTTCACATTCAAGATATTCAGATACAGTAGACTATCCTCCCATGGGTAGTTTGTTAATCCAAGAGGATGTTTCCCTTTGGTGCAATTTCTCATTTTGGTTCATTCTCTTTAGCTATAGGTGATTTAGGGAACATGTTTCCTTTGATCATTTAAATGCAGGAGACAAACTAGAATAATCACTGTAAGGCTCCCAAATCTACTTTTTCTGATAGCACCTGTTATCATTTAATAGACTGTTCCCAAACTGCTTCTTCAAGCCTTGAGTTATCTCCTGTGCTCTCTCTGAGATTAATCACAACATCGCCCTGAGCTCTACTCTGTAGCACCTATGGAAAGTGAACAGGTCACCTAGAAACACCGTCCTAATGCAAATGGGCCTTAGGAATGCTCGAGTGCTAACTACAGTCTGGAGAGGATACAGTGAGGGAGATGTACTGTGTGTAAGTGTGTGCGAACAGGTGGACTCTCAAATAGAGTAGAGACAAAGGTCAACAAAAAAAACTTACAATAAAATGATAAAAGGTTGTTGATTTGGCATTTTAGCACTTAACTATTAGTAGTACCCCAAATTTAAAAAAAACAAAACCTAAAGTATCTTTATTTATTCCATCTCTTAAACTGATACTTAACCAAATATTGTGGATGTTCATGATTTCCTGTGAAGAAGAACAAGTAACATGTAATGTTCTTGAGCACAGATACAATAAACTGTCCATCGGTTGAATTCAAGTGGGCGTCCAATATCGACCCCAACAGAAAAAAGGCCCAGCAGAGGTGCTGATCCAAATGTACACTACTATTATTCAGCCTGCTCTCATCCATCACTGTCTGATTTGGATCGACCACCAACAGGACAGGAACAGACTAAAAGCGACAGTCAGAAGTGCAGTAAGAGTCATCAGCGAGTCGGGGAACAGGCAGGAAACACCAGCACAGATCCATGAAGTCAACCTGTTCCAGCTGCTCCCCTCTGGTTGTTCTGAGCTCTCTACACCAAAACTACTGGACGTCAGAACAGTTTCTACTCGCAGGACATCACTTTGATGAAGAGTCAACACCAATCACAGAGAGTCAGGAACAAACCCTGTGACACAAACATCCACTGGACCAGGACACACTGAAAAAAAGGACTTTTTGGTAGAGTAAAATATATCAAATTAACTGTCATAAGTTCTGCGTTGTTTTATTAAGAATCAGTGAGAACTAGAATTTCTTAAGTACATTTTTAAATATATACATATTTATGTAATAAATTAACTGCGTGGGACAAGTACATTTAACATTTACTCATACTATTTGAATGTTTTGTAGTCATTGAACATAAACCTAAAAATACTAAGTAAATTTTAATCTGAAAGTACAGTGTATTTGGAGAGATGGGTGAAGTTTGTGGAAGGTGCAGCATGGCTGAGTTGTCTCAGGTGTGATGTAAGTACTTGTGTTTCTCTTTTAGATTTGTGCATTTAGGTACTTTGATTCCTGTTTGCGTGATGCAGTAACGTTAAGTTATAGTGATTTACAATATATTTTATTTACAATATAAATGACTTATTAAAGCTAGCTAAAGTTGTGTTAGCTAATTTGCAGCTAACCTTCATGTTCGTGCCATTTCCGCCTGCTTACTTGCAGGGTGACCTTACTTGCAGCGGACAGTTGAGGTCTAGGGAGGAGAACAGATTGACAGGTTTCAACGCTGGTCTCATCAGGCAGAAACAGCCTCCATGCCTCTTTCTGCACATGGCTCTTCAGAAACTTTTCCTGCACCTGGTTGACATTAAGTTGTCCCCAAAAGTGCAAGCACAGTCTCAGTTGCTGGAACATCCCAACTCACTTCTCCATCGTGTATAAATATATATTTATCACAGACAGGGAAAAGAAAAAAGAGGAAAGTTTACATTTTATTCTTTATCTAGGACTGTTAACACCTTTTAGCTGTTGATCAAAATGTTATCTTATCTTTTTAATGGAATACTTAAAATGTGTTTGTATGGAGTGCCAGTTTGAATTTTGTATTTACACTGTTTGAGAGGGCTGTAAGGTTTAAATTGTTTTTTGTCATGGGATATCCCCCTCTATATTTTATGCCTCACTGGGTGGAAAAAACATTTTGAAATGCACTGTATACTGTAGAATCTTATATTTAGCAGTGATACTTTAATTTTATATTTCTGATTTCTGAATGAGTTCATGTTTGTGAATGGAAATTGAATTTTTTACAGAACGTGCTTAAATGAACATTCAGTCATACTGTACATTCAGACATCAGTGAGGTTATGCATGTGTTGCTGATTAATTCCATTCATGCCACAGTTACATTTATTATTTCATTTATTTACTGTGATTTTTCAGTTTGAAATAAGGGCTTTAGTCCCTCACCCACACCATTCAGTGGGGAAATGCCCTGATGTGAAGCTAAATTGTACAGGCTTAATTTTACATGGTTGTAATCCTAAAAGATCAGAGGTTTTACTAAACACACCTTTGAATACTTGTTTCAAGACTGGTAGTGAATGTTTGTTGTTTAATTTAGAAAAAATAAAGATTCAGTTGAGTTGTATTTTAGTTATGTGATGTGTGATAAAAGCACATTAATAAAAGGTTTACATTTGGTAACATTTATTTATTTATTAAAAGAGAATTAGCAACATTTACATAAGTAAATAGAGTAATATAACTTAATACAAATAAGTGACTGAAAATGTCAAACACAGAAAATAAAATAAAATGTACTTATTTACTTATTATTATTACAGATATATAAGATTTACTTAATATTTTGATGACATCAACATTCCTGTCTATGAAAAAAATTAATTGAATTTACTTAATTTGTTTTGTTTGTTTAAATAACTTTTAACTTTAATATAATTAAGTAACATGTACTTAATATCTTCATGAATGTTAAGTTTAGTGCTAAGTACATTTTACTTGAGACTGGCAAGTAATTTGTACTTGACATCGCAGCAGTAAAATTTACTTAAAAAGTATTAGTGCATATTGTTATGAGGATTTAATCAAGTAAACCTTACAAGTTGTTTTTTTCAGTGCAGGACATTGTGTTTATAGCTCAGCAAGATACCTGTGAAGGGCAAGGAAGGCAGGGTAGGGCATTTAATAAATAACCAGGAATCATTATTGCATTTTGACAAATGCCAATTTACACTGATTATTACCAGTTACATTAGACCTGAGGGCAGCACAATTATTCATTTGGCACCTGTTTAAAGGCCACGAACACACAAGCTCTACAGTAGCAGGTAAGTATGACAACAAACCCTACAAGTACACATTCAGTGCCAGCACATTCTACCAGTTTATAATTAGTAAGACTTAGAGCATCACACACTAATTGGTTTCACCCAAATGTCATGTTACTGAATGGCAGTAACAGATGCTATAATTTCCATTATGCTAAGCACTTCCTAGACTTTGAATCCATGTTGCCATCAAAGATAAGCTTAACAGTTCATTCCTGACCCAAGACCCACTTAAGTTAGGGTTTGGGAAAGTTCACCTTCATGGCTGAAGTCACACACTTTGTACATTTAACCATCCACCCCATAGTCTTGTAAGAACTTTTTGCAGCAACTCTTTTCATACACCAAGTGCTTAGCTTTGCTACTCAGGAAAACGCACTCATAGATTGTTCTGAACCACCGGTGAGGATGCTCATTTTAATATCAACACATTTGATTATTGTGAAAATACACAAAGATGCACCCAAAGAGCAGTTGAGGATATTAGATCCTTTTTAAATGTATAACTAAATTCTGACTTATGTGTGGTGGTGTCTGTATCTGCAGAGACTCTGCCTTCTGTCCCTGACCATGACGTCCTCACACTGAGAAATACAAAAAATGAATCAGAATGTTAGAATACACAAATAAACAATCGAAGATAACCAAAGAGAAAATGATAGCAGAGCTAATTAGTCCCTGTAGTGGAATGTAAGAACATTTACTCAGGTACTGTAATTAAATACAATTTCAGGCTGTAGTACTTTACCTGAGTATTTTACATTATACTTCTACTTAACTCAAAAACAATTTGATAAAATATGATGTATTATAATGCATTAAGCTTCTTGGCCGTATATAAAATGCTTGAAGTTAGCTCCATATTTACCAATAGCAACACTGGTGATGCTTACACATGAATGCATCACTAACTGTAAACCAGGTATATTCTGACATAGGCCATTCTGCATAATGAGCATTTTCAGTTGAGGTATTTTAAGCATGTTTTGATGTTTATATATTTTGCAATCTGAGTACTTCTCCCACCACAGAACATTCTGTAATTCAAGCAAACATTAATAATCCGAGACATCTTTAACCTTAATGTGCAGCCTTAATGTTCATTAAGCTCCTACCATATCTCTCACCCCCCTTTTTGAAAAAAGTGCATCATGAATTTTTATTGTATAAGAAAAAGAACTACTGAATATTCATTAAGCCACTGCTGAGATAAGTAAAACGCTGTTACAACATTTAATGACTAAGCAAATGTGCCTCTACACACTTTGCAAAAACATGCCGCTGTAATTTATAATGCTGCCATGTCCATCACAACCATATTCCACGCACAAACTACTAAACAGAGATGCCTACAGTGTGACCTTCAGTCTTTATGCAAATAAACTTTGGTGAGAGGCAACACAAGCCAACTACAGGAGACGGCCCCAAAATATTATAGACACAGCACCTAGTATTTACACATATAATATAATAATGCCTTTCTAATATATCCACCAAGGGGTAACTGTTAAGATGATTTCTGCTCCTGACCCTTGAAGAGAAAGGTCAAGGTTTATATATGTGGGCAATATAAAAACACATTTCCTCTCCTTGCTGCCGTCTCCACAGTTTAACTCCAGCCTTCTTCTTTGACTTCTTCCCTTTCCCCCTGGCTCTACATCTGATTTCATTCTTAAGTTCTTCTTCCTTTTCCTTCTCCTGTACACCCACCATCACCTGTACCGCCACTCCACCCACACACACTGCATTGATATTCAGAGCACCGTTTCATCACAGCCTCCAATCTCTTTGCGTTGGTCCTCAGCTTCCCGATCGATACCACCCGAAGAGACATGATAAGAAGTTTTAATAATTCTCTTGATACTGTCACTCCTCCCACCGCTTCCCTTACACACACACACACACACACACACACACAGAGACTCAACCACCTTCCAGTTCTCCAGCTCCAGTTTTGTTTCCATGCCCTCAGGTTACCACTGCATGCCATGTGTTCCAAAAGCTATTAATGCAAAAGAGTACTTTACAGGACTCATTGACACACTTACACTGTATTACTGGTCAAAGCTCCACCTTTAAGTCAGGTGGCCCTGTGACATAGTCTAGGGCAGGGGCGGGCAATTAATTTTTACAAAGGGCCACATGAGAAACCTGAATTGTGTTGGAGGGCCGAACCAACGATAACTTGAACTTAATGCTGCTCAATATTCATTTTCTCCCATTGTAAAAAGCAGTAAATTATATATTTTGATTAGCTGCCAGTGGTAATCATAAGAGAAAGGACATTCTGTAAATATTTATATAAATGTATGAAATTGCGGTGTAGGTCAAATAGGAAAATATTCCTATAGAAGCAAAAACAAAACTGAAAAAACAAAAACAATCATTACATCAGTGTTTCATTTTATTTTTAACTTGTTAATCAGTGATCTGATCACCTGACGTATAATACAATGCAAAAACGTCAATTTCTGCTCAGGGTGTCACTTTCTCTTATCATCATCAGATAACTTCTTGTATTTTTCCTCGTGTTTGGTCACGTAGTGGCGATTCAAATTGTACATGCCAACGTAGAGGAGAGAGACACTCGACCAGTTACTAACGCCTGTTTTCAGTTCTCAACATCAAAAGTCAAGTTGGCATTTTCCAAATTAACTCTGCAGTGCTCATGTACATACACCACAGGCCAGAAGTTTGGAAGCAAGATCAAATTTTTTGCTTTCTTCAAAGTAACCTCCTCTGGTAACCTCCTTCGTTCCACAAGTTTTTTAAGGTATGTTCCAGGAATTGCTTTCCAAGCTTTCTTAAGTTCCATCAATAAGAGACTGTGATTTGTGGGACGTGCTTTTCTGACCTGATCGATCCAATTCATCCTACACAAGCTCTGTTGGAGAGAGGTCTTGAGACTGAGGGGGCCAAACCGGATTTTGAGAAGAAGACTTGAGCTAAATGTTAACGTTGGCATGATGACACAATAGATGCTATACTATACTATAATGTTTAATAACTTCATTATTTTCATCTAGGGTGTGTTAAAATGAGCTAATTAGTTAAACTCACAGTAAAGTACACTTAAGGCTGATAGGAACTACATTACTGTAGTTGTGCAGCTGTAAAGCAGAGTACTAGACACACTGAAATTTAGACCTACTGACAGCACAACAGGAAAAGGATCCAAAGTCAATAAGATTCATCCTCTGGGGACCATGAATGCCTGAACAGCTCATCCATTAGTTGAGATATATCAGTCAAGGCCAAAATTGTGGGCTGACCAACCTAGTCACTCCTCTGCTGCTAGCTTGGCTAAAAGGTTACCTTGACAGCCCAAAATTTACCACCAAGGACAAAAAAACGTCTGCAATACAAACAAACAGGATACATATATAAGTAAAACCAGACCACACTGCAGCAGCTGCTGAATGTGGGAGTGAGCATGGAGACCCTGTTGAGTCAATGTGCTGAGAAATGGTTCCCTCAGTCCACTTCAGTACAGCATGAGGCTGAATTCACTGAGCCCAGTCTCCTGCAGGCTTGCAGCTCTCTCCATACATCATACATGTGAACCCTAACAAGCAGGTGGCCGGCCAGCTCGATACCAAATTGCACCAAATTGTTTTCATTTTGTACTGTTGGTGGAATCAAATCACATCATGCTGCGGAGGAGAATATGAAGCGGAACCATTCCCACTCACACTGATGGAGGCCCCTGATAGAGAACATCTCTCTCACATATAAACAGGTTTATTTTCCATCCATACTGTTTATCTGTAATGATTCTTATTGTGTAATGTATCATCTTTTAGTAATTCCACCTCTGGCCTCCTTGTGTTTCGTATGTACAAAGAAAAATGGATTTGAAAATGTGTCCACTGCCTAATTGGTAATAACTGTGACAACTGGGCCCTCCACTGTTTTGTATTGCGGACACTCTTGAGCAACAAGTTCATGCAGTATGTGATTCTCTGTGCAAAGGTCTTTTTAACGTGTTAATGCGTGCTTTTAAAGCTGTTGTATCTGCCTATTTTTTAACTTTACCAAAGCCAAGCAACATGTATCTGCTTTCTCCTCCCTCCAGTTTTTATGCTAAGCTAGGCCAACCACATACTGGCTTTCCGTATTTTGCACACAGACATGAAGCTGATGTTAATCTTCCTGTCTCACTCATGGAGAGGAAGCAAATAGGTGTAGAATAGATCTACATTGGGACCTTGTATGGTATTTTCAATATGTCAGATAAATATTAAATAATTATTTAATATTCAATTAATTTTACTAGGCTATCTCTCAGAACTGTAGCATTTGCAATAATTCTTTGTTCTGAATCTGAATAATCTTTATTTCTAGTTATTTATAACTTTATTTTCTTTGATGAAGTAGAAGGCCGAACAGATTTGATCTAGGATCAGGATGAATTCTGATTTGATAGTTCATCACATTTTCAATCCTTCATTAAAACGCTTGAAAGAATAAACTGCACAGTTCGTGAAAGTAAAACCACATTTGAAAAGCGAGTAAAGCACAGTGAACCTCTGTACTTTACAGGTAAGCAAATACAGTCTTTGTTTTGGAATTATCTTGTAATCTTGTTAATTTCGCCACTGTCATTGTGCACACAGTGTGTTTAACATAAAAAAGTGTACTTGAAGTATACCTTATGGCTGTGGGAGAACTTGGATATAATCTATTCCAGCTCTGAGGTTCCAGTCTATGAGTTGTAGCAAGTAAAATAAAAAAAAAAAACAAATTAAGGGAAACTTGCTTTAAAGTTACTTTGCTTTAAAGTTGCTTTAAAGAATGATTGGATCACTATATCCCTATATGGTAGGCTGCAGTTTTGTTTGAACGTTTATATACAATCGGTGTCTATGTAATTTAGTATATAATCACCAGAGCTGGCTCTTGGCATAGGCCATATAGGCGGTCACTGAGGGCGCCACCTGCTGGAGGGGGCGTGGCTGCAAGCCTGTCATACGGCTGTTGTCCATTAATGTTTGGGGGGGGGGCAAACCATAATCTCGCCTAGGGCACCAAAATGGCCTAGAGCCAGCTCTGAAAATCACTATCAGTCCTTTGCTAAGGGAAAATATGCCCTGATTTGTTTCTGATCAGCAGACTCTTTACAGAGTCAAACAGACCCATGCTGCTGTATTATTTCCAACCATCTACTATTAAAAGTGCTTTAGACATTTATGTTAGCAGACTGCAGGGGAAACTAAATTAGATAAAATGAGCTGTAATCTATGTCTGTCCAATCTGAAACTTCAGACAGTTTTCCTCGAGGTCATATTTGAACCTAATCAGTAAAACCTAAGTGTAATCTCGGTTTATAGTCATCCTTAAGATTAAAAAAACAGAATAATTTGGAGATCATAAAAATGAGCAGAGGGCAGTGTGATGGATGGAGCTACCCATGTTCAGCAGAGGTCGAGCGATGTAGCCTAGTGGAGAGTACCTGCGGACTGGAGAAGACGCCCTGTTCAGGCGGAGAGTAAGTGGCAGGAGCCTGCAGACCTCTGAGCAGGCAGGCACAGTTACTCAGGTGGACACAAGGTGGCGGTGTTGTTCCCCAAATCCCTGATAGTAATGGTCTACAGGTGGGGCTCTCCATGGACTGTAACATCTGGGACAGGCTGAGAAAGGCCACAGAGGTCCCTGAGAGGTGAATTACCCTGCAGAAAAATAGGGGGACAAACAGGAAGTGAGTTAATAGAAGCAGGTGTTTCTAGGAAGAAATTAAATAAAAATGGGGCTTTTTTTTTAATCACAGTTAAATAAAAATATAATTCTTGTCTGATTATCTAAGAGCACTATACTTGCTTGTGTCATTCTCATTACTGTTTCCATATCAAGCATAACAATGAGAGCAATTCTTTGCTAGCTAATGATTTATTTAACTTTCAGTAAGTGACATTGTTTAGAAAATCTCAACATACAGTTCTCTTCTCTGCATTAACATTAACACTGGAGGGAGGTTGAGTTATACACACTGATATTAAGTTACAAATTCACTGCCTTGTTAATTAAGCTGGCTAGTTTGTCTGAATTAAATCCCTCATGTATTTAGCCAACATTTACTTTAATGCTCTTAATGCGTGATTGATTTGTGCTATTTTGCAAACAAAGCCGACAGTAAGCTTATTATATCATATCGGTGCTGAGCACCTTGACACGTTACCACGTTAAGCTGTTTGAGCACTGACCACCTCTGTAAGCAACCACAGCTGTGAGCTCTCCATCAGTGCTTTGCTCAAACTGTACTCGAGATTAACAAACGCCACGTGCCAAGAGAGACAAAACCACCACCATCTGCCTGGCAATGACAAGGAAAATGTCTCATAGAAAAATAGACAGTACGGTTTAATGCGACCACAATCAAAACAATAGAGGAGAGACCCATACTGCAGCAATAGCAGCGATAAGAAGGAAAAAGAAGAGAAAATGTAGAGCATGCAGTCCAAGCCTCAGCTGCCTATACCAGCCAAGACAGCCTCTGTTTGCTCCAAGTGTGTTTCCAAAATCCTTCTATCAGGAAACACTACCAGGCATATCACCACCATGGCTGCACAGTTTTAATAAACTCCAGAAAAGCCTGATGTAAGCCATCATGAGTAAGATCATGGAGAGCTAAAATCTATACTAAACACTAAATGTCTCTAGGATTCATTTGCAGATTATATGCATAACCAGCACAAAACACACATTCTACCGTAAAGCTGTGTCTGTAGTAAATGAGCTCTCTCCTCACATCTAAAGCAGGGGAGTGAACATGGAAAATATAAGCCTGCGTGCACACATTAGCCAGTCTCCTCCCCGCCTTGCAGGCACCTGTCCCCGAGGTTTTTACCGTCATCTGCATCAGTTAACCCATACAGCAATCAGAGTGACTGCACTCCCTGAATAGACACCCTCTAGGGAGGAACATAGACTGATTTCCAGTATGTCTGCTTTACCAGTCAGACCACTGACTCTAATTAAACTCACAGTGCTAATTGTTAAGCCCATTAAGCCTGATTTCCACCATCGCTTCTCATCTGTGACAACTATTCATGGTAAATACAAAACATCACCTGTTGTCTCCCTCCTGTGTATTCTGTATGTGGACCATCTGCTATTGTAGATAAATGATGAGACAATGATTATTATGATGATGGCGATGATTATTAAAAATAAGAATGACACCAACAAAAAAGAAGACCTCAACTGAAATTGTATAGTATGAATTGAAATATAACTAAGAAATTACTCATGTGGCAAGCCAAGGAGACATGTACAGTGTCATCTGTATGACAAATTATAGCTTGCAACAGGTGATGAAAATAGAATTTGTGCTTATAGAATAACCTTATAAAATAATCCCTTGTCATTTTTGCTTTACCCTGTAAGTTTAAACCACTTAATGTTGTTTAATTTCCTTTGTTGATGTAGCTGCAAGTAGCACAGTTTGTCCTCAACAGTCCATGGGTATGACGATCCAGAGAGGTTAACTCTTAGCAGAAAGTTTATCTGCAAATTAAGAAAATCTAAATCACTCTATTTCCCAGGGTTAGCATTGGTTGGCAAATATATAGACACTCCGTAAAAAGCAAATCAAAAGCTTGGCAATGGCCAGCAGAGCTAAAAAGAGGTTAAAAATGCTTCAGCGATAGTCAGTATAATGTAAAACAAACTGTACTGTGACGAGTGTTTTATGGTACTTTATGTTCTGCTTCTATGCTTTGCCCCAGCAGGGCTCAATGCACCTGGACACCTATTTTTGCTGTGTGATCTGGACAGAGATTTCAACCTTGAACCAGAGCCAAGAGCAGTAAAAAGTCTTTGTCCAGTCAAAAGTTTATGTGTATGACATTTTCCCCACACTAACAGCTGAGGTTATGATGTGGCAGTAATATAGAAGAAAACTTTTACAGGATGCCATCCAGCCTTCACTGTGCCTCCAAGTATCTTCAGTGATGCACAGCATTGCCAATGTCTGTTGATGAATATTGATCTTATTTTTGAGGATCAACTCAAAGTGACTGCCGCAGCAGGGTCTGAAGGGGAAACTGGAAAAATGTGCTTTCACCAGAGAGGAATATGGAGGGTATACTATTATCATTATTAATAATTTATCTCTACTGTTGAAATGACTTAAAGTTGAAAATGCAGTTGAAGGAGAGCTGGGGGTTGTTGTTTTTACCCACACCAGAAGGACATAAACCATAACTTTTATAAACTAATCTGACATGAGATGAAAATGAGATTGCTAGCACATTGATCTAAAGAAATGGCTAAAGTTATGAGCTTTAGAAGGTGCCATATTTGTGTATTTGTATTCATGTATAGAAGAACATCAAATATATGTTGAATGAAGTGTATATTAAGTGCAAGTTCTGGATCCGGAAACAATGGTGTTGATAAATCTTTCTATTTTACAAAGTGCTCTTCCTATTTTCAGAAAATAGAAATACACTGTATTTTCTCCACAAACGCACAGCACAAATGGGCAGTGCTGCCATCAGGCTGGCAGAACTTATGTTTACACATTAAATATGTTTAAGAAAGAACAACACTATAAAACGATGACCTTATCTGTCATAGCTGAGCTGCTGCACCATCTGGAAAGCATAAAGCATCATAGAGAGGTGGAGAAGGTCAGGGTAATGGACTGAAACAAATCCACGATACATAAATAAATAAATAACGACAAACAGGAAAGAAATGAGGCTCAAAGCACTCACACTCTGTTAGGGTGTCACATTCATTTGAAACACTGCCGGTGAGGAAGAGGGAATGAAGTTTATGGCATTTAGGTGTTGAATGGCGGATTGATTTGTTTGCTCTATTTGTTCCTCGTGCCGCTGAGCTCGATTGGTAATATCACAAAACTATTGTCATGCAATATTAATGAGGAAATTGAGTTTTATGTTGTCATTTTTCAGCACACAGATATATATCACAATACCCGAGCGACAAGGAGACGAGACAAATGCAGGCACACACACGCAAGCCTGAAATTGAAAATTATATGAATGAAAAATTACATTTGTTGATTGGGTAGCTGATACTGGTATCCTCAGCTCACTTTTTACAGCTACATCTCAAGCAACAACAAAAGATGATAACTTACTGTGTGAAAATGAAACAAATCTGTCACCGAAAAGTATCTTTACCTCCACGAGGGATCATATGTCATCTGCTCCATTTAAATTTGGCACCAAGTTAAAACACGCTTGTTGGTGCTGATCAGTGAGATATGAGGCTCAGAAGCAAAAATTTTTATCCTTGAATTCTTTTATTAAAGACAATATAGGCTACATGCATTTCCTCCTGAAAACATTTATGTTCTGTTCTTTATTTTAATTTTTTTCGTCACTCTACCTAAAAATTTTATCCAGCACAGAAAATAATTATTTGTGTTTCATATTCTGCTTTTCTATAACATGTTGCCAAATTCTTGTAGGTGTGGTCTATTTTACATGAACTGTTCAAAGAAATCCAGCAAACTATAAATGCAGATGGTGTCAGACCAACATAAATTACAAAAATTCATATCTTGGGTCTTCAAGTAATAAAACCTGTATAAGGGCACAGGACACTGCACAAGAGCTTGAAAATTGTGCCTAATCCAATTTTCCAATTTTGCCGCATGGCAGCATGCTGCTGGTTCATGCACTTTGATTTTCTCACAAAGTCCTGCCTTAGTTAGCCTATCATACAAAACACATGGGAATAAAAAGAATAAATATCACCTCTTTCTTACATCTTCAGTCGAGAACTTTGTTTGGCCTCCAAAAACTTCCGCATCCGCAATCAAGCAATGCATGACCTTTTGACCTGGAGTATTATCTTAATATTGTTATTATGCATGTTGGAAATGCTGTGAACCTTCACAGTTATCTCCAACTAAAATACATACAATCAACTACAGTGCTATGCATATATGCATCAGTAATATGGACGGATGCGTTACGATATGATCATGCAGACATGCTTTTTGAAAACTGGCATGTAACCTTTGTGATATAAGAACGTTAAGCAGTAATGCTGAGCTAATTTCAGAAGGAGGTCTTTCTCTGTAAATCAGGAGAGATCTGTCAAGTTCATTTGTCACTGTGGTTTGAAGAAAAGGTGTCTATATATTTCTCTTTTGCTTTCAGGTGGGTTTAAAGTTGTAATGTTATTGTAATGTTACCTGTTATTTCATTGTCTCCCACTCCCCTTTCTGTGTCTGTTGTCTGTATAACTGAATGCTGTTACCTCAACACTAAATAGCACAAGGCACAGTTACTATTTATCTGTAAACTCTTTTTACAGACGGCTGAGCAGGTATGAGAATATAGGGTGCAAACTCATAAATCCTCTCAGATGCTGCCCTGCATTTTAATGAGATCATAACTTATTAGAAAGTGTTCTGTGGAGCTTCAGTGCAGACGTATAAAATTCCCAAACATCCATGTCCATATATCTGTTTTCTTTTCACTCTCCTCTCCAGGAGGCAAGCAGCTAAATCAAACCTCTTTGACAGCCCAGCCCAAGACTGATGGTCGAAGGTCGTAGGCACCTCCAGCACCGATAAGCCTCAGAAGACGCCTCTGTCCTGGGGGACAAAAGCTGATGGAGGTGTCTACGTGACGTGAGGCTCCACACAGCCATGGGGGGCTGGCATACACCTGCATATGCACTACAGGCTGTTCATCCATGAGCCAAGAGAGTGATGACTCCACCCGCCCTCTGATGTCAGGGGCCATCTATCACAGCAGCACAGGTAAGGACGTAACTAACACCACACACAGTGCTCTGATCACTGCAGTGTGTGGTCCTGAATGCTACAGCTTCTGTATCAGCTCCCTACCCCTTTATTTAACATACACATTTGTTGCCCTGTAACTGGATGTTACATCCATTCATTCTAAGTGCAATCAAAAATAACCTTGTTCTTTCAATATAAATCTCTAAGCTTTAAAGCTGCACTAATCAATATTTTTTTATGCTAGCAATGAATAGCTATGTGAAAAGGTCACTTGTAGAGAGGAATGTAGCTGCAGCTTCAAAGAGATTATTTTTTCAGCTCATGCTTTCAGGACCCACACCTTTACTGTTCTGGTTTACTCTCATTCTCATTAGCCACACGCAGCTGTTTTTAAGGAAAAAACAGCTCTAATACACCTACTGTATACTAACCACCAAGCTCCAAAAGGAAAACTGACAGAGTTAACAACTAGCGGCTTAAGATCAAAGTATTGATGGAGACCAAAGCAAGGACAGTGAATGTTTGACTTACATTCATCAGGTGGCCAGAAACACAGCTCTAAATCAATGCTAATATTTCTCTGTATGTAAACAGCTTTACAACAACTTTAAATTGTGATATGGCAATAATGTGTTTTCAGTTTGATCCACTGCCCACATATGGCAAAAAAAAACTATGAATCTCTTAAATCAACAAGATCAAAAGATTTGTATACTTTTATACTGCATTACATGGAACCACACTGATCACAGTCTCTTACATTTGATCTAAAAATAGCATATGGGGCAACAGTAACCACATATTTGTTAGAAAAGACCTCTGAGTAACTGAGGAGTTTAGTTGTATAGCACAATATATAAAATATTCATCGATCTAAAAATCCTTCCACTTATCTGTGTACTGAGGAGAATTCATATTTTCTATCTCAGCCTTTCCTGCTGTTTTCTCCCTGCTGTGTTTTGCTAGAATGGTGAGAGAGAGCACTAACTGGTCCCTGTACATGACAGCTACACTGGCTGTGTATTTATAGGACCTTCTTGACAGCTTCCAGCCATTTATCTGTTCTGAACATCGCAGAGCATCTGCCTTCTGCATTTAAATGTACAAAGGAACTTCAGGTTTCCTCTGGACATTTAAAAGCAGGAGACAAACTACAATAATCGCTGTTAGGCTCCCAAATCTACTTTCTCAGATAACACCTATTATCATTTAATAGACTGTTCCCAAACTGTTTCTTGAAGCCTTTAGCTTATCTCCTCTGCTCTCTCTCAGATAAATCACAGAGTTACTCTGAGTTGTGGAGAACTTTTCGAATACAGACAGGTGACCTGGCAGCACAGTCCTCATGGAAATGGAGTCTTTGCAATGTCAGGAGATTGTACAAGACTATGTTAATAATATGTTAATGCTGTGTGTCGTAAATGTGTTTGTATAGCCAAGATACACCCCCTGATCAGATGCTAACCCTGGTGAGTAAGATGTACCAAACATTTCCCAGTGAATAAACAGCTGAGTCACAGAGACACTTTGAATCTACCATTTTGGACCTGTCAAGGCTCAAAGAAAAACAGGTTTAAGGGAAAAAAGCTGGGTTTATTGTCCTAAAACAACTCAACAAAGCAAATAACTGAGGTAACTAAAACGACAGAGTTACAGGGCCCTTAAAAGAGGTCGACAAAACTTAACTCACCAAAAAAGTGTTAATAAAACAAGATGATAACAGAACTAACAGGCCTACAAGAATGACACTTGTAGGAGACATATACTTACACTCAGCAGAAATTTACTTCAAAGGCAAAGAGAAATGAAATTATATAACCTAATTAAACCAACCCGCAGTGTGACAAACCATGTAAACCCTTCTCCTCATCTTATCCTAAACCTAACCTTACCCTAACCTTTAAGCAAGTCTTCAGCCTAAAATGTAGTGATTTGCATCATGGGGGTTTGTCTTGTTTATGTTCCCACAAAGTGAGTAATACGTATCCACATGCACACACACACACACACACACAAACACACACACTCACACAAACACTAGCTGCCCGTTCCCCTCCATTGAAATTCGGGACATCATGCCATCACAGCCTCTCATCTCACCCAAGTTTGTCATGTTTGTGCTCGACTTCACGATAAATACAGCCAGAGGAGATGCGATAAGCTCTACTACTTCTCCTCACACCTCCCTACAAATCCCACACACACACCCATACCCAAGCACACCCAATATCCTATCAGGCTTCCAGCTTGAGTTTTATGTCCTCAGGTTCTGACTGAATGCCATGTTCAACACCTGCCAAAGGCCATTAAGTGCGGCTCGATACTTGCTGTATGATAACATGATGTTTGGTTGGTGTTGGTGTTGGTGTGCAACATTTCCTGAACTCGTACTTTTTGTTCAACACGGGCAGAACACCTGCTGCTCCAGTGAAGCCATTTACTTGACGCACATTTTCCTCCACTCTACGTTCGAATGTCCCTTCACGTGGCACCAATAAAGACAAGCAAACTGGGAACAAGGATTTAAGGTTTACAGTAACATAAATTATAGTACAGCTCTTCTTCTGCTTCTTCTTTTATTTTTACTGAAAGTTGAAATTGAACCAGCACTGAATATGTCTAACTTTATGTGTTCTGAATCCCCCTCTTTGGAATTTATATAACTTACCACCAGCTTCCCCTAGATTACAAAGATTGTGGCACACCATTTTATTTGCCTTTGCACAGCATGAGAGTAAGTGAAGTAACCTGGAGGGTAAGAGAGCCCTCCAGTGGTGCTTCAGCTGCCACAGACTCCACCGGGGTGGTGCTGTAAGCACCACCGAACAGCACAACAGCACAACATTTCTCAGCAGACTCTGAGTATGTTGGCACTTATGAGATTGTATTTTGTTCTCAAAAAGGCAGGCTGTAAAAGCTTTTGAGTGTGTTGTTGATCTGCCTTTTTGTCCTGCACATTATTTCACTAAAGAAATGGAGGAGCTGTTCACATCAGCTAAAAACTCAAATAAATTGTATGAGGACAAAAAGCTACTGAAAGATCTGAAAACAAAATAAAAAGATAAATATGAAACAGAAAAACATTGAGCTTTTTGTGCAGGACTTCATATATATGATGTACTGTAAAAAATATACATATTTCACACCAACATATTCAGTATTATTTTGCCTGCAGGAGATATTGTTATTAAATGTGCATTTCATTCATCAGAAGCTTTGATTGGTAATGTCATGACTGATAAAGTCATATGAAGACAGTTGGTGAGTAAATGCACACCTTATAGTTTAGTATACTTAATTTAGTACACAGTGCATTCTGACCGAGTATGTACTGTATGTTAAGAAGGGATGCGAACACTGCCAGGGTCTTTTTCTGTGGAGCCCTCCATGTTGCACCATCATGTTTCTACAGAACAGACAAAGCAAACACACACTGTAGAGAGGAACTTTCACATTTTTCACACACCACAGGGCCACCACAGGGTACCACTGACTGACATCTGGCAGTATTATTTCCTGTTAGAATGAGTTGTATAAGTTTTGTTCATACAAACAGCAAAGACCACTATACTATAAAGTTTAGTATAAAGTATACACTGTAGACAGTTTGTGTTTAATTGTTGCAATCCACCTGTTAAACATCCACATGAACATAGAGTAGTAAATACAAATTAAACACCCTTTCATTTGATGTCTTGTATGTCATAAAATCAATATCTACAAAGACTTCTTGCTGTGTGTTTTTCTCATTTGTAGTCCAGCTTTGCCTGTATTATAGATTTGTACTGTGCATTACACCATTAAGCACATAGCTCAGACTTTCACTTTGAGTAGCGCTCCTATGAAATGCTGCTGCCGCCTCTCCTGCTGAGCAGAAAGTATGTCAGGAGCTGCATGGGACTAAACCTCCAATAAATATTAAAAGTCCATTTTATTTATAGGCCGCTTCGTTTAAATCAAACCTCTAAATGCTGAGGGAGCAGGCTCCTAATCTGTTTAATCAACCAGAGACCCTTTTGATGATTTGGTGAGAAGTTCCATCTCTGCGGCTGCTTCAACATCGGCCGTGGTTAAACGTCTGCTTCAATTTACATCAATAACACACTGGAGTGAGGATTAAAGTTCGGCCGTGTTTCATGTCATGTACCTCAGATCTTATGCATGATACCTGCAAAACTGATGTAGAGTCATGCCTCCTGGTGACTGTCACCATCATGAAAGAGAGGGCCACTCAACTAGATCAGTTATTAAGGTTGATTTTCAAATCTCAACATCAAACAGGTCAGGTCTGCCTTTTTTTTTTTATACCTTAGTAAAATATCTTTCATTACGCTGCAGTGCTCATGTGCATACATGCACTTCCACTGTCGCAACAATATGAGATGAGAGTATTAACATTTCTCTGCCAGGGGCGAGGGATTGTGGATGAATATTTCAGCTCTGTGGGGCACATGATGTATCTCACCTATTCCAACCAAATCAACCTTGAGCCTTTAAGAGAGGCTGTAGGAAAAGTAAAAAGATTCGTGCACACTCTTGGCATTTCATCAATGCTGCTTTCAGGGCTTACTCACATGGTTGGCAACAGTAGAATAAGCTTTAATTCCCTGATGAAAAATATTTCATAAAGGTGGTCATGATGGCCTTGCAAGAGCTCCAACGAATGATTCCTCAGTGTTTGGTGGCAGAATACAAAAAGCAGTTAAGAGAGAGAGAGGTAAAGGATTTGTTTTGAGCTGGGAAAGAAGATTTTATTGAGCGATTACATGGAGTGATTCAGCTCTTCAGTCTGTTCAGCCATCATCCGCTGTCAGCACTGTGGAGCGTCTGGCCGCACGCTTAAGTCACAGCAAGAAAAATGGAGGGAGAGGAGGGAGGAGGGACACGCGTCGGGCTCTGGAGGCTGTTTAAGAAATCCTCTCACATTGAAACTACACTGGATATGACTTTAAAAACTGCCAGCTTCCATCCCCAACCACGACATCAGAATATAAATCCAGACCAGAATCCACCCCTGTCAGGTTCGGTTAGACCAGCGCTATAGGGTTTGAATATCCAGGAGATGTTAAGATCTTGGCTGAGTGAAGCCATCACAAGGCTGCCATATTTTCTGTTGTTTCTGGAGTGAAATACTTTGATACTTTCACCCCCCTTCTCTTTCTTAATAACTTAAAATTCATAGTGGGGGGTTATGGCAGGATGGAGAAGAGGCGGCCCAATTTGCACTCACCACTCACATTAAAAAGATATATTACTAATTCATGAATTGACTGAATGCAAAATAAGTACATTTACTCAAGTACTGTACTCAAGTACAATTTATAGATACTTTTACTTGAGTTTTTGCATTTTATACAACTTTATACGTCTATTTCAGACAACAATAGTCACAATACCAATTTACCAAGTTACTTTTCAGATTTAGGTTTTACATTAAAAAAGATACAACAAGCTCATAAAAATATAGTAGATTGTTTTTTATAAGGGGTGAAGATGAAAAATTGGTGATTAATAAGTGAAAACGTGTGGGTGTGAACCATAGGTGTACAAGGCCTTTAATTTTGATCACAAAGGTGTGTTTTACATCATATATTCCTTTTCAACTGGTAAGAATCTGTTCAAAGAAGTTAGTACAGCACGGTGTGTGCACATTCACCTGAATGGGTGACTTAATGAAAAAGTCCTGAAAGTCATAGATTTACTCAGCACCCAGAACTTTGGGTCTGACAAAACACATCTGCGATACAAATGAATAGAATCACAGATAATACGAACCCACCCGAGTGAAGCCAGACCTCCCTGCAGCAGCTGCTGGTTTTTGGGATTCATGGAGGAGACCCTGTTGAGTCAGTGTGTTGAGAAATGGGGCCCTCAGCTGATGATCCATTTTACTGCAGCGTTAGGCTGAATTCACTGAACTCAACCTCCTGCTCCTGCTCCCAGCTCCCTCCATCACCCATACATCACACACGTAAGCCCCAACAAGCAGCTGGCCAGCCGGCTCTACGCCAAATTGCACCAAATTGTTTTCCTCTGATATTGTTTGTGTCCTGCAAGCCGGGTGGAATCAAATCACGTTGCACTGCGGAGGAGAATATGAAGCGGTATCATTTCCACTAAAACTGAGGGGAGCATCTGATAGAGAACATCTCTCTCACATATAAACAGGTTTATTTTCCATCCATACTGTTTATCTGTGATCATTCATATTGTGTAATGCATCATCTGTTAGTAATCCCGCCTTTGGCCTCCTCATGTTTCATTTTTACGAAGAAAAATGGATTTGAAAATGTGTCTAGTGCCAAGGTGGTAATAACTGTGACATTTGTGGCCTCTTCTGTTTTGTATGGTGTGCATGTTTATGGAAATCTCAAACAAACTCCCTGAATATGAATGCGCAGGCTGTAATCCAAGAGCATGGCAAAATAAACTAGAATGGACACTCACATACATCTCTAAAGCTAAAAAAAAAGTAGCTGTGATGTTATTTTGTGGATGTAAATTTCCCTGCAGTCACAGTGATAACTTTATGATATTCATATTACAACAGAGCTCCACTGAGAGATTTTCGTGGCAGACAAATCATTCAATCAATTTTAATTAATTCACAGCTATGTATTCTAGTACAGCCAGTAAATCATTTACTTGTGTAATTGTCTGCTGGGGACACATTATGTACACAGTACCAGCAGCAGAGTGAAATCCCTTCAGTGTCTGTGTGATGAAATGAACCGTTGTGAAATTGTGTAGAAGCCCCTTGTTCACGGTTGAAATAACAGAATATTGACTGAAAAGAGATGAAATAAGCCTGGTTGGGATCTGAAAACGACATCCCGGTTTTATCAACACTCGTGGCCACAGAGGGCAGTTGTTTTCTCTCAAACCAGCTCCACACACACACTCACACACACACAGCCTTATTCCTCATCTTGTCCTCCAGTAAGGAGTATTGACACTGCAGGGCTAATCATTTCACCGGCCTCCAATCAATGCTAATCTCCACGTTTGTGGAAAGGTTGTTTGCTTACCAGTCCTGTCAACAGGACAAATTGATAGATTTGCATTTGAGGTCAGGTTGTCAATTTTCATTCAATTTTCATTTTTCAGTTGTCAGTAGAGCATTTCCAGGCAATGTAAGGGACTGTGTAAAAGTTATTAAAAATGTCACAAACTGGAGGGTATTGTTTGTGTTGTTTTTCTGCTGAAGGGAAACAGGTGTAAAATTAGGGGAGAGCAGTTCAGCGTCTCTTAACATTCAAGATTTATACTATATTACATCCTTTATAAGTGTACGTTTTTTTAATTATCAAAGAAGAAGATTACAGGGCTAACATGCAGGAATAGGTCATTACTTTTTGGCAATTAGTTGTAAAAAGAATAGTGAAAGAATGATGTGAAACAAATGTATGTTGTACATTATGGTTCAGTGAACAATTGATTAGTACTTCAGAAACCTGGTGACAGAGAAAGGGAAGGGGAAGGATAAAAAGAGAAGAAGAGAAGAGAAGAGAAGAGAAGAGAAGAGAAGAGAAGAGAAGAGAAGAGAAGAGAAGAGAAGAGAAGAGAACGTACTTTGGAACATTTCAACGCGCTATTCTCCAGATATCCATCTTCATGTATCTGAAATAAGAAGACATCAAAACACTATCAGACTTCTAAGTGCTATTGATCTTCTGTCTGCTTTATGAGAAAAGGCTTTGTAGAGGAGGAAACAGTACAGAGGTGGAGGGGGCAGGAGAGTGGTGCTGTTAAGTGTTCTATTAATCAAGAGACTTGTGAGGGGGCGATCAAAGATTCACTTCAGTGGAATAACCGCTCTCAACAGATTGACTCACTTCCCTAACCTCCTGTTGTAAGGCAGGTGAATACAAGTTTCTCTTGAATAAAACAAACTGTTTTCAGAGTAAGCATAAGGATAGTAAGCGTAAGATGTTAGATAAGTTAGGTCTGAAAGGTAGTGCAGAGCTATATCATGTTAAGTCTCCTTTAACAGCAAGCATCCAACTTCCTGAAGAGTTCTTGAGGAAGACACTGAGTCCATAGCAACCCTCAGGAGGCGGCACTATGCCTGAGTCCCGACCTCTGACCTCTGACATTTGACATCTCACTGGTAGAGGGCAGAAATACCAGCGCAATATTTACTGTACACTGCAGCTACATTCATAAAAGGTACATGTTAATGACCTTTGACCTTGAAAAAACAAAATTCAGCCGCTGTTAAGCTTATTGTTGCACCATTAGTAAACTGCCATGAAGACATAAAGTCAAATGTAAATGAGGAATGAATATAAAAGGAGCATGTAGAAATCTATTTTATGTTTTTAAAGCTATAAATCTTTCTGTCCACATTTAGGTTAAATATAGCACTAACTAAACAGCAGTTGTTGTCACCACAGATTTGACTGTGGATGGACTAAAATGGATCAGACTCCTTGACATGTTGGTATCTTAGGACTCACAATGAGCCAATCAGAGCTGAGTACTGAACAAAGCCGCGCTGTGACATTTATTCAAATGTCAGAGCCCAGTGAAAGCAGGGGGAGGGGAGGGGAGTCACTTTTGGCTGTTGGGGCCCAAACAGCTCCAGCTGATTCCCTGACAACTAAATAATGACAAGTCACAACCTGCCCGGCTGGCACACTCCACCTGAAAACATGGACATAGAATCATCTACAACCATTTAGTAAACACTTAAAACCTTAAGTAATGTTTTAAACCAAAAATGGTAAAACTTTTTACTTCCGGCTTTTGAAATCTGAATATTTGCTTTGTTTCATGCTGATAATGAATTGAATGGTTTTGGGTTTGGGACCACTGAGCTCAGGGGAATTGCATTTTGCACTATTTATCGAGAAAACTATCTGCAGATTAATCATAAATGGAAATAAAGCACATACACACACACATCTACACACAGACATGCAAATGAAACATTTCTGCATACTCTCATACACTTTAAAATGCACAAAATTAGTTGTCCCACATGCCCCCAACACATCCACTCTACTGGAACGACCACAGCTCCCTCGCCTCATTCACCAGTGAAGCTGTTTTTTCCATAAAGTTTCTCCCCTGCAGGAAAAAAAATCTTCATTCTAACTACTCACAGTTGTATTTATAAATCTGTTCAACAGAAAGTATGCTCAAGTCAGATAGAAAGAAGTGATGATTAAGTGACAATAAGACTGAAAACAATAAGCTAATCTTTCCATCTTGGGTTTGTGTGTGTGTGTGTGTGCGTGTGTGTGTGTATTCTGATTCAGATGTTTCATTTCCATTTGTTATCACTTCTCCACTGACTTCCTTTCCCCTTACTAACTCCACTCTTCACAGTCGAGTTTGCTGCTGTTATGCACAACATACGTTCAGACTTCCACATCTAAAACAGAGATTCTGTACATTGGCAGGATTTATTCTAATGTGCGGTGAGTCTCATTGGTTTCCAGTTCCACTCTTTAGTTACAGACTGGGAGCTTTTGTTTCTTATTTTCTTGTAAACATCTAAACCAAGTAAAGGCAACACATGCTTTTACTAGTCAATTCTGGTCAGATGTAGTAAACAAATACGGATGAAAAAGTCACTTTTAAGATTTCATGAAGCTAAAACAATTCTGTGTTCTCACTTTATAGTCTTCTCTGAAATATTCCACTTTATATTCCACATATGGTCATAAATACATATTTTTAGCCATGCTCGTGGTATGGCCATGAGGTTAGCCATCTGTCAGTCGATTGGTCCACCACTTTGGTCCAGGTTGCATAGTATTTCAACAACTGTTAAATGCACAGCTGTGAAATTTGGTACAGACATTTATAGGTCCACAGAGGATGAACCCGACTAATTTTGGTGATCCTCTGACTTTTCCTCTACTGCTATCATGAGGTCGACACTTGTGGTGAATACAATATCTCAATATGGGCACAAAAGCTGGCACACATACTCAAGCCCTGCTCAGGATGAATTGTAATAAGTCTGGCGAGCACCTGATTTTCCACTTAGTGTCATCATCGGGTCAAAGTTTTGATTTGTCCAGGACTTTGGGTTGTGACCAAGTACCTACAAATTAGTGACATTCCCACAAGTCTAACTTTGAACTAATTAGTACAATGAATATTAGTATGTTAATATGCTAAGATGGTGAACACAGTAGAAATATTATACCTGCTTAACATCAGCATGTTGGGATGCTGATGTTTGCGCGTAGCTCAGAGTGCTGCTGGTCTCATTGCACCAAGATCTTTTCACATCTTGGAAAGCTTCTTCCCATCACTGCGGCACATTTCAGGACAACCAAATCGTTTTCAATCAAGCCTCATTCATCAAATTATAGTAAGTTCTTTTGCATCTTAAATCCAAACACTCAGTTTCTCATTACAAATCCACAAGGAGAGAAAAATTATGATTTAAATGTAATTTCATGAGACTGTTACGCTTGATTGCAGCTTTTAGAGAGCCAATCATCTCTTTTGTCAGTTTTTATTTCCTCTTTCCTTTCCTGACACTTGTGTCTGAGCCTAATGTTGACAGAAAGTGTCCCTCTTTTGTCTTCTTCCTGTCTTGTCATGTTTCCGATCCATAAATTGAAGTGTATTTTAGCTCTGTCCTCACTAAAGTGGGTCTGGAAAAGAACATTAGGTAAATGCCTAAAAACGTCGCACTAATGCACCTTCCCTTTCAATTAGAATTGATTGATTTCTCTGAAAAGCTGCCGGGCTCCTGGCCAATATGGCCGACATCAATTTACATCCAGTGGGTCAGGTCTGCTCCGCGGTGCTCTGCTGCTATACTGCTCAAATAAATGTTTTTTTTAGATTACAAAAGAAAAAAACAACTTATTTTGGATGTTTTTCTGCCTCAGTCTGATCCCATTTAAATCTAAATTTCTGTTAGTTTCCGCAGAGTCTGTATCTTTTAAAGATTTGGTGAGAAAATTTAACTTTAAGATGTTTCTCCCTGCATATTTAAAATAAAATATTTTACACCAAAGAGAATGATCCTTTGAAAACATTTGTAAAGCCATAAAGTTACTAAAGTTATTATTTACTGCCCATTTTGCAGACATTAGAAGTCACCTTCATGCTAATTTCCACAGACTGGCCGTAAGTCCTTCTTTACCATTACAACACCATCCGCCCCACTCCTATAGCACACTGGTGACAGATGCTACTTGTCCTGGTCCTCAGCAGACATGCAGACACTGGTTTGCAAAGCCCCTCATAAAGGTTTTGGCACCATCTGGATGGTGATAGACGCAGAAGGGTGCAATAAGTTGGCAGAGGGTTAATGATGACGGGGGGGCTGCTGTAGGTCAAGGGACACCAGTAACTTAAATACAGTGAGAGTCAGGGACCAACTAAAAGTCATTACCTGTCATTTTCAAAGCACTGATTTTGTTCGTTCGGACTTTTTCCCTCCACGGACATGAGCTGACTGCAGACATTTACCAACTGTTGCAACAGTGTAAAAGTCAGTCAAACTAATCCGAGAGTAGATTTAACATATATTAATGTGACTTTTAAAGATCAGACAAAGCAGAAAATTCAGTGAGTCGTTTCAACAAGAATATCTGACAGGAAAGAGCAAAGATGCACTGTGCTAGAGGACGGGCCACATCTGGGAAACCGACTTAAGATTGTGTGTGAAGCCTTTACTAAATGCCAATGTCAGATGTAAGACATTTCAGATATTGTCTGCACTGAGCTTAGTGTGAATCGTAGCAATTTTCCAGGGGAGCAGTTTGAGAAAAGGTCAGCACGCAATACCGAGCAGCAAAACAGAGGCAAAAAAAAAAAAACTATAACATCTACATGGAGTCATAAAACTTCAGAAGAAAGTGAAAAAGAGCAGAGAGAGAGAGTGAGAGTGAGACAGCAGGAGTAGAATTTAGCATGATGGGGCAATGAGAAAGGACACTTCCACGATTTTATTGAGCTTATGTAGCAATCATATATAAGTCTATATGAATCTGATGATCAATGCATTCCCAAAGATAATCTGTCCACTCTAGCCTGCACACTGTTTCAGTTAGCTATTTTTAACCTTTCCCAGAATGCCTTGCATCATCAAAACCAGAGAACATGCCTGAGCTTGTTGCATTCAGCTGTTGACCGTTGGCACGGACAAAAGTCAAGCAGGGACAACGAGAATTTGTTGAGTGTAGAGTAACATGTTGTTGCAAAACTTTACTCCTTATTTTGTTTCTACAATCTCACAATGCAGCACACATGAAAACCGCTGTGTCAAGTATTACATCATACAATCATCAGAGGATCACATTATATATATATCATTATATATTGTAATTATTAAAGCCTTTTAAAGTCAATTTCTTTATCAAATAATGCTGTTAAACACTTACTAATCCACATCAAGCCCTCAGAGTCTGCAGTGGTTGTTTCTAAAAGATTATGCATACAGAATGAGGAAGTACTTTCATGTTGCTGCACATGTTGAATATACTGCATTGCTTTAAATAGAGATAACAATCTGTGAATGGCATGCATACAAGGCACAGTGATGATTGTGACTTAACTGCTGGTCTGTTCCTCCCATAGAGTTTGCAACAATACCGGTAAACACTCAATACACTTTCCACTATATTTAAATTGAACAGAGGCAGAATAATGAGCAATCATTTTGGAGTGCTGCTCACTGAAGCAGTGTTGGAAACATGCTTGGAGACACATATTGCTTTGATTCAGTGATCTTTACAGTTAGTAGTAAATATTAAAGTGCTAATATGTGGTGTTTGTATTCTGAGCACTCAATGATTCAGTGATTTTGTGTTTCGTACTTTGTATTTTAGGACATCATTTTGTGCTTAAAAGCTCAAATTTGGCTCTTTGCATTATTGTAAAATGAACTTTGGAAACAACTAACTATTGAAATATTGTAAATCAGTCCCATTTTGCAGCCAAGCTATTTAAAGCAACTACATTAATGTAAGTGATGTCAAACACAACTCCAACTAGCTTCGGCTTACTCGCTAAGGGCACACAGGAAGTAGAAAACAAACAATCTGAAATGTTGCCGGCCTTATTCAAACAGACATTGTCAGACTGAGCTGTGAAGGAGCAAAGAGCTAACAAAGCAGTAGGAGCTTCACCTGGTCAGAGCAAGTTAAGTGCAACACTGTTTGAAATGCAAAACAAAACACGGCCGAAAAGGAGAGTCCGTGCCACCGCCATTATTCTGGACAACAAACAAATCTGTTAACACCTCATTTGCTTAAGAGTTCTCTTGATTTTGCCCGTCAAAGCTCTTGATGTGGTTGGTTTGTGGCACAGTTGGATTCAGCCTCAAACAAAGAACGTGCTTTCAGTGTGTAATGGAGGGTGTAATGACATAACAAGACTTACGAGCCCTAATGCAGAAAATCGGCGACCGAAGGGAAACATTAGATGAAACAACAAGGGCTCGACAAAATCTGTGTTGCACGCAAACATGCAAGTCTTTGTCCCTTCACCGTAATAACAGTAGCACAAAGATGATCAGCAGCCTTTAACATAACAAGTGTTGACAGGCAGAACTGCACATCTGCAATTAAACATTTCTATTAGACGCCACCGTTTCATTTAATTTGATGTTCAAACTCATGATAATAACAACATTTGCACAACAGGCACTGCAAACAATATCTGTACTGAATATCAGCCTATAAAACAATTAAGCTGAACTAAATCAGTGGTTTTCTCTTGGAGCAACATTGTGAACTTTGTTTGCCTTCTTTCCAATGAGGCTACTGTAACGCTTCCTTTTCTTAGGGTTTACTATGAACTTCAGAGTTTCTCAGTTAAAAGTATTTTTGGGTTGTGGGTGAAGCAAGAGCATGGAGACAACTTCCTCTGCTAACTTGGTCCACTTCACTGTCTGCTTCGACAAAAAGACGACTGAGCACTCACAGTCAAAGCGATACAGCGCTCATATCAGTCTGCCTAATCTTAACCTTTAATACAAAGGTCACCATATTATATAGATCCCTATGTAACTTAAATAGAATACAATATGTGTGTGTGGTTAACATTAATCTAATTATGCAAATTATCTCAATAAACAAATGAATAAATCTCCACAAAATAAATCTCATTTTATACCACTGGGACATTGTTAGGCTGAATGTGGCACAGCTGGCTGTGCTCTAACAACAAGTAACCAAAGATGAACAGTCACTGGTTCATATAGCTGACAGATCCAGAAAGGTTTTGGAGACTGTGGCCGGGTGTCAGCATGTGGAACTGGGTAAATTCTGGCATGTTGTTCATCATGAGTCTGTAAACCCAGTGCTGAATTTGGTTTCTGCTTTCTTCCTGGTCACAACATGGACGACAGTAAGAAAATCAGATAAATTCCACTCTTTATGAAAATAGTAAAAGATACTAAGATACTCAGAGTGTCTGACAATCAATCACCATCTAAGAACTATTACTAACTTACTTCCTATGTGGAAACAGCTTGTATATCAGTTATATCAGGTTGGAAACAACTTAACTTGCAGTGAAACAGAAGGGATCCACTTTAATAGTATTTTAAACCATCTTGTCAAATGTACTGTACTTCAGATGCATGTCCCCCCCCCCTTCACTGGCTCAGATTTGAATAGTTTGGCGGCAGATTTTGTGTATTGAGGTCTGTTATGTAAGCGTATGCCGGGGCTGGTCCTCAGACAGCCTCTTTGCATGCAGGGCGGGACACAGCCTGCTGACTGAGCCAGCTCTCACACCGCAACTTTTCGCGCTGTGGCCCAGGTAATATTAGCGCCACTCGTGTGTACCCCCACCCCCATCACCACCCCCTCCCTCCCTCCCATCTGTCTGTTTGAACCGCAGAGCTAATTACAACCAGCCTCAGAGACTGAGCCCGCTAATCAGGGCAGAGGATGAGTGATGGGGCTTTCTAAGTGCGGGGTTTGATCAGTCGACGCTGGTGTCACCGTGGGAGAAGAAGAAGAAGAAGAAGAGGACAAGCCAAACTCCCAAAGATCGTCTACAGTGACCACGAGTCACCCGTTTACGAAAAAAAAGATCGGTGTACACAGAAAAAAGTCAGACCTTATTATATAGTTACAGTACATTGGTTGTTTTAAGAAGGCGAAGAGTTAACATACTTAGCAGATAGTAATGATATATAATTAAAATAACCGAAGTAATCAATGTTCATGGTTATAAATCTTTTACAAACACGTGACTGATTTGCAAAATGTCCTGCAAAGTATTCGGGCTTTGGCGCCGAATCATCCCCCAAACGCACCACAAATCATTTTCTACTTCATTTTCACATTGAAATGGAAAAAAACAACTAATCATCAGCAAAATGATCCGTAAAAATATTTTAATACATTTTAAATATGCAACCTTCAACTAAATCTATTACGGCATTACGATTTGTTATTTATTGCCTAAATGTTAACTTCTGATTTCATCAAGCGTCAGTTATTTTAAATAATCTTCCTAAAACCGAAATCGCCGCAGAGTGAGACCTCTCTGTTTTTCCATGAACCCCTCTCGGTCTCGGATAGAGCGCGCCGGTTGCCCCGCCAACACAACTCCGGAGGCGTGGCCGCCGCCCGCGCTCATTGGACTACACCAAGGCGCGTACCCGAGCACAGCAGCGCTGACTGGCTGGAGCTCGATGACGCGCCTAACCACCTGCGCGCTGATTGGCTGAAGCGAGCCCGAGGCCCGAGAGCGCCAGAAAACAAGCTTGAGCGGGTGAAGCCGGAGTCTCCCCGGGACAGTACGGAGTGTGGAACCGGACAGAGGGGGGCTCTCTGAGGACTGGAGGTACAGACCTGCCCGCTTATTTTGAAGAGGGAAAATTAGCTGCTATGTCAGTCTGAAGAAACAACACGCTGACAAGCCTGTAAAACTGGACACGGAGCCACATTGGCGTATTTAATTCATTCAACGGCTGAAAAAGGTGAGTTTTCTCTCTGGTGGTTTCCTCCTTTAACACCAAGTCATGATATGCCGCTCAGCTGACCTACTAAGTCTTAACTAAGCTAATTAACTACTAATTATCCTATAAGACTATAACAGTAATAAAGTCTCTCCCCACTCTGTCTCTCTCTGACACACCTATATGGACACATTTGGATGAATGAACCCTTCACTAAGTTAGTAGCCGTTGACGCTAACATACATTACACCATAGGATGAACATTACGTTTTTTAACAACATGTAATAACACTTTCAGCTCTATCAGTGGCATTTTACAGGGCTTACTTTATGTTAGCGACTAACTGTTAAGTATGGATATTGATAGTAGTTGCTAAGTTAGAGGTATTAGCTTGCTATGGGCTAATTAGCTGTTGTTCTTTGCGCCAAATTCAGCTGACCACTCGTCTGGAGTTTTCTGTGCTGCCTAAAAGTTTCCTCAACTTCACCATTCACCCTGCCAAGATATTAGTTGGATCTGTTTCTGATGCTTCTTATGGATCTGTCCTGTGTTTTTTTTTCTTTTGGACTGTAGTTGCCCCAGATGGAAGTTGAATGTCTGGCGCTGAAAGACCTCACAAGTCCGAGGAAAAGTTTCCCGGTGGATCCGGAGGAGGATGGGGGGCAGAGTGAACAAAAGGTGAGGTGGCCTGCTGCAGGATCAGAGGTGTGGTCTGATCAGGCTTGAGATGGTGCATCTGAAGGGGGTCTGCAGAGTCAGGCTAGATGAGATGGCATAAGGTTATAATAAATGAGCATGGGTGGCTTCATGCTTTGAACAGCAATGCCTACTCCAGAGAAAATGAGCAAAGGGAATTATAGATAAGAAAAAAACACACAAAAAGGCTTGAAGTGTTTGCAAATGAGTGGATTTGCTTACCTTATTTTCCACACCTAAATTCATATGCATGTATTTCAATTTCAGTTAAACCCTGCAGCAGGTTTAAAATGAAAGATTTAAATAGGGCTACAAATCTGACATACAGTAGTCAGTTTTGAGTCCTTAAACTCCACCCCAGTATAAGCAAATGTTTGAAGCCTTAACTAAACATTTGTAACAACACCACAACTGTCTCCTGCGCAGGAAAACATCTACACAGACTGGAGGAGATCCACGCCACTGAAATCTGCAGAGTCCGCTGTCCCCACCTCGGCGATGAACAGGAAAGGCGCCACCCCTGACCTGGCCCATATCACCCCCATCAAACCTACATCGCTGCCTGAGCCCTGGACGCCTACGGCCAACCTGAAGATGCTGATCAGCGCTGCAAGCCCGGACATTCGGGACAGAGAGATGAAGAAGGTGCTGTTTAGACCCATAGAGAACGAGAAGCCGCCAAGTCCTGTTACTGTGGTGGAGGACACAGAGATCGAAGACTCCTGTCAGGTATGGGGGTTGTTTAGCACCTGCCAAAGAGTATGAGAGCTTAACTACACTACTGAAAAACACATGCTTTCAAAAGAGCTTTAAAATAATCAATAAGGCATTTAATGAGTTCAGTTCTTCAAGTCTGAAAAAAATATTTTTTGTGTACACTGAGGAGAAAGTCTGATTAGGGAAATGCTCTCAGAGGAACCCAGAAATTCCACAGTCTTAAAATCCAGGGAGTAAACACTTTCACCCTCACATTAGTAGCTGAACTCTGAAGATAGTGAGTTTTCTAAAGCACAAATACAGTCACTCAGATATGCCTAATTAATAAAGTCGCTGTGTAGGAAATGGCAGCTGGAGTCTAAGTCGGCCTGAGCTTTTCTGATATGATTATGTGTTAAATCTGACGTGAGAGGGTTTTTCCTGCCTTATCAGACACCATCTCTTCGGGGATTGCAGGATTTAATTCTTTCCTAAAATATGTGCTCTCGAAGACATGGTACAGAAAATCTATTTAAAGCATTGAACTGAGATTTGTGTTAATGACATAAATAACCCAAAGGATCACCATTTACTGTAACCCTGGATGATGGTGGAGCAGAGAGCAACATCAGAGTCCCCTTAGCTAGTATAAATTCTTTAGATTAATGGTAAAATACTGGGCAATGTTCATCATTGATCTATTTATCCGTTTATCTGTCTGTCCAGTTTGAAGCTGTGGAGGAAGAGGACGACGCCGACGCTGACAAAAAGCCGAGCAGGAAGCAGAAGAGTCTGGGTCTGCTGTGCCAAAAGTTCCTGGCACTCTACCCCGATTATCCACCGCCGCACAGCTCCATCTGGATCTCACTGGATGAGGTGGCGACCAGTCTTGGTAAGAGCCAGTAATACAGAGAAAGAGAGATTGGACATGCCCCAGCCACTGCTCCAATGTTGTAAACACCTCACAGGAGGGAGGCGATAATGGAAGCAGCTAATGTCCGTTTCATGAGCATTATAAAGTTTTTATGTTATTGGATTTAGGGACCGTTGCTATGCAGACTTATTTTTGCACAAACAGTATATTGCTTGTATATTGCTCTGTGTTTAATGGAAGACTGAGCTGCAATTTAGAGCAAAGCTCTTTAGTTTTTATAACTTTGAGTCATTTTAATCAAAACACTGACCGTTTGGTGAAATTTATCCAAAAGTGAACATACATAGTCGAAGAACAGATGAGTAATTTTTCAACTCTTGCACTCAATTTGTCAGGAGTGGAGCGGAGGCGTATTTATGACATTGTCAACGTGCTGGAGTCTCTCATGATTGTGGGGCGGATAGCTAAGAACAGCTACACTTGGTACGGTCGTCAGCGACTGGAGGCTACGCTGGAGGACCTGCAGCGGAGGGGTCGGCAGCAGGGGTACCACCTCCAGATGGAAGTGGCCACTGAGGCCAGAGAGGCCGGAGCGGGACGCGAGGATGATGGAGCGGAAGGAGATGCTGGCAATGGTAATGTACAGAGAAATAAAATAGAGAGTGTTAAAGAGTGTCTCCGAGCTTTGGACAAGGGATTCTTCAAAAAACATCGACTACCTTCTCCACCAGCTCTCATTCCCTCTTCTGTTAGCACCTTTGCATGTCTTTATCCTTAGCTGCTTTAATGGAGGCGATAAAGGAGCTGAAGTTTATTGTTGCACCTACAGGATAAGTCCATCAGTTTAATACTGCACATGTAAAAATTTAAGTGTAGGTTTCATCTCTGGAGCAGCTGCCACCAAATTAACACTGCAGCAAAACGATCATTCCCTTCTGCCTCAAATCCACAGGAGTGAACACAAGCCTGGTTTCCATAGTGATCCTACCTCATACACACGCGCAGCTTTCCATTAAGAGGGTGCATGTGTTGACTTGTCAGTGTGGCTGAATAATAAGAATAATAATAGCACTCATGACAAAGAGGTCATTTACAAAAAGGTAAAGCCTGGTGGCAGGTTTTGATGTCCATTAAGTGGTTAATGTCTGCTGCTATTGTTGCGGCTGGTTGGATTGTGATGACTGCAGGCGATTTAATTATACATAATAGCTGTCATCAAGGCTGTGCTGCAGAACAACAAACTCCTACAACTGAAGCAGAGGTACTAAGGCATCAGCTGCACATTTATAATCTCATGGTTTGTGAGCATAGACCAGTTAGAAACAGTTGACTGTAGCTCAGTATGATGATGTAATGTGAAGGGTGCAACTCCTGTGGGAGGGAGTTTGATACTGATATTTCACATGTTGTGAAAGGACTTTAGTGTGTAGATTTGTGAATGATTTTAAGTTAGGGTTTTGTTTTTCTTTGTAGCAGTTGTTGGGGATTAGCCTCCATCATTTTGACAAAAAGTATTTAACTCAAGCTCATTATAACCCTCTGTGATATGGTAAATCATTGTGCCATTCTTCAAAACATAACCTAATTTAAGCTCATAATAAGCTTTCAACAGTCGACCAGTGGTGCTTTATTATTTATATACCTGAGTTATAAACAGATGAATAAAAGCAGTCTGTCTTTTGTGATGTAAATTCCTGTGACTGCAGTAGTCTGACATGCTTGCATTTTTCTATTTTTTATAGCTGGTGGAAACAGGAAAGACAAATCTCTGCGCATCATGAGTCAGAAGTTTGTCATGCTGTTCCTGGTGTCCAAAACTCAGACTGTCACTCTGGACGCGGCCGCAAAGATCCTCATCGAGGAGAGTCAGGACTCATCGAGTCACAGCAAGTACAAAAGTAAGAACGCACAAAAGGATCCGTCTTGTGATACAAATCCCATTTCTTCATTTTCATCCAAACTAATCACCATCCCCGTATCTGCAGCTAAGGTGCGGCGGCTGTACGACATCGCGAATGTGCTGACCAGCCTGGACCTCATAAAGAAGGTTCATGTCCGCGAGGAGAGAGGCAGGAAGCCGGCCTTCAAGTGGCTCGGCCCTGTTGAATTCAAAAACTCTGGAAATGCTGGTAAGACAAACATTGTTAACCACACTAAAGTAGTTTTTCTGTGTCTTTCTGTGTTTACCAGATGGCAGATTTATTTCCAGTGAAAGCATTTCTCATTATTGCTGTTGAACTAAATCTTTGTCCATTTCATCATCTGTAGGAAATACTGTGAACATGGCGGCTGTAACTTTGCCAGAGGCCACGCGGCCAATGGCAGGCCAGGACCTGGGAAAGGCCAAGATGGCTCGTCACGCCTCTTTCAACATCACACCGACGTCTGTGGCCATCCAGCGGCAGGTCAGCTCTGCACCCAGCAGTCCTCGGCGAGAACCTACAGGTACGAGACACCCTGAAGTTTGCCAATTTATTTGTCACTGCCACCATTTAGTCAGTTTTTATATTCCTGTCTGATTAATTCTTTTCCTCACATCAAAGGTCTGCCGTACCAGCCTGTGGATTATTCCAAAAAAACAGCAAGCAGCAATGTGTGTCGACTGCAGTTTAGAAACAGCACAGAGTGAGTTAATACCCACACACACACACACACACACACACACAACAAAGATTAAGAGTCCAGGAGCTGTTAGAAGAGAAACTAAATATTATGGAGAAACTGTTCATCTCAAAATGAACCCCAATTTCAGACTGAGGTGATGGATTGATAAACTCTATTGACAAGGTCGTAGTTATAAAATGCCAAGACTCCCCACTGAGGGGCTTTTAATCTCAGTCTCTCGTACATAATACTTCACACTCTCTGCCAGTGTTTGCATTGGCTGACGTGTTTAGCTTTAGGCTGTATGTAACACGAGCCGGACGCTGTGGATCTCAATCATTTTTTGTCTCCTATGAATGTATGTGTTGGCTCCATGAATACAGTGCACGGTAGTCCATGTTATTTTCTGTGGTTGGCCCGCTTGTGTCCAAACCGCAGCTGCCTCAGGACTGTGGCTGTTAAGTGCTGTTGGCGGAACAGAGATAATAAGACATAGAAGTGTGTGTTGAAAAGGAATATTTTAGACGTGGAGCTGGGTAAAAATGCACCAGAGGCAGCGGTAGCCCACAGGATAAGACTCTGTGGTTCCCAGCTGGGAGGTGGCCAGCTGGAAGTCTGCACATCAGCGAGAGAGATCAGAGGGACACGCCGCTCCAATTCTACCACAGAAACTTTTCCAGGGGTTCAGGAACCAGTTCAGAAACCATACCTGGGTTTTGACCAGCGGAAGCCAAAAATCGGAGTTCCTCTGCCACAGTCCATAAAGTCCACACTCAAACTTCTGCCAGGGTTCAGTTTGCAGACCTGAATGTTGCCAGTTGGCCGCTACACTTTCAGTTCAGCTTTATTCACACAGTTAGGAAGCACTGGGTGCCACTAGCATCAGCACTAGGACAGGAGTCAACTTTTCTTGAAATATCTTAGTTTTAATAGCAAACAAGAGAGAGGGAGCTAATGAGTTCACAGGAGAGAGGAAATGACTAAACTAAAGTGAGAAAGAAAACTGTAACAAAGCCTAAACTGTTGACTATGTCATCACAGTTCTGCACTTAAGCATGAAAAAACAGACAGATCTACCATGGACAGATGTTCTGGAGTCTTCAGTCTCTATTTCCACCCCAGCACATCTCTTATGAATCATTTGAAAAGTTGTAGTTGTGCCACTGTAGATGTAAAGAACATATGTCAATTATTATTATTATTCTTTAATGGAGCCCATCTAGTTTAATAAGTGTTTTGATTGGACCAAAAATGACCCTAGCTCAGTCACTGCAGCATTAATGTAGAATCCTTGACCTGATTCAGGAAAACCTGAGCCAATTTCAAGCAGAGAGCTAAAGCTTTAATAACTAATTATTTCTTGCTTCTTCCTTATTTCCCAGCAGTAACCGTCCCACCTGCAGCAGCAGCAGCCCGCTGCGTCAGTCCCATCCCACCCTGCTGGCAAATCCCCCCCACCCCGACTATCTCTTCACACATTCCTCCCCTCCCCACTGCCTGGCCTACCTGCCCAGCCTGTCCCAGCCCTCGGTGGTCATGCTGTACAGGGCGCAGGAGAAGCCCGACCAGACGCCTGAAGGTCAGAGGTCGTCCAGGCCAGAGTCGGATGAGGGGAGGAAGAGGAGGAGGGAAGAAAGGGACGAGGAGGGCACGGCGGTGAAAAAGAAGGGAACGTCTGTGTTAGAGGACGGTGACGAGGTGAGCTGGCGTAGTTTGTCGGCAGAGACGTGTAAAATATCTGTGGAGGAAAAAAAAGAAATTAGTGTTTAATATCGTTCATTTTATTTAAGATAGACCGGGGGTAACATCATTATTTTGGCTCAGTGCATTAATATGATTATATGATGTCACCATCACAAGATCCTCTTAGTAATTCTGGATAGCGGACCGTTAAATTGAAAATATGAAATACTACACGCCCGCTTAGGAGTATAACTCATTCCCAGTGTAATTAAAGACTTATTATATTCCTGATGCATAGGATATCTAATGATCGGAAAACCTTAGCAATTAAAGAGGTCACGCAATCTGAGTAATTGGAAAAGTTTTTCTTCGCACAGTGGTCTTTTGGAAAGGTAGATTAAGACAGTAGACAGTAGTCAGGAAAAAACCTGGCGTTAACTTCAGTTTTAATCAGAGATTTCAGTTGCCAAGCCATAAAATGTTATTCATGATATAAAATGTTCATTCAAGATGGATTATAGTCATCAGCCTGTTTGAGGAATAGTGCCCAGCGCCTCGCAATTTCACACTGATACAGAAATAAATGGTTCCTGTATTTAAATGTACGTCATCGAGTGCAGGTTCATTTTTCCTCGTGTTTGTTTTTCCTTCCAGATGAGAGCCGAACCTCTGGGGAAAGCATCAGAGTGTTCACAAAGGGGCAACGCCAGGACTTCCCCCAGTCACCCAGAAGGCCCCTCCAGAGCGCAGGCGTTGGATGAGAGTCTGGGTGGCGACAGCAGCAGCGGCAGCGAGCCGGTCCAGCCATCACACTACCTCTACGTACCCAACAACGCAGGTAAAAACCACCACACTCTGGGAATATATCTGAACTGTTAGCTCAACTAAATGTGTTTTTGTGCACCCTCCTTCATAACAGCACACAGTTGGTGTTGGTGTAAAAGCATAAAACGTAACGGATTTCTGCCTTATCTGCTTCATTAAACATTTCTTCTTCACCACAAAAGAGAAAGTACAGTTTTTTTAAGCACAAATTGGCTGCTTGTCAGTACAGGGGAAAGCTAATTTCGAGCTTTTAATTAAAGGAAGCAAATAACAGTGTGGCAGCTCTTCTGGGAAATAATATTGTAATACTGTGTCATTTTAAAAATTGAAGACTGACACAATATTACAAGAGGCTGTCTGTGGGTTCCTACTGGCATGAAAATCCCATAAAGTTTATTTGCAGACTGGAGTTTATACAAAAGTCTGGCTGACTGGATAGCAAAAGTTCATGAACTATAATCATCATTATGTTTAAGAGGAATAAAATACAACCCATGTTAATGTAGTTTTAAGTATCAAACCTTAAAAACTCCACAATAATCCTTTGTTATCCCACCGTCAAACCAATTTATCCCATCAAAGCACATCTAAAAAATCACAGCAGAGTGTGCTGTGACACTGAAGATCTGGAGTTGACCTGATAGAAGGCAGCACATGTACACACGTGGACAAAATTGTTGGTACCCCTCCTGTTAAAGAAAGAAAAACTCACCATCATTTTTGTCCTGGCCAGTTTGTTTTTTAAAATGATTTTGTTGAACCACAATTCAAAAGCAATGTCTGATTTTCATTAGTTAATTTTCAAGTACATTTTTATTTATTATTACTTTTGTCAGTGTCAAGTTATTTCAGTGACCTTTGTGGGTTTTTCTTTCTTTAACAGAAGGGTACCAACAATTTTGTCCACGTGTGTAGATATCTGTCCGTGAACAACTACAAAGACATGACACAAATCAGATATCACAGTGAAGCTTTAAAGGCAGCTGTGAACAACAGAACGTTATTACTACATAGGTAAAATAAAAAAAAGTATGGATCAAAGAGTCACTTAAAAGCGTTTACAGGAGTCAAACTAAGAATGAGAGAGTCCACAGAAAGAAATGACAAACTAACCTACAGCACCTCTTCTCCTGATCCGCCCCCTCCAGGTCTGAATGGTCTAAACTTCCTCCTGTCGGCTGGCCAGCCTCCTGCCAGTCTAGCACTTCCTCCCAGCGGTGTCCCCACCCTGGCGCTGCCCTATGTCCTGGTGCCCTCCGCTGCCCTCCCCCACTACCCCCTGGTGGCCGGCGGTCTGCAACCACAAGGCTCCGACGGCCACAGCAATCTGAGCTTCAGCCTGCCCGCTGTGGTGTCACCCGCTCACTTTATGATGGGGGCGGCGCCTTACAGCATGGCGGCAGAGATCAGCAGGTCGCCGCTTCCATCGCCGACAGCAACCCCCGAACAGAGCAGGCTGTACGTGCCCGCGACGAACGCTCCACATTCTCCCTCCGGACCGCGTCAGACTGTCAGTATCAACACACCAGAACTACTGGTAAGAACTTTCCTTCCTATTGTAGCCCCCCTCTAACACACACAGACACACACGTCTCTGCTCTAAAAGCTTATTAACTCCAACATAATTGGCCTTCATAATGATACATGACCTTTCTGGTATCAAGCGCTTGCAAAATGCCACAACACAGCTTGACGTGAGAGCAAATGTGACGTCTGTCTCGTGGAAGGTTCCCTCTCATTTAGACACTTTCTGTGTGCGTCGCAGCAGTTTCAAGTTGATTAATCTCTGAGTTGTTAAATGGGGATTAATGTTCTTGTCTCCAAAACCCAACACAGTCTGCCGGCGCTGCTCTCCTCAAACAGAGCCGTTTCTAGGCGACCTGCTGAGGCGCTGGATGGCAAATTAATGCAGCATTAGAAACAATGCGATGAGTCAATGACCGAGTTGTAATGAGGCATAAACCGGGGCTGTCCTCTCTTTCCAACCACTTTATTTAGTGAGCGGGGATCAAATGTGCCCATTTGGAGCATTCAGAGAAGCAAGTTATCTGTAGAGCTTTTTTAAACCGTGATGAGAGTCCTTGAATGCACCTCAATAGAAACTCATGAAAATGCCCTTCTTATCCCAGCAGTACATGTCAATTAGTGTAAATGTTCACTCTCGACCTTCACAGACTCCACACACTCCAAAGGAAACCACACCGTCTGCTTCCAAGGCGTTCTTCCAGACCCCGGGCACTCTGGGAGGCGTGGTCAGCTCCGTGCCAGCTGCTCGCAAAAGAGGCTCGGCGCAGAGGAGACTGGACGTCGGCCACCCTCCGACCGGTTAGACACCTGAGGAGATGGAGCAGCTGGCTAACGGGCTGCGGATCAACTCAGGTGTTGATCCTAAAAGTGAAAAATCTGGTTACAAACCACTGGTGCTTTGTTAGTTTATTAATGAATAAACAAATGTTTCCCTCCAAAATGTAAGAAACTAAAGTTTTACCTAAACACTGTTCACTGAGATGTTAAATTAACTAAGATAACTAAGATTTAGCTAATGACTGTCAATTTTTACCAAATGACGGGTGTCTCATTTTTAAAAGAAACTCTTCCATTATTGGTTGTTGTGTTAACAGTTCAAATGTGCCTCATGGTTCAATTAAGGGACAGTAGATGAGTGAATGAGTGAAGCAGTATTGTCAATGTAACAGTGCCCTCCTGTGGTGGGAGTTGGCCACTGCTGTTTTTATTTTTCGTCAGCCTTAATTTTCCCTCCCAGATGTGATCAAGCTACCTAATTCCCCATCACTTGTGTATTATAGCCCAATTGCTATTTATATTTTAGCTAATATATGTTGATTACAGGGACTGTAATGGAACATTTACTTTTCTTTTAGCACTAAGTATTTGACAGCTGCGTGTCTAATATTGAAGTGATCATCTTTAGCTGGTCCCTTCAGGTTTTGTTACATCATCAAGGTATAATAGGAGAAGTATTAGCTGCTGATGACAGACGGTAGGAGACAATCGTCCCAGCTTATTTCAAACGTCACTGTGAGGAGAAAAAAATCACTAAAGCCTTAAAATGTTTACAGCCAGCCAGGTATCTCAAGGAAGACAAACGTTCCCGGTGCTGTGTATGTCTTCACTGAGTATCTGCAAGCACAGTGCTCCATGGTTAAAACACCAAACCCTTTAGGTCTAAAGGACAAAGTGATGACGCTCTCAGGTACTTGAATACTTGTGACTTTACTAGAAGTGGATTTTTGGAGAGATATCAGAGTACTGTAAATGTTTTTTTTGTTTTTTTGTTTTTTTTTTATCCTTAATTTATCCAGGGAAAGTAGACTGAGCTGATGTGCTGTGTTTTCAAGCAGCAGCCTTCCACTTTCACACAGTCCAACACATTTGGGAGACTCCCAGCATGACCACGCTCTCTTCTTGCCTTGCTTAAAAGGCACCTTGCTGAGATAGGAGAGCCGTTGCCACGTACGGATTTTCTCACGTTGTCCAGGAACTTGTAGCAACGGGCAACCCAGCCTCCAGACGAGCCAGCCAAGACACGGGCGCTTTGAACTGGAGTCATTCAGAAGCGCTTAGCTGCGCAACACCAAAGGGTGCACAGATAACCCACTCTGACCAGTGGATGTGTCGTCATCGATGTACAGTTTCATTTCAGGAATTATTTTTGTACTTTGTATTCATCTACTCTTTCACACGCAGAATGTTAAATGCTGCTTTACTGTAAAATAATGATTATTGCACTGCTAGTTTTGGTAAAAAATTTTTTTTACAAACCTTTGAGCCGTTTCTTCCGTAAAGCTCTGTAGTTTTGGGCCAAAGTGGTTCTCTTCTGTTCAACTTTCACAAACTTTAATTAAAAATGTACGACGCTGACCAGCTTTGTCTTGTGTTTGCTTTAATTTGAGGAATGTCTGAATGTATTTGCAGATATTTCTCTCACTTAGTGTTTAATAATGTAAATCTGTTTCTCCATAATTGTACCCTGAACTGAAAAAAAAGAATAGTTTTATTTTATGATGAATTGAAACTACCCAGTTATCCTCTACCAAAAAAAACAAAAATCCACTAAGATGGCAATCCAATTGTTGACAGATTTACAGATGGCTTCAGTTTACCGATTTACAAATTTACAGATGCCACCAATAATTCAGAGTCCCGTTCAGTCGCCCAGCAGATGGAAGCAGGCCACGCTAATGTGGTCAGATGACACACTTCATCTGTAACACAATGCCTGTTGCTGCAAACTGTGTGGCGCTGCACACATTAAACCCTCAAACATCAGATGGAGCTGATCTGTGTGAAGTCATGGGATTATAATGTGCATTATTACAGATAAGAGACTGGCTGCTCGGATGTCAGAGTGGAAAGGCTGAAAGGTGATCAGAATCTTAATGACGTGCAGTAAACACATCAGTAAGATGAGGTTAGAGCCTCACTTATAGGCCCAATTAAATACCACCAGGGACAAACATTCAACACACCAAGCGTGGTCTCGGGGTCAGGTCAGGCTGATTGGGTCACACTTAAAAAAACCTACGCACACCACGCACACACACACCATCTGTGTGAGGACATAAACATGGAACCAGAGCTTTTATATCAGCGCTAAAACAGAGCTGAGGGAGCTGCCAAAGAACGTGTTTGGCCCCCACGAGGCATTTGTGACACTAAACCTCAGCAGATGGAACAATTAACTTTATGTAGACAGATAGTTTCAGCCAAGTATCAGCTCCGGCCAAACACCACTTCAGTGAACACACATGCTCCTGAGACACAACAGAACAATTAGTTTTCTGATATAAATCAGCAGCACTGGTATTCCAGCCTCTGTTTCTAGTGCTATAACAATTAGAAGTATCACTAATACTGCAATAAATACTGTTGCTACTAATGCATAATGCAAACACACTACCCCTCTATTACTGCTGCCTGTTGTACTACTACTAGAACTACTAGGCCGATAATTATTGCTAGTTCTACTTCTACTACTACTACTATTACTACTACTACTACTATTACTGCAGTAACCATCACTACAACTGTAAGGTTGTTGTTTAACCATAATACTACTACTAAGCTGTTATCACAACTACTATTACTCATAAAACTACTTCCTATAAGTACTATATAACCAGTGCTACTAATTAATTAGGTCTCTATCATTACAGATGTTTGGTGGCCAGATAGCTCAACTAGATGAGTGCATGCCTATGGATGTAGAGCGGGTTTGATCCCAACCCAGGGCTCTTTGCTGCATATCATCCCCTCGTGGTGACCAGTCCAGGGGTGTGCCCCACCTTTCGCCCAATGACAGCTGGGATAGGCTCCAGCACTCTGTGAGACAGGATAAACTGTACAGAAAATGGATGGATGGCATTACAGATGTTGAGGCTAATCTGGGACACATTTGTCTAAAAGGCTTTTTAGACACCTGGCTTCCTTACATTTATCACCTAATTCAACATTATTGATGATATTTTAACATTTATTTGAGACTCACCACGATTTATGATGTTTTAAAGGAGCAGTTTGACATTTAAGAAAATGTGCCTATGTGAGAAGATGGATACCTCACTGCTGTAAATATGAAGCTAGAAGTCAGGAAATTGTGGATTTAGCTCAGCTTAGCATAAAGACTGAAGGCAGAGAGAAACATATAAAAATAAAAAAGTCAGCCTACCAGCACTTTTGATGCTCACTATTAACATTGAATGAACCCACAGTGAATTGTTTGTATGCTTACTTCAGAAACACTACATAAGTGGCTATAAATAGCTGAATCCAGTTTAAGTTGAAAGTCTTTTAAGATTGAGTGTTAACATGAAGGAGTATTAAAAAAAAAAGTGTATGTCTTTCGTTATAGGTTTTATGTGTCCATTTGGGTGTGTACAAAAACATCTGAAGTCCTTCTATAATGACTCTATAATGACTTGTGTACCCTGTATCCTTTGAAGGCACCAAAGTCCGCCCCATTATTATCTTATAAGACCAAGCACCTTTGTTTTCCCTCCAAATGCTCAACATGTTATTTTTGGTAGAAAACGCTCCATTCATTTCCGTTCATTAAGCCGAAGCTCAGCTGTGGGATTTCCTCACCTCGAACCTTTGTGTCCATATAAGGAAAGGGGAGCTGCAACACTACCTGCCTTAGTCTGTCTGTTATTTTTATTAGTTTCTGCTCCCAGAAATTCCTTCAGTGTTACAGTGTTGGGTCTATTTCAGCCAGGTGTGCTGCCAGATTTGTGTAACATTGCCTTTAAACAAAGAGCTCTTATTAAAGAGAAGATTACTAGTACTTGTGAGGAGTATTCCTGCTAACACTTCAACTAATGAAATCAGTTTTTTTACATCATTATTTTGTTCTGAATCATTCAGATAGTCTATTAATTATAAGAGTTTTATTTTGTACAATCAGTATAAAACATCTCAGAGGATACATCTCAATCTCTATTTCTACCTGGCAGTGATCGAGGATGTAATCCTAACCAATTTCAAACCTTTGTATTTTTAAGCCATGACAAATTTGAGAAATGACTTATTCTTCCTTATTCTTTGTTTGCAAGTTGGAGAAAAAAATAATAATTTTTACTTGAATCTCAGACTTAAGTCAAAAAGTCACTTTACTTTAATAGTGGAGTACTTGCCAATGTCGTGTTTGCTTTACAATAGATGTAGCTGGACCCTGTTAATGAAATATTGACTCATTTGTCCATAGATCATGATCCCAAAAGCCTTAGGGAGCATTCAGTTGAAAATAAAGCACAAGCCTGTATATTTCCTTTGTTTTGCACTGGCTCCCATCATCTCATTCTCCCATGGTTCCCATTTCAGCCTGTCTCTTTGTGATTGTGGAGTCATGAACACTGACCTTGGCTGAAGCGTGAGAGGTCTGCGCTTCTTTAAATGTTCTCCTGGGCTCTACTGAGGCGTCCTTGAGTTGTAAACGCACCTTTGGAGAAATCCTGGAGACCAGAAATCACTACCAGATTTCTCAATTTGCACACAACAGCCCTCAGTGTGATTCTGTACAGACTCCAAGATACAAAGACAGTTTGTAGGGGCTTTTTCGTGACTGCTCACTGTGGGGAAAAGGTTCAATACGAGTGAGCTTTAGATTCAGCAGGCTGTTATCGAGCCTGACTGTGCTCAGTCAGCTGGATGTAATTCACAATTAAATAAGGTTAATGGGCTGAAGGAGAAAGGGGCAAAGCTGTTTTCACATGCAAGATATGGGTCTGGAACAACTTTAAAAAATGTGTTATGTGTTACTGTAGATTTCCTTTGTCTAATAGATACACTGCCAATATATCCAGTACTGTTCAGTGTGAAAAATATACAATAGAGAAAAATGCATGTCACAGCACTATAGTGTCTATTATCTGCTCATTATTTGGTCACTAAATAAATTATGGCTTCACTGTATGGCCCTAAAAACGACCTCATATAAATTTTCCAGCGATCATGATCCTAGACTGATCTGTAGTCACAGTAATTGGCCTTGTCATCATCCATTCACAGCACAGGGCTGAAATTGTGAGGAAGCTGTGTTAAAGATTATTGCCTACAGCATGACGCTTATTTAATATCATTCCATCAGGCGCTCTTTTGTTATGGAGCTTTCAAAATAAATGGCATAATTGAAAAATAATGAAGCTGAGGTTTGCTGGCGACAGTGCCAGGCTCTGTCTGTTCTCCCTCTGCGATCCACTGACTGCAGATGATTTTGTAACAGTAGGAGACTTGGATCAGTGACACATGTTGGTTTGGCTGAAGTACAGATTTACTGTGTCTCTGTTTACATTAAAGTCTTTAATTAGACATCATTCAAGCCTATTCTTACGAGGGGTGGTGATTTTATGGTGTAACCTTTTGATTAAATTGCCTTGTGGCTTCACTGTAGTGAGTAAATGCGATGCCACCAGAGCGGTCATGAAGCTAAAGGTCACAGTGTTTCATGACCTGCAGAGTTTATGTGATGTTGTGTGTCATGTCAGATTGTGCTGAATCCACATTTGCTCCCTTGTCTCATTGATTTAGCTGTGTCAGCCTTCTTTAATTCACCTGTGATAGACCTTTGAAAGACCTTTAAGATCAAAGTGTTGTCTTTAAGTGTCTTTAAGCATGACATGAAAAGCAGGAGAGAATGGACATTTAAAGGAATAGCGGTCTGTATGAACAGTATGTATTCTGTTTGTATTCTCATATTTTTTCCAGAACTAGGCCCGTGGACAGAGAATAGCAGCGGTCATTATGCAGTGGACTTTCTTCATGCTTATTTTCCACAGTAAAAAACAGTCTTTTTCATTTGGATCACAGACATCATGCTGTTTTATCAGGATGAGGTCTGTGGTGACTGTGCTGTTGAGCAGTGTGTTAGTGCAACAGTATAGTGTGTTATAGTATAATTAATGTGTCAAACCTAACCCACCTCCACCCTTTCTCTTTTTCCTTATAGCATTTCTCACAAGGCAAATATGAACGAGTCATCATTTATTACAGTCTGTGTCCACCAGGGGGCAGGATAACTGCAAGATTGGTCAGAATTTTATCATCCTTATATATAGTTACATGCACGCATACATAGATGCATGCTGCTGCCCTAGAAAAGCAAAGTGTAAACACAGACGGGCTACTTGTATGAGTCTACTGTCTCGCCCTCACTTCCTGTTATCCCAACAGGAAGGATGAGTTCCCTTTTCCTGCAGAAATCCACACCAAACTCTTGAGCTTTATTCACATAAAGTAGAATAACGTGGCGTTCACTCTAGACAGACAGTGATCCTGTATTCATCACAGTCTCCTGCAGTGATACACCCACCAGCAGAAGCCATCAGAAGATGTGTCCTCCGGTGTCCTTGAGTCTGGAGCAGAGTCATTTAGACGGGCCTGCCAAAACCTTGAAGTGCTAAACCGCAGACCTATTACATTTGAAGTCAGAGCCCTTAGTCCAAAACGATTTAAAACAAAGTAAAGTGTGTCCTCTTTGGCGACACACCATCATAGGTTTCTATTACTACAAGAAAGATGTGAAGACAGACAGACTAATGTAGCACTCCTCACATGTTCCTCCTGGGTGGATTTTTTGGTGGAAATCAAGTCTGTCTGTGTATAATGATCTGTTATATAGAACTGTCTTATAATCCTCATGGCTGCCTCTGTACATTATTTTTTATGGCAAGAGAGGGATTTGAAATGTATTTAGGGCAAAAACTTTTCCTTTTTTATTTTAAATTAAATTTTGAGGTGGCAAGATCAATCATCAAAACAAGGCCATATTTTAATATAATAATGAAAACCTTTTTTTTTTGCTCATAGAAACTCTTCCCTGTGTGATGATATATATGTATCTATACATATTACACTCACCTCCACATGTTTCCAGGTGTATGTGAGAGCACAAAAAACAAAAAACAAAAAGTCGTGTCTAACATATGTGTATAATTTCTGAGCGCACCTGAACGCAGCAGTGTTGAGTTCACGTCCCTCCTCCCTGCGAGGCAGTAAAAGTGTGCAGACTGTGGCAGAGAGGCTCAGAGCGGTGAGGAGGAGAGACAGCAGGAGCAGCGTTGACACACTCTAACAAAGCTCTGCTTCTCAAAACATCTGCCCGAAGGTAACTTTTTGTATCCTAAAATAAGTGTCGAAACTGAATGCTGTAGATTTCATTCTGCTTTACAGACAGGAACGCTTTATATTGCTGAATACATCAAATTATCATGCTAGTTTCTGAAGAGTAAATATATATTTTTCATTTTACTTTTATAAAGTAACTTTTTGCTCATTTACCTCAGCTGCAGGTAGGTGAATCTTTTTACTGTGATTTCAGTAAAGATACTCATTTAAATACATTGCTGTTTTTGTCGTTTAAACTTATTTTCAAGAGCTATCTGATACAGATATCTCCACAGAGCCACATTATCAGACTAACATAAAGCTAAGTGGTAACATTAGCATAAAAAGACATTTTAGCCTTCATACATGCATGTTTATATGGTTATAAATCCATAATAATAAGAGGTTAATGTTGCTTTGTGACTTTATGTGTGACTAATAAGCTTCTGACTTTCTGTACAGCTCAAGACTGAACAGTGTCTCAGCATATTCAGATATACAAAGACAGGTATTGTTAAAATGTTGCTACTTTATTCAGCTGATCCGCTCGGTTCTGTTTTAAAGGTCAGAGAGGTCACAGTGTGCTGACAACAGTCCTCTGAAAACTTCTGGAACCAGCGTCAGGAGAGAGAAAAAAGGATTTCACTGACAAAAAAAAAAAAGTAATATAAATTCATTTAATGGCGGTAATGCTCTCCAGTGTTTTCCACATTAAACAGGTCGCCCTCGCTAAGAGAGCTGAGCCGCAATAAAAGTTCATTAGTCTCGGTTCAGTGGAACGTCAGTGTCCAACCGTGATCTCAAAGACTTTGCTCTGGGGACAAACAGCGAGGGAAAGCTGACACACTGAGAGAGTATCAGCACAAACATTCAATCTTCAGTCTAAAACGTATCATGAATAAATCACAGACACATTCTCTCTGTGAATCCTAAATGTAAGTGAAGCTGTGACGATCTAAAAAAAGGACTCATCCGGCGACTTGTTGGTTTGTACACTTCTGTACAAACCAACTTGACCCTCTGATCACACCCAGCCCCTCAGGGAGGTGTAATGGTAATGTTAGTGGTCTTTTGATCCCCTCTCATGCTCGGGCCTGTTCCGCAGCCTCTAATCCAGCCAGAGGAGGGTTTACCGACTGACACGATTAATAGCCGCGGCTGCTTATATGTTTTCTTTTCAATTAACGGAGAATAAAAGGGCTTTTTAATTTAAGTCACCAAAGTATGATATCACAGCAGGCCTGCTCTGCGGTGATGGAGTCTTAAAAAGTTAAATCTGTCCCTCCTGGAGCCTCATCAACGCCCTCTTGACACGTTTTTTTTTTTTTTTTTAAGCGGGGAGTGAGTGTGTAATTACAGACAGATGCACATGTGAATCAGAGTGAACAGCTGGGTCATGTGGAATCTGTGTGGGAATGGCAGTGTTTACTTCGTGCTCACACTTCTTCTTCACTGTTTGTGTTTGTGTCCTGCAGCCACGGCCCACCAGACAACAAAAGCCCTGCGACTCGGTGCCCGGAAACATTCCTTTGGGTATTAGTCTGCCCTGTTGTTTAGGCCGACCTCTTTAACATTGTTTTTTTTTTTTTTCAGGGTGGCACTAGTGGCCTGGAAGAGTGGTTTTTATTCAACCATATTCCATATTAGAAACACAGCCACACTTTCTCAAAGGCAGATATCATTATTACAATATGGAGCAAGCGACTCTGATGTTTCAAAGTTATTAAAAGAGCAGTTAAACCACCAAAGTATAGTTGATGTGCCTTTGAGCAAAGCATTTAGTCCCCAAGTAGAGCTTATTCGGTGGTATTATTATTACTGGATTATGGACATTTTCACTTCCTCCAGGTGAAATGTGTGTGACAGTGAATTTAGAACAAATGAATGAAAAACATTTATGCTCAAATTCGTGCTCGTCTTTCCTTCGTGACTGAGGACAGAGGTCCTTTTGTGTCGAGGTTCAGACAAGAACATCAGAGCGCGCAGACAAAGTAACCCTGCCTCGGACGCTTCAGCCTCTCATATTTTTTTCTGTGTCTCTTCTCAGAACCGCAAACGATGCCAAACTGGGGAGGAGGCAACAAGTGTTCAGCGTGCTGTGGGACGGTTTACCATGCCGAGGAGGTGCAGTGCGACGGGAAGAGTTTCCACAAGTGCTGCTTTCTCTGCAGTAAGTACAGCTGGACTGAGGTCACATTTAAAGGAGTTTAGTCCGTGAAGGAGTGACTGAATATTAGACATCACTACTAACCGTTTGCATGACGTCTTCTGTGGCGGTGCAACATCTGAAAGAGCAAACCTGATGGCATCATCATCTCAGCATGAGCAGAGAGACCGGTTGGAGTCCCTGTTACAAACTGGGACATGGAGTTTGAGGGACATGAGCATTTACCAGGGATGGATGGTCCAAAAGAGACTATCAAGTTGCATTATGGGTGTAAGTGTAGGATCCTGCGGTTTTGGAGCTTTCCCCATACTGAGGACTAGTAGTCAGGATATATCCGCCTGTAGTACTTCTATTTGAAAGGATTTCTTTGACTTGTGTCTCGTGAGTCTCTTCACTTCATAAAAATGCAATACTAAATCACTGGAGCGCCTGTTTGAAACTGTAGTAATGCCTGAGTGAAGGGAGACTACATATCTTGTTTAAGTAAGCTATGCAAGATATAACGATTTGACGGCTGAAAAGCATCTTTACAATCTGCGTCCTTTAACAGTGAAACCCAGCACACGATTGCTCACAAAAAGTGTGAGAAATGTGAAAAGGGTAATGTGAGTTTTTTTTATTGAAAAGGCGCTTCTAGTTGATTTGTTTCTGCTGTTTTGTCTTCAGTTCAAGCTGCAGAGCTGTGAAAAATCAGAGTTAGAACCCAATACTGGGATGAGTTAGGAGAAGGACTCAGTTTCAACTCTCCACGGTCACTCAAAGGGGGCTTGTACTGACATCTCTCTCACACTGGTCACCAGTGGCTGGTTCACACTGCGTTACTGACACTTAGTTGGATGGGTGGGTGGCTTGTCCCACTCCTGAACCATATTTGAAATGTCAGTGAAGATGTTCCAGCAGAGACCTCGCCCAGAGACCAAGAGAAGACCAAAGCATCCCGAGCCACAAAAGACGAGTTTCTTTTTTCCATACAAAGGCCGCTTTGTCCGACACTCACACTGAGGAGATGATGGGCTGCGGGACTTGGCTTTCCTTTGCCTTTATCTTCCAGTTCCTCAGTTTTACATTCTTTGACATTCAAAAGTTTTTATATGTGAGAGGCGGGAACATCCTGACAGAGATGTCACACAGTTACCAACAGATCCTGGTGTGACTTTTTGTACAAACACTGTGGCTTTATCTCCTTAATTTGCTTATAGTCTGTGCCAGCATGAAGATGAATGATACTAACTGTAATGGGGGGGGGGGGGGACTGGAAATACCCGTGACAAAAACTCACAACATAACAATTATAATAAGGGAAATCTGAGGACTGAATCCACAGAAATTTTTGAACAAGCTCACGAAATTTTCTTTTTGAAAGTGTTGGCTAGAAACACGTCTACTCGAGATTTTTCCACCCAGTGAACTCTTAAACCAGTATCAGATGGTCACACGGTGCAAGCCAGTGTATGAAAAATTCAACTAATCCCAACAGCCAGTGTGTAGTCTGCAACTGCAAAGTTTTCTTTTTATTAAGCAATACATCCTTTATTATGTACAAACCTGCCACAAACAGCAACTGTACATTACTGTTGTTTACGTCTATTAAATCCTCTACTATTGTCTGAAAAGCTAGTTATGATGAACCTCTTGATTCAAATGGCATGCATGAAAAATACATTCCCAAAACTGCCTTTTCCCACTCTGCATGTTAATGGTATTATTAAAGGTAACAGTGGGCCGTCCGTACAGGTAACTTGATAGCAACACTCGATGAGCACCTCAGTTATACTTGTTGTGGGCTTTTGAGAATAGAAATGAAATGAGACTTGTCAAATATATTTTCGCAGGTACTGAAGGACTGAATCTCTTGCCTCTCATTAATTAGACAGCTCACATTAACCAGATGTATGGAACTAGAAAAAACTATATATTATAAAGAAATATAATGTGTATTCCCCCCTCAAAGTGTGCAATTGAAACATTTGAAATAGTTAAAACACTGAAAGAAGTTGAAGTGTCAGTTGAAATGCTATCACTAAATTAAGAAATGGAAACTAAAATGGAAGTGTTAAATTGAGCTTGAAGAGTCAGTTGAAGTGGAATTTTTAAAAGAAATTTCAACTGGTTCAGGTGTAAAAATGGAAGAAGACGTGAGCTGAAGTACAAGCACAGAAAATATTTGGAGTAAATTGTGTATGAACATTGGACATTGTAGGATCTTGAAGAGAAGTAGTTTTTTGTTCAGACATGAAGATTTGTAGGGTGTCAGTTGAATCCAGTTGACATGCAACTAGTGAAAGTAGTAGTCAGTAAAAGTGAAAGTAATGACAGCAGTTGAAATTTCATTGAAATGTGAGTCAAATAGATCATTGAATCATCTTTTATTCTTTACAGTTCACCTGCTTTCAGTACAGACTGACACATCAACTAATGTCTATTCTGACTTTTCAAATAACACTTCAAAGCACTGTTCATACACAGTTTACTCCAACTGATTTTAATCCTTCCAGTCAGCCAACACTTCAGCTGACATCATTCAGTTTCATCCACTGAAACTGTAACTAATGTCTTTCAAGACCTCTACTGACCCTCCTAACTCAGTTCATCACTCACACAGCTGACATTTTGACTCCTGTTGGTGTGACTCCTCGTCTTTCTCCTGTGTTTCCACAGTGGTCTGCAGGAAGGGCCTGGACAGCACCACGCTGGCTATTCATGACCAGGAGATCTACTGCAAGTCATGCTACGGGAAGAAGTACGGCCCGAAAGGCTACGGCTACGGTCAGGGGGCGGGGACTCTCAACATGGACCGAGGAGAGCGGCTGGGAATCAAACACGAAGAGTAAGCTGGGCTCCTGCGCGAGCCCTGAATTTTACATAATGTATTCATGGATCCCTGCAAAATGACTATGCAGTATTTAGATCTGAGTTCATCTGCCTAATTACTTTCATAATCATGATCAAGATAATTATTTCAACCAACATGCGACAAAGTATGTATATGCTGTTGCTCAGAGTGGTGTAGTATCTCTAGTCTGCTAGTTGCTGTGCTGCAATGTTTCCATCTGATGGGAAGATAAAAAGCAAACAAGATGTATAAATTTACATACGATTTAATAGTAAAAAGCCCCGGAGTGCTGCCAGAAAATAAAAATGTACTTCTGTTTTGCAATGATTGACATCATTAGAGAATGTAGAGGTGTCTGAATAAAGCATCATTCATCAGACTTCATCACCCATCAGGCTCTCACAAGAGGTTGCTGCGAGGCTGACGGGGTTAATGAGTTCAGTGGCGTACTGTAATGATGTTTGTAAGCTGCGGCCGCTGACTTCTGACGCCGCCGCTGCTTCCAAACAGCACGCAGTCATGGTGCTGAACTCGAAATGGGTCTCAAATACACTACAGGCCAAAAGTTTGGAAGCAAGATCAAATTTGTACAAAAAAAGATCATAGTTTCATTGGTATACTTTGCAACAAAATAAACATGATTATTATATAAAGAGTAACTATATCAGAAGACATTTTTACTATAATTATCAGGTATTTGAGTTTTTCTTGCTTAGACTTTGCTTTCTTCAAAGTAACCTCCTCTGGCTTTAACAACAGCATGGCATATACAAGGTTTTTAAGGTATGTGCCAGGAATTGCTTTCCAAGCTTTCTTGAAGTTAATCAATAAGAGACTGCTGATTTGTGGGATGTGCTTTTCTGACTGATCGATCCAATTCATCCCACACAAGCTCAATTGGAGAGAGGTCTGGAGACTGAGGGGGCCAAACCATCTTTTGAAGAACACCTTCCTCTTCTTTTTTGTCTAGGTAACATCAATGTATACCTAAAGGTAAACTGAGGAAAATGGTGCATATCAATGAAAGCAAAGTCTGATCATGCAGTAAATACATCCCAAAATACATATAACTCATGCTGGTTTTTAAGAAAGGCATTGTGAACAGAAACTTGAAGTTGCTTCCAAACTTTTGGCCTGTATTGTACATACATGTACATTCATGATCATGAAAGCCAGTGTCAAAATACGGTCACTGTCAAAACAAAACGTCTGAAGACATAAGATTTTATTTTTTCTTACTGCCCTCTGCTAGTATAGCAGCTTTCTAATTAAACCAGAGAGCGGCATGATGCTGGATTTCAACACAAGTCAGTGGGGAAAGCTAGATGACTGGAGAGACTCTTGTTAGCTTTCAAGGCCACAGTCTAAATGTCTGTAAGGTCAATTCTAAGGGTCCTAAGTTAGTCTGTTAGTGTCACAGTCAGGTCAGCCACAGTACAGATCAACAGTCCTCCAGAACTGTGCATGAAAACCCTCTGCTCCTGTCCCTGCATCTTTTTTTCTGTTTCTGTCTCACTGCATGAAAACCACAGAAATCTGAGGAAAGAAACGTTGACAGGAAATATTGGCACGCATTTTGCCTCTTTATCAAATCCAGCTTGGCTGCAGCAGTTCCCAGCTGGTTTGGTGAACAGAGGAGAAAAGTCGAGGCTGAAGTCTAAAACTCAGAGCGGTGATTTAAGAGCTGAATACGTCGTCTAATAGATCAGGTTCACTGCTTTCCAGCACGCATTAGAGGCTCTACTTTCTGGGCACTCGAACAAAAAAAACTACTACTACTACTACTATGAAGAGAGCGGCTGCAAACGTGTGTGTGAGAGCACCAAAAACAAACAGGAAACCACCGACCACACACACCTACCCACAGTGTTTTTTCCAGCCCCCCACACTCAGGTGATGACTGTTATGAAAGAGTTTATTATGTAACCAGCAGGGTCCCTCCTCTCTGTCCTCTGCCACAAAGGGCTCCATTCAGGGGCCACTGGGGCTGGCAGTCACCCTTCGATAAGCACCGCTCCAGGGCTCCGGTGTGCCCCCTCACTTTCCCACCACCGGCTGAGGACAGAGAGGGAGGGGTGAGCGGAGGAGCAGGGCGAGCCATCATCATCGTTTGAGATCATTTATGAAACTGACAGCGGATATTAGTGAATTCAAGAATTAATGTGTAACTGATAACTGAAGAATTTATTACTGCCGAGGCTTTGGGTCATTTTTTGTCCACTGTTAGTAAATGAGTAAATGTTTTCACAAGAAAAGAGGAGGACCTGGTACAGAAAGAACATGCTAAAGTGTTACTGGTGTTTTTTTTGTGTTGTTGTATTTCAGAGGCAATTTTAATTACAAAATCAAACATCTACTATTACAGATTGATATTTTACTTTATAAAGGCTGAACTCCAGCTTTTAGATGACAAAGTAATCTTACATTTAGACACTGAGAATCACTGAGATTGTACATACATGTAATGGTGATCTTTGGGTTCATGTTTTTTTTTTTCATGTACCTTATATGCTTTTTCTCCCCTCCGCCCTGCAGGACACACACTCACAGGCCGACCACCAACCCCAACCCATCCAAATTTGCCCAGAAGTTCGGAGGTTCGGAGAAATGTGCTCGCTGTGGAGACTCTGTGTATGCAGCTGAGAAGATAATGGGAGCAGGCAAGGTGAGAGTTTTATCCAAGGAGGCATCCTCATTGCTGCTTTTACTAGTAAAATACAATAAAAAATACTACATTACAAGTAAAAGTCCTGCAGTTTAAGTTTAAGTACAGAATCTTTAGCAACAAAATGTTCTTTAAGTATCAAAGTAAAGTATTCATTAAGCAGAAAGGCCCCTTTCAGTGTTCTGTTATATTACTGAATCATTATTGATTAATTGATCAGGATTACTTTAATATAGTACCCAAACTGAAATATATCAACAACAACTGGATGGATTCCCATGAAACTTTAGACAAACTGACTTTGGTTAACCATTAACTTTTCCAGCAGGACAAAAGTTCCACTTATCTAAAGAACCATGTTAACGTCACCTGGTTGGATAAGCACAATAATGTTTGCAGATACCCCCCCCCTCGACCTTTTATCAGGTCACAGTCTTTGTCAGTGCTTTGCTCTGACCAACGCCCAGTGTTTGTCTCATCAGGCTCAGTTATACTTTGTCATTTGTGCTAATTAGCGAATGTTTGCATGCTAACCTGACATGAACTAAGATGGGCAACTTGTTAACATTGTTCATCTCCGTATCCAGGATAAATATACCAGCATTTAACAGTATCCTGTTTGAAGAATAAAAACACACTTTGGATACAATATGCACCATAAACTGAGACATCTGCCCAGATGTCAGCCAAGTTAACCATTTGCCTTTTATCAGTTGAGCCAAGTTACAGAAATGATGACTCTTGGCTAAGGTTTCATTTATTGTCATGACAACAGTGATGGAGAGCGTACAGCGAGACTGGGCCTGGGAATGTGATCTTATCCCACAGACTTTAAAGATGTGCTCCTGCAGCACTGCTCTGCTGTTGTGTGTCAGCTTCACAGAACCATCAATATCTACAGTTTTAGCATCAACAGCCTCTAAACCGAAGCGCGTCACTTCCATGAGACCCGCAGGGCCGCAGTCTGCATCCTGAACCACATGGGTGAAACTTGTCACTGGATTAAAGGCACATGGTTTTTACAGCGCTGAACCACATGCAGAAGGTTTGGTGTGGTCTCGGCTAATGAGAGAACACAAATCCTGTTTTTCCTGATTGAAGCCGCTCCATAAAGTTTGGATGGGAGCTTCCTAACAGCTGGCGTTAATTGCACGAGGCCGGCCGGACTCTGGGGCTCTGGCAGATGTTGCTGACGCGCAGATTTACAGTAGATAAAGTCACAAGGCCCACGCTCTTCAGGATGCAGCGACAGGATGTTTAAAAAAATCCCAGAGTGGTGGCTCACATTCAAATTTGTCCACAGAGGAGCAAAGATTCCCACTCTGAGGATCTCTGATGAGGAAAAAAAAGACATGGTGGTGGGCCGTCTCCTGCCGCCGATCACACATGGGTGCACGCATGAGCTGATTTATAGCAGGTGATGTCATCGGGCGAACTGTTAATGTGTTTCCTAATGGGAGGAAGTCCATGTGAGGCTGTGCTCATTGGCCGAAACGTAACCTGTAATTTACTTTATAATGAAGACATTCAGAAAAAAGCCCCTGGGCAAACTGAGCAGCTTTGACGGGATTTGATGAAGGAAATGATGACATGCGACCCGAGGAACATCTGCAGTTATCAGCTGTAAATAACTACAAACATACAGTCTCCTTTTTGTTTTCACGCAGCACAACTCCAGACACTTTGAGGTGGATTTAGCACGAAGGCAGGCTTGAACAGCTGCACACTGTAGGTATAGAAATGAAAACTCTCTCTCTCTCTCTATCTCTCTCTCACAGCCTGGCACAGCCGTGGCACAAGAACTGGGACTGCTTCCGCTGTGCAAAATGTGGCAAGAGCCTGGAGTCCACCACTCAGACTGAGAAAGACGGAGAAATCTACTGCAAAGGTGAGATGGAACTAAATATGTGTTTGATTTCCAGCATTCCAGCCGAATGTCTGAGTTACTGTCATTACTGAGATATCAGGCGGAATAACATCGGCCTCAGCTGACACGCGTGTTGGCAGAGCAGGAGCAGAATAAGTCCACCACGCCCAGAGAACGTGAGGAACTGCCACAGAGTGATCCAGCAGCAACAGATGTTCTCACTCGAGCCCACATCAGTGAGCAATATGTTTGGTATACTGCAGGAGACAACGACACAAAGGCCCAAAGCCCCCCCCAGCGCCATCATGAGGTTGACATTTGTGGTTTTGAATGAAAAATCTCATCGACTTTGGTATGAAACTCGTGCACTTCAGGATGAGTAATAACATCTATATGTGGTTTATTTATAATGAGATTATGACTCAAAACTCAGGTGAGAGTTTGTGGACTGTAAACACAGACGGAGTGTGTATAAAGGCTGCGTGCCCTGATATCTGATCTGACACTGCAGACTCAAAGAATGTGCTCCTGCAACTTTACTCTGCTTTTCACCTGCAGAAACTAGTGACATTCCCATCAGCCTCAGCTCTGCTCCAGGTGTAGCGCTCATTAACATGTGTTAGCATGCTAACATGCTAAACTAAGGTTAACAAGGTTAAAGTTAACAGTACAGCTGCCAAACATGAGCATGGATTAGTGTTAGCATGGCTGTAGACTCTTAGTTTGGTTGTTTGACTGTATTTCAAACAATAAATTGCTGATCAAGATTTTTCACGAATAATTTCTTCTTCAAAATGATCTTGATGTACCACAACCAGCGGACCAGGAAGGAGCTGTGTCTTTGAAAGCAAACTGCAACAGACCTGATACTGCAAGTGTGTCGCTTTGATCAGCTGTTCGATTTACATATATTTTTACTGTGGTAACGTTTACAGTGGCTGACACTGAGTCTGTCCTGTTAGTAATTGTGAGTGACATCACTGAAGACACCTGATCATAAAAACCATTGGCTAGTTATTCACAGATATGAATTTATGAACAGTTGAACATGTACCACAGCACTGTGCTGACAGCTGATGTGATCGTACTGTAAAATAGAACAGGATGGACGTGCTCTTATCTACAGTATGTAACATAACACACACACACTATTGTACTCTCTGTGGTCCCACACTTATTCCACACTGGCTGTGTTGGCTCGGCTCGACGTCACCTGCCTTGTCGAGCTGACAGAGCTGCTCACCGTCCACCAGAGCTCAGCGGGCAGAAACGTGTGCAGCCCGACCTCCACGGTGATTTCTCGCTCCTCGTCAGCGCCGCAGGATGGGATAGTTAGGCTGAACAGAAGACACACACACACGGCAGAAACACACATAAACACACACAGACGTCAGCAGATGGATGTTTGCCGGACGTCAATAATGAAACCTTGTACTGATGAGGAGGAATGCCGCAGCTCAGCTTTCCCTTCACAGGCTGCTATCAATCAGCGGTTTTGTCTCGGACTGTCCTCTAACAGAGACGCCCTGACTGTGTCGGGGGAGCAGCTGGATACTGCTGCCCGGCAGCCTCATCGTGAACATTTTGAGGGCAGATGTGCGCAGCCGACCTGAGATGTCACAGGAGAAAGTCAAACACTTTGTCAAACTTCTGTTGAAAACAACCCTGGAGTGTTTGTAGAGGATATAAAAAAAAAAAAAAAAAAAAATGGAGTCAGAAATTCTGCACGTCCTTGTGGGACCACAACCTGAGCAGCAAGCTTATTTTAAAAGTCGCACGTTGATGGGAGATCACACACACACACACACACACAGAGGTGTTTTCTATTCTGGCAGGTCTGACCGTCCTGAGGCCTTTATTACAGTGGATATTCTGACATGTCGCAGTAGCAAAAAGCACAGGAGTAGATAAAGCGTGATGGTGGCTGGGTTCCATTCAGCTGCTTCAGGGTCCTGGTACCATCAGAGGTTTTCTGACCATCACAAGTCGCCAAACACACAAAACGTATTCCTCTGACCCGGACCAAGCTGGTACTGGTGAGATCTGGTGGAGCGTGGAAAACACCAGCTGTAGCTCATCACATTGGAGCACAGTGGCGATCGGTTTGCGGAGCCCCAAGAGCTAAAAATCAAGTCGACATTCAGTGAAATCCCAACAGCAGATCTGTTCATTGTGTTGTCTCAATGATCTAGAAAGTTGGTTCAACTTTGTTTTCTATTGCTCTTTTTTTCTGGGAACTCTGAAATACTTTCTGTGAATTAAAAACAGCTTTTTGTATGTGAATTATGAACAAAGACTGACTTGGCTGCTCACATATGAAACACATTAGTAAACCACATACATGAAGAAAGCCTTGGAAAAAACCCTTTAACAGCATTAACTTTTAGGCTCGTAGCATTTCTTTTCTTTCTTCTGAAATTTTGCCTGTTACTGTCATTATAGGGGTATTTTAAGTTATTATATATTTCTTTATTATATTTGAGCATATAATGTACTGTACATATTGTGTATTCTTCTTCTCTTGGTTTTATGCCTGCCGAGGGGCCGTTTGATATATAGCATTATCCTGTAGTCCCATGAGGGAGAGGCCACATGTTTGGCGTGACATGAAGAAAAAAAGACTAACCAACATAATCACACAGTGGTGAGGTTTCTTCCCTCTGCGTCAAAGCTTGACTCAGGAACATTAAGTCCTTCTCTTCTCAATCTGTTCAGTTTGTTTTAGTGTAAATCCAGTCTGGCTGATATAATCAAGCTGCGGGCGGTTTACTGACGTTACCTTTCAACATTTACACCGTTTTTACAGGTTTTTTACTCAGTGATGGAAGGATGAAATCTTCAGCTCGTTCATCTTTATTCTTTCCTTCCACAGCCTGCTATGCCAAGAACTTCGGGCCCAAAGGCTTCGGTTATGGCCAAGGAGCCGGCGCTCTGGTTCACGCTCGGTGATGGCAGAACGGGTCACTCGGACAGACACACACACACGCAGTCACACCTTTATACATTCCTCTGTCCAGACAGAAACAACGAGCAGTCCTTTTCTTGTGTTTTCTCCCTCAAATGCTTTTATGTTGAAATAAGTGATGTTCCATGATGACACAAATAAAAACATTAACAAACCGCTTGTTCACATTTGACTGTATTTTATTATTAAAGCCATTAAAACTGAACCATGCCCATATGTTTACATCTGAAGCGGAGTTACAGTGATGTCTGAAGGTGGGCAGAGAGGCACTGGAAATGATTATGTGCTTTTTCTTTTTTTTTTTTTTCCATTTAATTTATTATCCCACAAGATGAGGTGAGAGGGGTGGGGGGGCAGAACAGAGACTTTTTAGGCTGCTGGAAGAACTAGTGAGGACTGAAATGGCTTTGAATTCATATCCTGGATGAGCTCGGAGTGCAGACCTCTGCCCTAAAAAACAAAAACACGACCCCGCGCTCGCCTCCTGCCACTCAAAAGGCATTACCAGAACATGAGTGGTTAGTTACTTGGTACTGATATGAAATCTACAGCCGACCTTTGACCTTTAAAGCACACAGAAAGTGGCTGCTGTGTGTCGTCTTTGTAGGGCAGAAGAGACATCAGTGGTTGGTTAGCGAGATGGGTGGGGGGGGTGAGATGTGGAGTGATGACATAACCGTCCCCTTCTGATGATGCAAACATGAGGCCCAAAAGTTTTTCGGAGGGCTTAATGTAATATAACCTCCCTCTATCCTTAAAACTATTGCATGATCACATTTCAGCTTTTAGAAAACAAAAACAAAAAAAAATTTGGCGTCTGCCTTAGTTCTCTAGTGTCTTTGCTTTACAATTTGTACATCCAGTGGTATAACAAACCCAGCGGTATATGACATATTAAAAAAAAAACCTTTAGGATGACAACAGAGTCCACAAGCATGGAACATTCAAATATATTACACACTTGCACAGAGGGGGGTGTGGGGGGGTCTGACTGCAAATCTGGCAACCTGAAAGAAAACTTCCACTAAACACACTGGATTTGAGAGAAAGAAACTAATACAGACGGGAAAAAAAAAGACAAATGAATGTAATGCAGAAAAGTACTTGCAAAATACTTAACATTCACTATATACAGACACGTGGCTTGCCGGGCTGTCACCATGGTGATGACGACTAGGGGGGAGGGGGACTGGGGGAGCGGCGGCGAGAGCCCAGCGGTCCCAAGCGTCGTACATGCAGTGGAGTTTTTTATGGCAGGGGGGCGATTTAGGGGGTTCAGAGGGGTTAAATGCCTATAGACAGCAGTGTCGGACATCACTAAAAGCTACAGTCATACACTTGGAGTATAGTCACTTGATTTTTTCTTCTTTCCGTTTGGTTGGAAGAAATCCCCCAAACTTAAAAAAAAAAAAGAAAAAAAACTTTTTGAGGAGCACCTTCGACTAACACTGACGAAAAGAAAAAAAAAAAAGTTACAGAGAGATATTGTGTATGTACAGATGCACATTCTTTACACTTCAGTTCATTCTGGTGCTGCTGCTGCTGAGCCGACTGCGGGGGGGTTTTGTGGGGGGGGGGGGGGTCCAGACAGGAAGTGATGAGAGACGGCCATGTCTGATGGGCCCCTCCTCCTCCTCCTCTCTGTAAACAATGGAAGTGTCGGCGTGAAGCGGCGCTGCTGGGCCCTTGTGTTCAGTAACGGCCAAAAAAAAAAATCACTAAAAAAAAAAAAGATCAGTGCAATGTTGTAGGCAGATAAAAACAAAACAAATAAGACTTTACAGCTCTTTGAGAAAAACACACATGGAATGAACCTTTCCTGTAAACTCGTCCGTCCCTCTGCTGCGTCCTCTTTTTTTCTTATACTCACTCTGCTGTTAATAAATACACTGTACCTGTCTATATAGAGCTTTGTGGTAAAAGTTCCCGGGCTTCAACATCAAATAGCTACAGGTACTTTTTTTTTTTTTTCCTCATAAAAACCTACTCAGCTAAAATTATGTGAAATGTAAAAATGATGGCGCTAGAACATAGTTACTTTATCTATAAATAATTTTAAAATAAATATACCTGTATCACATTGTCTGTAGGATATTTTCTGTCACGCCTACGGTGGGCACCGCTGGAGGAGTTCAGTTATGTGCTCAGTCCTGCGTTCATACTGCACCCAAACTCTTTCTGTTTAGCTTTACAACAACAACAAAAAAACTTCTTGGGTTGCAGCTTTATTTGAGCAGGTGAGAGGCCCGACTCCTCCAGCAGCTCCACCTGTAGCTCAACACCTTTCCTCTGATGAAACGTTGGCAAGTCCTCATCAGACCGACACAAAATTCATCACGGTGCAAAATCAAGACCTTTAAAAAGACATTCCCTTATCTCTATCATACTGTGAAACAAATTCATGGTTTTTTAAAAACAAAAAACAGGAACTTTCCTTCAGCTTCTCTAGCCACCACAGTTCACAGGAACAGCAGAGTTCCTGAACCAATCAAAAACAAAAAAAAAAAATACATACAGGGCACATCGACGGGGACACCATAAATAAGGTTATAAAGAGGGAGGGGAAAAGAACGATACTGCCATTTTATGGCGCTGCTGTCTCTGCAGTGTCGCGTCTTCGGTACAAACAGAGGAGCTTTTATTTTGTAATTCCTCTCGTCCGTCGGCCTCTCTCCTCTCCGTTCGTGCCTGGCAGCAACGCACCGTCCAAAGGGCTCGGGAGAAGAGACGAGGTGGAGGGGTCTGATAGCAGTGGAGGTACAGTAATGAAGTCAGATGTTGTAGAATAGTAGTAGTAGTAGTAATAGTAGTAAAGGTGGTGGGGGGAGCGGAGGGAGAGGGCGGGGTGTGGGTGTGGTGTTGCCCCGTAACAGCATGCGAGTCCTGGCTGATTTTTTTTTTCCCAGATGTCTTTTGATCGGTGAAGGAGAGATGGTCCGAAAAAAGCAAGCGCTCCCGAGAACAGCGTCGCTCCGATATGAACGCCGGGATGGGGGTGGGGTGGGCTGGGGAGGGTTATCCTTCAAAACTTCCTGCAAGACGCTCAACTCCCCCCTGCACCCCCACCTCTTCCTCCTCCTCCCCCTCCTCTTCCTCTTCTACACCAGCTGGTAGCCCGAGCCAGACGTCTGGTCGTATTCTATTGTGTACTGCGTGGTCCAGTCCACCGTCACGGGCCGGATCAGACCGCAGCAGCGGATCTCAAAGAAATCTATGAGATTTCTGAAGCAGCCGTGGCTGAAAAGAGACAGAGAGATGGAGAGTGTGAGGAAACAGAGGTACCAATGTTCAGATTGATCTGATGAACCCATCATAGAAATACACTGTACTATGTCATACGTTCTACAAATTGACGGTGGCATTATTAAAGAAACTTCTTTTAGAAAACTTCTACAGGTCACAGTGGACAGTTTAAAAAAAAAAAGTATCTAAATTGATATTATCAATTATTGTTATTATTGTTATTGTTATCTCAATAATCCCTCCTTCATATATACGTAAATGTCTTTTCTCACAGCCGGCTTTACAACAAGAGACACAATCTTCAGAGCTCCTCTGTTGAGATAAACACTCAATCTCTGTCTCCATGGTAATTATATCCACATTATCAATGACTGTGTATGTCAATGCCTGTTGGATAAAAAACAGAAACACCTCCATGCATAATATGTTAAACAGCACCACAACCTGCAGCTAAATGATCACACAGTTGAAGCAACACCTCTAGAACTGAATCTTATAACCTTTATGAAAGCAGGATGCATTACAGGCCTGTTGTATGTAAGCTGCATTAGTTTTAGTACCTAAAAACTGAGTGTACATTATGGGGCTGTGAGTATTATGTGAAGACAGTACAGTACAGACAGTAGCCCTTCTAAAAGCAAGAGATCAAAAGATATACAGCCAACACCGAGAAAGGACTGGATCACACAGATTACAAAAAACACATTTTCTCATTTTGAATATGTCAAAAGTGACATTTTAAAATGAAAAAGCTAAATCTCTCTCTAAAGAGCTTTCACAGGAACTATTTCCTGGTAGAAAGTATTTCTGATAAATCTGTGCAGCACCACAAATAAAACCAGTGGAAACAAAACCCAAACTGTCTACATGGTTAGATACCACCAGAGGTAAGTGAGAACATACGTCTTGTTATTATAATTTGGGTGAACCAAACATCTTAATGTTATTACTGAAACCCGCTGAAATGATGAGATTCAGCCCTCTGCAGTAAACAAATAAGAGCATTTACTTGAATGGGCTTTCGATGGACGTGGCTGTGACTTTAAAGTGCTTGTATCTCCGAGCGTTCATCCTCTCGTTGGTGGTGATTCCCAAAGCGGCGATCTGAGGTGAAAGCAAATAATAATTAAGACTTAAATAATTTCTCACAGATTATAGCGACCACAGGTTCAATAGAGAAATCATCTTTAAAACCGGTGAATTAAAAGGTAAAAGCAGACCTGGTAGAGCTGACACATGATGAGCACGGCCACCCACATGAAGTGGAAGACGCTGTTGAGGAACATCCAGAACATCCAGGGAGAGCAGGAGGCGATCTGGGTCAGATAGAGCCAGAAACCATCCTTGGCGTAACTGGTGGCGCAGTGGATCCTCCAGTCTGACGGAACAGAGAGCGAGAGAGAGAGAGAAAGAGGTGAAGGAGTGAGCAGAGAGAGGGGACGGGTGAAAAGGTGAAACCGGGAAAAGAAAGAGTCTACTCACAGGAGATGCAGCCGTACATCATCCAGCAGATCATGCAGAGCAGGAAGAACAGATAACCCATGAAGTAGCGGTGATTGCCGCTTCCTGTAGGGGAGAAACAAACGTCATGTATCATTCCCAACACCTCAGCCTGAGGCCTCCGTTTCTACTGCCAGCTGAAGGGAAATAGGAAAAGTTCTCTGTGAAAAGTGGATGTTTGGCGACTAACGTTCACCACCTGAGTTTAGCATGTTAGCATCATTAGCACTCAATGCAAAGTACAGCGGAGTCTGACGGGAATGTTATTAGCTTTGCAGGTAGAAGAAGATGACTGCTAGCTAAAAAATATGCCTCTAAACAATGCTGGATTTAAAAAAAAGTTTTATGAGGCAGAAAATACATTCAACGTGTTTGTTAGACCTGATACTGAAGAAACCCATAATCATCATGAAGTATCAAGTTCGTGATACTTTCAAACTTCCTGAAAAGCTTTTGTGCTGCCGCTCCCCGGCTCCCAGCAGACATGATGCGGGGCTCCTTGTTTGTTCAGACAGTTTCCACACTTTTAAAGCTTCTTCCTGACCAACTTGTTCCAAATGGAAGCGTTACAATCCCCCTGCGCTCCTTCCTTCCCCTCACTGTTTCCGGTCTGCTTCACAGACGCCATCTGACACGTGCACACACTGTCCCTTCCCTTACTGCTTCATTTTGCTCCCTTCATTTCCCGCATCTTGCCATCAAAGCCTCGTTGTGTTTCTGTAATCGTTCGTTCATTCATTATTTCAAACTAGCAGAGACAGGTCTACACTTAACGCTATACTCTAATGTAGCGCAGTATTCAATAAAGGTGCACCAGCTTAGTCAGATGTCCAACATTTCCCTCCACGTCTTTCTGCAGTACACCCAGAATAAATAGAGAATGTGGAATATGGACGTGATAAACACAAGAAAAAGCCACAGCTCTCAGTGTGAGGAGGAATCTGTTATCGGTTATCTGTGTGTTGACATCCTCATAAATCTGCGGTGTGGTCAACATACCGACACAGTTCCCCACCCAGGGACAGTGGTGGTCAAACTTGGCAATGCAGCGGTTGCACACGGCGCAGTGTTTGGACCTGATGGGCTTCCGTATCTGTGAGGAAACAAGTCAAAAATAAAGCAGTGAGAATTTGTCTTATTATAGTCATCATCCTCTGTATGGATCATCAATGTTTCATCAGAGAAATCAGAATTTACCAAGCAGGTACTGCAGAATATGCTCAGGTCGAGGCTGCCTGTCTCTGCGAGCTCCACAATAGTCTGGAGGAAGGAAACGGAAACAAAAGCAGGATTAAAAAAAAAAAAAAAACAGCAGACAGACATGACAGAAAAATGAACCAACAACTGAGAAATTCATCCAGCCAAGGTCTATTTGGCACCGCAACAAAAGACCCACTGACAGCGTACGAGCTGAGGCTGCGACTCCCAGCTGAACCATCACACTGAAAGCTCGGCTGATTCACAGAAACCTGGGACAAAAGCTACGAAGGGATTTACAGTTAGTCATTAGTGTTTTCTGTTTTTTAAAGCAAAATACTTTTCGGAAGGAGTTGCTTTTATCTAATGAGCACACAAGATTTATTTCCCTCTTCTGTGTTTTTGTCGGTATTTACAGTTTATTTCTGTGCAAATAAACCAAAGATACAGAAATCCTAATCTACAACCACCTCAGAGGGAAACAAGAGGTGGAAGGGGATCCTCTGCAGGGACAGGAAGGCTTTGAAGCCTTTGATCCGAGGTGGCTGACTAGCTCCAACAGCGCGTCCTGCGCTGTGCTAACAATGCAGGGTATATTTAGCTCTTCATCAATCACAGGGCCCGGTGAGGAGCGGAGCCTTTGTTGTCCTCCATTAGAGTGCGATAATGAGGGACCAGGAGGCTGAGGGGGGAGAGAGGGACGACGACTGCAGGCAGAAGGCCAGAGGATCAGCCGCCGAGCAGCCATCTTTCATCTTTCCGCTGAATTCGGAGAGGCTTTCTGTTGTGAGCTGGAATTTTTATAGTCAAAGTAACATTACACGTGATGTCAGAAGACAATCTGGGGGAAAACTTCACACTGTGCATGTCCTACAAGCATGTGTGATCAGACTGCCTGGATTCACTGCACCTCCACTGATATACATCAATATAATGAAACTCAACAAAAATACTAAATCAAAGCATTTAAAAGAAATGATGTTTGAAACAGAAGTAGTAAGGATACATAGATTTCTTTCACACAATGAGCCTGCTGTTCGTTTCTTTTCTGTAAATGTACCTTTTTCTTCTGCTCCTCTGATGCTTTGATGATTCCTGGGTCAGACTTCCAGGATTTGCCAAAGTTGTAGAACAGAGCCAGGGTGTTTATCAGGAAGGGCACATGGACGGTGGCAAAGGGGAGATGTGCAGCCAGGTTAAGGAAGATGGCGGACAGACAGCATGTTCAGACATGTTCAGGGATTTTGCAGACTCATCGGGTTCATCAGCTGTTGAGTTTTTACCACCAACAGATCCTATTTATCTAAACCACAGAGCCAGAGGACTGATGACATCAACAAGGAACCTCAGGCCAATTCATGACAGCTGAAGTGGATCAGAGCAGGTCTTAGCGCACAGCATTTAGCACACTCTAGTCATGCTCACAATTCAGTGCTTCTAATTTTAAACAGTGGTTAGGTCAGCACAGAGGTTTTCCAAGTGTAAGGTGAGGGAGATACTATGTGAGAAAACACATAAGTGCTGGTGTTCAGAAAAGAACAGGAAGGTATTATTGTAGTTTGACCACTGACTGGACCGAATCTGTGGCAGTGGCTGGGACACAAAGCTCATGAAGAAGGTATTTTAAAACATCTGACTGCTGTGATTTGGGTAAAAAAAAAAAAAATCACAGGCTATCCTAACCCAACACAAATATAGACCATAAATAAGCTTAGATCTGTCAGATCATGACTTCCTCCCATGAACACATACAGGGGAGACCTTAAAGCCTTCCTGCTCTCACAGAGGAAAGCCTGTTCATTTAAACATTTCACTGCAGCACAAAGACATTGGTTGTGTTTTTTTCCAAGTGTGACAGTGACTGTATAAATAAAGGAGGAAGTTAAAAACAGAGCATGCACGCTGACACTACTGGCTGAATACCTGTACCCAAAGAGCACTGGTGTCATTTCATCATGCAACACACACACTATACTCCTGACTGAATAAACAAATACGCAGTGGGTTCAACAGTTTTGTGTATATGCATGGAGAGATAAGAGTGTGTGACACCTGTGAACTGGCCGTGTGAAGACTGTAAAGGATTAGTGGCATAGTCAGTCATGCAGATGTGCATGAGTAAGCCGAATCCCACAGGAAACCAGCCAAGTGACATGGAGAGGCGCAGACTGTGAAAGCCTCAACACTCTGTGCTCACATGTAGCTGAAACCTCTTGGGAATAAGAGAAACTAGATGACACAGATGAAAAATGTTGAGTTTAAACTGAGGTGTTACATGTTGAAATAAGTGCTGTAAAATGATAAATGAGGGATACGTGATAAGCACAGAAGTAATATTCCCCAACAGCAACTTTTGTTAGTTTGAGCTCCTCACTACAAACTCAGTGAGCAGTGAAGATGCAGAGATGCTTCAGTAGTAAAGTGCAAAACTCATGATGAATTCATGATGGTGGAGTTGGAAGGTGGAAGTTTCATCCTGCTAGTAATTCATACACAATAAAAACTGCTTAAAAAAACCCTAAATGTATCCTGAACCTGGGGAGGTGTTCTTCCAAAGCTTCAGGTTTTGCCCCGACTCATATTTCATTCATCACTCTGTTACTGTCAGAAGTTCACCTGCTGGAAATGCATTTACGAAAAAAATCTATTGTGGAAAATATGATCTGAGTCTGGGAGAGACAAAAAAAAAAGTACAGTTATACGGCTTCACCCGTGTCATTCGATCTGATCTGAACCACAGCTCTGAGGAGGACAATGAGCTCACAGTGGCAAAAAGTGGGTCAGAAGCGGTGGATAAAATGCTTAACCTGAAAGGCAGAACAAAGGTTTGCAAAACAGTGGGATGCATAACTACACACATAAATCTAAACAGTAATCTCCCTTTCCTCCCACTAACCTGCATTACCTCCTAACTCGCTGCAAGAAATTCAAAGAAAACCTCACTTGAAACAATAAAAAGTGAAATGGACCAGGTGATCAAACCATCAAATCAACCACGACACAAAGGAATCTTTTAAGAAAAGAAAAAAAAAAAAAATCAATGGTTGATAATCTCATCCTCAAATCAAAATCAAATCCAATCAAAAGTTCAATAAATCTATATAAACTGCAGCTTTGTAAGAAAGGGGGAACCAGCAATCCCTGCTGGGCCTCCACACTTTATGTAACCAGGCTGTGAAAGGTCAGAGAGAGTAAGCCGATGCCTCCCCTGACACCACAGACTGAAGAATACAATTTAGAGGAGGTTAAAGGCATCACTATGCTTCAAATGAAGGATGGTTGGTTAGCTTTGCAGAAAACTCTCTCTCCTCACAACTCTCAGAAATGGGGAGCTGCGTCCAACAATTTCTTTAACTTTCCAAAACCGGCAATCTGACATTAGCCATTCAAACGTAGGATGGATTTTAAACTAGTATCCAGAAAACAGTTGGTGGCGCCAACTCTCTGATTGGCACCATTAAATCACTACAGAAGAAGAGGCCATGATGACTTAAAGAAAATGAGGTCATGCCGAACCTCAAACAAAAAAAATTAGTGTGGAAATTAAGTATTTATGTTTATTTCATGCATCAAATCGAGGAAGGTTGGTATTAGTCCCTTTTTGTGTAAGAAAAAAGTATGAACGTTTTCCAGGAATGGCTGTCAAAAAGATTGCAAAATTATTCCCACATTTGAACAATTATTGAGTCTCCCCCCTCTCTACAACAGTTTAACAGGTTTAAACAGCCATGAACACTTTTTCCTTCAGACCTGTTCTGATGACATATTGTACAAACTCATTTATTTCAAATATAATATGACCACAACTCTGGTGGCCATCAAGCAATTTGATTGTGGGCAGCAGTGTGTTATCTTGCAAATGTATTATTAACTTCTAGTTAAAACGAGCACCAGATCATCCAGCCCCGCAGTGCTCCAAATTTGCAAATCACTTTATTTGCATGAATAAATGCGATTAGAAAATGCAGTCATTTGTATGTTAGTTGACAACTGGACAAGAAGCAGCTGTCGTCCTGAGTGAGAGAGTGACCACATTTCCAACAGACAGTTCAGGTCTGTAATGCTGCAGGAGGACAGTTACCTTCCCGGTGCTGTCAGGGACATGAAACAGCATGTATTTCAACTGAAAAGGCAGGACAAAGACAGTATTACTGGAAAGAGATTCATGGCGGATACACAGGTTTTATGACAGTCTGAAGGCAAAAGAGAAGCAAATGTCTTTATACAAGAAAGAACCTGCCCGCTGTCAAAGGGTCAACTTTCAACCCATGTAGAACAAACATTACAGAGTACAGGAGATCACTGATCTTTTGTTCTTTGAAGATGACTGCATATGTGAAAAACACGGCTTAGACAGCAGGTCAAAAGCAGTCACTGTAGGACAGAACACACCATTCATCCAAGACATGCTCCGAACGCACCTCCAGCAGCTTTTTAAAATCAATGAAAAGAGCTCCGAGCACAGTTTTCTTTTTCAATGAGCTCCGGTCAAAGACTTGATCTTACCCTCCCTTCCCATTGATGGAGCAGTGAGGCATAAAATTAAAATGTCTTCCTACAAATGAGTACTCCCCTCTCACCTCCTGCAATTAGTGACTTCCGAACAGAAATGCAATTCTTCCATGAACAAAACCCAGCGAGGGCGGCCGCGCTGAGGCCAACGGGAGCTCTTTGGAGCCGCTTTGTTGGGGCTGTTACACATTAAACCCCCCCCCCGCTTAATACAACAACAGACGTGGAAACCCGAGCAGCCTGTTCATTTAGACCCATTACTTATTCTACATTTTGACATAAACGTGAATTATAATAAGACCTTCGGGCTTGTGGTACTTTGTGTCTGCATTTGTTAAATATAATTTCCTTCTGATCTACACATTAACCATTCTTCTTTCCTGCTCCTTTATTCCATCTAAACCATACTGGCCTGTAATCTAACCTCATTGCCAACAAGCACTCTTTTTGCTAATCTCTTGTCTTCTTCAACTAAAATGTATCGCAGGCAGCAGAAAGCAGTGAAAAATGGATTTTACAAGTCCATATTTTATTGACTGGCCTAACAGAGATTCATAAAAGCTCTTGGCTTATATCGTATTACTTGTTCAACTGCTAAAAAGCCAAGAATAAATAGCCCATTTCAACCAGTGTGTGGCACGACTGTGAGGCACTGAATGGATATCTTTTTCCAGTAAACAGACAGCGTGTGCCAGGTCTCCAAGCTCTGGCATGCTACCCACACGAGAGGACTGGGAGTGAGTAAGACTAAAAACAGGTGGATGAGACGAGCCCATCTATCACTCTGGCTGGAACGAGCTTCCAGGTGAAGTGTCCTCGGGCAACTCACTAAATTCTTAACTCATCTCACACTGCAGGTCTCTGGATAAGACTCCCGAAGAATCAGCTAAATGCCAAAGCTGAAAAATGATTCAAAATAATTCACAAGTGCAGCATTTGCCAACACGGCAATTAGGAACACAATTATTTACTGTTTCAACTGGAAAATCTTTCTCTCTGCCCGTTTCTGAACAACTATCAGATTCTGTAATGTCCATAAAAAGTTCAGTCTCATACTGCGCAGAACAAAGCCTCATGGGAACTCATCCACATACAGTTCTCTTATTTCAGCTGATGAACTTCATGGACCACCGCCGCAACATTACAGTACCCAGTTTTCTCATCGAGATCATCTCAGAATAGCATTGTTTCTTCACAGACTTATTTGAAATAAGCTTTTTGGCCAGAAACAGCGACTTCCTGGAGTGCCCACTGGTTGCCTGGATGCCTGGCAACTGCTAGAAATAGTTTGGCAGATCCCCTCATGTAATCACACCTTGCCATTTGTACTTGATTTTTGTACAGATTTAACAAACGGGATATGATATGTTAAATGATGAGCTCTGGAGGTGCTGGCAGGAATATATAGCTACCTTTGGACACAGCCAGGCTAGCTGTTTACCTTTTTCTTCAATGTTTATGCTAAGCTAAGCTAATGGGCTGCTAACTGTAACCTCATGTTTCCTTTACACATGTGAAAATGCTCCCAAAAATGGTAATTTCACAAAAAAAAAAAAATCAAACAGTTCTTTTAAAAATAAAACACACAGGTGTCACAGGTGATGCGGTCTGAGACAGAAAAGGATATCGTTCCAGAACCAGTAGAACCAGGTGGTGTACATCCAGAACTTGGTGGCCAGGTAGATTCCCAGAGGCAGAGCACTGTGCATGGAGTGGTCGAAGAAAGCCCTGCACAGAGAGAGAAGAGAAATGATGTATAATGAGCCAGAACTGTGTGATAGGTATCATTCCCACCAGAGACACTGCTCAGCTCATAACTCTGATACATCAAGGCTCTCTTCCCGCAGATGTGAGATCTGCTCACTGTGGCACATATGGACAGATGTGAGTCTGATCTAAGCACTGCGGTCAGACAGCAGCAAAAATAAACCGAAAAATTACCTGACTACACGCCGCAGATGGACTCACCATTGTTTTTTCACCAAGTAGGTATTCCAAGAAGGAGGAGATGTGCATGTATAATGTGTGTTGGTGTCATAGAGACTGTGTGTAGATAATGGTGTGTCAGTTATACCGCGTGTGGGTGTTGTATCAGGACGACCATATCAGGTAATACATGTTTAATTATGAAACACCATAATAGAAATTTAGCCATTAAAGCTAAATCTAACAAGAAAAGCATATTTTAGTACTAAATTAATACAATTAGCGGAAAAAACCCTGCTAGTAAAATAAAATACAGCACACGCTGTGTCTATGCCTGTGTGTGTGTGTGTGTTGTGTGTGTTATTTATGTGACTGAGACGTACTTGGAGAGGAACTGCACAGCAACCCAGACGCCGGCGTACATGATGCCCTTGATCAGCCAGGAGTCGATATCCAGGTCAGCGATGAAACCAACTAGCCAGATGACCAGGAAGGGTGTTCCCAGCATCACCTTCTGTCTGAACTCCTGCAGGAGGACGACGGAAGGACAGAGGTGGAAAATATAGAGGAAAAAAAGAAAAACAGAAAAAGGACAGTAGAACATATAGGTGCACAGTGAGAAAGAAGGCATGGAGAGAAGGAGATTGGTGGGGGATGGCAGAGACGAACGTGAATGAGATGGATGGAGATGATGCAGAGAACAGGTGTAAGTTGAAGAAGAGATGGAACAAGACGGGAGAGACAAAAATGGAAAATACAGATGAGATATTTGCGAGGAGGAAGTACTTCCACTGAGCACCGTGTGGCTGTAAAAAGTCTTTTCAAATCTGTTGTAAAAGAATAAGTTTTTATTGACAGCTAGACTGGTATAGATACTATATACTTATTGATGTTGAAATGTTGTTGAAGTAGAAATTGGAACAAAGCGTGAAGCATCTCAACTGTGAATTTTTAGTTCATAAAAAAAAAAAAAAAAAAAAAATCAAGCATCCATTTGTATTTCTACACATCCAGTCAGGTCAGATAATCTCCATAGTTCTACCACTGACCTATGAAGCTCTACTTTCTACAGCACTGGGCCTGACACTAGAGATCTCAACTAAAGTTTAGACAAACCTCAGACTTTAATGTGATGCAAATAAGAGTCTACAATCTATTTGTCATATGTATAAACTATGATAACACATTGTCATAATCTCTATGAGGAGAAGGGGGCATCAGTTTTATTCTATTTGTATGCAAACTTACTGTCCAGATGTAAAATTTACCTTCATTAACTAATAATCCCAGCAGACAAGTGGAAAAACAACAACACATTTAAAAGAAATTTCTGTAACAATGAGAGTAAGTTCATGCAGGCTTTTTTCTTTTTAAAAACTTTTAAAAACAATATAGAAATATCAGGAGATAGAAACAAACACAGAAGAAATGCAGCAGATGTTTTGGCTTTGGCTGTTATTCCACACACTGGTAGGTGAAAAAAGTCAGTATCTGAATGTACGCTCCTTTCTTTGATTTTGAAAAAAGTGTGTTCACGCTCAAAGTTGGTGTAGAAGATGGTATTCCACACATGTGAATTACTGTGGTCAGACTAGACGGTATAAAAGTTCCTGTATCCGTAGTTGTAACGTTAACGATAGCCCACCATAACGCGTGATTTAAAGAGTCGCTTCCTTCCTGTCAGACTGTCGGATCGCAGACTTGTAAACTGCCCACAGACTGACAGCTTCAGACTGACAGGTAATCCTCACAAATCACAAAGCCCAGACGTGTTGCAGCTGGGCGTGTTGCAGTGCAATTGCAAAAGTACAGCCAGAAAGGGCTGGTACGAGCATGTCAAACAAGGAGCCAGCCAATGGTGTGTGTGTGTGTGTGTGTGTGTGTGTGTCTAGAAAGCTAGAAAGGTTCGATCGTTACATGTGATGTAACCAAAAGGATTGAACGTTTGCCCACAATTTACAATGACTGTCTGCTCTTCTCTTCTGATCATTATGCTGTCATGTGTTTGGCGGATGTATATACCTTGTCCATCTTCAGTCTCTTCAGGTAGGACGGGCTGTCGTACCCTTTGGCCTGCCTCGCTTCCTGTAAGTGGTTGATCATCCAGACGTTCTTCCTTTGCTTGGCAAGATCTAGCGGTGTTTCACCCTAAAATAAAAAAAATAAAAAAAAAAGAAAAGAAACCAGTCTGTACACATCTACGTCACTAAATACATAAGCTACATTTCTTCAACATTTACATAAATGTTACTGTGATCAGACAATATGGTGGTACAGGTAGACAAAGACAGTGGATGAAGCCATGAGGAAGGCATCACCTTGATGTTCTGTGCATCAACGTTGGCGTTGGCATCCAGCAGCAGACTGATCACAGTGGTGTTGCCGGCCAGCACGGCCCAGTGCAGCGCTGTGTTCTTGTGATATTTGTCTCCCAGGTTGACAGACACGTTAAAGGTCAGTAGCAGTCGGGTGGGATCCACACTGTCACATGGAGGGAAGAAAATAAATAAATCAAGTTAAGCTGGGTCAAAACAAACAGGCTTGTCACAAGGAAGAAGAAAGACAAAAACAACACGAAGGTGATAAAAACAGTCGAACAGTCGGAAAAGTTCAGTTTGAGATTTGAATCTGGCTCTTATTCAACGTGATCAAACTACTCTTGTGACACAGGAGGGATCAGGGTTGTAACTGACAAATATTTTTATTATCGATTACCTGATCTGCCCCTTATAATCTCATTTCGTCTTTTGGTAAATAAAATGTGACATCCTGAGGTGACATCCTCAAACGTTTGAGAAGCTCGAAACAGATCTTCGGGGGCATTTTTGCTTGAAACAGCATGTTATTTTACTGATCGAAAGCCATTAAGGTCATGAGAAAAGTATCCATCAAATGTTTGTGTAACTGACTCATATTTTTCATTTACCAATTACATAACTTCTTAATCACTACCCCTTTCTTCATCACACTACACCTCTAGTTTTTGCTGCTAATGATGTCATTCCCCTTCATGGATCAATATGTTTAATTACTAAATTATAAACCACAAAATTATAAAATAGCTTATAAGGGAATATTCAGATGAAGCTGAGCAGCAGTACTGCGTTGTGTTTCCCTGTGCTGGCAGTCCGTCTGATAAACGACGACTCATTCATACGCGAGGAAGTTTTGCGTGTGGCTGCAGTCAGCAGAGACATGTTGAAGCTTGTATGTGGGCTTCAGTGCACTTCTACAGAGCAGCAACTCATCAGAAAGCTGGGGTAGCAGCTGCAGAGGCGTAGGAACACACACGCACACACAAAATAAAAACATGCACACCTGTGTGTCCTGTAAGCCGCCCACATCAGAGGAGTCATGCCGTTCTGGTCCATCATGTCCACATCCTGAAAGGAGGAAAGACAGTGAACAAGCTGAAGGAGAGAAGCTACAGGGCTCCCCCTGATGGAAAGCGCTGGTTAAAAATGCTTTCACAACTTGTCCCCAAGAGGCTGATAAAACCAAAATGACACATCCAGTGAAGACCATTTTATGCATTTTAAGACTTGTTCTTCCTCTTACAGATAAGCTGCGGTGCTGCCGTTTCCTACCTGTCCCTTGGCGATAAGGTAGGCCACGATGGATGTGTGGCCGAACTGGGCGGCCAGGTGAACACAGCTGCAGCCCTCAGCCCTCGCCGTCGATCAAGGATGGGTCTGCGCCGTATTTCATAAGCTGTACCACCATGGATAGGTGGCCTTGTCTGGCAGAGGAGAGGCACAAAAGAAAGGTCAGTTTAAAAAGAGACAGCAATTTCCAATGATGTCTTATTCCTCACTACTCAGCCTCAGAGACCGAATACTGTCCTTTAAAATGAAGGGCCACATGCCTAGTTTCTTATAAGTTTTAGTTAATCGGCTTTATGATTTCACATCACAGAATGGTCTGTAGTTTGTGGGAAAAAAAAAAACAATACCATGAAGAACTCCAGTCTTAAAGGGGTTTGGAGTCAAGAAGCCATTCTCACTTGATCACCCACTTAGACGCTGAGTGGGTGATCAGGCTAAACTCAACAGTCCAAAGATCGGGATATCTCTCTCTCCTACTGCTATTAAACTGTAGTATTTTTACATGAAATGATGCAGAGTCATCTGCTGGTGCCATATTGAGAGACTGATTCTTTGTCTGATCTTATTATTTCATGTTTATCTCTGTGGTGTAGCAGATCATTTGTTAGTATGTTGAGTTTTTAAAATGTACTGTGTCTGACATGTAAACCTGCCCCCACAGAACAATAAAGATGTGAAAGAAACCACCAAGAATGACATTAAATTCACTGTTTTAGTCATACCGCATTACCTAAGTGAGGACTGCGTGCGCTATCAATTTCACTGCACAAACACATGACAGCTACATGCTGTGTGTCAACATGGGCACACAAAGCTAGGAACACCCAGCACTCCGCTCCAGCATGTTTCTAAATGGCCCGGGCCATACAGAAAGGGAAGGCTGGGGGGCTTTTTAAAGGTCATGGGAGGCAGGTTGGGTGGAGGTGGAGGGTGACACAGGACTCCTGAGAGTCTGTGTACCAGCCACGGTGCAGATGCCCGTTGTCAGACTTATCAATTATTCAGGACGAGGATGCTTCGTGGGATCTCATGTGACCTGTCCCCTCTCCCCAGTTACAGCGTGACTGAGTGATCATTACAAAGAGGAAGGAGGAAGTAGAAGCCATTTAAAAAGTCAAGTTCAGATGGAGGGTGTAGTTGTAAACTAACAGTGTTGTTGAGCAGTGAACATAAAAATACTGAAAAAGACAAGATGATGGTGAACAATCTAGGAACAAGTTATTTGTAGGAGGGATTTAAAACAACACACAGAGAAAGCTGGTCGGATCTTCACTGCAATGGTGGCCCTAAATTTTTTTTTTTTTACAATGTACCTTGTCATTCATGACATTATCTGTAAATATTAAATGAAACAATATAACAGTAAATTAATATCCCACAGAATTACTGGGATCTATATGGGAGAGTAAAGAATGAAAGGAAACATTTTATTTTGAATTCATGGCTCATATTCAAGATAAAAATAAGCAAAGACTCCGTGGATGTTGCAGGTATGAAGATGTGTTACCTGGTGGCCCAGTGCAGAGGTGTGGAGTTAAGGTCTCCTCCCAGCTGGTCCACTATGGCTCCCTTTGATATGTAGTACCTGCACGTTCAAACACAATCATGAGGTTAAACTTTATACTGCATCCACCCATGAATTGGGCCGCTTTTCGTTATCTATCATCTATCAAGTGTTGGCTGAATGACTGGTATTAACTACAATGGCGAGACTGCTGCCTGTTATTTAGGTAAGACATGGAAGCAGTAGGACATTACACATACACACTCTGCACAGCATTTCATATCAAACCAAAGAGAATGTCCACGAAACAAAAGTTGTATTGCAGCTGCCAACTAAAGTAATTCAACAAGCTATTAATTGTTTCACTCATTTTTCAAGGAAAATTCTCCAATCATACTCCCCTTCAAAAATGTGAAGTTATGTGTTCTCTCATTGATTTATGTATATATTGTATAGACTTGATTAGTTATTTGAGAAAATAATTGGCAGATTAATTAATAATGACAATAATCCTTAATTACAGTCCTACACAAGGTCAAGCTGAGCAGTACGATAGGCTCATTTAACAATGTCATTCATCGATATATCACGTAAATATTCACCTCTGTAAAGTTTTCATTAAATTATTCTGGCGGTGGCTTACTTGTGTTATTGATACTCAATTTGAAAAGTATATATTTGGAGTTTAGCACTGTGGGTCTGTCTTATTGAAAAGCAGGACTGCGTTTGGCTGAAAAGTTAAATATATGCTCTTGAAATCCTTCAACTTGACCAACTTTACGCAATAATTAGAGAAAAGTACAAGAGGTGCTGGAGAGGGTCAGACGCTGTCTGCGGTATTTACAGAGGAAGAGAGCATTTATGTCATCTTCGCACCTTAATACATCTGTAACATCAGCCAGTTGCGGTAGCCTGTTTCTCAGTAAGCGACCTGAACCGAGATAGGTTACGTAAGTGTTGTGGCTAGAAACAGGCAACTCAAACAGAGCTTAGTGGGACATGGTAAGTGGACTGCAGAAGTCACACCAGAAAAGCTGTGCAGGCAAAGAAAATAGTGACAGTCTCCGAAGTCTTCGCTAATGTCAGACAAAAGGTGACTGAACTCACTTGACCAAGTCTATCCTGTTGTTGATGGCGGCCCAGTGGAGGAGCGTTACGTTTTCTTTGTCTGGCTGCCTGACGTCGAAGCCGGCCTCCACCAGCTCCCTGCAGCGCTCGAAGATGCCATACCTGAGGAGGAGAGGCGGATTAAAGTCTCCTCGCTCACAAATAAATGTGCAAACACACATAAAACACATCAAATATAGACACACTGACAAAATGAACAAACACACACACACACACAACTGACAACAACAAAAAAAACTGATAAACAAAGGATACCCAGACAAGACACCCACACTGTGGCAGAACTTGGCACTGATAGTCTTCACACAGATATTCCTAACCTTAAATCAAAACAACATAAATCTGTTGTGTTTAAATGTGACAACACCCCAGACAAAGCCTCTGTTGTCTCGTCCTATCAGGCAGACGCTTCCACATTTCTCTCCTTCCCCTCCACGTTCCCTCATCGTGATCTGAGCTTGTAAATTACTTCTCTGGCGTGCGCTTAGTCAGAAAACCACAGCAGAAAACACAGCAGTGATCATTTTGGATTTACAGCGTGTGGTATCTTGACAACACAAAAACACAAATCAACGAGCAAATATACTGCGCTCCAGTAATGATGAATGCTCCCATTAGGCCAGTCAGTGAGCAGTAAAGTCGGAGTTTGACTTCATTTGAATGCAGCCCACTTAGCGCAAACGGAGCGAGTCTTACCCTTCAGTATGGTCTTGTTCATTTTCCTGTTGCGCATCATACAACTGCACTAACACAGGCTGTACAGTTGACCTCGCACCTCCTCCCTCTTTCAGCTGCCTTGGGCAGAAAGCTAGCAGGTGAGTCCTCTCATTTGTTGATGCTGCTGAGGCAGCTGGTTTTTAGAAAGTCACAGACAGCCTCATCTTTATTGGTAATTTTGCCATTCAGGGTGCAGAACCACAAACACTTCCACACAGGGCTCACTCGGACACTTCGCTGTCATTTGTCACTTTATGGTGACAAACCTGAGCTCATCGAGACACTTTATAGCTGACCTAAGTAACTTTACTTGTTCTAATAGCATAAACCTGCTGCTGCTGCTTCTCTCTCACACACCTGGAGAGATTCAGCTCAACAAACCCTGCTATACTACATCACACAACAGGTTACCCACAAGGCCGCACATGGCCAGGTGCAGTTAGGCTGTGGGTGTGCTGACCTAGCTTGTTAAAAGTTATTCCTATCAGTGAAAAATACGCTAATAGTTATATGAATGAATTTGGTTAAGTCTTACCTTGACAGAAAGATGGAACATGACCAACACAGAGACCAATCTCAAGTCATTTGTTCACTATTCATCATCTCTTAAGTACATAATCTTAAAATGTTTTAATTAAGCAATGAGGAAGAAATAAACCTTAAACTACAATATTTGTAGCAACATTCTGCTGTACTTACAGACTGTTCATTTTTAATTCAACAGGTCATTACAGCTGAAATATCTGGTTTTTATTCCACATTCAAATTAAAGTTCAAATTTCTGCTCAAAAGCGAGAGTCCAATCAGAACACACGAGAGTACAACAACAACACACATATCATCCACTCACTGTGTGGCTTTGACAATGTCCCAGGTGCTGTAGTCATCCACATGGTTCTTACGGCTCACATTCTCACTGTAGCCGTGGTTGTAATGACTCTGGGGCTTGATTTCCTGAAAAGAGACAGGGAGGACAACAGACAGAAACACAGAGACGGAGAGAAGTTAGTCAGGTAAGGCTGCTGTATAAGATAATGTGCTTTGTGCTGGAATTTACCAAAAAGACAAGGTGGGTGGGGTGGGGTAGGGTTGTTAGGGTGTATTACATACTTAAGAATGCAGAAAAGAGGTGGTGAAAGGGTAAAACCTTCTTTCAAAGTATATGTTTTTTTTTTTTTTACAACATTCATCTATTTTCTATATTTTCTATATATACATTTCATCTATTTTCAATAATCATTAATGGCGGGTGTGTTTTTGGATCTCTCTTCGGGGTCATCAATCTTTTCTGTTTATTTGACCATAGCAAATGTTTGCTCACAACATTGACAGAGACAGGGGGAAAACAGATCGCAGCTTCACACACAGGTGAGTTGAAGTTAAACTGGTGACTTAAAGCCTTGTTAAAACTGTGCGCAGCTTGTGATTTTCCCAAGAAAGTCTCCACAGACAGCCGGGTTGTAATAATACTGTAGGCTTTCATCATGTGTTTTGGGTGATATTATTGGGTGATATATAGTGAATCAAGAGAAATGTATTTGAATAAAAATGTTTGATATTATGACAGATACTATCCCACTGACATGCTATAAACAGGGTTTACTGTGGAACAAGTCTGCTGTGGAGAAAAGCTGGTGGGCCTAACTGCACCAGCATGTGATGTAGTTTAGTGGGTTTGTTGTAGGTGAGTCTCTCCGGGTGTGTGAGAGAAGTACCAGCGTGGTACAGCAGCCACAGAAAAGAGCTTTATTAGTGGTAGTTGAGTTACTTCAGTCAGTCATAAAGTGTCTAGTTACTAAAAGGCTGTGTGTTGTGTTCACTGCCACTGAAGAGAAATAAGAAGTCTCATGCAGCATCATTACGCCGTCTTCTGCACCCTTCACAGCAGAGTTGGTTCAGACTGTGAAAAGCTACAGCCTCAAACCAACAAGTCTCCTAACTATGTTTCTGGACATGTGGTCATGTCAATCCTGCTGTCGAGTTTGGAGTAACACACCCACTGCTTAGGTTATCATCAAGACAAATTGTGTGACCGAGATCTGAGATTTCCTTCACGTCAGGAAAATTCAGAATAAAGCGAGTAAGTAAGTAAAGTGTTTTAAAAATATGATAGGAAATTAAGTTTAATGCCTTCCTGTAAAATTGACATTGCAAACGTCACTGTGTACTGATCCTTTGAGGCAACTTCTGCTTGGCCTTTTTTGACAAAATCAGCAGCAGAGTCAACAGACACAACAGACAAACGCATGATGAGGCGAAACAATTTGGAGAAAAGCCCAATAAACCCTCATGTGTTTTCAATTAATGTGGCTGATTAGAGTCAGGCTGAGGATGGATGGAGATATGGTGGGAATGACATGATATCACAAAAGACTAACTGTGGTGGAAATTCTGTGTGAACTGCTTATAATATTCCCATTCCCTGTATTAACTATACAGAGTGCCAGGTGTACTCGCTATGAGCACTTCTACTGTTTAAAGACAAAGCTTCACTTGAGTCTACCTTCATTCTGAGGTCTTTGTCTTGTGAAGACACGAGCGCCATACGCATACGAGAAAGCTTTGGGCCAAATAAAACTGTGAAGGAGCTGCTTCTTTGAATTCACCTTATTACGCATATTTTTACAACACTAATAACAACGATGATGGCGTAAAACTGTTCTGCCGACAAGTGCGAAGAAACTAGCAGGAGAGTGAAGGTGCTGTCAGTCAAACACAACCAATGCCCACCAAGCTCTGAATGGAGGTCAGCTCAGGCAACATAAGAAACGCCTGTGTGGGTGTCAAGGAAATAGACCTTTTTCGCAGCAGACATCTTGATTTAGAACATGGGTGTAATAACATTATTAATTGCTAAATTAAACGATCATCATTAATCTTATCCAACTGTGCTTATTCTGCTATGACAAGTCTAAATGTTGTGTCAGGATTTAAGTTAGCAAGTTTTATTGACGGACTACATGGCATGTATGTTTCAAGATGCAAAGGGCAGCATGTCTGAACTACAGGACAGAGCCTGTGATGATGGCAGACACGCAGCACCTGATCACAGTGTTGAAAGAGGAAAATAAAGACTGAAGGGCAAAGGCAGGCTTGTCCAATCCTGTTGCTGCTTAAGATCTAATCTGTCACACAGATGTGGCCGCCATGTGACTCGTATTCAATTAGCCTCCATAGTAACGCCGCGGAAACGACAATTAGCCTCCATCAGCCGGAAACGAGGGCTGTATCTGGTAAGAGACGGAGGACCCACGCTGCCTTTTGCCATTCTGATGCTTTGCTTTGTGAATGAGAGCTGAAGCTAATGTTTAAACGAGTTAAGTCGCTTCTAATTTACTGTCATAGAGAAACACAAGTAAGTGAATCTAATTTATCTACTAATAATCCCCCAAATGCGAGAATTAGATGTAAAAATAACAATGTCGAGATCAAATATGTGAGTGATGCCTGATCTGACATCCCCTTCGACATCAAAACTGGTGGTATTTCAACAAAAGCTCAATATTTTGTTCAACTTTCACTCAGGCATTAATTGAATTAATAATTAATAATGAGGTAGCCTGTGGGGGTGGGGGGTGGGGGGTGGGGTTTTAAATCGGAGCTGCTGGGTAGCCTGAGACCAGAGGGCCACACCGAAGAGCTGCACCATCTCTCCTCTCAGTTTGGCATGGGCTCCCTTACAGAGCCAGCAGGATGTGCTGAGCCAGCTTTTTTTTTTTTTTTTTTGCCACCATGGGGAACAGTGGTGGAGAAACAAGATGGAGACCACGCATGAGAAGAAAAACCAGCACAGACATTTTGTTTTACACTTGACTCACTAGGGCTGGACTATTTTAGGAAATCGTCATACTTCATTTTTTTCTGACCAATATTTTGATTGCCAATGTATTATTGTCCACGATTTAAACTAAAGGCCTGTATTTGTGGCCTACTCTGTATTAAGAAAGGACTGTTCTATGATCACAAACCAGTCAGACAAATGTCTAAGTAGGCTTGATTAGATTGTAGTGTGGAAAGCACAGAGTGACGGCTCAGTTCCTTCTGGTTGCTTCAGTGTCGGGGTCTTTGTATTGTGCATGCTGGCTCACCGTCAGGTTTACGACTATGATGAGTCAAACTGTCCGTTGTGGAAAATGACCTCTTAAACTCACTTTATTAAGATATCACGTCAGTGGTATACCTTAATATAAATCGCTTTTCAAATATAATACGAGATGTTATGTTAATTGATAATAACTGCATAACTGGCCAGTTATGGTAAACAAAAAAGATTGCCAATTAGTTAAGTCTAACACCTGAATCAGTTATGTAAAAATCTGCCATGATGTTGGTCTTTTATGAACAAAAAGGCGCCACACAACTCTGTTTTTCTCACATAAAAACGCAGAATGTACAGACACTGGCATGCAAAGCAGAGCCAGGATATCCTCTATTTTTTTTTTTTTTTGCAAAGTCACAGAAGTGATGTAAATGATCTGCAGCTGAGTAAATTAGTCACAGACTGTTGTCACTGCAATCGGTGAAAAGAACAGTATCAGACTTAAAGGTCCTCCGTGCAGTTCTCCTGTTATCCGACTACGGTTCTGTAGACATTCAGCGATACTCCAAACACACTGTGTGTCTCCTCGAGGTCTAAACAAACGTGGTGAAATCATTTCCTTCATCATCAAACATTTGCATTTTTTCCCCAAGTTTGAAACCTGAATTACTTAAATCTCTGTTTACTAGAAAGCACCTTCCTCTTTCATGCCTTTGTTGGCGCACTGCTGCATTTATAAACATATAAACATATCCAAAGCACATCCGACAACGTCACCTGGACGTACAACACAGCGATGTGATGTGATAATGTCCGACCTCAAAACTCACCTCTAGTGACACTCGGCATTCGGGCCAACATGTCCCGGTAAAATAAATAAAAGAAAATCAGTCATACACGTCCACTCTCTTCATATTTATGGTGCTGTTATCCAGAGTTAATGCATCTACTTTAAACAGCAGGATACACTTTAATTCCTCTGTCATAAGCATTACAAATCATCAACAGTACAGAAAAAAAGTCACTGTTGCTGTGATGCTACTGTGGTATCACAAAGAACAAATAAGAAAAGCGATCTTACTTTAGAGAGTACATCAGACTGAGCAGGAGGACGTGACAGAGGGGATGTGAAAGTGCCCGTTTCATTTTCTTATTCCTGTATTTTTAAAGCGCTAAAGCTGCGTGGAGGCTTTTGTACTTTTCACTGGCAAATTCTGGCCATTTACAAATCCATATCATCTGTTTCAACCAAGCCCTGAGAAGAGGTCAGTTCAGGCAACGTGAGAGGAAATGCCTGTGTGGGTGTCAAAGAAATAGACCTTTTGCACAGCAGACATCTTGACATTTTGCTGTGGTCCTACCATGATACCACAATAGAAGAATATGAAAAGCGATTATTCTATGGAGTAAATCCCACAGAGCAGGAGGATGTGACAGAGGAGATATGAAGGTGACCGTTTCATTTTCTTATTCCTGTACTTGTACTGTACTGGAAGCATTAATGCCGCCAGGAGGCTTTTGTACTTTCCACTGCCAAGTTTTGGCCATTTACAAATCCATACGATCTGTTTCAACTATCCCACGTGCTGCTTTAGCTGCCAGAGAGAATCTCTCAGTTGTGATCGTGACTGTGGTGAGCTTTTTTTTTCTTCCTACGATAGGCCGACAAACGGGAGCCCAGGAAAAAATGTGGAACTCGAAGCCTTTCTTCATCTGGATATTAAATTGAGGGAAAGGGCTCGCAGCTCATCGACAGGGGAGCCGCTTTTCTGTCAGTTGAGGGACAGGGGGAAGAGGGCCCAGTTCTAAATCCTCAGATGCCAGATGTTAAATCACTTCCTCCATCTCAACCTTCTGTGGAGATAACCTCGGACTTCTTTACCAGGTCCCGCTGTCCCCCTCTTCACTCCCTCCTGCCACCTAAAAAGCTGATGATGGCATTTGTGACTGTAGTGATAATTGCAGCCTGTGCATTTTTTTCGCCTCCTAATTATATACCTGCTTACAACAGGCAGGCAGGCAGCTGTGATAATATTATCAATTAAACATGTTATCCTTTTCACGCTGACCATTGATTTTAAGTTGGAAGCTCATCAGTGCAGGGAGGCAGCAGGCTTGGCTCTTGTCAGTGGAGCTGGTCAGTGGGACATATGGCAACCACTCCTTAGGGGGGAGAGGTCACGTGCCTTGAGCTAAATATGTCAGACAGCATCACCTTCTGAAAATGCATGTTTGTTGATTTACAAAAGTATCAACAGTAGTAATAGTCACAGCAACAGGAAAACTAGGGGAACTGAATCATAGTCTGAGAGAAACATGTAGATTTGATAAATCATGATAAAAATGTATAATAACTTTTTACTACATCTGAAATGACTTTGTTGCTGAGACTAGATTGCACTGTTATTGTGATCTTGTTCTTACTGACTGTAGCCATAGCTCACAATCAGACCCGATCTACAATGAGAGCCATTTCGGGGGACTAATTCAATATTCAAGGCACAATTTACATCCCTGGATAGGAAGGAAGCCTGGAGGGGGGGGTGGGAGAGAAGGAGGCACTATTTTTATGAGGGAAATAATGGGAATGTTCGAAGAAAACAGAACGCGCGTTCTCCACTTTGCACTACAAATCAGGTTTCCAATCAAGTGGCTGAGCATGTGTCTACTTTCATGCACCTTTAATGTATGAACACTCATTTACATTTTCAAATGAGAATGGACACCTAGAACATTTATCCCTCCTTCGTTCCTCGAGAGAGGAAATGTTTGCACTCTCTTTGTTAAATAGAAAATAAAAAAGGCCTGTGGCCCTTCTGAGTGTGCAGCTAAAGTCCTGACACTCTAATTCAGGTGCCTCATGCATTCGGCTTCACTCTGCTCTCACTACAGTCTAGCAGGTGACCCAGATTCCAAGCAGCACCCTCCTGGAAAAGAGGAGCAGGTTTAAGCCAACTCCCAGTAAACGCATACAGGAAAATAAACTGAATTTATGATGGAGCAACTACCGTCTGACATATTGCTTTAATATGACAGGTAGACGTGCAGCCAAAAGGTCAGAGACAGAGTGCTCTTGTGCAATCATTTCAAGAAGCTGGAGGCTGTGGCACCTTAATTCATGGCACACCGTTTACCTCCTGCAGAACGGAAGAAAAGTAATCTTTGGGCAAAGTGTGAGCACAGTTGTCGTGTTGTGTGTAAAGTCAACATACTGCCAGATACTGTTTCTCTGATGTACAATTTAACTTTTGATTAATTAGGGAGTATTGACTGCCACATTCTTAACTCCATGCCCTGACAATGGCTGCATTTTTACCTCACTCAATCTCTGCCACTGACCCCCTGTGTGTGTATTAAACTTCAGCTGACAATAACCAGCCACCTTTCTCTTCCTGTGTTTTGGCTGCGTCTCTGTATGCAATGTCATGCACTGGCCCAGCCTCCAGTGCCGAATCCAGACTGACAAGACTCCTCGACCAAGTTAGCCTGACGTCCCTCAGGCTTCCCAGTCAGGTCAAGCGGTGACATCCAGAAAAGCAAACAAAGAAAAAAAAATCACTAACAATTCACTGTGTCAACAAAGCAAAGAGGAGGAGGCTGTCACATTTGCATTCATTAGGAGGACCCTTCCTCTTGTAAACCAGATCTTTCCCAAGTGTGAAAGAGGAGAGATCTTCAACTGTCAGCAAGGAACAACAGCAAGATGATTGTGTCCGTCTACATCTGATAGTACCACAGATAGGAAGCATTTTATCTACAGTACTGAGGAAAACAATGGATCTCAAATGCAAACGTAAAAATGCAAACATAAAAGACAGTGGTAACGCAAAAAGACCATTTAACCTATGTAAACTCACCAATACAGGGATTTTAGATTTTATCGATAATGGGATAGCTGTTATATAAATGACTTAAATGTGTGTGTTTACAGTCTTCAGAACAAACTGCAAATTTAGTTTAGTTTAGTTACCCTCCCCTCAACCCTCCACACATTATAATTTCATACAGAAGATGCTCACATGACATGGTCTACCAAGCAGGTTCAACCAGCGTTCAAGCCCGTCATGAGACTCCTGTCACAGTCTCCAATTGTGCCTCCAGTAACCGAACTCCAATACCAACACAGAAAATGACCAAATACATGGACTTTACATGGACGTTTCAGTTCTCTAATCACAATCACATCTAATCACTTGGCACTTCTCACTTGCTGGTCTCTCAGTGCTGAGTTGTAAGGTAAATAACATAACAATAACAACACCAAAGTCAGATGTGCATTCAACCTAGTTTTGGGGGGCGGGGGTGACATATATGTGGACCCATGCAGATGAAATTATGTGAATATAACTCCAACGGTTATAAAGTGGTGCTTAGCTATACAGCATGCAAAGTAGAAAAGATGCTAATAATCTCAAAATGATCAATAGATTATAATCAACAGACTTGCTGAAAAGGCATATGGGGAAATAACATTAGAAACTACTGTATTCCTTTGTCTGTTTTTTTTTTTTAATACAAACCAAAACTGACAAAAGCACAAATTTAACCTTGTGTCTTCGCACATGCAGCCGTTAGGGTCAATCTGACCACATTTTCTCATCATGGGATCACATACACTGCTCCAGATGTAGCAACATTACCACCAAAGTTACAGACTGACAAAGTCTGTAAAGGACTATCAGATTCATTTCTTTGGATGACCAGCTAAAATGGCTACTAGATTAACAAGACACCTTACAATAACCACAACCAGATTATATATCACAGTATCCATTTGGTCATATTCTCAAGTCTAAGACTTGACTGGACCATAAAGACATGAATCATTCAAACTGCACAGTTGCAGACCAAGCATGAGGGTAAACTAGGCCGGCTACAAACCAACAAGCAAAATAGGACTGATTTTTTTCTTTCAGTTGAAACCAAGCCAAGCACCAAATCACTGCATGAATCAAACAGAGCCTCTGATCATGATCTGTCACATGGCAAGCAAATATAATAACCGATAATCAGGCAGAGATCAAAACAAAACCTGCCTCTACACAGAGACATTTATTTTATTGGTGTTTCCATGCTCTGTGGTCGTGACAGCATGTAAACATTACATGTTTGGTTTTAAAAAGCTCCGGTAAAGAGAAGAGCAGGAAACAAATTGGCTGCTGCCATGTTAGCTTGTGTGTTTAGCTCCTAACGTTGACATGAATGATTTCTAGTCATTATTGGATAAATACGGCGTAGACGTCGTGCTGTATTGTTTATCTGAGCTGCCAAGTGGTTCAGTTTGAGTCAGCATATGTTGAGCTCACATTGTGACTCATTTCCACCGATATGAGATGACAGAAACGTTACATGCCAAGCTGACAGGCAGCTAACTGATAACCCCAACAATGTGCAGCTGCTGTGTGCAAGCTAGCTGAGGGAGACTGCTACATTTTACACTTACAAACTAATGAGGCTTTTAAGAATAAACCAAAACATTTATTTGCGTTAGTGGCTGCTAAAAGTATCTATTTTTACCGCCGGCCGGAGACCACAGCTTGTTAATACCTCAACACACTTGACCCTAATTTCCGTCACCGCAGCTAAACCAGCACTGCCTGTTTAGCATCCAAAGCTAACGCCGTCTGATGGGGAGGATTTAGCATCAACGGTGCTTTTCTTTTGTATTCACAGCAGACGCTTTTATCAAACACACGGCTTCGTGTGTCTCGGTGGCCGCACAGTGTCGCCGCCGCAGGGAGCAGCACCTAGCTTAGCGCTAACATTAACATCTGTGTTTGCTCGCTATGCAGCAGCAGCAAGGAGGAGGAGGGGGGCTACAGCGTTAGCACCTTTAGCATCGTTAGCAACCTGCCCCCCACCACCACCACATCCTCATCCTCCACCCCACCGGTGGTTGTTGCAGGGGGCATCATCGGGGGTTTCCGCAAAAAGCACGGTTAAACGACGGAGCCTGCGGCACACGGGCCCGGCGCGGCGTGTGTCGGTGTGCCCGGGCAGATGGGCGCATTGTGAGGGCCCTACCTCGGGATGGAGGATCGGGACGCAGCCAGCCTCTTTCTCATACTCCTCCATAGCGTCGGCCATCTTGGTGGTGGTGCTCGCTGAGCATTGTGGGAAAAGGGAGGCTGTGCACGGGGGGAAACAAACAGAGGAGAGGGAGGAGGAGAGGGAGAGGGGGGGTTGCAACAAACACACACACACAGATGAAGAGTAGGCCATACCACACAGATGGTCACATCATAGACAGGGACTATAAAATAGTATTTCTAATATCAAATAAATTTACAGGCCATGCTTGTTGCTTTCACTTCCTCTAAAGGTTTATGTATGCCATTGTGTTAGGAACATTTATCTACCCCAGATTTTCTTAATCCTCACTGAGACATTAATACCTGCCCTATTAGTGTATATGACAAGAAAAGCAGAAAGACTTAAATGAGACGTGTTAGATCACCATGCACCCTAAACAAGACTTTAAAGAGGTGAGCCACTGACACCATGCAGTTATTGTGACAGCATAGAAATACTGGCATTACTGAAAATGGGATCAACTTGTAGAATATGCATATGTACAATATGTACACTGCTCTCAGGGTGTTTGGAGGGGACTGCAGAGGTTGTTTGGTTCAAATGTGGAAAAGCTTGAAAGCAAATGCATGAGTTGAGTATGCATATTCATACATCTACTGTAGTTGTACAAGTATGGGCATCCTGCATGTACTAATTAAATATACATAACACACATAGTGTACTACATATGTGAACAGTACAGGATGTTGCAAATAATTTATTCTTATATTTCTTTACATTTAGATAAAAAACATTCACGGCTAAAAAAAAAAAAGGCTCACAGTCATTCAATGATTTAAGGTGAGACAGAAGCTCCAAAAGACAAGGTTATGTCTTTATTTTAATAAGAACATAATGGTATAGTCATGTGGAAACCTCTACAGATACAAACATTGAGGACTGTGCCTGGATGACATCTGACATTTGATGAGCAGGCCAGAAACAGCCAATGGAAAGTATGAACAACGGGACAGTTACTCATTCGCGCCTCAAGATGTTGTTCAAGTCCCATCACACACATCTCTACTCGACCTACACCTCCATCAGCCACTGGATGTCACTCTTCACCCAGCCATGCATGCACACACATCCACTGACAGAAACCAACTGGAGAAATCCTGCACAGTTGATGAATATGAGTGTGTGAACATTATCATCACAGGAGATAATACAAATGTGTTGTGTGTGTTTGATCATATCACATTCACTACAGTCTATTTGAGTCAGTTTATAACAATGACTCCCAGGAGCATGCCTGACATTGATGGGATGTTACATAATCACCCATAATCATTTTCATCCCCCGCACACATAAAAATCATTAGAGCAAATGTGCATTATGTTACTTTAAACTGATTTATGACTTATAACTAATGACTTAATTTAATATCCAATACTGCAAACATGAATTTACTCAGGAAACAGGATCATCATGCCCACCCTGGTGACGTCACATGGGTCGGATCATGACTCAGGATGACGCCACATTGATAACTCAATGATCTGTGTCACAGATCTGAAGCGTCCACCTGCACCGCCTTTACGGCCCAGGTGAAGTGGAGCGATCACCTGAGGAGGACAGAGGCGGTCACGTGGTGTCAGCGCTCCTTCCAGACACCGAGCAGAGACGAGGAGGAAGTCTGCTATAGGTGCGTCAAGCTACCCCGTTAGAAATCACGCACAGGATGTTGACTGTGTGGCCTTCAGAATAAAGTGAGGAGCAGCGTTGCCATTTTTAATACTACTGCCCATTATAATTGCAACATAGCAGAATGTGCGTTGAAGGAAGAATAATAAAAAGAACCTTCAAAAAGAAAAGAAATTTCATAAGCTGACAAATAATACAATGGTTACAGTCAAAGTTGAGGTTTTTCATTGTCGTGCACAACAGTTACAGGGAGGAAAAACTTATTTGTTAATGACATTTTGAACTCTCTGACTGCCTCCAACAATATTTGACAGATAAATCACACAGATAAATCCAGAGTAATATAAGCACTATGAAAAGTCAAGGCAACAGTATATTCAGTTAGAAAGACTAATGATAATAATAATACATCAGCTATGAAAAGATAACATCACATAAAACACAACAACAATAATAATAATTTATTTACTGAAATCACAAATAATAAAAAGGTATTCATATAAACTGAGTTATACTTTACAGTAGAGCCAAACTGATGCCACATTTCATAGACAAGTTTTATTATTTAGTTTTAGTATATTGTGTTTTATTTTGTTTTTTGGAGGGGGCAGGGGATGACACAAGACAGCTTGTGTGCTGACAGTGGAATGATATTGAAAGGCAAAACAATCTAAAAATATACTTTTATTTGTATTACTTAAAAGGCTTTTTACATGATGAAAGACCACCAGTCTATGTGAGACTATTAAGAAATTCAATTGGATGACAATGAAGTACATTAAATGAAATCATATTATAGATATACAATATAAAACTAAACTGAAAGGCACTTATTTTATGATCAGAGGATGAAGGTTTTAACGCCCTTGGATTCTATAGTTTGGGGCTTTTACTTTGAAATGAGTAAGCGGAAACGCGCTTCACTCCAGTTTAAGGACCCTCGTTCGCTCTAAAACCATCACAGGATCGTTTAGGCGGACCACTGGCTAACAAGTTGGAGTGACTGTCGGCGGCGCAGAGGCGGCGGGACGCAGAGCAGCTCCCGTGAGGTCCACCCGGAGCTGTGCACACCCCGGACGGACATGACGCCGCTGGGCTGAGCGGGACGAGAGCCACCGGCGGCTGAAGCCCGTACAGATAAGCAGTAACACGTCGCGTCAGCTAACACTTAGCAGACAGCAGACAGACACACAGAAAGACAGACGGCCCCCGTGGAGGACCGCCTGAACATTTCCAGCCTGTCAGACGACCTGCAGGGACACAAAGGTAAAGATGAAAACTGCGCAAACATAAAAACAAGTGAAACTCAAAATGACCTAATGAGCTAATGTTGATTAAACGCTGCTAGCTTAGTTGCTAATTCGCCTCTTTTGTGTGAGTGTGAGTGTGAGTTGACAGCCGTGACTCTGCAGTCGAGCAGTGCGTACAATTATGTAATAAATCCTGGTTAGAAGATCCATCCATCCCTCCCTCCCTCCCCTCCTCTGTGTCCGTCCCATCTCTCCAGGTGAACATTCAGAGGAATAATCTTCATTTAGTGTGCAGCCTCAGCTTTGTTTGCACTCATGCAGCAGGGTGGTGAGAGGAAATGCACTCCTCGCTTAGATTTCTCTCTCTATTTCTCTAGTCTATTTGCTGGTGCGCTCCAGCAGTGAAATGCATCTGACCTCCCCTGCTCTTTCCACATCACCCCTTCCTCCCCTCTTCCTCCTCCTCTTTTGCATCACCCTCAAACATACCATCTTGCTGCAGTGTTGCACGCCTGCTGCCCCGGTGCTCTGTTTCCACTTTGACCTGTCAGGAGGCCGGAGCAGAAACAAGAGACTGGCCCGGCAGCAAGAACTCTTCCTAATTGTGTCAGACAACTGATGCATCCGGCAGATCCTGTTATCAGATCTCAGCCTGTCATGTTATCTCCCTGGTGTTTTTCACCGGGCACACTCCCTCCCTCGAGCTTGTATTTTTTTTTTGGCATCATTTATGTAGATCCTAAACTAGATTTGCCAGAACTCGAATATCAGTTGTCCGACGCTTTGAGCACCAGAAGTGTGAAATTCTGACAGAAGCTTAAGTGATGAAGATGGTTCGATTCCAAGTTTTATCCACAACCGCATATTGTACTTAGTCTAGAGCAGAGGAATTGAGCCAGCTTGCAACTGACCGCAGCTGATTGAGGTTGATGATGAGAACGACCAGCAGTTTATCCTGCGTACCTGTGCCAGCTTTGGCTCCGTCACTCACGCACTGTATTTACATGTTTTCCATCGTCTGCTTATTTGCATGTAAATCCCAGACTTTCCATTGCCAGGCTTGTGCCGAGGTGAGGCTCGCGCTCGGGGGTCACAAGAGCGCGGCTTGTTTGCCAGCCAAATGAGGTTTCCACTCTGCCCAGCCTGTTGACTGCGTGGCTCTGACAGACACGTGCAGCTCGAAATTTGAATGCAGGACCTACTTTTGGAGCACCGTCATTGTGTTAACGCTGACATGCAAAGCAAAACGCTGACAGGGAAAAGGGAAACTGAAACGGTTTCCTAGAGGGCAACACATCCATGAATACTGTGCACACAGCAGAATCCAAAGTGTATTTTACTATTAAATAAGGAGGGCCTTTATAACTTAGCCTGGCTCAGAGAACACTTATTTTTACTATCTTTAATTATCTTTTTTTTTTGTAAATTGTGAAATATGCACATTACAGCTCTATAGAGCTCAAAGTGACCTCTACAAAGATATTTAATTTACCGTAATATATAAAAGAGAAATGCAAAGACCCTCTCATTTGAAAGGCTGGAAACAAGGAATATCTGGTGGTTTTGCTCAAATAATGAATAATGACTGAAATAATGCATCAATTATCAAACAGTTTCCTGTTGATTGACTAATGAATTATCTGACTAATTTTATCAGCTCTAGCGTGGTTATATTTATGTATATTCAATACAAATACAGATGTTTCCAATTATCAAGAGTGTGTCGGCATGTATCCTAAATACCAGACTCATTGCCGATATGATGCATTATAAAGCAGCTTCTAAACAAACTTAATATTAAGATAAATGTTTTCTTAGCAAAAAATCCTGCTGCTATTTCTATTCAAAGGCCTTTCTGCTGAAGTATGGCTGTGGAAAGTGGAGCTTTAGTGGAACATTTCCCTTTAGTTGCACAGTTATGTTAATGAGGCTGATTAATTATGCCGAGTGCTGGGCTAGAGGACTAACTTGTCGCAAGGAGAGAGGCCGTTTCTTTGGATACTGTCAATCTAACATGGCCTTGTCTGCACCAATCATTTAAAGTGGCTGCTTATTTCCTGCTTTCTAGAGCTCATTCTTTCCTGCAGCATGCATACAGGTCAGAGCATAGACGAAGGTTTTAGTTGTAAAATACTGTACGTGCGGATGTACGCCTGTTTTATTTTTTAACAGAGCTGAAGGGTGGAGTCTTGTGTCCACAGTAGCTGTCATTTGTTTTTTATTGTTCTGTGTTTGCACATGTTTGAGAAATCAGATAAGGAAAGTCAAAGTCAGACAGATAAAGCATGGCAAGCAGGTTTGACTCATTTGTTTTTGAGACTCGTATTTTTTTTCAGTGAAGGTTTCCTGAGCATGAACACCAGCTTGTTCTTTTAAAAATAGAATTTGTACACCCTCTATGTCATAAAAATAGAGAAAAATCTATCTATATTTCAGTGTAGTATGATCTGGGAGTGGTGCTTTCTGACTCTGATTGTAAATTATTCGGTACAACAGTTACACGGCGACATATTCACTCCCATTTTGTACACAGAAATGGGTGTGTTAAAAATTCTTAATCAAAAACTGCTGATCCCCGTGCTTATAGGTAATTATGGTCACAGTTAGTGTTCATCTCAGCCGATGGAGGGTAGAAGTGAAGTAAAGCGTGCATTGCAATTGTTAAAGGGCTTCACAGCAGTCGCATTATGAACCAATAAAACAGCCCCCTCAACTTCGGTCCCTCGCTGAGCAAATATTCATCTGTCAGCAAGGCCCAAGTCCCACAAGAGTCTAGTCTCTCTCTGCCTCCACACTCTAAGACCATCAGGAGCCCTAACAAACGCTGTGCTGCTCAGTTATTGAAATGCCAAGGCATCAGTGCGGCGTAATCTTCCCAGCTGGGATGCTCAGGCCACTGGCTGTGGTTTGGCTGATTGGATGCATTTGCTCTGACAAATGCCAGATGCGCTTCAAAGTGAGATAGCTGCCCCTCACTTGTTGTCAGTGTGGATTTATCCGGTAACGGCACACAGATCAGGTTAGACTCTGGCCCGCTTTTCCTTAGCATGTAGTACAGCAGACTTTATTAGCATCTGTGAGAGGGTGAGCGAGGGCTTATGAACGAAAACTGCAGTTTGATTCCGATGAAACTGTATTATTGTTTGCCTTTCGTTTCATTGTCTCAGCCTTCGTTATTCAGAGAAATGTGTCTACCTTTGGCTCCCGTACATCAAACACCACTGGACAAACATGCATTTAATTTGCACCTGTCAGCGGTGATGAAAGGGTTTAGATAAGTGCGGTTTCTGATGTCGGACTCGAACCACGTCCTCTGCTGTGCAGGATTTGTTATTTGATAAAGGAGCGTGGGCGTGTCAGGCCCTATTATGAATGTCTCGGCCTATTAACTTCAGTGTCCACCCCCATCAGGCCCCCAGAGCAATGCTTCGGAGTGAGGGGAACTTGATCGCTGCCCACCTGAGCTGCAGCTTCCTCCCGTATCACAGAGAGATGCTTTCAAAGTTGTACATAATGCATAAAGAAGAAATGCCTTTTTAGACGCAGTGTCTGCTTAGAGAATGAAGAATGCTGAGAATGAAATCATTTCAGATGTGTGCTCATTAACCTAGAGATTCAAGGACCAACACTTTGATCCTCTGAGTCTCTTAAACCAATCGTCCAAAGCTGCCTTGTGATTGTAGATCAGTTGTTGTTTTCAACTTTAAGCACAGAGAGGATAGACTCTGAAATGATTCATTTAGAGAGTGTGTGAGCATCCAGACGAGCAGCAAGTCCCTCTTTTAAAATGCAAAACATTAAAATGACTTCCTTCAAGCCCCCTGAGGTAGATTTGTGATTTGTGTTTCGGCCTCCCTCATCTTTCATACCAGATGTGAATACATGCATATTTTAAAGTAGCATCAAGAGCATCACCCTTCCTACAAAGCACCTATGGGAAACCTATACACCCACCCATATAGAACATGTATGCGAGGTGGTGAGCTCTGCAAAATTGATTGAGCCGCGTTTCCACTAACTGTTTTTTTTCCCTGACATTGCAGCATGCTGCTCTGTTTAATACCTGTGAAGTCAGCGTATGATGTGACCGATCAATCAGTCACCTTAGGAGGCGGTTCCTCACACAGTTACTAGATGACACATTAAAACGTTCCTTCCCTTGTTAAATCTGTCTGTGGAGTCTGTGCCACAGCTTGTCGTCCCTGAACCACTTCATTAAATGTAATAATGTCCTCTGGGAAACATCCCACTCGTGAGTATTTTTGTGCGAGCAGGGTCGGGGCAATATTTGCACTACCTAAATGTAGTGAAACACAGCGAAGGCCTGCGTGTTGCAATGAGCTGAATTAATGATCTGTTAGGTGTTAAGAAGTTCCACCATCTTCATTCACCTGTTTAATGTTTTACCCCCACAGAGGAAACTTGCTTTGCTGCATATCTGTCATTTCCAGCCAGATGTGCAGAAGACACCACTTCCAATCCACACGCCCCCTCCCCTCCCCTCCCCTCCCCTCCCCATCCTGTGTCTGAGCTCCGGAGCCGAGTCATGAAAGCTTTGACTGGGGCCGTAGGTGTAGTGTTTGACCACATCTAGCATTGTACTGAATAACATCACAGAACACACCACAGAATATCTACAAGAGGAGACAGAAAACAAACAAAACAAACACCCCGGGTGAAAGATTGGACAGGTGGTGCAAATGATTACCAGTGAGCCTTGTTTTTACACGAGACGTTATAGTTTAATGAACACAATCCGCTCAGCCAAATGTGTCCTTGTGTTCCTCGAACGCTTCGGGAACAAAGGCGCTGGAGTATGTCTTTTCTTTTGCTCTATTACTCTACGTACGCGCCTCGGGAAACATTTCTTTTAGTTGGGGCTGTAAATATTTTCCTGCAGGAGCAAGGACAATTTCCATGCAGTAAACAAAGAGAGGAATGATCTCAGAGGGACGTTTGATCAGAATTGCACGACCAGGTATTTTAGTGACTGAACTAGCTGCTGATTGCCCTTGATGTTTCAGCTGCACTCCCCGTGGGTTGTTACATTCCCATTTTTCACTGCTTGTCTTCTTTCTCTCTGTTTTAAAACAGGGTGCACTTATTATGAGAGGCAACCCTGAGAGCTGAGCATGCTTAAAGTCTTCAAAATGAAAAGAACACGGCCTCGTTGTTCTCACGTCAACAACGACAGCGTCAGAAGTCGTGGTCATTAAGCATTAAACAAGGAGTTAGTCTCTTTGAGTGTTAGGGTTAGGGTTAGTCTACTCAGGGTGTCACATCACTTAGTTTGCAAATATGTCTCTTAAAGATCTTAAGGCATAGATGATTTGAGAAAATCATAACAGACCAGTGAGAGAGAATGCTGAAGTGTCTCTTCTATATCCCCAATGCTGTGATAGTGTTACTGATTCCTCTGATGACCTTAAAGACAGAATTTTATCACATTTGCTTTTATTGGACAGATTTAGTGTAGAGGCAGACAGGAAATAGTGCAAGAGAAAGAGAGGTATGACATGCCAACGGTCACCAGCCGGAACCAAACTGGAGATGTTGCTGTTGTGTTGCGTGTTCTCTAACCACCCAGCTACCAAGGCACTGTGAAGTTTATCATATTTCAAGTTTCTCCACACTTATGTCTGTCAACACTTTTTCTTGATTTCTTGTCTGAACGTGATTAGAAACTTTTGGTTTGAGACAAGGTGTTCGAGTTAAGTTTTTATCTCCTGTTTCCCTTTTGTGTCGCTCTTATCAACACTTTATTGTTTTGTCAAAATTCCTTTAGCTCCGCTTTTATCACCGGTCAGATAAGTTATCTTTGCAGGCCCATCTCTCCACCTTCTATTCAGGTTGGGCAGGCTTTACTGTGTCTCTAGGCGAGGATTTGGGCTGATAATTGCTGTCATTTGTGGAGAAGAATGCCTTTTTCTTCAACAAAGAGATTTCAACTTTGAGGTATTGTTGGAGAATTAAGCCTTTGGCTCTTGCAGAACTCGCATTAAGTGTGTGTCACGCTCACTCTAAAAACTGACTCCACGCTACAAGTTTTTGACCTTTGTGACTGTCTTCATTCTTATTAATCCCCTTGAAGATGACTTTTCATTGCACTGTGTGTGTAATCTCCTTGCCTGACTCGCTCACATCCAGCAAGGTCAGCGCTCCTAGTCATTCAAAAGCTCATTTGCAAAATTTCGTAACCTCTAGGAAAGTGCTGAGGGAGAAAGTCGAGGTGGGATTTGACGCTACATGTTCTACACCAGAACACATTAGTGGCCTGTAATTGACACGATCAACAAAGCCACACCTAATTATTTGGCAGATGCTTTTGTCCAGAGCTTTTACCAAAGGAGAGGTGTGGCTAAATGGATTAAATACAGAGAAATATTGAAGAGGCAATGTATTATGATGTCCTGGGGCTTCTGATACTGGTTTGTTGTGTTTATTGGCACAACACAAAATGAACCCACACGTCTTTATGAAATATTTGGTTTTGGAAGCTTGGTGATATTCTTTGGAACCTTTGGAATTAATGACTGAAATAATGAATTAATGAAAAATTGAATGTCATAATTGGAGATGTGACCAGGCTTTCATTGTGGCAACTTCCTAGCAAAATCCGGTTGCATTAAAAAAATATGTGAGTTTTAGTTCCAAGATAGGTGCAAGTTTACAAGTCGATGCAATAATCAAGTTGATCGTCCTGTCCAGCAATTGCATTAACCCACGTCTGATATATTCTGGTTATTGTATGATATTTAAAGTAGAATCCATTTTTAAGTAAACTATTTCCTCAACAGTAGTTCTGTATTTATTTCAGGAAATGGGAATCTATCTGATCTGTAGATTTGTGTTGTCTGATCATCCCTTGCTGTCTTAGATTAGCCAAGTTGCCTCAACCTGCTCTGCTGCTTTCTGCCACGAACAAGCAAATAAAACGGTCCAGGCCGATGCTTCAGGCTCCATACAGCTGTGTAATTCAGTTTAATACGATGCATCTATCTGTGGAGGGATAATGGGAAAGGGTGAGAATGGGTTGGGGTTTTCTTTTTTTCTTGTGAAGACATGTCTTTCCCATCTGTCATGGATGTTTGGAACATTAAGAGTTTTCAAGAAAGGGCAATTGATAGATTTTCCATATAAGATGTGTTGTGTCATGATTAGAGAATTTTACAAAATTGACTTTGTACAGAAATATTAATTAATATTAATCAAATATTAAATTTTTTGAATTGCATGTTTTTGCTTTGCTTTGTTTTTTTAAGCATCAGGCTGTTGTGGACGCTGGACTGTTTGCTCCTTTAGGGGAACACACAAAGCAGCAACGGGACTACGTTTTAAGGTCATGGTGGTGGCTTGACTGAATTATGAAAATGAATATGCCACAAGGGTAACAGTGACCCAGAAGAATGAAGGGCTCTATATGCTAAAATACACAGTGCATTCAGGATGCTTTGGATAAAATAATCTGAATTCATTTGATCAGCCTACTTGGTCAGCTCACCGACTCCATTTTATTAAATGTGGTCCTCAAACCAAGCATGACATGCTATATGCTGAGCATGTGTGCAAATTTTTAATGAAGTGTGTAACGCAGTAGTCTTTCTGGTGTTTCTCACACACCTCAGGCCTGACCGGCATGCATTTCCTTAAGGAACAAGCTCACAGCTGGGTGCTTTTGTTGACATCATGTTTCCCCTGCAGCTGGACCAGTACATACACATACCACGCATAATAATACAGGAACACGTACATCCTGCATGTCACACACACATGCACCATACTGCAATCCCAGAGACTGCTTTTTGATGTCCACAACTCTATCACAGTACATCTGAAGGTAGCACCTCTCATACAGTCCTCTACATCATAAGCAGACTAATACACTGGATATATCCTGATAACACTCCCGTGGCCACAGTGATGCCCCGCAGTAATATGGAAGGTTGCTGTGGAAATGGGACAGAAGGGAAAAGATAGGGAGGACTCATTTTGATATTATGAGACACAAGATTGTGTTACCGGTGAGTTTAGGATGAGCTGCTTTCTGGTGGCTCAGTGAACCTGCACGCACTGACTCAGGAAATTTGGAGACATCAGTGGGCTCTGGTGACTTACGCTGGGCATTGATCATACTTGTGGAGATGTCACAGGCTGATTAAAAAAAGATTAAATGATCATTGATGTAGTCCGGTGTCACATGAATGCTTCCTGTACTCCGTCTTATCTCTGTCTACTCTAAACAAAGTCTGGACTTTAATGATTTAGAGATGGAGTTGGAGTTGAGGCAGAAGCTAGAAATTGTCTTACTGGTTTCTAAAATTAGCCATTATGCCCCCCAATAGGCGACTTGTGCAAAATAAAAACTTCTAATACATAATACCTAAAAACCTTGTAGGTTACCAGTAGCACAGAATTTACAAATTTTAATGCAAAAATGCACGAACATAATGCTGAGTAAAACCTTAACCTTAAGGACATAAAAACCCACAAATAAAGCCAACTGTAGATATCTACAAACATTTCTACTAGTGAGAACTAAATTGTTGATATAATTAATTAGAATTGCAACTAGTCAAAATTACGTTATGGATATTTCCACTTTGGATTATAACCAATGAAAATTTAATGAGTTTGAAAAGAAGTCAGTGGTATAAGTTGTAATTAAGTAGATATGTACAACAAATATTTCCACTAGCAAGCAGTTAATTGTTGACTAGTGAGAAATGAATTGTAGATATCTGTAATCAGAATTGCTACTAGTGAAAATTGCATCATAGATTTATTGGCTTGGAATACTACAAAGCAGTTGTTGCTCTGATTAACAGTCAGTTACTGTCTGACTCATCTGATCTCCTTGTATAATTACTACAGTAGTAACTACACGACTGTTTAAACAGTGGCCTCGCCCATTAAATACATGGCGTTTTTGTGTGGTGTAGCTCCTCTGCTTGGTTCCCCTGAAGCTTCATATTGTATTTCTTGAGGCTGTAATAATTTTCCTGATGTTTGTGGAGGTGCTCTCTATTTCAGATGAAGCGTGGCGCCTTCACTATAGAACCCAGCGGGAAACCCTGGCGATACACCAACAGCTGCCTGCTGCTAATGCATGTTCGTCTGTTCGAGTCAAGTACGCATTTAATGTTTTTAATTATATGCACGTGTTTTCATCAGATGGCATCACCATGATTTAACAAATGCGATTTTTCAGAGGGGAATGGTATCAGTCACAGTTATTTCAGGTGTTTTAATACTGTGTGTGTGTGTGTGTGTGTGTTTTAGGGCTCTGTTTGGGTTTTTGACTCTGATACATTGAGGGCACATCCAGCAGGGAATGTATATCTATGTGTGTATAAAGCTGACTCCTCTGTCATCGCACACACACACACAGAGGGAGCTCTCTCTGCTGCTGCTCCACTGCTGACTCCGACAGCCCTGCAGCACTAGCCTACATTTCAGAGGAGGAGGAAGAAAAATATGGTGATGTCATCTCTATATCTCTCTTCCTCCCTCTCTCTCTCTGTCTCTCTCTCTTTCATTTGTCCTCTCTCAGAGGCTGTGTGTTGTGAATGTAACCGCGCTTTCTGCTACACGAGCTGCATGAGGTAGGTCCTTCATTCACCCCCCTGCGCTCTCTCCGCTACACGTGCACGCTGCGTCAGTCAACCACGCTCCCGTGTTTGCGCGCTGAAATGATGTACCTGCGCTCGGCCCGGATAAACATCGTCAGTTTCCGTGTCTGCGTTGAATCATCTCTCTTTTCGGTGTCGTCGCGCGGCGTCTGTGTGTAGGAGGGCTCCGTTATGGGGAACAGATGCTAATACGCCGAGGTCACATCACACCACAGCCCCATGGTGTGTCCTGATTCCCGGCTAGCTACTCACTACTGTCTGGTGCTGTCAGACTGCAAGTAACTGTTGAAATCCCAGCGTGAGTTGAGGAGGTGAATCATATTCGTCTAGCTCCCGAAAGCTCTGATTGCACACAGATAATGACCACGATCCCGTCTTCCATCTCTTTATTTTTTTCCCTCCATGCAATCTTTTCTTCAAAGGTCATTCTCGGGTCACAGGAACATCATCCGCCGGCGTGACCTTTTCTCTCGTTACTTTCTCGTCCGCAAAAAGAATCCTAAAATGCGAACGATTTTTAGGCTAAATTTGCTGGCATCTAAGCCTCACATTTTTTCTCTCTTTTCTGTTATGCAAGAGGTATCACACTCGCACACACACAAACACACACACACACAAGGCTAGTATTATTCAACTCGGGCTGTGTGCGTCACACACATTTTGACTATGCAGCTCTGTAGTGGAGCTCTGTTCTCCTCTCCATCTCTGTGGCAGGGAGGATTTTTACGCCGTCCGTCATGAGCTAACAGGCAGTTAAAAAGCCAAGCAGCCGCAGTGTTTCTCCCATAAGGGGATTGAACGCTCCGAGGTCACCACAGTCTCCTTGACACCATGGGAGTTCAGACCTTCTCATCGAGCTCCTCCTCCTCCTCATCATCAGCATTCCTGTCCACGTCTCCCTGATGGATCAGATAAATGGATGTTAGTGAGCGCTGAGTCACCTTGTTGCATTTCAAAGCGTACCACAGTTTTCATTTTGCACACACTTGCTGCTAGTGCTCTTCATGACATTCTCTCACATTACAGGTGGGATATTGTAGAAAGAAAAGACATCTCATCATTCTAAATCAGGTTTCTTGACATGATAACAGTCCAGTCTCTAGCTGAGCACTGCTCCATTTGGTTGCTGTGGTATGCTGCATGTCACGTAGTGGAAAGAGAGTGGCACATGAGACAGTATGACATTGAATTTCTATCAGCTGATGATCAAATCGTGGCCCGAAGTGCAGCAGCAAATGCTGTTGTAACTGCTGTTATTGAGGATGAGCTGAACTACAGCAAAGTAGAAATCGATAGAAACAAGTTAAAAGACAAATCTGGTGATAGTCTGTATTTGTCTCATCAGCAACAAATGTCATTAAAAGGCCAAACAACATATTTCTCCTACCAGCCTACCAACAGGTGTTGTTTGTGTAACTGAAGCCTGATGTATCTTATTCCTCTGTGCCATAGAGCTCCACTGTTGTTAAAAAATTATTATAGTCAATAAGCCACACTGGTGACTGGGTAACACGTTTGTTTAGTATCATCAAGTACCATGTCACTTAATCCCACAAGGTTGGAAAAAATGAGAAGAAGACTAACACGTCGTTGGTCTTTTTTTTCTTTTTGTTTTAGACAATGCAAGTGTTGGAAAAGCCAGTACTTTTCCCCAGAAATAGACTGATAAATTGGCCGGTCCGTTATATCTATCTGTTTTAGCCTATTGCAGACAAATTGATGGTATATTTGTTGGCAAATAAGTCACAAGAGTTTTCAGTACAAAAATATTTATACCAGGAAGAAGTGACGGGATCATTTTTTTTAAAAGGCAGAAAAATCCCACTGAGCAGATATGTTGGTTACAATTCTTAAAAAAAAGAGATTTTTTTTAAACTTTCAAATATTGACATTGGTAGTGGACTCAAAAATCTATATCCATAGAGCTCTATTTCATACAGTTGGGTTCAGTGATGCCAGCAGCACAAAAGATATATGCTCACTGGCGAATGTGTCAGTTTGGGCGCTGAAATGAAATAGATGAGAAATCATACTCCTCCAGCACAAACCGACATGGTGCAAGTGAGGTTTTGGAGGGCAGCCACTGTCCCCTTCAAGGGATGGGTGAGCAGTACTTTTATCATCAGTGCTTTTATAGAAAATAGGGAAATAACCTGAAGACTATTTTCTGCAACTTATTTCTGCTCAGATTTGGCATAAATCAAGCCAACGCAAGGCCTCTGTGTGAGTCAACCTAGTTTTTTATATAATTTCTGCTTTATTATATGGTTACATGCACTCCCTGCTGCCAAACCTTCATCATACTCCCAGATGCTGTTTTGTGGAGGGGACAGAAATGATGTAAAGGCATATTGTATTTGTGACAAGAGGATCTGTTCAAGGATGAGATTTAATGTGTGCTACAGGAACGGCTGCCAAATGATATTTAATTGTAAAGTGCTGCAAGATTTGCAAGTTTTTTTTTTTTTACTTTCTAAAGCACAGAATGATAAGTGACTGTTCTATCCTGTATTGTCTTCTTCCAGTGAAAGTGATCCTTCTTTCTGTTTGTGAGCCTCCGTATTCCTACACTCACAGTATCGAATGGCTAAACATATAAACATATTTCACTGACATTTACATTTACAGATTTTCTGTTCTCGTCAGAGGGGATGAAAAGTGATTCTTATTCTGGTAAAGCGGTGCTGGATTCTCTGTGGTCTAGGAAGGCAATCCTCTGCCTCTGCTTACATGGTTGATTAAGATTTCTCACTCCCTGACCTACATGGATTAATTCTGTTTAAAGATGTCTCCCCCTGCGCACAGCATCAAAGTGGGACAGGCAGAAGATTACATAGGACCAAGCGACTTGGCTCATCCCTCTCTTTGTCCTGTTTTCATTTCCACTGAGAGCTTTTTTTTTACCGTCAGCCCCTCATTTCTAACAAGCTGACATTTCTAGCATCATTTCCTTTTATGTGTCACATGAAATTACATCAGCCGTCAACATTGCACAGCAGTTTATACGTTAACGATGATACTGATTTGATCTATTTTTGCCATAACTGCAAAGTAAAAAGTAGAAATGCAGAGTTCACGTTTCAAAGCAAGCTACCAAGAGCGTGTGTCTGCAAGTACGTGATTGGCCGATGCAGCGCCTTGCCAAGTGATGCTGATTTGTTGTGATGCGGTGTGGTGTAAAATGCCATTTACAATTTCTCCACACCCATGCCGGTGTCCTCAGTTAGCTTGTTCCGTCCGACCAACAGTCAAAAACCTGAAGATATTAAATTGACTGTTGTATATGACAAAAAAGCAGCAGGATGTTGAACATGGCTAACATTGTACCTGCTAAACATCAGCATTGTCTTGACGGTACACTTGACTGTGGGGTTAGTCCTGCCAATCTTCTCTAATACTTGGTCACGTTCAGGCCCCAGTAGTAGTCAGTCATCATGATAGAAGTATCGGCCATCTGTGGAGCCAGCACCAGTGTCAAATAAGCAATCTATTGGCAACCAGTGGTGATATTTACTGCTGGCTTGGAGGTATGGGCAGCATTCAGTCAAATAGATGATTTCAGCATGAACACAGCATCACAAACTGGTAATATATGATATGATATATTTTGATTATTATTTATGAAAACGATTGCATTGTCCTTATTTAAAAAGAAATATGCCCATAACATCTGCAGCAGTCTGAAGCAAACAGCTTTTCACATCTTTTCATTTTCAAAAGCTTAAAAAAAATAAGCATTTGCTGTGAGAGATTCTTGTTGGAGATCACCCAAAAGGCGCCAGCATCACTTAGCAGGAGTGGAGGCAACAGAGGCCTTGTTTACAATTATCAGAGTGGCTGGCTGACTCTTCAAGGAGAGCGGCGACGAAAGAGGAATCCTCAGACAGGAAAAAGAAACAGAGAGATGACAATTGTCTGTGCTGTGGTTTGGTGTTACTGACGCGGGGGATAATATCAGGGACTGACATGTGACACTGCTAAAACCTCATCTTCTGCCGTTATCGCTCATGTAGCATGGTGGCGCGCCGCATGTCTCACTTAACCAGTGGTAATCATTTCCCAAGCACTCAGCAGTGACAGCAGTGATGGGCCTCTATAGATCTGCCTCTCGGGCTGTCAGAGAGCAGCCTTCCCTTTTGAGAGCGAGCGGCAACATCGCTGCAATCAGCTTAGGATCCTGAAATGATTAATGTCCTTTCCTGCCCTTGAGCCGAGATCCAGTGGTAATCTAAAAACAATAAGTATTTCCCTGCTGCAGATTCAAAACAACAGCAATAAGCAATCCAAACAAATATTTTCTGCATTGCTCTCATTTATTTCAAACCAAGTGTCTTCTATAGTTTTTTCTGTTAAAACATCTTGTTATTTTGTGATATTTATGATATTTGACAGACTGTGGTCAGTATTGTTGTAGTCCTAATTAAAACTAATTTACCATCATAATTAGACCATAATTATAAGTGTAACTGGACCATTGGGCCATAATTGCTCTCGAAGGTAATCAACTGCAGTTCAAAACTGCTGAAAGTAAAAATGACATGGTTTATGTAAATATTTTTTCTGAAATAGTTTTCAAAGAAGCAAGTCTAAAAGTTCGGCAGTAATTGACCTGAACCACCATCGAGACCCAGAGAGACGTGATTTTACGCAAATGACCTTTGAGGGGACTTGAGTTGTATTTGATTTTGTGCCAGTATTCTTAACAGAAACCTTTCTGTGTTGAATATTGTGGTGTTGTGCCAATAATCTGTGCACTGTGCATCACTCCCAGAGGCCCCCATGCTATCCTTTGGCTCTGTGGAGAAACCCCTCAGCCGGTGTTTCCGCCTTTGCTTTGGGGCCACTGCCAAGCCACAAGTTTAGGATTCCCCATGCGTTTGCCCTCTATCTTTGGCAATGATTCATAGCTCTCAGCTCTCAGACTGCTGTGGTACGACTGAAACAGATGGTTATGTGCCAGCTTGTGTGAAGGGGCGGAGTGTCAGTGAAGTGTGGGAGAAAGTGAAGACAATAGAACCACGGCGGAGTAGATTGTGTGTCACTGGCTTGTCCATTGATTATTAAGTGACGTCTCCAGCTTGTCAGAAATCAGAATTTGGTATGGAATAGGAAAAAAATGAAATAGGAAATAATTATAGTCAATAATAATCGGACAATAAAAAGATTAGGAGTCTACAGCCACATTAACAGCTCTGTGTACAATGGCACAGCACAGTTTGAGCTAAATGCTAGCATAAAGTGATTAGATTTCACTGTGGGGAACATGAATGTCTGTAGTGAAATTTAATGGCAATCCATTCAGTAGCTGTTGAGATTTTTCTCTCAGAAAACAAAACTGTAAAGATCCCCGTGAGGACAGCTGCAAATAGAGGACAGCTTCAGAGCTAATGTGTATTTGGTCACCAAAAAAATAAGCTGCAACAGAAGCTGAAGCATATGTTGGTGTGACTCTCTGGATAAAAGTGTCAGCTCAGTACTAAAAGTGGGATTCGATGGAAAAGAGCTAACTCCAGACTCAGAGGTAAGATGGAATCCAAGAGGGAAATTCAGTTGCCATTGCTGAAACACACCTTAGATACATCATAATACCGGTAAATGTTGACGAAGAATAACACAAAAAATGTTTACTTCCCTTACACTGCTACAAAAAAAAAATCCCTGTAGTCACGGGCCTTGATGTGTGTTATTTTCCCACCTCAGCTGTGTGGCTGCTGCTCCAGGCTGAGTCATGGACTGATTGCTAAAGCCGCTTTTGAGAAAGAGTGGAAAGCATCTGTCTCGGTGTGGCGGGTTCTTGAGAGCCGAGGCCAGATGAAGTGTGTATGCTAGCTGCAGCCAAGAGGCTGTTTGAGCGCTAGAGCGTTACATTAGTAGAGTGATTGGTGGGGGGATTTGGTGACCTTCCCTTTGTCAGTATGTCTTTCTGTCCTCTGTCTGATATTAGGACCTATTTGTCTCTTGAGTCTAAAGCTGCTTTCTTCTATCACCTTCTTGGACCCTTGCCTGTTTCCTAAATGCTACTAAACACAACTTCTTTGATATGCAAATATACCATATAGTCATGTGTAAAATCTTTTTTTTGACGTCACAGGGATTGTGTTGAATTGGCCAAATAGAATTTCATAGAAACACTCCATGAATTGAATTGAATGATTTGAACCACAACAAAAAAGAGCCCCCCTTTTTCTTGAGTTTTGGCTTCACAGAGTCCTGCTCTGCCTGTTCTCAGAACTAGTCTGTGGTTTTCATGATTGGAAGTTGAAAGAGTCTTTCCACATCCCCACAAGGCATCCATGGCACTGTTTCAGAGCTCTGATTGGTCCAGATGAAACTGCACTTTCTCGTGATCAAGTCACTGGTCTGAGTGTAGTGGATAAAACAATTTTTAACATTGTTTTTTTTCTCAACATTGTTTTGCAAATTGCCCACTAAGTCCAAAAGTCCTTCAGTTTATGGATGCTGAGTAGTTTCAGTGGTAAAAGCTCTCCCCCAGAGAGCTTCACAATCTTTAATTTAGCTTATTTATTAAGGCATACGTTTGCATCGTCTGATAAGATGTAATCTCAGCTGGGTCCACATGGTTCATACCATTAAAATATCCCAGCAAAACAGCAATCAGCATAAGTGGCTGCCTCCTATAGTCTTGAAAGCATTTTCAGGACAACCACATGTTGGCAGGCAGCTGCTCCACCCGAAATAATCTCCCCGAAAGCGCAGTGTAATTAACAGATGGTCCCACTTGTTCATGAATTCATGTTGAGGATTTAGCGGCAGTGGTGTTGGGCCTGTGTTTTATTGTGTGCAGGTACAGCGACTGCATGGAGGACAAGTAGGTAAAAGGAGTTTGACCATTCAAGGGCTTGTTGTTGGACCGTTGGATTCATGAATGTTTACGGTCAGTTGCATACAGTTTGTTCATGGATGGCTCACCTTAGGGCCTGTGCTCTGAGCTCTGTGGATTATGGTATAGTGTAGTATAACAGGGCCGCAGAAAAATAGTTGACTTATTTGCATTAGAGGCTCTGTCAGTTTCTTTGTATGTTCTCGTAATCCCTTTGTAGACTTTAGGTCAAACTGCTGAGTATTTCTTAAAAAGCTATTTTACAAAGATCTTTTTTGAACTTGGAGCAGACCTGGGTTGTGCTGGTATCAGAATATTTTTTGACACTTTAGCACGGCTGCAACTAAGGATTATTTTCTTGATCAATTAGTCTGATCTTAGTACTGAAGCTAAAAGTTAGTAGGCGTGTTATTGATGTAGCCTATGCGTATTTAAGAGCTTCTATTTAGGACTTGGTATTGACACTGTAGTAGACAGGTTGTGGATATAGAATCATTTGAATCCTTGAAGGTACACACTATTGATGCTATCTGCGTGTGCACCTTTCCTGTAACATCCCTTCATAAATATACAACGAGAAGCGAGGGTCCAACTCCTGTGGATTCATAGAGTAGCCGACAACACATACCCTCACCGATGCACCCTTCAATAACTCTGCAGCAGGTCAATGGAGCGGCCGAGTGGCAACCAGCAGAAGTTTCCCCCTGGGTAGATAAAGGTTAAAAACAGTGTCACCATGCTCCAATACTTCTATAGGGAAAACAAGCTGAGGGCAGACTGGAAAAGATACATTTTTCAGGATTTTCTGTGAAACGGAGCTGGCAGATTGGCTCATCCTCCATCCTCTCCTTCCTTCACTAGAAACAGGCTGTTTATGAAAGCCCTGGAGCTACAGCACCTTTTTATTTTGGGTGGACAAAAAGACAGCGAATAATGGTGAACAGGTTTCTGCTGCTGTAGTCTACAGTGATAGAAATGAGAAAAATCCTTTGTGGTGCTTCTGCATGGTAAACAGCCAGCGCAGCTTGTTTGTTCTGAAGGTAGTAGGCATGCAGTTGCAAATAAGTCCCCATCTTGCAAACCAGCCATCCCACATGAGGTTAAAGGGCACGTTGAAAAAGCGCAAATTCCAAGCCAAATAAAGAACTGCTTTCAAAACAACTCCAAGGCTACGAATTACTAAGTGAAATAAATGGCACACCATGTCCTGCCTCGGTAACACGTTGTGTCTCTCCCCTAACAGATATGCAGTCGTCACAGTGGCGCTGACAGGCCTGACTCTGGACCAGCAACACTATGGAGTCCTCCTCTGAGTCCCAGCAGGAGCCCGAGAAAACTTTGGTGAGTCAACACACAAATAGTGGAGAAATAATCAGATAGATAGATGGATAGATACTTTATTGATCTCCAAGAGAAATTCACATAATCAATAAGAAAGCAAAAAACTTTTGGCGCTTTTAAAGGATAAAATGTTACCTTGGAATTTGTAACTGCTATGTTTGAAAGATTCTGGCTGATGAAGTGAAGTTAACATTTGTATTTCTGATTTTGGAATGAAACTCACAGCATGCAGTATATTCTGTAGGCTCCATTTAAGATCAGTCAAGTAATGTGAAATCCACCCACCCTGCCTCACTGCCTCTAAAACCCTGATAATTGTCCCTGGTAATTGGTGGTCTTCAGTTAACCTCCATGTATAGTCTCAAGTCAGAAAGGGCTCCTGTTTCCTGCTGGAATCAGTTTCTGGACGTCTCCTCCAGGAGCACGCTCTCTGAAGCTTAATGATTAGCTTAAGGTGCTAATATTGCTAACCTGCCACAGGCTTGCCAGGCTCGCTGTGGCAGACATTGCACTTTGCTGTCTGTAATTAAACTTGTGTCAGGGTGTGTGTGCCAATAGATGGACAAGACAGCTAAAGTCACTTTGGCTTCAGATGTTTAAAGGTCACACACAGTGGTGTGTTGTGTTTTTTTTTTTTTTTTCCCTCAACGTCCTCTTTCCAAAGAAGCAAAATGGTGATGAAACAAACCACAGAAGAAGAACAGGACACAGTAATCCACAGTTCACAGTACACTACATTATAAAGTTGCAACTTCCTGTATGATGTTGCAGGTTAATAGTGCCCTACTAGATGCAAGCCTGCCTTTGGCAATAAAAAAAAAACCCAAAATAAAAAGCTACAGCAGGATATTTTTATTAACAAAAACAACAATGTGTAGCTCTGTTTTTGCTGCTGGTGAGGATCAGCCTAATTTTTCATGTTACACAGCGCTGACTACAATATTTATCTCTTTTAATGAGGTTAAGGAGGAATGAGCAGCATGGGAGTACGTTGTACAATGTTTTCCCTGTCCCCAAGAGAAGAAAAACACACACTTTATTCTTTTTTCATTTTTATCTCCACGTTTGTGCCAGTCGTCCCACGTGAGGTTTAAAAGTGACTATCTAATGAAAGTCCTCTTATGTTTGTAAAATATAATAACTTCTATTATATGTATGTTTAGCAGCAAGATGTCCTTGTCAATAAAACACATCTTGTCCTTCTGTATTTAGTGTCAGGTTACACACAGGACTGTTACAAGTACAATTGTGGGGCTGTTATTGTAGTAGAACTATTTACAAGTGTGAGCTGAGAGTTGTGTAACTACATTTCAATCTGTGTGTGTGTGTGTGTGTGTGTGTGTGTTTAATGACATCTGTAAATGTGTAAAAGAATCATGCATAGATCTGTGGATGTGTTGACAAATTTGTAAATGCGCACATAGATATTAATGGCTGAACCGTCTCCAGTTACAAATCAGACAGGCCTCTCAGGTGGCTCTGTTTTTTAAATATGATTTGTACACTTCTGCACATGGGTCTGTAGATTTGTTTGTGAGCACAGACACATTCAAACATAAAATAATACTTCCCTCCTCTCAGGATTGTGATTCTGCCCTTTTCATTTCACCTTAATCGTAATCCTCAGTAGGCGCATTTGCAGCGAGCGTGAGGGCAATTATAATTGCAGATAACCAGGCTGATAACGGTGCCGGCCATCTCTCCCTCAGGCCTCCACACACAATGACGTTCAATGGGATCGTATGGGAGCGGTGCTAACGGCCCTGTGGTACTTCGTTGAGTCTTGCTCAGAGTGGGAGTGAGTTTTAATAACGCTCTGTCTGTTAGTAGTGCACACTAATTTCTCACCCCGCCTTCTCCGGAGCCCATTTTAGTGGCTGCATAATTAAACTGCTGATGCATAAACTGGTTTGAAAAGGCACGTCAGTGTATTTACTGTGTCTTTCAAAAGCTTTCTTTTGGATTGAATTGATTTTAATGAATGTGTACCTCTCTGCGATTTAGCAATAAACTTCTTTTGTCGATGCTCTGGGGCAGTGTGTTATCGCTTGATCACACATTATGAGCGCGCAATGCCAGGATGGTGTGAGACTTGGAGACTGCGGGACGTATTGTGTTGCTGGCGTACCCCGCTGTTTGCTGAAAGGGCCCGTCGGTGGAGAGGATGGCTCCCAACGTGAGATGAAAGGCTCCGGGATGCGCGCCAGGTGTCTGCCACTTCTCCCCTCGCTCTGACATCCCCATAGTCAGGAGACGCTTCAGGAAGGCTTATGGCAGCCAGCCCCCACAACCCCGAACCCCCCCCCCCACAGCCCCTCCTGTTTCTAGCATCCACCATTCAGTCTGCTGTCATTTGCATTGTACATACTGTAATGAAAGAGCTGGTGACCTGCTGTTCAGAGTAGGCAGCAGTGAAAAGGCACATAGACAGCCATTATACACTTGAACAATGGCTATGAGCTAGCTTAGAGGTAAGAGAGGGGGATCTGAGACTGGGAGATCACTGACTGAGGGGATTTGAGCAGCTCAGATTAATGGAAAAAAAACTTTTATCCTCTGTCGAATCGCCCTTTGGCAAGGCACTTCACCCCCATTTGCTTCACAGTTGCTGACAGTACAAGACTTGGTGTGGGAAGATCCCAGGTATGAAGGCAGGTATGGAGAAGGAGATGGATATAATTGTCTTTCATAAAGGTTTAAAACAATGTATTCAGTGCAGTCTCTGTTTATTTAGCACCTTTCACACAGACATGCAGCCCAGAGCGCTTCACAAATTTAAGCAAGACAGACAAATATAAAAATGAGCAAAACAGAATAATCAACAACTATAGATAGAATTTAGCAAGACAAAAGAATTACAGTAAATAAAAGGTTGAAAATGGATAAAGATCAGTATAACTAAATTAAATGAACCCCAAGAACTTAGGTAATAACATTGCTCTCAATTAAAAGCCAGATTAAAAAGATAAGTCTTCAATTTACTTTTAAAAATAAAGATAGAGCTTCCCATTCGAATATCCCAAGGAGTTCCACAGTTTGGAGACCTAAAAACAAAAGGCACTCTTACCAGCAGTTGCAATGATAAGATAGTTGCCATTCCCATGTGATGCAGCCACAACTCGTGGCATCAGCCAGTTTTGCCCATTACACTGCCTTTTCATATCCCCATATCTTCCCCTACCAGCTCTTCTCTAACTCTGATCGGTCCTCTATAGTAGTGTTATACCTTACATGTAGAGCAGCCTGACTTTCTCACTACGAGATGGTGCAGAGCTTGAGTTTGAAAATGAGAAAAGACAGTCGAGGATTCGTGCCCAACTCAGCATTCGTCCTTGTTTACTGCACATAAAGAGCTATATTGACAGTCTGGAGGCCAAGATTACTTTCGTAATAAAAATCGACAAATGGCGTAACCACTTAAAGGCTTCTTCTCATGCGTGTCAGGAAGCCAATGAATCAGTATGAAAATCTAAACCGAGATGAAAGATTACTGAGTCCAGTGCAGCACTTTACTTCACTTTAAGGGCACTCTCATGTCTTGGCTCTTGGTATGGCTCTCTCGTCCCGTCTGTCCACCACTTTGATCCAGATTGAAATATCTCAACAACCACTGCATGGATCATCATCTGTCCTATCCTCTATCAGTTTAGATGGTTAAATAGTTTTTTTTACAAATGACTTACTGGCTTTTTACTGATAGCATAGCTGTCGTTAACTTGAGTAATATCTTTCACTTAAAATGAGTTCACTCTGTCATTGGCTACCTTTCTGCTCTACTGTACGTGCTGTGTGTGTGTGTGTTTGAGGAGGGCAGACACACCCTTGAGCAAACACTAGTTAATATAAGTCATTATTTTTTTAGTTATAAATTGTATCTAGGAAGCATCAATGAAGATACAGACCTTAAAAATACGCCAGATTGTCTGATTTGGAGCAGGTTCCACTTCAGAACCATCAGTCTTAACGTGAATATACTGTACATGAGAGCACAGAGGAAACACGTAGACAACGAGGGAGATATTTAACTTTTTAGCTTCATCCACTTCCCTTCAACTTGCTCCATCTCTAAACTGTAATCACCCCCTTGAATGTGGATTTAATGTGGATTTTTGTCACATGAATTAACAGAAAAAAAGCAAATGAATATCTCTGCTTCAATTAGTATTTTCTACATTTCCTAGAATACCTTTTGAAAACATCAAGAGAATTGGCATCAACTTGTTGCTTTCAGTGGGCTGCTGAATGCCCATAATTGTTTATTTTCATCATAACTCAGCTGTGGCCAGCTTTGATGTGGCGCTGAAACACACCCCTTGCTTAAAATGCAGCATGTCTTGCGGCTGCATTGCATTAAGGTCAATTGAGACTTGTGGAGAAGCCGACGTCTGCTCCTCTACCATAATTGCTTTGTCCCTGGGGTGCAGAATATAAAACAACAAAGCAGGGAAAGCGTTCTGTTTTTTATTGTGACAGCGGAACATGAGCATACCTCACTCACTGACGTCACAGGCTAATGATGTGAGACGAAGTAAAAGCTGTGCAGGAAAGCTGTGCCTGCTTTTTCCCAGCTATGTGCACGCTCTCGGCTCTTAGACCTACAATGCCACGTAATGTGACAAGAATAGTCTAGAGGATGGTGCAATAAGCCAGAGGTGAAAATTGGCTTCAGGCTGCTCTTAGGGAGTGAGAAACCGAGGCTGCATCAGCTTCTTGTACATCAGTGGTGGGACTCGGTGTGCTGTTGACAGAACCGAGCTGACAGCCCGGGCTGATGAGACACATTCTCACCACCAAAGTAAATAGGTTCAAGTAAACAGGAAAAGCAAGCTTATCCTCCGCGGCTTTAGCTTGGCCTCGGATGCGAGGAGGGGAAAAAAAAAACTGCCAATGAAAATCTGAAAATATCCGCTAACTTTCAAAAGGCTGGAGAAAGTGAACTTCAGATGACGTGGGGGAAGTTGCAGATTTCAACATGCAGGATTTGACTGAGTGCAGTGGAGAAACCGAGTGCCTCCTGCCAAGACTTGTTCAGTCCTTCCCTGACAGAAGAAAAATCAATTTTTTAGCTGGACCGAAGTGGCAGATGGGCTGTAGATTTGAAGGCTGTAATCAAGACGGTATGGATTTATTGAAATGGGGAATGAAAAAGGCCGGGGCATGTGGCATAGGATAATTGGTAGAAAAGCTGTGTGTGTGTTGGTTTTTATTAGGGACCCATAGACCCCTATAGGAATTGTTCAAAACTCATTTAGCTCTCTGTTTTTTTTTTTTTTTCGCTGGTGTGCATTGAGTGGAGTGCACATGGACCGACACTCAGACACATCCCTGTTGGAGTATCCAGTTCCTTTGGCTTGAGGAGAGTAATATATTGTGTGTCAGCTCCCCGGCTGCAATTATGATGAAGCATGTTTTCAGCCGGCTTTAATCCTGAGATGAGAGAGGAGTGGCGGTCGTCTTCGCAGCCGCGTGTGGCATCATGTATTATATGGGTCCCCTTTCATAAATCTATCCTGCAGCTATGCAGTCTTATATACAGTGGTAGCCATTACTGAAATCACTCAAGGATTTCTAAATTTCTCCTCCATTTAGTATGAAGTATAGAGTAACAGGCCATAAGAACTATAGTGATATGACAGCACTTTGTTTTTCACATCAGTCTATGTTGAGCTACACTGCGATGTAGATGAGGTCTTTATACAAAACTTCCCTAGGAGTAGACCTTCAAAAAAACACAGTCTTCAGTATCAGTATGAATCCCGCAGTGCCAGGGAGTCAGTCAAGCTCATCAGTTAGAATCAGTATTTTTGAAGGTACCTATCAGTATTTGTAATTTGTCTATTAATGTGGGGAAAGCGGATGATAAAGTTACAGTTTGTTTGATGGCACGTGTCTAATTGCTGGGGAGAGTGTTAGCACTAGCAGACAGCGTACTTTATTGGATGGTGATGCTTCAGGAGTTTTGGTTCGCTGCGTTTCAGATAGAGAGAACACAATAGAAATATACAAAAATACATTAAACGGAATATGTACAGAATAGAATATATACAATAAGTATAAATATAAATATAAATGATCACCAATATTATATAAATTTAGAATATATATATATATATATAAATTTTGGAATCACTAAGTTTTATGGGGCAGCCATTTCAACATTTGTACGCAGATTGGCTTAAATTAGTTTGACAGAGTTTCTCCACAGGTGGTGCTATGCTTTGAAATGTTGTCAAGTCATATATCATATATGATCACATATATCTGCCATCATGAATTGAATTAGATGAGCAAATGTAAAAAGATAAAGGTGGAAAATCGTCCTCCTGATGTGGGTGTGTGAGGTCACAGTTTTGTGTTGGAATTTTTAAGTAGGGGAAGTTTTGAGTCACTAAATAAGTGCCCCTTGAAATCAGATTTAAAGGGTTTGTCTTTCAAAATGTCTGAATTTCAGCATTTTCGCAAAGTAAAAATGATGTAAATGTAAATGTTATGGGGTTTATGCTCCTGCCCCAGTCACTACCATAAATGGGTGCTTTGTTATTACTTCTTCTTTGAGAAAACATTGTCAAAGTCACAGACTGACTCACACTCAGCAGGAGTTTCCTGCCTGCAGCTGAGCTCTTTAGTCTAATCAGAATGGGCAGTGGTGCATTTCAGATGTGCTTTACATCTCTGATTGTGACGGAGAAGTTTTTGTGTTTGGTTGATTTAATTATTTCCATCTCCTTGAAAGATGTTTTGGGCTGTTTTACTTCCTTTGCCACCGCAGCACCGTGCAGGGAAAACAGGACTTGTTTGTTGAGATACAAATAATTTCTCTCATCTAACCCCATGATGTTGATCAGGGTCATCTCTCTCAGTAGACCAGATGTAGGCTGCTCCGTTACAACCGCTCTTTTGTCGGCCTCTTAGGAAAAGAATTAGCCAATTTCCTCTACCAGTACAGAGCATGTAGTTGTTTTTTCATGTGTATCACTCCACTCCAGTCAAACAGGAATTTCAGAACTTAAAACAGCAACTGCTCCATCTTCAAAATACCCCAAAAACATATTCTTACAGTATTGATCAAATTGCTTCTCTTTTAGCTCCACACTCTTTCAGTTTCCTGCAGCTAACTTTATTCACCTCTAGTAATCGCCTTATTCATCCAGTCTTTGGCAGTAATTGATGCCCAGTTAACACTAGTATGGTGTTTTCAAACCAGACCCCTGTGTGTGTGTGTGTGTGTGTGTGTGTGAGCTCATTGTTTTGGTGCTGTTGACATGAAGCTGCATTTATGCTAATGTGGCTCCATGTCTAATAGATGTGTAGGTAACTGTTTGCCATAACATAACACAGTAGTTTACAGTAGTATAAATTACGCTCATTGATACCATTCTCAGCTTTGCATAGACTGAAGGTAACAAAATCCACCTGCTAGCACTTCCACACACTCTGTGTCTAATCCAAAGTATAAAAACCACAATGGGGGAGGGGACTATTTTTTGGCCAGGCGTAGTCTCTTTGTCGAGTCTAGTCTGGCATCCTCTCGCTGGCGACAAGACTCCAGGAAATAGTCTGGCACATAAGCATATTCTCAAAATGTCTAGCTCCTCTTTGGAAGAATTAACCTGGCAGCACACATCTAGTAGCACACAAAGAATGTGTCAAAGCAGATGGTGGTTTTCAAGCGACTTGCCAGAGAGATTAGAAAACAAAACTGGTCACATTAACACTATTTTAAGTTTTTTTGTACTCACCACCCTCGTTATCAAGTTTCTAAATCATATTTATAACGAGCTGGTGTCAGACGCCTTGAGAACCACCACAAGCTGCCGTCGTGTTAGCACCACTTCTTCAGGCAGCTGCTGTTGACCACCCAACCACTTGAACTCTTTGCTTTACCATCGGCCGTCCTTTTCATCCTAATTGCGGAGCGCCAACACAAACGTTGAAGCGTTGTGAAGAGTAAACACGGCAGACCTCGGCTTCACCTTGCCCGAGGGCGGCTGAATGTGTTTGTTGATGACAGGGAAAGCATTTGGCAGAGTCTTGTTTTGCAGATTATTTCCTCTTGTGGATGGTGAGACTAAAATCCAATTGCATTCTCTGTTTTGTTGCGTCTACGAACACCTTTGATTAATGCATCTATGCTAATTTTAACCTCTGCACACGTTTATATGTAACAAATGGCATCGGTTCTTTACACGGCCCCTAACTGGTTCTGTGGTGAAACAGTGGAGCAGGTTAATGGAAAAAGGAACACAGGAGAGTGCATTAAAGCTTTCATTATTGGGCCCATAGTAACACGGTGGTACGGCTGCATCGTGCATGTGCCGCCCTCCAGGGTGATTTTCCGTGGCGGCCCGGGAGGTTGGCTCAGCCACTTTGGTTTATTGGTGCAGAAGGGCCTCAGTCAACAAAGAGCATGAGGAAGGTACGTATGGTTACAGTAGCTGTGCTCGAGTGAGCACACAGTTCTGACTTGCACTTATAACTGCTTCAGTACTTTAGATTCAGCCCTTTATAAACAGCCACGGCCTACTTCCCTTTTTTCTTCCCTTTTTTTTTTTTTTTGTGCAGTCATGGTGCCACTTTGTGTGTCAGATGATGTTTGCCTGAAAAACAAAAGCACTGTATTATAGTGAAACAGCCTGGTAGGGTGGGGAGTTCATAGAGGGAGAAAAGTAGATGAAGGAAACGGAGAGATGGGATAGATGGAGGGACAGGGAGATGGGGAGAGGGAAAATCGCTCAGATGAAAGCTGAGGAAGAGCAAACAAATGCCAGTGATGTAACAGATTTTCAGAGCAGGACAACAAGAGGAACGACTGAAGGCTGCGACCGATGAGAGGAAGAAGAAGAAAGAGCAGACATGAGAGAGAGAGAGAGAGAGAGGGAGAGAGGGAGAGAGAGAGAGAGAGAGAGAGAGAGGAGGCTCTCTCTCTGCCTCGTCTCCTCCCTTCAGTGTTCTCTGTGTGTGTGTGTGTGTGTGTGTGTGTGTGGGAGAGAGACAGGGCTGAGCTCAGCGGCTTGTCGTACCAGGTTTAGTCTGACCGAGAAGCGGCAGCAGCGGCGACGAGCTCACCTCCCTCCGCCGACTCACACACACGGTACGCATTTTTCTCTCTTTCTGTGGGAGAACCTCAACTCTGCTGCGTGTCAGAAGGGGAAACAGGAGTGAGCGGGTGAGGCTGTCTGAGCTGAAGTTGATTGTGCGGTTGCGTTTGAAGATTTCTGTTTTGGCAATAAGATGGAGATGCGTTCAAAAACCTGGCAGTCGAACTTAGGAAATCCGTTGTTGCAATAAAAGTTAGCTCTTTAAGCTTTAGGCTTGTCTTTGTGATTCAGTTTCACACTTGGACACAGAGCCTGCTGTGCTGTTTCCACTCCTGCTTGTTGTTTGCTCAGGATGTTGTCACTGAATGAAGGCCAGCACTCACTGCCACACTTTGCTCAAGGGCTATGTGTATAGTTAATGTGGATCATGCTGCCTCTGTCAGCGTGGGTGGCTCAGTTACGTGCTCCTTTCTCAGACAGACCCTTGCATGTGTCTCAAGTGGGATGGACTGCCACTGGCTGATAGCCAAAGCATGGATCTAATCGAGGCTAATGACAGAGAGGTTGGACTCTGGTTGCTCGCAACTGAGTAAGGAGCAACATCGAGGACGTTATGAAAACATGATAGCTCATTGATACGACGCTCTCAAGTCCAATTAAAAACCTAATGAAGCTTTAATGTGTCATTTTAAAACCAAATGAAGTACTTTTGATTCTGTATCTAGAAATGATATAATCACAGCAAAAATGGCATTTGAGATTCCTATTGTGCATTTGAGGACAAATTAAGCAATTATCTGTTGCTGGGATGCACTTACATAACAACAGTTTTCCAGGAATTGTTGTGTTTTTGCCCCCCCCCACGCCTCCGTAAAACAGGCAGGGGTCTTGGCTGCAGCACAGGGGTGCAGGCAGCTGGGCTGAAGCGAGTGTAATCAGAGTGATAGTACGAACCGAGGCCTGCGCTTATTCATTCCCAACAGCTGCTGGAGTTCAGCTCCACACCGCTTCCCACAACAAGACAGGGACTCATTTTCAAACAAGCATTCGAATGGTATTACACAGCAAAACACTTAGATGTAATCATATTAATTAATCATGGCCTTATAATCAGATTGAAGTTTTGTTTTCTTTGCATTATTCAGTCTCAAGGTGTGTTTGTGTTGGATGTTTTCAGTAAGAGTAGCAAAACCTTGATGTGAAAATACTCCATTGTGTTAAGTGCTGCGTTCAAAATCGTCCTTATTTGAAGTGCACTGACATAAGCAGTGAATATACTAAAGGTGTGTGTTATATTAGCCTCTGTGTTCTGTTATTGATCTTTTTTAGTGATGCAATAATAATAATCAAATTTCAAATCAAAACAAATCAAATTTATTTATTTAGAGCCCAAAATCACAAACATTGTTTGCCTCGGAGGGCTTTACAATCTGCACAGTTGTGACACCCTCTGTCCTTAGACCCTCGAACCGAGTCAGGAAAAACTTCAAAAAAACCCTTTATGGGAAAAAGAAGAAACCTGAGGAAGAGCCACAGATGAGGGATCCCTCTCCCTGGGACGACAGACAGACGTGCAATAGATGCCACATGTACAGAGAACATCATCAATCATATTATGGAATTATACATGAGTCGTAATAAGCTGTAGCTATACTGAGTTCATTGGTTTAGTCCATGTATGAAGATATCACAGGTAATGGAAATGAGTCTGTGAGTCCAGGTGCATCTCTAGATGTCCTCATATGGAGCTCTGGGCCACTCGACCTTCTCTCCACAACACAGACACAGATCATGTCCCCACCAGGCCAGTGAACCTCAGACAGATGGCATTAGCTTATTATGCTGGTTGAGGTTATGTTCATTTAGATTTAGACACAGTTGCGTACATTAAGCCATAGCAGTGAGTAGTATTTTATATACTCATTATTTTGTATGTTATTACTTAGGAATAGGAATTATAGGAGTAAAAACTACCATGGAGGTGCAGTGCAGTAGAAATAAACAGTATCAGACATTGATCCAATCTCAAAGTAACAAACATATAAGCCAATGATTATTTGAAGGAATAAAGTGATTTTTCAGTGACAGGAATAATTAAGTTTTTAACAAGCTAGGTTAGCACATCCACAGCCTAACGACACCTGGCCTTGTGTGGCCTTGTGGGTAATCTGTGTAAGTGATGTAGTTTAGTGGGCTTGCTGCCACTGAGGAGAAATAAAAGGTCTCATGGTATCATTACACCATCTTCTGCATCCTTCACAGCAGAGTTGGTTCAGACTGTGAAAAGCTACAAGCCAGGGTGAAGTCAATTCTAACAGCTTAAAATCACAGTCCCTCAACTACGCCTCTGGAGAGGGAACACATGTGGACATATTAATCCTTCAGTCGAATTTGGCGGGTAGAGTAACAAGTGGATCGGATGAATGATGCGGGACTTCCTGGTTTTTCTTTTGTGACGCTTTGTATTTACAGAATGCAACATATCATACATGGGGCTGTGAGTAGAGCGCAGACAGACACATTCAGAGTCTTGGAGAGGAAAGCAGATGTAAAAGCATAATTTGCGATATCTGGACGGGTGAGGAAGTAATTTCTACTGCAGCAGTAGCAGGCCACCACTCCCATGCCTCAGTCTGTATGTTGCAATCTGTTTCTGTATCAGATTATGATGAAATGCAAAGAATACAACTTTGAGTATTTCAGCAGGCATCAAATTTATTGTCAAGCTCTGATGAAGAAAAACACACAGCTGTTGTTAAGAGTCAGCATTCAACACTCCAAACTGTAAGTCAGTGACATACTTCCAGTTTGAACCTCCTGCTTGACACTTCAGCTGTCTAAATCCCCCTAACAAGAGAGAAATCCAGCTTTGATCAGCCAGCGTTTCCATTTCCTCATTGTGGAGCCAATCCTTGGTGGTGGTGTGAGGTTTACATTTCAGATGGCTAATGGCCTCGCTCACAGCTTTGCCATGCTGAGACCAGGGCCAAATTGCCTACTGCAACGCCTTTAATCAAAGAGTAGAGCATTATACTAATATTATGGCAGCCAGCTCGTTCCAACTTTGCCAAAAGTGTATTCACTTGGACTGTTGTGAGGTGCTTCAAGTGAAAAAAAGAAACATTTGACTTCATTTTTCACAAAGTCATTGTAGATCTTTAATACATCTACCACCCTTTCTCTCAACAACATTTACTCAGTCGCCTCCATGCTGTCCCTGAGTCCCGAGGCCCCCCGCCCCCCCGCAGTGATGAAACCGAGACTCCACTCTATGTGTGGCCCACGGACCCACCCAGCTACCCCCCACATCCCCTGTTTTGAAGGCTGACGTGCTGAAATGTTACAGTATATTGAAAAGCTGTCCGCACGAGGTTGAGCGCCAAGCAGCCCCCCTCCCATCCTGCTCCTTCCTCATGAAAGCTTAAACACGGACATGACACAACTTTACAATCTACTGTAGATCCTAAATCCATCTTTTTTTTGTTTGTTTTAGTCGACTTGCCTCCCAGATGCTCTGTGTGGTGACTTCATTACGTTTCATGTTAGCAGCAGAGAGAGAGCCTGAAAACCAGAGGTCCATTAGGACTGCGCCTGTTGGCTCTCGTGTCAGAAAATGCCCCACTGCTGAGAATTATCTCTTTATGGATTTCCTGTCAGGCCAGACAAGGATTCCGGTTTCCCTCCTGTCCTCCTCCACTCGTATGCAAACTTCAATACTCTTCAGTTAATTGTAGTCCATCAGTTCCCAACACATGTTGTTTTCAGTGGACAGTATGTTTCAAAACTGAAAAAAAGGATGCTTTTTTAACTGAGAGCAGATAATTAGATGTAGTGAAAACAAGTAAAATATGAAAAAGAGGCATCAGTCTACAGTTTAATCTTAGCCTTCCTGTTGAAACTGTGTCATCTCACCGCTGTGTGTGACTGTACCATGAAATTAGGTTGAACAAAGGGACGCACAGATCCATCTGTTTCTTTCCTGACACGCATTTCAATACCAAGGTGATATTAGTGCTCACTTTGTTGCAAATTTAAAATCTGTCTAATCCCTCCTCACTGCATAGAAGTCATAGAGGGATCACTCCCATGTGGGGACAGGATGGCACCGAGGGAGTGACGTGAGGCAAGGATACTGCATGAGGTGAATTTCTGTAACTTGAGTCAAAAGTCAGACGTTTTCTGAGTCATAACTCAGTCACATCTTAACACACATGATACACATATTTTTAGATTCAGTGTGACTTACGCTTACTCATGATCACTATCTTGAAGAAATGTTCATAAATGCACTTATAAAAGAAAAGAAAATAGTTCTTAATTAACAGGTTTTTAAGTTTTCCTCAGTATCATGATGATCCAATAATAGGTGTCTGTACATCCATGGCTACATTCACAACATTCACAACAGCTAATAATTCAACATGTATAATGGTGTCAGTTTGTTCAAAGTATAAACAAATATAGGCTAAAAAAAACACTGTAGGCTACAGCTAAATCACTCTGTGGCAAAATCTCCTCCTTTTTACATCTTGCAAAGCCCCAAATTATAGGAACTGTAGTTCCAAAATGTTTTTCTTATTATCTCCCATTAATGTGACCTTTTTCAATGCTGCACTATCAATATTTGTTTGACATAAATAAGGTTCACAATGTTCCTTTGACATTGTTCACATATTTCTGGTGCATTAACACTCTATCTGTTCATATACAGATTAGTTTATCAGACTTTGACCCTGTACCAGTGTGTTGAGACTTTGAAGGCAGCAGACGAATATGGGGACTGACACCATAACACGCAGTCAGTGCAGCAGGCTAATTAACAGGAGGTGTTTTGGGGCTCACTGTCAGGCAGCACGCTGGTTCAGCTCCTCACGGATGGCGCCGTGTTCTCCCCACCTGCTCCCCAGCACAGCTCTGAAAAGCTCCCCAGACTTAACCAAGTTTTGGATTGCAGAAGTGAGAGATTTTGAGCCATTGTGTTGTTTCCCAGCATGCATCGTTGCAAATCCATCAGATTCTGCCCACACCTTATCCATCCATTAGAGACCTTAGACCCAACATAGCTCTCATAGAGGAATAAATGGCAGTACTTGGTAAACGTGTCTTTGGTGATGCTTGTATACAGACGTGATGATAAGTCGGATCTGTCGGTGTCACTTTGAAACACTGACTTGAAACCAAAAGTGACACTGACTCCTCAGGAAGGAAATGTGAACTCTGTATATCCTCACCTGCTCTGAATCTGCCTTGTTTGTCTCTTTATACAGCCAACACATTTAGAGCCTGATCATTCTGATAGATTACAACACTGTAACTCCTACCTTTCTGCAGACTTTTCAAATGAATCGATACTCTGGGTCTCACAGTGAAACTGTTTACTACCTTGGCTCAGATCTCTCTTTTGGACTGTGTCTTGGCGGAGTCAGCTCAGGCTCTATATTATCAGACATTTCACTGTGCACTGCAGACCCACTCCGGCTGTAAATCAACCGCCATATGGGCTGCTCTCAGGATCTGCACCTCACACAGTAGCTCCCTGCCAGCCTGAGCTCCTCGGGCTTCAGCCGTGGACCCACCTCGTGCTGACAGATGTGTTAGGTCTTTGATGGATAAAGCCACTCTGACACTACCGCATGCTGGCTCAGGCTGAGTGTTTTCACGCCCAGCCAGAGCTGCGGAGGAGGTTGGAGAGTGGGTGGATCATCAGTGCCTTCAGTAATTTCTCTTAAGTTTGTTAGGAGTTGTATTTCATAACTCATTTCATCTCACTTTTTCATATCTCTGCAAATCATCAACAAATCCAAACCTTAATGGAAGTAAAATAAACTTACTAATCTTTGTGCTTTGTATCCATCACAGAGCACTGTTACACTGCCTGTGCCTCAACATTTGGTGCACTTACCACGTAGCTGACTACTGGCTGTGCTTGTGCATCCTTTGCATTGATGCAGTGAAACCAAAGAAATTAAAGGAGGTTAAACATTGTGATAGTGAAAAAGCACATTTTGGTACTTATGCTTAAGTAATGCCATTTCTGGTGCCTTATTTTCTAAGGTATTTTTGTGTTTATCCTCATTTTTTTATTTTAAGATGTGAACATACATACACACAACATAATACAGGAACTAAGGAGACTAATTTAAAATGACAACAATTCAGATTTTAATGAGAACCTTCTTTTTCATATTACCTTCCATTCTTTGCATTCAGAATGTAAAACAACTATATAAAATAGAGTGCATGTTTTTGTAGAAGTGCTCAGTGGATTTGATGCCAGTTCTACAAAGGGTTATTCTTGGGATCGAAAGAGCTTTATTGAGTTCTCACTAATCAGAAAGATTACTCTTTCTCTAGAAACATGACATTAGCTTTCAGCCAGCTGGTCGTCACCTGAACTCGGGTGGATTTAATTCTTAGGAAGTGCTCTTGATGCTGCTCTCATGCTTTCCAAGAACCCTAACAGATGACGGCGAATGCCTCTTTATTTCTGCACTGCGGCCAGCTGTGGCTCTTATCTGTCTTGTTTTGATGGCAGGAGTTTATAGTTATCTGCATGCAGGAAATAAGGTTGACTAAGATTCACGTTCTCTCATGATGATGGTGATTCGCCCTCTTAGAGAACTTGTCTATTCAGTAAAATCTATCACTACTTACAAGATCAGCATCATTGTCAGAGGACTGCTTGTATCAGGTTGCTTAATTCAGGCAGCCAAAGATCAGGCACAGAGAATGATACCAGATACTATGATGTCCTGTGGTTTTCCTGAAATCTAAAATAAAGCTTGTTTTCAGGTCATTTGCAGTGGGTTTCGGTTAACATTTCAAGACAGTTCAGGGTATTTTTATTTAGAATCGACAAGAATTGTGCAAATTTTATGAGGGAAATGTTCAGAATATGAACAGAATTTCAAGGTCTTGGAAATAGTCCAAACACTGAAGACGGATTTTCTTTTGTTCCCATGCCTTGAACATTACAACAGCACTTAGCTAATCTTTACACACACAGCTGATTAATCCAGCACCAGAGCAGCTGTTGTGTGAAACTTTATAGTGTGTGGTAGGCGGGGGACTTTCCTATTGCCCTAAATGGCTGTTCGTCCACTCACCCCTGGGCTCACCGTCAGCAACAATACAATAGCAGGCCTCCATTTTACGTGAACATGCTGAGCAACATTCTTGTCCAACAGTTGAACTTTGAGACAAATGTCTTTCATTGATCTCTGGTTGGGGGTTCGCTCATTGTTGCAACAAACAGTGGGACATTAAAGATGTCACATATTACATTAGCCAGAATAAATTGTCTTTTTTTTTTTGGCTGTAGGCAACGATGAGGGCTAACTGAATGTTCTCAGTATGAAAATGATGTGAACCATAGACTGCAGCCTTCACAGTTCCCAGATCTCAACCCAGTTCGAGGTCATCTTTGGAAGATTTTGGAGCATCTTTTTTAGACAGCTCTCCACCACTATCATAGACACACACCAAATAAGGAAATCTTTTGCAGGAATGTTGATTATCCCAGTAAAGAGACTTGAAGGATCTATGTTAAGTACCAGTTAAGAAAGGAGCTGTGTAACAACACCTTGTTGGGGCCCTTTCTGCTAGTTTTCCTTTTAATTTCACCCCCATCTATATGCGCTTCAAGTATACAGTATGAAGACTATGCCACTACAGATAGGAGCCATCAAAACATGACTAACACTTTCCTACGACTTGAAACAGGCTGATAAAATGCTAATGTTTGTAACACACGGTCACCAGATTTCCAGGAATGTGCTGTCTTGGTGTGAGCTAAACAAATAGATACCAGTGATGACTCAGCTGTTCAGCAGCAGCCTAGCACCTACGAAGATGCCGCCCTCTTTCACTCTGTCTGTTTCCATATTCTGTCCTTCATCTTTTTGTCCTTTCTTTAATATTCAATCTTTTTCCCCGACATAATGTTTTCTTTACCTCTGCAGCAACTCGTACACAGACTGAGATTGAGGATTTGTTAGAAGCTGCCTTTCCTTCAAATAATTGTTGACATAGACCGTTCATTCAGTGTTAGACCAGCTTTTAGGTTTTGCCTCTATGGCGGTGTGTTTTGATTGTAAGCTGAATAAATGGTAAAAGGTGCCCTTCAGATATAGGAAAAAAAGGCTCTTGTTATCTCTCTTTTCCCTGCTACTAAAAAGAAACTGGGTCAGAAATCTGCTGCAAGTGATGTTTAAACATTATGTAATATGTCATGGCATTTTATCCTGCATAAGCACTCCTCATGTTTTCAGGGGCAGAGGGAGTGGCCTGTGTTTGGTCTGTGGCGGTGTTTCCTGCAGAGCTCTGGAGGAGATGCAGGTCATTTCTGATACAGCGTGTTTCACTATAGGAAACTAGGGATCCTACATAATCATATGAATATGTATGGATATTTGTGCTTTCATTTGTCTTGTAGTTTATGGTGTAGAGTGAGCCTGTGGGTTAATCTATTGAAATAAATTCATTCATTTATTTAGATTTTATATTCATTCTTAGTATATTGTACTAAACTTGTAAGCGGGAGTTGGGAATTCAATGCAGAGAACTTATGAGCAAGTGTGGAAATTAATATGGAAAATAAAATACCAGTTCAATCAAAGCAGGTAAACTGAACGACTGGAACATATAGTTTACTCATGAATGCTGTATACACTTTTCTTTATCTTTAGACACCAAATGTAACTGTTACACTTAATAGCTACTTACTATAAATGTAGCGAAATCAGTATTCATTTCAGCTGGATCAGTGAATTCACTCAGGTGGGTGTGAATCATTTTCATTCATGTTCATTTTTTGTGCTTTTGAGGAAGGTTGCACAATATATTTTTATACTATCAACATTGATATTGCGATGTGAGCATGTGTAATTGTTACATTGCAGGACGTGCTGCTTCAAGTGAGGCAAATTTACCCAACCATCTTCTACTACAAGTTTTTGTTGTTTAATTTAAATGGAGAACTTGCAAGGTTCTCATTTCCTAAGATTAATCCACAGGAAAAGTCTGTCTCAGATCATTTATTATTTAGTTATCTTTAATGTTGTCGCCCATCTTTTTGTGTGTTTACACCACTGACCAGGAGCAAGCTGTCTTGCCAGTACTGACCTTAGAGGGAGTAGCCCAGGAGTCCAAAATGGAGAGAGCTATTGTAGCTTATATTGTTATACCAAATCATTTTGTTTAGCTTCTCCTCTCAGAGTATAAAGTTTAAACAAACCTCCCAAGTGGCCTGCAAAAATCTCCTGCTCTCGAAAAAGGAAAAGACAGATGGTTTTGCACCATAACTTCCCTCTCAGCTTTTGCTTTATGTCACTGCTTCAGCCAGGACCTGAAATATTTCAGCGCATCTCCTCCACTGTCCTTATGTGTTATCTCATCGACACAGCAGGCTGCTGGCTTTGGTCTAAAAGCCACATAAAAGGCAGACAAAAATCCCCCCCAAACTCAGACAGCAAAATTTCACCTTGTCTTAAAATACAACTTATGCTGTCCCCCCCCTCGAAGGAGAAGTACACAACCATACTCCACCGTAAGATTATGGTGACAGTGGTTTGCTCTTCTTTTACCTCTGTTAATCCAAGGAAGGTCGTCTCACACGCACAATTAAACCTTCGACTCACTCTCACCTCAAAGGCAGAGAGGTGACGCAATAATTGCAAATTATGAACATCTGCTGTCAAGGTCGAATTGAGGGCCTTAAATTACATATCCATCATGTTTTGTCCTTCACGGTAGAACAGATTACTTTGGGCGCAGCAATACTTCATGCATACAAAAAGTTCACCTCAGCTTTTTAGATTTTGTTTAAACAAAATCGGCTGTCATGTGATTGCCAGCTGTCGTCTTTCCCAGTGTTTGTAGTCAGATCTGCTGTGTGTGCCACTTAACCAGTCACACAGCACAGCTTTAAAAGAGACTTTTAAAATGACTGTCAATGTTGAGGTTACTGCTGATATTATTTTAACACTTAAGGTGAAAGCAAATAAAATGTAGGTATAATATATAATATTTAATAAATAATTGCAAAGTTCCTGGGGTTCCCATATTTTGGATTTAATGCATTTGTTTTTCAGCTACACTTAGTTTTTGTCTCAGATGCAATAATTATACAGAAAAGACAATTATCTATATATTTTTTTTAATTAACTGGAATTGATATTTTAGTACATACAGAGATGCAAACAACATCAAAATGGTAATGCCCACCTTTAGTGGTTTAAAAATTGTGGAATGACATGTCACATTTTTATCTCCAACAGTCCAAAATAGGTGGCTATGAAACTGCAGTTGTCTCATAATACATCTCTCCCTGAACTACTCGGGTCATCCTTCCCTTGTTTTCAAGCAGGTTGACCATTAACCCAACTCTGGGTAACCCTGAGAATGCAGGTCCAGTTCAGGAAAAAGCTTCGGTTCCAACTGTCTTTTTGCCCTTGAACAATATTTTTATTTCGTCCATGCAAAATCATCAGGACATACCAGAACTAGCACAGAAAACCTCTTCATAGATGACTGCTTTGCCTCATTCAAACAACTGTCTGGGCACTAACCTGCAAAAGACCTACTTCTTTAGATATTTACAGATCGGACACTTTGTGCAGTCCCAAATACCCTGCTATCCCAAGATATCAGACACGAATTTTAACAGTCTGATGCTTGCCTTCAAACCATTAACCTATGACTTAAAGTCAGGTCCTTTCAACCAAAAGCAGGTTTGGATATATAAAATAACATTATCAAGCAGGTGTGCTCATTAATTCAATTTACAGCGGTCTACAGATTTCACATTTCTAAAGTCAGATCATCTAAAATGTAACCCAAATTCAACCCTAGCTTTGATAAATAAAATAAAACCTAATTCTTCATTCTGGAGAGATGTATTTCAAACACTTTCTCAGACTCTAAACATAATTGAAACCAGTCATATATTTGGAGTTGCTGATGAAGTTGCACATGAACGCAACTAAATGTAACTTAAATGTTTTGCCGCTCTTTAAGGTAGATAAATAATATTACTGAGATGGAAGGAAGCTGCCCTACCTACACATTCCCAGTTGTCTAAGAACGTAATGTCTTGCCTTCAGCTTGAGGAAATCTGCTCTGGGGTACGTGGATCTGAAAACAGATTTCAAGATTAAAGTTTGTGGGTCCTTTCAAACACGCGTAAGAGCTCCTATGTCATATGAGCATGGGGCGCTCTCACTAACCTTTTACACTTGACTCCTTTGCAGCCCTTCAAAACATTTCTTTAACCTGCTATAATTCCTGTATTTGCTCTTAAATTCACAGTAATCATATATATATAACAAAACATGTTTTTTAAAAGAACAAAACATAAAGCTAGCTGCACTTGTAGCACCTGTACATTTCACAAAACATAAAAAATAATAAAGTCCCTGTGATGTATTTGGATCTACTGTTCCACCCCTACAGCTGAGTCACCCACCAGCCTCCACTCCTTGATTATCGTTTTTTTAGTTAAGACAGCTCACAAAATGCCACATGTAGTGATCTAACTGTGTCTGAAACTCTTCTCAGACAGCCTGTTATAATTTATATTCTTTATAACTGACACTTTAAGATTATTCTTGGCATCCGCTTTGTCTCTCTGTCAGTTTCATCCCCGCCCACCCACACTCATCTACATAATTAACCAGCGCTAATCATCAGGTAAAGCCTCTGTAAAGAGCATCCACACTGAGTTCACATGTCAGTTTGTCAGTCAAGAATAACAAGAAGATTGTTAATTTAAATTCCTGGACTGTTCAGGAGGGGAACTATCTAGGAATTCGCCTCCCAGCCTTCTAGTCACAAACTCCTAACCTTCACTCATCTCTGATTGTAGGCCAGTGTTTTGTAACCCTAAGGGAGTGGCCAAAGTTTAACTTCTCTTCCACTGTGAGACCATGAGCTCTGTTGATGCCCCTCCACAAAGCCTTGTTAATCGACCTCTGACGTTCAGTGACAGTTTCCTAATCTGTTTGCCTTATTGTTGTAAGTAGCTCTCACTGTTGGCCAGGCCACCACCTCAGATAGTGGCTGTAAGGTCTCTAACCAATCAGAGCTCAGCACTTTGATTTCCCCTTCCTGATTCACTGGGCGACATCCAATCAGTGGCATTGTTTTCTTTGTCTTTCTCCTTACTGAGTTGTGTGTCGTCTGACTGGGGATTAGGGCTTGCTGATGTCGTTCCAAGTATGACCGTGACGTCAGTTTGCCATGCTGTTCGCCGCAGCCGCATGGATCACGAACGGACCATTATGTCTTAATTAGGATCCTGCCACACACGAACCTTAATGAGAGCCAAATGTTGTGAGATGAAGTGATGAAAAGCCTTCAACTTGTGGACTTTTTGTGTGTCTGAGAGATGACTGAAACTGAACCGAACCAGCAGGGTTACTGCTGAACTGATGCTGATGCTTGCTAGCAGGACGGAGGATAGATAGCCACGGTGAGCAAATGGTGCTGGAGTCTGGTGTGTTTTTTTTTTTTTTTTTTGTGTTTTGTTTTGTTGTCAAGTGTTAAGTCGTGGAGGGAATTGTGTGTGAGGCCAGAGCTAAAACTCCAGTGAGAGAGCTTATTGCTGCTCTGTGGATTGGACTGTGAAATATGTCTGGCAGGTTGGCACAAATTTTTTTATGGTTCCAAGATCATGTTTCCTAATGACCTCCTGCCTTTTCCATGTTGTGCTGCCATAATGTTGTTGTTGGTACTCTTAAGCAAAACATTTCAACTGTCATAGCTAGAATAGATTGTAACAAAATTGTATACACACGTTCATGCCCTTTTCAGGATGAGTTAAAATAACTCCAGTGATCCTTTCATTTTTTTTACCCGGCGCCATCACAAGGTCAAATGTGTCAAATATTTGGATTATGACCAAATATCTGGATAACTAATGGCGTCAGGCTCTGCTTTATTTATGTTTATTTAGCCAAATGTTAGCATGCCAGCATGCTAAAGTAAAATGTTGAACATGCTTATCATTATACCTACTCCTCTAAACATCAGCATGTTAGCATCATCACTAAGGATGCATTATTCAGCATTCACATTATTCAATTATGAAAATAGTAATAAATTGCAGTCCTAAATTCAACCCCAACACCATTAAACACAGTGTATATTTGGGGTGGTACGGTCAGCTTCCATCTGATAAGCAGAAACAAGGACAACAGTTACAGCAAAGTGTTGCTTTAGTTATAATGCATGACTGATGCAACGCTGATGGTTACATCAGTCGAAATCCAAGCATTTGTTCTTGTAAACTAGTACAAGAATAGAGGTTGTGTGTGTAGTGTGGTAATGTTCTTTCATTTCCCCATCTTCTCTCTGTCATTGCCCTGATATGTTGCCAGGTATGTGTCAATTTATGTCCTCCGTTAACATTTTGGTTAAACTAATGTCTGTTTTTTCTTTTGTTTTCTGTCTCTTGTCTCCTCTTTTTTTTTCCTTTTTTATTATTCTTTGTCGTCCTGTGTGGCTGCGGCTTCTCCCACTGCTGCTGCTGCTGATGCTGCCCACTATCGTCCATCCTGCTGCACGCAAACCTACCACTACCAACATCTGGTCAACAACACATGGTGGACGCCCCCCTCCCCCTTTCCCCTCCTTTAATCTTCATCCAAAATCTCTGACACACTTTTTCAACCGCTCTCACTTTCTGTTCCTTGTTCTCTCCGTGTTCCCCTGCTTTCACTTTATTCCCCCCTCTCTCTCTTGTACTTTTCTTTTTCTCTCTCCACCCTTTTCCCCTGCTAGCACCATGCAGAGTTGAGAGAGCACCATGCCACCTCCGGTAAGCCAGTGACCTTTCAGAGGAAGGGCTAAGGGCAGTGCACACAGTCAGGGGAAGGGCCAGGGCTGGTATTTAGGGGTAGATAGAACATACGGGAATGTATGTGTGTTTCAAGTACGACAACAAGTTAATAGCAATTCACCCACTTTCCACAATTTCCCCTGACAAATGTGCTTGTTTTTCAATGCTATTATGTACTTAAACTGTCCTGAGGCTCCTGATAGTTATTTTAATTGCTCTGCCAGCACCGTAGTTTCTCCAGCAAAGGTCCACCCTCATTAATAAATCATTAACTGCAGTTTGTCATGGAGCAGAATTTGCATACAGTCTCTTTGACATTAATTTGTCCAAGGGCTTTCTTTGTACTTGCAAGTTGGATAGCCTGCCTGTCTGCAGCACCGCTGCTGCCTTAAAAAGGAACGTATACAGCTACATCCACATCTCAGATGATGACATACACTGTAGTCTGATAGGGCAGACAGGCACTGATACTGGATGTATGTTTGTGTGTGTTGATATCAGTGTGCATAACAAACAAGCTGTTCTGTAACTTGACAAGTTTATTAATTTGCTAAGTAAAAAAAAAAATCACATCCAATCACATGATCTTTTTTTAAATTCCCTATCAAAATGACTTTTCAGTGAGCATTACTGTCATCTGTACAAATCTATTTTTGAGCTATTTTGATGAGAACTTTGTGTAACATAATAATCCTTTTTGGCTTGATGGTTTTAGCACAGCAGGTCATCTAGGGCTCTCCCATGTGTACATGAAATCATTTAATAACATTTACATTGGAATACAGAAAGTACTCCACAACAGCCCTAACAGAGGTATGTTTAGCACAAGTTCTGAAGTTGCTCGGTGGTACACAGAAAGATTATGGAATAGGTCAGCTAATATAAAGCATAGCAATTATGACTTAATTATATTTATATAACACATGCACATACATGTATATAAATTTATACGGTTCTGTCAAGTTGAACAATGTTGGTGTACAGTGTTTACCCGATCCACTAATTGTTGTCCATTTTTGCTGTAAAATTAACCCCTCCCCTCCCCTTGGTGGCCTCATGTTAAAACAAAATGCTGCAAAAATCCCCTCTTGGTTGCCCCCCTGTCAGATAAAACATGATAAGGAGCCGTCTAGGCTGCCTTTTCAGTCGTGATAACATAATGCAGTTCACTCATGGGTGTCCTTAAAGTGGAGAAAAGGCGATGCAGGGCCAAATAGGCTGCATGCAGAAAAATGGTTAAATACTTAATATTTCCCCAGGTGTTTCATTACAGAGATGTAGTAGTTATACTTCAAATCTGAGTCACACAATAAAACAATTTTAATATGATCTCTTTAATCTTGTTTCATCATAATTGCATCGTATATATTTTTTATCCCTCAGACAGCCTGAATCAGTCACTGGCATTTAAGCTTAAGTTAGTTATTAAGTTAGACCAATCTTTAGTATATTTACCATCACAGTTTGACTACCAGCTATGACAAACCACCTGCACAAGACCTGGCACCAACCTGAGTGAGTATTAATGGCATGAAAACCAATTAGCCAGCAAACAAAGAAGACGAAATGAATATCCAAAAGTAATCTATCCAGGAGGTAGTAATACAAATGCAAACTCTACAAAACCCACTAAAAAAACAGACCTCGATTAAACATAGAAGTCCAAGATCACTAAGTGTTGTTTGAAACATTATCTTACCAGTATCATGTTGTATCTTACAACAAGTTAAAAAAAAAACATCTACTTCAACATATATCAAACAAAATATTTGGAACAGAGCAGGTTCTGTCAAAGGGTTCCTGGAGTTCATCTGACAGGGCTGTGGGGGTGCCCACCACTGATCTACAGTATTTCTTGACTTCCATTTGAATACCTGTGCATTGGCATTGGAAGAGACAGATTAAAACCCCTAACACTGAAAGGGACTTTCAAGGCAAGCTAAAAATCTGTCTGCACTTGTAGGAAGTTTTTTATGTTCTGGCATGATAAAATCAAGAAGTTCCATGTCAAGAATAACCTTTAAATCTCCTCTCGGCTCCCTGTTGATGTTTTTATGCAATGTGAGCTGTGTTGAGTTTAATATGGAGTGCTATTAGAAACAACCATATGAAAAAATCAGAGCGTTTCCTGTTAAACAGAGATAAAATGTGTTTTCATTTCATACGTTTATTTTTGGCCCTCTGCTGACAGGATGTGCTCCCATTGATTAGGAATAACATGCCTGCTCGCTTCATTATCACCAGGTAAACAAGGTGGATTCATAAAGAACAAGCACACATTGAGATTATCGGCTCTCATGAAAACCACTTTCCAATCAGTAGACATAGGATGAAAACAAATGTTATGTAAGTTATCAAAAAGGGTTATGAAACAGAAGGCTGCACCTAGCAGACGCTCCACAAGGGGGCTGTCTCTGTAGACGCTCTTTGATGTGAAGTAAGATGGCAACGTGTCTGATCTTTCCTGTCACGTCCTTCCTCTTCATCCCTCACCTCCCCGTCTCCTTCTCTCCGTCTGTAGCTGCCGTAGTGTGCGGTGATGACACCGTCCTTCTGACCCCAGGCAGGATGAGCCAGCGCCAGGTGAAGGAGCGGGACAAGGAGAGGGAGAAAGAGGCAGGCCTCCAAACGCCCAACAGGGAGCACGTTGCCACCCCCTCTACCCTCAGCCCGGGTGTCAGCTACAGCCACGGTAAGTTACAGGCCTCCTTTGCACTTATTTACTGCGAGAAAGCACTGACTAACATTTCTGACTTTGAATTTAACTTTTGAATTCCCTCATAAACTGTATTTTATTACCTGTGCTCACACCATATTCAGATCAGAACGATTGAAATACCATATTCAAATACAAAAAACAAAGTATCATGGCAAAAACTACTGTAATTACACTAATAGTGAAAAGGTCTTTAATTATTTCAACTACATAGAAACCAGCCCTTATTTATTGTTAGAGAAAGACCTGTGTTTTTTATTTCATTTTATTAGCTCTTATTGGCCTTGTTAATTAGCTGTTATAATAAGTATAATAAGTAATAAGTTTTCCTGTTGTCATGGTAAATTGAGCGTAATGTACATGTAGCCACAGCATTTTTTTCACATGCATTCTCTGACTCAAAAAGATAAAATGATATGAGTAGGTGGTACTTTGCCTTTCTTTCTCTGTGGATGGTAAATGGCTGCGTTTGTATCTGTTCAGCCTCTGTAAATGAAATGAAACACTTCCTGCAGGGTTTACCATGAAGCTATAATTTCATGGAGTTAAGAAGAAATAGCACATTCATCCTCTCACAAATGAAAAGTCAAGTTCATAAATAATGAAAACCACTCCTGCTCAGTTCAGCACAGTCAGCAGTTTTGTTGCTACAGTTGTTGTAGTATGATCAGTAGCTCATGGTGGCTAATGTTAGTAAGCTGATTATCTCACATTACAGTCATTTAGTTGACTTCATGACTCTTCTCTTCTTGTGTTACTTTACAGCTACCTTTTAACATTTACTATTATCTGATAATTGCCATTATCTGCCACAGTTGTTGCTGTTTAGCAAAAGCTGCTTTAAAAGTCTACAAGCAATTCAAAAAGTATAATCCCTCCCTTGTCTGGAATTTTCTAACATGACAGATTTGCATGGGATTACAGTTTCAGGTCTCGTGTGATCTAATTTTTATGAATCCCTTCACACGTGCTGGTGGTTGTAGTTCTGTTTGATGAGGCCGAAAGGAAGACCTCCAGTTCCTCTGCAGCAGTTGTCCTGATAAAACACATGTATATTGGCCGCCTCGTAACAGAAAACTCACAGACTCAATCAGTGCGGCAGTCATCAGTCTCATTGAACTAGAGCGTGTTGCCAACCTCACTTAACGTACGATGCTCCAGATATGAACATAATCCTGCTTCCTTTGTGTTTTTTAGAGACAATTAAAAGGTATTTCTAGCCCCAGGACAGCTGTCGGTGTTATGTTTAGCCTTTACCTTTCCCAGACGCTGTGGAGAAACAATGACTCATACTCACTTGAATGGTTCGCAGCATGCCCGTCTGCAGATGCACAGCCATAAACCTGCAGGGTGATCAGGTTTATGTCCTCTATTTTTGCGCTGCTTTTATAATTCTGCAATATTGAATTTCTAGTATGCAGTAAATCACTTTGTGACAGGCTGTTGGGGGCTCTCCAGCCTTAGTTTTTAATGCATCGTAAAAAGCACTTTGAATCACATTTGTGTATGACGTGTTATACAAAGGCCCTGTCTTCTTTACAAGACAAAATAACTTTTGAACTCAACTTTTGAGTTTTGTCATTTCAAGATGTCATCAGAATCCAGCAGTGTCTTTGGAAATAGTCATTTTGTATAACTAAGTTTCATTGTGGTCTTGTGATAGTCACACCACTGGAGATCAATCAAATAGTGTGATGATCTGTGAAGAAACAAGCTCAAGGGTAGATTTGGTTAAGGTCTTACATCACAATTCATACCTCCACCTTGTTCTTGTGTTACAGCCCCCTCTGGTGGATTCTCTGATGTGGTTAGTGACTCCAAGATTTTACTGTATGTCTTCTTAGTACCTGTGAGAATGGACATTTTTCTTTTGAGGAAAGTACAGATTCTTGTGAATGGCAAGGCAAGAAGTTTATTTTGCCCTCACTATAGAAGCTATAATGGTCACCAGTAGGTTTTCTTTTTATATTTTAATCAAGTCGATTCAATTAACTATATCTGGCCTGCTGTTTAATGGTAGTTTTGATCCAGATAGAGGTCATCTCAGCAGTTTCACAGTCTGTCACTATCACAGGTCATGTAAATTATGCATGTTAACCTTTGAGGACACGTGTGCAGGCAGTTTGGCAATTACGGGACCTCATAATCCAAGTGTGTGTCATTGGCTTTTACATTTGGTTGTTGAACCTTTGGACACATTTGGATAGCTCTAGTATTCTTTGTTTTGTTGTCACAACAGGTTGAATCCATTTGCATGGTTACATCTGACGTAGCAGCTAAGTGTCTTTTTCTCTACAGTTAAGATGGCTGTAAGCCTGCATCCTACCACAAGAGGGAGTAGGCATAACATGGAAATAAATATACATCTGTCTTCTTTACTGTCTGACTCCCTGTCACATGTATCACACACTTATAAGTGGGATGTGTGTGTGTGTGTGTGTGTGTGTGTGTGTGTGTGTGCAAAAGTCACATGTATGTCATTAACAATTGTGGTGTCATGTGCACTTATAAGTGGGATGTGTGTGTGTGTGTGTGTGTGTGTGTGTGCAAAAGACAACATTAACAACTTTCAACTTTCAATAGCCTATATACAAGCTTGGTCTGCCTGACTGCTGTCCAGTTCCCAGGGCCTATGGTGTATCAGGCCTCTGCCTCTTTGTGTGTGTGTGTGTGTGTGGGTGGGCATGTAGTTATTTATGTTTATGTAAATGTATGGGGAAAAAAAAAGAGATGTCTTCATAAACGTCACACATGTGTAGTAGTTGCAGACCACCTTTGTACAGCGGTCCTGAATATGACCTGCAGACTGTTTTATGCTTTATTCCTTTGTAAATTGTAGCAGCAGCAGCAGCAGCAGCAAACCTACAAGAATAAGTGTCTATTGTCTGTCCACCAACATGATCTTCTAACCATAACTGCATCTGTCATGCATGGAGTCAGTAAGAAAGCATGCACGCTTTTTTCTGATCCTCGAAGCCCTGTAGCCCAAACTGTGTATCCATGGCAACTGATTTTACTTCAACTAGCCCTTGGTCTTGCGTCAAAGTGATGACAGTCTGTGCGTCGTTTTTCTTGACCAGTGTTTAGATCGAGTCATTTTGTTCTTGGTTTTCATGCTGCGGTCATAAATGACTGAATGTTTAATGCGTGGTTCAGCTGTGCATTTTACTCAGAAGTACACACTCCAGAGTCACAGGGTGATGGCTGTTGCAGTGACAGAGTTATTTCTGAATTGGCACAAGACTGTAGGAGTGTCAAAATTCACAGCTAAGGTGTGAAGATTGATTATGAAGATAGTTCCTAGTTATTTTCCATAACTAATACTTTAAATTGATGCTGCTCAGTAAACAACATGCATGATTTCTAAAGGGTCATTCTGGTGGAACATAATTACATTTGATTGTACCGCAGCAGTTAAGTGCCTCACCTCTTACTGACCAATTTGCTATATATATGCACAAAAAACGCTCTCTAAAACCCTTGTTTCCATGGAGTTTTGTCGGGAATTAACCCTCAACCTTCCCTAAAGGACATGACATCACCATTATCAGGTATAATACAATTGTGAATCTTGTATTTTCTCCAGTGTCATTTTATTTCCAAATGACAACGTTATGAAAAGTGGGTTTGCTAACCAATTAAAACCTGGTTTCATATTTACAGACATTTTCAAATTAAATTAGTGCCAATGAATATTTGTATTAATGCACTCATTGGGGGTAAACCTGAATGACTTACAAGCACATATACTCCAACAATATTCTCTGTTATCCATAATATTTATCTTTAGATATGTACAACACATTTTTTCATAGCACTGATTAGGTTGTGGCCAGAAGTGCAACATGTTTAAAAGGTCTCAACTGATGGTACAACAGTGATTCCTTTGACATGTAATCACTTGTAATTGGCACTTCACTGTAAATAATAATGCTTGAGCCCTTGGTGTTTCATATTTCAGTGAAGTGACATAATTTCCCTCAGATGTGTTTGTGTTCGATTTTCTTGAGGTGCTCTCTGATATACTGAGACAGACAACCATTTCTGCATGTTGGACTGTAGGAAGAAACCAGAGCACCCTGGGGAAACACACGGGAACAGATTGTGGACAATATATCATTATTGGTTTTGTTTTGTTTTTAACTTTCAAATATCATTCATACATTCCTGGCCTCAACATCCAACATCCAGTCCTCTAATATAGAGCATTAAACATATATATCTACTCTATTTATGGTAACATGTTGTTTATTACTAGTTTATGATTCACAATTCTTTCATAATGTAGCTTGAGTGTTGTCTGGATTATTTAGTTTAATCCGAGTTTTGTTGCATCATCACATACGCACAGACAGACTCTGGTGTCTGGTCTGGCTGCCAAGTGAGCCTTCTTTTCTTCATGACTCACTGAGAACAAAAATAAACCAGAGAGGTTGTTTGACAAGGCTTCTTCAATCGGCTTTGAAGCCGCTCTCACTTTAACCGCCTTTCCCTCACTTGCCCTCCCCTATCCAGGTAAACAGAGTCTACCTGGATAGAGAGAGGAGTGGAGAGAGAGAATGATGAAGATGGTAAGATAGTGAGAGGTGGAGATGGAGAGATGAAGAATATATACCTTAAACTGAAAGAAAGCAAGTTGTTGTGGAGGACAGAGATGGAGAGGAAGGGAGTGTAAGAGCAAGAGAGCAGGTGGGGTCAGCATGGATTTAAGCTCAGCCGTGGGGATTATGCTCCGTCAGACGGGGTTAACAACATTGAGGGGGCTGGTCTTATCTGCACCTACAGCCACTGCCAATCCAGCGTTCTTTCTTCCGCCCACGCTCTCATCCAATGACTAACTGAGCCTCGGGAGGCCTGAGTGCTAAGAGGGACAAGGCTTGACAGTGGAGATATGTACTGTAGATAGCGAAGAGGCTGTTGAAGTAAACGAGGACGAAGATTATAGAGAATATGTCGGCCTTGGGGCCAGAGCTCTGCTCGGACGGCCAAAGGCTGGCCTGGATTGACGTGACTTGGATCTAAAGCAGGAAAATGTGTGTTTTCAGCATGTTTTGGGCAATTCGAGTCCTACCACTTGACCTTGGGACACGTTTCTTTTAAGTTTTACCCTGAAGGAACACAAGGTAAACGCAAGGTACAGTATTAAGAAGTGCCAGATGACAAGGTAGCACTTGTTAGTTTTTCAGCTTTAGCAACAGCCCCCCCCTTGTCAATTTCTAATCTGTGCTGTCTTGTTTGCATTACTTATGGAGGTGGCTCTCTTGAGGATAGAATGAAGATTGCACTGACCTAAAATGACTTCTGACTTCCCCAAAGTTGAAATGTCGACACAAACAAGGGCCATGACTACTGAGTTCTTCAGTGTTCTTATAGTGAGACGAAGAGGAGAGGGATACAGCAGAAGAGTGTTCAAAAAGCCTCTTTGTTGCACAGCTTATCCCAGGCTTACAGGGTCTACTTGTAGCTTTTATGTAAGACTAGATGTGTCTGTCTACATGTGACCTGCTGTCTGCAGTGTATGTATCACTTGCACTGCATGGTGTCAGATGTATCGAAGCTTCTAGGTTACTGTGTCATAGTTTTTCTGCTGTTGTCATGGAATGTTTTGCCCAGACATGTGACTTCTGAGGCAATTCTTTTAATCTTCTCTGCTCTGTTACAAATAATTTCATTCACTATCATTTTTTATGAATACCTACAAAGCAAGCTTATTGTCCTCTGGTGGTTCTGACCTTTATGTTCCCATCAGTATGCCATGATAAAGAGGGTCTTGCTGATATCATCAGAAAATAAAAAGATTATAAGCTCAGCTGGCTTTGTTTTGTTTTCAGCCATTGTACACTCAATCTGATGATATCGTTTCCTGAAAGAATTCACATTTGTCAGGGTAAACTCGCTGTAATTTATTTAGGTAAAAGCAAGTTTACCCGGTAAATGAGTGTCCACAGCCATTCCAGCGGCTCTGTGGGGCTCTGCTTGGACATAGTGATGCTCTTAGCTTAATGCTAACATCAGCATACTTCGTAGCATGCTAAGCAAACAAGCACTAAACCAAAAGTGCAACTGAGGCTGATGGGAATATAATTCATTTTAAAGCCAAGTTGTTGATAAATTCAATTTTTGACCCTATAATTGTGCTGGATGTGAACTCAGAGGTTACCAGTGGTATTACAGTTAGTGTGTGTAGCAAATTCTGTAGCAAAACACAGTTGTCAAGACGTTCACTCAAAACCATAAACGTCTAACTAAGTCATCAGGATTCAGCCTTGGGCACCACAGATATCTGAACCAAATTCAATCCATCTAATAGTTTCCAAAGTGGCTCATATTCCAAAGTGCCCTAAAGGCCCAAAGTGGTGGACTAGTTGGCTGACATTGCCATCTTTAAAGCAGATGGCTAATAAAAATGGGCACAGTAACGTGTCTGAGGTCAGGTACTCCTCAAGGATGCAGATCTAGCAATAACCAAGTCTGTGTTGGCTAACTGTTCCTCAAGGCACCTATAGATCGTCACTCACCCCGGTACTAGCCTGTTTGACTTGGCAGCACTACCTATACCTGACACCAGCACACCTGATACACATGACACATAAAGTACTGGAGCAGGTAGACGTGGTGCACAGGTAACTCCATCCACCCAGTCATACCAAAGAGCTGATATTTAAACAGTGCCCACATTTGTAGCTGAGACAGGAATGCTTTTCACAGAAGGGTGGCTAAAACTCGAAAAAATCGTTATAGGAGTGGGTAAAATGTTTGTGTTTGAAATAAAACATGAGGCATGTACCATAGGAATGCAGAAGGCAAACCTGTGTTTGAATGAAGACAAAAGTGCAGGAATGATGGACAGATTGAAAGCAGACTGAATGTTTACAGTATCTTAATGCTTCATTATGGTTTAGCTCTTTTTGTTCAGTCGGTGAATGGGGTGCAGCTAGGGTATGCCAGAATCAGTACTCATTAACAAGAGTCAATCCTTGCTTCACTGAAAATAACTAAAAAAAGACCCAGATGATGACTATACTTAGTTTCTCAAGTGCCTCTCAAATGCCATTGGACCAGCAGAAAGGGACCTTTTCTCTGCAAGCAGGTTAATTAGGCCTGGGATATGAATTATACATCCAGAACATCCTAATTACCTGTGTTAATTAAAGCACAGAGTCAGACTGGCAGAGCTACAAATTTACCAGTTTTAAGATTCATCAGTAAACTCAGAGACAGTTATCTCAGGGGGGATTATGCTGTTTACCTCTTCAAGCTTTATTAGATGGAATGTCTTTATGGACTGTTTGTAGCAAGTGTTGATGGTATGATTAAGATTTTTGAATGGCTAAAGTAAAATAGGACAGGTCAACTGAAAGAAGGTGAAGATGCCTGTGGACTGTGGGAGGATCAACAGCAGACAATGTGCCTTTCAGATTGAGTTTCAAAGACAAGGCCCAATGCCAAGGCTATTCATTTCTGCACAGATACAGTAACCACTGGTGCCCTTGTAGAGTCCTTTTTCAAGGCACACTATCTTATGACTTGGTGTGAACCTTCTTGATGACCTTAGTTATCTTTCACAGCGTTGAAGACATCATCTAAACAGGTTTTTCATTCTTATGGCTGCTGTGTGTATCCAAATATCTAAGTATTTAAGCATTACTGATATAACATTTTCAGGAAACAGTGTCCTAAGTGCATCACAGATGTCTGCTGACAAAGCAGTTTACCCTCAGTATATATACCCTCACACTGGAGCATTTTCCAACTGACACTTTATGTGAATCTAAATTCTGAGTCTGTAAAAGCTGAATATAGTACATATAGGTAATATAGCAATATGAAGATGAAGATCAACTTTCCTGTAGCTGTTTGTAGGTTTTACTGAAAGTAATTTCTTGGGGAATATAGAGGAATAGGGTCAAATGAGCACTGGTGTGAAAAAGTTCTTCCTTCTGTCCTCAATAGAGCTCATGTTTTGTGATTTTCTATGCCAATCTGTGTGGTGGATGTGTGTGTGTGCACCCAGTCTAATGCATAGCAGTCATAGTTTAGAGGCTGCATTACCTGAGTGATGAAGACAAGACAATAGTTGATAAGGGACATTTCACAGCTAGTTATGTGAATATTCATTAATAACTTATGGTCTATGTCGGCCATTAAGACAACAATGTCTTAAGAGCCTATTGACGGAGAAGTCAGTGTTCCTCTGAACAGAACTTAAACCACGGTGCCAATAAATCTGTGTTGCTTATGCACGACTTTCACAGTGGTAAACCTTTACCATGCTGACCTGGGATATTAGTGTTTGCCAGACCATAAACCTGTCCAACTACAGAAAACAAGCCTTGCTGCTTGCCTGATACAGATATGAATACAAATATTGTTCTCACATTCACTGTGCTAACCAGCTACTGCTACTGTACAGCTAGTACCTACCGTGTTACATCATCAAAAATACTATACTGTTGGATAAATATAAAGAGTGTTTGGTAGAGTTAAGAAAATTCAATTTTGTATCTGGTCTAGTTAAGCTCAGTGTCTAACAAATCTCTTATTAAATCATTTATATATTCATTTCATCGTAGAAAGGTGTAATGTACAATACATTCAGGTAGTCTTTGAGAAAATAATCTTAAATTTATTTAGTAGCTGAAAGGACAAGAATGAATTTGAATCTCAGCTTGCAAGCCAAAGTTCTTTTAGTGGTCATAAAAATTACTTCAAACCTCAGACTCAAGTTTCCATTAAGCTAAAAATCAGATACATACATAATGTACACCTGTCTATCCACATGTATTGAGTATATAACTTCATGTGAATTAATGGGAGATGGGATTCTGAGTAGATAAGCAGATATAGTACTGTATTCAGATTCGACAAAATAGGTTTTAAGAACGAGTCCATTGTAACACAAACCAGAACTGGCAGCATTAAGGGAAAACAAACACTCGATGGTGAACCTCTCCAGGTCAGGGACTGAATTTGGTTTGGGCAACTGGATCTGAATATTTCTTGGCAGTTATGTTTTTTTACTCCCAGTGGCTCTGTTGTAGCCAACCCAGCTGGCAGCCAGGAAGCTGCCAACTGGGCAGTCCATTCAACAGCCACGATAGCTGCTACCTGGTCATGTTAGCCACTAGCTGGAGGGCAGGAATATCAGTAGCAGCTTGAGCTTAAGCCTCTGCTCATTGTGGTCTGTGGCTCGAACAAATCTGTCCGGCCTCTGACAAGTGCTATAGTTATGTTGAGAACACGTTTTAAAATTGTGGAAATGTGGTTTCCAATTTGAATATCTGTTGTGAGATGTCATAGGAGTGAACTAAATTCACTTGCAGCAACATTACAGATATATTAACGGGTATTGTTGACGTCACAGACATGCCACTCCTATGACTAATCCATTAAAATATGGTTGAAAAGCGGTGAAGTGTCCCTTTGAATGTAAAAATCATGAATCACAGATGTAGAGCGAAGGAGCAGGAGAGAGAGAGGAGATATGAAACATAAGGGCTATTTTCAAGCTAAGATGCAGCTCTCCTACCCATCCGGAGGAGAGGGAGTAGGAGGGGCTCAGCTTATTCGTTATTAAGTACTTACAGGCTGCTGCTTTCCTCATACACACTCGCAGAGCAGAGACAGGAGTGTGTGTGTGTGTGTGTTTGTGTGAGGGAGGAAGGGAGCAGTCTGCTGAAGGAAGCGTAGAGGAAAGCGGCATACTGCACCGGTTCAGCGCCTGGTGTCTGAACTACTCAGCTTTTTCGCTTGGCTCTCTAGCTGCGTGGGACGGATCGGACTGCCTCCCGACCCCCCTGGACCCTCTACCCTTGAGTCTCCCCATTGCTCCCACGCACCTTCTCTCCCTTCCTCGCACACGCCGAGGAAGCTCCCCGCCGGCCCCATGATGAAGGAGGAGGGCCTGCTGAGTCGCCGCCGTTTCTCCACGTGCGGCGGGACGGCGTCACTTCGACCTCCGCACCCGGATGGACGCAAACTCATCCGAAATGCCTCCTTCGGGGGCTATAACGAGCTGTCACCCATCTCGCTGCCAGGTGGGTGTATGATGGTGTGGAGATGGTATTTTGTGGACCTCCATACTGGGAAGTGTTTCTGGCCCATTAGTGAACCCTGTAGCTTTACCCCGTGATTGACTAGTATCTTTGTAGCAATGGATGAAAAAAAGTGAGCAGACCTTGGTTACTCATTTAAAGTTCTGTTCAGATGCACTGCTGACCGTCAGTGGCTTGCATTTGAGTGCTCTTTCAAACTGAAATAAACAGCGAACTCATCATCAATACACTGTAAGCTTGTGTGGACGGCTCTGTCTTTGGTTTCAGTGAATGGTTTCAGGCTGCGTTTGAATGAGGCTGGCTGCTGTGACCAACATATTTCACTGCTCTTAGGTTTCTGCAACAAAGAGCACATTGTTCATGTTTGCAGGGAGAAAAGAAGCTAAAGAAATGTGCATTTGAATGCATTACCGCCACGATACCACAGCTGATAACTGACAACTCTCTCTAACTGTGGATATTCTGTATTTGCAAATACAATGTAATCCATTCTTAGAAATGGAAGTAACTGTAAACACACTTCCATTTCAGTTCTCCTCACTCTTTGTGTGATTAGAAAGTACAACAATACTGCAGCTGTCACGCATAATTTTCCATTTTTCAAAGGAAGATTAAATGGGTTTGGACGTATTTGTGGAAACAGCGTCTAAGCTTCAGCCTCTGGTGGGAGTTTCTCATGACAGCTGTTGACTGACATCTGGGAGCTGGCGTTGCTAGGAGATGCGTTGTCAACTTCCAGTGTCGGTATCGAAGGGAGCACTTCATAATTGTAAGACTGCAGATGCAAGACGTTAGCGCTAATTCCCACTTTTCGTTCATGTTATTTCAACACCTACTGAGTCATCGGCAGCCGTAGTTGCACGTTATAGAAAGGCGGGGGTCTGGCACGTCTCTCTAAATGACAGCCCCGAAAGACGTTTGGAGCTCTGAAATCAAAGCTTGGACACTGAGCAGTGGCCAACAACGCTGCCCTACAGCATTGTTTTGTCTGTCAATGCTGACGTGACCATATGATAAAATCTATTTAGAGCCCTCCCACAAATATATTCCACCAGTCAAATTACTGTACTGACATTGTTAATTGGAACCAAAACATTAATTAGTCCTGGGGTAAATTTCATTTCACATCACGATTCACAATTCGAAGATAGGTACAAAAGTCAGAACACCGAGGATATTAGCACTGATTCTTTGGCTAAAATAAATATTTATTTTAGTTCAACTTTAAGTAAAAAGGGATTATTATATATTATAATTATGTGTGTTCATACCAATGTAAATAATCTCAATTATAACAGGCAACATATGGTGTCTGTCTCCTCAAATTAAAAAAAGAAGTGCATATGTATTTCTTTGATGAATTTTGCTTGGTCATAGCTCTTAGATGTTTGTTTGTGGCTCCTTAATTCAAGGTCTCTCTCTCCTCCCTCCACAATTGGATTCAAACAAGCCTGTGCAGACTAATGACTGAGGAAGGCTCAGGCCTCAGCTCACTGGCTGTTTTTTACTCCGGTTCAATGATTGTTCGTGAGAGTGCAGTGATAATCCTTCCTTTTGAGAAGTACACCAAATCCCGCAGAACATTTAGGATTAAATCAGTTTAGTGTTCATTTGTGAAAGCCCTACCTCTGTGATCTTTCCTTTGTTTGTCCTGCTGAAGAGGGCAAAAACCTGGAGGCAGACAGCTGGCAGCCCTTGGAGCTTTGAGAGAGTGGATGTTCTCTGTTCCACCTTCACAGGTGACTGTTTTTAACCTTTATTAATCCAGGAAAGGCTGACTGCACACTAACACTGCCACACTTTGATGCAGTAAGTCAGACCTCGTACATCCTCAGTCCTCCGCTGTTTGCCAGTGAGCCATGCAGTCAACAAGTGCCTTGCTCTGGTGCATCTCAACTGTAGTTGTTGAGGGGAGGGAGATCGTTCGCCATTGTCTTTCTCCCCTCAGACCTTTCCTTGTCTGGGGATTCAAGCTGCTGACCTTCTGGCCATAAGCCCAGTTGTTTTCCCTCTAAACTAGCACCTCCTGCAGCAGTAACAAATAACTTGAGCCTCGAGACGTTGTCTGAGTCATGGTGTTTGTCTCTCAGTCAGTACCAAGCTTCAGCTCCATTCATTGCTATTTTAGATGCTACCAGGCACAGACTCTAAGAGAGACCGCGGGAGACAGCTTGTGCAGGCGGGTTGCACTTACTCACTTCCAATTTATTGTTATTTTGGATGTACGAGGTCTGACCTTTTCTTTCTTCATATCTTTCTTTGGTGTATTGCACCCACATCAGCTCCACGGTGGAGTCTGCTGATGTGATTGTTCCTACTGTTTTGTAGCTTTAACATATTTGGGATTAATACCCTTTGAAGCTGTGTCTCAGAGAAAGCAGCCTCGCATGAATGGTTGATGACTCAGTTTTTGTTTGTATGCTGGTAATGTGTGTGTGGTGTCGACAGCTCTACCTTCCGCCATTCAACTAACTGTCTCTAGCCATTTCATTTCCTATTGTGACTGGAGCAATACAGTACAATACAACGATGAGTGTTTGTACCAATATCCACACCTTTTATAGAACCTCACTGAAAAATACCTACAATTCCTACAATAATTACTTTTTACAAAACCAACTAGAACAAAAAAAAAGAAAATCATCTGCAATTACTCCCATAATCAATGTATCATTTAAGTTATTGTTGAATGCAGATTATTTAATGATTGATTTGATACCTAGTTGGAGCTTTTGTCTTCTTGCTAGAAAAAGTAATTTGAGAGACTCTTTTACTAAGCAAACAAACCTAAGCAAACATTTGATGCCAGATGTTGTTTTGTGAAATTTTCCAATACTCAGTGCTATAGCCTCATTAATTGGTTGGAAATTGATTGGTTGATCAAAATATGGAAACTGAATATCTCTGGTTTGGTCGGACAAAACAAGTTTATTCAAGATCAGTCGTCATAAAGGGCCTTAGAACAAAAGATAAAAAGCAGGTAATCAACAAGCAGCACACCTGAAATGCAGACATAAAGAAATATGTTAAAACAAAGTATTGCATTAAATGAAACTAAAAAATAAATAAAAGCAAATCTAGTGAGTCATGTGGGCCATGAGCTGGTTCTAAAGATCCCCACATATTTTAAATTAATGAAATGAATGCCAGAGAGCTCCAAAGTTTTGGAGCTACAACCTCAAAAGCAGTGTCCTTTTGTCTTGAACTTGGATATACAGATGATGATGTAGGGCTGCCTTAACTCTTTAGAGTAGACAGGTGTCTGACCATGCAAGGCTGTAAAAGTGATCACAAGAATCTGGAATTGGCTGACTATAGTTCTTTTATTGTTGACTGATTATAGAGAGCACACAAAACAAATAGTGCAAATTACATTTTTGAATGAGGCACCTAAAGAAATTACCTTTGACTTGGGTGTTTTTACAACTATCTGACATATTATAAACTAAAAAGTTAATCAGTTAATCAAAATTAATCAGTGATGTAAAAAATCCTTGGTAGCATCTCTACCGATGTTGGATCTTTTTGGCTGGTACAAAAAAGTACCAAGGTTCACTACCAACTTTGATGGCCAAAGTTAATAAATGTTTTTTTCTGGTAATGTTTTTTTTTTCTTTTCTTTTTGCAAAACATTGCAGTTTTACTGTCCTGAAGTTTCCTTTAAATATCAAAAGACGGGACACCAGGTCATTGCCTGCAGTCTTTACCAAGGGCCAAGGAACAAAACAGCATCTGACAGAGTACATGAACTTGGCCTGGGTTGCCTATAAATAGAACACCAGCAACTAACAGCAGCCACGGTAATACAACCTGCCTCATGCCCCCACTCTCATCCAGACACATCCTGTTTGAAATATCACCCATTCCACGAGATAATGTGCTTTTTGTCTCGTCAAGCTGCCTGTGTGCAGACAGAATAAAAGTACAACCTTTTTAACGTGGATTGGGTCAGTTCATCTCGGTCGTTGTTAGGTTTGTTTGAGCAGTACTCTGACAGGCTGCATAGGAAACTGGTTTGATGGCCTGGATATTAAAATGATTAAGGGCTTGGCTCAACAGGCTGGGACTCAGCTGTTCTGGTTTGAAACTCAGGATTTCTGATACCCCTACAAACCTCTGTAATAACCCACAAATACACCAAGTAACATTTTATTGTTCATTTGTGTAACCACTACCTAATATTGAGTAGATGCTTCCTTTCATGTAGACTCTGCTCTTTCCACTCTGTTGTTTACTGTCGCTTCCGGGAGGAAGGAGGCCGGGGACTAACTGCAAGACAAATTGATTTGGAGGTTGAAAATGGGGCCTTTATAAAGCTAATTAAGGAATGGAGAAAGCTTTAGTCTTGTGGTCAATAATTAGATGGAATCATGGCTCATCTTGACGCCAGCATGACTTGGCATACTGCATGTTAGAACAATCAGTGGAGTCTCTGACCGTAAAAGTAACATAAGGCGAGATAGTTTTTTTTTTTTTTGTTAATACCAAGAGGGAATAGTGCGCAACAGTGAAAAGAGCAGACGTGTGTTTTACACTGAATAAGATGGGCCTAAAGGGATATTAAAGTATCTCACAGTATATTAAAGAATTGTTAAGGCTTTCTTTCAAAGGGAAATTCCACCAATTTTACACTTAATCAAACAGTTCAGTACAGTTCAGCCTCTGGAAAAAAAGCTATATTATGTCTTCTGTGCCTTTTGAAGGAGCATTCCAGAGTCTAAGAAAATAACCCTGTTGTTACCAACTTTGTCATATTGGTATTGGTTTTGACCATTAAAATTTTGAATCCCCCCGACTTTATGAAAGTACAGTGTGGCTTGATAGAGTACCTGTGTCTTTTACTCCTGCTTTAAAAACTTGTATTACTGTGTTCAAAGGATGTAGAATGACACACAGTCTCAAAAACAACCTTGTCTTTACTTGTAAAACTAGTGCAAGCTGTTCGTTCAGGGAAAACCATATTGCTTTAAACTTATTGTTTCGTTGCAGTATTCTCTCATCCTACATTCACCCTGAGCCACAGAAGAGCTGAACTGTGTCAGCCAAGCAGGTCATTCCACACAGTAACTTCCACTAATGAATGAAGACTTTTAGATGTTAACTTGAGCATGCATATTAAGTAAACTGATGAGTTCATGTACCACTGTCCCCAAAACAAATATCTGTCATTGAATATACTTAACAAATTTGTACTAAGTCGATATCGGACATTTGAAAAAATGTATCTTTGAAATATTCCAATTTGTATTGGGGAGACAGCCATCTTTCAGTGTTTATTAAGCCAACATACAAGAGACACTGTTGCCATGGTAAGTTTTCCACAGTAGCAAAGACTTTTTTTGCTCCCTAAAATTGATGTATTCTGAAGAGTAAATGGGTTGACAGCTTTTCCCTCCATTTGTTGTTCTCAGGTCTCCTGTTGCCATGGTAGTCTTCACATTTTCTACAAAATATAGCAGCATCAGTGCAGACTACTGTATAAGCCATTATTTCTTCTAATCAATCTGCTTTTTCATTAATATGAGCTTTGAATGCAACTCAGTTCAGTCCATGGTGAGGTAAGACTCTAAGATACCAGTAGTACGTCCACAGTGGCTTGACTTGGAGCCTTCCAAAAAGATATAATGAACTGTTTTTGGTGTGTTAGTGGCTTGAAAATAAGCACATTTTAGTTGGAGAGGCAGCTTCAGCAGTTGCATTAATCATGATTAGAATGAGATTAGAAGAAATGTGGAATTGGCGTGAATGTCTGTAAAATGACATGTAAAATGCATGGACATGGAGCCATAATAATTTCAGTGTATGCTTGCCTTATGCTGCTGCGTGTATCCCAGCAGAGGCTGAGCTAATCCGATACCTCCATGGGCATAAATAGATAATGACCATTTTCTTGCTGCCTACAGTCCTTGCAACAGATTTTCTCTCTGTATGTTTAAGCAGAGATAGCAGAGACAAGTCAGTGATAGAAGAGGTGACATTCTTTACTAGCTCGATCAAGAATACATGTTCAGAGTATTTGTGTCCAATCTCAGAATACGTGATATGCACAGGAATGAACTGAACTGAAGTGTTGTCATGATAATCATTATCATCATCATCATCTGTTCCGCTGTCTGTATCCTATGGGTGATCTCGACTCTTTGTTTTGCAAGACAGAACATTAATGTGTAAAAACGGTCATTGTAGCAGCATACAGTGCTTCCTGTCTCAATGCCTTTGCTCTCTTTTCCCCTTTCCTTCTCCTCGTTTATGATCTTTGATGCAGAGGGAGATCACTGCAGCTTTAAATTTTAAAAGCAAATGCCTCGGTTCATCTGCAGTGGGGCGTGAGTCCTCCACAACTCCAGCTATACACACTCATACACACCCCCCCTGACATTCATTCACTTACAGCAAGGTTTAGAGGTAGCTGTTTTGCACTCTGAATGTCATGCTAAGCTAAAAAAGCTTAAAAAAGAGAGAGAGATCAAATTAAAACAGACTCATTGTTAGTCACTTATTTTTCATTGATCCAGTGAAGTCTCCCAAAGGATGTTCATCTTTAATAAATTTGTTCTAAGTTGAAATTCTCATTGATGTCGTGTGCTGTCTTTCATTTCTCCTATATTTGTCTTTCCATTTTAGAGCCCTTTCCAAGTAGTTCACAGTAAGAGAGAGGTTGAACAGGCAGGATACTATCTGGATTGGATCTTTTTTCTGCCATGCTTTGTGAATTTGGCTATAAAGATGGGTGGATTATATTAAAATGATCCATTTAGTGCTACAGGTGTGTGGGAGAGCTCTGACTATATTAAGGACCCCATGAAAGAGGTTGCTGTGTTATCTCGTGTAACCATGGGGCACCTCACTTACGATGTGCAATAGTGGATAAGAATGCCAAAAACTGGGTGTTACAAGGTGTTACATGACTAATTAATCTCCTTGGTTACTTAAATTACAAGCCGCATTAAACAGCTGTGGGCTAAAGGAACGTCCAGGCCTCGTCTCTGTCAGGCCACAAAATGAAACAGATGGGATAGCAGTGTCCAAGAAGACTCTGTCGGTGAGTCAGGACTTTGACCTCACCCTGCCCTAGTGGCATCTCTCAGCAGTGGCACCATTATCTTTGTGGCAGGGTAACAAAAAACAAAAACCTTTCGCCACCTGATCTTTGCTCCTCCAAGTCATTCCTTGAAGCCTTCTTTTTAAAAGTAAAATCCTATCAATTAACATCTTAGTTTTAGATGTAGAATATTTCATGTTATTTTGAAGTGTTTTTAGCATTGTTTAAGTGACCCAACTAATTCAAAACCCTACTATTCAGAGTCAGTTTATTTGAAATGGTGGAAAGAATCTATAGATTGGAGCAGGTTAGACATACTGATAAATGAACTTGTGTTTTTCCACCCAAAATGTTGAGTGAAAGCTAAATATTTAAGAATAATTATTTCATTTTTCATTAAATTGGAAATGTGATACTTATCACAGAGCATATTTATTTATTCAGCTTACTTGATTGATAATTGGAAGGCTAACAAGCGAACAAGTCCATTCTTTTACTCCAAAAGATTTGATTTGATTCTGTTTTAAGTTTCTTGTATTATTGTAAGCTTCTATGTTACTTTCAAGAACAACAGAGCAGAGCAAGATGCATTTGTTTTCACTTTGGTCATGTTACATTTCAGTTAGTTCAATTATTCTTTGTGATCATCCAGTTTCCTGCCTGTGCATTAGATTGAGTGAGGGATACGGATGAACTGTGTAATCTCTCGTGGCTTGCTATAGCGGGTGAATTGCCCTTGAGTTGTTTTCCAGCTGAAGTTGGCATGGAGATGCGCCTGTCAAGTGGGCACAGGTGGTCTGGTGGGATATCTAATGTACCACTGAAAGTAGACCCACATTAAAACAAAGGCAGCAATCAAACGGAAAGAAACAAATGCATGCCCTCGTTTCTTGACGCACATGACTACTGTTCATAAATTCAAGCGTTAGCTCATTGTAACTAACCCTGTTTAGCTCTGATGGTGGATTTAGTCAGCTAAATGAAAAGATTCCTGTTTCTGATTTTCTTCAAATTTCTTGCCTATCAATCATTCATTTGCTGAAATGCTCTTGAAGAAGAACTCTTGCTAAAGCAGCACCTTTACTGCAGGGTTGTCTGCTTACTGGTTGTTGGCCTACTTTAAGAGTCATAAAGTATTGTTTGGGGAGAAAGTAATGACATTGTGTTTGAAACCATAACAAGCCTCTTGCTAGTTGAAGGAAATAACCCTCCAGAAACACTCCGGCATCATTGTACCTTCCATTCATTATTGCCTTCTCTATGTACACATAATACATTGCCAGCAAGCAAGTGTGTTTGTAGGGGGTTGATGAAAGGCATTACTGGAAATGGAGTAAGGAAGAGGCAGGCTAATAAAAGGCGGATACAGCAAACTCAAAATGAGTCCAGTAATGCACTAATCATCACGTTGTTGTTATTAAAAGTATCCAAGGATGGAGTTTGAAACTTGGCTTTTCTTTTTTTCGAAACAGCCAATTCGGAATTCAAGATCCCAGATGTGTGCAGGACAAAATGAAAGTATACAATAAGTACATAAATAAAAAGGAGATGCCTATTTTTCCACAACTACAGACACACCGTGGTTTATTAAAGCAAATGTCATTTTAAATACGATGCAAATCTCTTACAAATGATAAATATGTCATATGGTACTGAAATTCAGCAGTGCTTCGTTTGTTGTCATGGCTACATACCGATGGCCTGTGGATAGGAGACGGAAACTATAAAATATTTACAGACTTTCTGTCACCTTTAGACCGCAGGTGTCATCAACTGCTGAGATCTGAGTGTGGAATCCATTACAGAGGTTAGAAATTATTAATTGGTCAGGAACACAAATAAAGATTAGAAATGACAAGGTGGAGCTGAAAGAAAGAAGGGCAAGTTTCCATTTGCTAAAAGGTTTGTCATAAAACGCTATATTTAACTACATTCACACACATGTTCATTATTGTCCAGCTTCACACAATACACATTCCCTTCAGCAACCTCATTGGAGCAGTTGGTCAATTAAGTGTCCAACTGAGTGTGCTGTTCACTTTCACCACCCCCACTGTCCCACCAACACTCTGGATGAAACCAGGGAACCTCCTTTCACCAGTCAAATGATCCAACTTTATAGCTCAGTTCAGATTAAGCTCTCACAGCAGGCACCAGCTTGTTGCCATCCAGATTCTGTGGCTTGGTTCCCACTGCTTGGAAGGACAGCATGCTCCCGTGACCGACATTATGTAATGAGATTCTATGCAGCTACTTGTAGGTCTGGCAAGTCCAAATGTCCAAGTGTTTTCAAACACAAAAGATATCTAATGGTTATTTGATGTCACCAATGAAAGAAAGGAGTCTTGAATGAGAAAATGACAATGCCAGGAAACCATCGGGAGGGAGTTATGTAGAGAAAACTGTGACTTCAGAGATTTATTTTCATTTTCAACAATCTGATTGATTATTTATTCAATTAATTGATAGATGTTCTTGTCCATGAAATAAAAGAATAATGAAATATGTAGATCATAGAAGTAGATCTTTGTCCAAATAATAGTCCACATAGCAAAAATATTCAGTTTCCCACTGATATGAAACACAGAGAGGCAGCAGATCCTCCTATCAGATCAGCTGGAACAATAAAATGCTATTTCATTAATTTAAAAAAATACATATAGCATATATTTGCTTTAGAACTGTGTCTCTGTATATAGAGGCTACCCTGATGGTGGATACAGTATTTGTAGCCTTCTGTAAAGCGAGTAAACTAAAACTATGGCACACTTCTTCCTCACTCTTCGCCAACTGGGCCATCAGGCGGCCATGATTATTTTAAGGGGTGTCCCATTTTTGTTTCCTCTAAAAAGCACAAAAGCATCATCTGTTCATTCATTTAAAGCTGAGGATATCCATTATTTTCATTAGCGATTAATCACCAAGTCTTTTATTCTATGCTGTATCAGAAAATGGTGAAACACGGGTCTACCTTAATTCACAACAACTTGGATGCCTGCAGTGGGGAACAACAGGTTACCTGGAGAGTGACGCTAAACTGAGCACGTCCTTATGCCGTTGTGTTTTTTGTTGCAGGTTTCGAGAGAGGGAAGGAGGACCTCTTGCCTCTGCCTTTAAAAGAGGACTCACATTCCATATCTAAGAGCAAGGTAGGAAAAATCCCTCCACTGTGTTGATGTTCTGCGATGGGTTGGTAGGAACGACCGGGTGCTTCACGGTGCGTGTTGTAATGAGGCAAGAGAATATGGGAATTACTGCACGTCTTTGTTCCTTTTTCCCTGTTTTGCCTCAGGCGTGAGAGAGCCTACATTTAGATGACTCGCACCTTATACAGCGTACACATCAAAAATTTATCAACTGATATTCAAACTCAGCCCTCCTTTCAAGCAAGCTCAGTGTGGAGGAGGCCCGTCTAGCTTGTCTGTCGAGGTCCACATCAAATATGTTTGTCAGTACAAACGTGGGTGTCTGAGTCTCCCTCTGAATCACATTTGTTATGATTCTGCAAAGTATGAAGGCACATGACAGGATACTCATTTCAGAGATTCAAAGACTCTCGATCAGCCAGGAAGGCTTCCCAAAACCGAGACCAGATTTTGACTATCATCCTTTTTCTGTGGACTTACATTGATCTTTAGATTCCACTGTGAAGAACATCCACCATCCAAAGCTATGCAAAAGCAGAACTGAGCCTTGGTTATGTTTCCATCAGTCAGTCTCGGCTACATTCATTTCTATAAAGGTTCCTGCATAAAAGAAGGATTTTGAAGGAGAAGAATTTAGCTTTGGTGCTTGTTATCATGCTCCCTCCATATTTGTCCAACCTGCCTGTGGGCGTTTAAGGCTTTTAAGTAGCCTTTCTTTAGGATCCCCACACATCCCCGTCTGTCTCTACACTTTAAATCGTTCCAATTGGCTGGTGAAAGGGAGCTGGCAAAGACGCACCTGCACTGGCATTTATAGGCTTCATTCCACTAACTGAGCTAAGTTTGGGCTACCTTTCTCACTTCTAGGTGCCAATTTCCACTGAAGTTGCAGCTCTTTGCTAATTTGATGTCCTCCCTCCAGTGAATTCTGTTGATTTTATCATTTGTGGTAATAGATTTGTCATTAAGAGGGAACACTCTGTAGCCAAGATTACATGCAGTCATTTAGTGGATAACTTTATTCAGAGCAGCTTACACAGAGTGCAGCGGTACAGGCTGATGGATGTTACGTACACTGCACACATTTTGAAACGCAAATCCCCAGGGAAAAGCTTCAGTAATATTCATCAGGGATGTTTGAGTGTTTTTCCAGCTCAACATGACAGATCAACGATATATATGATACATTTAATATTTGCTGAATTAAGGTTGATAGATAATGTGGATGTTGATGTCTCCATAGATACTTTGTGCTATTAAACCCTTTTTTCCCCTCTCTGTGTGTTCATAGTCTGAAACAAAGCTGTACAATGGCTCAGATAAGGATGTGTCTGCATCTGGAGGAAAGCTCACCAAAAAGGAGTCCCTCAAGGTAAGAGAGCTTAATATGGCTCAAGTCTTGCATATCCGGACGCTAATTCTCAAGAGAAGCGCGAGTCTTAAAAATACCCTCATATGGAGAGTGTTACATACAGGCTAATCGCTCATGCCTGTCGCACACTGTCATTTTACACTATGTGTCACTTTGTGAGTCAGTATGTATAAAATACTGAATATTAGATATGTTGACTTTATTGCTACTTTACTGCTAATATTGTGTACCAAGGATACATTACAGTTAAAGGGGGAATTAAAAAGCACCAAACAGCTCACTCTACAGTCAGAAGGTACCAGGCGTCATTTTAACAGGGACACAGAGGAGTGTGATTCCAGCCTCATTATTTGCTGCCAAATGTAATTCGGTGAGAACGCGAGTGTGGAATTTTCCTATTCACAGTTGTGTTAATTGTCTGTGTCTCTGTGCTCCTTGTAGGTGCAGAAGAAAAACTACAGGGAAGAAAAGAAGCGGGCAACCAAGGAGCTGCTCAGCACCATCACCGATCCCTCCGTCATCGTCATGGCGGACTGGCTAAAGGTGGGGCCGTTTATCACCCCCTAGTCAATATCCCCTCTGCTAATGTGAATTTGCCGATTGCCCAGTGTACTAGAATATTATTTTACTTACCATTCAGTGGATAGTATCTCAATTTCTTTCAGATTCAGATTCCTTTATTAGTCCCACAGCGGGGAAATTTACGGCATAACAGCAGCGAAAACACACAGTGGAGAATAGACAGTAAGAAATGTAAGACATAAAATCAAATCAAATCAAATCAAATAAAAATAGAATAATCCAGGATAAATAGTTATAACTATAACTGTAAGTAATACCTGTACATAGTACAGAGGGAGTGTGCCTGAGAATATACATATAAGAATATATAGTATCTCATATCTCAGAGAGTGCAAAACAGTGAAACATTGAAATGAATAGTGAACAGAAGTGTAGTGCACAGGGTTATTGTTAGGTTAGGGTTAGGGTTCCTGTCTTGGAGGTGAACTTGATTTTTAATCCTATTTACAGCATGAAGAAGAGTTTGTTTCTTTCTTTTTGTGTCCTTTGTATTCAAAAGGATTCAGTTCTCCACTATTGGAGACTATCTGACATTTATCTGTATTTGATTCAGATCCGTGGCACCCTGAAGAGCTGGACCAAGCTGTGGTGTGTGCTGAAGCCAGGCGTGCTGCTCATCTATAAGACCCACAAAAACGGCCAGTGGGTGGGAACGGTGCTGCTCAATGCCTGCGAGCTCATCGAAAGGCCCTCAAAGAAGGACGGCTTCTGCTTCAAGCTCTTCCACCCGCTGGAGCAGTCCATCTGGGCCGTCAAGGTCAGCATATATGTTAAGATACAGGACTCACTGCCATCAGGTATTTTCGGGATTATTATGGAGCATTTCAGGCTGGGAAAATTGGGAGATAGGAAAAATTCTTTGGGAAAATTGTGATGTATCAGGAAATTATTGCAGCTATGCTTGTAGATATTGAGATAGTTTCAGTTCAGAAAACTAGACACCTGTTCACCACTTTAGAAAATACCAACAAAACAGTAAGGACAAATATATACAGGCAATGCAAGGAGTTCGAGAGACAGGAAAGTCTTGGAAATGTCAAACCACTCTCAGAAGTTTAGAGGCAGTTAGTGACAGAAGCAAAGAATCTGAGTAAAAGGTACTAATCCCACTAAATGAAAGGCTCGCAAAAGATCAAGTAGAATATTACATGCCAAAAAGAAGCATGTGGTGAGGGAAATTCAGCTCCCTCATAAAATGTCCTGCCTGATGTTTTTAACTGTGTTAATGGTGAAGCTGAGGAGAATTTTCACTGCTCTAAAAAGGACACTGTCTTTAAACTTGGCAGCCTCTTTTTCCTCCATATGCTTTTGGATCTAATTACACAGCACCATATTCAGGCTTGTAAATGTCACCCTTAATATCTCATTTTAACTATATATTATACAACTGAAGTAGATTTCTTCCAACTATACTGGTATTTTAACATCAGCTTCTCCTCGTCGCTAGCAGGAAAACAATATGGTGGGCAGACTGTTTTGCTGCATATGTTTGGAAATTCTCTGTGGAGGCATGCCCATGAAAAATAAGAGGCACAGCCTGTAGTCCAAAAGGGATCTCTGAATTCTACCAGATGACACGTCGTGATATTGGAGATAGAGGAATATTTCAATACAGGGAAGCAGAAGGAAATTCAAATTCTCTGGACTGACAGATGTGTGTTTCCCAATATCCTGAACCTTTGCTTTGAATCTGCCACATCTGACCTCATTTGTCTTTATACTGCAATGGAAAAAGTTTTGACCTTTACAGATCTCTTATTTACTGTAATAGATTGATAAGTGGAAGGCTAGAGAGGGAGAATCTGGCAAAGGTTTGTTGTGCAGACTGATGAATTTGAATGCTGCCTCTTTTGGTCTCCAGCGATGAATAAAACAAGAACACAAACAGCATTATGGGAAAAGGCTCTTCCATCCCTGCAGTTAAAACAAATAGTTAAAGAGATGTGGATGTTAACTGTATAATTAAGAGATCTCTTGTTATATTTGGGTCATTTTCATGTTTGGCAGTGTTCATTTTCCAATTGTTCCTCTGTTTACATCTCAGTTCAGTCGTCCACTCCAGCTGTGATTTGGTATTCATCACTGACCTCGCACACAAAGTGTTTTCCCTTTTGTTTGCGCGATGAAAAGGCTTGAATCACATTAAACGGTCTGTGTTTTAGATTACAGCGTTCTGGCTCTCCCCATCGTCCTCTTCACTATATTGAAATAAACACTTCACTCAGTCAGCTTCTGTCCCCTCTGCCCCCTCTCATAGCTCCTTTGCATAATGACATACACTCAGGAGCCGTAATTTTCTCTATTTGCGTACGTAAATGATTATCAACTGGAAAAGCAAACACTGAAACAGCAGCTGAAACGAGGACACTGCAAAGAAAATAGACACAATGGACCAATCAAGTCTCTCACAGTAACACCTACCTAAACCTTACACAGTGAATTTGATGTGTGTGTGTTTTCTCTCCTCATTTCTTGTGGTCATCAGGGTCCTAAAGGCGAAGCAGTTGGCTCCATCACTCAGCCATTACCCAGCAGCCACCTCATCTTCCGTGCCGCCTCTGAGTCTGATGGTAAGAGACAGGCTGTCAATCACACTTGAGCTATTTATCGGAGTCTTGTCAGTAACCACTAACACTGAGTGACAAAGACAAATGCATAAATCAGCATCATATTGGTATCAGCTTCATAAAGCAATATAAATATTCGTTCAGAACTAAAACAACTTTTACCTACACTATTTGGCTTTTAGTGGAAGTGACACTAGCCCTAATCCTTGTTATTTCAAACCAATTCATTATCTTAATACAGTCATGTCTGAACAGCCTGCCCTACTTTACACCTGAGCTCTCACAGAGATGTTACTGGGTGGGGTGGGTGGGGTGGCTGTGATGTCGGATAAATCAACAGAGTGCTCTGATGCCAGTGTGGCTCTCTTATTGACCTGTGTCTTTCAGATCTTTTAAATTATTTCAATAAAATTCAACTTGACTTATTTTCGTCAGTGGTTTATCAAATACAGGTAATTACATCAGTTAATGCAGGCAAGGGAGATGTTACTTTTTGGTGGTTTCTGAAGGGGGGAGGGACAGGAAAGTCCACTGAACCAGTGTTGTTGCAGTTTGTCTCTGTCCGTGGTGCTGAAACGTCCATACAGACTCCCCTGTTCTGAGTCTCTCTCCAGGGTGCTGGAATAGTCAAACGCCATCCAAGATCACTTCTGTTTCAGCCTTTTTTTTCCATTTTATTTCAGCGAATAAATTCCAAATTTTTATGCCGTATACGTAGTCCTGAGAATAGTCCAAGCATGTTTAAGTTTGGTGTGGTTTCCATTGCAATTACAACCAATTGAAATTGCTTTAAGAAAATCTAAAACAACCATAAAGCATTTTGCTAATTAAAATAAAAAGAAGATAAAGAATTGCTAGTAAAGCCTGAAAATGCATGCATCAGCAGGTTTTCCTGATTGGTCTAAATCTCTTTCCCAGGTCGATGCTGGATGGACGCCTTAGAGCTAGCTTTGAAGTGCTCCAGCCTTCTGAAGAGGACCATGATCCGCGAAGGCAAAGAGGACATGAGCACAGTAGCAAGTGGTGGAGAACACTCCATCAATTTCTACAGCCTCCTCCGCGCCCACAACATCCATGGTTTCCAGTGAGTAGCAAATAGAATACTTTTAAATTATTCCCCCTTAAAGTTTTAAGCCACCAGCTCTTTTTCAAATGTATCTTACCAGCGAACCCGCCTCCTTCCTCCAGGTTTAATGACAGCGACCATTTGAAAGATCCAGACCTGTACTCAGACAAGTCGGACAGGGAGGGTGAACAGGACCATGAGGAGTCGGACCCAGAGGGCCTGGAGAAAAGTGAGGAGAGCGACAGCGATACGTCAGAGCGTCAAGATGACTCGTACATCGACCTGGACCCGAATGAACATCTGCGAGAAACCCCGTACCTGGAGCAGTCCCACGAGGAGCTTGGAGAGGTGGGCGACAAATAAAAATGTCTTAAAACAAGTGTGAATGCGGCATTACGCCACATTCTCACAGGGTTTCTGGCAACCATTTTTATCTTTAGCTTGATTTAAAACTTCAGCTAAAAGTACTTGTCATGAAGTTTCTTGTTTAATGAGGATAAATGAGCATGTTCCTCTGCCGGGGCTATTAGCAAAGCTGTAACATGGACAGACTTTGATCACAGTCTGCGTGGGCTGGTGTGTGGGGGTGTCTGCAGGGGACTGTGTTGGTATGACGACACGTGTGAAAGTACTTGTATGCATTTCCATATTGCTGAAATGAGTTTGACAGCTCACTAATTAAACACCTACCGAAGAAGAGGCAACATGTTTATAGGCAGGGGCTAATTAAAACCTTCTTTCACAAACCAACTTCATGTACAGCATAACATTTAAGCATGTGGAGGCTCAAGCAAGAATGTTTCTGAGGTTTTGTGTAACTCTGTCTTCATACGATTGATTGCATGTAAGATGTTGGTAGTGTTATTGCATACATACATGTAACTTCTCCACCCTTGTGTGCGTTTCTTTCTCCAGGCTGGCGAGGCTGCACAGACAGAGACGGTATCAGAGGAGAATAAATCTCTGATCTGGACTCTGCTGAAGCAGGTGCGACCTGGCATGGATTTGTCCAAGGTGGTGCTGCCCACCTTCATCCTGGAGCCAAGGTCCTTTCTGGACAAACTCTCAGACTACTACTACCACGCAGACTTCCTGTCAGAGTAAGCTCTGCCCATTTTCCCTCTGCCCTAAAGCTTTTTAAAGAAGTAGTTTGACATACAGGAAATACCAAACAATACCAAACATCTTTAATGCTAAGTTTGAAACAGATAGTATAGATAGTTGGCTATTAACTTAGTCTGTCTTGAATTAGAAGTAACTAGCCTCGTTCTGTCTCCCCTAAATTTGACTAATCATTACATGTCTTGTTTCTTTCATTCTCAGAGCTGCAATCGAAGAGAACGCCTACAACCGGATGAAGAAAGTGGTGAAGTGGTACATCTCTGGATTTTACAAAAAGCCAAAGGTCAGGAGAATCAACATGTACAACTAACTTCATGTTGATGAGCCACACAGAGCATACATGCTTTTCACATGCAATATATTATACTAAAATCATATATCATGGTGGTTTGTAATCTACAGGGGTTGAAGAAGCCTTACAACCCCATTATTGGAGAGACGTATCGTTGCATGTGGCTCCACCAGAGGACCAACAGCAAGACCTTCTACATCGCAGAGCAGGTAACAAAAGCCCCACTGCAGAGTACTAACTATTAGGAATCTGAATGGTCAAGAGCTATATCACATAAGTTCCACTGAGCAAGCTGCTTTACGTTGGGTTGTTGAAATACATCGGCTATATGTGACAGGATACATCTGTAACTAACAGTCATTGTTTTGACTGATTTAAAAATCACTTTTATACTTCCTCCTTAGTCGTATTCAGGCTGACTCCATCTGTGTGTGTTTTTCTGCAGGTATCCCATCATCCTCCAGTGTCAGCCTTCTATGTCAGCAACAGGAAAGATGGATTCTGCCTCAGTGGCAGCATCCTTGCCAAGTCCAAGTTCTATGGTATGCACACGTGCACGACTAAACTGCTTGTCACCCACAGACACCTTACATTCTAATTAAAAAACTCATTTTTATTCAGCTGTGTGTTTATTTTTTTTGTTTTTTACATTTTAGGAAACTCCCTGTCGGCCATATTAGACGGGGAGGCTCGGCTCACTTTTCTCAACCGTGGAGAGGACTATGTGATGAACATGCCCTATGCTCACTGTAAAGGTCAGAATGCTGTAGAGTGTATGAACTCTGCAACACTGTCTGTGGCAAGTGTGAGCCACTGTTTAAATTTCAACATATCAGACTCACAGAGAACTAGTAGGAAGCACAGTAGTTTAGTGCAGGGGTTAAAAACTTGCATCGCATACAGCTCAGTGAAATGCTCGAGAACTTTTGACACTCTGGACGTCAAAAAGGACAATCACCTGAAATCTGTCAAATGAATGTTTGCTTTTCTTGTTTGGAAAGCTGCAGATCTACCTAGAACAAGATTTAGAGGTTATTTATATCCACACTCTGAGCGTGTGTGGGAGTTTCCCGTTAATCTGTGCTGACTGAAGTTTCTCATGTTGTTTTTTCCCTGTGGTAGGAATCCTGTATGGCACCATGACCCTGGAGCTGGGAGGTCAGATCACCATTGCGTGTGAGAAAACGGGCTACAGTGCTCAGCTTGAGTTCAAACTGAAGGTATGGCTGTGTTTTCTCGTTTAGAAATTGTTTTAGAGCGGTAGATCATTCAGTGTTTCGTTTGCAGAGCAAGATATTTAGAGCTGTTGAGTAATATAATATATATAGTAATATATATATAATAAAACATCTTAGGATACAGAACCTTAAAGTTTTATTTTTAAAAACACTTTCTTATGTAACTTTTCCAAACGTCCCACTCCCTCCATGCCACCACCAATTCCACCATCCCACTACCCCCCCCCCTGAAAAACATCCCATCCTCCATTTCACAATTCTTACTATCTACTCCATCATCCTATCATGAACTAGCGACAGGTACATGTCAGAGATAGCAAACACAAATACAAATGGACATTGGTGTCTTGTTGGTAGACCTGTTATTTTCACTGTGAATCTTTTTGCTGTGTCAGAGATGAATGATTACTATTGAATGTAGTGTACGTCTATAAACTTTTAAGGTTCAACAGAAATGAAAGTGATGGTTGTTACTAGCTTAATTTCTATTGTTGTTAAATTAATATTGAATTGGAAAATGTAAAATGCTTTTTAAAGGTTTGATGCAGCGGGTTCATTTCTTCTCTTCATTACTTGCGTTGTTCTGCTCCATCAGCATTTTTTTTTTGTATTTGAATGAGAATGGTAATGCTGAACAAAACCAAACAATCAGTACTACAACATCCTGTTTTAAATGACCACATAGACATAAATGCAGATATAATGACACATAACAAACCACAGCATATTTTTCCGCAGTAAATTCAGTAAGTAAACTGTATGTGTGCGTGTATGTTTCCTATCCTTTACTCTCCCCTGCCTTCCTCCTCCTCCTCCTTCTCCCTGCTCCTTCTTTTCTCTCCTCTCTTTCCTCCAGCCATTCCTGGGCAGCAGTGACAGTGTCAATCAGATCTCTGGAAAGATCAAGCTGGGAAAGGAGGTGTTAGCTACGCTAGAAGGACACTGGGTAAGACACATTCTTCACACTTCCTTCTGATGACAGCTTGGTGAATACTAAAACCCAGACGTACTTAGAATATATCAACAGCGACATTCAGGGTTCAGTTCATATCTTACACCTGTGTTACATGCTTTTCTGCAAACATTGTAGGTTTTTTCGTTGTTGATTAGCTAATAGAATCAGACAATTGAGAACATATTTGTCCAAGAGTGAAACTCAGGTGAAGAGACCAATTTGATTCTCCCCTCACAGGACAGTGAGATCTTCATCAACGACAAGAAGACGGGGACGGTGGACACTTTCTGGAACCCGACGCCAGAGCTGAGGCAGAGCCGACTGACCCGCTGCACCGTCCCACCGGAGGAGCAGGGAGAATATGAGTCAGAAAGGTGGACTTCAGCTTAACTAACTTCAGAGACCATGAGCAGATCCTTAAACAGTGAAAAATACAGCAGATGTTCTCCTGCTTTTCACATTGTGAAAGAATTAAGAAAAAGAACACAGTAGTATGTTCCCTTCATTCTTATTATGCATCGTATTGCTTTGTATCAGTGTCTTATTTATTGGTTTTTAAATTAGTGTCTTGCCTCTGTCACTTAGTTTTAGGGTTTTCTTTTAAAAGCAGCTTGTGCTTTTTATTATTCCCATAAGGCATCTTCTTCTTCTTCTTTCATGACTTTGTTCGCTCACAATCCATCAGACTGTGGCAGCACGTGACCCGGGCCATCAACAACAAGGACCAGACCGAGGCCACCAACGAGAAGTTCATCCTGGAGGAAGCTCAGAGGAAGTCTGCCCGAGAGCGGAAAGCCAAATGTGAGGAGTGGATCCCCGCGCTGTTCGAGCAGGATCCCGTCACCGGAGAGTGGCATTACAGATATGCTGAGTGAGTGACTCCTCTACTGCCATGTGCTTTGAAATCAGCTTATGTTTGTTTTTTAACAAAAGTGAAACTACAAGAATTAAATCAGGTATAACAAGGTTGTGACCAATATGTACTGAGTGTGTTTTATAGTGTAAAAATAAACTTCAGTACTCCCTGCTGGACAATCCATGTAATGGAGACACTGTTTCTAAATGACCACAAACATGTATTTGGCGTGAATGTACTGCAGTCTTTGTAACTTATTGCTTGATGTATGTGGCAATACAATTTATGTGTTGAGGACATCCATTGATGTCCAAATATTTTAGCATTTGTATAATAATGCAGTGAATATCAGAAACGGGAATAACATCAAATTTACTAAATATAAAAAATCCTGCTGTAAAAAATGTTTTTAAAAAGGTTTTACATTTATTATTAATATATAAAGTGGTTTTATTTAAAACATTTACTGCTCCATCTTCCACATTGGATTCTCCAGTGTGACAGGGCGCCATCTAGTGCTAATTATCTATAACTGCAGTGGTGATGTCCAACCTGCTGTCAGATGTTTTAATGATGAAGACTAATGATCCTCTAAACAGTCCTCTAGATGGCATAATGTAATGAATGATAATGGTTAATGGTCATGTCAGGTGAAATAATGTGGAGGACACTTAGGATCTCCATACTGTTGTTTTTTCTCTTCTGTCTGTATTTCTTCATCTTTCTTTTGTCTTCTTTGTTCCTGTATCTGCCCCTCTATTTCACATTCTCCTCCTCTCCTGCTGTCTTCCATACACATTTATCTTTTGTCTTTTATCATTAACATATTTCTCCATCTCTCCCCAGCACGAGGCCGTGGGATCCGCTCAATGACCTGATCCAGTTTGAGAAAGACGGCTGTATCCAGACCAAGGTCCGACACCGCACCCCTATGGTACGTTCTGGCAGTCTTATTAGTCTGAGTAACCAGGGGCCACGGAGGGACAATTGCAAGTGCCAGGTAGGTCGTCCCGATCGAAAACCGCCACTTAAAAAAAAAAAAGAAAAAAAAGCAGCTCGCCGCCTCAGCCACCTTCCACGCAGCACCTGGTGCACCGTCTTCATTGACGCTTCTTCTCTTTTTGCCATCGCTGTGCTGCCATCGCCGTTGTCGCCTCTTCTCCTTTTTTTGTCTTTTTTCTTTCTCTTCGTCTCTGTTTTTCCTACCTTGGCACCTGCTGTTCTCTCTGTATGGGAGGGAGGGTTGTAACGCACTGCATGTCAGAGTAAGTGGATAACCAGGTTTTCCTTGTCCCGCCTTTTTAAGACAAAAATGACTTAACATGATGGACTGCATTATTTTCCTGCAGGCTCCACACAAAGTAGAATATATGTCATTATTTGTAAATGCACATTATATTTTGCCACTTTACTCAATAAGATGCCTTCTTTTTTCAACTGTTTCTACAATCTTAATCTCACAGTGAAAGTGGCAGCAGCATCAATAACTGCAAATCAAGTATCCAATATGAAGTAGTGAAATGATAATAAACCTCTGTGAGGGTTTAAATTGTATTCAGAGACTTGAACACCATCAGATATCAGTTTGCCTTTCTGTTCTGTGTTTAGTCTTCTCCCATACAAAGTCTAAAAAAGGGAACAGCTCCATCCATCACAGCCACACAGCAACCATCATCATCAGCGCCTGCTTCCTCCAGTGTGGCTCACACTTCACCTGTCCTCATCTTCATTTCATCTCTTCCTGTGTTGTGTTCGCTCACGAAGTCTCAACTTCCACCGAGCTGCTCGTTCTTCATGTTATGTTAAAAGGCTAAAGGCTGCTGTGGCACAGTCAGTGTAACTGCTGCTCACACGTCACACAGAGCTTGGATTTTTTGTGTGTGTTTGTGTGTGAGTGTGTGTGTGCGTGTGTACGTTCAAATTAACCACCTGCCCAAAGTAGAAAAATTTCAATTGCCAATACATCAATCACCATCAACATTCGTGGTCTTTGGTGTAGCTTTTGATACCACAAATACCACAAATGGAGTGAAAGATCATTCTTGGTAGGAAAAAAATATAAAGGAATCACAAAGAGTCATAAAAAGTTTCATTTCCAGCTCCTCTTTAATAAAATGTTTGTACACTTTAACATTCTGACCTTCTGGTGTTTGTCAGAGAAAACCTGAAATGTTCTTGTGCTGCCATTAAATAAAGCATTTAGAATAATTGCAGTAATCCCATCAGAGCTTAATCCCTTAAAAGAAATTATTTTAATATCCGCAGCTCTCAGCAGGTTGGGTTCATTTGAGACGCCGGTTGTGTGTCACTGTTGGGTGTTTTAAAGATGTGTCTGACTGATGTACCAGCATGCCTCGCATGGTCATCGACTGTCCAACGCCAACTCACATGTTTGTGTAGGAGTGTGCAGGGGAGGGGGGCTATATTGATGTGTATGTTAACGATCCTCTTTATTTTGTATTTTTGAATACTTGTGTGGATGCTAAGATATGTTTGTCTGTGCTCTTATTTGCTTGTAGTTGTTGAGTGTGGCCTCTCGGTTTGACCTGTTTCTCTCCTTGTGTGTGTGTGTGTGTGTCTTTATGTGTGTGTTTGTGCGTGTGTATTTAGGTAACGGTGCCAAAGAGGAAACACAAGAGCGACAAGCCCAAGAGCCCAGAGAGCGGCTGCTCTTCACCTGAACCCGACCGCCAAGACTCGTCTGGCAGCGAACGTGAGTCACACTCACAAATACGCACACACAATCGGTAACAGTTGGTTAAATTGTTTTATTGTCCTGAAGCATAGAGTCTTAATATCACAGATGCTGTACATTATTATCATTACAGATACACAACAGTCCAATAAGCAGATTAAAAACACTACATGAAGCCAGGCCAAATCTGGTTACACTTTCTTTAGAAGTAAGCAGTTGGGACATCAGTATATTTTTATATGAAGTAGGTTCTAACTGCATGTTGAAATGCTGTTGTAACCTAGATTTCTATAAAAGTTCATTATTAAACAAAATTTAGGACAGTTATAGTAAAAGTAGTTTATACCCAATCTGTGAAACACCTAATGAGAGCAAAGACTAGACCGAGACTTTGATGTACAGCTCCAGTTAACTGCTGTGAAATAAAGCCAGTTAGACAACAGCACACTCTGGTGGTGGTACTTATTATCTCCTGTGTGTTTGTTGAGGAGGTGGTGGTGTAGGAACTTTTCATTTCTGAATAAATATTTGATTTTATTTCATTTAGTTCGAGTGTCCCAATATTTGAGTCTGAAAAAAATCCAAGCTAATATTTGTATTATATGTATTTGTATTTACATATTTTATATATGTATATTTTGTAATACACACCATATATGTCAGCATTCACAAGGGCATCTGCGGGTCTTGACATTCTTTAAAAAACATTGAAATCAGATTCACCAAAAAGGTCTTTGAAGACTGAATTTGATTTTCAGAGGTTTTGAATATATTTTCTTGCTTGCAGTAGACATTAATGTCATATTGGGAGACATTCTGCATCTCTAAACTACAAGTCAGACCGGCTGGCCACAGCTGCTGTTTAATCCATTTCTGTGTAATTTTAAGTCCTTTTGTTGAACACACTCTGTTTCAGGACACAAAAGCAAACATAACAGTCGGCTGAGGAAAAAAGGAGCAGACCTCAGTGAACTTCAAAGTGCCATTGAATCTATAAAGAAGACGCAGGAGGACATTAACAGGTGAGGAAGGCATTCGTGGCTCTGCACCGTGAGTGTTATATGACCACGACACGTCTTGTTTCATCCACACATAACGACTTTGCTGTGTGTGTTTGCAGGAGCATCAGCGTGCTGCGGAGTCGCTCGGCAGGCCGGACGGAGGGCAGCTCTTTCCTCCAGCAACGTGACTACGTCATCATTTTTTTCCTCATCCTCCTTCAGGTCCTGATCAACTATGTCTTCAAGTAGCAGCCATACACCCACACAAGGAGTGATGCCCTCACACACACACACAGACACGCTCACACATACTCTGAACATTCGGCATCACAGTGGGGGACTTAGAGACATGAACTTTTACCTCTCACAACAAGACTGCGACAGTCTCCTCCAACTGTCCTCTTCACTGTCTTTATTAAATCCAACTACACACGTCCAGAAAAGTGGAGACTTCCACACAAAAAGACTTTTAAAAAAAAAAACTTTTATTTTTAACTAATCCATTCCAAAACTCTGGGGAGATCCATAGATTTCAAAGCGGAGAGGAGCAGCGATGAGGTGAAGTTGTTGGAGGTGAGATTCTGGTGTGATGAAGTCTCGACTGCCACTCTGGAGTTTATTGATTTGCCTTTATGTAAGAGGCAAAGACAGCAGCTGTTTTTAGCTGTTGTTTGTTTGTTTGTTTAGTTTTTTTCCCACGGAGTGAAACCACTCCGTTGATTCACATTTCACCTCAAATGACAGGGAACCTTTTAACACGGAGCCGAGTACCAAGACTCCTGGCTAAAAAAAAAAAAAAAAAACTTTAATTTTAATGTTTTTTTATGGTTTTGTTCCTCTGCTTGGTGTGTCCTTTGTGAATAGAGGCGTGCTTGGAAACAAAAAGCGGTGATAAGGAAGAAAAAAACTAAGTGGTCCAATCTATGTGACTTTTATTTTTTTATTATCTGATACTTTCACATCGGCTGGGATTTCCACGTGTGGAAATGAACAAGGAAGACAAATAACACAAGTGACATCATTAAAAGGAACAGAAGCTATAATTTCTGCTGTATAATAAAACTTCACCTTTTTCATACAAAGTCAATGTTTAAAGAAAAAAATCTGATGTTTGACACAACGTCATTGTATACTGTAGGTAGTATGTACAGACAGGAGCGTGGTGTGGACATTACCCAATGTACAGTATTTTGTCTTTAGGCGCAAAAGCACTGGAACCACAGATGTTTGTGCTGTTAATACAGTCATCATTATTTTCACCTGATCGGCCTGCTCAAGTGGACAGCTGAATACATTTCTGCTCTGAGGAGCTTTGGCACATCAACAGAAGGTCACAAAAGTGATATGTTATATTTTTGTGATATTTTCCATTAGCTTCAGAGACCACTGCCATAGATTCAGGTAAGAGACATAAACACTAGAAATACAGGCGGACTGCTAGCCCGGCTCTGTCCAAAGACAAAAGGCAAGATGAGCTTTAGATGTGCTGGTTGGAGGATTTGTTACCATTGGACAGAGAAAGCGCTTGCTGATTTAGAGTATTTATGCTAAGCTAAGCTAAAAGGGTGCTGCAATTAGCTTCATCCTTTTTGTACAGACAGTGGTATAAATTTCTTCATCTAACTTATGGCAAGACTTAAAATGTCTAAATCCCAAAATAAACTATTTAAAAAACTTTTATTCAAATTGCACAGTTAAGTTGTGCAAACATGTAGATTAAAGGTTTCCTTATTTGTATAGACTAGTTGTTCAGAAAAATGCTCTTTAAATATAAAAGCACACTGCAGACTAAGCCATTGAAGAGGAAACACCTTAACCGCTGACTTCAGCGCCATCATGGTAATAAGTCACATTCAGAGCATCGTCATCATTTCCAGTGCTTTTGTTCCTCAGATCTTAACCAGGAAAACTAGAATAGTCACTTTAGTAAGCTACTAGTGGGAGGAGGAATTAGACTTTTTCTAATTACTACTATCACCATAGTAAACCATTCCAAATGTACACAAGTACCAGCCAAACTCAGTGTGTAGAGTAGGAGTTGGGCCCGTTCACTGTGTAAATATCTTAACGGGACGACTCGTCCCTGCGAGTAGCGCGTACCGTTTCAACACCAAGGTTCGCAATGCAGACACTCCCGCGCTCTGTGCACAAGCCAGTCTTTTCAACCTTGTGTGTCTTTCTGTCCACTGCTCTGTAGATACACACGAACATGGGCAAAAATCAAACGATTAGTGAGGTACACAATCAGAGTCCCTACCAAAATGTATAGAAATGACCAAGAAATTGCATCATCGAGGAGCAGTTGCAGAATCAAGGAACTTTTTGAAACTTTTGTCGGTGGTTTCAATCTGTTGCCTTCCTCTTCGTAAATGTAGATTTTGAAGTGTCTCAACAGTATGCCAGGTAACAAAGTTAAAAATAAATGGCAGATATAACACCCTGGAAAATGACTGCATTAAAAGGACATTGACTTATAAGGACTGTTAAAGGCTGTGTTGAGTATTTGCTGTCAGAATCACCCGAGGATGAAGGCAGCATATTATAAGCTGACCTTTTCCCCACCCCGTCTGTCAGGATTTCCTCTTGAGATGCAACTCCTAATTGAGGCAATTCAAAAAGCCCCAAACCGCTTATGGGCCGTATCTGAACATTGATTTTGTATATCTCTCCGCCTGTCATGATGTTAGCCTTGTCGACGTTTACATATCCGATTGCCTCCGCCGTCAGCAGACTGTTGAGCGATGAAAACGCAAACGCAGGTAGAAGGAAAGAAAGTAAGACCGGTAGCATCGTCGGGAGACAGCGGTACCCCCGTAAGTTACCCGGCTGGCCCGTGTGTATCTGTATGTGTATTTTTGTGTATCCTCATTGCCTCGATGGCTCATCTTAAATAGAGAATCCAGATGTTAGAATGTGGAGTACATACCAGTGCCTTCTAGAGTCGGACTGGGGAAGGGGGGGGGTGTTAGGGGAGGTGATGGGATGTTGGAGCCTACAAACGTAGCCAGAGTTCAAATCTCAAGGTGAATCAGTGATGGGGAATGATCTGGAATAAAAGCATTGGTGCATTGTGGGGGACTTAGACCTGGACCTGGATTAAAACTGGGACCCTGGCTTTAGTCACTGTATTGTTTTCAAGCGGACGTGCCATACGAAGCCTTAGAACTCGAGTCTGACTCCGGCGCCACGGCTCACCTCCCCCCTCCCCAACCCCACACATAGCCCTTCCCTCCTGAAGCGTCGCCATAGTTACTCACCTGTAGGTCTTCAGATGCTGATTCCTGCCACAGAGGAGGGAGGGAGGGAGGGAGAGAGCTCCTCTCCACTGTCGTCCTCGTCCCTCTCTCGCTCTCTCACACACACCAAAATTCAGAGGGGAACCGACATCTCTGCTGTCTGTTGTTGTTGCTATATCTGTAAAATAATACATTTTATTTATTCCTCTTTTGTATGTGGCTTTATGTTTCTTATTTTCTGCTCGTAGCATTAGATCGCTGTTCTTTTCTTGTTTTTCAACGCAGATTTTAAAATCACACAAAGTTGGTTTTATCCCGCTCCTCGTTATTTGACGTCACACACAAGCGACTGTCCGCAACTTGTGCACACTGTCAGTGTCACCACCCTGCCCCCTCCCCCCCTCACACACACACACACATTTTCCCAATTTCCTATCTGAGTATCTGAATATATTTACTGTATCTCCATGGCAACTCTGACTTCCTGGAAGTTTATGGTCACATGTAACATAACACAGAATAAAAACAAATGACATCCTGAGGTCTTCTGCACTTGGTGTCGTTGTCCAGAGCAACCTTTTATTATTCTTTCTGTATTTAGAGATAATGTATTTATTTATTAATTGGGTGATGACTTTCACTACTGTTGATGGTATCTGTCTAAGAAAGAAGTGCAACATGGAAAGAATTGGGTCCCGGACATCATGGCATTATCCAGATTGCTAAAAAATGAAGGTGAGATCAACACAAGTGCAAATGGAAACATTTTTCTTCTTCGAAGTCCAAGACTGAGCTGTAAGGGAGAAAAGAACCTAAATGACATCAGGGTACCTGAATGGAAGAAAATAAATGAATAGTGGAAAGATAAAATGAAAATAGATTGAATGAAAACAGCCCTGATGGAATGAAATCATAGTGTGTGTGTGTGAGAGAGAGAGAGCGTGAGAGAGAGAGAAATGGGACCAATATCATTTTAGGATTTTAAATCAGATTTACTTAAGTTTGTTTGCTTACGTGGTCACCATCTTATCATTAAATCAACTATTTCATTTTTATAGGCTTAAAAAAAAAATAACTAACATTTTTCTTATTGACCCATGACAAACCACATTTCAAATCTATCTGATAAGCTCATATCCACTCTAGATGCAAAAATAAAGTCTTATATTTCTTTCTTTTGACAGACATGCAGTATAATTTTTTTTATACTGTAAAGGCCTTGGAGCAACCAATAGATTGTACATTTTAAAACTGCAATATATATTATATAGATAATAAGTAGGTGTTTTGTTTGTCTTTTTTTTTTTAGTTCTACTCAAGGATTCAAAGTGTGTGTCTGTCATACATAAACAATGTATTTAAGAGTATGCATGGTGGCATACTGTTAAAGCTATTTTAATAAGACCAATAAGCAGCGAATAAAAATTGGAATGATGGTATAAGAACAAAATATAAATATAAGGAATAAAAGATTAAAAATTCAGTGAGTTTGAAAATGCATGTATATTTACATCACCAAAATTAAATAATGGTTATAATTTCATTTGGCTTTATTAAATGAACACTCATCAGATGAAGCGGTTGGCATTTCAAGTGATAAAACCATCAAAAGACAATTGATGACTCCTCATTGTTGAGAACACTTGACTGAGCCATCGTTAGAGGGGGATGTGGAGTCTTCCTCCAGCTCAGCACAGCTCGGTTTGAGCTGATCAGACCTGTCACTGTGACTTCCTGATACATCCTCATCCAGCTGTGAGCCCATATGTCAGCTGCAGCCTTGTTTCTGATAGTCTAAAACCTCCTATGCAGCTGGTAGAGACATGTCATTGTGATACAGCAACACTGAGGTAAGAAAGGGCGACAGGACGTTTGGCCTGTTACAGGTCTGTGATATCAAAGGTGGAAACACAAAACAACAAATAAAACAACAAAATTACCTATTCAGTGAGTTTTTTTAAAGACAATTTGTACATTTCAGAGATTGTGACTTTAAATGTATTAATAGGCATCAGAATATCTATCAGTTTCTTGCACGCAAATTAAAGTTGGCTTAAAATGTGGAGGAAGATATTTACTGAGAAAGAAATCAACTTCTGAAATCTTCACATCTTGATTTAAAGAAAACCAAGAATAACATCCAACCACCGTCCTTGAATTCCACCAGAAACTAGTCTGTCCACACAGTTTGAATCCCGTGGCCAGGCGTCCCCGCTGTCATTCCCTCGGCCAAGGACGTCGACGGAGAGAGCAGAACAGTCCTTCCTGTCCATCTCAGATAACAACAAAACATCTGATATCAATCCCCGCTCTGTCCCTTCTCTGCTTTGCTCCGCTGCTTTGCAACAACAACACCTCCCGGATTCGCTGCTGTGGAGGGAGGATGGGAGAGAAAGGAAAAGGAAGTTGGGGGGGGGGAACAGGAGGGAAGGAAAGTGATTGTGAAGGAAGAAAAAAAAGGCAGCAGAGGAGGCAAAGTGATGGAAGAATTCAGGGAAGGGAAGGAAGGGAACAAGGTATGGAGATAAAAGGGGGGAGTATGGGAGGTGGTCAGAATGAAAGAGCAATTGAGACAATATTGAGTCAATTATTAATTTATGATTAGCTTTAAAGTAAAATTTCTTCGTTTCTTTATCTGTCCACCAGACTTTAAACTTCATTCTTCAAACTTAATTCTGATAATTCTGCTCTCTAAGTGATGTCCGAAACCTTTGTAGACAGAGGATGCTGATTCTCTGCCACTGTGAGCAGATCTTCAACATTACATATAATCATTTGAGCCATTAGCCACATAAAAAGATACTGATTAGCAGGATTTAATTTGAATTGTCTACATATGGATGGTTAGCTTAAAAGAGTTGTGTTAGTAAGAGTTGCCACCACATCTAATGCCTAGTCTGATGTGTGCTACTGAGATTTTCCCACGTCTCTGAGACAGCGACTGAAGCACGAATAGTTTGTCGGTGGAGTTGCAGTCAGTGAAAGGGGAGATACGATCTGCAGCATCTGCGTCATAAAAGAAGGCCAGACCCTCCTCATGATCCACAAACACCCCCAGCCTCTGAGGCTTTGACGTCAGACAGAGATGGATAGAAGGAGCTCGTTTTCATTTCCTCTCCAGAAAATAGTTCTGCTGCCACCACTAAACCCTCTTTAGATTTCCCTTTAACCTGAAACACAAAGTGAAATCTTCCTGAAGAGAAACTTCCGGGAGACCGCACAAGAAGACAATCTCTCTGTGTGTCTTCGAAAACCACAGTTCACACTTTTCACATCATCTGATGTAAATTTACAGTATGGGGATGCTGGGCCCTCTTCAGTTCAACTCTGACCTTTTCCCAGTCCTCTGTGCATGGATCAGGGTCCAAGGATGGGAAGCTTTGGAGGGGCTTCAAGTGGTCTTCAGTGCTCTTCAGCTCAGAGATTTCCACTCACAGCTCTTTGATGACGCCGTCGGTCTTTCTCTCTGTTGTTTTCTGCCTCTGTTGGACCGTGTCAGTGAGCCGAGCCGGGTCTCTCCTCGCGGACTGAATCAGAGCGGTGAAGATCTGCTGCCTCTCTCTGAGCTTCACTGACTGTTCCATCTGCTGAGTCTTCAGCTTTTGTCTTTCCCAGCTCAGCTTTCTTTCCTTCATAATTTGCCCTCAAGAGCAACCGTACAATGTCTCCTGTGGTCTGTTTCAATGCACACCTGACACACACACACACACACACCTGGTCAGTCATGCAGGTCAGTGAGGGCATCCTAAGCATTGAAATACTCTTGAATTGAATTGAATACACTGAATTGCATTGAATAGCCAATAACACTGACCCTAATGTGTTCAGACTGCAGAAATTAAACAAGTGAACTCCCTTTTTAAATAAAGCTCCATTTTAATGCTAATTCTCATAGTTTAAACATAGAAAACGTGATCACTGTACTCACAAGTGTTCGTCACAGTCTTTGTTGTCGAGTTCTGGTTATTGTTTCTAACTTTCTTTAAAGCAGCTTCTTAGCCTCCACTCTGTTTGCTCTGCATTACTTTAAATTTCACTTGAACACACTGATGAAAACCCTTCTCTTCTTCCTGTGCTGCTTCGCCTCTTACTGAAGCTGGGCTGGCAATTCTTTGGGTTTCCCACAGTACGGCGATGATTAGGTCGATTTTTGTATTTTAAGCCAATATTTCACACTTGGACCAGTGTTAGCCTGCTGCAGTCCAAACAACATGGGCTAAAACCAGTGAAATGCAACAAGACAGTTCACAAATCATGCAGAGAAACAGGAAGCAGCTCAACACTAATGCAGCAATACAGTGACCACATCCACTGTTCAGTAACTGCAGTATTGCAAAGCAACAGAGCTCAAATGAACAACGCTGTTCATTAACCACAATCTGCACACAAGTCATTCAGGGACATAAAGTAAAATGTTAACAACCAATAGGGATTAGTCTTGATAGGATGTTAGTGGAAATAAAAAAAAGTTGGTTGTATCACACACTAAACATATGAGCCATGTACGGAGTCATAAGACAAACTTGTACAAACATTATAATGCTACGTTATTAATAAAATGCCAGTAGATGGCCATGCATACCCAGACTAAGAAAAGCTGGTGGGGCCGCTTTGCCGTTTAAAATTTTAAACATCAGGCACCACAGTATTTCAAGGTTTTCCGGTGAATGAATTGTCCCGTTTGCTAAACTTCATCCGTCACCTCTAACAGCAAGCAGCCACCCTGATGAGGTTACCAAGGTGCTTCTATGTCTTTTCTGCTGATGTTCAGGCAGCATCACTCAAAAAATGCGAGGAACTAACTCTGTCAGTCAAGTCAGTATGTGAAAACATCATAAATATCATATCCATCAAGCTTATGGAGAATGCTTTTTCACACATCTGCAGAAAGAACATTTTTTTACAGACACATCTAAACATCACACATCGTTCTGATGATGGTTGGGGCCTCTAGTACGAACATTTTATGGATCAGGGTTAAGGAAACTTTAAGTAAAATGCTTAAAAAAGGACACATGGGCACTGAATCGTGTCCATGAATACTGTGTGATTGGCATTAAGTACAATCCCGTGCAAGTTTCAAAAAAACTCCGCTGATGGCGTTACCCTTCCTGACCCCTCCTTTCTCCTCCACTCCGTCCAATCACAGCCCCTCTCCTTTTCATACAAAAATTAAATTTGGTTCATCCTGATGCTGAATGGGCAGGATGTCACTGTTGCTAGGATACATCATCCTGAGACTGGCTGGCTTTCCTTCAAGGCTGGAGAGGAGCGAGGGAGGAGGGAACGAGGAAGGGAGACAGGGAGGGGCGGACGGAGGATAGAAAGCGAGGAGTGTTACAAGGAAAGGAGCAGGAGTGTATAGGAAGGAAGGAAGGAAGGGGAGAAGGAGATGGTGGGATGATGGAAGGATAATAATAAAGGATAAAGGATAAATAAAGGATTAGAGGACGGTGCTGAGGAGGAAAGAAAGAGGGAAAAGTGAAAGGAGGGGGCAAATAAGAGTGGAGGAGAGGATGGGAGAGAAAGAAGGAAGGTAGTCAAGGAAAGAAGGAAGGGAGGGAAGAAAGAAACAAAAGGTGCAAGTAAAGGAGAAAAGAATAGGAGAAGAAGGAGGGAAGGAAGGAGCAATAAAAGAGAAAAAGGACATTGAGACAGAGAGGAGGAAAAAGGTGGCGAGCAAATATTAACGGATAGGAAGGAAGGAAGGAGGGGACAAGAGAAGGACGCAGCCATAGAGGATGATAAGGGAAACACCTCATGTGTTCTTTATCATTATGTAATCTGCCTCCCTGCCGTCGTCCTTTCCTGCAGACCACGCCCCCTTTGGCATTGTCCTGGCAACGGGCCGTCAGACTGATGTTGCCTGGCGTGACTCCACAGTAATCAGTGGACACTGAGCAATGTGTTACTCTGCACAAAACAGGTCAGTTAAAAGTGCAGGTACGTGAGCGAGCAGCGACTGTGATCAGCGTGCACACGTTCAGGCACAGCGCTTCACATGAAGGAGTGCATTTATTCACACCAGCTTTTTATTTATTCATCAGAGGGGGCTTATTAATATTTACAGCAGCTGTACTGTGGTTTCTACTGGAGGTGGGTGAGTTGTTAGCCACAGAAACATTTTTCAATGACATTTTTACATCCAGAGCCCCAATCACTGTGTGAAAAAGTACAAGGTTATTCAGAGCCGGAGAAGACGAACAGCAGAGCTGAGCCAGCATTTTGTTTACTGCAGAGAACAAACATAAGTGCCATATTGCCATCATGTTTTCCCACATCACTTTTGCTCCTTTGAGATTTGACTGGTACGTCATCTCATTGCACGCACTTCTTCTGTGGTGGTTTAATGACCAGCAGCCACCAGCTGTTTATCTCGCTGTGCCCAACTGGATAGAAATGCATAAGAATTTACACTCTCATTTGCCAGATTTGATGGAAATTCTGTGTAATCGTGCACTAAGAAAAGTGAGTAAGAAAGCGATAGCGAAGCTGTGTTTTGTCGCAAACGTTATCATCAGTTCTGGCTGTTCTGGCTGGATAAAGATGTGTGAGCTGAGCATTATTAGCAAAAGTCTTCTTCTTCATCCGCTTGGTCCGGGACCGGGTCGCGGAGGCAGCAGTCTGAGCAGAGATGCCCAGACTTCCCTCACCCCAGACACTTCCTCCAGCTCTTCCGGGGGGACCCCGAGGCGTTCCCAGGCCAGCCGAGAGACATAGTTTCTCCAGCGTGTCCTGGGTCTTCCCCGAGGCCTCCTCCCGGTGGGACATGCCTGGAACACCTCCCTAGGGAGGCGTCCAGGGGGCATCCCAAACAGATGCCCAAGCCACCTCAGCTGACTCCTCTCGATGCGAAGGAGCAGCGGCTCTACTCCGAGCTCCTCCCGAGTGACCGAGCTTCTCACCCTATCTCTAAGGGAGCGCCCAGCCACCCTGCGGAGGAAACTCATTTCGGCCGCTTGTATCCGCGATCTTGTCCTTTCGGTCATTACCCAAAGTTCATGACCATAGGTGAGGGTGGGAACGTAGATTGACCGGTAAATCGAGAGCTTCGCCTTTCGACACTCAGCTCCTTATCTTTCCCTCACTCGTGAACAAGACCCCGAGATACTTGAACTCCTCCACTTGAGGCAGGACCTCTCCACCCACCTGGAGAGGGCATGCCACCCTTTTCCGGTCGAGAACCATGGCCTCGGATTTGGAGGTGCTGATTCTCATCCCAGCCGCTTCACACTCGGCTGCAAACCGCTCCAGTACATGCTGAAGGTCCTGGCCTGATGAAGCCATCAGGACAACATCATCCTGCAAAAAGCAGAGATGAAATCCTGTGGTTCCCAAACCGGACTCCCTCCGGCCCCTGGCTACGCCTAGAAATCCTGTCCATAAAGATTATGAACAGGACCGGTGACAAAGGGCAAGCCCTGCCGGAGTCCAACATGCACTGGGAACAGGTCTGACTTACTGCCGGCAATGCGAACCAAGCTCCTGCTCCGGTCGTACAGAGACCGAACAGCCCTTAGCAAAGGCCTCCCGGACCCCATACTCATGGCGGAGCACTCCCCACAGAATACCACGAGGGACACGGTCGAATGCCTTCTCCAGATCCACAAAGCACATGTGGACTGGTTGGGCAAACTCCCATAAACCCTCAAGCACCCTGTGGAGGGTATAGAGCTGGTCCAGTGTTCCACGACCTAGGACGAAAACCGCATTGTTCCTCCTGAATCCGAGGGTCGACTATCGGCCGAATTCTCCTCTCCAGTACCCTGGCGTAGACCTTCCTGGGAGGCTGAGAAGTGTGATCCCCCTGTAGTTGGAACACACTCTCCGGTCCCCCTTTTTAAAAAGAGGGACCACCACCCCAGTTTGCCACACCAGAGGCACTGTCCCCAACCTCCATGCAATGTTGCAAAGGCGTGTCAGCCAAGACAGCCCCACAACATCCAGAGATTTGAGGTACTCAGGGCGGATCTCATCCACCCCCGGCGCCTTGCCACTGCGGAGCTTACTGAACTACCTCAGTGACTTCGGCTTGGGTGATGGACGAGTCCACCTCAGAGACCCCAGCCTCCGCTTCCTCATTGGAAGGCAAGTCGGTGGGATTGAGGAGATCCTCGAAGTATTTCTTCCACCGTCCGACAATGTCCCCAGTCGAGGTCAACAGCTCCCCACCTGCACTGTAAACAGTGTTGGCAGAGTACTGCTTCCCCTATTAGCAAAAGTGAAATGTATAAAAAAGATAAGTTGGATTCATTATTTAAATTTCTGCAACATAATAAACATCCTGCCTGTGGGCCTACATTTGTTTCATATTAACAGTTTAACACCCACCTAAATTTTATTTAAAAAGTACTGTTGATCTGATTTCTCTGTTTACGGTAAGGAGACAGATTTTTAATATGCACTTTTCTTCTTGAGTGATAAAAGGACAGTAGATAAATGACATCAATGATAAAACGACAGTAGTCTAATCTATATAGATATTTTAAATGCTCATTCATTTAACTGAAAAAGCCTCAGTGCTAGTCTCAAAATAATGTGTGGTAAAAATCTATCTTTAAGAAACAGATGTTTTACAAAGCTAGTTTTACAAAACTAAAACTTCATATGCACGTACCCACCATGACATCACTCACTGGCGTGTGGACCGCCGATTTGAAGCCGTGAGTTTTGACATTTTTTGACATTTTGGTTGTCACCATCTTTTTGCAACCAGTGGAGTCGCCACCTGCTGGCCATCAGAAATAATGCAGGTTTAAGGCATCTTTGAAGCTACGTCTTTTGTTCATGTACAGTGGGGCAAAAAAGTATTTAGTCAGCCTACCAATTGTGCAAGTTCTTCCACTTAAAAGATGAGGTCTCCAATTTTCATCATAGGTATACCTCAACTATGAGAGACAGAATGAGAAAAAAAAAAAAACAGAAAATCACATTGTCTGATTTTTAAAGAATTTATTTGCAAATTATGGTGGAAAATAAGTATTTGGTCAATAACAAAAGTTCATCTCAATACTTTGTTATATACCCTTTGTTGGACAATGACAGAGGTCAAATGTTTTCTTTAAGTCTTCACAAGGTTTTCACACACTGTTGCTGGTATTTTGGCCCATTCCTCCATGCAGATCTCCTCTAGAGCAGTGATGTTTTGGGGCTGTCGCTGGGCAACACGGACTTTCAACTCCCTCCAAAGATTTTCTATGGGGTTGAGATCTGGAGACTGGCTAGGCCACTCCAGGACCTTGAAATGCTTCTTACGAAGCCACTCCTTCGTTGCCCGGGCGGTGTGTTTGGGATCATTGTCATGCTGAAAGACCCAGCCACGTTTCATCTTCAATGCCCTTGCTGATGGAAGGAGGTTTTCACTCAAAATCTCACGATACATGGCCCCATTCATTCTTTCCTTTACACGGATCAGTCGTCCTGGTCCCTTTGCAGCAGAAAAACAGCCCCAAAGCATGATGTTTCCACCCCCATGCTTCACAGTAGGTATGGTGTTCTTTGGATGCAACTCAGCATTCTTTCTCCTCCAAACACGACAAGTTGAGTTTTTACCAAAAAGGTTCTATTTTGGTTTCATCTGACCTATATGACATTCTCCCAATCCTCTTCAGGATCATCCAAATGCTCTCTAGCAAACTTCAGACGGGCCTGGACATGTACTGGCTTAAGCAGGGGGACACGTCTGGCACTGCAGGATTTGAGTCCCTGGCGGCGTAGTGTGTTACTGATGGTAGCCTTTGTTACTTTGGTCCCAGCTCTCTGCAGGTCATTCACTAGGTCCCCCCGTGTGGTTCTGGGATTTTTGCTCACCGTTCTCGTGATCATTTTGAAACCCCACGGGGTGAGATCTTGCGTGGAGCCCCAGATCGAGGGAGATTATCAGTGGTCTTGTATGTCTTCCATTTTCTAATAATTGCTCCCACAGTTGATTTCTTCACACCAAGCTGCTTACCTATTGCAGATTCAGTCTTCCCAGCCTGGTGCAGGTCTACAATTTTGTTTCTGGTGTCCTTTGACAGCTCTTTGGTCTTGGCCATAGTGGAGTTTGGAGTCTGATTGTTTGAAGGTTGTGGACAGGTGTCTTTTATACTGATAACGAGTTCAAACAGGTGCCATTAATACAGGTATTACGAGTGGAGGACAGTTGAGCCTCTTAAAGAAGAAGTTACAGGTCTGTGAGAGCCAGAAATCTTGCTTGTTTGTAGGTGACCAAATACTTATTTTACCGAGGAATTTACCTAATTAATTCATTAAAAAAAAATGTGATTTCCTGGATTCTTTCCCACCATTCTGTCTCTCATAGTTGAAGTGTACCTATGATGAAAATTACAGGCCTCTCTCATCTTTTTAAGTGGGAGAACTTGCACAATTGGTGGCTGACTAAATACTTTTTTGCCCCACTGTATGTGCTGATATTAACGTGCTAGTCAGACCAGTACAGTGCAAAGAAGCGGGGCAGATAGATGTTAACAAACCTAATAAACCACTTGAAGTGTGCAACGTGGAGGAGTCAAGTTCACGGGTTGGAGAGCTGCAGGCGAAGAGCGGGGGACCTCCAGCGTGGCCGACAGAGGGTGCGTTGGGTCACCTAAAAGTTCTCTGCCCGCTCAGGCAGCTGTAGTGGTCAGTAGGCTTAAATGGGTTAACAGACATAAAATGAGGTAATCCGCAGTGCTTGCAGTGCAGCGGGGTTGGTGAGGTTGCGCTGGGTGCTGGCTCAGCGTTGTGTTTATCCCCCTGTGGAATCGACCGAGCATAAAAGAACTGCTGCAGCGAGCCGCTCTCATTCACAGACGGATTAGTGGAGCATTTAGTTGTCTTTTTTATCGTGATTTTCTTTTTCTTTTTTCTCAGCCTGGCCCCCACCCCGACAACACAGACACGGACGCGCCGTCAAGCGACCCAGCTCGCTCTCAGGGCAGTGCCGTCCATATAACCAGCTCCCTGCGCTCCATCCCTGTCGTTTCCTCTCCTTCCTCCCAACATCTGGGTCAGAGATAAGGAGAGCGTGACATGTAATTTAGGCAGCGCCTGCAAAGTACAATACAAGAGCCAGAGCCTAGTCACGATCATTCTCTGTGGGGACGTTAAATGATCGAAGTTATTTCACAAGTACATATGGAAGTGATTGTTTCCTCCTTGGACATTTTATGACTATCAAACATTGTGTGAGCTTCAGTTTCAAGATCTAAATGCTGGCAGCAAGATACTGTATGTCTTCACCTCCCTCCCTCCCTCCGTCTCTCTCACTCTCTTCATTTGAATGCATGCCTCGACTGGTGATGTTTTTTTTTTTCTTCCTCTTGTCCAGGTTGGCAGAGCTGCAGCTATTTTTAGAAAGCTTTAGAATTGCTTTGGGGAACCCCTATAAGTACAGGTGCCTGCCTCACGGTTTCCTCCTCTCTCCGAACACACCGTACACTCTCGTGCACACCTTAAACACAGATGTGCCGCCGCTTGGGGCAAACGCTTCCAAGGTTTTCCTCAGGCGACGGTGCATGTGCATTTTTAAATTTGCACTAAGCAAACACACTCCTGTGAAGAATTCAGTCTGTCCTTGGAAAGCCTGAGAAATAGAACAAAAACTGAGCTGTACGGCCAGTGGATGTGGGTACATCGGTTTGGGGAAACATATGCATTGCCTAATGACCATCTGTTCACAAGTACAGATGATGTTTATCCTTTAAATGTGACATTTTGAGCTGACATTAGCTGAGACAGATGACGAGCCGGTGTGTCACTCAGACGTTTGCTCTTGGCACGAGGAGCTGCTGTCGGTTGCTCGCTCACAATAGTATCTGACTGCAGAACAGCCCATGATGTGAAATAACACGTCGATGCTCCGGCAGTTCATTCAAATGTTGGTCTGTTGGCGAATCAAACACAAACATCCAAACGTGATGAAGGATGACGGGGGATTTTGCTGTTTCATCCATTTTTTGGTAAATTTATGTAAATGATTGTGACTGTTCTCTTACCGCTAACCGACAAAAAAGAAAACTGTGATGTAAATTTGAGATTGATTGTAAAATCTCAGATATGTATAAAGTTGGTATACATCTCAATTAAGCAATTGCACTGTTACGATGCCCCATAGTTAAACAAGACAAAGAGTCTCCAGCTCTGCTAGCTGAATTCAGATACAGCAGATACTTTGAGTTAAATGCTAAAGTCAGGATTTTGACACACTTAAAAATTTAGCTTGCATGCTGATGTTTTACAGATATGATGTTTTCCATGTTCACCGTTTTTGTGTATTAGCATAATAACATTTGCTGGGAACATCCTGGATCTGGATTACTTAATTAGTTGATCCACAGAAAATTAATCGGCAACTATTTTGACATTTGACTAATTGCGTAAGTTACTTTTACAGCAAAAGTTCCAAAAATGCGATTGTTTCACGTTCTCATATGTGAAAAATTTCCACTTTTTATCTTGCATTATAATGAATTTGGGATTTGGCCATTGGTTGGACAAACCAAGGCATTTGATGAGGTCATCACATATCATCACTATCACATATAGAGCAAATAAGTAATTGATTAATTGAGAAAATAATCAAGAATCAATAACAAAAATGTCATGTCTATCTATTCAACACCTATTTCCAGATATTTCTTTTGAAACCAGTAATGTCACCCTTCTGGTGACACTAAGGGAAAAGGGATCGTTAGAGTCATCAGGATTCATCCTCCGACCATCATGAGTGCCTTCAAAATTTTGTGCCAATCCATCCAGTAGATTTGAGATGTTTCTCTGGATAAATGACCTGCTGCATCGGTGCTGCATGAAAAGTCAGGGGATCATGAATGTTTTAGTAAATGACAAACCATCCAATAGTTGTTAAGGTTTTTAAACCGGGTTCAAAGTTGTGGACAAACTGAAATGATCATTCCTTTTGTTAAAACCCTTCCATATTCACGAGCTGGTGACACTTTGATTGGTGTTTTTGTCTGTCATCCTCCTCTTCTTGGTCCAGAAACATTACCAAAGACAAATTCTTTGCATAACATTGTCCCTCTCTGTTTCATTAATAGACTCCCTGTCCCTGTCTCAGGTTTCCCTCATTTAGCTTCGCATTGCCATAAAAACAAAAGCCGATCTAACGGTGGAGTAACACAGCACAGTTTGTCCGGATACAGTTTCACCACCGCAGCGTTTTTAACAGCGGCCATGGTCAGTAAGTGCTGTGGGCCTGTACGTCCAGAGCCAGGTCACTGTTTGTCGGGTTTGATGACCTTTGACCGCTGAAGGATGTGGGGGACGCATACAGTCACTCTCCATCTGTGTTGTGAACAGGACGGTGAAAAACATTTTGTCCAACGGATCAAATCAGGTTCCTCCCCACCTGTCTGCGTCAACAGATGACCGAGCCCACGTGGACGTCATTTGTCTGGTTTTTGTGAAAGGTCACCCAGGATTTACCAGGCCAGGACCCAATCAGAGGTCCTCAGATCTGAAAACCTGTTTAAACCAGGTTTCTTATAGTTAAAATGTTCTTTGCTAAAGTTACTCCTACCCAGCCGATTAAGTTCACACGCACTTTAAACTTTAAACTAAGTTGGCGGGGGAAATATTAGCCCAAGTACACAACCTGTCTTTGTCTCTCTGCCTTCATCGTCTTTCTCCCGGCTGACTGTCTCAGGCTGTATCAGTGGAGCATTCTGCTATAAATAGAGGAATCACTTTCACAACGCTTCAGACTGATTATGTTTGAGTTGATGACGGTGATGATGATTTTTTGACAGTTTTGTGGTTTAATTGTGGTTTTGATTTTGTCAGGTTCTTTCGGCCTCACCTGCACAGACCTCACTTCCTGCATCACCTCTTCACCCCCTCCACTGTCCTGATTCACATTCAGCTCCAATGATGTCGTCTTTTGTACTTTTTCTGCCATGAGCCTGTTCTGCCACATGACCACAGATATAAGGACCGCCATCAAATCCCCAGTTTGTCCTTTCAAGCCTCTCTGCTCCTGCCCACTCTCTGCTAATGAACTCCCCGAAATGTCCGAGTCGCCACCGTCCCCCTCCTGCACTCGTTGCTGCTGAAGCTTTCTCCCACTTAGCCTCTGTGTACGACTGCCGCCCGACTCCTAACTGCTCTATTTACATGTGCTGCCGCCGAGACTGATGGCTGAAACAACAGAGGAGGAGGAGGAGGAGGAGAAGGAGAGGCGGTGGTGCTGGTGAAGGGGAGGATTGGGGGGGGCAGCAATCAACGGAAGCCAGGCGATGACTCAGAGATTTTGAAGCGCTGCCTCCTCTGGTTGCCAGCCTTCCTGCCTGTGTGGCCGACAAACTGCTGACTCCTCAGTGCCTTATCAGACACCTCTGTTGGTCTCCGCTCGCTCCGGTTACGCTCTGTCCTGATCCAGACGAAAACCTGTCTCGAGGATTGGCATTTCGGCCACTTCAGACGCTAACTCTATCGCTATGAATATGTTGTTTGTGTTTGATCGTGCATCGGAAAGCCACAGTCTGTTTTTGCTCTCAAAAATTATGCATCTAAACGTGACGTGAGGCTTCTCTGCTTCTCTCGTCTGTCTGGTTTACTCTGGTATGAAGCTTTACTGAGCCACTAACATGCAGTGTTTGCATAAACACCTTTTAAAGGACTTTTCTCAGGGGGAAATAGTTGGCCTACAGGTGAGAAGATTGATTCCACTCTCTTGTCCGTGCATGGAGCAAGAACTAGATGACTAACTTAGCTTAGCATTAAGACCTGAAGGAAGGGAAATGGCTAGCCTCGTCCCTCCACAGTTTAAAAACACACCTAACAGCGCATTTGAAGCTCACTAATTAATTAAATTAAACAGCAATGCAGAACAGCAGCTGTCATTTTACAGAGAATAATGTGCTGTGTAATATTTGTAGGAGAACAGCAGCGGTTTGCAAGGGGCGAGGCAAGGGAGTCGCCGCCGAGATGCGAAGAAACGGCACTGCACAGAAGAGTTCACAAGAGACAGGCTTTTTTTTTTTTTGTAAAATCAGAGCTGCAGAGGCTGAGATATTATTAACATTTAGTCCTTCATATTTTCCAGACAAATGTGTTATGTGACCTGTATTATTATATTAAGCCTCATGCATAAATATGCAGTGTGTTTGCTGTTGTGACAGACTCCAGGCTGGTGTTTAAACATTTAGCTATGAGTTTTGCTTAATTTCAGACTGAAAGACACCATATATTTACACACACACACACATATATATATATATATATATATATATATATATATATATATGTGTGTGTGTGTGTTATTTTCCAGGTTATACCAACACTAATAGAGTTACATTGTCATATCTGCTGTTGTTTTTCTGGCCAAGCTGACAGCCTGTGGAAGCAGAAACATGCTCTGTGCTGCGGCGTGCTTCCGTCTGACGATTTCATTCCATGCCGCTGTCTGTGTTGTTCAACAACAAACCACTGCCGCTGTCTGGCACTGAAATCATCTCTATTTTAGATTTTCTGACTGATCGAAGGCGACAAAAGGGCGTGGAGGTTAAAGACGTGGACTTCATACCGTGAAGTGACGGGGAAAATGCAGCTGGTAGAAAACATCCCCACCGGCGGAGCACTGAGAGCTCAGAGTGAGACAGGAAACAGTACATCTGTGAGGCTGAGGCACGATGCTGCTGCAAAAGAGAAAAGTGTTAACTTTCCTTTGATGAAAATTTATATAACTGAGAAGTGGGTTGAAAGAGCCCTCCGCCATCAGGTGATTTTATATTTTGCAAAATGATGAAAACACCTGAAAAGAAATGAGGAGACAAGACCTAAGCCTTCTAAAAACAGTCCACAAATGAAAGCCAGAGGAAAACTTGAATGACAAAAACATTAATGACTCTCAAATAGAAAAATCTTTTTCACGCTCACTGATGTGTCACTTGTCTTTTGAAAGCAGGAGACAACACTGATGTAGCCTTTTGTGCAGGGGGGGGCTTACAAACTTTTGAGCAGAGGGGGGCAAACTGCAGCACAGTTTAAAAGAGGGTGGGGCAACTGTAAAACTGTGGTAAGACTGGTAAGACATTTAAAGCCCTGGTTCTTCCTATATAATACATTTAAATAATTATCTATTTGAATATAAAATTTTATATTTGAATATTATATATTTCAATAACAATATGCAATAACATCAATCAATAGCAGTTGTTGGCCATTTCTATTTATGATGATCATAAGCTATGGGATCGCCAATCAGATTGCCCTCTGGCCTCTCCTTTGCCTTTTTACTAACAGACAAGATTATTACATTGTTGGATCTTGTACAGGTCGTACAGCAGGATTAAGTTTAGCTGATTTCCACATATAAATGACAAACAAAACAGCCTCACCCCTCTCGTCTTTATGAAATGTAAATGGCTGACAGTAAACGCAGCAGTTAAATAGTTTGGCAGAGACCGGGGGTGTCTGTTCTATAAGGAGATAAAAAGAAATCGGGCGAGGACAGGAAGATGTCTTATGTTACAGCTGGATAAACAAATGTGATGGAATATGTAGGATTCTCCGTCACTGTCAGTGGAACAGACAGTCAATGGCAGGATGACTCAGTGAGAGTGGATGAGGCCCGTGTGGGAGGAAAGGTTAAGAGAGGACGCCACTGAGAGCTTTTGGACCAGGGAGGTTTTCATTACCAAAGCTCCTAATGCTCCTGCAGTCCTGTGGAGCACAGTGGCCGGATGCTGCAGTTTCAGAGTCAGGATTAAAGAAACTGAAGCTTATTCTGATTGAAATTTGTGTTTGTTGGACCACAGATGGTGCAGATTGTCAGGAGATATGGCAAGATAGATTGAAGTTCTAGACTGCATTAAAACGCAGGAAATTGGCGCCCCAAGAAAAAAAGTGATTAAAGAAAAGGTCAGCTTTCTCTGTGAAAGAACATAGGCCCCAGAACCACCCATGTGTCCTCGTGGGATCAACGTCTCTGCTGCCTCGCTCAACACTGCATTCAATACATGCTATTAGGGGCCCAGCATTTATCTGGAAAGTGGGAAATAAAGGTAGCAGAAGCAGGGGAAGGAAGAGATACGAAAAATGGCGTATTGTTTTGAAATAGCAGAAAATATTTTTAAGGAGGTGGGTGATGTGTGCACGGCTCACAGTCCCTTTGTAGCAGATGAATACGTGGGCTCTCAGCTGAAAGAGCTCCAGAAATAAACCAGGCGTCTTCTATTATATTGATTTAATGGCTGATGTGCAAGTAGAGAACAAAAAAGAAAGGCACAGACAACTTCCTACTGCTAAAACATCCTTTATGAAATCATACTATATACTATATTTTGTGTGTATGCATACTGTAATACACTGTAATAGAAAACAATCAGCAGGTAAATCTACAAAGAAAATAGAATATACATAATATAGAAAAAAATGTAAAATTCTGCTGTCACATTCATGGATGAGTAATAATCTAATGATAAAATGGGGGGTTCAGCTTTGACTACTTTTACTTTTAATACTTTAAGCACATTTTACTGTTTATACTTACATACATAAGTGACATATTAAATGCAAGACTTTATCACTGATGGTATTTAGGCGCATTATGACCATGTTATGCAACCATTACTATTTAAAACTCACTCAACCACAACTGCTAAAGATCAAAAACAAACTTTGGATTTTTTTTTTACTTTTACTTGTTGTACACGTGCAGTTCCTGGAGTACACGTGTCAGTCGCTGCACATGTTACTGGCTGTTTTATTAAACCCTTAATAACTCATCATCATTCTGTACTCATACCCATATTATCAGTGATGAGTGTCCCGTCAGGTGTCATCACTGAAATGATAAGTGATGGTTTTCATTAAAGATAAAGCCTTGGTGGGCACCTGTGCCATCTGTTTAAAAACAGTGACTCATCTTTCCCACCTTGACACTGGCCTGAGATCTGCCTCACTGCCCAGCTGTGTTGTTGTTTGTGCTGTGCTTTATTCAGTTTTACTCTACCCTGCTCGACAGACCATCCCGCAGCCTGCAGGTTTGCAGTGTTCAGCAGAGACTCTGGCTGTAGCGTGAGAGCGCTCTGAAGGCTGGAGCCAGCCAACCACATGCCTGCAAACGGCTGCTGACAATGACCTCGCTCTCCCCAAACCAGCCGATGTGGCGCTTTTCATTGAACCTGAGGATTAGAAGGCCCGTTGTCCCTCGTCTCCTCAGAGGCCCAGCCTGCTCTCCCTGTGGACCACCGCTCACACGCTGACATTCAATGTTGCTGTGCTGCACTTCATTTCAGTTAAAAGTTGTAGGAAAGAGTCAGAGAGTTTTTACAAGAATAAGAGTCCACAGCCGGGCTAGCTGCTCTGTGACACTGTACACATGCTATTTTTATAAAATGTCATTCAAACTGCACTTACCGTTCATGTCAGTCTCGAAGTTGGATTCTGTCAGGACAGTGGAGATACAGGATTTCCCTCTTGGAGAAAAGGACGACAGTGTCAACAAACTGCCATCAAAATGGCTGCAAAGCCTCCTTCAGTGTCAGCTGCATCCACATAAAAGTCAACTTTATGTCATTACTGATTGACATGGCGACAGATTGGCTAAAAAGTCAAGACAAGATACGATGATTCTTTAATAATCCCTCAGTGGGAAAATCTACAGTGATACAACAGCAAAGGTGAAAATATAGTAACAAAGAGTAAAAAAGTGAGTAAAAAAAGCAGGATATAACCAATAAATATAATAAGTAAATGTAAATGTACATCTTGTGTATGAAGCCATATTTTAGAAGTAGTAGTAGAAGAAGCTAGATATTACTCATGAATGAATTTGGTCGTTTGGTGTTTGTGGTCTGCAGGGAGCAGAGCTGATTGTAGAGCCTGACAGTAGTATGGAGGAGGGACCTGCAGTATCTCTCTTCACACACCACTGGTGAAGCAGCCTGTCAGCCTGCAGATGATGGGACATGTTCTCCATCAGGTATGACAGCTTACCCATGATCCTCCTCTCTCACACCACCTCCACTAAGTCAAGGGGGCACCTCAGGACAGAGCTGGCCTTCCTCTTCACCAGTCTGTCATGTTTCTTCTGAGATGCTGCTGCTCCAGCAGACCACTGAAGTCAAGGAAGGTCTTCAGGAGTGAGCCATGCACTCAGAGTCCTCTCAGCAGTCCTCTTCTGCTGATAGAGTCTGGTCTGTCCTGTCCAGGTTATTATTCAGGCACTCACCCACGTACTTCCACTATCATCTCAATGTCCATTCTCTATATGTTCACTGGTGTAAGAGGAGTGTTTCCACCACCAACTCATAGGTTTTCCTTATACTTAACTGGAAGTGGTTCTGCTAGCACCAACAAAAAAAGCCCTGGGTCATTTCTGTGTACTCTGTCCTCCCCATCTGTGATGAGGCCGGCAACTGCAGAGCCGCCAGACATCTTTCGCAGGTAGCAGTTGGCTGACTTGTGCGTGAAGTCTGCAGTGGAGAGTGCCCGAGCCAGGACCGCTGCGCTAGTGACAGCTGGCCGCCTGTGGTTTGTACACAGGCAGGAGGTGCACCAGGTTGTGATCAGATCTTCCCGGGGGGGGGGGAGGTTCTATCCCTCCTTGGTGTTGGCATAAAACAAATGGGCTGTCTCATTGTCTCTGGTGTGGCGTGATGGAGAGACGTGATCAAAGCCAGCAGAAACATCTTGAATCTTGCACCAACAAAACGTAGCCTCCTAATTTTCCAAGCTCTGTGTGCGTCTCGCTTTTATGTGTGCTCGTATTTTTCAGTGACGAGACGATGACATGACCCATGAATTAGCCAGGGCCAGGTTAAAAAAGCCCAGCTGCCGTCGCTATTGTCTAAGAGGTTATGAATGGATTCATGTGCCTGTGAAGCTGCTTATAGATGAGGCTTGGCACTCCACCGTTCACAGCTAATGGATTCACGAGTGGCTCTGTAAATAGGCCATGGCACAGGAGCAGGCCAACGGCAGCAGCCAGGCCATGAATAATACATGGAGGTAAATTCAAAAAATGACTTCCGGCTTCAAGGAGGTTTCACTGAAACTCTGCTTTTGGAGGAAGTCAGAGGCAGATTCTTTAAGTTTTTTTTTTTTTTACAAGAGCTGCAGTATTTTTGTTCAGCCGGCTCTTCAAAGCACTTCTGTCTTAAAAGCAGTTTGTGCAACACGACTCCCTACTTCGTGTCAACAAATTATAATTTTACTTGTTCTTTATTTACACTGATGCATGAGGGCTTTGGGGAGTGACAGTCATCTGGAGACTGAACCTCTGGAGCTTTTTTAGTCCTCCCTGAGTATTTGTGACTCACCGGTTCTGTTACATCTCCACGGCACTGATACAGTCTGTGCATCACATTTAATTCAATTTACTTTAATTTCCCTTGTCATTTTAGTGATCTAAAGCCCGTGTTTTCATCGTGTTCTGTTCTTGGTGTCCTGGAGGCTATGTTCACACTGCAGCAGTCTAATTTTTTTTCCACCTTGTATGTCACACGGATCGGATGTGTCTCTAATGAAAATGAACACTAAACAGCTGTGTGGAGTGACGTGTTTTTCACTTCCTGACTTTGGGAGTAAATACATAACAAGTGTACACACAGATTTCAGTCACTGCTGGATGTCTCAAATAGCTTTAAAAATGTCTTTTTAATATTTTGATCCTGGTCATCTTGTGTCAGATTACTGTCAGTGGAGCGGGGTTTACAGAGTGATGCTGGGCAACGGGTGAGTTATTCCACTGCCCAGCGAGTGTGGCGACACATTGTAGTGACAGTGGTGAATAGGATTACAGTGCAGCTTGACGGCACAAACCAGAGCTCTGGAAGGGAGGCATTTTCATTTCACTGTGGAGCTATTTTTAAGCACTGTCAAACCTGCCCGCAGAGACTGAAACAGAGAGAGAGAGAGAGGAGTCTTTTAATGATAATGGCAATGCCATCATTATGTAGTGATGACAGCAAAGTACTGAAACCTCTCTGTTTTTTTTGTCATAGTTCTTCTTTCTTTGTTACCTGTATGTGTTCTCTACATGTAACATGAGTCCTGTTAGCCCTTCTCATTAAGTCAGTAACAGTCTGCCCCCCCCCCTTGAAAGCTGTAGACTGAGCTGTCTGTCTGTCTGTTGCAGGGCTCCTGTGGTGTCCTGTGGGCCGTCTTCTCCTGAAACACTGCAGCTGGATCTGATCATCATTCGTAAAAGATTTGAAATGAAAAGTAGAGGACGAGGTCCTGGTTCCTTTAACTCTGTAGATGACACATCTTTAAGGTTTCAGTCATGTCCTCATTCATTGTTATAAAGGGAAACTCTATTTGAAAATGCCCACAAAAACAGGAAAGTCTATTTCATGACCATGCGTATTACATGTTCATATTCATCTAAACTTTAATAAGACTAGCTTGTAACTGAACTAGTTTGTAAGTTCTGCATATGGAGAGTTGATATGGCAAATGATTAGCATTAACAAACAACTGTGTATTTACACATCCGTCAGAGCAGCTTTCAACCACACCTGGTCTTCATCGGTAGATGGAGTTTGCTCAGTTGTCATTTTTCACAACTACAGAGCATAAAATGACCACAGCATTGTATTTCTACAGCTGTCCGTTCTGTTGTTGATAAGCTCTTAATTATTCACCAGTTAAAAATGGATGTTAGAAGCTGTCAGATGGAGTCCTTGATGCCCCCTGATGACACATGAAACAGTTTGTGATTGAGTAGTTGCATTTTTGTGCTCTGTTTTACAAAGAGATTTCATTGAGTAGAGGTTATATGGAATGTAAAAAATATAGTATCATTTTGGACCACTTCATTACGCTCTCCTGTCTCGTAAAAACCTTACGACTCCAATCAATTTAGACACAGTTTTCCTTTAGCAAGTGGCTGTATTATTCCTCTGTGGCAAACCTTTTTTTTTTAAGATAAGTAAAAAAAAAAGCTTTTCACAAATTCAACAACGGGTCTCTCATTTCATTTTAGGAGCTGTGAGGTTTCCATTCAGCAGCGACGAAGTGTCTGCCACTAGAGAGTATTAGATGTGAGTGCCACATCAGCCAGGACAAACATGAGGCTGTGATGCAACATCAGAATAATACTCAAAGATCACTGCTGGAGGCTGCACACAGACACAGACAGAGGGAGGAGGGGGGAGGAGGAGGAGGAGAGGACGGGGGTGTCGCACAGCACCTAGATACCATTAACCCCCTCTCTCCTTCCAACCCTCCCCTCTGACCTGCACCCCACCGTCGCCCTCCCCAGCCTTATTCACTGCTTGTTACGCAACAGGGGTTGATGCCATGTGCTACAGGCTAGTTAAGTATTTATCAAGCCTCTTGTGTAAGCTGGGGATGGCAGGCGTCTGCCAGTTGCCTCTCCCTCTTTCTCTCCCTCTCCTGCCAATCTCGATCCTCCCATTCACCGTGTGCGCGCTCACAGGACACCCAGATGTCCACGACCATTGCTTTTGATTAAGCCGACCTGTATGTGTGTGTGTGTGTGTGTGTGTGAATCTCCAGACGCGCTATTTTGTTGTAATGCTCGATTCTGATGCAGCACCATAACTTAACCTCCTGAGTGATGTGCCACGCTCCTCCTTTCTTCGAAAATAAAAAGAAAGAATAAGGGTGCACGTCTGGCAGTACATCACACTGGAACGAGCAGAGGCCAAGACAGAAAATCAAACGAATCACTGTCACAACTTTTGTGACAAATATCCCATCTGGCAGACCCAACTGGAATTCCCAGAATGCTCTGTGGTGGCAGACGTGGGCAGCGGGGCCGAGATCCAGTATGGAGCCCATCACAGTCTTGTCACTGCAGGAGCTATCGTGGCTATCACAACAGCAGCCCACAAAGTTGTTAATTACGCTTATCTTATCAACACAGTCAGTAACCTCTGCCACTGCCCATATATCCATAACCAAGTCTCTGTGGCGCAATCGGTTAGCGCGTTTGGCTGTTAACCGAAAGGTTGGTGGTTCGAGCCCACCCAGGGACGTGGACTTTATTAAATTTCCCAAAGGGATCAATAAAGTCTAGTCTAAATCTCTAAGTCTACGCTCCCTACAGAGGCACAGCATCCTTACATCTCTGCTGCCTGTACTGTACTGTTTCACTGCGCAGTTTTAAAAGAAGAGTATGAACAAACAATATTTTCTTAGTGAGAGGTTGATGCCACCCCTTCTCCCAAAACGGCTGGACATCAGAGAGCCTCGCGGTTAGTTCGTGACTGGATGTCTGACCGCGCCATTCCAGCGAAGTGTCCCTGTACCTCCTGGCTGATTAATGATGCGTACAAAAAGAAATTTGTCACGCGGCAATTTGGACTTCGACCTTGGGCCTTGTGTAAAATTTTTCCAATAAAGTAGATTTAAACAGCCATAAAATCTTTAAGGGCTTATGTTAAAGCCTCCTCACAGGTATTACGTCATTTACCCGATCAGACCTCCTCTCAGGACCATGAGTGTGTGTACACACTTTGCTGTATTATATCTCCCTCACTCTCCTGTTAGTTTTGTTGCAACTGCTAAGGCGGCTCAGTGCAGGAGATACTATCACATTTCTGGCACAGCCCCACCCAACTGCAGAATGAGGAGAGCTCTAATCAACCAGAGTAAGTGAAAACACTTGTGGGAGTGCGCAGAAACTTTAAAACAGTTAAGGTTTTCCTCCTCCTATTTTCTTGCCAGGCTGTATCTGTATCCGTACCTTTAATAAATTCATCATAGCTGGATGTGGCCTTGATTGGCTCCGTTACTACTGCTATTCCAAAATTATGCAATATGTCTAATCAGGCCACTTTGAGCATTTGAAGTGGAAAGCAGCGATGGTATGATTGAACTCATTTGAACATTTAAATTAGATAAGCTGCTGCTGGTGGCAAGTGTTGCAAGAATTGTGTTCAGATTCATACTTGCAGGTCATAATGAATACCATTTCCTCTTATCCTGAGTCTTTGGTTTCTTAACCCCTTAAAGAACAATAATTATAGTTTATAGTTAATATTATAGGACTATAGTTAAGTCTTAATATGAAATGATGCTTAAGACAAATAGAATATTTTCATTTGATGAAACAATGCAGACATAGAAAACATCTTAAACAAGCTGATACATGATATGTGTGGTACTAATATATACTAATATATATGCTTATATATACTAATATATATTTCCTCCAACCTTAAAGCTTGTTGATAAAGGAAGAGTGGGTGGGAAAAGTGGACCATGGTAATTTGCATCCCAAAACACACAAAAATGTTCAGGAACTTTTTAAGAATTTAGGGTTAAAAAACTCCTCAAAGTTGCCATTAATATTTAAATATTTAACACATCCTATTTTTGTTAACAACAAAAAAGCTTTAATTAGAGCTCAGTCTGATCCAGAAGCTGCTTCATGCTCACTGATCAATGCGTTTAAAGATAATTTCTTCACATATTACACAGGATGCTCTCTCCGTCAGAGTTCCTGGAGGTCACTTGTCACCTCTTGTGAAGCATTCACACATACACTATCGGGCTGCAGCTGAGCTAACATCAGCCCTGCGGCTAATTTTAGCGGTGACACAGAGTCACTGAGACAAGACATTGCTCTTCCTCCTCATCACCTCCTGCTGTGTTCACTCAGCCATCAGAAGCTGGCCGTCACCCCTGTGATAATCTTTTTATTCTGGGTGGAGAGGAGAGGAGAGGGGAGGGAGAAAACTGGGGAGCGCCCACCATCCAGGAATGGGTTAAAGGAAGCAGGTAGCTGCCATTAATATTTAAATCTGGCACCTCAGTCAGTCGTCTCTCCTTACAGCCTCCAAGAAGATGTCGAGTCACATCTTTGCAGTTGATGACAGTGTTGTCATCAGTTCCAGCCTGCAGAGCCAAAAAGCAGAAACCACTGAAAGTGAGAATTATGACTTCAGACTTCGGCCTCTGTTGGCGCAGAAGTGGCCCATCTGTAATCTATAATCATGACTTTTGACATTACTGCCCTGAAACATGTTATCTCAATCAGCAATCAATCAATCATTGTGAGCTATGGAGTCCCACATGAATTCACAATGTTCTGCCTAAAAGCAGCCTCAGGGTCAGGGTTTTGGTTATTTCACATGACAGATCAGGCTTGGCTGGAAAAAGAGATGTCATGTACTTCTGTGCACCAGTTAAGTCATACTTTAAACTAATGAAGTGTGTTTGTTTCCTTATGTTGCCAGTCAAAACACATTTACATAGGCCTGAATAAGCTGATTAGTTTTTTTACCTTGTTAACAGCAAGCCTTGAGGAGGTAGCAATGTTACCAAAGGTTTTTTTTTTCTTGATTTCAGCTTTGATTTTTGCTTATTTAGATATTAATATTTAATGTCACTGAGAAAATCTTTGGTTTGAAAACATGATTGGGCTTTCCATGGAGTGTGTTTCACAGAGAGGATGAAGGAGGGATAATTTTTTTCCAGGTAAGAGAAATCAGAGGGCCGAATCAGGGAGCAGATTGTGAGCAGATGGTGGATTACTGTGACAAGAATTAGGCCTGCTAAATATTACAAATGAGAAACAACACACACACACACACACTCTCTCTCACACACGCAGAGAAGATACAGTTTATTTAGTACTTTATAAATAGTTATTATAGTTATAGCTACTGATCAGCCGGGCTGCGAGTTGTCAGTTATAGTAAGTGAGACACAGTGCTTATCAATGTGCAGTAACTTCAGTCTGTGCTTCCCACAGTGATCACTCTGGAGCCAAATGTTATGTCTGCTCTTGAATGGAAAATTGCCGAGGTGGAATATTCACCCACACACGCTGTGAGGCCGGCTGCCTTGCCTGGGCGCTCAAGAGTCACAACTAAGGTCCCATTAGAATTTGATGGTCTCATTAAACAGGCCATTAGGGAGCCTCGCTGTGCCGATGGGAGGCTCTGTGTGGCAATTTGCAGTTTGATGGCCAAGGGATGCGTTCCTGCGCCGTTCTGCCAGGTGCCCTTGAGAGGTACGTGGCATTTCTCCGCCTAATGGAGGATCCGCAGTTGGCTTTTGGGGACATTGTCGGAGGTGTTGTTATTAGGCAGCACTTTTGACACAATAACAACTTCCTGCTCAGATAATGAGGCCATCCAACCCATATAAGAAGATATTTTAGTATTCTGTAAAATTTAGTATACTTGGAGGATCTAAGCCAAGGGCCACTGAAGATGTCCCAGAGGCTTGAGGAGAACTGAGACTTAACGCTGAATTCAGACTGGGCCTCACACAGAGAGCACAAGAAACAAAAATAAGGGTTGGGTGAGACATTTTCTGATTCAGTGATCATCTAATCTGATGCAGCGACCATCTCAAAGGACCAAAACATTGTGTGGCCAGCATTGCTCAGATACTTTATGTTAATTGTTCTTTTATTATGTGAGCCACCTGTACACAGAAGTGCTGCCACTATGCCAACTGCAGTGAGTCCTGTGTGATATCAAACCCAATATCTATCTTTTTTTAGCATGAAATATTTGCCCCCTGTAGTTTTGAAAGGTGGTTATAAAGATATTTTATTTTAGTCCTTAATGGGGAACTGAGGCTCCCTGCCCACCCATCCATAGAAACCATGCATATGCGCTTTGACTTCTTTTCTGGTCTGAATTCAGACTGGAGTATATCTTTGGGGGGTCATGTCTCCCAGACAGGTCACCAATAAACAACACAGCTCTGAGATGGATTGCGAATGCATTGCATTTTCACTCGAGTACCTTCTTAACCCTGCCTTGTTTGTTTGCGACAGATTCACCGACAGTTTCTCCTGTGTTTACATGGTTTTGTACATCTCGTGACAGAATATTTGCATGAGCCTACAAAGGGTTTTCTGTAACACGAGCTCAGGCATGTAGTCCATAAAACCTTTATGTTTGTGCTTAGTTTGACACAGGGGCCAGCACAACTGCCTTGTAGTGCCTGTAAAACAACTTTCAGTTTAGTCCACGTATGCATCAGTGGTGGTTCATCTTGCTCTTAAGATTATCCAATGTAAACCGTATGAAAATGAACAAACTTAATGCAGAAAAGGCATCGTGTGTTATTGTGAAGTTTGTGCTGCATGCCCAAGGGATGGAGGAAATGTGCATGGAGGGAAAATTCAAACATAAAGAGCACTTTCCAGTGTGGCTTGCTGTGCCCTCCATTTGGTGAGGAGACCTCACTTGATGACAAAGTATCACCTCTTTTTTCCGGGTCACTGCTCTCCTCTGGACTCAGGAGCTGCTTATTCAACCACAGGGGGCAAAGTTCACACAGGAGTCAAAGTGCACATCACCGCCTGACTTCTTTAAACTAAGAACTCTCTTTCTATCAGAATTAAACGAACAAAAACGTGTCAGCATTTCATCGACGTCCCTCCTGAAACTCCTCATTCCTGCTGGAAGTAATTACATCCTGCTCACTGGTGAGGAATAACATCACAACTTTTGCATGCTGTCAACACGTTTTTTTTCTTTATTTGACACTTAATTGGCTGCAGAAGCTCGCAGGCGTGTCTCCCCTCAGTCGCAGAGTGTCCTTCGTCTGTTAATAATGCAGAGGGATGGTGAAACTTTAATTTTCAACTTGAATGCACTTGCAGTAACTATCCGGTGTGCATTTCCCCTCCTCTCGCAGTCGGGTCACTGTCGCCGTGCGCAAACAAAGCGGAACTATTTATACACTTAAAACTCGATAGCTCTTGTGAATCGCCGTGGACAATGTGATAGTGGATCCTAGTATGAGACATGCCGGCTGAAATACCATGCTCAGGGAGGGCTGTGACATTTCAGATAACATTCAGAGGCCCGCCTAATTAATTCGAGCAAAGGGTGTGTTCCCCAACCCAATCCACTTTGCAAATTTAAATTTATTTCCCAATTACTTCAAAACAACTGCTCTCTGAATATGCCTGCCTTGCTCTTTTGTCTGCTAACTCACTGCCTGGCCTCCCAGCATGGCTCCTGTCACACACACAGGCCCACACAATGGCTTTAAAGCTAAAATGCTGTTTGGTTACTAAGGACTAAGGGTTGACACATCAGTCTGTAGATCCATCAGGAGCTGCTGTGTTGTGCTTTGTAGATATTGTAGATATACTGCTATTGTCCTGAAGCTCATGGTATTTACTGCATTGCAGTGAATGCCCAGCATACTGTATATATGTTATATTTTTAGGTTTGCTGGCACTGTGGCTTTATCGATTGTCAGTTGGGTCCACTGCTTGAAGTATCTTCCATTAAATTTATTTCAGACGTTCATGGTTCACAAACAATGAAACATTATGACTTTGGTGATCCCCTGACTTTTAATCTAGCGCCATCGCAGATCAGAATTTCAATGTCCAATACTTACACCCACTTACCCTTCTGCTGACCTCCACTTTGTCTAGCATGCCAAACTTAGACACGAGCAGGTTAAACATTGTACCTGCTTAATTTCAGCATGTTAACATTGTTGCTGTGTCATTTTAGCTTGCTTTCATTAGCATTCATCTCAAAGCACAGCTGTTTTATTCTCACCTGAAAAGCCCCAGAAACAGCATTCAGACCAAGACTATACACAAGACTTTGACTTATGAGACGTCAGATCAGACATCTGAGTACCTCTAATCAACTAAAATATGCATTTATTCCAAATGTGTCCACCCTCTAAAATGAAAATGAAGATGAAAAGATGCAGTGACAGGGAGTAGACACCGTAACATTAGGACATAAACTATACAATTAGAACAACTCTGTTAAAGTTTAGTTGAATTCAAGGCAGCATTTCAGTGCTCAAACGTTAAAAAAGGTTTAAAATGGTTAAAAGTACCACACAGAAAATTAATTTGATATTTGCATTTTTATGTCCATAAAAGCTAAAAAGCTTGGCTCTTGAAGGGAACTTAAATAAACAAACCGCTCACAGGTGAATAGTCTTTATTTGGACCATCATAGGGACACTAAAACTCTCCACTGAGCCCTGTCACCGGTCATAAAAGCGTGTAGTACAGACTTCTCTAAATTACAGCTGATTTCCTGATCCTGTATATTCCATGGTAGAATTTGGAATCTAATCTGTGTATCCGTCTGTGTTACGTTATGTCACAGTGTGGTGTAAATCCCACATGTGGAGCGCTGAAAAAGTAAATAATAAAAGGAAACATGATACAGAAATACAAACAGAGAGTAAAGTTTCCCTGCAGGTTTCCCACAGTAATTTTCTATTACTGTGGTTGGGGGGAAAGGAATAATCAATATGTGTCCAACCGAGCTTTCCCAGTAAAACCACAGTCTTCTGTCACTTTGGGTTAACTCCTCTGCTCACTGGCAGTTTCTCATACATGTCTTTCTCAGCTGGGAGATTCAAACAGAGGAATAGTTCTCAACAGCTGCGGTGGACAAGTCGGTGGCCGTGTTGTGGCTGCAGACACAAACCTACCGTGACACTTCAAGGCCTGTACCTCGTTCTCATTCCAGTACAGCAGGCCTCTGTGAGGAGTGTCTGTCGATGTTACCTCCGCCTCTGCCCTGTCCTCTGTTTGGTGTAAATAAAGTTACATCACACTGTTGCTCATGGGCTGGAGCTCATCAGATATCCTGCTGACAGCCCGGGCTGCCTCCATAAGTGCAAACTCAGTGGCGAGGATTTTGTCCAGAGAGGGAGATGTCATGTCATTTGAGACGTTTGAGTCGAAAACGTGAAGCCCACTCCTTGAAAATTATTTGCTTGTGTGAAATAAAGTACACAGATTATAGTGCATAAAGTAACCGTTTTGCTTACAGAATATGCTTTTTTTCTGCATTATTTTGTGCTTATTCATACTTGATATGTGGTATTTTTTGGGGTAAAACTTACAAGCATACAAGGTACAGTTCTCATATGGGATTCCTTAATGACAGTAATTGATGCAGAATATGATCAAGTGTTTGGTTCTAACTTCTTCTCAGTAGCAAAGGGGCACTAAGTTTGATGAAACTGTACAAGGCTCAAGTTTCAGTTCCTTCAGAAGAGCTTCCTGTGCAAATTAGGCTTTTTTAAGGAGGTTATGCTATCAAAGGTAGAGAATATCTACCATTAGGAATGTATGAAAGTATGAATGCATCATAGATAGATGGTTTAGTGACAAGTGCACGGCCACTTTGAGATACTCATTGTCACAAAGCAAAAACATGTAACACCTTCTATTGTGAGATCATCTGCATCAGATTTGCAGGTTGTTTTCTGGTTGTTAAATCGGAGGCAGCATTCTCTCGCTCATATTTTTGATGACACCTGTTAATCACTGTTTATCGCTTGTTTGTAAAACTATGTGGGTGTTAGTGTGACACCATTTGGGTATTTGTTGTGCAGTTTTTTTTCTTTGGCTGCTACGGTGGCCACCACTGCTTATTCTGATTGTCGTTTTATATTGATTCATTTCCTGTAAGACAGGGAAGTCTTGCCTACAAGTGCGGGCAGAAACTGTTTTAGTGTCAAGTATTTGTGTAGCTAAATGTCACCCACAACATTGACAGTTCTCAACCCAGGCCAAAGTCTTAAAATGTGTGCAGAAAACACAGAGGACACAAGGAAATAGACCCACACAGTGTCGTGTAATTAATTACATGATGGTTATTGATGATGGCTTCATTCAGCTGAGATGAGCAAGTTCCTGGGCCTCTGAGAAAAGATGGCAGCTCTAAATGTGATCAGAAAGATTCAAGAGTGCGTAGCTCTTTGAACGTCAGAGAAGATGTCAGACAGTGTGATCGGAATTTGATTTTGTTCTTCGAAACAAACAGTTTAAATCAGCGTGACGTTACTACTGCTAGCTGAATTTTCTAACACAAATCTTGTTTTAACTTTATGAATTTAATTAGGGCTAGCTTTTAAATGGCATGTGGGTTTTCAAATGAGGATACATAAAAAAGCAAGTTTCCATAGACACTTCAAAACTTAAAAATGTCTTTCTTTCTATCTTCTTCAGCCACGTCAAGATGCCCTTGACCGACCCCCAGAGATACCGCTCACCAACCATCAAAGACCAGTACCTCACTATGGTTATATCTGCATTACCAAGTATCTACTGTGTAACTGTAATGTAAAATATTGCAGGGCTAGAGGCTCATCCCTGAACACCTCCAACTTATCTGGCCCGCGGTCTGTTCCTGAGCCACTGGCCGGCATGACTCAGGGAAATATTCACTTATGAGTTTCTCTCTACATAGAAGGCACACATGGGAAGGCTTCCTCTTGTGGGGAAGCGTAGGATGACAGATCTGACCTTTGGGCCGGTGCCAGATATCAGTCAGAGAGAGTTGGCGCTGAGCGGTGCGCCTGGTGTTAGTAACACTCAGCCCAGTGCTTCCTGATGGATGAATCACACTGAAATCCTCACAGTCTCTGCCTGTGGCTTTGTTCAGGGTCAAGAGCGAGAGATTTAGTTTGTGTCCGTCTGTGTTTTGAGCTGCCTCATTACTGAGAATTTAATCTGTGATGTGGGTTAGATTTTTTTTTAAAAACAGTTTTCAACAAATCAGCGCACACTCTCCTGTCAAGCTACTGAGAAATGCTCCTTCATACGGTGGGAGGCTGAACACATGACCCTTCTGACCCTCCTTGTAATAGGCGCTCATGTTTAGAGCAGTTTATTCACACTCTGGAACATTGGCTCCTTCGGTTTACTTAGTTTTGACAGGTGAGAAAAATAAAATTGGAACTCAGGGGCACCAAAGGACGGCTGTGACATACCTGAAAATACTAGACAATTTCATAGCGAATCACTCGAAAATAGTGCAGTTGTGGGCGTGGGGAGAAGGATGTTGACAACTTATAGTTTGCAGTTAAAGTTAGCTTAACAAAATGAGGCTGGTCTGTATTGATGCTCTTGTTTGACAGTTTCTTTGTGTTTCTTAAGTGGCATCAATTTCAGGGAAAAAAGCACATTATTATGAAAAAAATGAAGAGATGTCTAAATGTGCCACTCCCTGGAATTATTTTATTTTTTTTAAAGTTTAATTTGGCTAACGAACGTAACAAAACACAAAGAATTAAATAAGAGAGTGAGCTTTAAGTGTGATCATGCTCAAGTTAGTCACAAGGTAGGCTGTTAACAGGAGACAGCATTAAGGCAGGTGACAAAACTTCTTTCATACATGACAGGAAAATGTAACACTTTGGTGCAAAAAAAAAAATGATGGGATGACTTTGTTCATCTTTAATCTCAGGGATCCTTTGACAAGTCGTGTCATAATTATGTGGCTGAGTTACAGGGAAATGAAATAATATGATATGCAAATATCTCGAGTTTCCAATTTGATGCAATTGTCCTGCAACAAAAATGGATCTTGAATATTCAGTTTTACATAGCTGTGATATCTCTTTGCTGATGAGGTCCATTTTTATGACTGAAAGCAGGGGAATTTTTCACTGGATTGGATCTTGGGCTAATGGCTCGAGTGAAGCATTCAACTGAGCAAACAAGGTTCAAAGTGATTCTAAAGTTACTTAATTAAGTGGAAATTTAGAGGGAGCGTCTGATGGCTCAAATAGTTTGAAGGAAAGGAGAGTTTATTGAATGAATCAATGAAATGCCACATGATGATGATGGTCATGGCGATTAAAGCATGAAATAATTGTAGTGTTAATGGAAATAATGCAGATGAAAGCAGAGATGAGGATGGTGGCTGCAACAATGAAGGTCCCAGTGATGACGTAAAACATTACATTAACACACATCTCTCAGAGTATAGCTTTGCACATTGCAAATATTCTTTAAAGTTCATACCATGAACTTTTTTTTTGCACATCCATGAAGAACATTTTTGCATTTATCTAGTGATGTTCTTGCACAATCTGCACAGTCCTTTCATTTCAGTAAGTCATACTGAAGTACTTGCTTTCACCTTTATATTTGTCTACACACTATGTTGATATGCCATCATATCAAGACAAATTCTTTGTGTGTGAAAACCCACTTGGCAATAAACCTGACTCTGATCCTGATGTGCTCTTCGAACTGCTTGTGCACGATGAAGAACGTAGAGATGCTGGACGCGCTCGCACCGCTCCAGGCCTGTGCGATGAGGATGGTGGAGCTGATGCTGCTGCTGATGGTGCTGATGAGAGATCTGTGACCGATGATGAAGAAGATGGTGGTGATTATGGATGAAACGGCGGGGACGCTGATGATGAAGAGGGGAGAGCATAATGAGGAAGATGATTGCAGTGATAGGTATGAATGAGAGAAGTGATGAGACGAAGAAGAAGATGAAGGTGGTGATGATGATGATGTTGCACCCCCCTCCTTCCTTCCTTCCTTCCTTCGTTCCTCTGTAGGGGCACCCTCCCCAGCTGCCCCTCCCACCAGCAGCGTTGCCTCGGTGACTGCCGGTTTACGTGATGACGTCGGATGTATATGAGCGCAGGCGGCGGGATCTCTCTCCCCTTTTACCGCCATCGGAGCGGAGTCTCTTTCTTCCCCGGGACCTCTTCACTGCGCAGCGCCGCCTCACCACTCCAGCCTCCGGCCACAGAGCGAAGGTAAGGGACCGGGGCTCAGGTGGAGGGGGGTGGGGGCTCGGAGGACGGCACCGACATCCCGAAAGTCGGCGGCTCGTCGTCCCGGGAGCCGAATTTCCACCTTACTCCCTCGGAGACGGGCTCGGCGCTGCTAATGCTAGTGGAGTGAGACAGCAGCCATTGAGCCAGGCTCTCCACCATGATGTGTTCACGTTACACGCGATGAAATAAAATAATAAAGCCGCCACAGTCATGTCTGCTCCCCTCGGGGGTGTTTTCACATCTCTGCGGGGACAGAAACGACAAAACGTCCGACAACTCCCGTCATTGTCGATGGTTTTTTGTTTTTTTTCCTTGTTGACACGTGTCTTGTATCTTGTATTTTTGGACTTGACCTTATTATTTTTGGAGGATGACACTCAGGGTGGGGAGCTGCTGTGGATGTGACTTTTTTTTTGGGGGGGGGGGTTGATGTGTCCGCCGGTGTTAACTCGCGGAGTCAGAGCAGGTCGAAACGTGGTACCGGAGCCTTTGGCAGCACTTCGTTTTTTTACCCCTCCCTCCTTCCCCATGAGTGGCCCGTATTTTCCAGCCACAGCACCGTGTGTGTCTGTCGAGCCTGTTTCCTCCCACTTGCTCAGCCCGGGTAGTGCGCATCAAGCTAGCAGCAGCAGCTAGCAGCTCTCCCGGCCCAGAGGCGGCGGAGGCGGCGCGGTGACGAACGACACCGGGCAGGCCGGCTACAGTTAGCCGCCTTCACTAGCCGGGGGGTCGGCTTCGGTCGCGGAGGAAGCGGGCGGGCTGGTGTGTTTCAACAGGTTGTTTTAGCTCGCTTGGTGTAAATGAACTTGTGGAAGGGAAATGTTCAGAGGAAAGAGCGTGAGCAGATAGATAGACAGACACCCACCCTTTTTTTTTTTTTTTTTTTTTGTCAGTGGTGGATGGCTTGCGAGACCTGAGCACGCAACACGTGGTCTCTGGGCAGGATTAGGAGGAAAAAAGCCTGCCCCAGAAAGGCAAAGGTCTGTCTGCTGGACCAGTGTTACATGTGCCAGTTCAACATTTTAACAGTCAGATCTAAGAAAACGCGAAGATTTTAGTGTCTGTTTGAGTATTTGATGGCTTTTTGTGATGGGTCAGATGATAATAGCTCCATGTGCGTATGTTTTGTACTTAAACCCCTTTAAAGCTGCTGTGCTCGCCAAGATATGTCTCATATCATGAGTCACTTGTGGTCGGATGTGGATGATTTCCCCATGAGGTTTGTTTTAAGATCCTCATTGTCAAAACCTTGCATGGACATACTTGAACACATGCAGATGTTCCAGGAACATCTACAGCGACGCACCACATGGATGCACTCCTGTATCCTTACAGGCATCATCCACTACCCTCATATAAAATAAGCTTGGAGTTACATTGTTCACCTGCAACTATTTTGTCCATTAAAAAGGAAGTATTGACCCAAGTTGAAACACTGTCAACACATTTTGCGCAACAACGGTAAATTTAAAAATGTGCTCTGTAGCTAAGAGCTTTCCACAGTACTTTCCCATCAATAATTAGGCATCATAGCCAATACAAGGTAAGCTCGGGTGGTGGGTGTCATCTTACCTCAGATATTGTAGCGCGATTATGGGGATGTATGTGCTTTTATTCTTCGTATTCTTGTGCAGATGTCATTTGGGCTGTTGTTGTGAGAAGTGAAGGAGTGCATCTACATAGTAAATGAGAGACTGCAGCTCTCAGCTGAGAAGTAGGACATGATTAAAGCCACAAAACCAGAGTCAACACGCAGGCTGCTCCATCAGTTATCCCCTTATGGAGGAAGAAACAATTTGATCTGCCACGTGACTCGGTTCTGAGCTCGGCGAACTGTCACATCAGCTCTGGAGTTGAATCATCTTGCTGTATTAGCAGAATGTAGGCCAGCTGATATATAGAGAGATGTCGATGATATGATGGCTTTGAAGAAAGGATATTAAAAGAATTTTGCAACTTGAAAGCCTCCTTTCTTGTGTTTGAAATTGTTAAATGATTTTATATTAGTGGTTGATTTTCCGATCATTTTTACCCCCAAGTGTTTCTGTGAAAGTGTCGTGTTAAAGGGAAATAAATGCAGCACTAAATGGTCTCCTGGCAGGTGAATGTAATTAACATCTTGTCAGGACATCAAGCCAGCAGGAAGGTGGCAGTCAAAGATCAGGATTGGGAACCTTTGCACCCTTTTGTAATGACGTTCACATTTGCTGCAGGTGTTTTTTGACAGGCCGGGCTCTCAGGTGGAGCCATGTGTATGCGCTACAGGAACATGTGTCCAAATTCTTACGATTTTTGTTACAATAATATAAAGCAGAAAGGAGCACAGGGTGATATATAAAATGATGCATTATCAGAATTGTTGAATGTTGTTCAGATCAGTAAAATCGTTGGAGCTCCTCGCAGTTATTGAAAGCAGTGACCTCTGTCTCTCTGTTAACGCATGACAGGAAACCAAACTGTATAAATGAAAGCTGTATTAACTAACAGAAATAGATTTTAATCACAGCTTGCTCTGAATGATTAATTTGGACTGAGGCTTGTAATATAACAAAATGTCTTTCCACTGTGATTCCTGTAAAAGTTGCCTAGTAAGTTAAGGCCCCACCTGGTCTAGGTACAACAGACCGGTTTAAGTTGCCGTCTCGCCATCATGGCCGAACAGGACTGCTTATCGAATGATAGAAATATAAAACGCTGGTATTGCAGCATTCAGTTCCCTGTGGTATTTTCATTCGTACCCTCTTAAAATAGTTACAGGCTGTCAGTAGTTAGTTTGACTGGACGACTGATTCATGGTCAGCCATACAGTGGAGTTGTCCAACCGTCTTTCAGTCTCCCGCTAGTGAATGTTAACAAGTTGATTGGTTGAGGTTTGACATATTCCCAGTGCTAACAAACTAAATCATAGTACATAATGAATTATTTTACTAGAAGATTCTGAGATGTACAACTCTTTCATCAGGCTGTATTTGTTACTTCTGCATGGTCTCAACAGGATATGACAGCAAAAGGTGGCAAGTCGAACATCAGAGGCTGTACGAAGGTCATGTTATTAGTGTTTAGATGATTCTAGACGATGGATGGTGTAATATTGGAATCACTTTAAACTGGAAAATGAGATGTTTTTAGCATTTGGTAACAGGGAATATGCACATTTAGTGGAATAATTAGCTGCTGTTTATAAGAGGCCCTGAGACAAACGCTCCTTTGTCGCAGAGTGTCAATAGGTCTCCCTCATAGTCGTGCTTGTTGACGTCCTCGTACTCATTCCAGGGTTTGAGTTTCTTTGGACACTGTTATGTTGTCGGACCAGGAGTCACAGACAGGTGGGGCAGGAGCAACACAAGTGCTTAACATAATACAAAATGTAGTTTAATGATGCTTGCATAGAACTTGGGACACATCTGGTGGTTTGTCATTTCAGCGCAGCTCAGTAATCACCTGATGTTTCACTGATGGAGGCTGCTGATATCTGAGGCCAACCAGACACAAACTGTGTTCAGTAACTCTGGCTCTGTTCTGCTCCTGACACAAATATTGAAAAATTTCCACCACCTCAGATGAACCGTATGCACGGCTCTGCTGCATTTAAAAATCACACCCCCCCCCCACTCTCCCGCCCCGTGTAGCAATCAAGCGAGGCTGTGAGTTAGAGTTAAACCCACTTTAATGACTGAGTTTTGACACCGTTCTCACTTCCTGGTCATGATCTAGTGCCTCGCCCTCTCCTGGACACCGATCCCCTGTTCAGGTCTCCCCCTGGAAAAAAAAAACGCCATGGTCTCTAAAGGGGAGAAAGCTCTGGAAGGGGGCGAGGGCTGGGCGAGTCACAGCAAGGACTGATCCTTTCTGGACCATTAAGGGCACTTGTGTTTAAAAATATGGCTCTTTTCTGCAGAATTGGATGTTTTTTGGGGGGAGGGGTAGATTTTTCTTTTCTTTTTCATTTTTTTTTTTTTTTTAAATGGGTTAGGTCAACTTAGTTTATTCTCCTTTTTATAGAGACTATTTAAGGTTTTATTTTAGGTACAGCATATCTATAATCAATTGTGATAAATACATCAATACAGTTTGTCCAAACAATGTCAGTGAGTATCTCGTTCAGCTGCCAGTTTTTATAGAAGAGGTTCTGCTTTGCTTTGATTTTTGATTGGATGTAGGCTGTTGGTGAAGTGAGGCTGCATAGGGCTCCTTTTTATATGCGTTTTTTATGCATTTCTTTAATTTAACTTTTGGATGGGAGTAGTGCAAACACAGCAGTATTTTACAGGAATGGGATTTCTTGTAATGCTCTTTAATTTTATTTCTATCAAAATGTGTCAGGATAGAGATTTTATAACCTTTTTATGTAAAAATCTGGGTTACGTAATAAAAATCACGTAAAGTATGTGGTGTTCTGTCTCCTGGCACAAGAAGCGGGAGGATCACAACATAACTGAATGTATAGTGTGACACAGTGAAATTACTATGGGGACCAGTCGACTACTGAAATTCAGTACAATCAGCTGCTGCAGTAACTTTGAATGTCTGAGTAACCAGTGCATTAAGACATTTGGATTGGAGAATAAAACCTAACCTATGCTGCATGTGAGGGGGCAGTGTGTATGACCTCAGGTGTTGTGTAACTGATGCCAAACAATGTCAGGAATTAGGAATGGTTGGAAGGAACGTCCCGATGAAGGATGTTTGGAGCACAGACCTTTTTGTAATATTTAGTGTCCAATCAGATTTAAAAAAAAATTATTTACCTAATTTTCCAAGATACTTAATCCAAACATTGAAGGTCCTGATTTAAAAGCTAATAAGTTTAAATTATTGATATGAATGAGATTAACTGGGAAATGCAACTTGACCTGACCTGCTGGAAAGAAGACAAATCAATCTATTGGAGTTGTTGGCAGTGAAGAAACACTCTGACCACTCTGAATGTATGCTGTTACAGAGTGGATGCTCTTCCCTCGCAAACAGTCTTTGATGAATGCAGGCACACAGACCCACAACAGCAGAGTTTAATTTTGGCCCCCCATTAAGCCAATCATGGAATTGACAGTTGATATGACCTGCCACTGGCACATTTGTTATTTTAACTAGAGACATTTTTTTTTAATTCTTTCTTATTTATTGTTACACAGTGTGTTGCTTTAACATCCTCTGTAGTACTCTAAGCATCTTAAAATTAGCATCAGGACTTATTTGCAAATTCTGTTTGACCCAGATCTGGTGACAGTCAAATGTGAGTCTAAATTAATTAGTTTGTGTCCTCCAGTATTTCTAAACTAATTATGTTCTCCTCTCTCTCTTTAGCATCACTTGAGACTCAGCTAAGATGGCAGACATCGACAAGTAAGTACATCTTCTTCTGTGTCACCCATATCCTCATTTGGTCCAGTGCTTGTGGTGCCTGGACAGTTAAGACTTTACTGATGTAGGCGTGGTCAGATAAACAACAAGATTAAATCCATAGAGTGCAGTGCACTGTTTGTTAAGCCCTTGTGCTGTTCAGGGCACTACGCCCATCTTCAGGTTGCACTGTCATTGTTTGGCGCTGGACGCGCACGTACGAGACCCCTCGCAAACATTTGAATGATGGACCTTAACACCAACAGGGGCGATGCTCCAGTGGTTGTCACACAACACTGGGATGGATGCAGTCTCCACCCCACACATACTTGTCCACTGTCGGTCATTGATTTTCACCTCCTGCTGCAGACTGACAGGAGGATGACGGGCTGTGCTGGTGCAGAGCCGTGTTGTGTTGAGTATCGAGCTCTCCTCCACTGCATCTTAAAGTACAGTGTCAAGTTTCAGTGCTTAGAACAGCATCATGGGTAAAAAAACAAAAACAAAAAAAAAAAAAAAAAAGCTTGTCTGTAATCGAAACGGGGGTGTTTTTTTTTTTTTTAAGAGGTATACTGAATCTCTTGGTTGAAAAGCATCCAACATTTTAGAATGGCATTTCGCCTGGGCAGGAAATGTAACTGAACTTTAAACTGCTCGTCCTTCTCTTTCTTACCATCAAATGTGCCCTCGAGAAAGACATGGAAGTACACATTAGGAGCTTCACGTGTGAATTTGCGAGCAGCTGCCCACCAGAGCAGCTGGCTGCGTGGCCAAAGTCTCTGGCAGCCTCGCCCTAAACATGCCAGAAGAAGTTTGGGGGCTGGTGTTAATTCTGTGCTCTCAAACAGTCTGAAGTGTCTTGTGTTTTGGCTGACCTTCTCGCCCCCCTCCCCTGCGTCTCCTCCAACAGCAAAGACCAGGCTGAGATGGATCCGGCAGATATGGAGGACGTGGAGGAAGTGGAAGAGGAGGAGACGGGAGAAGATGAAAACAGCAAAGGTAAGTCTGTCTGATAAAATGTGGCATTTGACAGTGTAACAGCTACCATTGTAAGTGTAGTTATTGACAGTCTGTCTCATAATGCTACTAAAACGGTTGATGTCAATTTGGCAGAGAAGAGTACACAGTTATATAATACTATAATGCTATATTCTAAATCAAGGGTTTTGCACAAGTTCTTAATCATTCCAGCATATAAAAATGTCATCCCAGTAGCAGAGTCACAGTCTGAACCTTGTGTGCCTCTGCGTGGTATTTAAACCGAGGAGAGTTATTTGCATGACATGATTTTGAATAGTAGTTGAGAGCTGGGAGGCACTAATCCATTTTTATTTTGGGATCTTGATGCTGTTTTTGCATCCTTTTGATGCTCCATAAATGATTCAGACAGCTTCTCATATATTAGCCTACTCCCCGCTCATTGTGATTAGATATAGATGGCTGTTTTGGCCTCGTCTATTTATAGCAAGGTTGAATAGTCCTTTTTAAAAGCCAGACTTGAAAGAAGGCTCGTTCTGGCCGCCTACGACTGATCTGTCATAGCGACTGCACTCTCAGGAAAGCCTTACTTGAGGCCTGGAAGGCGCGGAGAGATTATAAATGCATGAGTAATACACAGTTACAGTCTACCAGCGTTAACATGGAGCGAAAGCTGTCGTTAAGAAACTTCACATATCTCACGTTTGTGCCGCCAAGGCTGCCGTGAGACGCCAGAAACAAACTCGGAGGGACCCACATAATCACAGCCGAGTTTCAGTTAAGCGAATAGTTTAAAAACAAAAGGCGGCGCTATACCCGCTGCCAGCACTGTGTAAATTATACAGCAACCAACATCCACAAGTTTATTCACTGTTGCAGATGATGTTGCTTCTCATATTTTGAAAGCAGGGATGCATAAATGTTCTATCTACAGGTGTACGGATGGAACCTGACACCAACACTTGAAGGTTTACTGGTATAAAAGATGGTAGCAGTGAAATGAATCACACCAGTCACTGATGAGTAAAGGCAAGGGAAAATTTACATTATCTTTTAAGTATGGCATCAGGCACATATCTTTCTATGAGGTGGGGGGGGGAAGGTGGGGGGAGAGGGCGAGGCATTCATATCACTTCAGACAAGTGGGCTCGTTGTGGCTGATCCTCATTGACATCTCCACTATAAAAATCATTTTGTATCAAGGCATGTAGCCAACAGTTTGTGCTGTGTGGTGTGAATTCAGACAAAGATAGGTGTATTTATTTGACTGGATGCAGAGCCTTGGACAGCTTATCTATGCTAGCTGGTAACACATTACAAGCAAAATGCCCAGGATGTGCCAGCAGAGAAAAGTGACTTCCAATCTCTTTAATCTTCTCTCCTGCCAGCAGCGATCTGACTGAGCTTTGATAGGTGCAAGCAACGTGTCGGACACTTGGATTGTACCATCTGTCACCTGTCTGGTTTCACAAAGCAAAAGCGCCATTTATTGCTGACTGCCACCTCTTGTGTATCTGCACAGCACTGGCAATCAGCACGTTATTAAGCAGACATCATCCACTGTTTGTTGTGTCATTAGAAGTAAATAGACAGAATATGCAGAAAAAAAACAATATTAAACTGTGACTGAGAGAGATGACTGAATTCTCTGAGCAGGCAACTCTCATACTCTGCTCCATTCTGCTCACTTAGTCTGGTAAACACACGAGATACTGAAGTGAGCAGTGTAGGTATGTAGTATCAGGATGGCTCAGACCTCCACCTCGTACAGGGGGTCTTATCAAGTCTTATTGCTGACGTGAAGTAAAAATAACGAATGAAAAACACGAAATTAAAAATGGTGGTCTCGCACAGTGGGTGATTCCTGGCAAAGCATTAAATCAATCAAACCTCCCACTTGAGGTCTCTTCTTGTTGTTATGACCAAAAGAACGCTTTCATGGTCCTTAATTGCTTTAAGTGCCTTTGCATTAAAATTCTGACTGTACATGTTTGCTTGTGTCCTCAGCTCGCCAGCTGACTGTGCAGATGATGCAGAATCCACAGATCCTGGCTGCGCTGCAGGAGAGGCTTGATGGTCTGAACGGCTCGCCGTCAGGGTACATGGAGAGGTGAGACAAAATCTTATTTTTTGGTGGTAACTTAATTTTACAACACATTTATACAGGAGGGATGAACACCATTCTTCAAAAGATATTACATCATTTGCTTTGAGATGTGGTGACTTTGAAGGCCATAGCATGTGATTCACATCATATGGGGGTGGTTAGAGATTACTCCTATCAGGATAGAAATGTTTCATCAGAGAATAAAGGTGATCACTCACAACAACTTTGGATTGATCTGCAGTGACTCTCTAAGAGTACAAGTGGACCCAAACCATGCCAGCTAAAAACTCCCACAGTATAACAGAGCCACCAGACCCCCTCAGTGTCGGGTTTTGTTAAGCCTAGCTCACTCAGGCTGCAAGAAAGAAGTGAGGGCCACACAGTAACCATTTTATTTATTAAGGCTAACTAAAAAATAAGCAAAGCATGATGTTTTAAAGTCAACAGTCAAGAATGAAATGTAGGTGCTAACCTAAATCTACATGTGGCATAAACAAGGATAAACTGAAAGTAATCAAACAAAACCAAATGGGATGCCTGAAGAGAGGGAGAGAGAGGAGGAGAGAACCATTCTGCGAGCAAACTGACTCATACAGACTCCCAGCAGGTGAGGCCAATCGGTCAGGGAGGACCTGAAAGTAGGAACCAGAGGCAGGCCAAGACAGCAGGTGCTGTCATATGGCCCAGGCCCTTCGGATAAGAGCACAATCAGATGTTGAGCATCTGTTAGGACTAAAGCAGGGGAGATGCTTTTAATAGCAGATGGCTACCTGACAGCATATGATGGAAAACCTTTTGACAAAAGGCAGGCTGGTTTAAAAACTGCAGGATTTTACATTTTCTATGAGCACATTGCAGTCACTCATTTTATAAAATTGGACTAAAACAAACTAAAGAGATTTGTTTTTAACTTCAAACTTTCTCAGTAGCTTGCACGGTGGATGTTTTTTAACTACTCTGTTGAATCCTTTTGCTGTGGGCTATCAGTCGTAGGTTGAAATCATTTACTCACTTTGATGGTCGCTGGATGTTTTTGCTTCTCCAATTGCATACTTACATGCTAATTAGTTTTCTAGGTGGCAACTGCACCTTGAGTAGCGATTCTTTTATGCAAATCAAGTTCAAGCGAAGTTCATTCATATTCATGTTTAGCAGCAGGTTTCCAGGAAAGGATAAAACCACTGAATCCAGAGGTGAAGAGACATTAAATTATCCAACACAGGATGGCTTAAGCCCATACGGAGGCTACAGACAGGTTTCACTGGGGTGCTGCTCACATGCTCATGTCACAATAATGGCAAGTCTCAGGTCAATTATTAACCATCTCAACAGCCGAGACAGGAGAGGAGAGTTTGGCGCAGCTTCACAGGCATCACTCTTTGTGTTGAGCAGCCAGACAGGTAGCCAGTAGGCAGCCTGTTTTTTCTTTTCTTTTTTTTTTGATATACTGCCATTGTTTAGCTTGGTTCTGATTGGCTCAGTTGGATGGAAAGAAAACTGAGGTCAGCAGAGGCAACCTGAGTGCAGGCAAAAGACAAAAGCCAGTGTTTGAGACATGTCTTGTTGTGTGAAAGACAGCAGCCAGTGTGTCAGGTGACTGGAGTCCATTTATCTGCCAAATTTTACATGCATGGAGCAGGTGGAAATTTTAGAGCATTTCCTTGTATAGCTGAAAACCCTTGAAGAAATATGGTACAACGAGATCACTGGCCATAAATTGAGCTTATTCCTACTGTTCTAAATATTTACTTTAGTGGAAGAATGCTGTGTCTGTCTCTTACAAAAAATCCCAATTAATAGTACATAGAAAAGTCCAAGAGGGGTGATTAAGAGGGATGGATGATATGGTGCACCATCTCCTTGATGTTAGAATAATCTAAGAACAGAGGTACAGTCAGTGTGACTGTTGTTGTGCGTCTTGGCTGCGGGGCTGTGCCACCCACTGCTCCTCTCCTCAGCAAAACCATCAGTAAGCAGCCCTTTGATCAACTTGTCAAGTCTTTGGCAGTCACCAACAAACTCACCAGTTACGACATCCCAGCACTTGGGACCAAGCATGCATTCCCCTGCCAGGATAGTGCAGGCGTTTTAATTTACCACACTGCAGAGAAACTCGACTCTGTGCAGCCTCACTACAGCTGTCAGAGCCAAGTCGCCTCCGAATTACTGCTCCAGAATAAGTCGATTGATGTTAAAGGCCTCAAATCCAGTCTCGGAGGGAAAAAGATTTCATCTTTATTAACATAACAAAATGTCCATGTGTTTGTTGAAACTTTGGTGGCAGTAAAAGCTATTTTAAACTTGTCATCTCACGTCAGTAGTATTTTGCAAAACAAAATACTGTTTCTATTTCTGATCCTGCTGCATTTTTTTTCCCCCCATTGTTTGTGGAGCGAAACATTTGACGGTGCTTTCCCCATATGTCAGGTTTGAAACTTGATTGCTTCAACAGTGATGTTTAGAACATACTGTATACTCTATGTAGATGTATGCAGATATTATGTAATTGAGGCCAACCTGAGTTCTGGCCTCAGGATACAGTGATGCATTACAAGTCAGAGCTCAGATATAAAACATCCTGTGCTGTATATCTGACTATAATTTTAAAGGGAATTTAGCAATTGCACAGATTTTTTAAAAAAAATCTTTTAATCTTGAGGAACTTGCTGCATCCTCCACAGCAACAGCTAGACCATGCCTTCCTCAAGCATAAAGCAGTAAATCTGTACACAAGTAAAACATCATTTCTTCACTCTGCTGTTATATGAAGCAAATCTCAATAAAACCTGTTCTTTGCATAGTTTTAGTTTGTTTACTGTGTGTACCTGGCCACCCTCACTTATTAGAGATCCTCTGGGGAGAGTGCTGCTCTGCAGTGTGCCGCTGTGTTCTGAAGCTCTCAGCAGATTAACTTCTGAGGCAGGGTCCTCTCTGCTACCATTTGCACCCCATGAAGCGCATTTTGTCCTGTGCTTTAAAATGTAGAGGCCTGGGCATACAGCAAATGGACTGCATGATCACAAAATGACAAATATGCCTTCTAGACTTCAACAAAACTCGCAATCCTGTTCTCACTTTCCTTTGTTACAATTTATAGATGAGCCACATTAATGCACATTCCTGCGCAAAACTGTAGTTCTCTCATTTAGTTTAAATGACATATTGTACATATTGTCTGTATATTTGTTTTATAATTTAAATGTTACTCTAGATTTTAAATTTAATTCATTTTGTCTTGCAGTATTTACTTTCATCTTTTCTTTTATTTTATCTTTGTCATGCACCAAGTCAAGTAGGTGTGAAAACCGATGTGATATTAAGTCTGATTCAGGTTTTTTGTATGATTTGAAAAAGTATAACTGTAGCTAGTGACTAAGCAGAGTGACATAAAACTTAAATCAGGTTTTGTCCAGGTTTGTCCTCACATCTTCTGTTGCTGTCTGTCACCCCACAGTTTACCAAAGGTTGTAAAGAGACGTGTAAACGCCCTCAAGAACTTGCAGGTCAAATGTGCCCAGATTGAGGCAAAGTTCTACGAAGAAGTTCATGAACTGGAGAGAAAGTACGCAGCCCTCTACCAGCCCCTCTTTGACAAAGTACGTCATTTATACATTTTCTTTATCAGCACTATCAGTATTTATACTTGGCATTTTTATTTTAGAAGCATATTTAGTAAATCTGAAATTATTTTCTGTTGCAGTTAAACACTCTAGATTTCCTCAAAGCATAAACTAAGTAGATGAGAGTAGCATCACAGTTGCTTCCCATTAACAGAATTGCTAACCTTGTATGATTCTTCTGAATGTCAGTCTTTGAAGCCACTTCAGGATTCAGCTTGCAGTTCCACTGATTCATTTTAGTGCTCTGATATAAAGTGTATCGTTCCTATTGTCTCTGTAAAGCAGATGGCGTCTTATGGCTGATAAATGTAAACACAAAATGCTAAAGCTACTCCAGAAGAATTTATCATTTACACTTGAATTAAGGGCTGTAGCTGGATTTTTCTTTTTGCTAAGTAGTCAATTTTTCGTCTGTAAAACTGCCAGCAAATGTTGAAGAATGCTCAGCACAATTGAGCAAAACCAGAGTTACTGACTTCACATTGCTTGTTTAGTCAGAAGTAGTTGCAGAAGGAAACAAAGCAGCAAATCTCTGATAAGCTGGTGGTCTAACACTTGGACAAATTTATTGCAATAAACATTTGATGATGATCTCCAGACAGAGTTAATTTCCGAATAGATGTGAGGACTTCTATTATTGTTCATGCAGTGTCTGTGGAGATCCATGGGGGAAAAAGATTTATCAAAACATTTTGCGTTGTAAGTTTTAATCATGATTCAAATTTAATTTAATCTCAACCCCAGGGCCTAATGAAATGAGCACTAACCAACGCGTCATTTCCCAAATGTATGGCCAGCGGTGTGAAGATGAGTCATTTATAAAGACTTAATAATAAACCTTACAGTCTCTATAGTTACGTTAGAGTGGAACCACTGGTTTAAGATGAAGTTGTTATACTGCTTTTGGGCCTATGACTCAGCAGTATTGACGATGTTCAGTATGGAAGACTGCATGACCAAGACACGTGACTTTGTCATCAAGCAATGTTGACCCTGCTCACTTGAATCTCGATAGATTTGTTGTGAAAGGTCAGCGGTGTGGACCATGTTATTTAAAATCAGCACTCAAACTGAGAATTGAAATGACCACCTTCACAAGAATAGCATCTGTAGCATATGCTCTCACTTTTAGCCATGTATTCTGTTTACTTGAGGGGTTTTCTTTTTCTTTTTCATAGTTTTTTTTTTTCTTTTTCAGTTAACACAAGTAATGTAAAATATGCATGATTTGATAGCCAAAGGAACAAATTTTAACTTGAATAATTCTCTCCTGTTCTCTGCAGAGAAGTGACATCGTGAAAGCAGCTTATGAGCCCACAGACGAGGAATGTGAATGGAAGGCAGATGAGGAGGAAGAGCTGACAGTAAGTAAGCAGGTACAGGTGACGTATACACCTGCATGCTTCCTGTCTGAACACTTCACTTTCGGCCTTTTTTTTTCCCCTTCCTTTTTTGCATCTAGTCTCACATTTCATGCATGCAGCTCATAGTCTCACTCAGAAGGGAATTCACTTTTAGTTTACAAAATGGCAACCCTGCAAATGATATGGCAGAATTTATAATTGAAGTTTTTCATCACTATCACTGATTTCAGATGTCTGAATTGCAGAGCAGCAGCACAGTTGGTGAAATCAGTGCTGCGATGTATTGAACATTAAATGGAGCCCGTTCCCTTGCCTTTTTTCTCTTTGTCTGCTCCCTAAGGCTGAGTGCTGTCTCTGTGGTTGTGGGCGGTGAAAAAGCTCTTTGTTTGGTACGGTGCGATGTGTGAAAAAGGGAAAAATAGTTGAGCAAGCATTATTTTGAAGAGAAAATGTCTCTCTCAACCAGGACGAGATGAAGGAGAAGGCCAAGTTAGAGGAAGAGAAGAAGGACGAGGAGAAGGAAGACCCCAAAGGCATCCCTGAGTTCTGGTTAACAGTTTTCAAAAACGTGGACCTGCTCAGTGACATGCTGCAGGTAGGTTCATCCAGCCGGCTGCTGGCGAGGCGGTGAAAATGGGTCAGGCGGTGTTTGCTTCCAGAAATGAAAAACCAGGGTTTGCTCCCACCTGCTGGACAAGTTGTGTAGAGCATGTGTTTGGATTTGTGTGGATTTAACTTTATACCAATCTCCATGTTGGATGATCCTCTAAATGCTGTGGTGCTTCCTCCCTTCCTCAGGAACACGATGAACCCATCCTTAAACATCTACAAGATATTAAAGTCAAATTCTCAGATCCAGGACAACCCATGGTGAGTGAGAACAACAACTCCCGTCAAATGGACGAGGCCAGCCCGTTAACTCTGTACTGTGCGTAATCCGATCTCATGCGTTCTTCCCCAGAGCTTCACGTTAGAGTTCCACTTCGAGCCCAACGACTTCTTCACAAACACAGTGTTGACAAAAACCTACAAGATGAGGTCGGAGCCCGACGAGAACGACCCCTTCTCCTTCGACGGACCAGAGATCATGTGCTGCACAGGGTGAGCGCAGCACCTAGTTTGGGTTTTCAGTTTAGTCTTTTTTTTTAAATTCAGTTGTTCATGTCAAGTTTTAAATATGTTTTAGGATTCTGTGTTAGTCTTGTTGCAATTGTGGTTTAAAAATGGAAATGGTCATATCGTACTAAAAGGATGAGAACTCTCAGGAGCGTTGTTTGGATGTCCATGTTTGTTCTTTGTACCGTCTCTAACGTCAGTCTCAATTTTTGATTCATAGTCTGATATTTAATAAAACACCCCCTCAACAACCAGCATGACCTGTAAAAAGCATTTCTCTCACCATCTCTTTTTCTCTCTGATAATTTCAAAGTGGATATCAACGAGCGCACCAGCTAGAATCCTAAAATAAACCCAAGATGTCATTTAGATTTGACATTTAAAATGTTGGATACTGACCTTGCTCTCTCCCGCTGCCGCCGCCTCCTCGTGTTTCACCACAGTTGCACGATTGACTGGACGAAGGGCAAGAATGTCACGTTGAAAACAATCAAGAAGAAACAGAAGCACAAGGGCCGCGGCACAGTGAGGACGGTCACCAAAACGGTCCCCAACGACTCCTTCTTCAACTTCTTCACCCCACCAGAGGGTAAGGATGACGAGGCAGAGCTGATTGGCCTGTTCTTAAATCATTGCCTAGTTTTCTTTGCCTGTGTAATTTAAAAAACAAAAAAAAACCAAATTGTGGTTCACTAACTACTTCTACTTTTTTTTTACTTTTTTTTTTTTTTTTTACAGTTCCAGAAAATGGAGAGCTGGTGAGTTGGTGTACATTCTCTTGTGCTTTAACAACTGGTTTATCAGCCAGTTTATCAAAATGGTTTCCTCTAATGTCCATGACATTGTTCATAGAGCAGTGTAGGAAATAACTTTGTGCTACAGTGTTTCACAGTTTAGTTTTGTCTCAAAAAAAGTAAAGTACCTATGATATTTTAACTTGTCAGATTTTGTTGTCAATAAATAACTTGCACATTGAGTGGATTATTGGGTGTGTGTTGATGGTGTATACTCTCACTGTCAGCAAATTCCATGAAAAGACCAAATTCATATCATATTGGACCTCTCTGGGTCCAGTACAGCTGTTAGGATCAGTATGAGATGTGATTCTGAAATGTAAATTCTTTCTAATTCTTTTTTTAACAAACAAACAATTATAATCAACCAAAGCTAAATAACTTTGGTAAAACTCATAGAAAAATAACTTAAATTATTATCAGCTTGTGCCAGGTCACACAGGACATATTTGGTATTTAGGTGAATAACTTTGCTATTAAGACAAGAGAAAATATTCTGCAAGTGATTTGTTTGGTCCTGAGTTTAACAAATCTGTGTGTGAAAGCTTAAAACCAGGTCCAAGTGAAATGCGCTACTTTAACAATAAATACAGCCCAGAATGCTTCATGTGTTACCTAGCAGTGTTTCAAGTGACAGTGAAGAGTGTGGTCATGAACTGAGTGGCCCGTCTGTCTGCAGGATGAAGACTCTGAGGCGGTCCTGGCTGCAGACTTTGAAATCGGCCACTTCATCCGCGAGCGCATCGTACCTCGGGCCGTGCTTTATTTCACAGGAGAGGCCATAGAGGATGACGACGACGACGTGAGTGTCAGCAGCTAATCTTTTGTCTGGACTTGCTGTAAACAAGGCCATATTGGAATGAACACGTTTCACTCTACTCTGCTTGATTACTGCTACTCTTTGGCTTTGTCAGTGGAACAGATGAGGGGAAAAAAAGCTGTTACAAGTTGTAATGAATATTCTGGTAATGGGTTGGGAGAGACATTAGTTACTATAAAGCCAAATGATTATACAGTAACAAAGACAATTAAGAACTATTTTAATGTAGGATTTATTTGAACTTGGGTATTCTTTACTTAAAGTGTAAGACGGTTAAATACTTTTTTGGGAAAACATTAAAGAAGGTTGAGCTGTAGTTTTTCTGACTAATCCTCATGTTTGTGTTTTACAGTACGATGAAGAGGGAGAGGAGGCGGATGACGAGGTAAAACCGTCACAGGCCACTTTAATGATTAAAATGACAGCAGACATGCAAGTAATGTGTTGTCAGAGACAGTGATTGTTAACTGAGGGAAACTCAGCAGTCTGAAGTCGCTCTGTGCTCTGTTCAGGAAGGCGAGGAGGAGGCTGATGAGGAGAACGACCCTGACTATGATCCCAAGGTGAGATCAGCCCTCCCAGTATACACACACCCCCTCCCTCGTTAAAGATCTCTGGTGTCCTGACAAAGACCATACTCAGCTGTTCTCAACTTTGTTGGCTCAGGAAGCTCTCCCCAGAAAGTAAAGCAGCTCTTCCTGGGGGCCGTTAATAGCTGCAGTGATCTCAGAGCCTTCCACAGTTTGCGAGTGATTTACTGCCGTAGCGAGAAACGTTTTGCATCAGACCATCCGGCGCCCTTGGGAGGGGGAGAGGTTCCTGAGCTGCAGGTGGAGAATGGCTGCCTTTTAATTGTCAGATTTCAACATACAGAATACATACTGTCAAATGCATCTCATTTTACACCAGCTTTTGGTTTGCTTCAGCTTTTATTTTGTTGTCGTGATCTTGATTTGGCTTCCAGACAAAATAAAACACTACCAGTAGATATTTTTCCTCTTTCCACCATCGTCCTAACCAGATCTTGAACCTGTACTTTCAGAATAACTTCTCACCAGTCAGTTAAAGTCTGGCTGTTGCACGTTGTTTCTAAAAACCCTAACCTTAACACACAGGGTGAGAACACCAGTGAAATGTCACCCACATAAATATTCATTTAGTCATAGATGTAGAATTTGTGCCGGAAAATGTGGCACGATGAATGCATAATAATAATTTTTAAAAAAAGTAGTTCGAATTTGTTTTTTTAACATTTTTCTAATCCCACTGAGACAAATAAATAACAGATCCTCTCCTGTAGCCTCTGTTTATTCACTGATTTTCCACTTCACTGCATTTCTGATGGAGGTAAGGTAGTTAAAAAAACATGAATAATCAAAGTGTACAGAAGAGAAAAGATCAGCAAAGCAATAATAAGAGTCATTTCATTATGTATCAAGTGTATCACTGGTGTTTTGCTGTTTTAGGGCTTTTAAATATTGATTAATTTGGCCTGAGTTCAGGAGCTTTTTTCTTTTTTTTTTCTTTCTTTTTTTTTTTTTTTTTAAACCAGACTGGAGCAGCTTGCACATTTTGAAACCACACAATCTGAATAAGCATGATCTTTGCTTCTTTGCTAAACAAAAACGTCTTTGACATTCTGTATTCTGCTAGTTTTGCTTTTTTCTTTCGTTTTTTTTTCTCCTATTCATTAATGTTTCTTCATCTCCGGTCACTTTGGCATCTTTTGTCAGCTACTCTTTAAATTTTTCCTCACTAGGTTTAAGTGGTGACAGTAGAAAAATAACCCTATCCTGGTAGGTACAGCTTGTGAATTGTCAGCTTACTACCATCACACCCACCCACCCTTCACCCCCGTCCTCTCAGTTTTGGTTTTTGCTTTCTTTTTCCTCCTGTCTTTTCCATCCATCATCCACCTCTTCTTACCCCCACCCCCGTACATGAGCACCCTCCTCTTCCTGCCGCCGTGCTGCACCCTCCCAAGTTACTAACCCACCGGTTTGTTGTTGGTTTTTTGAAGTTTAACCCATAGTGAGTTCTGCATTTGCACCTGTATTATTTCTGTATGTTGAAGCTAGTCCAGCCCTCCCTTTCCTTTTTTTTTTTTTCTCCACTTGTCTTATTCTACAAACTCGGGCTAGTTTTTAGTTTTTTTTTTTTTTTTTTTTTTGGTTAGGATGAGGATTTGTCTACCATAAATGATGTGCTTTGTTTCTGAATGTTTGTTTTTAATCCCCATTTAAATATCATTGGTCCATTCGTCCATGGTTTTTATCCTCCTTCCTGTTCACATTAGTTCTGTTCAGCTGCCTTGTCTCTATAGATCTGCCTTTAATGCTGGGATAATGGCCTTTGAGGGCTGTTTGTGTTAGAAATAAGGCCTCACCAATAGTTGGCACATTACCAAAATGCGAGAAATGCCAACAAAGTGTTTTATCTCCCAGAGGGTGCCCTCATTGTCAGCAACAACACCCTGCTTTGTTGTTTTCATTAGAAACCTGACTGCTTGCAGCAGGTAAAAACAGGAAAACTGTCCAAGTCTTTCAACAGATGCTGTGTCGTAGTCTGCAATAGAAGCAGGGCTGTTGCCTTTGGTACTTTTGGTTTTTAAAAAAAAACAAACAAAAAAAAAAACAGCGTAATGTGTTAAATCTTGTTTTGCACAGAGCACTATTTTTGGACTCTGAAGTGTCAAGAGTTCAGTTGTGGCCAAATGTGTTGCACAATGGCCAAAATGACCTTACACTGTTCAGTCAGTGTGGCATGAGGCCACGGAGAGCAGCCTGAACAGCTGCAGTGTGCCATCACCTCTAGAAGTGTCTAATGTCTGCTGGAAGGACGCCCGACCTCAAGTATGATGAGGTCTTAATTATCTTTCTGTGCACTTCTCATCCCTTATTTACTCAAGTGTTCCTTTTTGTTTTTGGCAGCTAATTGATTTGAACACAATGGCCTGAGGTTCTGTGAAGTGTTTACATTTATTATCCTGTAGCAGCACACAGCCACAATAAGCACCATTGGCAGATGTCTCTTGGCTGTAAGCTATTTTCTAAATATGCAGTTTGTCTTCCCAACTACAGTATATTCTGAACAGGGTAAAAAAACAAAAAAAAAATCCCTTAATCAGTCTTTTCTTAATGTGACTTGTACCAATTAATTGGCTGGGCCTGTATGATTGGCTGATTTAACTCGTTACTGATATTGATTATATCAATATACAGCATGTTGTCCAGTAAGTGGCAATATTGCAGTAGAGAAACTCCAAAGATGTTTGTCATTTCAGAAACTGTCCCATTACGTAGTTTATCCACCCTAGAACATATTATGGGATTTTCTAAACTCTGTGTCCATGTTGGCGTCGTCTTCAAATCTCCACTGTTTATCGAGCTTTACTGCAGATTACTGAGCCTGTCTGTGAATTTAACTGTTAATTCTTTTGGCCCACATCCAAAACTCAGAGGGGCAGTGAAATATTGGCCTCCTCACATCCCCCGACAAACGCGTTCAGCAGCTCCTCTTCGTGGAGTGGAGGTTTCATGTCCACGCTGTTTCATAGTTGATCTTGAGGCCCGCTAGCTTCAGCCTCAAAGCAATGAACTGACCAGCTGAGAGTTTGATCAGAAGATTGATACCAATCTGTTTATTCTGTTCGCTTAGCTTAGAATAAAGACTGGAAACAGTTGTTCATGTACAGATGAAACAAATGAGGAGTGCCCTAACAGCTCATCAGCTTCCCTCCTGTAAATATCAGTAAATCAATATCTAAAACAATATGACACTTACAGAATCTTTGTACCACAGCGATGGGGTCATTGTCACAATCAGTTGACGGCGAGAATCCAAAACATTTGTAGTCGTTGCATTCGTGAAGATGCTACCACCACAGATCCTATTTGTCACGGTGTGTCTAATCTGAATGTGTCATAGTCCCCACGTTCATACCTGTGAATGATTTATGTTAAGAGATGATAAACCTCTCATATGTGCAGAATATCCAGCAGTTTGTTGAATGTTTTAGATCTTTAAAAGGCTTTTCTGTGTGTAGATCAGATTTTTGTAAGCCAGGTGTATATGTTGAGTGATTTTTGTCCTAACACCGCGCACCCTTCCTACCACCCCTGTGATTTCTTACAGAAGGATGCAGCCCCCCCAGCTGAGTGCAAGCAGCAGTGAAGCCTGGCCCGGCTGCCTTGAGGATCAACTGCACTGTAACGGCTTCTCAAATTTAAAAAAAAAAAAAAAAAAAAAAAGATTTAAAAAAAAAAAGTTACTTACCGCCTTATAATGTTTTGTATTTTTCTTGGTAGAGAATTTGAAGAAAAAAAAGTTTCAAGATTTTTGTTACAAAAACTCATGGTAATATACTGGGAGCTGTGTGGCTCAATATACATAGTATTTTACTAGACCTGTTTTTTCCTTCTCTTCCTCCTTCTCTGTACAATAGATAGAATACAGGAAAAAAATCTCCCTCATAAAGCATGAACGTGTTTCTTCACTGCTAAAACTAGTTTGGGTTCTTGTGAAGTCTTTTGTTGTATTTGCTCTTAGACAACAGCTGTGGTTTAGACTGCATCGCGGCAACGTCAATTTATAATCCCCCCACTCTTGCTCCCTCCTCTTACCTCCTACCTCCTACCAAAGTTCCAGGTTGGTCAGTTCTGGTCGTCCCAGGTGATTTTTTTTTTTTTTTTTTTTTAACTCTTAGTGGGGCCTTTAGCACTTGTAAAAGCACTGTAGCATTTCCAGCTCTAGTGATGGAGGACAGATGGGTGACCTGCAGCCGGCGTTTATTCCACTTTATCTAATCTTGCTGAGCATGGGATCCGGAGTTGGTGTTTTTGGCCACTTCCTGCGCCACTTGTGCTCAACTACTTTCCACTCTTGATACATTCCAGTAAGCAGACTAGCTGGCACCGTCGACGAAACCCTGTCAAAGAGAGTCCGCCTCTCCTCAACCAGACGAGACGGGACTCCTCTGAATTTAACAGAAAGGAAGTTCGTTTCGTCGTCTTTGACGTACAGACAGGTCGTTCCCAGGGCTTGGCACAGCCTGGTCGAGTCTCTTTAACATTCCAGAGAATTCTTCAGAGGCGAAGGAGGATGAGACGGTTAGGCAGGATGGCCAGTTTAGGGGCCACCCGGCCCCAACAATCCAGTGCTTCAGGCTCCTTGTAGGCTCGCAGTGGCGTCGCTGTCGTCTTTTCTATAGCACTTTGTACTAGTGTGTGGTGTACCAGTGGCGTCCTGTCATCGGTTAGCTGTCTGAGTATTCCTTGTGAGCAGCACTTTGTTCGAAGCCCCTTCCTTCCCCGCTGCCTAAACGGGCATGGGGCCGGTGTAATGTGTAGTAACCCCGCTCTGTGGAGAGTTCAACTTGTGCTGTCTGGTTTTGAAGTCCATGACTTTTCTTACCGGGGGAGGCACACTTGGCCTGTTCAGAGAAGCTTTGTAGGAACAGGGTTGGGCGGATGTAGCACAGCGAAGGATGAGGAAAGGCCAGACCGGGTTTTGAAGTGTCTGTGGACATGTTAAGCTCACTAAACCCCCCCCCCCCCTTGCATCGGTTTATGATGTTTACCTCTTGTGTCGCCAATTCGTGACTGTTTGGGTGACTCACATGGACCTCAGCCCAGCCCCTGAGGTCCTGGTTCATTTTTATCACTGTGAAAGAAAGAGGGGAAGTGTGATAAGGCCATTATGTTGGCCAATGACCCACCACCCCCCTACCCCTGCCCCAAACTCTCCTTCCTTTTATAACCCAGAAGGCCACAGAGAAGCATGTCAGAGCAATACTTAAAGCCAGGAGGGGGACCGAGAAGAAACCGTAGCCCGCCTCCCTCCCTGTCCATCATTAATGCCTCTTTTTTTTTTTTTTTTTTTTTTTTTTTTTTTTAAGTTGTGAAAACAGCCAAGTGTTGTGTTGGGCAGCATCGTGTCCACTGTGGAGAGCCAGGGTACTTCTCATTCTGCAGGGAGTATTCAGATCATGTTCATCGGACGTGACGTGAAAAGGTTTTGTAGGGTCCTTCTGAGCAGCTGTTGTCAAGGCAAAATGCTATGCTACAAAAATACTAATGTACTCAATAACTGTACGTGTATGTTCATGAATAAATTGGTTAAACACGTCTGATATGCTTGACTGGTCTTTGATCATCATGTTCACGGGGATGTTAAGATTCTTCTGACACATTCATAAGAATTGATTCATAAGAAGTAACATTCAATCCAAGCTGCTGATCCTTGGACAGGTAGTTTGGACAAATTTTACCTGACAACCAGTAGAGGGCGCCATTGCTGTGAGATTTTTTTTTTTTTTTACTGGCCTCCATGGGGATTATGGTTTGTAATGAAATATAGTGACCACATTGAATACCACACTAACACTAAGAGAGCCATTAGTCAGACTTCATCCAAGAGAGGGCAGTAACTGATCCAAAGTAAAAATAGAAAGAGCACTTCCATTACCCGTGAAGAGACTTCATTTTTTTTGGCCTGATGAAAGTTCACACTGACTGCAGTGCAGAGCTGATCATATATGCAGGAGGCGGCCAAACTCAGACCTGAGATAATGTGGTGAATGTGATGCAGCACAAGCAATGGAAGTATTGTGATTCATGTGAAACACTCGATCACACGGTAAATATCTGGATTCAGATATTAACCCCCATCATGAGTCATCACCGTGGATTGGACACGAAACATGAGCAGGTCGAACATTTTTCCACACAGATTTTTCACTTCATTATGCGTCTTTATTAAAGGTGTTACTTTGTCCACCTACTGTTTATTCCTGGAAAGCAGCACTGTCAAATCAAAGTGCTGCTCACAAGTTTCCACACACAAACTTATGACATTTAGCAAACCACTTATTTTAATTACAGCTTTGCATATAAAATTCTTTTAAAAAACATGTAAAAAGTTTATGATTTTAAAAGGAGCTAAAACACTGAAGTGCTCATAAATTCATAAACTATGCAGGATGTTATTAAAAAAATAAAAACGTACAACTTGTAGCACAAAGAGCACATTTATGAATAGTCTTACAGTCACTTAATAATAATAATAGTCATTTAGTATTATTATTGTTGTATCACAGTGTTCATATTCTTCCATATTTCTCCATCCATCCTCTAACCAGTGAAGTGTGTGAATAAATAATGAATAATAAATAAAGTCCTTGTTGTTGTGTCAGGCTGGAGGCTGACTGACACTGAGGGGGGCGGTGCGTCTCTCCTTCAGACCCCTCCCGCCCCCTCTGAGCTCCTCACACACTGAGCAGCTGGCAGACAGTCAGACGGGCAGCCAGCCTCCTCTCCTCTCTCCTCCTCTCTCTCCTCCTCCTCTCTCTCCTCTCCTCACCGGCAGCAGCCGCTCTCCGCCGCAGTCACCGGCAGCGTCTCATGCCTTCACCCGCACCGGGAGAGAGGCAGCCGTCCGTCCGTGCGTCCGTCCGTCCGTCCTAGTCGCGCAGCCGGCCGAAGATGCTGGAAAACGGCAGGAAGGTGCTGAAGGAGGGTCTGCTGGAGAAGCGGAGCGACGGGCTGCTGCAGCTGTGGAAGAAGAAGCTGTGCGTCCTGACCGAGGACGGCGTGCTGCTGCTGCCGCCCTGTGGAAGAAAAGCTGTGCGTCCAGCGAGGACGGCGTGCTGCGCTGGCCGACCAGCCGCAGCACCACGGAGGAGGAGGAGGGGGAGGAGGAGGAGGAGGAGACGGGGGCAAAGTCAAGGAGCTGCACTTCGCCAACATGAAGACGGTGGACTGCGTGGAGCGGAAGGGCAAGTACGTGTACTTCACCGTGGTCATGACGGAGGGCAAGGAGATCGACTTCAGGTGCCCGCAGGACGAGGGCTGGAACGCGGAGATCACCCTGCAGATGGTCCAGTACAAGAACCGGCAGGCCATCCTGGCCGTCAAGTCCACCCGGCAGAAGCAGCAGCTGCTCGTGGTGCAGATGTCCGGACAGAAGACGGCCCGCAGCGCGCCCAACGTGGCGTGACCCGCGGGGAGCCCGGACAGCGGTAAGACGGAGGGGCGTAAAGAGGGGGGGTCTCCAGGTCCGGGGACCACCTGGGGATCCCCGGGAGTCGTTTTTTTTCTGTGTTTTCTCTGGATGTGTGTGCCGTGGCCGAGGACGTCTGTTCTCAGCAGGTCAGACCTCGGTCTGGGTGTGGATTTATTTTGGGGTGTAAAGAAAAGTTTTGGGAGCCCCAGCTGTAGCCCCCCACCCCCGTCATGGAGGTGAAAAATAAATGTGCTGGATGATCATTCACAGGCAGGTTTGAGATTTTCACACCAGGAGGGCTTCATCTCATCTAAAACACACACACACACACACACACGCGGCGGTACGCGCGGAGATCAGCAGATTTTATTCACACCCGATGCGTAATAATTTACATCAGTGCTGAGAGGACCTATATTTGCTGCAGTAATCCGTTAAAAATGAGATGCACACAAATGAATCAGATCATGTTTCTGTTCGCTCTGTTCTTGCTGAACATGTAAAAACTAAATTACTCCTCAGAGGCTCTAAATTATGCGTAAAGACGCACAGATTGCGCGCAAAAATCTGATTGGTCAGTGTGGATCAGATGGATGGTTTTGGGTTTACACACACGCATTTCCAAAATCTGCTCTGACACTCTAACCTGTAGCAGAGCAGCAGAGCCAGGTGTGTGTGTGTGTGTGTGTGTGTGTTGTATGCAGCTCTACAGCCCAGCCAAACACTCAGTCTGTGTCAGTCAGTGAGACAAGTCTTTAAATACACGTGGCTCTCAGTGGCACATGGAGATCTGCTGTCACACTGAGGCTTCAATAACTAAATATCAGGGATTGATGTGGTCACTTATGACATGGTCATTGTGCTAAATTAGGCATAAGTAACCGAACATGGTGAAAACAGTGGTCCTCAAAAGGCTTTGATTTCAAGAAGCACGAGTTTCCAAAGCTTTTCCAAAGTTTACAGATTGAGATTGATCCAACAGATTGAGGCTTCAGTTGACTGTAGTGTCAGTGAGCAGCAGGGCCGTAGCTTTGTATCTTTGGTGGAATTTGGGGGATTCCATATTTTCCTCAATAAAATGTTATAGGTTATAATGTTATAATGTTATAAAATGTACATAGGCTTTGTAACAGGCTCAGGGAAGTAAACAGAGTGTGGCTTAATTAATAAAATATGATAAATTCAAACTTTCATTTTGTTAGATTTGACCTCATGAGTATTTCTAAAACTTTGGCTGTGACCCTGCTGAGCTGTAATTCTCACTTTTCCATACAAGCTTATTTCTTTTATGTAAAAAAATAAAATATCCTCAGTTAAAACTTTCAGATAAAGTGTAAGAGGGAAAAAAAATGTTTTCCATTATGTGAGTGCCACTTGGCATCAGCGCTTTGCTCCGGACTGTCGAGATGAAATGAGCAGCCTGAGGTCCTGTTATACTGAGTCCATGTTTCAGGTGACTTTAGATTCCCTTTGCCCCCCCCCCTGCAGCATCAGTCTAATTGATTGCCTCCGCAGGTTAATTGGACACTTGACTGGAGGATGAATATCGAGCCGGGCTGCATCTCCCCCTGCCGCTTCACCGCCGAGCTCCGTCCTCCAGGAGAAGCCCTCTTCCATGTAGTGATTTCCACAGACCAGCGCCTCCCGCCCCCCTTTTCAATACAGAGACTAATTTCACAAAAGACTGATGGACAAAAAGCATGTGAAAAAACAACTGTATTCTACCGTGCGATGGGTTTATCCCTTATTTATTATATGTGTATATATATTTTCTATAAAAAACAAACTGTTCTGTTGTTGATGAATGTCCAGTGTGGTTGTTGATAGAGTGGAACCAGACATACTCGCTCAGAGGTTCATGTCCTACATGTTAACACACACACACAGTCCATTGGGTGTACATACAGCTATCTGTGGACGGCTGCTGTAGGTTAGTCGCATCACATCATCGCCGCTAAAATGTGTCATTGTCCGTGTTTTTATTTTCCAACTGAACCAAAGAATCATTTCGTTGCATTTCTCTCTCTTGTGCAGTGTTGCAGCTCAGAGTAATCTATACTGAAATACTATAGATATATGATGAGATACCTGCATGACCTGTATCTAATTTGTTTGATCAATATCTGCGGAGCATCTTAGTATTTTCATTGTACACGCCAGCGATTGTCCAGCATCTTATTTGACTGCATTGATAGATACTAAAGCTGTGTCTTGTTTTCTTGTGAGTCTTAAATCTGAGTAAGATACTAAACTATCACCCTCAGTTTGTTTTCGGTGGTTACAGAGAAGAGCTTAGTAACACGGTACGTCACATGCTCAGTGGAGGTGTCCTTTTTACGGCTCTGTAGACATGTTCGTTGACATGTTGCGTTAAATCTGAGTGGGTGGGGACAAATTTCTGGCTTGGTTCGTGCAGTCTGAAAATAAAAGCTGGAGCAAACCAATTGTTACTTCAAATTCATAAGCAAAAACAAAAGGAAAAGTACACTGACATTTTAAAATGTGTTTAAACTTCTTAGTTTGAATAGGAAAAGTTAAGACAGCTGACGGCACAATCAGGTGTCTCAAATAAAATTGTGTTAACTCATTGCCCCGTTAACAAGTGTGCTAACTCGCTTTCTAATATTCCTCGCAGGCTGATGGGTTAGCTTTTAGCTCGACAGCTACAGTCGTCCTGCGAGTGGTCTGTGTCATCGAGCTTCTAGAAGCATGCATTTTGTGAAGACATGAGCATGTGTTTGGTTATTCCACTTTATTTCTTTATTAGGTATTATTTTAAGATTTTGCCCCATTCATTCCAGAAAATAGCTCACTGGGGGGCATACGCTTCTGTAATTTGTGAGAAAAGAGTTAAGAGTCCTTCTTTGCCAAGCCGACTGACTCCTCGCACACGTGAATGGCAAAAACTCAATCCACTATGATACAGCTCTTCCTGATTTTAAATGTTATTGACTCAAAAGCCCAAATTGTGCAATACAGAATCATTTCAGAGGTTTTGTGACATTCAGTAAAACGATTTAATGAATTTGAAGTTTGGCAAAAGTCTTCCTGATCCAGTATGATGGACCTGTCCTAGGGGTCAACTTGGTGCTGCTACAAGCTTCTGTTTCAGCGCGCCGTCATGTATAGGATTACTCTCTGCCTGCTGACTTTCTAAGATCACAAATGACATTGCCACATTTGTATTTTGCCTGGAGGTGCTCCTTGCCAACGCACGCATGCCAACTAGTTCAACTAATACAGACTCTTTGGCTCCACCCACTGACATTTACCATCCGCCTCTGAGAAATGGTCCTAAAGCTATATCTCTAATCTGCAGCTTTGAGAGGTGGTGATACACAGGGTACACAGGTAACTGTCTCAGAAACGGCCTCGGCAGTGTTTTTTCTATGATAGATGGATGTCTTGCAGTCAGGAAACATTGTATTTCACTAGGCCCATGTTGTTTCCTGTTTGTTGAAAGTGTTTCCCACCACTTTCCCTTTTTATCTGTGCGCCGCCTCCGGACCGACACATGCCTCCGTGTTGTTGTCATCTCCCAAACAGGGTAATAACTGTGCCCTTTATCTAATGCGACTGCTGTGATGCTTCTCTGACATGCCTTCCCGTTGCCATCATTACACACACAGTTATAGCTGTGCCCTTTGTAGCCACTGTCCGATTTCTTATTTCGATGTGAGATCTATTTTCATACCTCGAAAAGATACATTCCATTAAAGAAAACAAAAACAGCACGCCGTCTCGTGTGGTCTTTTTCCTCCTTCTTCTCCTTGCACACCAGCGGCGGATGAATGTCGGGGCCCAACGGTTCAGCGGGGTCAGTTAAATGACCTGTTTGAACTAGCCGCTGCGCTGTCGGTCTCCGGCCTTTCATGCTTTACAACCGCTGAACCTTTCACCCCCCCGTTTCCTGGTCTAAAAGTAGAGGCCAGGCGGAGAATTGGGTTTCACTGCCAGTTGTTGCCGCTCAGATAAACTGTCAGCACGTAATGTCAAATGCACGCGCGGCTCCGGCTACTCTCCTGTCTAAAGCCCGTCTAATTCAATTAAACGCGGTGCACATGACGGCATCCTGTCTGACACACGAGGGCTTCGCTGCTGCAGGAGAGGAGCACTGTTATGTTAGGAAACAGTTCGTCTCTCTGTATACTGAAGTCTGGACCTCAGAAAATAGTCACACCAGTGAAATCAGACACCATCACAGTTCTCTAACATTAACCCCCATAAGAAAAGTGTGGCTGTAAACAGAAAAACACCCTGGTGCATTGAATTGAACAATGCTGTGTTTTAATGTTTATGAATTTAACTTTTATTTTGTTAGAGGCAGATCACGTTATTTCCTCTTTAAAAGTTACATACTGTCACTTTAAGGCTGTTAATATGTAATGTCTGACTTTTTGGGTTACCTTTTTGGGCCAATACAGCAGCATTACAATCAGTAATAAATGCAGTTTAACTAGCTTGTGAAGACAGAACTAATAAACTGAAATCTCTGGTCATACTTTATTTTACAGTCATTAAACACCTCATCTTTTTCAAGCAATTCCTTACAAGTTTTGTGAAAAAGAATGATGTAATTTTGCACAATTTAGAGACAATAGAGACAATTTTCATTTGGTTTCCAATAATAGATTCATTAACTAATTTTTACTTGTGTTTAAGTGGTGCACTTCTTTAATCTTGTTTTATCTGGAACATAAATAGCTTTACTGGCTAAAATGAGCCACAACTTTGGCAGTAATTTTGGTATAATTTCCATCAAATAACACAAAACTCACTGTGAAACATTAGAACATGACGGACACGTACATTAAAGACCATTAAATCTTTTTCCTCAACTTAACGGAGAAAAGGGCTATTTTCTGTGGGGCGGTACTGTGTTCAAATTGATCGACAAAAGGTGAGAAGAGATCAGTGAGGACACGACGAAGTTACAGCCTTCCTTGTTGTTGACATCCCTCAAACACGGCGGCGGATCCCTTTGAACTCCCCAGCAGCAGCTGTTCTCCGGACCTTACATAAGAAGCCTCTATAGCTCCATCTTGTCAAGTAGGTTGACCGCCAACGTATTCCTCACCACCACCATCTCCCTCCATCTCCAGGGGGGAGGCGTAAGAGCTCGTGATAGCAGGTGCATGTGACTCTAAGTAAGTGACTTACAGAGAGCTTCTAATCCAGATTTGTGGAGTCTCTCTGGCGTCTTCACCACCTTTGTTTCACCATAAAATTTGATCCCAGTTTAACTGTTGACCTGTGGAAAGAACAATTTCTGGTATTATTGACATTGATTGCACATAAAATAGTTCTTTTTGAAGATTACCTCTGAGTAAAGAATAATATTGCACACTGCTCTTAAATTTTCCTTTGTTTATTGAATAAGTACATAAATCTCATATATCATGACCAAACTATAAGACATCTTTAGTGAAGAATAAAACTGTCAGTGTTCTGCATTTTTCTTACTGTCAGTGAATCCCATGAAAAGGCCAAAAGTTGTGAAGTTGTGCTTTAAAAGATAGGTATTTATGGCTTTTGTTGAGAAAATTACTTAAGTATTACTTAAGCTGCCAGTGTGCGTCATCACAGGTCCTTTTTGGATTGTTGGGACAGCTTCAAAAACCGCTGAGGAGAAAAATATGTTTTTAGTTTTCCGAGTGGACACATACTGTTGCAAAAAACTGTCCCCAAATCCCTCAAAAGTCAAATAAGCCTTAAATTGTAGTGGCTTCCAGCTGATCTTTGGGACTGAAGGCAGGAGAGGCCACGCTGATCCTCCTCACAGCAGCCTCTCTGGATGGATGGCAGGCGTTGGCCGGCTTACGTCATTTGGTAGCTGTGGCCGGTCTGAGCAGCAGACGATCGTGATGAAGTTATGCTGACAGACAAGTCTCCCTCTGCAGGCCCGGGCTCCCCTCTCTTCTCGAGACACAAACACGTACTGGGTTGCTCCTCGCTGGCTTATTTTTCCCTTCCCTGTGGCATTTTGTCAGTGACATGACACAAGGCCAGTGCCACGTATCTTTTTTTTTTTTTTTTGACATTCAAAACTACAAATCTTGAAAATGAATTCTTCAGAGATCCCCTGCACACACAACTGGACTCTAATGCTGCATGCCCTGTTCATACTAAATGTCCTTAGTCTTTGACTGTGTGGTTGGTGAAGAGCGAGTCCAGCCCATAAACAGACCATTTGTATGTGAGCCACAGCCCTGCCTGTGAAACAGAGCGTGGAAGTTGTCATGCCTTATTGATTTTACAGCTCTGCATTCACGTGTTAATAAATCCCAGGATATTTCCAGTGATCAATAACCTTCCCAGGGTCCACTGTATCTGATGAGGTTGAACTGTCGTACAGTAACCACAGCATGGGGCTAATTCAAACTTCTTTATACACTGCTAGCTTGTGATACATTATATTTTATATTTCAGTTATAATTTATATAATTAATCTGAATCAATAAAGTAACTAGTAACTTAAATTATCAAATAAATGGAGTAAAAGTACAATATTTGCCTCTGAAAGGTCGCAAATGCTCCCAGAAAAAAGTGACTTTTTTCTGATGCGACACACCTTGGAGATGCCAGGAGATCAGCAGTGGAGACGTTGAGCTGTACCATGCTGAGACCATGATTTGCTGTTTTGGATGCTGTAACAATGTTGAACTATGCATTTTATCCAATAAAATAAAACACCGAACTGTCTCCAGTGAGAGAAGAACCATTTAGTCCTGCAGTTCCAGGTGAGTCAAACCTGCCCTCCCCAGGCCAAGGAAACAGAAGACACATTGTGTCTATGGATGGAATTGGAGTCTTGTTTCAGACCACCTGGTGAATGTAAATCCAGTATTCACTTTCCATTTACCTTTGTTTTGGTCTCCACCACCTGTCTCAGAAAACATTACACATTACTCAGAGCCAATTGACCCACTACTGATCAGAAATATTGATTAGAGCAGATTTAACTGGGGGTAAAACATATTTTGAAGTATTTATATCTTCAGTGATACTACCCATGATGCTTATTTTTGGCTCCTATGGAACACCCCACCACCGCCCTCTGTACTTTCTGCATTGACGCTGTCTCCTACAAATCCCCATTAAGTAAACTGCACACAGAGTCCCTGTACCACCTGGAACCAGGTCTCTGTGTTTGTGCTAAACCCAGCTGACACACAGTGTCTACTTGCCTGGTTGGTAATCCAGCCTCAATTAAAGGCTTTGTAAGATGTACTAAACATATCCATTTGGTAATGTGTTCGATGATGCACAACACTTACAGTAAGTGTGTGCTGTGACCCTCATTCATTACACATACACAACAACATGCAACATGTTATTCACTGAATACACTCAGTGTACTGAAACTGCACCTTGGTCCGTGAAACATAAAGGCTACAGTACATTGTGCACCATGGAACTGTATTTATTTGTTATTTTTTAAAATATTCTTTTATAGGCCTACTTTTAGCCAAGCAATCTGATGATCCAGGATGCCCTCCAGCATGCTGACACAATACTTTCCATCTTTGATGGGCTACCATGCCAACCTTTGCAGAAACCAGTGAGGGAGTTAATGGTCTGATCTGTGCTTGTTTTATTCTTATATCTATACTCCTCTGTTTCAGAAAAACTTTTCAAACGGCACTCAAGTGTTGTATAACAGCTGTATAAAAGCCATAATCACATTCAGGATGTTCATTACTTAGATTACAGGGACTCAGCTGCCACTCTTATCAAGCCACATCACCGTCATATCCGTAATCACAATCACTCAGAGACGTGGATGCAGCGAGCCCCTCAGATTGCTTCGTTATTCGAAGTGGCTGGCGAAGAGATAACAGGTACACAAAGAGAGGTCCATTATTCTGGGACATCTGGCGTCAGCTCGACTTCGCCGGCTCTGTCAGACGGTGAAACAGCTCATCATCACAGAGAACGGAGAACAGATTGTTCACACACTCGCTGTTTTGTTTTCTCCTAACTGTGTAGGTGGAAGATAGATAGGTGTAAGATTGCTTTATGGTGCTTTATTCAGGCTGTGCGTCACAATCTAAGCCAACTTGTTTGTGCCTTTGGGTGGATTTCCGATCAACTGTGGACACCAGTGAGCGTTCTTTCAAATGGTTGGTTTTATTATTCTGCAGCAGAGGATTATGGGGAAAGTTAAATGAATAATCCTGCACTTCAGATCTTCATTCTCTCTATTCAGCATTATTAAACCATTATACTTTATATAATTAGCCATTAGCAGGCTGTGCAGTGTGCTATAGGGATATAAAAATCCAGGAATACTTAGCCATCTGCTCAGTAGTAGAGAAACTGTGTGTTTTTATACTTTCTATGTAAATGACCCAAATGGTAAGAAGAAAAAAAACTGAAAATGATGAGAAAGGCAAGCTGTTTTTTTTTTTTGAGAGAGTATTTCAGCTTGTCATCGTGTCCATTTCACTCCGTGTGTATGCGTGTGGGTGCTGAATCGAGTTTCAGTTATGCAAACATGTCTTGGAGGCAAAGCTGCCCCGGTGTGCGAGGTCATCATTCGCCATCTCAGTGATTCACAGGTGCAGCGACTTGTTTTAGGTTTAGCTCTGTTTTCTCACATACAAATGGATGTGTATTAAATATAATATAAATATTAAATATAATTATATATAAGTTTGCTGTCTCCTTACATATTTTTCTGGTGAAACTGAGTCCTGTGAAAAGAAGTGGAGAGGAAGGAGAGGATGGTGTGTCATGGTGTTCATGACACCTGGTGCTTTTGCTAATGCTCCTCGGTCACATTAAAGCTCAGGGGCTGGCTGCTCAGAGATCTCTTAGACTGATGATTCATTGTACATTTGCTCCTAAAGTTTAGTCTCATGCAAGTTGGTCAATTAAAAAAAAAATAGAGACATCCTCAAAGGATCAGTGAACGAAAGGCTGCATCAATATTTTAACATGAGATAAGATAAAACTTCATTATTCCCACCACGGGGAAATTCACTTGTTAAAGCAGCTCAAGATAGACAGGCAAATATGACAATAAGTAGAGAAAATAAATATAAGATATAAAGTATAAAGTATAGAAGGTAAAAATGACATAAATACACTATAAACATAACTACACTATATACATCCTCCATATATAAAAATTGTCATTGCACAGGAGCAGATTGATATTGCACTGGAGAAAAATAAAATTGCACTTGGTATGAGTAAAGTGATTAAAGTGACCAAAAAAGTGTTGTTTTGTGAAGGATGATGGTGACATCAACAGCGAATCAAAAACTTTGTATAACATGAAAGGAGTTCGCTGTCGTGATGAACTCACAGCGAAATATCACCTGACTCTGCTTTGTTTCTCCCTGCTGTTTTCTGCTAAAACAAAGCCCTGACTCCAACTTACACTAAGTAATATTATCTGGCAAAAATAGTCGAGCAGTTAGCATTTTAAGAGCCAGATATTTCCCTCATGAGTTGATGGAGACCAAATCAGAGCTAAAGGTGAACACTGGACTTACAGTCCGGTGGTCAGAAACATGACTCAAATGAAAGCTAATCATGGGATGCGTCGCCTGGATGAGTTAATGAGCGACTGCTTTGCCATCATATTCTCCATTTCAGCTTTTTAAGGTGATCACTCTTGTGTTGTCAGCTTGTTCCACTGCCCACAAGAGGCCCAAAAATAAAGCAATGTCAGTAATGCAAGTGACAAAAAAGGAATTTGGCTTAAAAGATGGAGTGATATATTGTTAAAAATGTATTTCTTGTATCAGCACCGAATTGTCAGGTATGCTTGTGGCTATCGATTTCACCAAAAGGCACAAAGCTTTCTGATAAAACAGGACCTCAGGGGTACAAGTTGGCCATATTTTCTAGTTTGAAATGAGCAGTCAATCAGGCCAGTGTAAGGTAGTAAATATTGAGACATCTCTGTACCTAACTTAGGTGTCTGAGTCGGATTATTAAGGTAGTAAAGATACTAGCCTATATTTGTTTTGTATATGATATTGTAATTGATCTTCCACTATTACAATTTAACCTAATTTGTTATTATATGAATAAAGGAAGTCACTGATAGTGAAAAGAAAAATATTTTCAGTCATTTGACCTTGGTTAAAATACCCTCTCTAGAAGTGTGATATTTAAATAAAACAATGAGATTAAATTTGGGCGTGTGTGTTTGTATAACTCAAAAACTCTCTCTGTGTGTTTGTGTGTGTAAGTGTGTAACAGAGCCTGTGTAGAATCTGGTGTGTTTGTGGACCGTCTGTAGATTTGGCTCTCCTACATCTCCCTGCCCTCTGACCCCCCCTGCTTGTTGGCTTTAGTCCTAGGCCATCTCCCGCTCTCTGTCCCTCTCTCACACACACACACACACACACACACACACACAGACACTGCAGCACCTGTTGCCAAACCAGCCGGCAGAGGCAGTGCTGGTCAGCTGGCTCGGCTCAGCCTCTCTCAGCGATCAGAGCAGGAAGTCGGTGATAAGAGCAGAAATGTCACCTTGGTCTCTGCTGCTTCTGAGACTCCTGAGAGCTCGCACACAGAGCAGAGCCGACTGTGAAACTGTGTTTTATGAGAATACATTTTATCTCTAACTTCACTTTGTGAGCTATATGGACCTGACTGGTAAGAGCTGAAGATCCTGTTTTCAGGATTAACCACAAAGCTTTTTGTCAACTCACACACTGAATAATTACATCTACTGAAATCACCACAGTATCCCGACTCCTTAAGTCAATATTTCACAGTTTCTTCCAGCTGAAAGTGTAGCAAAAATGTTCAGATAACAAGTGTTGATAGGTGATTTTATCAGTTTTAGCTAGCAGTAAAACTAAAAAGAGTAAAAACTCTCAAAGTCCTTTCTATGCTGTTAGCTGACTCATTGTAAAGCAGTGACCCTGTAACAGTGTCATTGGTTTAAAATGCTCTTCAGCATCCTTCTCTGTTGATAAACCATGTAGGAGACATAAATAAAAAAGGAGACACACAGTTCCCGTACTGTGGCTGGTTAGTGCCAACATTGTTGCACATTTGATAAGGAAAACTGAACCTCAATCGCCTGAATAGGTTAAAGGGACGAGCCTGAACACATCCAGAGCTATGAAAAAAAAAATCCCTGCATGTGTGTTCAGCTGAGGGATAACTTACACAAAAGAGTCTATTAACCATCATATAAAAGCATCCAAAACATCTCATTAAATTTGCAAGGTGGGCATGGATTTGTGTGCTCTCCTCAGGCTGTTTGTGAGGATTTACAGAACAGCAGGTACGAGAAGCTCCTTAGACGCCGTTTGTTTGTTTGCCTTGGTTTTTGCTTTTTTCCTGAAAATGTCCTTTGTTGTTGGCATTTAAAAAATAAAAAACCTGAAGTCAGCAAACCAGGGAAAATATGTATTTATGACCCACACATCTTCTGATTCAGCCAGGAGACCAAACCTGCTGTTTCCTTGTTGACAGTAAATATCCGCTCCCCTATCAGTATGAATATGCAGGTGCTGTAAGCTGTAGACTGCTGATTACAAATGTGCGCAGACAGATGCACCCAGTCTGTATAAACGCAAGCAGGCACGTTGACAGGGAAGCAAATACACGCACACACATGTATATCTGCCCCGCGCCTACACACAGGTGATATGGTGTCTGCCAGTGATAACAGCAGTCGGGCAGCTGAGCGGACACAACCTCCTCCTCGCTTCCTCAAGGTCACTGATAGGCCGGTGGCGGCGGGGACAGCTGTCGCTCAGCCAATCGCTGTGACCTCCCCCCGTGTGTGTGAAAAGCTCAGTTCCTCTTTTGCATGAGATAACGCCGTTGGTACACTGGGATTATCCTTTCCCAGGAGCCAAACAGCAGTTAAAAACAATGCAAATGGAAAACGGCGAACCACTTTGCAGGCAAATTGATCTGGAAAATGGGCAGTGAGCTGGGACCGGTTTGGCAACAAACGATGCAGCTTTTTTTGTTCATTTTTCCCTTCAACAGCTGGTGTAAAGAGGGATTCATGGTTGCTCTAAATGAGCCCAGTTTAATGACTGATTTCACATTTCATATTTCTGATTTGGCTCTGGCTCTATTTTTTGAAAAAAGCTGAACAGCAATCGAGAAGATCTTCCTTCAGCTGAATGACTCAGGTTCAGTCCATTGTGTCAGTAAACATCCCCTCTGAACACATCCAAGCTCCCTGCTGATGTGTGCTGACAAATTTCTGATTCAATCAATGTAGTGCTACGTAAAGAATAAAATGAAATGAGGTCTTGAAAAGGTCCCGTCTCCATTCGAACCCCCCTCTCAGAGCTAGAGCTGCAGCAGCACACAGAGAGAGTCTCATCCTCACTCACGGCCATTTTCACCGTGTCCTAAAACGACTCTCGGGCCTGTCGCCGCGTCGATCCAGAGCAACGGTTGAGGAGAGGACACAGCCGGAGCCGAGAAACTGTTTACTTCGGTGTGAGAAATTGCCTCATTGGAGGCAGGAACTGTGCATGAGCTGTGATCATTGAGCCACAGCTGGAGTCAAAGGATCTTTCTGAATACTCTGCTGCCTTTCCATACAGAATATCAATAAGGAAAATCGCTGAATTAGTTTAGTGTTCTGGTGTATTTTCCTCTGGAATCGGTCGGTGAATGCAGTTAATTAGGTCAGTGCTGTTTGTTTTTTTGTTATTGTCTGTGTATGTGACTGTTATGTTAAAGATCTATGATCAGCTTGATGTTTCCTGCACCATTTTATAGGTGCTGACTGTGAGAAGATCCAATGTTTTATAGCAGCCCCTCCAGGATCTTCTTTGTTTCTTCGTCATCACTGCAGCTCAAAACGACTGAGCTTAAAACCTCCATGCTTAAATGTATGGCACATAGAAAAAAAGCAGCTGATTACTTGTACCAGTTTAATTTATACATGTTCCTACTGCCTGCTCGGCTGTGTCTGACCTGGTTTAGTGTGTGAAACGTGTATTTGATAGTATAGAGTCAGACGTATAGAGATCATGTGGCCATGTGTCCTCTGGGGCTGCGCCGGCTCAGTGACAACAGTAGCTGACCTGACATTTGCCAAATCCGTGTGAATACGCAACCTTTTGTCCGTGAAAGGCGACAACAGACCTGACATTTTCCACCCCATCCTCTCCAATTACAGCTTCTTTATTGCCCCTTCCCGGCAGGAGGCTCCTCTGCGTTTTGCGTGTCCTCGGGATAGACGCAAACATTGTTCAGTCTCCTGGAATGTAAATGAGCCACGACGCGCGGTGAGTCAGCACCTGGGCAGAGGTAACAGTAGTAAGCCCCACATTTTCAACTGCATATGGTTAGGCCTATAATATGGGTGTGTTTGCTTTTGTGGGTGTGCATATTGAAAGTGAGAAGCCTCCTTTTGGCATCGCCGTGCGTGTGTCAAACAATGTGGAGAGCCCAAGGACACGTTTTCCTTTTGTTCTCCACCTCTACCTTTGTTTTCCTTTACCTCCATTTCCAAAAAGAAATATGGCAGCAATTATCCCTGATATTTTCATATGAATACATGTCTGTTAATGCAGCACAATAGAGACTAACCCCAGGTCATGTAATCTTTTAAATCTTCTAAAGGTGTGTCTGGTTGTATGAAAAACATGGATGGATGTATATGGATGATCTCTTTAGCTCTGTTAGTAGTTAGTTATGTTTGTTCTACTATTCAAGAATAAAGAGACTTATATAGTCCCACTTTGGGCCTCTCATGTACGTCCATTACTTTTACGGTTACACATGAAAAATAAATAGGCTACCTGGCTATCTTTAGAAAACCTGTTCAAAGATGTAATCAATATTTCCTAAATCCTCAGAGCAGAGCATTTGGGAGTAGAAAAGCATCCTCACATAGGAGCATTTCTGATCCACGCACATAATTGTAAGACATACTGCCTGTTGGGCTCCACTGTTGAGTCACTTCCCCTCTCCAAAACTGAAGTCTCCTACAACTCTGGTCAAGTTGACTTTTGAGACTTTGGAGGCAGGGATGGAATAGACAGTGGCTGATGACGATGATGATGTTGGTCATTTTCAACACCCACAGCCTCCGGCCCGTCTCTGACCCCTTGTTTTGGTGGCAGAATCATCAAGAAGAAGATAATGTCAGTGGATGTCTGTCTTGCTGACATGCTGCATGTTCTGTAACAGAGTGGGCCGACATCAGGAGCTGTTGCAGGAGCCTCTGCGTATCCTTACTTGACTGAGTACAACCACAGCAGCGAGTAACGCCTCTGTACTCCGATCTGTGCGCTTGCGGAGCAGAATCCCAGGCGAGGATGCTTCTCTGCTCGTATCACATACATGCATCAGTTTTGTAACAAATTAAACACCATTAATAATATTCATTTCTGTCTACAAACAGTGCTGCAACTTCAGTCAAAAATCTTTTTATGCTGCAGCACAGAGTAGGTTTTCATCCAGGTGGTTAGAAGAGCCTCTGAGGATTTTGGAAATACCTCCAGAACAGCTGTAAGAACCCTCTGGGGTTCTCAAAGACTGACTGGCACTTATTCTCTCAAAGAAAGTGAATACTTGGAGTGACAGAGTTGTGGCTCAGATGTAAAGGGGTGAGTTTCCAGCTTCCTGCAGCCATGTTGTGTAAGGCTCAGCATGAAAAAGAAAAGGGGGGTTAGTTAGCAGGAGTACAAACATGATGTTACCATAAACCCACACTGTTTGGTTGACAGGTAAACGCCTACTCCAATTTCTAATGAGCGTCAGAGACATCTTATTAGGGTGTAAATTAAATAAAGAGTTAGTTCTGATATAAAAATTCAAGGAGGAAGTTGATTTTTGGAAGGTGGAGCTCCACTGCAACCCTCCACACTGGCACCACCTCTGTGATAATTTAGGAACAATGAAAGTCTTTCACTGGCAAAGACACACAGAAGGACAGGGAAGTAGATTGAGCTCTTTATTGTTTGCCGTTGCATCTGATGGGTGTCATGTTGATATCGGTGGTTGTGTTTTCTCAGCTTGGTGTGTTTAACATTGTGAAGACAGCAGATTCCTCTTTTCTCGCCGACTCATATGAGTATTGTTAACGTCACACATACGAGTGCAGCTGAGTTTGTTGGTCGGGAGTTCATCTTTGCTTTTAAGTTTGTGCCTAAATAAACAGAGAAATGCCAACACTCTAAAATGCATTTGATAACTTTTTCAAACATTATAAAGTTGTTTGTCACAGTGGTCTGGTGTTTTCCATCCTTCCTATCAGTAATGCAAGTAATTTGCTGAAATGTGGCCACACTGGCGACACTGGCAAAGGGCAGACGGACAAGTCAGCACACACTGTCTCTTGTAAAATATCCATCACAGTTTATGGGCCCATTTCTTGGCTTGTCTTTGGCCTACTGTAATTACCATAGCTGTGTGTACACAACCATCAGGGCAGGAAGGGACTTGACTTGTGTATATCTCAAAATACACACATAATATTACACATTGATATCAGTGTTTGACATGACGTGTTTGATAAGTTCTTTGTATCTTGAAGGATGATGTGTGTGTGTGTGTTTTAACTCTGTGAGAAATACATTCAAATGAATCTGTTCTCTCTTTCTTCATTTTGCATCATAGCGTCTATTTCAGTCATCTCAGCCGCCTCCCCTCATCACTTTTTCTTTGCTCTCCCTCTGAGTCTTTTCTCATCTCTCCTACTTTGGTCCTTTTTTTCTCTCCATATGTCCTCTTGTTTTTCATTGCCCTTTTTTTTTTTTTAGTAAACTGAGCTCTATTTCCTCCTCCCACCTTCATCATCTGCTTCTGTTGAGTCATTTCGGTGTTTCTTGCTCTTTTTCCTGTGGTTTAAGTCGTTAACGCCCCCCGTTATTTCAGACGCCTGCCCTGTAGTTTCCCTCTGTGTGATGCGGTCAGTCCCAGTCATCTGATCGCCCTCACTCACTCAACTGCTATTCCACCTCCACATATCTGCATCCAGAACCATTATATCTTTATCCTTTCTTACACTTTCAACGCCTCTCTGTATTTTTTCACTCGTCTTTTTTATATCCTCCCTTTTCCCATTTCCATTTTTGTCCTTTGACCTTGCACCTGTGTTATTCTTCTATCCTCCCCTCCCCCCATTTTCTTTCGGCGTCAGAAGAATGCAGGTCTTCATTTTTCAGCCCTTCCGTTCTTTTCCCCCCCACGCATTCTCTTTTCTTGCCTCACCTGTAATTTCCCCTCGACTTTCCATCCATCACTCCCTTTTGCTCCTCCCTCCTCCCCCTCTCCTCCTCAGTCCTTACACCTTTCTTTCTTCTCTTTTATTTTTTCCTTTCCTTACCTATTTCCTCCTCTCCTTTTATTCCCATTCCCTTTCCTTGATTTCCTCTTTCCTTCCCTGTCCTCACATCTTCTCCAGTTTCATTTCCTCTTCCCGCCCTTCCTTTTCCTCCATATTCTCTCCTGCTCTGCTTCACTTCTTATTCCTCTATTTATCTCCTCCCCTGCCCTCTCATCCCTCCTGTCAACCATATAATTTTTTACCTTTACTTACCCCCTTTTCTCCTCTCTCCTATTCTCTCATTTCCTCACCTCTCCTCTCTTTTCATTTCCTCTCCTGTCTTCTCCTTTCCTCCCTTCCCCTCATCCACTGTCAGCTCTCCTCTTATTTTCATTTCCCCTCGTCCCCCCCATCACCCACCGGGAAATTCTGCTGCAGCGTCGAAGGACAATGATCTCACTCACGTCCGCCCTGGGAAAAGCGTTTGTGACACTCCGGAGTGCTGACGGGCACTCGTGCGGTGCCAGCAGGCGGCAGGGGGACCCTCGCAGCCTGGAGGAGGTGGGGGTGGGGTGTGTGGGTAAGAGTCGGTGGAGGGAGGTGGATGATGTGTGGGAAGTGAATAGCGGAAGAGCTAGAGAAAAAAAGAGGGACAGAGAGGCTTCTTTCAATGTCACCCTGTAATCCAACACACTTCATCATTTCCTCTTTCTGTCGTCCCCGTCCATCCCCCCCGTCCCCCTTCGGTATCTCCTCTCCTCTCCTCATTGCTCCCTTTCGCTCTCTCACCCCTGCCTCTTAATATTCCATCTCCCAGGCAGGTACACGCATTTTTCTCCCAGAAACGACGCTGTCACATTTATGAATGTTGCCGAGGCTGCAGAGCACGATACGAGAGTGAAAAAGCGTCCGAGTGTGTGAACAGCGAGGTCTGCCGCCACCGTGGATTGAGTTACAGCACGAGAGGAGCGAGCTGGGTAAACCCTCGAGTAGTTTGATTTTGCCTGTTTTTCCACCTAACTCTCCACTAGGCTAATTGGTTAGTTATAGCAATAAATTGTGCAGCAGGCAGGGGCAGGCTGAACCGAAGTGTGTCATTAAGTTCTGTAATTGCGCTGAACGCTTGGATGGCGAGCTAAAGCTGTCTCCTCAGTGCGATGAAAAGGAAGGATGACAGTGAAAATAAAAGCCACCTGTGCAGAACATTGGCACACTGGCGACTTTAAAATACAGTGGCCAAGAAAGATCAAAGCAATTTAAAGCTGCACTAATCAATATTTCCATATTAACAACAGGTGAAATTTATTGTTGTGGTTCAGTCTCACCCCTCTCTCTTCATGTTTCTAGCTTTCTCACAAAGCTCCAACAAACCCACTGTGCACGACCTGCCAAAGAGCAGACAGATGATGTTTCCCCCAGGAGTTGGTGGAGACCAAAGTAGAGATGAAAGCTAAGGGATTATTGAATTTATGTGTCGAATGTGACTCAGATTGAATGCTAATGTTGCTCAGTCTCTGCAGGATGAGTTAATAATCAGCTGCTGGATAACATGTTTACTTTAAATGGTGATAATGTCAGATGTCGTATTTATAGCTTGTTCCACGGTGGCCAAAGCAGTCATTTATCATTGCCTTAAGAAACACATCCGCCATCATTTCACAACACATGCGTGGAATATTTTCAGTGCAGAGAAGAAAATACAAGCAAATTGTTTTCTTTTGAGATGCTCAACATGTCAGATAAGGCGGTCATGGGGTAATACATTTTTGCTGAGACATGGCAGAAAACACCTTGGATATCGACCAATCAAAACTTCGTAGCGACATTCCCAGAGATCCAAGAATCATTTCAGTTCTTGATGTTCCAAATCTGTCAGATCAGGCTGTATCCAGGCTGATAACATCCATTAAATAAACATCATTAGTTCATTTTTTGCATACTGTGACTTGTTTAGCTTCCCCTGCCTGACTTCACTCATGTTTCGCGTGACTTTCCGGAAATATTTGCTTTTGTATTCTGCTTTTGCAGTTATTTTCTTCAAAATGCAACGTATCTGTGGTAAAAGGGACGAATAATTTTCTTTTATTTTGACTGTGATAATAAGAAATAATAAGAAATACAAAACTATTCCTTTAATGCTAAAACACAGTGGCATTTAATGATCCTTAAAAACAAAACAGCAAAAGCTTATTTTTTTAGTCACCATTCATACATGAAAAATATGAGTTGTTAACAAATGATGCCATTTCCCTTGGCTTGTAATAGAAAATGTAATACAAAAATGTAAAAAAAAATTGAAGGAGAGCTCATACTGAGCAATGAAAAACTGAACTTACACTTAGCATGTAACCATGCAACATTACTTGAATTAGATGCCAGATTTAGTGCGTCGCCTTTTAAATATTGTGGGAGTAATGAACTGTGGCGCTTCAGCATCTAATCATCTCTCATAATGGATTGTACCGACTGATCGAGGACAAAGGAGGAAGGAAAAGAAGACACTCCACCTGAACATTTAAAGAATTCAAACATCATTTATCGCCGCTGAGCCTTGGGACAATGCTCGGTTAGAAACCCTCGCAATCAACAACCTCTTTCAATGCATTCAGGAATAAATCCACACTAAAATGTCAATTTATCTACCCTTAAGCAGGCTGAAGCAGTCATTTGTACAGTCACCCCTTCAAAATCCTTCAACAAAAAAACACCGTTCACGCTGCTATAAACTCTGTTTCTCAGCAAATTACAGAGCGACTCCAGTTCACATTTACATCCTTGAATAAATCCCAAACTGGCCCCGTGCTGATTTTTTCTCATGCTGTAACCTTTTGAAACTGTAATGACTCTAAATGATAATGGCATTTTTCTCCACAAAATATGAAACATTTGGGAGCCTGAGACACACTGTGATGTAGTCTGCAGCACGCACATATGGTATGTATAATTCATCATCTGCTCTGAAGTCTTTTCTGCATGTGTATCCCCTGCACAGCCCGGCTCCATCCCCTCTGCTGCTGTAACCCTGCATATCTCCCTGCTGTGGGGTTAACAAAGGATTATCTTCTATATCTTATCTTAAATATTGGTCCACTTGTAATGTCTTGAAATGTATTCTTAATTTTAAAACATGATACACCGATAAGATTGTAATGTATTCATTCTATAAGTTCCTTCCATTTTTTTCATTACCTCATTAAAGCTGGAGTCAGTAGGATTTAGACAAAAGTGACTTTTGAAATAGTGCAACTTTAAAGTTGAAAACCTAGAAAAATTACCTTTTTTCCCCCATTTGCCTCTCAGTGCTTCTATATTCTTGTGTACTACTGTCAAGGCATAGTGACAATTTTAGCAAATATGTAAAAATATTTTTTTTACAGGTTACCTACTTCACCTTTGAAATGCTTTTAATCATGATTTGTGTAATGATGTATGAAATGACAATATGACAATAATGATGAGCGATGACCTTACAAAGAATTATTACCTAAATCTGCAGCTTCCGTCGGCTCAAGTTTTATGTGCATATCGTATTGACTTTAAAATAGAAGTAGGTAACTTCTTTAACAATAAATTTTAGTCATATTTGTTAAAACTAAGATAGATAATCTGATAAAAATCAGACTCCTCCACCTGCTGCCTCATGCATTAACTCGGAGCGGACGTAGTGGGGGATAAACAACAACCACATGACCAAGCAATGAGAAAACAACAGTTTACGAGAAAGAAATGAGCTGGTGCATACCATAGAGAGAGGGGAAGGGAGCTGAAGCGCATACTTGCTCTAGTTTTCAAAATAAGAGCACTTTCAGTGAGTAAGATTATTAGAATCTGTTAAATTTTCTTGGGCTTTAAATAGTCATTAGATACAACCCACACTGCACAGAACAATTAGCAGCTTCATTATGTTTTGGCCTGATTTTTGCTATGTGTCATTTAGTTGTCTTAATTTCACCCAAGATGTAATTGCTTTTAGATTATCCACAGGTCAAAAGTGTCACTCACAGAGTATTTTCACTCAGCTCTTCCCCCCGTATTGTGTTTGAGTGCATTGCATTACATAGACATTTTTCTTTTATAATGACTCACTGTATGATTGGTACACTTGTACCTGGAACAGTGTGTTTATGCAGAGTAGCTGCCCTGTCGTGGTGGAGGAGCCTGTGTCTTAATTGGATTCCGTGATGACAGTTCCAGATGAGGCATGACTCATAGAGGTGGTCGTAGGAGGGTGGTCGGCCAACAGGTGGTACGTCAGAGCTGGGTCTGTTTCTGTCAGAGAGACTGCGTGGTGACTTCTATGAACCATTCTCCCTGCACAAAAAGGCAACGGCCACTCTGTAATATCATCCGTGTTTGCAGAATTGGCCTCTGGAGCCATGTCAAGCCCCACCACAAGGACCCCTCAGGAACACATCTTATTTGAGCTGAGTAATCACAGATGATGACAAGCTGGCAGGTCAGGAATGAAGTTTTTAACCTTCAATCCTGAGGTACAGACACCAAAACTTGATGTTTAGCATTGATGCTTTAAACCACTGAATGAAATATCTTCTCATTTCTAACACAAACACTTGTACTGCTGGAAATATCTGAACACCTATATTGATATTGTCTATGATTCGTCACTTAAACCAGAGAGTCTTAGAGCTCAGAACAAGCCTCAATTGCTGCCTCAAGTGTATATTGGTGTGATCAGAGAGCAGTGCAAAATAAAAATGCTTAGCATTGTAAAATGGGACAACTGGTAGTTGCATCACAACTTCACACATCCATAAATACAGCTCCATGGAGGATAGTCGCTTGTGTGCGCTCTGGGCACCACTACAGCATACGTATGTGGTACAGTTAGTGTTCGGTAAATTAGCTCTCAGGCTCACAGCCACGCTTGTTAGTGTGAACATGTGATCGAGATTAAACCAGCCCACTCTGAAACAGGGGCAAGCCATTCATTATTGATGATCAAATCCCACTGAAGATGCCCTAAATAGACTAGTGTGGTTGAATAACAAATGTGTAGCTTGTGAGCCACTGATGAGGCTTTCCTGTCATTTTATGAATGAGAGCAACTTGTAGCACCTGGCTCGAGGTTGGTACCTTTCTGTGATAGTCTTGTGTTAAATAGAAAGCAATTGTCAGTTTCAGCTTCTTTCAGCTGCTCGTTATGTTCTGCTCATGCTAAAAATCAACATGATGCATTCAGACTGGGATATTACAGCCTTCAGTTTTCGTACATTTAGAAATCACTTCTGCCTTCATGCTTACAGCACTATCCCCTTCCTGTGATGAAATGTTCATTTGAAAAAAATAAACCCTTGCTTTCCTTTCAGCTAGAGCTCAGCCCAATGACAGGTTGCTAAATAGCTAAGCTTTGATTTTACTGCATGTTCCCCCCAAACCCCAGCTGCCTGCACCGCTATGGTAAATGCCTTTGTGCTATAAAGGCTTTTAAAGCTAAGCTTGAAATCTTTGTATATGCTGTGAAAGTTGGCATAAAAGGTTTACACTTACACCATATATTAAATTACTACCGCTATCAAAGTAATAGTTGATACAGAATAGAACTCATCTCCGTCTGTTATATATAAGTCTACAGCCAGCAGCCTGCTAGAATAGCACCGTAACAGCACTGACACAGAAACCGTAGCTGTTGGTCAAAGATAACAATTGGTCTCATGAATTATTGTGTTCTTTTTAATAAGCTGAAAAAGACATGTCTTTCAGTCTCACCTACGGTCTTGCTGTTGTCCTGAAGTTACACATGAAAGTGGAACTACATTCACTGGTGATTTCACTGGTGTTAGCATCCAGTGGAAACCCCAAGTTTAAACAAATAAGACATGTTAAATTAAACATTAACATTAATTAACATTATTGTTATAATGGAATATATTTGATAAAGTGAAGATAGAATATATAATGTAAATTTTCAGGTTTCAATGCTCAATTCATTATTATATTTCATCCACATTTTTTTCACAATAATAATTGTTTTTTATTTTTTATTTAATTTTTAATTAGCTGCTATGCAACAGTCAGTCTCATTATTGGCTACGTCCTGTTTGTTTTGATTGACAAAGACATTCACAGTATCTTTTTTCCCATCAGCTTTTCACTGAAGAATTTTTTCATAGTACTTTTTGAAATAATTGCTGGAATATATTTATATATTATTGAATATAATAAAAGCAATAAACCAAACTTTGTTATTGAAAAAAAAAAGATATTTTCTCAATATATATTCATATAAGTGTTTATTTTGTAATTTCTCATTTATTTATTTAATCTAGGAAACTTTGGGTCTCCATGGATTCCCATAAACAATGATTCTTCTTCATATCACAGTGTCCACGGCTTTGAAGAGAACAGAGGTTGAATCTCTTTTAGTATCCTTGAGGTCTAATAAAGTGCTTGTGTATAAAAAAAAATAAATAGTGCATTGTTAACCTCCATTTGCTAGCTTGCTGTCCTTTTCACTGCCGTGACAGGAACATGTATCATGTTGTCCAATCATAAAAACCAAACACTGATCCACTTGTAAACATGCTGCCCCATAGCACTGCTAGTGGTCAGAAATTCCACAAGGTGACTTTAAATCTTCACAGTCTGTTTCTACGGCATTTCACGTGCCAGTGTAAAAGACGGCAACACTATTTCATTCGCGGATTAAATTATCTTTCATGGCATATGCACACAAAAACAACCATAAGCTCCAGAACATGAAAAGAAAACGTATTACTCTCTTTGATTGATGTCCCTGAAGACAGGAAATTCCATTAGTTACAGGTTTAGTAATCACCTTCAAAGTATGTTTTGGCCCCACCTCCATGTGACCTCCACAGTTGCCACAGAGCAGGAAGGAGACTGATTGATTTCCAATGTCTGCGGCACAGTTTGTACCGCTGGAACAGAACTTTTTCAAAATGTTTTTCTTGTTTTTTCACCAGACCTAGTTCTGATTTATTTCCTTTTTTCCTCCAAGAAAGCCTCGCGTACTTTTACCTTTTGATGGCTATGGAGATGAAGCCTGAGAAGCTGAACATGCAAATCCTCAAGAACCTCATATGAGCTCTTTGTTACATACTGGCGTCGTCCTCCTCCTAATTTGCCTTCTCTTCAGTGTAAAGTGACAAAAACAAGCGTGAGTGTGCATGGAACTGAAGAAATTATCACATTTCATATTTATTTATTCAAGTTTCTGCGTCTGTAGGCACTTCAGTTCCTGGATCTTTGGGTGGTATCCATTGTTGGTGACTTTAGGGTAGCCATGTGACTGATGAATCTACTTTTATTATTTCATTCATAGTGCTAAACCCACCAGAAATCTGACACCATCGCAGAATCTGGACTTCAGCAGCATAAAACAACATTTTCTTTCCTTAAATAACATAAACCGTCCTCAGACCTATTTCTTCTTTAGTGTTTTTTGTTTGGGCAGCTGTTCGTGGTGTGGCCGACTATCGCTACCCCTCGCTGTCCTTTTCCCAGACAATCCACTCGCTCGTACTTTTCCACGGCCGATGGTTTCTATGGCAACCAAAGGGGGAGGAAAGACGAGGCTGGGGCTTGACAGAGCACTGTCAGGCAGACAGCAGAGGGGCGGCTGGGATCCTCTCGAGGTAGGAGAATACCCACAGGGGAGAGAGAGCAAGAAAACAGGGAGGGAGGAGAGATGGGAAGAGTTCAGCAGAAAACAAAGCCGCTCAATGATTCAGGCCTATTCTTAGCTCGCCGGTGGATAACTTTGAGATTAGGCAACATCAGTTATATCTGGTTGGTGTTAGAGTTTGAACTCCTCCGAGAAAATCATAAAGTATGAAACATCAGTATGAATATTACACCTCTCTAAAATATTAGTAGATTCAGTAAGTCAGTAAATCATTGAATCGGATCACTGCTCCAACACTCACACAACCTTTTTAAGAGTCTTTCATTCTTTTTTTATTTTATAATTTTAGATCGTTATTCATTTGTTCTTGGGCCTTGCTTCTTAGTCTCATGTGTTTATCACTTGTAACCAGAGGGATAGCTAGTGTTCACAGCAGCAGGGGGAGCTGATTGCTTCATTGCCAGAAAGACAGTGAAGCTTATGTGCATGTATTGGGTAGATATCAACCTCTGGGCAGACAGTTTGACTTGTCAAGGCGGGAAAAGCACAGGTTCCCTCAAGCGTCCGAGCAAGTCACGACATTAGCCATGATGCACAATGCATGGAACTGGTTCACTTAAATGAAGTGCAGTTATTGTTTTAATGTTATCACTTACATCTTTTTCCTGCTATGATGTGCCAAAATATCTGCTGTGAAAGGAGCATTTACTTTGACAGTTCAAGTCTAGCTGCTCAATATAAAACTTTTAACTCAGTTCAACTCAGTGCTGGCTCCTTTGGATGAACAGTATTAATATAAAGTTAATATAAAGTGACCTGCAGCAGGAGACTTTCCCTGTTCCCTGTCTTTCAGAAGGATAATGTTATTGATGAGTGTGTTTGAAACACTATGCCTAGCTCATCCTGCACACACAACCGTAGACCTGAATAGGTTTAATTATGGCTGTTTTCTATTTAAGTGTAGTTCAGAGGTGCATGCTGGTTCACCGACTGCTGCTGACCACTCACTGACATGGAACAGTGGGACACTCCAATTATTTTACATCATAATTAATGGTTTTAGTTGCACCTGTGCTTTTCCCAATATGATGCACATCCAAAGGTCCAAAGGTGAAAGAAAAAGCTTGTTTCTGTGAAAATGTCTGCTCTGCTCTGACTAACTCTACAGTAGACACTATAGCTAGGAGGTGGGGACATGTGATTGGCTGATGGGTGCAGGGCAAGCATTAGGATTAACAACACTAACATAAAAAATTACACTGTGCAATAAAAAAAAAATTGAAATAATACCAAAAAACCCTCCAAATGACTTGAAGTGAAATGACTCTTGAAGTTTACTACTTAAACTTTTCTGAGATACTGCAGCTACTAGGCCTCTTAAACTCACTAACAGTGCTGCTGCTGCACTGTGTCTCATACACTGTGCACACACTTTCAACCCACCATATGCCTCCAGACCTGTGTCAGCCTCCGAAGAGCTTTAACATGAACAGGAAGTGAAGGCAACATGTGACAGTCACTGGCCAGCGGGCAGCTGTCAGAGAACAGTGCTCTTTAGAATTAGATCAGAGAGAGCCGACGTGCACTCATACTTGTATAGGGATATACAGAGAAGAAAGGAAGCAGACGGCCAGTTAGAGCCATTTCCTCTCCTCCTGAGTGGGTTAATTGGGAAGTAAAGTCGTTAATCTGCTCCTCAGCTCTGGTTGCACCCTCTATAAACAGTCTGCTGTGTGTGTGTGTGTGTGTGTGTGTGCTTAAACGTTTTGTATTTCCACTACAGCTGTCTCTGTCCATCAATACCAACCAGGCATTTGCGTTGGCTGGAAGCAAAGAGGCTCGCAGTGCTTGACAGGTAGTGAGAGGGAGGAGAGAGGAGGAAGAGGAGAAAGAGGAGGGAGGAAAAAGGCAGATCTGAGGAACCTATCTTCAGCCTGAACAGTCAGTGAAAATATAACCCCGGGGCTCTGGAACACAGGCTATAGCACTTTGCTAGCAGTCATGAATACAGCTTGATACATCATAGATAAGAGCTGACATCCCTGAGGCCGTTGCCGGCACTTAGTTCTGGCTGGAAGACAGCAGATATCTGTTTTAAAGGCCCTCTTCAGGGATCCTATTGAAAGATCCATCATTTAGTTACTCTTATCTGTGCAGCGGTCAGCGGAGGCCTCACTCCAATCAATATTTCACCACAGTCCTCCGTGGAGAAAGGGGGCTGACTGGCGCAGAGCTGGGCGCTATAATAAAGAAGCAGCTTGTCCACTCTTTCGTCTTTGCTTTTGTCAAACATGATCGTGATCAGAATCAGCCCGGTGCACACTGAGAGAAGAAGAGCTGGAGACAGAGAGAGAACACAGCAGTGTAACTCGGGCTTGGACTTAAACCTTTGGTGTTTGCTTCTGTGTGTGTGTGTGTGTGTGAGAGAGTGAGACAGTTCAGTCTCAAAGCTCAAAGCTTCAGTCATTCTGTAACTTTCCTTTAGTCTTACTCCTTTCCCCCCCATCGTCTCTGTACGTTTATGGAGTAAGGCTTAGTTCACAAACCCCCAGGATAAGTGCAAAATTTAAACAACATTTTCAAGCTGCACGTAAGTCTTTTTTGTAATTTAGCATCACTTGGGCATTTTCTACTGAATTTATATGCAACAGTTCCATGTCTAAAATGCAGCTCACGTTCTGCCTGAATACACCTTAACAAGTACTGTGTGTGTATGCAAAGCCTGATATATCATATTCCTGTGTGACCTACAGTGTTTTAGGAAATTGCTGAGCCTTTATAAAAAATGAAAATATTATATTAAAGAGTACCCCAGACAGTGTAGGAAAGTCAAACTAATGCATTGTTGATGTTTCAAAGCACACATTGATTATAGGAAATTTCAATGTGTATCCTGGTGCAGTACCTCAACAGTGTCCTGTGGGAACATTTTTGTGGAAATAGCTCATTGCGTACTGGCATATATATGAACCGCTCCATATCACTGTCAACTTGGGACAGATTTGTCTTGTCAGCAAGCGCAGGCTTTCACATTTTATTCATGAGCTCAAGATAAGACTGACTGAGAGAGCAACGAGAAGTTTGGCTGAAACCAAAAACAACTGGTTCTTATTTCAGCTTTGCCCGTCTCTGACGTCATAAAAAAAAACAACAAAAAAAAAAACAGAAGCAGTGTGTTTACAGTTACCGTCAGCTGGACTCATAAAACATGTGGACAGCAGGCGTCCACACCCATCGTCTGCACTGCGCCACACATCACAGGATGCAGAGGTCTGGGTGCCACATTGTCGAAACGTGTGTGGATGTGGGGTGCGTGCAGCATAAATATCAGTGGTCATATAAATACATAAGAAAAAGTGTAGTGCGTACTTTTTACACATTTACACATTTTTGTTTTACATTAAAGTTAAACCGTGACCAACACATGACCCCTGCATTGGAATAGAAGTGATTTGAATATACACAGGAAATTCTCATAAATCATACAAGGTTGTGTGAATTCTGCACTCCTCCACAGCGCACTTTTAATGAGACAAATTCCCCGGAAAATGGAAAAGCGTGGGCTGACAGATACATGGAAACGCTGAGTGTGCTGGGTGAGGATGAAGCCTCCCTCTGACTCACCAAAGCAGTCATCCATTGCACCTTTGATCACTCAGGAAGTACGGAGGCCTTCAGTTACTTTATCACCCTCATTAATTCCTTATCAGACATGGCAGCAATAAATCCGCCATTCCCCATGCCCCAAACAGAATTACAGGGAAGGCAATGACTTATGAGGATGCGGTGATTCCTGTATTTGTGTGGCAAATTCCCCTGAAGTGAGCGGCACCAACAGTTCCCCACTGTCTGCGGTGGACAGGTCTGGTGATCAGTTTGGCCTTGGGGAAAAGGCAAGGATTTGAGGAAAGCCATATTTCCTGCTTGGGGTCAAAGGGCAATTTGGGAAAATGAGGAGGCGACAAGGACAGATGGCAGTGGAAGGTCATATGTGATGTGTTCGCGCGGTGTCACATGCTGAACAGACATACAGTCCGAAAAGCACACCAGCTGCACATACTCACTGCCATGCTTTATTTGCGTAGGGCTTACACAGTGAGAGGGGATATTTCTGACATTAATTTGAAGGAAAATGTTATTTATTTTCGTAGCTATCGGTTGAACTGGTTATGATAATATTGCACCCATCAAAGCAACTGATGAGATCTCAGAATGTGAAACATGCAGGGGCGCTGCAGTAAGAGCACGCCGACATACATCTGGCTTATGCAGACCTCTGATTCTAGTATGTATGGTAGCTCATATAGGAGCACATCCACTTCCTACACTGTGTCCGTGACAGTATGTAACCTTAACTTATACCTGGACATTTATATCATTTATATCTAAATTTAAATTAAACAAATTAATCACAAGTCTCTGGCTACTTTGCAAACATTTTAAGGGATGATCCACTGATTTCACATGTAATAGTCGAGTCACTGATTGTGATGAGTCGTCTGTGGCTTTGTGTCAAACCTGTAAAAAGTCATCACTTGAGTAATCAGGTGGTATTGGGGGGCACATGGTTGAAGCAAGCAAAGGTTTACCAGGCAGGGAGCTCATGTCATGAGGTGGTTGTATGATGGCAGTCTACTTTTCAAGACACTTCATTATTACTATGAATGTAAATAAGAAGAAATGTCATTGTCTTTTAAATATATTGCCAAACAGATGCATGAGCTATAGCTTACACTGAATGTAAAAAACCTATTTAATCTCAGAGAGCATTTTGGAAGCCCATGTGTGTGCTGCCTGCAGTTATTTACTCGATATGCAATGCACACCAGTCCTCACAGAAAGGATACTGCAGGTTATTTTACAAGCAGTGGAGGGAAATATATTTGGGAAGCCACATAATGAGCCATTTAAGTGCAATATTGTGAACTTTCAAGTGCTGATAGTAGCTAATGTACCTCATTAGTCTTTTACCACATGCTACCTGACTGCTGCATACTGTGTGGTAACAGGCTGCGTGCTTCACCCAGGCCAAGCAGCAATTTTATTAAGTTCTTACAGGAAAACTGACCTTATAAGAAACTGTACATTGTGTCTGAGTTTCTGTTCTTTCAGACGCACAGATTCATTTAGCACACACATACTGTACAAAAATATGTGCAAGTACAATGTGCAGTACATATGCACCCCAGAGTTTCTATTAAGGAGGAGTTTTGGGTCGCTCTGTCCCAAAAAAGATGCTAACCTTAAATGAAATCTATCCCTCTGGTTTCAATGGTTTCAGTGTCCAATGATGTCACCTCCCATAAATGTCTGCCTTTAAAGTCTGTTTACTCCTTATGTATTTTCTCTCATTCCCTGCCAGCCTTCAATTTCGCTGTCATTTTCGGGGTTTGTGTGTTGACGGCGACTCGAGTCCTTTGCTCTCAGCAGAGAGCAGGAAACAAGAAGTCTCATTGTGCGCCTTACCACCGTGCAGCACGGCTTTGATCTGCAGACGGCAGAGCTCAGCGCGACAGCTGCTCGTCTCTGTTTTCAGATTTTAGAGGGTTAGATTCTCCCTCTCCTTTATGACCGCTTTCCCAGGCTGGTCAGTTGGGCTAGGCGTCAGGAGTTTGTTTTTAATCTGGCCTAAGATAAGATAAGATAAGATAAGATCTTTTATTGATCCCACAGTGGGGAAATTCCACTGTTACAGCAGCTCAAAACAAGTAAAAGAGACATTAAATAATAGACAAAAAAAAACACACAAAGACACAAAAAAAAACAGTATGTACAATAAATAGTGAATAATAATAATAATAATAACAGAAAAAGAAATAAACAGTATTTATATACACAGCCTCACCCAGTTAGATGTGCAGTGGTGAGGTGTTATTGCACAGGTGAATATGGATATGTAGCAGATATGAATTAACAGTATATAGTAAATGAGTGGAATGATGAAAAAAGACCATAAAGTGCATGGCTAGGACATCAGTAAACATCAGTGCTAAGATGAAACATCAGTAAACTTCAGTAAACATCAGTCCTACTGTGGTATAAAAGTGTTTGTTGTAATGACAAAGATTCATAGAGCAGCATTGAACAGCCTGATGGTGTTTGGGATGAAGGACCTGCGGAAGCGCTCCTTCCTACACCTCCTTCCTTACACCTAGTTCACATTCATAAAATGCTGGGGTCAATATACAGTATGTGCATTTGTATTAAATTCAGTGGACAGACGCTAGTGCTGGTGTGTGGCTACGACCTGTCATAGCACAAGTAAAACACATCAAATTGTGAAGGACATTCTCAGTACAGTTTTTGATTAAGCTGTGACACACAAATAACCCAGTGGTAAATAAAATAGTTAAATAAATCTTAAGAATAGGAAAGAGATGAATTAGTTACATAGCACCAGAGTTTATTAAAAGTCATAGTTCAAAGTCTTTAATTTTAACCAAGTCATTCTGTCACTGAATTTAATACCAATTTATATGCCAAAAGCTGAATAATATTAATCATGACATAAGGTTGACACATCATTTGTGATCATTTATGAATCTACTGTATCTCAATAAGATATATAAGTTAGCTTTGCTATTTGATATTCTGAGCTTCAGCTAATTAACCCAGAAGTGTTGGTGCATTTGTACATTTTGTACACACGGACCTGAATGTGACATGCTGAATAGTAGAGCAAGCCTGTGTCTGATCGCTCTATACTTCCTCACATTCAAGTGATCTAGTACAGCACATTCATTAAGTGAAACACAACTGTTTCAGGGGAGGAGTGCTCCTTATGCTTAGAAGCTTTTATGTCTAAAATCAGTGTCCATTTGACAGTAGTGTCTCACAGCAATAATTATCAACACCTCAGAAAGGATTTTTTTCCCTTCTGACAGCCAACAATTTTTACTGCTGCAGAAAATTTGAGAAATTCCATTTTCAATCTATCAGTCTGAGAGGCTGTCCTTCATCATGGCATCAGTATTGAGGCTCAGCGCGCTCATCACAGCTGGGTTCAGTCCAGTTCAGCCCACAAAGCTTGTGGTTTGGATCCGGTTTAGCTAAAATTGTGTTCTTGTTGCTGTCCAGACTTTCTAAAATCAATCTGGGATATGACAAAAAATGGATGTGGGCTGGCAGCCTGAACAAAGCCTAAGTGTGTCACCATCTTGCTCGGTGATCTCATGTGACTCCCACAACGATTGGTATCATAATTATAAACTTATGAGACCATCAGGGAACCTTCTGCAGCCACAGGTCAGAACGAGTAAAGTTTTCAGAGATCATATCGTGAAGCAGCTACAGGTAACACGGCATCATCAAACATTAGACCAGTAAGAATCCAACTGGCATGCAGCCAATGCTGATAGCACTAACGTTGGCTGAGGAGCTCTTTCTAACTCTCGTGGGGCAGCTTTTACTTCATTTGCAAAACAACCCAAAATGATGCAATCTCTGTAGCCTCTATTTCACCATCTGAACGTTGCAACATTCCACGAACAGAAGGCATCATGAGAGACTGCAAAGTTTCTAGAACATTTTGTGCCCGTGGGATGAGCCATGCTGTTTCTGGTGGGTATATCAGTCCCTCCGAAACCCACAGTCAGAGCAGGAAGGAGGAAGCACAGGGGCACAGACACCAGCCCTGCAAGTGTGTATGTGTGTGTGTGTGTGTGTGTGTGTGTGTGAGGGAGGAGTGTCTGAAATGTTGAATGTGCCTGGCAAGGTAATTAACATTTCCCTAGCATCAGCGGCTGGTGCTCAGGGCTAAAATGATCCGCGGAGACCTCGCCCAAGCTGTAATGAAGTCCAAACACTACTTCACTGACAAAGAATAGAGAGGAACAAAATTAAACTTAAAGAGGATGAGCAGACTTCGCCGCTGAAAATCATCAGCAGTCCATCAAAAAGTTTCCTGAGAGTGTCACCCCTGGAAAAAGAACCACACTCAGTTCAACCCTGTTTTCAGACTTTTTCAGACTTTTAATTTGAGACGTGTTTATTCTTAAAATGCTTTTTGCACTGTTAGTAAATCACAGTATAAGCTGATGAGGCAAGTCCTTGTTTACAGACTGTTTCATATCAGTACCAGTCACATTGTTAGGGCTTCATCACCATCACGCTGAGAGCATGTTGGTATCCTGCTGTTTTTCTGTGTTCCCGAGCGCCTCTTTATACCAAACGCTCTCGACATTTGAAACGCAGATTAAGTGCAGGCCATTGCCATTCAATGCAGCAAATGTTTAGTTTAGAGATTCACTTAGTTTGGGAGTCATGTAATTAAGTTAGGGTACGACCGTGTTGCCACAGCACTTTGCGCTTTCTTACTGTAGGTTGAGTCTGATCAACACAGATGAAGCCGGTGTCATGAAATGGAGTTAAGAAAAAAAAAAAGATGCAGTTACTCAAATGGTCAGTCGATGCTCGCTCCAACAAAACTCAAAATGAACTAAAGTGAAGAGAAAAACCTAACCTGTTTGGAGAATTCTTTGTGGTAATTTGATTAGTTTGTGAATAGTTTGATTAAGGCTCAACAGTAATATAATACTGCACATCTATAAAGTTCATAAAAAACTTTAGGTCAAATTAAAGAGGCAGAAGCCAAGATATTCTGACTATCTTGGTTAAGTAACTCAACACCCCTGAAAATCTTGATGAGCTCCAGTGGTTTAACTCTGCAGTGAGTGTACTTCAGCAACAACAACATAAATAAAATAAAAGACAAGAAAAGAAGCAGTTAGTGATTAGTGAGCCTTAGTAATGTAAAAGATATATTAATATAGATGCTTTTTGTAACTCTGTATTTACATTATTCTTTATCTTCTAGCTGGGGATAATCATGCTCTTACTTTTAAATTACAGTTCCCATGATACTTTTAGGGTTATAAATGGGAAGTCATGTTTTTTTTTTTGTTTGTTTTTTAGCTTACATTTGTTACATTTAGTCAAACTGGCAGCATTAACAGCATGCTGAACTAACTACTAGAAGTTCCTCTTTGCATAAATACTGTTACTAGATTACTTTGATACTGAAGAAAAACTGATGAGTGTCAAATTATGAGCTATTAGGAGAATCTTTTTCTACGACACCTAAGTGGACATTTATTCACAATGAACATCAGTGATAATAATAATCTTGGGAAAATGTAATTCACAGTGAATCTAAAAATAAGTACTTAATTTCTGGGTGTTCAGATTTGACTGAATCAGGACTCCAAGGGTACCATGTGTGTGATTTTCACATTTTTTGACACTAATTGCAACTATTTGGCACACGGTTTAAAATAGCCTTCGCTGTGCCCCCCTGGGAAGGCGACCCTCACAGTACGAAACCTTATAGTGGATACCTCCAGTAAATCAATGAAGTAAGATAAATAATTGACTTGTGGACAATTTCAGTTAAGTTTTAGGTACACTGAGTAAGTGGTGGAACAAAAGAACCACAACAGTGGATCTGTATGTACTGTGCCTTCAGATCAAACTAAATAAGAACACACTCTGTCTCATCCTCTTAAAATCCAGGTTTTTTGGTCCAAATCTTCTTTATTCATTTTTATTTACTCTTGTTATTCTGCATCTTCCCACCCCGAGGTTAATAATTACTGAACCACAAAGAACGCCTCAGCAAAAGTAATCAAAATCTATCTGATCTCTCATCTGACATTTCAGCGTGACTCCGGGCTGTTTGTTTGGTTTTGGCCGAGAACTCCAGCAGCGAGAACACTCAGCCGTGTCCCATGATTCCTGACGCCGAGGTCTCACTTTCCCATCTATCATATTCTGTGATAAATGATTTAGCAGAGCTTAGTTTATCTGAAGGTGACCTCGCCTCACAGTTTCTACTATTATCAGCCTGTCAACCGAGGGGCTCGTTTTTCAGTCTCCAAACTGGCAGCAGAAGAGATTTAGCTATTTGTCTTACAGTGTTGTTTTTGTACATTTTTCCCTGTTCAAACAGAATTTCAAAATGATGCTTGATGGGAATATTTCAGCTTTTTTTTGCTCTCGTCAAAATAAAGCTCAGCAAGGCCACGTGATTCCTGATGGGGCTAGTTTACAGTGCTCAAAACATGACTTCAGCCACGATCAAAGATGTGCTGCAATTGTCCTGGTAACCCATGATTCACTGAGCTGGCACTTGATTGTGCAAATGGCTGAGGTCTGTAGCCAGAACTTTAAAAGTACTGGATACTGACACTCTGTGTCCGCCTGCTGTATTCAAACATTAAAACATCATCTGACTGCAGGTCAGAATGTTTGGTTTAACTCAGCAATAAGAGTCGACTCTTTTACCTCCCAGACTCTTTATTTAGAACCATTTTGGCTTTTCAGTCAAATTTAGCAATGTTATTACCTGAATGGTGTGTGTGCACACCACTTAAATGATTCAGTGTAATTACAGTAAACCTTGTACTTTTCAGAACATCACGATTTTACATTAGGTTTGGTTTGATGACCTTTAATCATGTAAAAACATCAAACACTATTTCACATGTGCACTGAACTAAATACACAAACCATTTCAAACAAATCACACTCAGTGTGACAGAGCAGATAACAAATAATGGATAAATTACAATGTGCAAAACATCATGCTTGGTTCTTAATCCCTGCAAACATTTCACCTTGGGGGGGTTGATGAAACAGGTTCATGCACCTAAACCACAGAACAACCGGACCTGTAAAAAATGTAACTGAGTATAAAATTTACCCCCTAACAATGTTATAGGAGTACTTTTTATGATTGCATCATAAGGAATATAAAGTTAAGTACAATTATTTCAATCTCCAGCGCATGTTCAAATCAATCAAAGAGCCTGATTAAGGCTTTTTTACATATTTAATGGTAAATTATTTATTAATGTATAACTATAGATGATTATTATGCATTCATGTGAAACTTACAGAGTTATAAAACATGGCAACATGCAGGAATAATGCAGATGAATCTTCCAACACACCAGGAGTGCAAACTGTCTAGTTTCTCTATGAGATGGTGTTTGAAATTAATTCATATGTACTTGCACGTATATTATAATTAATATATATCTCTATCTATCTCTATAACAATAACAACAATAACAATATTGTAATATATACATATAAACATACATATAAAAAGAATGTATGTTATATGCAGGAATTTTTGAATACTGAGCGCTTCTGCTTTGTCCTGATGTCAGTATGATGTCAAAGTGATGGTCAAGTCCTTGCAAGACAGTCGTTCACATGAAACATGACAGGATATTAAAATGTATCTTTCTTTTTTTTTTTTATTTGAAGACTGTACGTTGAGATGATGTCTACATTGTGACCTAACGTTTTGGGGACATCGACATCAACGTTATGACCTGACATCGCAGCAATTTTTATTTTGGCTATAGACTGAACCTCCTGACAATGCTGAGCTATAGAAGTTCTTTTAACATTGAAATGCATGCTGGGATGTTATTAGGTCTACCAAAGTGAAACGTTTCTGGATTGTATGTAAGAAATTTGTGATAGAATCACCCCATTATTATGTATTGTATCAATTCACAAAGAAAAGAAGAAAAAAAAGAAATCTCTTTCACACAGGTGTCGGCAGCCATTGTTCTCTTAAAGGAGCCATCTCATAGAGCAGAACTGTTCGCGACTGACACATCAGCACTGACTGCCCTGAGGGGGGAGCATGAGGCAAGGTGACATGACATACGTATTTGTTACTGACTGGCAGATGGAGAATTCAACTCTCCTTTGGGAGAACGTGTTTACTGACGCCTTATTCCCCAAAGCAGCGTGCATCGAGAATGCACAAAAGCAATGAAAGCACACAGAGCCCGGCTGTTGTGAAAGTCAGAGATAAAATTTGTTGCAGAGAGTTCAAAAATACACAAACACACTGTGTGAGCTAGATATCAACCACACTCCTCTAATGTGCAGCCTGTCCTGCCTCCACGCTGCATTTCATACACCTCTGAGCTTTTTAATTAACTGCAACACTGCCTCATCCAGAAATGCAAAAGAGCACGGCGCTCTGCTGCCGGTGTGTTTGACAGTGGCTCCGCTGCAGACGCCGGACTCCATCCGTCTCCCCGGAGGCCTCGCTGCTGCGTTATCGTGCATCATCGATTGGGTGTGGGGATGAAGCCGTCGGGGGATCACCCATTTGTCTCCCTGCTGCTGTTGTTTACGATCAGTGCAATCCCTCACACACACACACACACCGAGCTTCCAGTCCCCTAGAGGAGCTGAGAGAGAGCCTTGCTCCAGGATAAGTGACACTGAATACTGAGCTGTGGTTTGTGAATGTGAATTAGTGTGCATATACTGTATATGTGTGTGAGCTCTACATGTCATTCTGTTGAAGGCGGTGAGAGTTTTTGTTTCCCAATGACAACGTCACTGCTGTAATTTGATATTTGAAAAGAAAGACAGGTAACGTTATCGAGATCGCCTCCCCACTGTAATGTGGGGCTGAAAGTGCACAAGCTGCCTGTAACTCTGCAGGTGAAAGAACATCAATGTAAAATACTGTGTAGTGAGAGAGAGTGAAACACAAACCATACAGTAGTGGCGCATCCTTAAAGTTGGAGTGGGACAGACATCTTCAAGTGGTAATACAAACCAACCCTATGTGAGCTTTCTGAAAAACCGGGGATTCATCATTCATCAACCTTTCACTATGAAGTGCTCCTGTCAGTGGATGTTGACTATATATGACTATATATGATATGTGGTCCCACTCAGAGGCCTGGAACTGGATGTTGATGTCTCCACTAAAAGAAAAGAAATAGTTTTACTCTATGACAAATTATGCACTTCTGCAATATCATCTTAATTTATATATCTTTACTCATAAAGGGAGCAGAATTCAAATTTCAGTTTGTATGAGTAGAGTAATTGAGTGTGTATTTAATAGGGTTGTTATGGTACACGATAGTTATGCATATATGGTATGTTCCTCTGTTTTTTGGGGGAATGTGCTCTAGAATTTCCATTCATTTGTGCTAACAGTACAGAAAAAAACATTTTGGCAGTAATTATTTTGGTCATAATCTGAACCGAACATCCTGTATCAAACAGTTTTATGGTGTGTGTGTGTCTTAGTATGCATGTTCTGAATTCTTAAGCCCCTGTATGAGTTGCATGCATATGTGTTTACCATATGGAGATGTTGAGGGTCTGAGTATACTTGTGTGTATATCCATGATTGTTCCTATAGATTCAGTGTATACGGCGCATGTGAGTTTGAAGAGCGTGTGTCTCTGAGGGCTGTGAGCAGAGCTGGGACTGAATTGAAATGCAGGTCATTGTGCAGCTTGTAGATTCAGGTTCTGCCTCACACCGCCGCTCTGTGCTCAGCATGGAAATCCCTCCAACATGGCACGCATACCGATAAAATCTAATAACCTCCTCCCTCCCACTGCGATCGAAGCCCCTCAGCTTCGAGGGGACCGATGTTTGCACCCGGCGGACTTGGCAGGTGATCCCACAAAGCGCCAGCTCTCACACTTTGATGTGTGTGGACTCAAATTGTTTTGTCCATTCACACAGGGACAAAACCGACAAGGGCACTGGGATAATTGGATTGATGTTGGAATGTGTTGTGGCCATCAGCTTCTTATTTAATTCCTCTGACTCACTCATTAGACTTGGAAGCAGGTCTGTAATTAATTTCAGTGCCGGCTAATTAAGGATGGAAGTATGGTGTGAATGAAAATAAATGAAAGGTGAGCATCAGCTTGCGCTTGTTGATGGCACCATAAATTTTTCCATTTCAAACAACGAGCAGGGATGTAACTTATTTAATTGCAAAGTAAAAAAATATGCTAATGTTTTTGCCAGGGTACATGATGGAGGTTGAGACTGAGGCAGCAATGCATGATTTACTATAGCACCTCCATAAAGGTTGGAGGGCTCACAAGAAACAAATGAACAAAATAGAAATCTGTTGCCAGGCCACTCGTTAGGCTTAATTTGAATGTATCACATATGTGTTGCCAAATTAAGCCCCTTCAATGATGACACTGATTATTTCTTCACAGCTAAAGAAACAGCAATAGCTCTCTAGAATATTACATTTAAAAGAGCATCAGATATTAGTTCAGTGTTCAGTCTATCTGCATTCTTGCTCATGTGTCACAGGGACATCTCAGATTTGAGAAAGCTCCACTGCTCCTTTTCTTACAAACACAAAGACACCCGACTGCAGATCCCCACCGCCCCCCCAACTCCCTCTACTCCCACAGTGCATAAATCTACCACTGACTGACACTTTGAAATCTCTTTTGATGTGATATTCACATCTGCTAAGAGTAATCCTCTGAACAGTATCTTTAAAATCTCTCCTCCACAGCCATGCCTTAATCCAATCTGCTGTTTATAACAAAACCCCTTCGCTTTGGGCCCCCAATTAGGCAGTTTAGCCGGCTTGTGGTGAACAAATTACCGTCCACGGTCTGAATGGATTTTAATTTCTCGCTGAGCCACGGTGGAGGGGTTTCACTGGAGCAGAAGCCTCACAGATTGAGTTTTGCTGCATTATACTGATAAATAATTGAGGTTATTCACCAGTCAGTTTGTTTACTTTAATCCCCAATCGTCTCTGCCAATTTATTGTCGTATGTGTTTAGACCAAGCATGCTGCCCAGCTGCCTGATTTGACACTTTCTATAAACGACTCAGAAAGTGTAATTTATCAAAGGTTAGTGTGACAGCACGAGGGCAAATGCTGACAAGTGCAAGGTCAAACCTGATGTGGCTCACCACAGGTGTGTGTACACAGGCTATTATTTCTGAGGTTGGAATGGCAGGGGCGGCATCCCATTTTTCTCTGAGGTTAGTGAATTACTGTCTCTGTTAGGTGGGACCCGTAATCATCGTAGCAGATGGCGGTTGTACTTCTCTAACTGTATTCAACAGCCCGCTTGTTTGAAGTGCAGCGCAGAGTGCAGCTCACCATTTGCCCATCATTTGCCGTGGATCAGGCTACAAATGAGAGTCTCACTGTATCAGAGTATCTCAACAGTTTCATCAGGCCGGCTGCTTTTGAAGACAACTGGTCAGCAAGGGGCTTTTATCGGCCCTGTCTGAGCTCTACTGCTTTTATTGTGCTTCAATGAGTTTTTGTGAACAACCAGTTGTTGGAGGTACAAATAATCTATAGGTAAAGTTAAACTTCAGTTTCAGGTTGAAGCCATTTTTTTTTTTTTTGTAATTTCCAAGATTTTTTTTAGCATACTTTAATTTGGCATTTTCCTGCATTAACAGTAAGTATAAAAATGACCCTATTTCATTACCCTATGGTGTGCTTGTACTGACTGAATCTATGTTTACATTCAGTGTATATTCACACCTGCAACAGTGATCAGTATCTATCAGTAAATGATTGATAGACACTGATCACTATAGAAAAGTAAGTAATTCAGATGAAACAAAACATATCCAGCTGTGAACGAACCATAGGAAAAAAAAACAGGAAGCCTTTATATATATATATATATATATATATATATATATATATATATATATATATATATATATATATATATATATATATATATATATATATATATATATATATATCAATAAATAATGATTATAATTATAATTATAATAAAGGAGGTTAATATGAAGCACTAGTGAATGATTACTAATTTGGGAAATGAGGCTGTGTCTGCGATGTGAAGTAGTCTACCAAACCTGCATCAGCCTGACACAGTCTGGAAATAACTAATCAGCTCACAGGTCAGTCAGGCTCATATTTGTATCTAAATACACCAGGCAGAAAATCTGTACATGAGCTTATATGAGCTTGTCAAACACTATATATTTCTCTGTATTTTCAGTATTAACAGAACGGACTGAAAGCAGAGGAAGTAATAAGCTTTGTTTCAGCTTATGATTACATGATATGTGCAAATTCCCATCATTCAAACACTGGGGTGGGGAGGTGACCCCCTGTTATACAAACCTTTAAATGATTTAAAATCTTGAAATTGAAATTGAATTATCTTGAACTTGAAAGATAAAACATTTTGTTTTATTATAATTTATATAATTTGAAATACTTCCCATGAAAAATAATTTCACAGAGGGTTGTGTGATTGTGATGATTAATGTCAGCAGGCAGTCAGGTGTAAATGATGGGAAGACATCACTGCTGTGTACATAATAACATTTTTGAACAACAGGCTGTTAGCAAAGATTCAATAATTTATTTGTCTCCAGAGCAGCTGAACTTTAGAGAAACACTTCCCTCCACTCTCCAGTTAGAGGTGAGATAAATGCATGTTGAAATCTGCCTGGAAAGCACTTCATCAGGTCGCGTACGCTGGACATTAGTTCACCCTCCAGCAGACACAGAGGTCACTCTGTCACCCGTGGGTGTTACAGCAACTCTGCCCTGCCCTTAAGCAATGTTTTCCAAGCCAGCAGAGGATTTTCTGCTGCTCCTCCAGTGTACCCTGGCTGTGGGCTGTGACGTCACGCTGATCGTGTGCGACCCCTGGGATGAACGCATATAGAAACGCTCTCCCTCAATGCGCTCTTGTTGTAAAATAGCCTGAAGGTAACCATGATACAGTAGCTTTATCAAGGCCTTTTTTTTCCCATGCCGTGACACAAACACAAGCCTGCTTTCAAGTCCAAATATGATTTAGTAGAGCTGTTAACACCGCTGAAAGATGGCGTTCTGCCAAAGTGGGGAATATATTTGATATAATTAAAGTAATATGAGCATCAATCAAATACTGACTTGAGAACCAACAGCTCGCTTGTTGTCTTCGGCTTTTTTTTTTCTTCCTCAAATTTCAGGCTAAGAAGGAGATGTAAGTGTGTGTGTGTGTACTCTTCAGATATGCTGCAATAATTATCTTTGATACATTATGGATTATTTATTAGATTGTTCTGCTCCCGCTGACTTGGCACAGTTTAACAACCAATGAGGATTTGGCATATGAGTAGATACAGCATGCTAAAAATAGTCTGCATTTGGCTGCGTTTAATGTGTTTAAAAAAGCCTCTTATCCATGCAAATCATGAGGATGAATCCAGTATTTCGAGAGTTTCATTCCCACCTAGGGCAAAATAATGAGCCATTCAGTGAAGTAATCCTTCATGACTCAGAATGCTAAAAGCAAACTAATTGGCATGATATAAAGTATAGGGGAAAAGTGTTATACCTGCTCCAAATGGCCGCACTCTAAAGCTGGGAGAATACCTGGGCCAACCTAGCTACATCAAACTTGCTCCCTGACCTCTGAGAGCTGTGTGTCTTTTGCATATCAATGCAAAACAATCAACAAAATGAGTCATATAAAATCGGCACACACTTTCAAAAAGGGCATTCAAGGTGTTGCACACAGTTAACAGGGGAGCTACAGAAGTAGTAAAACTAAATATAGTATAGAAAAAATATGTTTCATAAAAGGTTTGTGCTTCCTCATTGATTAACTTTCTATAGTACATGAAGGCAAAGCAACACAGACTAACCTGATGTTAACAGTGCTGATGCCTCTGACTGTCTCTGGTAAGTTTACATGCTGTATAAATGATAAATATAGCCCTGAATTCAAACAACTACTGGTGGATAAAAGTAAAAAAAAACTGAGTTAGTTCGCTTGTTTATAGCATGCAAAAAAACTCCATGAAAAACCAGAGGCCGCTAATTTCAGTCAGACTGCCGTGTTCCCTCCCCGCAAAGCTTTTGTGCATTATATTTAATTTGTTGCTGCTTATCAAATATGTCCCTACTGTAGCCATTCAGCTCCTCTCAATTATGGTACTGTGTTCTCTTCCAAAAGACTGACAGCGCTGACAGCTTGTTGGTTGATCCCTCCAAGACGTCTCCGAGGACGTGGCTTAATTATAACCTCTTTTGATCCGCAAACCCTGGCAGAGTCTGGCTCTCTGCGGAGGGAGAGTCATCCATCTCCCCTGCCCACGGTTTGACACTCATTTGCAATGCAGATTTTTTTCTCTTCTACTTTTGTAGTATTTTAAATGTATAAACAGCATACAAGAGGTCCTGGACAGGGTTTCTGTAGTAAGTTACTATAGACACTGCTATATAGACAAAATAATGAGAGCACATGGAAGAGGAACAAATAATGCAATAATCATAATACAAATAGACTCAAACATAGCCCTCGTCCTCTGTGGAAGAAGTCAAGCAATTAGTGCTTATTTATTTGTGTCACATTAGACAACCAAGAAAACTACAGAGGAGCCATCAAACCCGCCAATTAATGAATATATTAAGAGGAGCAGCGGTCAGAAGTTGAAGTTAAATAACCAATGGATTTATGGCAGAAGTACATAAAAAGTCAGATGGAGTAAGAAGCAACAAACCATTTTAGTCAAATCATGATAAAAAAAACAAAACAAACAAACAAAAAAAAACCTTGAATCCCAGCAAAGGTGTTTGAAGATAAATCTCAGGGGTTGTGAGATGCCTTTACCCTGATCTTCTTTTCATTTAAATTCCTATTTAACTTTACTTCTACAGGACTCAGAAAAAGTCATGAAAGTACAATGTTAAGGGATCCCAGTCAAAAAGGATTTAAACCACTTTATTTGAAGGTAGAACTGAAAGAGAAGCCCAGCTGAAATGTCTGTGGAAAACATTTTTGCAGGAAGTCTGGTTAATGTTGCATCAGGAAGATGCTCTGTCATGTGTGATGGATCTTTACAACAGGCAGTTTAGCGAATAATTGTACTCTGCCCTAATTTACTTCATTTACTTATCAATCCGACTAACCTAGTGGTTTGTTTACCACTTGTCTGACTACCCTGCTGCTCACATTTTGTTTCCCAGATCCCAGAAATGAACCTGTTCAGTACAATATTATCATAACTGAAAGCAGCAATGGACAAACCTTCAGAAAATATGATCCAAGTGCTAATAAACCTTTGATGGTGTTTAAAAGCTGCCCACAGTGAGGCGATTTCCTTGTTGCCATTATGGTATTTGAAGTTTAACTAACACTTTTTGCTTAGTGTACAGAGACACATGTAACACTCTTTTCTCCTAAAGGAAAAATGGGAGGTATGGGGAGAAATACAAAACTCATAAGCTTGATCTACCGCTATTGTTCCACACTCCACCATGAGCACAGAGGCTGTGTTCTTTTTTTTATGGATTTAAACATAAAAAATAAAATAAAACCTGAGGAGCTTATTCCAACAAAAATCTCAAGCAGTCGGTGGCACCAGGCTGAGTAATGTGCAGAACCAGTCGAGGTGGTGGTGCTGGTGGTGGGGGGGTGGTGTTTAGTGGGACTGTCTGCTCCAGAGAATTCACTTTCCTCCATCTCAGTCACTGGTTTGTTTTCAGAGTTTGGAGCCCTTACCTTTTGCCCGTGCCCTGTCGTCTTCCAGAGACGTGTTAGCGGCACCGGCGCGTGAAATTGTGAAATCGCTAATGACATTTTCCTTGCATAATGGCGTCCCTTGAAATGGTGCTTACAGCTGCCGGTGCTTTGATTGAGGAGTATTATAGTGTGTGTGTGTGTGTGTGTGTTGGAGGGGCATGCCTGAGGACACACGTCCCCCATTTTTCAATTTCTGCAACCCTGACTGCCAAATGTGCTTAATGCGGGTTATAAATTTGATTGGATGGATAACTGTGCCCTTTTTAATGCCACCTTTTGCCATGTCCTTGTCCTTGACTTCCTTTCACTGACTTTCACTGAGATCTATCTCTATCTATCTATCTATCTATCTATCTATCTATCTATCTATCTATCTATCTATCTATCTATCATAAATTATGCTTTATTTAAATATTATCGTTTAAATTTTATTATTTCATTACTGCATTCTTGTTTTTTCATAAACATAATAAAATATTGTCTTTACTGGGTTGTCATATTCATCTTAATGTTTAAAGGCCTACTGCCTCTGTGACAGTTATGACAATGCAGATATGACGTTTACAGCCTACAGTTTAGCCTGACATCCATCTTTTATTTGTCATGTTTTTCACCATCTGTTGGACCAGACCAGTGGAGCTGTCAATCACTCATGTGGCGGTAATGGATAGCTGTGTTTTACCGTACTCTGGCTAGCGAATTATTTATCGCGCTTGCAGACTCTGAATCAGGCTTTTTGGTCACAACGTGGCTCAAAGGTGTGTGCCAAAGGAGGGAGAGCTCACGTCGTCAAGTTAAATAATGCAAAATGTTTTAATTAAATATATGAAACGAGTGCAGGGGTGTGAAACACGAAGCACAAACAAAGACCGCTGTCGGTTGGCAGGCCAGGGGAAGAGAGTGAGAGGATCTTGCAGGTGATTTATCGACTCCTGAGCCAACTGAGGTGTACTGAACTCTCTGGACAGGCTCTTGGCTCGAACCTCTGACCTCCTGGAATAAAAGCAGAAGCACAGCCAACAAGCGAAGACAAAATAGAGACAGACAGCAGGACACTAAAGCAGTTTTTGGACAATTGATAATACAGTATGCATGAAATATAGTTCTTGCAGAGGGTTAGATGCAAACAGCAATGCCATGTTTGTGTGTTTAAGTGCTGAAGCAGAGGTTGGAGGTGATTAGCTTAGCTTAGCATAAACACTGAAAATAGGGTGAACAGCTGGCCTGTTTCTATCCAAAGCAAGTAATTTTTACACTTCTGTTTATGTATAAATTCATCCTTTTAAAGGTGTTGGCAGGTGGGGTTTTAACTTTGGACACAGTCAGGCTAGCTGTTTCCCCCTGCCTCCAGCCTTTATGCTAAGCTAAGCTAACTAGCAAACAAAGTCATGAGTGATTTTCTCATAGAACTCAAGTGAATAAAGATATTTCTGGACCGTCCGTGTGAATCATTTCACTTCCAATTTCTGCATCAATTTCACATGAAGTTGGTTGCCATGGTTCCCTGTTATGTTTCCAAGTTCACAAAAAAAGCATTTTTAATTCCCTTCAGCTCTTATTCGTGCCTTTTCCTCTTTGCAGCGATCGTGGCGGAGGCTCGTGGGCGTTGTAGTATTTAGAGCCATCCCCTGCTCACTGCTGACGGCCAAACATAAATTGTGTCAGAAATAGTAATATTGAAAATGATTGAATTCATGGTTAGGATTAGTGTAGTTTCAGACAATATGCTTGTTTTATTCGGTTTAAAGACTGTGAAGACATCAGCGCATAATAACACACTGTACAGCGTGTGCGCAGCACAGTTCACACACTGTGTTCATTGTAGACTAAACTGTGTTTTGCGTAGTGGACGTGAACAAAGGCACTAAAGAGCAGCGCAGTCAACACCATTAAAAGATAGTGGACTATAAAAGTTTCATTCACTGACATAATTAACTGCTGCAATTTCAGTCACAGCACGAGACTTTGTGTGTGTTTCTTTGTGTGTTATGTGTTCTTACATGAGGAGTTGAGTGTATGTGTTTGTCTATATGACCGTGGATTTGTCTTTTTGTATATTTAGTGTTTTCTAGCACAGCAATTCAACCAGTAGGTGTTTGAGGTTGATGCTGGCACAGTTAGAGTGATGTCACCACCACTGATACTTTAGCTTTTTAAATTACCGGTAGTCTTAAATATCAGGCCAGAGAACGTGTGTGTGTCTGTGTGCATGCGTGCGTGTGTGTATCTCCAGCATGGAGAAAAGCGCTGTTGTTTTGCAGTGTTTTCGGAGTCAGTCTTGGCCTTGCCTCAGGGCATGTCAGCCAATGCTATCGGACTCAAAGAGGAGCCTCTCTTCACACGAATAATAATTAGCATACTCTGTGCCAGTTCACAAAGAAATGGACCATCTGGGTTCGATCCTTCCAGCCTCACACAGTCCCTGCTGTCCAGTGTGCGTCTGTCTGATGTGCCGCAGACTTCGACCATGTGGCCGAATCATGCTTTTTATAGAGAGCAGGGCTTGTCCCCTGCCACAGTGCATTATAATGTGAGGGGAGCTGAAGTTGAGCTACACTAAAGAGGGTTGTTAGTCTCTAAATGGAAAAAGATCATAGTCTGTGCACAAAGTTCTACTCTTACAAGTTACTTTTACTGTCAATCATATTAAGGGGTTCCATTACAGTTTAGTGTCAGTTTTGTTTTCTGAGCTCCGATATTGACTGTGTCTATTTTCCAATTTTCCTTAATTACCTTTTAAAAATCATAGTTCATGTTCGTGTTAAAAAAATCATAACCCACACTGGTTATTTTGGATTTTTGGCCAAGCAGACCTTTGAGCCCTCATTAGGCAGGTATAATTTATATAACATGAGCTGAGCCCTGAGCTGACTTTACCAATCTGCATATCTGAACCTTTTTCAGCACCACAGCATTTTCATCTCATGCTCTGTGTGTGCTTTTGCTCTTTGGAAAACTCCCATGCATCCATTTTCTGCCACTTATTTGGGTCAGGGTCATTGTGGCAGCACCCCCTCTTCCCTGGCTACAACCTCCAGCACCTCATAGGGGATCCTGAGGCGTTCTCCAGATGGCTAGATGGGAGATGTAGTCCCCCCTGCATGTTCTGGGCCTGCCCGGGGGTCTCCTCCAAGTTAGATGTGCCTGAAAACCTCCACAGAGAGGCATCTGGGGAGGATCCTTATCAGATGCTGAGGCATTTTGGAGGTATCAACCAACAAGCTGTCCTTTCTAGACGGAGTAGCGCATCTATTCTCCGGGCTCCTCTCTCTGTCTGTAAAGGCTGGAGCATGTCAAAATGTTTCCTGTGGCTGCTTCACAATAAAAGCCACCTTGTATTTTTCCACACTGAATGCTTTAGGTAGAATCAATGTTCTCTTTGGATTGACAACTGTGTTAGTAAAGAGGGGGAAACAATGAGGCTGTTGACAGTGAGAAACAATGTGTTGGATTGTACATGCATGCTCTGTGTTCTGTGTATCCTTTCTACTTACTTAGACAATCTGATTCCATGGAGGGGATGGCAGACTCTGCCACTACAAATCAATACTACCGTAGGGAATTACTGAATTGAAATACAGTGAAAGCTAAAAATGCTGATCATAAATAATATGAAAAATGGGCTTTGATTTCATGAAAATCTTAAGGATTATAACGTTAACCATTGCTGCCCTGATTAGCCCGATTTCCTTTTCAGTTTAATCACTAACCACTTCAGACAGATCAGTGTAGCTGCACGCTAATGATGCTGGTAATCTACCTCATGGGATGTGATCATTCACTCTCCAAATATACTATAATATGAAGGCGATCCTCCCTCCATGCCCCTCTCTAAATGCAGGATCTATAAATCAGATGGCCTTCAAATACATGGAGGACAATAACGTTGAATCAGAGGGAAGAAGGTGTTAAGTTACTTATTTAGAATATGTCAGATATCCACAGAGGACCTCTCCACTTAGATAAATTCTCTCCGGCTCCTCTCACCTTGTCAAGCTGCCTGCTGGCACGAGGACCAATAAATTAACAGTCTAAGCCTGTCTTCTGTATTCCTGCCATGTGTCTCCTCATTTACTTCCCACAAAGAGTATTCCCTGCTGGAAATCTCGAACCTACGCTCTCCGAGAGGTCTCAACTGCAGATGCCGGTTTGGAAATATTTAACTGCAGCCTCATTCATATTCATATAGGGAGGTTTATTTTCTCAACAAGGAGCAGTAATTTAACAGCTTCTACCGATATCAACACCACTATCTGTTTGATACATTCATAAATTTTTTATCACAAGCAAGCAAAACTGGATGTCAGAAAACACACTTATTTACATTATATGTATCTGTATCTCTTTGACCAAACCTTTAGTCCTGATGTCTGGGGGAAGACATAGGAGGTGAATTTATATTTAAAAAATGAGAGCAGCAGATAATGAAGACCTTTTCTCCATTGTGAACTCTTAAATTCACCAGTTCTCTGTTTCAGTGGTAGTCCTCTCCACACAGACTTTGTCACAAGGATATTTCAACACACAGAAACCAATTGTTGAAAATCTCTCACCTTGGGTATGAACAAAGAATTCCAAAGCTTCCTTCTGCAGCGTTTGGGGTCAGGCAATATGTTAGCTCTGACAAGTTAGCTCCACAGGATTGAACATCTCCTTTACTCAAAGAGCAGTGGATCCCGAGAGTGGTTAGAGAACCAAGTAAACATTGTACAAATCTAACCTAGGATTGATCACCTTAGATGACTCCGGGCTGAATTCTGACGTTTTACGTACAGTTGGAGGTGGGACACGATGTCTGATTAATTGCCTGCACGATCAATGATCTGGCTCTCAGATGAGCAGATGGATTTCTGTCAGGTCTGAAATTTTGATGGTCTGTCTTGCAGTATCAGCAGTTCCATGGTCCAATTTCCCCTATGGCTACTTTCTGTTCACAGCACAACTGCACAAATTAATGCTGCCCCTCACTATTTTGTCAACATTGCTGAGGCGTGATTGCACGGTCATCTTGTTTGATTAAGCTTTAATGGAGTTTTTAACGGACAAAACCACTTGAAATCTCAGGAATTTAAACGTGCAGTCATACAGAAGTTCATCATACCAAGTTGTGGCAACCACTGAATGTTTGATTGAGCTGCATGGATGAAGGAGTGGTGCAAGTGAGAGCATGACAATGTGTTTTGTCTAATTTATAAATGCAGTTTATCCATTTGTAACTGTTTTTGTTTTGAATAAAGTGTTAAAGTACATAATTTTTGGCAGTTACTAAAGCACATGTGAATGTACTTGGTATGTACCTTGGTACTTGGTACTTGGTATGAATATACTATGGTATGAACCTTTACCACAGACTGTTCTTTTTAGGTTGTTTTTGTAAATCGAAATGATTTTTGTAGCCAAAATAATATCACCCTGTGAATATCAAGCAAAAAATAACCTTTTCATTTTGATATTTAGAGACATACTGTGCAACCACCTGGATGCTGTGAGCGCAGAGGAACATCAGAAATGATTGTCAGTATGAGTAAGTAACATCCGGCATTAATGTTATGAATATGTGTGTAGGCCTGCATAATATACATTGGTATATGAAATAACAGCATGTAACAGCAGGTGTTATTTCCGCCATCATTAATTATCATTCATTCATTATCGCATTTAAATATAGAAAATTTGATGTGAAACCAAACCAAGTAGCATCTGCTGCAGTGTCGACTGCTGTTGATATGAAAACTCTGAATTTTGTTTTGCTGAAGTCTGGGGAAGATGAAATCAACAAGCATGCAGGTTTTCAACGCAACCAGCACACCAGAGGCAGCTGAGCCTCCTGTGAACGCCACAGATCAGGCTATTTCCCAGAGATTTGTTAGTGTTGTTTGCCTGGTTCTCGTTAATATCAGAATTTGAAGACGTGCGATCATGTGAAGGGCCTGCAAACCACAATGTGATTCTTCTATTACACACTCAGAAATCCAAAACTGCAGCACTACGTATATTCTTATTAGTGTTTAAAAATTATTATTGATGTAGTGTTTGTATATGTGTTGAACCGTACGCTTTTTAAAAAAATTTTTTTTTTAACCATTTGGTGTGACTTATTTAATTAGTATTTGTCTCTGTCATTTATTCTGATGAGGCCTCTGAGGGAGCCGAGCAAAAGAAAATTCACCATCTCTTTGCAAAGACCTTTGCAGTTATCTCAGACTGAGAGCAGGATGAGCAGATCTAGAGAGAGGATGAGACAGGCAGAGGAGAATCTGGCAGATTAAATATGCATTAAATAGTAGATGGAAGCTACTTTTCCAGACTGAATTGAAAATAAAATCTCTGCATAACCCCCATGGCTGCCCCTGGACCCCAGTTAAGATGTTTCCCTCACTACAGCCCTGAGTGTGGGAGTTCTTTTTCTCTTTGGTACCACTTATTATCCTTATGTCCATCCAGCATGTAGCAGAGCCTTTAAGTCATGAGAGTGAAAGCTTCTTTCCTGTCACAAAGCAGGAAACACGGCAATGTCTAAATAGAGGTTATGAATAGAAAATGACATGAAAGGAGAAGGAAGATGCTCTCTGCTGAAACTCAGCGGAGAAGGACAGTTAGGAGCTGTTGAGCAGTGTGTGTGCAGCCCACAGCTGTAGAAGCAAAGCAGAAAAGCAGCACACATTAACAGTTGACCTTGAGTGGGTAAACAAATATTAGAATAAAATAATTCTCTGTGAACATCTGCTGCCAAAGGCCCCAGTCTGTTAACTTGGCAAATGGAGATGAAAATATTTGAATGTGTCTTTGGGCGGCAGCGACCTCTCTGAGGCCGCTTGCCGCTGATTGATAGAGGCTGCCGATGCCCGGACCAGTCAGCCAGTGGAAAAAACGGGATCAATGTGACAGTGATGGTGTTTTATGATGCCAATAAGATGCTGCCTCCATCTCTCTCCCTGCCATAAACGCAGACACTCAGGGACTCGGTAATGGACTGGGCTGGTACTTGTAAAGCCAGAACACGCTCGCTCGTAAGAAATGGCATTCTAGTGTCTCTCTCAGGTTAGAGATGAGTGGGATTCAACTATTTTGCTGCTTTTTGTGATTCGGCATCAGTGTGAGAATGGGCTCCACATGCTGGCCTAAAAATATAGCTCTTTTTCCTCCCTGCCACATCTCTCAGATACATTATAAATAATGGATCGCATTTATATCTTGCTTGACTATTTCCATCTCCCGAGGGCTTCAAGTGTGCGCCTGTGTGTGTATGTGTGTGTGCGAAGTGCTTTTTCGTGACGCGCTGTTAAAAACATATCCAGATGAATGCTGTACTTCGGCTCTGCGATGCACGAGTACATTAGCAACCTCTCGTGAAGCGGAAGTGCTGAATCTTAGTCCTCAAGTCCTTAGTTGACATTTTGAGAATGAAGAATGGTTGTTTGTTTGAATGCGTCCACCCACACTGGAACAATATCCTCTCCTTTTTTAGATTGTAGGTATTCAAAGAAAGCATGGACATACATGTACATAACTCACATATGTTTTTATTGAGTGATTGGAGTAAAAAAAAAAATGACGGCACAAGTAGCACCAGTAAAATACTTCGTTATATATTGGTTGTTACACCTAGGAGAATTAATCAGCTCTTAGCAATAAAAGAGGGAGACTGGAGGGCAGATGTTAATTTGTAACGCGGCCACAGTATCATCAGAACATGTGGGAAGTTGGGGAATAAAACCAGACACCGGTTTGTGTCCATATGGCTGGAAGTGGTGTGAACGTCTGGCCATCTGAAAATCTGACAGCTGCTTTTACAAGAGTTTGATGTTCTATGTGTCAGAAAATCTGCTTGAATCTTAAAAACATACACTGATAAAAGGAAAATGTGACCTTGGCAGCCTCATTCAGAAGAAATAGCTGAAAAAAACTGAAGAACAATAAAAGAGAAAACCTGTGAATCAAATGTTCACTATCCAGATGTTGTTTTAATTATCTGATGAGACAATAATAATGTGTAATAAAGCTGAGGAACCACCCTGTGTGTTTGCTTTCTGATATTTACAGAAACAGACTCTAACAGGAAATCAGAGGGGACAAACATCACAATGCTGACCTGACAGTCTGAGCACTCTTCAAACTGACAGCATCTTGATTTCCAGGTAATCTTCTACTCCACAATATTTAGACTGGAAGTTTAGTAAGCTCAAGTGTATCCAGTTCACTCGTGTGTGCTGTCTGAAGAAACATTTTCTCTCTGTTCCACTGCCAATAGATCAGGGCAAAAAATAGATAAATAAAATAAAATAAAATAAGGGTAAGTGGGAAGCTCAGTGCTGCAAAATGGATAGATTGTGAGCAGCAGTATTTTAGCAAAAACTAAAATACGTTATGTTCCTCCTCCTTGTAAGAGAAAGCTCTTGTTACCCAGAGAGCAGCAGGACTATTCCCCCATTACCAGCCGACAGTGTGTGGATATCAAATATTCTCTTTGCATGAAAGAGAAAACTTCAAATGTTTGGAACTTTAGACAGTGCTGTGGTACATTACATCTTCCCAGGCCGCTTTTTTATGCAGGGTGTTTGATTAAAGATGAAAAAAATCAGCTGAGAACATACGGTACGCACACACGCGCACTATCTTGATCATTGTATGTGGACACAGTCTTTTACTTGATATTGTAGATTTTTCTCTATTTCTTCATGTCTCTCTCTCTCTCTCACACACACACACACACACACCATGAATTGGCAGAGCGTGCCCGGAACGTGTCAGGAGGTATTGGTGATGTCAAAAGACCTTCAATCACAGAGCTTGCGTTTGCTGCAGAGAAAACAGTGCAAGCGCCTCCGGGGAAATAACACAGTCTACAAATCCCACATAATGTCAATAGTTCCACACCACTACATTCATTCATGAGATCTCTGCGACACAGGGAAGCAAGCACCTGTCAAAACATCCAGGCAAGGCGATGGAAATAGCCCGAATGTTAACTCACACGGCAATAATTAGACCCTAAACGGGTAGACGTGATGAGCAGGCTCTCAGGCGGTGTAGAGGGCCCTTTGGCAGCTATGTTGGATGTCCAGAGCTCAGGCGAACAGCTGGTGATGTTTCTGAACATAAAAACTGGACATTTCAGCAGCAGTGGAAATATAATGATGCTACTGTAACCACGGCGCATCTGGCACCACGCTATGCCCTTCCTACAATCTTCTGGCAGATGTGAATGACAGATGTTGCTGTCACCCATCAATCTACTTGATACTCTGGTATTATAGTCGTATTCTCATTGTCACAGTCTGGGTAGAGCTGCCTTTTTCTGGGGATTTATGTGTGTTTATTGGTTGAGGAATGGAAGCTAAAGTTACCCCATTGAGCTTAATTGAAGACTGGGGCACTCACAACATCGCAAAAATGACATTTACAGGACATTAAAATGTTCAGAATTCTGGGAGATATGTTTTTTTTCTTCTGTAAAAACACAGCCTGTTGTTTTTACATGATCATTTTTGTAAGGATGAATCAAACAAACTATGACAATTGGTGATAAATGATGATTAGTTATCTTTCGAGGCGCTGATGGGTGGATTTTTTAAAAATTTCGACACAGCCAGACTAGCTGTTTTCCTCTGCTCCAGCCTTTATGATAAGCTCTTTTTCATTTTTAGTGTATGGACATGAGAGTGGTATAAATCTTCCCATCTAACTCTTGGTAAGAATGCCAATAAGTCTATTTCCCACCAGGTCAAAGTATTCCTCTAAAACATTCAGCAAGACTGGAACATGTCTTGTTCCAATTCCACCACCAATCATTGAATCAACCAATTACCTTGTCTGATGCTTCATGTCTGTAGATTATCCAGACTAAGTGGCCATTTATTTCTTTATTTCACATTCTGAGTGCAAAACATTAAATTCCATTAAGAACTACTGTCTTGGGGTGGAGGCAGAAATCTTAAATATCTCAAAACCTGGACAAATTACACCAAGACATGAGGCTACCAACTAGAGCTGAGTGAGAAAATAGACCCTTTTATACTGTTTATGAACTGACCATGTATCAAAGAAGCATCAACGATGTACATTAAAGCAGATCAGTCAGCCTACTCATGGGGAATGTATTAACTTATATATAAAACTTATATGTAAAACTCGTACAGTGTTTAGTGACCTCATCACTGCCCACAAGAACAGCTCAGCGGGGGGTGACCCGAGTCTGCATCCTTGGCTTAATTTTGTGTGATTCTGGAGAAGCCTGTATGGGTGTGCTTTTTCCCAAATAAAAGCCAAAAATACCACAGAACATGAGGAAGCACTCTGCAGTGTTATGTAGTCCTGGGTCAGGCAGATGTGTGCGTCATGAAGTGAAAAATGTGATCCTCCGTGTCACCCTAATTGCAGATTGCTATATTTTGGTGACACACCCCTCACTGTGCTGCCTCTCCTGTTTCACCATACACCTAAACAAAAAAAGTAAAAGGAATACTTTACTCATCATACTTTAATCATTCAGTGGAATTCCTGCTTGATAAAGTATATTTACTACAAACAGCAAGTTTAAAATGAGGTCTCCCTCACTCCTGATTAACAAGATTTCTAAAGTTAATTCATCTTGTTTTAATGGTTTCACTGCTCAGCACAAACGTTAAATAACTGTTGTCAATAGTCAGTATGAAATAGAATAAGAAAATGGAGTGAATGAGAAAATAAAAACATTTATGGGAGGAAAAGTAACATGTTTGACACCACCATCAGTCACCATCAGCAGTCTAAACTGCAGATGAGACCTCATTAATATGTGGTTTGAAAATTTAAATAGTTAGAGCACTCTGGTTTACATGCAGACTCTCCAAAGACAACAAAGCAAAAAACAACAGGACATATTGAACTGTGGCAGGTGAGAGATTTCATTTCCACCACTAATTTTCAAACAATGTGGCAGATTTTAGATATTACAACAAGCTCATTCCTAGTGAAGCAATTTCAATCATTTTATTGTAAAGTTATCATTTGAACTGAGAGCCAACTCTCCTTTATTTGTTACAGGGTAATCTCTCTTACACAGCTAAAAATGGAAGATTATTGGGCTGAATTCTCAGGCTCCATGTATTATTGAACCTCTGGCTGCCCTCTGGTCAGATCTGGCTCAAGCACTGCACAGTCTGTAGAGAAACTCTTTACTTCCAGGTCATTATGGATGGAAACTGCCAGCTATCGACGTTTGATTCTGCCCGCTCCTCTCTGTGGAGTACAAACCCAAAGACCAAACGGACTGAAAATGTGGCTACACGTCTCATCAAGGAAGAGAAATTAGACTTTGAAAAGAATCAGATATCCAGTGCTGTTTGTTTATTCACTTTAACTAATGATACCAGGGGCCGCGGGCCTGGACTTCTATCCCGACCGCTCCCAGAGAACATTTGGCCGCACTTCAGAGACTGCCTCACATTATCAAAGAAACTCCCAAGCATGCCAGATTATTCCCTATTATTTCCTCAAAGAGAATACAAAGTCTTGCAAAGGGTAAAGTCATCTATGTTAGTTGAAGCTTTCACCGCTCGGTCTATTTCAGTTGCGACGTCCTTTTCTGTCCCCTCTTAATTGTTTCCTTGGGCCCTGGCTCTAATGAGAGGTAATACATGGTTTCGATGTTTTTATTCCATATGAGACAGCCACAGTGGATCATCTGCAAATATTGTTTTTATTGTGATTGAATCAGAACACTGAGATTTTTCTCACTGTGTAAACCCTCCTGAGTTTCCAGGCTTTCTCCTGTATTTTAGCCCTCTCTTATGGTGCTTATGCTGTTTAAATATTTTCCCATAAATCTTCCGTATTTTTTAGCTTTTGTAAAAAAGAAAAAAAAAAGAAAAAAGAAAAGAAAAGTTAACAATATTAATAATAATGTTTACAGCAGGCACATAACTGGCCTAATTTGTTTGCTATATTCCCTTCCAGTAAAGCAGATGGCAATGTGTCGAACATTAGCTGTAACATCTAGTGATGAGAAGTCATTCATTCACATGGCACACACCAATAAAAGAAGAATTGTTATTTAAAAGAAGTACTGTGCGAGGATTCAGGGATGGATGAATGGCATGGTAAGACTAGCCATCAGGACAACCAGGGCCGACTCAACGCCTCAACACTTCATCAAGCTGTTCATCAGTATCTCTTAGTGAATGGAGCGATCACAGCACTTAGTTCTTATCATTAACACATTCGACACTAACCACCAATATAGAGCATTTTTCAAGTTAATAAAAGGAACAAAACCAACAGGATAGATATATGCTGGTTATTTATAAAACTGCTGTTGTGTCTTGGAATTGGAATTAATATTATACAAGGCCTATATACTTTACTATTATATGAACTTATATGAATATACTAACTAAACATCCACCCACCTCATTATCTATATCGCTTATCCTCACATCGGGGGATGCTGGAGATTATCCTAGCTGTCATTGTGAAAGAGGCAGGGGACACCCAGGGCTGGTCACCAGTCAGTGACAGGGCTGACATACAGATACAGACAAACCAAGTCATTGTTAATGTTCAGGAATAACATAAAGGGCAGCGTGGGTCGTACCTAAAAAAAAAAAAAAGGCTAAAGGTTGTGTACATATCCTCACTCAGTGCATAAATAAACTTATAAGTGCTGATTTATTGTAAAACTTCCACTAACACAGAACAAAGCTAATTGAGAATGGAAACTGCAGCATTAATAGATTTTTTTGGCCACTTTCTGACAGTGAAACAAGCAGTAACACAACCTTTATCACCAACAATGTTATGTTGAACTAAGGCTGGTGTAGCCTGCATCCTTTTTTTTTTTTTTTTAACTGTTTTTTCTTTTATAGTTTTCCTTTAAATATTTTTCCAATACACACGGCTCTGTAGGTGGTTTTGGTGTGTATCTGTGGTTGTTGGTCACTGTGGAGTAAAATATTTAAAATGAATTAAATTGCTTTACTGCTATCTTATAGTTTACTTTAATTACTTTAAATTTTTTAACATTTTTTTCTCCAGCATTAGCTGCTGTTGGGTGCTTCTTGTCTTATATTGGCCGTTATTTTTATGCCTGTCCACTGTAAAAATGTAGCACAATAAAGCACCTGCTCAGCCCCTGTCTACAAAATATTATGTAAGTGATTTCATGGCTGACTCTTTTCTAGTCTACATTACACACAGAAAGATGAGATTTCGCTTTCTAAATGCTCAGGTCTGATTTCATCTGCGGTCAAAGGGAATTCTGTGACTTCACTTACTGACAGTTCTAATCAGTTTACAAAGAGCCCATCTTCCCCCCTGCACTTATCCTCTCAGTGGATATAATCAATTTAGAAAAGCATTTCTATTCCCTAAATATTGATTTCAGCCCACCACTTTGAGATTACATTCATATTTGCTTAAATACAGCAATCTACCAATCCATAGTAATTGAATCTAGCTGTGTAACAGATTTTCTTCACATGGGATCATTGTGTTTTTATCTAACAAAGTTTTTTGACTTGCAGATAAATATGTTAATGATGCTAATGGCTGAATTACTCATGCACAAGACATTTGCTCAGGGAAATGACTTGTTTGCCAAGATAACATGCATCCACGTTTGTCCCAAAACAGTCTTACGTATAGACGTTTATTATTGTACATATTTTATTGAGGACTATTCAAAGATTCCATGATAACCTGAAGACCCCTCAAGTTCTGATTTATCTTAAAATGTTATAAATGCATGATTGTTGGCCTAATTAAGTGCATATAAACATGTATATGTTACGGGCCTCAGTGAAGCAGACCGCGTTACAAATATAGTAACCTGTACAAAGCAGGTAAGAAGAAGAAGAATAGATCACCATGCATCTCGCTCTCTCTCCAGATCACTTCTGGTATTTTTATTTACAACATATGTAATTTGTATCATTTGAATTTTAACACATTCCTGCTCCTTTCAATTTCAGTTTTCTTCTTCAGTCTATGTACTCACAATAAACTCAAATTTCAACAAAATATGTTCTCTGTCTCTGTAACCTCTTTGTACCTCAAAAATACACTTTTATATGAAATAAACAATATTTATGTTTATAACACATTATTTTCCACAGTATATATCCTGTTTTGAATCTCATTTTTAGTGCACATAAAATACAATGAAATATTCAATTTCCATTACTTTGCTGTCTTTGCTAAATACACTCTGTAATAATTACAGGATACTGAAATACAGGATGACAGAATTATACTTAAATTGTTAGACACAATGGGACATAAACTGCAAAATAAACCATACAAGTTTTCTTACATGTTGACAAAGTACATATTAATTGACCAGAAATCATTCAAAGTTTGGACGGAGCCCTTTAGAGAGACACTAACACTGTTAAGCTAACTTAAGTGATGACGGTAACACACCCAAAATGGCGCTGCTATGTCCGAACTCCGTCTGAACCAATTAACACTTCATTTACTTTTTAATATGTCTAAACTTCTCCAAACTTCGTAAACGCTCATTAAACATAAACACAGATACATCCCTGACCTTATTAAGTACATTTTCATGACACATTCACCGTTTACTGACCTGTACAAAGCAGGTAAGAAGAAGAATAGATCACCATGCCTCTCACTCTCTCTCCAGATCACTTCTGGGGAGACAGCGGAAACGCCCCTCCCTCAGGTGCTCCCACACAGGTACCCCGCAGCAACGATGTACACAAAGGTTCCACCTGACCAAACAACACATATTCTCCCCTCTGTTCTCAATGTGCCAAGCAGATAAAAATCATCAAAATTACTGGTGGATGTGCATCTTCAGAAAAACAATTAAACAAATGTGTACACTTATTATGAATTATGATAATAATAAAAAAATAATACAAAAGCTCCCATTAAATTGTGGTTCCTCATACCATGAGTGCCACACATACATTCAATACACATGCTCAAAGTGATATTATTTAAAACATTTTGATTAACCTCTATATACTGTTAAAAGACTGTAGTCCTAACATCTTCCAGGCTATGATGAAATGAAAATGTACTGTAAAAGGACTGTAAGCAGGCTGAACTAGACTAGACTAGAATATTAAATATTTGCACCCATGCCCTACTAGTCCTTTTAAATGGATTTAATCTGCCTTTGAAATATAAAGCATGTTTTTTTTTTTTTTTTTTTTTGTTGTTGTTTTTAACATGCGTGCGTTGCCCTACTCAGCTACGTTTCACAATGACCCTTGCTGAAATCTGGGCTGCATTCAGAAACCTTATGGCCACGGTACATGTGGTTGCCATGGAAATCGCAACACTCAAAGGTTGCAGAGAAGCCTTTGTTTTATTAAATGGCTGCAAGGAATGACAAAATGCACGTGGGCGTCTGGCATGAAGGATGTTCGATCAGGTTTTGATTTATTCACAGAGCCTTCCGTTGAGGCGATTCATTTTTAATGGAGACAAATTGCGCAGAACAACGTTGTTGTGTATTCCTTCCCAAGAGTCAGTCCTTTTAACGGACACAGCCGGGGCTTTCATTACTTCCAAATGCTGCAATATTAGATAAATTCATGAAAAAGCAGATGGCTGCCACAGGCTTCCTGCCCGCAGTGTTCAGTCTGCACACAGTCTTTGGTTGAAAAGTCCTGTGTAACAGTAAAACCCCAGCCATTTGTCTGTGCCTGTCAATAACTCTTTTGTCTTCCTCACTGAATAAAAAGAGAGCAACTGCTTTTGTTCAGCAGCTTTGCGTTTGTTTGCTCGTTATCTGTATGGTGGCAGAAAAAGACTTTCCAAAGACTGTTCTGAGAAGAAAAATAGCACCCTGTTTTGAAGTCTTTGTTAACTGTCAGCTCATGTTAAAAAAAGCGTCTCCTCCTCTGTAGTCTGTGATGAGGTATGGCGGATTTCATTAGCTGTCATCCTTAGAAGGAGACTGGTGAAGCCCACGAAGTGAACATGAATGCACATGACTGAAGTGTAGGTAACAGAAGTTTAGCAGTGCTCTGTAAAAAGAAATTTACACGAATCAGGTCAGTTCTCAGTGGAGCGGCTGGCTGGACGTGTGTCCATTATGTAGTAAGAAGCGGGGCAGTTGCTTTTGATCGTGACATCATGTATCAGAATAGCTCAGTTATGTGTGGTAGATGTGGAGAATGAGGTCAGTGGTAACTGCTCAAATCACCTCCAGAAACCGAAAACAAGAAGAAACAGCTTGGAGGCGTGACACTTCTTAGCCCCTTATGGTTTTCTGCTGGAGACCATACTCACACCTGAGAGAGAATTTGGCTGTGACCTAAATCACTCTTAAATTGCTATATCTATGCTCCACCATTTTATTTGAGTGTGAGATGTATGATCTATATGATCTATATCAGGCCCTCAGATTCTCACAGTGGATTGAAGAAAGTTGTGTCCAAGGCTTTCTACCAATAGTCCCATAGTGCAATGCAACTCACTCACTATACAGACACTACTAAGCGTCTTTCATACTGTAATAGGCAGTGGTAGATGATTGATTTTGAACACAGCACTGGATACTGTGTCCTCATTCACTCCAATAGAGCCACAAAGATCTGTATTTCCATTACTTTTTTCTATTATTTTAAATGATTTAAATGATCAAAGAATAACATTGAAACAAACGACTCTCCCAGATAATGTTATGACCATCAGTTTAGATTATTTTAAACTAGTTTCTGAGAAATCTTGCTTCACTTGGCAATTCAGCACAGATCAAAATACTAAAATACCCATGAACCTCTATGCAAAGTGATTTTAGTTTGTCCAGTAATGTTAGTGGTCCACATTATAGAGTTTTAGGCTCGGCCATTGGAGGATTCTTGCTGAAATGCACCCTGGGAGTTTCAGTTAACATCTGGTTTAAAGCATTTTCTGTTCACAGTTTTGCACCTCTGACTTTTTAATTAAAGATAGATATTTTCTAAAAGAGTTGCTGGTCTTTTTTGCTGATGATTCAACCAGTTTCATGCTGACTTAAAGCTCAGGAAAAACTCCCAGCGTGAGTCACTTAAATAAAAGGTTGCTCACTGGGCACATACCCCATAAAAAGTTTTCAGGCTACCTCAGACTGAACTGACGCCCTGTTGGCAAGATGATTTACCCCCCTTAAACTGAGGGAAACTGAACACTTCTTTACCTTTCATCCTCTCTCCCTTTTGTTGAAAGTGAATATTCAACAAACAGACAGCTGATGCTCTCTGTGCAGGGGGATCTTATTTTCTCTGAAGGACAATGCACACCTGATTGCCCAGACAGAGAGACAAACAATTTAATGTAGAAGGCTGGAGGGAGCTCTTTTTCTGACCTCTTTATACAGCTAACATCTGTAATACCGAAGTACTCATAATCACAGAAGAAGAGAAAACAGGAGGATTAGAGTTTCATACATTCATTAATCATAATCATTTTGTTCCACATCCATACATAAGAGTAGAAGGGAATAATGATGGTCATTAAGCACTTTCTTATTCAAAATCGTCATAGGAACTGATGAACCCTGATGTGGTGCTTTTTATTGACTGGAGCAAAATGTATTTATTAACATTCTGTGTGTTCCAGTTTGCTTTAGGATATGCATATACACATGGGTGACAAATTAAAGAAAAGACCTGAACGCTTGACCCCTAGAATGACCCCTAAATGAGTTGATCAGGATGAAAATGATCAGAATCATATGCTATGGCCTTCACAGTCAACAATTCAACCAAAATGAACAGCTATGGGAGATTTTAGACAGACGTGTTAGACAGAGCTCTCCACCACCATCATCAAAACACCAAATAAACGGAGGGAATATCTTTTGGAAGAATGGTGTTCATCCCTCCAGTGTAGAGTTCAGAGACTTGGAGAATCAATAATAAAGAGCGATATCTCTGGAGGAACATGGTGGTTTGTCTCCAGTATATATGTTTACTACATAACTGAAATATATAATAATAAATGCAAAAGCTGCTGTGCTGCTGCAGCATGTGACAGGAATGGATAAACACCATAGCCCTCTCTTTCCTCTCCCATAGTTCAGCTTTGAATAAAACATGCAAAAAATGCTGGGGATGACAGTTCAGAGAGACAGCATGATATAAACAGGGACTAAAGAACTCATTTAAACTTCCTGTATGTGAATAGTGTTACCCTGCAGATTCTCCTCAAGCATCCCTATCAACAAGGTATTAAACTTCCATTCATTTCCTGTGGAACCGATGTGACAACCTCAACTTCTCTCATTATTTGAATTTTTGCTTACTTGCTGATGAGATCTTATTTTTTGAATGATGCTTCCTCCAGGCGAGTTTAAGATGAATTTGAAGTTGATTGCAGCCATTGAAGTTTTGTAAACGTTTATGTGGAGGAGCACATGTGAAACTATTAAAGGATAAGGCTTCAAAAACTCTGTTTTATTTTTGTCAACAAATCCCAGTTATATAAAATCTAAGTTAAGGATGAGTATCAGTTATTAAAATCACTGCTAATTAAGGATCATATGTTCATATGTTATTTTGTCAACACATCCCCATCCCAACGGTTCTCTTAATTTTATATACAATATAATTATTTTACTATTATTTTTATTTGGAATAAAATGTCTTGTTGTTGTCTCTCTCTGGATGAACTGAATAGTAATAACTTTGATGATCGTTTCACTTTTGTTTCCTGCTAATTTTCAAATGTCAGCATACTAACATGCTAAACCACGGTGGTGAATGTGATAAACATTATACAGTAACTATGACATTAAGAGCCTCAAAGTGATCGGCTGGAAACTTAGCTAAGATGGCTGCCTCTGCTGCAGCATGTTGTGAGCACTAATTCTAGTCTATTCTTGCACATAAACATCGCTGATATGGACCCAAAGAGATGATATTCCGTGATCAATATGGGGATTAATATCCCATTCATATTCCATGATGAATGTGGCTGTTGTGCTCAGAGGATGATGCTCAGCTGAATGAGCAAACAGACATATCTCATATCTCTCTCAACTAAACGCACACACACACAGCTCTTCCTCCGAGGAAGCTCTTGCAGTGCACAAAAATATTCTGCATTGTAAACATTCATGTGGATCCACCTTATTTACACAGATGAGGGCGCTGGAAATTAACTGAGTCTCCCGATGTTGGCTGGGGGTGAAAAAATGGCAGAGAAGAGTAAATAGCCCCATGAAACTCCTCATGCGGTAGACTTTCGGTGAAGGCCGGCGCTGAAGTGACGCATTGCTATGCACACAGCGCCCCTTGGTTTTTAATTAAGTGAAACTGCATTGGAACGCGGCATGCATTCAAACCCAGGCCGAAACCACATCCCCTCGCCTCCTCCCCTGTCATCGGAGCAAGAATGATGCAATTCGTGCAATTTTATGATCCACTGAATGCAATTACTGGACGTGTCAGTGTTTTGGGCGTCTTTTGTCTGTGATGTATGCATTCTGCAGACTCAGCCCCTGTTAGACTGTTTACATACTCCATCTCTCTGCCAGGCTTATGGTAATGCATATACTGTAGGTGATTAGGAGTAGGGGAACTATATATGGAAATATATTCCATGTACCATGCAGGCTGGCATTGCCTCAGTTTTCATGATTAGTTATTTACTTTGTTTTCCCATGTTTTCACGTTCAAAGTCATGTAGACTTAAAAGTGTTGCTGGGTATGGAGCTGAAAACAGCAGCAGACTTATAACGTACATTACTGATGCATATTTCAAATAGCAGTTTGTATTCTTATCTTGTATTTTTAGTGTACAGTATTGTGTTGTATAGTTTTTTTTTTTTTACAAAGTTTCTTTTATTGTCTTCATTGTCCTCTTTACACAGCGTTAGAGTTACCTTCACTGGCCTACGCTGTATAAAAGGTTGAATGACTAAATGAACTGACACACAGTAAACCTGGGACCTCCGTGCCTTTGATTGGCCGGGTAAGTTAGTCATTTTCACTGGCTAATGATCCAGCGACTTCATTCATGACTGACTGCATTCCCCGACGTGGAGAAAACTCTGATGTGAAGTTTGCAGACGACACCATCATCGAGATAGCAAATAAGGATGAGAATTAAATGGGAGATTTATTTTGTATTTAGTCACCAAGTGAATATTTACGAGCCCTTCACAGCATTCTAATTTCTCAACTAATTAGCTTGAAACATTAAAATATCAGCCAACTCATGGAAGTAATGTTCCATGAGTTACCTGCACTGCAGGTAAAGTTATTTAAGCCCTGAAAAGCTTGGTGAGAAATTGAGAGCCCAGTGTTCAAAGATTTCTAAGCATTTCAAATAATAAACCTGCCACTGTTAGCATTGTAAAATGTAGTGTACATGTGCTGTGTAAGAAGTGAAAACTTGACTCAAGCAGCGACAGTAACTAAGAGGGCAGGGCAGCTGTTTGAGAGTTTTGTCAGTAGTTCATTAAAAACACCATTTATCAATCATCCAGCCTCATGTCTCTCGCCTCCCTGGGGAACCAACGGCCACTGACAGGCCTCCATCAAACCTCCGCCCATCTCATTACAGTCAGCAGGCGTCGGACAGTTTCCTATAAGGCCATCAAGTGATGGCTCCTCTGCGCCTCAGCGTCCCCATACCTGCTAAACTCCTCCTGGATGTTGCTATAGAAACTGTTTGATAAGCGGGAGCATTGGAGGGTGGCCCTCTCACACACACACACACACCTACCCCCGCACACTCACCCACGCACACACATGGCGCATCACTCTATCCCAGGAGGGGAGCGGCGGGATCGCACGCCGGCGTAAAACTTTCCAAGCTGAATCCAGTATCTGCAGACAGTGCAGATGAAGGGGGAAGAGGTGGAGGGTGGGAGGCAGCCGGTGTGTTCGCTGTCCTTCTCTCGCTTTCACACAATCTGAGGTGTGAACGCACTTGGAAACAGAGTGGGCCGAGGCAGCTGCCAAGGGCGCACGCCATTTTATTTCAACACGTGCCTCTCCATGTCTCTCTGTCCCTTTCTCGCTCTCTTCTCTCTGGGAAAGCAGAAATAAGCCAAGGTGAGAGAGAAAATGGGATAATGAGGAGGTGGGAAGTGCAAATAGCCTGTTACCATCCATTGTGGAAACTGAGAAAAAGAGATGGAAAGAAGACTCACAGAGAGAGTGAGGAATCTGACATTAACATTCGACTAAAGGTCTGATGTAGGTGTTATATTTCCACATCACAGATGAACACTAACACATCTGTCTTTCTCTTATCAAAACGCTCTTCATTCGCACTCTTTAACATTCACCATAAACACTACCCACCCCGCTTGCTCTCTAGTCACCCGAATCCCGACAATCCATCTTTGCCAAGTATGTCACTATCTGAGCTGTCTGTGTGATTTGTATGTTTCCTTGTTTATTATGTTTACACCTTGTTCTTGATGCCACAATATGAAACGCCGTGATCGGGACGCAGATAAACGACTCTGCGCCTGCAGAACTATTATTTTCCAATAAACAGAGCTGTGTTGCTCATCTGTGTTTCTGCCTTAACACAGCTCAGTGTACACAGCTTCAGCATATGTGCAGATCCACGGTCTGCTGTGGCATTCAGGGAGGGGGTTGTATCTGTTGGAGGCTTTGGCCAAGTCAGAGACACTGGCAGCTAAAAGGGTTTGGGTGTTTTACCTATCTAGCCATACCTGTTTTGATTTAACAGCTTTATTTGAGCTCTTTTGGCTTAAATTTACACTTGATAAATCTGCACTGAAGATATCTAAAATTGCATCTTCTAAATTTGTTGTACATTTTCAGTTCGTAAAAAATATCCAAAGTTTTTCTTTTTGTTTTTTTTGTGAGTTCCACTCTTATCTCAGTGGTTTCCCAGCAGTATAAGGTCTCACTTCCTAGCAACATGTGTGTGTGTGTGTATGGGAGGGGGTAAAGATATTGAGTAACAAGGTAATGGAGTGGGCAGCGGGTATATAAGTGGCGGTGACTTTACCTGAAATAATTATCCCGTCACTGTGTGTCTTGAGTGGATCAGTGTGTATAAAGGTAACACAGCGGTTTAGAGCACTTTGTGGGTTTGGCCCTTGACATTAGAATTGGCCCCACACGATGGGGGTCAGCTTACATTATATTCCCAGCTGATTCAGAAAATCACAAATCATCCTTCAGCTCTTAAGATGAGAAAGTGGAACAAGGGAATAAAAAGACTGCAAAGTGATTACTTTAATTTGGAAATGCTTCGCAGGTTAATTTTATAGACTTAAAGTTAAATAAAACTGTAGAAAAAGCAAGACTGAATGTCATCATTATGTATACTGTGTGGGTGTTCATTCGTGTGAATAGAGGAGAGGGGCTCAGTTACAGTAATGGATGATTTCTGAAGAGCTTTAAATTAAGGGCCGATCAGGTAGCAGGAATGTAAGCAGGATGTAAAGATTTCGGCGTGCAGCTGTCGGCTTCCCGTTTCCCCCTGGGGGACGCTCCTCTGTGAGTCAGGAGACGTTAACAGGAGATACGGGACGCAGAGAGAGGAGAGACTATTGTTGACATGAAAGGCAACTGTTTGCAGAGGAAACTTAATACTTTTTCTGCTGAACTTTTTTTTTCTTTATTGAACTTGACTGACTTTGGGTTCTTTAACAGCGACACCCAGCTTCACCGTCACACCGATATACTCTCTTGTACCTGGAAGCTGCAAACATCTACTATTTACAACTGAGCATCTGTGTTAGGAGTCCAGGTGCATTGATCATTAAAAAGTAGCTGTTGATGTCGGGATTTCACTTTTTCCAGATGCATCCACTGTAAAGTTCATTTTCAAAGAGCATGTACGATCTAAGATGTAATCTGTTGTTTATTCCTTTAGTTGAGGACAGTAAATCGATCTAAATGCTTTGGATTATTTGTAGAGCAAAGTTATTAGCAAGTTACTAAGGACCTGACTGAAAAGCAATGTTTCACTGCCCTCTCTGGTTGAAAATGTTTAAGATTAAATCAATTTCCAGCAGCCCTCACAATAGAGTTTTTTTTTTTTTTTTAAGTCTCATATTATTATCACACATTGTTCTCAAAATTATATACATGTTGCATTTGCAGAGTTGTAAAAGTAACAGTAACAGTTGTGACAGTAAAGCGAGTTATTTTTGTAGCTATAATTCAGACAGAACTGACAAATAACATTGTCATACTTACTTATATAGCTTACAGATGAATTAATTAATTTAACACTTTTTTTTACTGATAGTACCATCACAGCCACTTAAAAAAGGGATTGCTAATTGTGACATATCAAATTCAGCACATTCAAAACAGTGAAACGTTGAAGAATTTTGCACCAGTTCCTTGTTGCTTGTTTTTGGCATTCTACTATATTAGAACCTTCAAAAACTGCACAAAACTGCATATTTCTTCTTCTTCACCAGCGAGATCGCAGAGGCAGGGACACAGATTATAAGGGGATGAAATCTCATTTTGTTTCATTAGTTCTGCAGACCATAAAGAACTAATCCAGATTTTGACCTGACACTCATTACAGATCATCCAGTGGGGACCATGAACTTCTGTACAACATTAAATTAAGTCCTGATTTTTGTCACATAAAAGTTAAGATCAGTAATATTAGGTCTTTTATCTTCACAGTTATGTCAGTGGTATATAATTCTCAGATGAGTGAAGATATTCTGTTTTGCATTTTTCACAAGTTAAATTAACATTTGTTGTTTGATTTGATTTTTCATGATGAATCATTCGATGTAGCCAGCAGCACTCAGCAGCCCTGAAGGGTCTCTTTGAACTGGTGTAGACAGTTAAACACTGCTTTTCATCCTGCTGTTAAGTCATTCCTTAAAATCTAAAAAAAAAAAAACACTTATTAAATTGCACTGGGGGAGTAGAAATCCTCTGCACAGCTGTATCATTCAGCTAGTAATACAGAGGAATAACACGAAAGAATCAAATCTGAGAAAAGGATTTGTTCCCCCTCAAAACACTCCAATATTTTGCACGACACATTTAGCATGTATTTCATCATACTTGCTCATCAAGTAGAAGGCAGACCACATTATTGCTGCAGTATAAAGGAATCTCCCTCAATGATTATTCCTTCATTATAATTAACAATCATTTATCAAAGGGGGGAAAAACTCATCCCTTGATATTATGTTAAAATTAATGAGATAATAATTTATTGATGATAAAACACAACATGTAACTGCTTTAAAGGATAACCTGAAACTGGTTAGGTAATAGAGGAAATCTAGGATGAGATATTTTGCTCTGAGGTTGGAAAGTTGAGTTCAAATCAAGTTTAAAAACTGAAATAGAATCCGGGAGAGGGTTGAAAAGGCTTGCTGGTGAATTCCCTTGTCAGCTTTACTGCTTTACAGCTCGGGATTATTACAAACCTGAAGTGTAAAAATTCTATATAATTTACTGTGTGATCTTCACCATACAGGCAAAAACAAAAGCCTCACCTCACATATACTGCAGTATGCATGGTTGCAAGTGTGTGTGTGTGTGTGTGTGTGTGTGTGTGAAAAAGAGATGAAGTTGAATTTCATGCCCTCCAACAGCTACGGCCTGTCAGCTTTGTCATGTTTGTTCAGTGGCTCAGTGGAAGATTATGGAATAGGGGATCAGTGACAGACTATCCTCCTTAAAATATATGTGTGTCTCTCCAGCATATAGAGAGTGTGTTATGTCAACAGCCCCCGAGGTCTGCTGGTTTTGGCCATCGCTCAACCAGTCACAGAGTCTGGGAGAGTCTGAATAAACTCAGACCCACCCCGAGGTGACACACACACACACAGAGTGGCCGGTCTGCATCATGCCCAGGGTAAGGGCACCACAACAAACAGCGGCAGACTCTGGAGAGCCGACGCAGGCAGGCTCTGTGGTGGCGCTGACACAGGAGAATGTAATGTGTTTTGATAGACGCTCAGGGATAAATAGGGAAGAAAGGCGAGCAGCGGGTGGCAAACACGCTGAGTTTGTTGGCTAGTTTTAGGAGAACAGCTGCCTCTTTGGCTTTCTGTCAATTGAGTCGACTTGCATGCACCCCAGCAGTCCAATCTGAGGGAGTAAACAGCTGAAAGGCTACTGACCTGTAACTCAGAATGACCATAATATATCTGCAGGAGAGTGACAGGGTTAATAATCAATACTTCACCTCTAGGAGGCAAATAATGTACATGTGTGAGGATGGGAAACTTCAAATCCAATGCTCAGGAGCAGGGCTCTTTAGAAAGCAAGAAATCAAATTAATGTCCTTTCATAGCATCTATTGTTAATTTTCTGCTTATCATGTGAATTTAGTGCTGCTGTTGTTAACATCTGAGAAGCTGATGAGAAGCTAAAAGTAGAACAATAAGGTTAACTTGCACTGTTCAATGAAAATCATGTATTTCTAAATTTGGTGATTTTGAATTTTATGACAAACTGAAGGAATGTGTTCCATTGTGGGTTGATAAAAGTCACCTACTTCATAAGCGAAATGGAAACACATGCACACATTTGAAAACAGGGCAGTCATTTTATGGGCATAAGAAGTTAAAATTTTGCAGATACATGGTTTTCACAGGACATCAGTAGTTACAGTGCTCCCTGACTCACTGCTCACAATGCTGTGGTCAAAGGTTAGTGTGCTGCAGTACTGTTTGTTCTAAAATAAATACATAAACACTGTAAACATAGCTATGTAGTGTAGGATGAATAGGAAAAGACCTCCTGGAAACAGAATATCAAAGACCAAACATAAACACTCACTTAAAGTGAAAGTTTAGAGGTATGATTCAAACGTATGGGCATTTTTTTATAGGCAGCTGCTTGTGGGGCTTTTGAACTGTATTACATTATTATGGACTGCACTTTCTAAAAATGAAGTGAAGTGTTCTTTAGCATAACACACAATTTTGGTGGCGGAAGGACTCATCACAGGTTGGCTCTGAAACCAAGCAGGCTGACAACATTGCCTGTAACAACTGCTTTGAGATTGCTATCTGAAACACGTGCAATTTTTTACTTAAAAATTGTATACATTGTTGGATAAGGCTGGTGCTCTCTCTCTCTCTCTCTGTCTCTCTCTCTCACTCACTCACATTTCCTCCTGGGAGTGATGACAGAGTTTTCTCTGCGGCACCCAGTATCGTCCCCTCCCCCCTGCTGTGATGCAAGTAATTAGATAACCTTCCCAAGGTCAGGGCTGTACAATGAAACATGATAAACAACTTCCAGCACCAGTCAGTGGCCCTTACAGCAGTACAGGAGTTTTCAGAGATAAGAATGGGGTCAGTGGGGGCTGCACCATTCTGTTCTAGAACTTCATTCTTGTAAATCAGACAAAGTTAAGTGGCAAACGTGCTCACGGCTTCGATTGACAACGTCTGTCTATCTGGTGCTTTGCTTGTTTGCACACATCAATCACTTCATTATGTGCTGGAGCAGCACTGAGTGGGTGGGGAGGGGGGCTGTCAGTCACTTCAAGCTACCAAACAAACCTGTCGCTAAGATCACTTGCCATTCATTTGGAAATAATTCATACTTTTTTCTACAATAAGCTCAATATGCTTTAGGCTACTGGCTAAACACTGCATTTATCATCAGCCATTTACCTAAACAAATAGACAGGCCAGAGAGCTAGATATCCATTGGTTTTAGTTTTAGTATTTATATGGCATGAAAATCCGGTCCTAGAAATGCTACCCCCAACTCATGCTTCTGTCATGGTGCTTTGGTGAGACTATGGATGAACCTGCCTTATAACACTGACTGGCTGAGTTTGGGTTAACGCTCTCACTACAACCCTTCCATACGCTGATTAATGGCCCTGGTTCCATCAGTGGGACTGATAATTACCTAATTGCACCTCAAGTAGCCGTTAAGTGAAAGTATATATAATTGCACGTCAGAAAATGTATCAGGTGCCGAGGTGCTCTGTGCACTGCTTTGCATATGAACTGTCTTTGAGTCATATATCAAAGTTAAAATAATTTATTAAAAAGATTCAACTGTTAGTATATGAGGAGGTGAGTGATTTCCAAACCCCCAAAAGTGGGACCCTTAAGCGTACTGCATGTTCGTGCATGTGCACATGTATGCGCTTGTGAGCGCATTTTCATCAGGTTGGGGCACAATTATTTCAGTGTTTATAGCACACCTACTGAGTGCACCTTTCAACCCCATGGACACCATGAATGCAGCATTTTCGTTTGTACTTTATGAAAGAAGGAGTAGGCCACCTGGAGCTCTAAAGAGATCGACTTTCTCTTTGGTGTAACTCAGGCCAGCAGCTGCCTTTACAGTGACTCACTGATTGATTGACACACATACAGTAAAATCAGCGTTTAAGTCTGACTGCTTGTGTTTAATATTGCTTTAGGTAATGAGTGGTACAGAACATGATAAATGTTGATGTAAGCGCTGAAAACAAGCATAATAGTTACTCTAATTCTTATTTTAACTGTGGTGCAAACTGGGAACATTTGGTGAAGACTGACAACTGAGACATTTTGTGTTTTAAAGATATTTGTCGGGCACCCTGGGCGTCCTGGGCAAACTGGGACGTCTGGTTACTTAAGCTAGTTTGATACATATTTTGATTGAATTTTCACTGCAGTCCTTCTTTCATGGGTGCAGATGTGGAAAAGCAAAACAGGGTTTGAACTGCTCCTTCTCCCTTTTTCCATTCTTCACTAACTACCTATGTCACTTTTCATACTACATCCTTGCAGATGCATCAGTCTGTGAAGCTAACCAGAGAGTTAACACAAACCTCGGTGGACCATACTCCGTGATCGGTCGTTGAAGCTTAATGTTGTAAAATTGCAAACACAAAAACAAGAGCATCAGCAATGAAATGAAGGCAAACAGCACTACAGTCAGCTAGGCTGTGTCTGTATCTCTGCTCTCATAATATTTTGGAAATATGAAAAGATGCATGGAGACAGGTGGTGCATTGGCAGTTTAGGCCAAATGAACACAAACTCTACAAAGGTCAAATTTGCATGGAGAGTGCAAGTTTGTTTTCTGTCTGAACACATTTTCAAAGGTTTCCAGGGGAGAAAATCTAAATGAACTAAACATGCAAACCAACTTACATTTGCAAGTTCATCAGAAATCAGCATTGGCTAACAGGTTTCAGGTAGACTGTCTTAGTATTTAGGTGGCCAGTGACATAATACTGTCATGGCTGTAATTCTTTAAATTTAAGAACAAAATCCATGGTTGTCTTTGAAGAGAGAATGGATGATGGTGTGTCGAGGCAGTATGCGGCCAGGAGGAGGCTTACCAAGACAAATTCCTTGTATGTGAAAACCTGATCCTGACGAAGCTATAATGTTAGGGTTTTGGTCACACGTTTGAGGGAGTGCAGTGGAAGCAGGCACTCCCTCAAAGCATTGAGAACCATGCATTATGGACATGCCCAAAGTAACTCACAAAGGCTGGTTACCATTTGATGCATCAATAAGTGATCCATGTTGCACCTGTGATGAAACCATGTAAATTTAGCCATCCTGCTCTAAATACATTTCACTTGATGATTCACTCCTCTGCCCTGGAGGAGGGCTCAGGGTGGCCAGCAAGGTGCGATAAGCTAATACTTGCTGACAGATTGGAGCATTTGCAGGTCATTTCATCCAACCTCAAGGAGCAGGCCGCAGCTGTTAATACCATGTATTAAAATTCTGCGCTGCTCCCAGTGCTTACTGACACGATTATTCCACATAAAGAGGAAATGGCCTCATAAACTAACTTTATTTCAGGGTCCATAAAACTGCTTGCCTGTGGGACTGTGTCTGATGAGCGACGCAGTTAACTTAAGGAGCAGCCAGGTGCACCTTGAACTGTCTCGGTCATCATCTTGAGCAGCCCTGGGCTCGCGGATGGGCCGATAAATTTCCCCAACACGGCTGACTCTGTCTGCTGCATCGATTCCTGTGTCCATCACCGGAGGGCAGCTGCTGTGTTCTGTTAGCCCCGCTGCTGTAGTTTAATTAGCCGCTAATGACAGCTGTTGAAACAGTGCTAACCTGTGGGCCAGGTTAAAGGCCTGGAGCCTGCACACCTTGTCCTTGTACCTCTCATTTTCTTTTACCGCTAAACAACATTCTTCACAGGATTTACTGCATGTGATGTTATATACACCAATACAGTCTCTGTCTTTCTTTTTTGTCCTAGTTTTGCATCTTTGTGTTGTTACAAGTTTCAAAATAATTTTTATATAATAAGGATATTAAACCTGTGGGGGCATGTTTGCATTAATTATACAAAGATATGTTTATAGCCTTTACTTTTTGTGACTTCAGATCAGCACATAAGCTAACCAGAGGGTCATACAGACAACACAGGAGCAGCTCTGGTGTGATATTAAGGCAGAAATGAACATGTAGCTTTCCCCTACATAGTGAAGACATATTGGGGGCAAATAAATGTGCACAATAATGATGAGCACTAAACTTTCTGTGCTGGCGGAGACCAAAACAGAGCTAAAAGGACAGAGCCACGACTTTAAATGAATGCTTGTCTTGCTCTGTTGTTTTGTGTCTTCTGGATATAAAAATAGCCAGCGGTTTGCTCACAACAATCATCATAATGATTTCATAAGGTGAACATATGCCAGCCTTCTTTTTACAGTGGCAGAAAATCCATTGATGAAGGTTGTACTAAAAGAGGCAAACAATAGGTCTGTACCATGTGGTCGCTATAGTAACTGCAAAATTCACAGATTGATGAACTAGAAAGATTTAAAGCACTTCCCAATGCAAAATTATTTCTGGGAAGTGATTAACCTGAGAGATATAGTGCTTTACTTTTTAGTGATTGATCCAGTGAAACACCCTGGTGTTTGAAAAATGCTGTAACTTAAAGAGTAAGTCATTTTGAATCGCCTTTAAAGATGTAATGGCTAAATTTCGAACTAAAAGAGATTAGATACCCATCTAATATTCAAGATTGCACAGCCAAAGCATCATACCGTGGGGTTGGTGTTATAACTAGACACAAGGCTGAGTCAGATACCACAGGTAGCACTCCCATCCTAAGGATCACAGTCTAAAGTTTTCTATTTTTTATTTTTAATTTCTTTCTCTCCGATGCCTTCCTAGAGGGTCAAAGCTACTTTAAAGCCGTAATACACAAGGGAGCTTTCTGGTACTATCATCAGTACTGTGTTGATGCTGTAGGTGTTTGGCTCAGTACAGTAAAAATGCCCTCTCAAGTGTTATTGTTACAGTAAACTGTAGCAAACTGGAGCCTGAATGCCTTGCTATCTCTTCCCACCCACCCACACATTCTTCCCTACATAAGCCTCCACTCAGAATTACAGCACTTTTTGTGATTTATGAGCAAATTGCGCTGTAGTCTACCTTCTGAATTTACGCTGATAGCTCTTGGGACCAATTCAATTCAGGTTGGGGAGGTAAGAAAAAAAAAAGAGCCCTGGCTGCTGCTTTCCCATTACATGGTAAATCTCTAGAGAATGAGACAGAGGCGTGCGAGTCAGCAGAACCCCAGATCTTCTGAAAGCAGCAATTTATATGCATATGGTCTCTGTGTCACAGAGTAATAAAAAAGCTGATTAAGTGACTTTTTCACTTTTAATTGCCACTTGAATGGGCCTGCATGCCTGAAGGGTCCACAGTGCTCATGCCAGTGTTTTTTGGACCATATGGAGGGGCATGACTTTGATGATATGGATGTATAGAGGATCTGGGTGTCCCTGTGAAGAGTGTGATGGGAAAACCGTGGCTAAGAGCAGAATAATTGTGTCGTAAGTAGAAAATCTGATTGTGATTTCAAAGATAATTTGCTCTCTAGATAAAATTTACAGTGCGGAGAGGACTTTTAACTGCTAAAACACTAAATGGATTATTTGGGATAATCCAATTTAGTCAGTCTTTCACTGACTTGTGTAATCCATAGACTTATTTATAGCTTTAGACTTGACCTATGTCATCAAACTGAATGTGAAACATCACTACACTGTACCAATAGGCTAACGGAAAGGAATACTTAAAATGGTCACTTTTATTAACTTTATTATTAAGTGTTTGTACTCACATTTTTGACGGTAAACTGAGCATCTCTTGGGGCTGTCGTAGTTCAGTCCGTGGCGACTTCGCTAGTGTACGGGAGGGTTGCCAGTTCCAGTCCAGCTCTGACCAGTCAATACAGAGTCAACTGGTGTCAGTCAGCCTTCTGGGCATTACCGAAGTCCCTGAGCAAGGCACCAAACCTCTGACTGCTCCAGGTGTTATCCCCATTAGGCAGCCTCCTCCCTCTGACATCACTCCATTCATACATGTGTGTATTCCAGACTTGTGTGTATGATAATAACAGCAGAGTGAAAAAAACACAATTTCCCCCAGTGGGATTAATAAAGTATGTCTTCTTCTTCTTCTACCCTGACACTGCATCCAAGAATCACCATCAGTGAGGAAGTGACATCACTTTGTGACTTGTAGTGAACAGCAGCACGTGGGAAAAAGAATCCTACAACATATTGAAGTAGATATTCATTGTTATGTTATAAAACTTATTTGCTGGAGTCAGGACGTGTATGCCTAGCTTAGCACAGACTGGATGCACAGGGAGTCAGTTAGCCTGGTTATAGCAACACCTCTAAGACTGTCCTGTTTACACAGTGTGTTTTGTTTCTCTACAGAATCACTGGCAACTGAGGTCTGGTCTTGGCATCACAGGTTGTAACAGCTGCTGCTGTCAGGCAGGAAACACACTATTATTTGTTCGGCTAGCATGGGTATGCATTAATACTGACTGCTGGGGCAGTTTCACGTTGTACTGATGAAAATATCTGCTATACCAAGCAGAACAAAAAGTGCCAAAATAAGTACCAAACCTGGAGTTCAAGTTCATCATAAGTCTTTTAATAATCATCACAGAGATTTTCAATCTGAGAGAACAATTTGTATTTAAAAGCAGATGGAGACTGTTGTTGTGGTCACACTTGAGCCCCCAGAGTTCACAAACAGACAGCAGTAGTTCCTGTTGATGGACAGGAGCTGAGAACAACTAGAGCAGTTCACTGCAGCACATGATGTTTTTTTTGTCCATTTTTATATTACCTTGACAGTGTGTAAGGTGTGTATACACTGTGGGAGTAACTGTGAATCCAACTGTTGCCAAGGGTGAACTGAGGTAACAATATACAAGTTACGTATATATATATTTCCATTATTTTTCCAGTGTGTAAAATGAAGTGTGTGAACTTTTGAAAAACTATTAATTAGCCAGTGTTATTGCCGGACACAGTGGATAGCCCTCAGAACTAGACAGTGGCACAACAGCATGTGTTTCCAGATATTGTAAGTCATAAGATAACCAAAACAGATTACAAATAAATAGAAATGTAAATATGACTATTTGCTGTTGAAGGGAAAATGTGTTTAATAAGATACAGCCTGTTTATTAGTGAGATTTAAAGGTGAAGTAAGTGTATTTTTCAAACTATGCCTTCATGTTCAGCGGGCTTACCAATGTCTGACTCCATGAGATTGATCCTACAAGAAAACAAATAAGCGTATTTCCCCAAATGCTGAACTATTCCTTCTAGTTCATTCAATTAGTTCAAATGAGTCTTCACAGCATCACACGGTGAAAAGTTTGGACTTGTTTGTGTTTATCTGGCTTGTTGCCTTGTGTGAAATATTTGCTGAGTCTGCAGTACCACCATATGAAAGATTATACTGCGCAGCGAGATCAGGCAGCTCTGTTCAGAGGACAATAAATGTCTTTAAGCAGGAGTTTGTTCTCAATGATATCCGCCTGCAGCCCTGAAATGTACTGTAATATAAGAGAGAATCCCACTTTTGACACATTCAGAGCTAAACTAACTGGAGCCATAATGTGATATTCTCACCAACGGCCTTTCTGCTCTGTTTTAAAGCTTGGAAATAAACAACAGCAATCCTAATCTCATCTCGCCTCTCATATCTGCCCCTGAGCCGTCACCGTGTTGAGAACAAATCTCAGCATATGTGCTTGTGTTGATTTTCATTCATGTAGCCAAGAGCAAAGCCAATGAAGAGAACAGGCAGGAAAAACAAAAAGGGCTTCACTGTAAAAGCAGAAACGACCTTGTTCATCTGTAAATTTGTGTTACGGTTTATTTTTTTATTTTAAATTACAGTGAGCGTTTCCTTTGTTCCTTTGGTTTGGACCACAATTCAAAGACAATATGAATTCAGAAGTCATTTTAACATCTACACAGTTTGTCTTTAGATCTACTATCAGGCCATAAAAAATAGTTTGGGATTTTGGTAAATAGTCGTATTCTCCTTGTCACAAGTTAGATGAGAATATCTATACCACTCCCATATCCATATGTTGAATATGAAGCAGGGTCCAGCTGCCGTTTAGCTTAGCTTAACATAAAGACTGCCATCTACCAGCACACCCAAAGCTTACTAATAAACATGTTATATTTGCTTGTTGAATTATATAAAAGTGACATTTTATTTAGGAATTTAAATTATTTTGAACATGAAATAAAATCAACAGATACACCTGTTATCTTCACTTTAACATATACACAATAATAATATATAAACAAATATCTGTACATATATAACTTATAACACACCAGAAATTCACAAAGGCAGCACATCTGTAGATGGTCCAGTAAAGATACAGATTTTTACTTAGATGACCAACTTGTCAAAAAATTTCACCTAAATTATTACCTACTTAATTACACCTAAATTTCAACTCTAAGGCCAAAACACTTGTTTTGAATTATATCTTGTGTTTGAAATGCTACAGAGATGTCAAAACCACACATAAATTACCAAACAGCTTGTCAGAGTAAGATCGTTCTCCGTGGAATGACACTGACTACAGAAACCAATTTTTAAACTGCCATTATTTAACTACGTTTACTAAACTCCTACTTATTAATACTAGCATTAGTTGATGAGAAATGCATGCACAGTATTGGAGCAAGAACTCTTCTGGACATTTGGTCTTGGACCACTGCGTTTGAAGTGCAGACTTTGAAGTGCAACAGTACTTGGGCTGTGACTGATAACAATTTACATGTCAGAAAGAACACAAATACAGACAAGAACGCTCTCAGAAGAAGGCCTCAGTTTTTGGCCAGGAGCATCCTGGAGTTTGGCTTGTTGCCTGGCAACTACTCCTGGCGAAGAAATCTTCAATCCCATATACCTCCTTTAAAACACAATAACTTGTTGTTCTGACGATTTGTTTTTTGTATGGATTACACAAATAAGACACGACGTGTTAATTAACATTAGAGGCGTTGGTAGGTGGATTTTGTTACCCTTGGACAGAGCCAGGCTAGCTGTGTTATGCTAAGATAAGCTGCTTGAAACAAGCATTTGTTGGGGAACAGTGTGCAGCAGCCCCCCCCCTGCAGTATTGGGGCTGGCCTGAGCGGCGTGCGAGGCACAGAGAGCTGTCATCTGATTTTTAATTGCAGCTGCAGTGTCTATAATCAGATCTTATTGGAATGTGCCCACGCAAAGCCAGCAGCCGTGATTTAGAACCCGAGAGTGATGGCCAGACGTCGATTCCATAACCTTTGCTAAATTATCCAGGCAACAGAGAGGATTGTGTCTCTCTTTTCTCTCATCTCACTCTGTCTCCCTATTATCAGTTGTCACTATAATGAGCAGCAGGATTTTGGGGGGGTGGAGAAAGGGACATCCTGTGAGAGTCCAGCCGTGGGCACGGAGCTGGGATGAACTCCAAGTGATTAGCCGCGTGGCCATCTCAGACAGCTCAGTCGCAGCGCGGCGCGTGCTTTGATGCCGGATGACAGCAAAGTAAATGTCTGCTGAGATAATGAGGTGGCCTCAGCCCACCCTACGTGTCAGCCCGCTACCAATCAATGCGTGTGTGTAAACAGCCAATAAAACTGGCCTTGCGCGAGTGTGCATGTGTGTGTGCGTATGTGGCATATTTTAAACTGATGCCAAAAGAAACAGGACAATTAACAGCAGCCTTTGTGCCACCGGGGAGATAGGCCTCTTCAGATGGTCTGCAAAGAGACGAGCGAGGCTAGTGGGCGCCTGGAGGTTAGAGAAACAGGCTTATGACTGGACACAAGCCAGTTTAGCTCCCAGATCAAGTGGAAAAATCTGGATAGCTGAGAAAAAACTATCCTTGCAGCATACTCCCAAGTCATCCTTAAAGTAATAATCTGCAACTATTTCATCGTAATTACTGCCTGCTTGGCTCTGGATGATATAACACAACTCTGCTTAGGAAATTTTTTATATTTGCCTTCAGTGGGGAAAAAAACCTCCCGCACGGGGTATGTTGTGGTTTCTTTTTAATAAAAACAAAAACAGGATGTTACCATAAGCCCTCCACCAGCTCTGTGAGGCCGGACTTATGCACAGTGGTACTTGGAGCTAAATGCAAATGTAAGCATGGTAACATGCTCACAATGACAATGCTATGCAGATTTTTAAGGTACAGCCTTAGGTTTACCATTATTCACATTCTTAGTGTAGTATGCTAGAATGCTATCATATGCTAGCACTTAATATAAAGTGCAACTGAGGCTGGTGGCATTGATAATAGTCTTGCTTGTGTTTGGACATAAACCAATAAATTGGACCAATTTTGACACTGTGATGGCACTAGATTAAAAGTCAGCAGATGAGCATTACATTTCATTTGGAGCGTGAATGTCTGTACCAAATGTCATGGCATGTATTCGACAGTTACTGAGACTTCTGGAAGCTTTAATATTTGCATTCAGTTGGGGAAAAAACCTTTCTCCTGCATAGGAAATTATGTGGTTTATGTGGTTTCTTTGTAATAATTAAAAGACAAACCGGGCAGTTGGCATGAAGAGCATGGCACCAACCTAAAGTTCATCAACAGTTCAGAGGGAGATATCCTGAAACTGAACGTGACAGTCTCTGAGGCCACACTAAAATAGACATCTAGGTCTCCTTGGGATGAACACTTCAAGAAGAGACGTAACAAAAAAGTAATACAGTTGTAGCTGCTCTTCTCCCGCACTGAAAGACTTTTCTATCCTTTGTCCTTGGGCTACACTGAATGGACAGCACTTCTTTGGCTTGAGTACTCTAGAAGGGCAAGCTATAACAAACAATAAATATTCACATTCCTGCTCCCCATTCAATGGCATGGAGATAATTCAAAGGCTGCATGCTCTGCATTAATTACAACAGCTGCAGAGATGATTAAATTTTGATTATAAAAGACTCAAAAGACTTGACCTCTCCTTTTGGGGGTTAAAACCTATTGGGGGAGAACATTTCCACTTTACATCATTTTGTTTCTTTCTTTCTTTATATTGCTGGAAGGTAACATTACGAATAGGCCTTTGTAGTGTTTTCTACCATTTAAACCTGGACCTTCAAATAAATTTTTAAAGGACCCATTAATAATATATATATATATATATATATATATATATATATATATATATATATATATATATATATATATATATATATATATATATATATATCATATAACTAGCTGGAGGAAGCACTTCAGATTGTAGCAGATTATTGGTTGCTACCTGGAGAGAAGGAGAATGAAATGAGACAGACAGAGAGAAACACTGGTTTTATCCATTACTCTCAATGTTTTTTTTAACCACTTGTTTAGGCATTTTGTTTCAAATGGCTGCCTGTTACTGATGGATACGATCGTCATGTGAGCAGTGAGTGAAGCAAAGGCAGTGAAGCTGGCTGAGAAACAAAAAGTGAGCTGGAAGTCACCAAAATGTTCTTTGGAACTGAGAGGAACACCGGAGTTGGGTGAAAAGTCAAGCAGCTCCTTTATAACTACATGCAGCTATTTTTTTCCCTTTGTTGATATAAAACATTGATCAGTACAGTTTTAAGGATTCATGGCCAGAGTGACTGACAGACAGCCTCATCTTTACCAACAGGAAGTTGGAGTGATGCAATAAAGTTGGCGCAAACACAAATAAGTCCTTTTCAGATAAGAGAAAATAATAAAAGGCCTTTATTGATCTCTAACAGGTATATTGGTTGTTGTTTTGAATCACAGTACCCTGTAATCTGAATTATCATAACAGTACAAATAAAATGGGAAATGATGATTGTGTACATTGACAATGTCAGAAGGGTTTTAATGAGACTCGTCTTGTGTAACCACAAATTTACACTAAAAGCACATTTTCTCTCTGGTATTCAAACACATAAAATTAAAAGGAAAGCCAAGAACCCCGAGAACATATAATTTTTTTTAATTATAATTTTCATAACAATTGAAGCAACTTAAAATTACAAGTGGTACATTTGCACATGATTGATTTAACTGTTACATTTGGCAAGAGCTGTTAGCAATAACCAGAATCTTTCACAGGGAGATAAAAAAGGTTCTCACTTTCTTATTTTTGTTTAATTTTAAATGTTTTTACTATGAGCCAAGAGATAGCTTAAGTCCCACCACCTTTTTAAGATGGCCTCCATTTGTGTAGCCTTGGCCTGACAACGTATTGTCTCATAAAATGACTCTGTCACAGTGGGTGCATTGTAAACGTGTTCTCAGGTTGAATGGGATACAAGTTTTTGTGTTGCTTTATTTGCACAACTTTTAATTCTGGACTTTTCCACTTGCATTTATTTACCCCAAACAGCTGTTAGCTTGCAACACATACTGACTCCATACATGTTTATCTGCTGCTCACACTGAGATGTTGATGTTAAAACAGAAACTCCAGTTTTTTGTCATTTGCCATTTTTTCCCCACATCATCTTCATTCATGATATAGTGTCACATACTCAGGATAAGAGTATATATTTATTCAAGTTGAACTCTTTTATTACTCAAACTGAAACTTCATTGATAGACCACAGATATAGACTGTGTCCACTTGCAGTTTTCCATTGATTTTTTTCTTTTGATTTTGAAAGAAGAACTTTAAAAGATGAAATGGAGGTGCTTTGGACTGAGATGCAGTTCCTACTGGTGACCGATAGATGAGGACAGAATGCTTAAAAACTCACTGTTTATTAGAATAATAGCTACTTGATAGTAATTCCTAAAACATTTAATACTGATGAATACTTATTTTTCTGATCAACATAGCAACTTCAATCTGGAAGATTATGTGACTGAATTTACATTCAAAGAGACCAGCATAAATTGATGCCACTTCAATGCTAAGTAACCAACACCTGCACGCCCAGCCTGTCCCCTCATTAGTAGATGCCAAGGTGGTCCCAGAAGTCACATATATGGTTCCTGGTTCCCACTTGTGCATGTGAACGCACTGTCAGATTCATGACCAGCCAGCCACTGGTGTCGGAATAGCGTGGCCAAACGGGCAGACGTTGTTGGCGGCAGAAAGTTGTCTGTTGGGCCAGAGAGGAAGGGTCACCGGTGTGGGCGAAGGCGCCCCAGTAACACAGCATCCGATTGGACATCAGCTTCTCTGGCAGCGACAGAGTGAAGTTGGCCACCGAGGCAGAGTTGAAAAGAAAAGGCAGCTCTGCGCCGTGACAGGCATGCTGGTAGCAGAACGTCAGCCCTGACCACACACGATGGTCCGACGCCACATGGTCGAACACGTACATCCACACCCCGCTGCCGGCTGCTTTGACAGCGCGCGCCGACCTCCTGGATGGACATAGGAAGACGTAGTCAGTGACGATCTGGGGACAGGGAAAGAAAGAGAGACATCACGTTTTGACTAAATAGAATGATTCACAGCCATACTGGTGATTTGGCTCCATGCCGTCATGAGGATGACATTTATGGTTTTTGTTGAAATGTCCTGACAACTTTTGGATGGGCTGTCATGAAATACGATGCACACATTTATGCTCTCTTCAGGATTCATTTAAACTTTGGTGATTTCCTGACCTTTCATCTAACGCCGTCATCACATCCAATATTTGTTTTCTGACCAAAATCCCTGCAAACCTAATGATACTCCCATTAGCCAGTTCAGATGTGCTTTGTGTTTTGTGCTGAGCATTATATTATGGTAGAATGCTAACATGCTAAACTAAAACTGGTGAACATTACGAGTTGAAAATCAGCACGTTAACATTGCCATTGTAAGCATATTTTTATGCTGACATGAGCATTTTGCTCAAAACACCACTGAGTAGAGTCTCGCAGAGCTGCTAGGGTAAGATAGGAGGCTAATTTAGGCCTCATATGCCTGTGTTGTCTTTTTTTTTTTTTTAAATCTGTGGCCTTCACAAATGGATGTGACTCACAGCACATCAACAGCAATCATGGCTTTACATCCTGGCTTCTGTTCCTTTTGCTGTTTCTCTTACAAATACATATCTTCTTCCCCTGACATCACAAACTCCAGTCTCGGAAGAAAAACACACGAAGCCTCCCACTCATGGCCACACTGAGTCATTTTTTTGTCTGTCATGTAACTATTTTACTGTTTTTGTGTCCCTCTCATTACAGATTTTATGTAAATGCAATTTCTAACCATAATTTATTTCTGTATTCTTTCATAAATGTCCTTTTTTTTCTTACTATTACCTCTGTTGAAAGAAGTTATGTATTCCCACTTTTCATTAGCTTGAAATCATGGCTGAGAGTAATTTTGACTGCAATTTCATGGACAAAAGATCACCCCCAGCCTGAGGATCAGTGGATTACATGTTGGCGCTTATCCAGCTGTGGGTCCGAGTCCAGTTCCAAGCTGATGAGTAAACAGCACTGCATATGCATATTTCTTTGGACCACGAAGGCTGGAAAATAAACTACGCTGCCATGCAAGTTGTAGAACTGTTCAGAATTGTTGAAGGTTGTATCATATAGCTTCTGCAGTGTTTATGAAGAGAAAGAAAAAGAATAAAACTAATTAGCATGACATCTACAAAGAGACGGGCTGGGGGCAGATCAGCAAAAACTATTGTTCCCTCCCGGCTAAAAAGGAAGCAGAAGGAAAATAAAGGTAGACCGTCTTCTTCTGCCTGTTACCTGGAAACCAGTATGTCTTTTTCAGCAGCACACAACCTGCGCCCACACAGCCCCACATCTGACACCTGAAAACAAACACGCTGACTGTAGGAAGCTGATGGACGGACATGAAGACACACACACAGATGCACTTCTTCTCTTTACAGACACATTTGTCTGTTTCAGATAGGCACATGCACAAATGTAGTAATTACAAACAGGCACATATCCCCTGTCCCTGATCACAGATTAGAAATCAAGTTGCATAATTTGTACATTTATTCAAAAATAATGTAAGTAAGCTTTTCCTGTGCTGCTCTATCTCTCTCTCTCATCCATATGCCCTCCCCTTTTCTGTTCCTCATCTCTACATATTTTAGAACCAGCTTTCTCCTCTTAGTTTTCCCACTTTATTTTTCTACCCTCCACCCACGTTCTCAAGCCTCTCTCTCCTTTCCATTTCTCACAGTGGTTAAGTCAAGACACTGAAGAAAATATCTGCTAAAATAACAGTTTAACTCTCTGTCTTTTTGCTTAATGACTGATGCAGCATATGAATGACAAAGCATTTGATTTCCAGGGCATATACAAGCATAAGCCTTCATAAGCATGATGTGCTTATGAGTTCTGCAGCTGGAACATGGTCATGTCATTTGCAATAAGTGCTATGCTATATTTTCAGTGCTTAATTTCAATGTTTGGCTAATATATTAGAAATGTGGGCATGCTTCTGTCCCACCATCAGTGTCAGACAGTCATTGCGTTTGTTTACATATGGCCCACACACACACACACACACGTCCATTCGTATGTAGGAAGAAGTTTTAATTGCTAAATATTTACTACCATGAATGGACAGACCAAGAGTAGTGTCAACTCAAATAAAAGAACAGCGAGTGCTTGCCGGACCACAAAACATAAAACCAAACAAATATTGTTCTTGCAGATTGCCAACTTTAGCAGAAACAGCTACAAATGGGTCTTTTTAGGCCAAATCAAGCACAATCTATGAACAAAATATTGGAGGGCACATTGAGCCAACAATGAGCTTGACAGTGAGGGTGCTAACCTGTAGCTCAAACTAACTTCACCCAAATGTGTAGGCCTGATCAACCGGGAGGTGATGCAGAAAGTAAACAGAACCCTGTCCGTCTTCTCACTTGCAAATGACCATAAATTACTTGTTATCAAAAGTAATGTAAACCTTATAAACCACTACTGCTACCTTGAGTAAAACACAGAATCTCGGTCATGTTGGAGAGTTAATCCTGTAGTACCAATGTGCTGCAGCCAGCCCAAGACTGTAAACAGATATTTTAAAGAATTTGAGTAACATTAAAAACTGAAGTTACAATTATGTCCATTTTTACACTGTGTCAGACATGTGAGATATATGAACCAGTGTGAATACAGTCAGCCTCAACCAGAAACTCCTCAGTGCCTCCATATTGATGCAAGTTGTCCGCTAATTGAAGCTCCATTTTACTCTCACTTTCACATTTTACTCATTTTAATCACCTTTTTCCAGCAGGGAACTGTGGTCTAAGACCTATCAGACCTCTCTCACTCCACCCACTTCACACTCGACTGAAAAGCGCCTCAGTGTGTGCTGGAGATCACTGCTTGATGAAGCCAACAGAACCACATCATTGGCAAACAGTAGAGACACAATTCAGAGGCTCCCAAACTGGACACTCTCCTCCCCCTGACTGCACCTTGAGATCATAAACAGAATCAGTGACATCCATGGTGGAGGCCAGCACCCACTTAAAACATGTGTTAGAATACAGACACAGCTCTTGGTTTGGTTATATAAAGATGGCTTATCACAATGTCCCCCAGTACTCCATACTCCTGTGGACTCTCTTCCAAGTAAGTTTAAAAGCTGGTCCAGTGCTCCACCAAGTTCACATTGTTCCTCTTGTATCAGACGTTCGACAATCAGTTGGAGTCTCTTTTCTCGTAATTTCATATTGCGGGCAGCTTTTCACATGTAGCTGATGAGCCTGTCAATGACTGCAATTGCCTTGATAACAAAAAAAAAAAAAAGCAAAAGTGCCATTCTCAGCGGTCCTTAGCTTTTATTACAAGAGAAGTGTTCAGAGGAACTCTTCATTCTCACAAGTTGGAAGAGTGGTATGTTCACCTGGAAAGAAGATGTTCGTGTTTGTCATGTTGGTTTGGAGATACCAGGTTTGTGTGATGTAGAGAAAATGCGTACACACACTATTAACCTATAAATGCTACAAAAGACATAACGCTGAGTCTTCCACATCAGCATCCTGTGTGACAGACTGGTTGACATTTGTACTGACCCCACCCCCTGGTCCTCTGGAGAAGTGCCCTTTATGGAGAGATGCAGGAGGCATTTGTATGTGTCTATGTGGAGGAGGCAGGCTATGGCCATGGCTCCGCTGCACTGTGACCGAATACTAAATATGTCCAGGAGTGTCACCTCCTGACCCCCTGCAGCTCCCCAAGGCTGCCATCTTGCACGTTGCATTGGAAAGCCTAGGGGAGACAACTGCCCGAGGCTTTATTCTCCTTCTGTGTCTTCAGGAGCCACTTGATAAAAACTTGAAGGTAAAAGATCCAAAAAAGTAAAATGAATAAAAACAGTAGGTTCGGGTTTTTGTAGCTAAGATGTTGTTATGAAAAAACAACTTTATTTATTAATTCAAGCTCTGAAATTAGTCAATTTGTTGGTAAAAATTAGTAACGTGATCACTACATGGTGATTTAATCATTACTGAACCACCCACTTGGTCTGCTCGCGTTTTCTTCAGTGAGTTTTTGACGCCATTGAGGTGGTTGAGTGAAGACAACATAAATCTTAAAGTACGTTTTTGCCTGACTTCTCCATAAAATGTTGCTATGGCCATTTTTTTTATTTAAAATAAATGTAACAGTGTAGCTTATGATTTTCTGATGAATTATTGTATTTACATGTGAATTTGAATTGCTGTGTAATTACCTTTGATTGTCTGCTACTTAGAGACTGATAAGTCATGTGACTGAATGACTACCATATACTACCTACCACCTAGTCATGTTAACAGTAACAGACAGTTGCCATTCATGGTAAAACTTATTTGCCACTTTATTGTCACCTTTCAACCAAATATATTTCATATTGTCAATGTTGTTAACCCCATATTTGCAAGGCAATACTATGCTTGGATGCTGCTTCATTGGAGGGTTTTGATGACAGCATCTTTGGAGATGATCTACCTGATACCACTGATTGTGAGGAATTAGTTTTAGTATCATTCATAAATCAACTAATTTCTAAATAAAAGCAGAACTGGAAGCAGTAAAATCACAAAGCTAGGTCAGATGCCTCTAAATGGGACAATGGTCAAGATACCAAGTTCAAGTGGTAAAGGAACCTTAAAAAGTTACTTCAACTGCCTCTCCCTTTTAAATGGCAACTAGTTTTCCTGTGCAAATTTCCAAATTGGGAAGCCAGAAGATCTCCCAATCAGCGCACCTTTCTGAAAAAGCTTGACCTTCAGCTGCTGTGACCATGGATGGAGAACAAAGAGGTGCCAAAATGTTCAAAGGGTAAGAGATGCTTTAAAAAGATTCCAGAAACAGACTCACTACAGCTGAGGAACGCTGGAGATGCTGCATCTTTCCATCCATGTCGCACACAACCATGTAGCAATGAACAAAAGCAACAAGACTGTGAAACTGTTAATTCTGTTGAGTGTGATGACTCATTTAGGTTTAGTAAGAGACTATGAGGTAGTTGGTCCAAACAAAGGGTAACAGGCATCACAGACACCTGTGAATGAATAAAAAGGTTTTTAAATTAGAACAGAGGTAGATTTAGACACATATTGATGAGATGACAATAGCTTGAGAAATTTCAATGGTGTCCATCAGCTGTTTTTTCTTAAGTAACTTTTTTAAAAATTATAGTGTCACATCATATGAAAATAGCAGTGAAACAGTGGACCTTCCCACTATCCCTTGTATCACAAACTGAAGAAAATAATGTAAATGTTACTGCAGAGAATGTAATTAAGGCACTGTACACCCTAATGATGTAGGATGATCCATCAGCCCCTTGTGTCAGTGATAGAGCAGCTTTAGGTAGGAGCGCTCAGCAGAGGATAGCAGCTGTGTTGTGGTATCGAAGTACCTACAACCGACAGCTACGTTAGAAATATCTAGCTTAGCTCCTAAGCCGCTAAATGCTCCACTATGTTCACCAGCTTGTCTGCTGTTTGGTATTGGGCAGGTAGTGGACAGCGGGTTTGACCCCCTGCTGCTGCTAGAAGTGAGGCTGACTAAACCAAATCAATAAAGTTGAGGTTGGTATAACCAAACCAACAATCTAAATGATGCTAAAGAGCTGCAGAGTCAGGTGATAATTCTCTGTCACTACAGGTGACACCTTTCACATAACAAATAGTCATTAAACCCATTGATCATACTGAAACATTGGCGAGCACAGATTTAAACACGTTTAAATGTTAATAATGCTGATTAATATTACACTTGGTGGCAAGTTTATTAGGTACATCAAGCTAAAAACAAGTAGACAGCAGTGCAGCAATAAGTTCTAACCTCATGGAGGGTAACATATGTTTTTGGTGAAATTAATTTAGCACTTAGAGCTGCTATGAAAGCTGTAGTTTGTGTGTGTTTTGAATTGCATCAAATCATAATGCAATGTATTTCCAAGATTTAGTCCACCCTAATTAATACAAATGGGGTGTCAAGTCAGCCTGTCTGTGTTTCTTCCACAGCCTGTCTTGTATTTGGCCCGTGAATCCTCGGCTGATCCCTCCTGTCACTGTAGATGTTAATGAGGGACGGGTCGTTTCTTAGTGGGAGCAGTCAGGCTGCATCTCAAACAGACAAACTCCCTGACTCTGGTTTGCTCCACATGCTTCACCCATATAAATGACAGTGGAGAAATGAAAAAACTGGTCTGTGTTGGTGTCAGGGAAAACTGGAGTCGCAGCTCCCTCTGTAGGCGAACAATCGGGGCTGTGTTTTAGGAGCTTGTAAAGTCGGCAAAGTCTGCTGGATGATGGTGATACTGCTGAACTTTCATACAAGGTAATGATAGATGATAGATGATAGCTCTTAAACTAGATTGCTGCATCCAAAATTATTTGGACCTACATGCCTGTTCTTGAGAAAATGTGACTTTTATATTTTTAAATGAACAAATCATATTAGGAAAAGAGAACAATTGTCTTCAGGCTCGTTAGAACTGGAGCTGGAGAGACGGCACCTGGGTCCTTGCTGCACAATGAGCTCCGGCTGAGTGGGATCGATCCATGCGTGACCACCCGCCTCACAAAGCCACTGAATGGGTGAGTATTGATGTGTGCATTTTTGTGTGTGTGTGTGGGAGACTGTGTCTGAGCGCTCACTGTTCAGTCTGTGAGTGTGACAAAAAGATGCAGGAGAACAAAGCTCTTGAAACGCGTAATGTGTAAAGGCAGCCACATTTTTTGTCTCTTTTCACCCAAGCTACTTCATTATTTTGAACACAGACCATTCATTCGTTCTGGAGAGATTTTTCTCACATTTGCGACCTCTCCCAAGTTAGACGTTACTGCCTAAATGTAAGCCAGCTGGAAACTGTCTGACAGCTTCCTGACAGCCACCGGATACCGAATGATGAAGAGACAAAGCCACATCGAATGGAGGAATATTAATTATATGCAATTTGCGTGAGTCTGATGAAAAGCAGCTCGCTTCAGTAACTTCGCCTTCTATGAACTGAAGATGTCTCTATGAACTGTACATATTGTCTCTAAGCTTAAATTACAGTGTCCTGTAGCAGAGGACAGATTTCATGTCTCATGTCTGCTTTTATCTATGCGGTGACAAATCAGCTGCACTTGTTCACAGCAAGGTTGGAACACAGTAGCTCTGAGATGAAGAGATGAAGTCGTGTGTGTGTGTGTGTAAAGGCAAGCTACAGTTGAATTTCCACTGTCTCCCTACTGCATCGTGAACTGTGACTAAATAATAAATATGTCCAGGAGTGTCACCTCCTGACACCCTGCAGCTCCCAGAGGCCGCCAACTTGCAATCTGCATTGAAAAACAGAAAACCGCTAGAGCTCTTCTCTGCACCATGAGCCATCCCACCTCCGTATTTTCACAGCTAAAACTGGCAGCTAACATCAGCACACTAACATGTTCACATTGATGCTAGGAAGGTTTAAAGTATACCACGTTCAACAATCTTAGCTAATTAGCCAAGAGTCATTTTTAGATATTACTTTGTGTCATTTATGTGTGCAGGTAGTAAGAAATGTGTGCGTCATGGATGACAACTGAGGCAGGCCAAATGTTTTCAGTATATTAGGCTCGGTACTCAGCTTTGAAATGGATGCATTCCTCATTTGGTCTTTTAAATGTCAGTGCTTTTTAGAGTCAGATGAGTGTAATTTGTCCTCCCCAGACAAGGACTGAAATAAATATTCTTTGGCTCTATCCCCTATGGTTTAACATGACAAATAATTTGGAAAATTAGATTATTCTCGGGCCTAATAAAGCTCTCACTAAAATGTGTGCATGGTGAATGTGACTACATATCAATGCTGAAACTGAAAAGATTATGAATATCTTCTCTCACCTGTGCGAGCATGTCCCTGCGGTCGGCGTCCCTGTACAGGGGCAGGTACTTGTGCAGGATCCGCAGAGCGTGTTGTTTAAAGATGGCTGTAATGTACACGGTGCTCTCCACAGCAGAGACCGGCTTATTGAAGACCCCATACACAAAGATCACCCCTTCTTCTGAGGTCGTACCTGCAGGACACAAAACAGTCTCAGTCCATACAAACAAGTAGCTCTCTGTGTTGCCTGTAGCCTTCTTGTTACTCATTTGCACAATCTTTCTGCTGTCTGATGTTTACTTGTTATTATGACTGTGGGCAATTTTATACCAACAAGTAATTAGGTTTCAGCTTTCACCTTGATTCACTAGACTGCTTAGTTTCCTAGAAAGCCTGTATTACTCAGATTTTTTTAATTTTTTTTTTTGTAAATGAACATTGCCTTCAGCTTTGTTATGATCTTGGGAATTTCCACAACAGATTGTGTTCTAACAAGAACCAAAGGGAGTACAGCAGAAAGCAAACAGCTGAGAGATTGGCCTGGCTAGCCAAGGGTTACCCTGGAGAGACAGTAATGCCAGAATTAACTGATGTTATTGGTGATTGCTGCAAGATCAGACATGAGGATGGGATTAAGTCGTTTTAGGAGGGAGAGGGGCTGCCATTATTTCTGTACTGTCTTTGTAGATACTCAGTTATAGAACATCTGATGGGTGTTTTGGTATAAATGGTATATTTTGGTATATATTGCATCAATTTTAGTGTTCATTGTTTTTCTGCATATTTGTATTAGATGCATTTTCAGAGAGGGTTGAGACTCTACAGTGTAAATAGTAAAATAATGTTTTATGATTTATCAAATGATGTTGGAGAGTGTAATCTCTTATGGCATCTTATGGCACAGTTAAAGACTAAACTTGTCTTACTCAAATGCCCATGAAGATCATAGGTAAAAAAAAAAATCACTGTCTTAAGCCTTTATATGAACAATCTGTGAACGTCTCAGCACACATTCTGAACTCAGGCCAACGTGCCAAATTGCACCAATACTTGCTAAATTCCACCCACCATTAAAATATTAAATAGCAGCAAGTGGTGATATATGATTGTATTTGTAAACCAAGACATGCAATCTGGTTATTCATTATCTGGTTTGATTAACCCTGTTTTTAATTTTAATTAAGAGTGTATGTATGATCTAAGTTCTGTCTATGTACTTACATTATGATGTTGGGTATCTTACATTATTAAGTATAAAGTTATTAAGTTATTAAGCATAAAGTGGTACAAAAATGTAAATATTTAAGTACCTCAAAATTGTTTTTCATAATAACACAGTGTCATGTTACTCATACTGTGTGGTTGTTTTTTATATTGTGTGTGTCTCTTACCCAGCAGCACTGGCTTTCCCTTCTGCCAGTGGCCCTTCTGGAAGGCAGTGACAGCTTGCTCTTTTATTAACTCTCCATCGACGTAAGGACCCCAAGTCTCAAAAACCTCCAGGAACCTGAACGGGTTTACAATCTTGGAACCTGAGACCAAAAGCACATCGGTTAGATCAAATATAGTCTACTTCTCACTCCAGAGAACAGGGGGACATGCAAAATACTGTAATAATGTTTCATAATTACTATATGAATACTTTTAAGCCATAAGAGCTGAAATGTCTTGTCTTCAGTATATTTTTTGCTCCAGAGGCAGTGAGTTCAAAGAAAGAGAAAGCAGCAGCCTGATGTCGTAATCAGTGTGTCGGTGATACTGATCAATATCCCTGTCAACCCTGCAGAAATATTACAGTCATTTTGTGCTGTAAGGCAGTAAAATCCCTTTAATTGTCCCTTCAGAGGCCGACTTTTCTTCACTTTTCACGATTTTGCTCTCCAGTATGCCATGCCCTGGGTTAAAAATAATGTTTTTCATCATCTTTTGCAGATAAACACACTATACTACCCTGCCTGCTTATGTAAGTGTGTGGGTAGCCCTGAGCGTTGCTTCGAATTTGGTGAGCGTAGGCTGGTGTTTGTGGCGCCCTACTTGTTTTCATCTGGGCAGCCAGGACGGCCTGTGGAGTGAGAGACAGCAGGCAGACGATGTCGCTTACAGAGCAGTTGGTCTGTTTAGCAAAGTCTTTTCCCAGCTTCAGGGCATCGTGTCTGGGAAGGAGATACAGAAAAACAAAATCACAGTTAAGGTTGAAGTTGTCTGTAAGGATGAATGCAGCAAGAGCTCAAAGAAGTACATATCCCCTTGATTCTATCTTGGAAAAAACAGGGGTAGAGAGGAAAAGCAGCCAGGCACAAATATCAGTCTGAGCTGTGCTGATGGTTCCTCACCTGGTCTTCAGAGGGATGGAGAAAGGCAGACTCTGCAGGACAGCTTGTTTAAACATAGGCTTGCTGCTCTCAATCATCAGGTGAAGACTCACTGACTGAGCACCTGCACTCTCCCCAAATATTGTCACCTGACAGAAAAAGACAACACCACGATAATAAAAAAAACACTGTATTGATGTGTGTTTATCCATATGTCTGTTCAAAAACATGCAAACCAGCAAAGCTATGTAAGTTTCATTGCTTCCACGTCAACAGCTGTAGTCCTTTTCCCCCGCTTATTATCTATTATCCCTTATTATCCCTCTTTTATCTTTCCACATTGCTTTAAAGGAAATGGTCAGTTTTGTGCACGTTTTTGTAGCCGCTGTGTTTTTTTTTGTTTTTGTTTTTTTTTAATGGAATCATTACTGCAGAGTTTAACATTTTCAAAAGGACACAACTAAAAATGAGAAAATGTCACTTTAAATTTAGAAAATTAAATACTGTTAAAAAAGTACACTGGATGACTCTTTAGATAATTACCACAAGTCTGTGTGTGTGTGTGTGTGTGTGCTGTGCTTGCCTTGCTGGGATCACCCCCAAACACTGCAATGTTCTGCTGGACCCAAAGAAGAGCCGCCTGCTGGTCCAGTATCCCATAATTCCCCGCGGATGAAGTGTGAGGGTCTTTGCCCGACACAAGGAACCCAAAGGCACCTTAAATCACGCATCAGTTCACATGATCAGCGGGACATAATTGACTCCGGCAAGACATTCATTTCCTCTGACTTCCAAATTAGCGCTCACATATGTCTGGGCCCGTTGTTTCGGGTCGTGCAAGAAAGTAGAGTAATTACCAACAGGCCCAGTCATTTAAAATAATGACACACACACACATTATCCAAGCTCATACGGTCTTATGCACACAAACACACACAAACGCACTCCACAATAAACACTAGCATTATTTGAACTAAGTGATTAATGTCTTCAACGTGAGGCCTGCTTGTTGTCTTTACCAAGCCAAAGTTCATCTTTCCTTTCCCTGCACATACAGAACAATTAGAAAAGGCCACAAATAGACACAGTAATGGTTAATGCACAGAAAATGTCCCTGTTTCCTTATGCTAATACACAGCTTACATTCTGGAATAGCTACATTAAGAGCCAAATACTACCAAACCTTCCTACCCAGTCGGTACTCCATGTTTACAACCACAGTTTGGGTGAAGTTGCTGATGAAGCGTCCATCATAGAGCGGCTTGGAGGCAGAGCCGGCGATGAAATCCCCGCCATGGATCCACACCATGACGGGCAGCGGGCTCTGCAGAGGAGAGCTGAGGTCCACGTCCACCGGGACAAAGATGTTGAGGAAGAGACAGTCCTCACTGACCTTTTTTTTTGGACATTAGGGGAAACATTCACTCAGTTTGAAAATCAGTATTTCATTCATGACATCATAATATTGTTGGTCAGTGATGCACTTCATTGTTTTTAGGTTGACATTTTGAACTTCTTTGACAATTATGTTTTCTAGTTAGCAGCACGTCAGCCAAGAACAGGACAGCCCCTCATCATTCATCTGGGAGGGAATTCACGCATTGTTCCAAGATGGTGACCCCCCACTGCTAGCCTTATAGTCAAACCGTTTTAGTAACCTAGATTAGCCACTTCATAGGCGTCATCTCATTAAGAAGTAAAATCAGTAACAAACACCGTACAGCCCCTTTGATATTATTTATGTAAATACGTATGTAACTGCTAGCTATGGTGGTTTTTCAGCCATTGTGGGAGTAGATTGTTGATGCCTGAAACTCATTTTTAACAAAGTGTAAGATATTTTAGCTAGGAGTGGGATGTTTCTTTATATTGTAGTCTGAATGAAATTACTTCAGTGCAGATTTACTGTGAATTTAGTTAGTTACTTCAGTTTAATTTAGTTTCTTTTAATACAATATTCAGTTCTTATGTGTGTGGTGTCACCAAACATGACCATAGCCTCCACTGAAGACCCTGCAGCCATGTACTCTGTATCTTTTTTCTGAGAATTTGGATATTTCTAGCAACCTGGGGTGTATTTTCAGGCCAGCAAAGCATAAATGAAACATTCAGGATTGTTTTCACAACAGACCTTCGAACTTAAATGCAAATAACTCAGGTTTTTTAGACTTTATTGGTTCAATATTAGGGGGACTTGGACTCGTGGCCTCTGTGTTTCTAAAATCCTGGCTATGGCCCTGCAGAGAGACATGGTTCTCTACATGTGACTTAACAAACACAATGTGGCAGCAAAGCAGAAGGAGAGAAACTGTCACTGGAATGAACGGGCCCCATCAGCTCTGTGGCTTAGCTCACACTCTTTGTGTGATTAGCTCTTCAGTATCATCCACTACCAACTAGATCCATGTGTCCTCAATTTCTGTGTCTCTGAGAAAAGTTAAATATAACCCAAAACATAAATCTGTTTTCAGGGCACTGGGCCCTTTTCTGTCACTTACAACAACATGCAAATAAGTGATAAGGCGCGTTGTTCCTTACCATCCGAGGACAGTCTGCAGCTATAGGTCCGCTGCAGGCCTGCATGCATGCTGCCCTGGGGTAGGAGGCATCATAAACCCCTGGCCAAGGACTCACAGGTCTGGGTGGCTTCCAGCGGTAAGCCCCGACAGGAGGATCTGCATACGGTATCCCATAGAATATATGGGCCTTTTCCACTGTAATCCCCTTGATCTGGCCATTTTTAGTTACGACCACTGGTCCAGCGGCCCCATCTGTATCCTGATTGACTGGTTTGTCCTTGGTCTGCTCAGTGATTGAGAGGACCTCTGGGCGTCTCAGCTCCTTGAGGGAGTTTATCTCAAAGTCTCTGTCGATGATGAATGGCTCGTCTCTCACGAGCAGCCCGGGGTAGATACTTCTCAGAAAGCTGACAAGGTCGATGTCATCATCATTTTTCGCCGCCTCTCCAGAGGCCAGCACTAAACCTAGTGTGCACAGCAGCAGCAAACAGTGCCAGCTCTCCATATTGCTTTAGGAATACTCTTATACTTCCCCAGACTCTGCTGCTCAGACCATGATTTGACTTAAGTTATGGCTCAGCAGAGGCAAAAAAAAAAAAAAAATTGCAGCCCCCACAAGCCTGCAGCCTGAAACTCTCCGGAGGCTGTGCATACTTGTGACTCCAATTTGGCTGCTTGCTTGTTCAAATTTATCAGACAAAAGCCGCTCTGTCTGATTGCTGAGTGCTGTCCTGTAGGCCCTGAACAGTTGGACAAGGACACTGTGACGCAGGGCCACTAATAGGGGACAAGTCGTCTTTCCTTTGCTTAATGTAATCACAAAGTCACACACACAGGAGGTACATGGGGATGCACATACAGCAGGTTTGATGAGGGAATAAGTGTTTGTTACATTTTTTTATCAGTTTCCTACCATCCCAGTTCCTCAGTTACTCTGGTTTGATTAAAAAATACATTTATTTGTGTTTTTTCAATTTGCAGATGGTGGACTGCAAATTTAGTTAGAAACACACCTCCACCTACAGGCCTTCTGCACAACAACACACAGTAGGGATTCTCATGGGGTCTCAAGACGACACTGAGGCATCATGATAGGACACATGCACAGAAAAGAAGTCATGTCTTTCCCACTTTTTTTTCTTTGTCTTTTTTGGTTGTTGTTTCTGTTTTCTAATTAAATTCTGAATATATCTACCATCTCTGGTTGTACAAAAAAATAAACAAAGATATCTGCAAGAAAAACTGCTCATGACTCCACACTAAAACCATAACCTGTGATGAGAAGATACAAGGAGGCATTGCTTTGTTTTAAAAAAGTAATGAGCTACAAAGGTTCAGAACACAGGTATAGAGTTTTTCTGCCTGTCCTAAAATGTGTCCAATAATCTCTACTTCAACACTGAGAGACAACCAGGGCTGTTGTCACCACTGAAAACTGTTCTTTCTTCCAATTTAACAACCTAAGAGGGACTTTATATTCCAGTTACACACAAATTACATTATATGTATCATTAAGGCTTGAGCTCTCTGAGTGTGAATTGCTTTTAAGCGTTTTTCTAGTAAAATGTGATAAAAAGCCTTTCAGTGGATCTCTGTGACTGAACCTAGGCTTTATGTAAACCAGCACATGGGAATGTAGCATTCACATAAGATATGTTTGATCAGTTAAATAAAATGACTCAGATAATAAAATGTCATGCATATCCCATTCATACAAAGACAGAGGGTTTCCAAGAACTTAATCTGAGCAGGTGAGTGAAGGCAGCACACACCTGTCACTCATTAGGAGTCTGTCGTCTCCAGCCCAGCCTCAGCTTTGATGCTTTACTGAAATGACAAACAATATAAAAATATGTAAGGATATAAGCATCCACTGTCTGTTTTATGTCACCTGTCTCCAATTCATTGTATTAATCAGGCTTTGTGTTTTCAGGAACTCCTTAGAGTTTGTGTTCATCTGTTTCATAGTGGTGCCTCACACTATATTGTTTGGTAAGTAGTGCACTGCACCCAACATACTACTGAGTTCAAATAAGTCTGAATTTATTACATTTGGATGCACTCCAACTGATTTTCCTGCAGGATGTTGTGATGACATTTCCTTCTCAATATGTTGGATGAGCAGGGACGGTGCCTTGGAGAGGTAAATGCAAGAAAGAAGTGTTTTTTACAGTTCAGTCTGCAGTGTTGTGTGAAACAAGTTATGTTGATCGTGGGCATTATCTGTTCTGTAAAGAGAGCCTCATCCCCAACTCCATTTACAAAAGCCATAATTAAATGTTTCTCTGCTAAATGGCAAATCTGACCTATGGCAGAACATTACTTTCGTATATTTTATGACTCATGATATATTCTTTGTAAATTCAGCATACAGTATTTAAGTGTAATTTCAAATCACACTGCAGTAAAATAGTATAAAACTAATCATAAATGCTTTCAAACACAGGACCAAATCGAGAATTTGGGCCTAAAGCAGACTCCCTCTACCCTTTGTGAAATGAAATTATTCTTTTTACTTGACAGTTCTCTGGCGGCCAAACGTATATGGATACCTGACCATCATATATGTGACTGTTATAATGTCATTTCAAAACACTAATCTGCAGCTTTAATGGCCTCCAGGCCCCTGGGAAGGCTTTTTCTGCCCGATGTTGAAAACTGGCTGCAGGGATCTAATCCCATTCTAGTTCATCCCAAAGGTGTTTGATGAGTTGAGGTCTGAGCTCTGTGCTGGTCAGTCAGGGGAAGAAGTCCAGCAAAACAATTTCTTAATGATCTTCATTTGTGCAGTTGTCTTAAATATCACTGCATGCTGTACCATTAAAGTTTCCCTTGATTGGTTCAGGCACATTGGATCAGGCTAAAAGCGACAGACAAAAAGTATACAAATGTGTATGGTGTGTCCACATACTTTTGGCCACGTAGTGCCCTTTGAACAAGCTAACTTACTGGATCAAATAGATATTAAATTGAAAAGTAACTGGTGAAAGAAAAAAATACTTATTGTTGTAGGTGAAGTTTTAATAGGTGTGTCCATGACGCTCTCTGTAAGGGAGAAAATGGAGTGCAGCAGGCCTTTGTTATTTTCCATCCTTTCAGGCAAAATGGAAACATATGGCTCAATGACACAGCACTGAAGTCCATCAGGAAGGTGGGTAAAGTCACCTCCCTGACGGTGTCCCCGTCCGTAGAAAACAAGCTAACACTTCAGTATGGAGGCTCTGTTCAGGTGTGGACTATAAACATCAACCCACGTAAGCACCTTTTAATCATTTTTTTATATTTTCACCTACTAATAGTCAATGTTATAAAATTTTAGATGATATATGTTTATCTATCTCTAAGGTACAAAGTTCACCAAAATCAGAGGCTGGCTGAAACCTGAAGAGAAACCAAAAACTATCACCAAGGTGCTTCTGATATAACATACAGTAAATTACAGTTTTATATTGATGTAATGTTAGATTTTTATACAATCCATCTCTTTTTTTTTCCCATTTTGATGATCTTTTTTTCAGGACTTCCTGGATTTGATGAGTCCCAATGAGGTGTTTGCGTGTGAAAATAGGACATTATTCTTCCACCAAGATGAAAACTTCTTCCTGGCATTTGGTGAGATGATCTGTTTGTGTGTATTTAGAGAATTTTTGCCTTTTAAAATTTCAGGTTGACCTGCTCTCAGTTTTTTAACAGGATTATGGACGGCTAGCCTGGCTATCTACAAAGGTAGCTTAGTCTTCCCACCTGCACTTTTCTAAAACTTAATGATGAAAACATTCAATGTCGTTTCTTTAACCCAACATCTAAAAACTACAAGACTCCTGGAAGTCACTTCTCCCAGACCAGTCCCCGCGCCGTTCCCCCTGATAAAGTCATGGTGTGTCAATGTTGCACTCTGGCTACCTTTTCCCCCTGTAGCCCTCATGCTAAGATAACCCCTGGCCCAACTTTGAACTGATGGAAATGAGAGTGGTATTCATCTTGTAAACCAACTCTTTGCCAGGGAGCAGATAAACATAATCCACAAAATATAAACCAGTTCCTTCAAAAGTTATTAAAGGCCAACAGTTTTCATTGTGTAGTGTGTCCTGCCCTCTGTGGTCCAAACAAGATATTTCAGCAACTGTTGACCAGACTGATGATGACTTTCCTGTGGATTTCTGTGGTCCACAGAGGATAAATGTTCATGTTTTTTGGTGACGGCCTGACCTTAAGTTTAGTGCTACCCCCTCTAGACAGTGATGAAATTTGCTGAGCACATTACTGTGCTCATTGCTGAGCACTGTGTCATTTATGGTTTAATAATAACTAACTTTTTAGACTTAGACTTTATTGTCATTCAGATATGCAAGTGTATACAGAACAAAATGTCGTTGCATTTGCTCACTACAGTATAAAAAAAAAGTATAAAAATATAGAATATAGACAGTAAAAATATAGAATATAGACAGTGGAGTGCAAAAATGGCAAAAAAACAGTGCAAAATGCAGTACAGGTACAGTTTAAAAAGTGTCAGTAGCGCAGTAGAGTAGTGCAGTCTATGGATTTAAGAGTTTAAGAGGCTGAGGCTGATGGCCTGGGGGAAAAAACTATTCCAGAACCTGGTGGTTCTGCACCGGATGCTGCAGAATCTTCTTCCTGGAGGGCAGAAGTGAAAAAAGTCCATGGTGGGGGTGTGAGGCGTCCTTGATGATGTTTCTTCACACAGCACTGAGGGGCAATGTCCTGCACAGAAGGAAGGGAGCTCCTGATGATTTTCTCAGCTGTCCTCACCACTCTCCCCACATTCCTCCAGTCAGCAGCAGTGTATCCTCCGTACCACATAGAAATGCAGTTGGTAAGGATGCTCTCTACAGTACTCCTGTTGAACGTAGTGAGGATGGGCGGGGGCAGGTGGGCTCTCTTCATCCGTCTCAGGAAGTGCAGGCGCTGCTGTGCCCTCTTAACCAGAGACGCAGTGTTCACCGACCAGGTGAGGGTGCAGGTGATGTGCACCCCCAAAAACTTAGTGCTGCTGACCACCTCCACGGCCGAGTTGTTGATGAGGAGAGGAGCGTGGCTGGGCTGGATCTTCCTGAAGTCCACAATGATCCTCTTTGGTCTTGTCAACGTTCAGGATCAGGTTGTTGACTTCACACCATCTTTCACCAGCTGCTCCACCTCCTCTCTGTAGGCCAGGTCGTTGTCATCTCTGATGGGGCCCACCACTGTTGTGTTGTCGGCAAACTTCACAATATGGTTAGTGACAGACCTTGGGACACAGTCGTGTGTCATCAGAGTGAACAGCAGAGGGCTCAGGACACAGCCCTGGGGAGAGCCCGTGCTGAGGGTGATGACGCTGGAGGTGTTCTTGCCGACCCGCACAGACTGTGGTCTTTCAGTGAGCCAGTTGAACAGGGGAGTGCTGAAGCCCAGGTGTCCCAGTTTGCCTACCAGATGCTGCTGTGGATGATTGTATTAAATGCTGAACTAAAGTCCAGGAACAACATCCGCACATGCGTGTTCTTCTCCTCCAGGTGTGTCAGGCTCAGGTGAAGAGCGGAGCAGATGGCATCCTCTGTGGAGCAGTTTGGCCGGTAGGCAAACTGGAGTGGGTTGAATGTGGGGGGGAGTTTGGAGATGATGTGGTCCTTCACCAGTCTCTCAAAGCACTTCATCATGATGGAGTGAGTGCAACAGGCCGGTAATCATTTAGTGAGGTGATATGGGTCTTTTTGGGCACTGGAATGGTTGCAGTCTTGAAGCATGATGGGACTTGGGCTTGGCTAAGTGAGGTGTTGAATATGTCACACTGACACAAGCCAGCTGATCAGCACATTCCCTGAGCACTCATCCAGGAATGTTGTCAGGGCCCGGGGCCTTGCGGGTCTTGACTCTTTTCAGGGTTCTCCGCACATGAGCTGAGGCAAGACACAGTGCTGTTTCTTCCTGCTGAGGGACTCCACAGGAGTACTATTTAGTGCCTCAAACCTTCCAAAGAAGTTGTTCAGGTCATTGAGGAAGTCCAGTGTCATTATCGCACGCAGGAGGGGCTGTCTTGTAGCTAGTGATAGTCCGTGAGCCATGCCACATTCTCCTGGTGTTTGTAGGGTCATTGAAAAAGTCTTGTACTTTCTGACTGTAAGTACGTTTAGCGAGTCTGATGGCACAGTTTAAGTTCTGTCTGGCTGTCTTCAGTGCCTCTTTATCACCAGTCTTAAAGGCTGAGTTCCGAGCCTTCAGCACTCTGCGTACTTCCTCAGACATCCAAGGTTTTTGGTTGGCCCTGGTGGATTAATGTATACTTTGGATGACTGAAATTTGTATGTATATTTTCCTTCAAGGCCACACCATGCGTCTCCCTGTCAAGCTCGAGTCCAGGACTCCATCCATGCTGCTGGTGTCCTGGGTGGAGCAAAGCCCAGCTGTCAGCGATAGCTACAGTGTGACCCTGTATCACATTGAATTGGACTCCTATAACACACTCATCTTGGACACTACCACCAACAGCCACTACAGCTTCACAGCTCTGGATGCCTGCAGCCCCTTTGTGGCCTGTGTGGAGAGTGTCGGCACTCACTCCCTCACCTGCCTCTCTACTATTACTGGTATGCACGTGTGCTCATGAAGATATTTTTGGTTTTATTGGTCCAAGTTTTGAGATTTCCATTTAACACTTCATTCACCACCATAATAAAAAGGAGTTGAATTGAATTTTCTTTATGCTGCCTAATAACTTAAAACAAACGTATCTTCAAGTTTTCATATACGACAAAGAAGAAACTGAAATCCAGATGATTGAGAGTCTGAATCGGCATATCTTTGGAGTTTTCCTTTACAAATTGCTATCAACATTGTTGGTCAGTTTTCTGTTGATTGATCAATAAACTTGTTGTCTCATTTGTTTTTTAAGCCAGTTTCCTGTCTTACGTTGATTTTCATATCACAGCAAAATTAACTACAATGCAATGCGATGTAAAAGACAAAGAGATACTTTAGACATTGTTCAGAATTAATGTAAAGTATGTGTGATTTGTAGTTGTAGACTAAACCATTAGGATGGTATTGCTATTGTTTGTACTGGCTGCTCCCAGTTGGCCAGAGAATCTGCAGCTTTAAAACATGTTGCAAATTGTTTCTTATCTTTTTCTCTCCAGACCCAGACATTCCCAAAGACTTTGAGATGACATTATGGAACAGCAGCAGCCTGTCGTTGTCCTGGTACTGTCCTGAGAACCTCAAATTCTCCCACTTCCTCCTCACCGCCTTCTACCTCAATGGTACCGACCACATCACAGAGGAGGTGCTCTTTTGGCACAAGGAGGCCAACTTTAAGTTCATTCTGTCTGACATGCCGCCCTGTACTAGGGTTAAGTTTGGCCTGCAGACAGTTTGCCAGGCAGGGATTGAGTCCCGCTACAGCAAAATGGTCCTGAACGATGGAAACTCTGGTAAGACCTGCATGAACTGTCCACTTTAGTCCACTATACACCACTATATTGATTTGCTACTCGACTTTTGCAGTATCTTTTTTACAGTGCTAATATCTTTGAGATTCTTTTCTGACCACAGATGCAGAGTTGTGATACAATTTCTGAAGTTATTTTGAAATTATTTTTATTTTCTGTTCATAAACAGGCAATACTTGTCAGAGCTTCCAGACTTTTAAGGTTTTAATGTCAGTGTGGTTCCTGCTTTTAGAGTGACACTTTGCTGATGTTTGAAGATGAGAGTCCTTTTAAGACTGTATTTTTAACATAATCATTTCACTGCTCCTCAGCTCACTCCAGCATCGAGGCCTTGCGTCAGACATCGTTTGGCCCCGACAACTACATCCTGAGCTGGGACGTGAGGAACAACTCGTCCATCTCCTCATTCAGAGTCTACCACGATGGGGCGCTTCAGGGCACCACGCTCATCACCAGCTACACTGTGGGGGGGCTGCTGCCATGCCAGCAGCACCAGGCCAAGGTGGAGGCGCTGTGTGGAGACGGTGTGCTCATGAGTGCTAAGACGATCACAGCACACACAGGTGAGGTTGAAACCGACACAGAATGTTAAAGTAGATATAATCCCATACATGCTACTGTAAATATCCACCATTTTATTGCTCTTTGAAGAGAAAAGGGGGTCAAAGATATGAAGAACTGAACCTATAGTGAAGTATTAACCCTATTCCCATCTGTCCATGAGAAGAGGAACTTGCTGTTATGTTTGTGGTTTATTCATTAACTGAGGGAAAAAAAGATCATGCCATTGTTGTAAACTATAAGGGGTCTGTTAGACATGATCCTAACTACTCTTTGATTCATAAAGGATGAGCAGTGGGATTGACAGTGGATTATGAGGTCTTGGAGTTTATTCTGAGATGGTTATTGATGTGGTTGAAATCTAAAGGAAATTACTTTTATTCTAACTTTACATGTACTGTGGCAGATATTCACATTAATGATTCGACCCATAAGTAAGAATATGGAACATGTATTGGTGTCATGGATACTGGCACAGTGAATTATTTGAGTTTTTGTGTAGTTGAATTGTTCTCTAGAATAAATATGACTATATATAAAGAAAGTTATTTTCCTATTACCTATCTCTGCTCACGCATGGTCTGATCTATCTGTTTGTACTCAGGACCGTATGGCGTGTCGGAGCTCAGGTATCGCTCCAACGACTCCACCGCCCTGTGGACACCCAACGGCACACACCAACCACATGTACTCAACTTTGTGTATGAACTGTCTCTGGAGAATGACACCATCATCCAGAGCAGCCGTGTGACGGACACAGAGCTGCATCTACCGGGGCTGGAGGATGGGAAGACCTACTTCCTCGATGTGTGGCAGGAGTGTGACGGACAGTGGGAGGGGGAACACACTCATCTGGATTTTGAGGGGGTTAATTTCTTAAAGTTCCTTATGAGGACTGCTGGATCTGCTCTGGACCAAGGTCAGTCTCAGGCTCTGTTAGTCCAGCAGGACGTCTGTAGTGGTGTGGTGGATTGTTTTGGCAGCAGCCTGTCATTCATGAGCATAGTGAGTGAAGCAGCTATTCAAGAAAGCTGTTAAAAAGTCAAGTACAAAACAGACAAGTCAATTCTTTCTCCATTGTAGCTTCAAATCTGGTTAAGATATACTTGATTTGTTTATTAAAGCATCTTTTATGAATAACGTAACCCTCTGTGTCTGCGTTTTGTGGCGTCTGTAGAAATGCTGTTGCATAGTCTCACCATGGTCCTGCCCTGGTCACTGCTTGAGGATCTAGAGGACAACATGTTAGAACCAAGAGCTAAAATGGAGAAGATTTTCAAAGATGAGGTAGGAGAAACTTTGTTTACATCTCCGGTAGCACCATCATCAGGTCTAAATGTTGACAAAATTTGTACAAAACTAGCAACATTCGCATCAGCCTCAGCTGTACTTTGTGTTTAGAGCCAGTCATTTTCTTTCTTGTGTGTATGTCTTTCAGCTGCAGAAGCTGTTGGAAGACTTTGATCAGCCGGCCCGTGTTGAGGTGATCGCCTTAAAACCTGCAGACGAGCCAGACAAAACAGAGGTTCTCTTTATATCTTTTGATGCATCCAAAGCTGATGAGGATGGGCCCTTACCTGTTGAAGATCAGCTGGATTACATTCGCTCCCTGAACAGAACAGACCTCACAGTTGCAGACGGGGTTATTTACTGGGATGGTAGGCGATGCTCAAGTCCAGAGTCAGTCATAGAATTATTTACTTTAACTTATTTGCTTTGACTCTTTGCCAGGTCCAGATCTGTGTGCTTCCTCCAAGAAAATGTTGTGTCCCCATAATTCTCTGTGCATCAACACTATGGGCTCCTACACCTGTGTGTGTCGACACGGCTACTACGATGTGAGCTCTGTCACTGAACCTCCTGTGGCTTCACATCCAGTCTGCAATGGTAAACTTTTCCAAATTGAAATATCTTGGCAAATGATACCTTCTCACAGGTAAAACGTCTGTTTTAATGGTCTCATGTGAAGTGAAACCAAGAATCTGTCTATTATATGCAGTGGACCTCTAATACTGAAGCTTCATTATTATGAATACTGCAGAAAACAAGCCAAACAAACATGTTAAGCTGTTTCTACTGTTGCTTTAGTGTTCCATTATTAAAAACAGCAAAAACTTCTGAATTATGAAAGTCTGCAACAAGTGTGATTCTGACTTTTCACTGCTTCAATTCTGACTGATGCTACAGAAAAAGGCCTTTTCAGCCGGTGCATGGATAAACTGCTGACTGGTGGAATAGCAAAACCCTTCCTGACTTCTCACCTCGGGGGAAAGGTTGATGTGAAGCTGAACGACGGACAGTGCACCGTGGAGGAGAGCGAGCTGTTCTACTACTTCCGCACGTCCCGAAAACCCTCTGAGTGTGGAACTGAGAGGCGGGTGAGTGACAGATAGAGGTAATAATAAGACATTTCATTTCACACAAGTACATTGCCTCCCACATCAAAATGCTTATTGCTCTACATTGCATAGGACTCAAAGGAGCCTTCCATTGCTGTCAATTAATAATCCCCAGATTTTCTATATTTACCTTTTCAAAAATGTTATTTTAATTTAACAGGTTTGATTACCAGTAGAAATTCCAAGTGATAATTTGGAGCTACATATTCCATAAAGAGTGAGACATACAAAGAAAGCTGGACACGGAATCAGTTTTTAAACCTCTATGTAGGAGTGTATAATACTGTGCAATTTGTTGTCACTCTATGACAGCATAAGTGGATTCTCAAGTGCTAAGAAACTAAAAAAATGCAGTTTGGTGGCTAGCAGTTGCAGCAGATGTACAGCGTGTTAATTATCTCGTAGGAGTATAACATAGCATGTTGTGTGTGTGTTCTGTTGTCCAGGTGAACAGAACCCACATTGAGTTCCAAAACACTCTGTCAGTGACCTTGGCCAGAGAGAAAACCATCAGCCGGCATGATCTAGAAGTTGTCTGGAAGTGTGTCTACCCAAGGCATTATGTCCGCAACGCTCAAGTCAATGTGGCTATGGAGTGGTGAGACATAACACACAACAGTAATGATATTTTGTCTCTTTCTCTCTCCGGCCTTTACGCTCACAATTCTTTGGTGCAGTAATGAATGAAGGATGAAACCATCTAAACACGTCATTTCTTCCACTGAAGGCTCTCGTCACTCTCCCTGGTGGAGTTTAGTCCATCACTGCAGCTGGGCCTGACCATGACCCTGTACACCGACATTACGTACACCCACAGCTACAAGGACGCCATAGTTCTGGGGGTCGAGGACACTCTGTTCTTCCAGGTGGCTCTGCAGACCAACAACTCTTTTGCTTCAGAAGTGCTCCTGAGGGTGGAGTCATGCTGGGCCACGGAGAGCACCGACCCACAGGATGCAGTCCAGGGTGTTCTCCTGCAGGATGGGTCGGTGACATGTAACTCTGTTGTACTGACATATCAATCTGACGCAGTAGCATTGGTTGCTTTTTTTAATGTACATTTTCAGTAAGCTTTATTAGCTTGTAGCACACTTTTACCCACATCTGGACTCCCGTTACTTTTTAGAGTTTGATGTTTTGCATCATAAAATTCTCCGCTTTACTTCTGTCTTCGGTTGCTGGTCCCTCCAATGTTCTTTCTACCCCTGTAACTCTGTGCCAGATTCTTTTGAGGGGTGTCAGTATCTTCAGTAGTGGAGCATGTCCCATCTTACAAATGTGTGCTTGTATTACATTATGTAATGGAAGAAAACTCATAACATTCCTAATGCAGCTTTGAGCCTTTCATCATAAATTTCTCTATCTTAATAACTGAGATAAAGGTTGCATGTAATGTGATAACACAAAGCTCCAGTAAGTTTTAAGTGGCTTTAGAGTGTATAATATATTTGAACTGCTTTAGTTGCTTTGAGTGAAAACGGTAATGAATGTTATCCTCTCTCATCCCTAGCTGTCCTGTTGACCACACATTCCACTGGCTGTCTGTGAACGGCCTGGCACAGAGTACCAGATTTTCTATTCAGATGTTCACCATGCCCAAAGGCTTACCCCTCTACTTTCACTGCCTGGCCAACATATGTGGACATGATGAAGACTGCACTAAGGTAAGCTGAAGGGTTGTTTCAAGGTTGAGGCAGGTTGTTCTGGACCAGCTATTTTCAACTCTTTGAGCCACTGGTCCCTGCCGGCCTCTGGTGTCTGCAATTCTGGTGACCTTCCTTGGCCTGTGATGTTGCCCGAAAAGTTTCTCACACTTAATGCTGATTTTTCTATCATCAAGGAATCTATAAAGGTCTACACAGGCACACATATACCTACCTAAAAACAGTCACACACAAGCATCAGTGCACTCTGAGTTAGAGGCTGCAGCCAATCGTGAAATAGACTTTGATGATATCTGTGGCATTAACTGCAAATTGGATAATTTTGAGTGAGTAGCCTCCACTCATTACTGTAACTGAAACTGCTGCTCTGCTGACGGGCTGCTCATGTCACACCTCCAGTTAAGACAGAAGACCTTTTTAAATAGATAAAATGAGCAATATTGCAATGTAAAAATATTCCATTATAAGTCACCGTATTGAAACTTAAAGTAAAAGTAAAATGGCCCTTGCATAGCTGTTCCAGGTGGTGCTATATAACTATTTTAATGCAGACTGCTGTTTAGGTAGTGCATCATCTTTTAAGAACTAATTTCTTTTGTGAATCTTAATCTTTATGACAAGCTGACAAATAAATGAAAAGGAGTGAAAATCATCAATTCACCTTAACTTTGTTAAAGAATTGCACCAGCCAGCGGCACACCAAGAGGTCAGTGAGCCAGATGGACAGATGGGGGAAACGAGCTGCTGTTGTGTCTGCTGGACCTCTGGTGGTCAATGACAGATGGAAGTCAGGAGTGCGACCATCTTACTGTGAGTTTATGTGAGGGGAAACTGAACAAAAGCTCAGTCCAGAATACTATGCATATTGTTAGATGATGATGTGTTCAGGGGTCTGGTTGAAATGAACGTTAAAGAGAGAGAGGAACTGCATCAGTAGTGCTTACCACACCCATATTTCTCATATTTCATATTTTTACTAATGTATGTTACAATATGCATGTCACCAATAATTTAATTTAAGTCATTTTAAGTTAAAGACAGCTTTTCTGTCTTTGCCCACGGGACCCGGCCGGGCTCAGCCCGAAATGGCGACATGGGCCTGCCTTCCAGTAGGCTCACCACCCGCAGGAAGGTCCATGAGGGGCCGGTGCAATGTGGTTTGGGTAGCAGTCGTGGGCCTCGACGCATTGACCCAATCCCTGGACCAAAACTCTGGCAATAGGGACATGGAATGTCACCTCACTGGGGGGGAAGGAGCCTGAGCTCATGCGGGAGGTTGAGAGGTACCGGCTAGAGAGACAGTCGGGCTCACCTCCAACGCATAGCTTGGGCTCTGGAACCCAGCTCCTTGAGAGGGGCTGGACCCTCCACTACTCTGGAGTTGCCCTTGCCCAGGGTGAGCGCAGCGAGCTGGTGTGGGCTTGCTTAGCCAGCTCAGCCGCCATGTGTTGGAGTTCACCCCAGTGAACGAGAGGGTCGCTTCCCTGCGCCTTCGGGTTGGGGATAGGTTTCTTGCTGTTGTTTGTGCCTACGGGGCCGAACAGCAGTACAGAGTACCCGGCCTTCCTTGGAGTCCCTGGGAGGGGTACTACTTGATAGTGCTCCGACTGGGGACTCCATTGTTGAACTGGCATGGGACTTCAATGCTCACGTGGGCAACAACAGTGTGGTATTCTGTTATTGGACTTCTGTGCTAGTCACAGTTTGTCCATAACGAACACCATGTTCTAGAGAGCATAAGGGTGTCCATCAGTGCATGTGGCACCAGGACACCCTAGGCCGGAAGGTCGATGATCGACTTTGTTGTCGTTCTCATCTGATCTCCGGCCGTATGTCTTGGACACTCAGGTAAAGAGAGGGGCTGAGAGCTGTCAACCTGATCACCACCTGGTGGTGAGTTGGATCCGCTGGCAGAGGAGGAAGTTGGATAGACCTGGCAGACCCAAACGACGTATTGTGAGGGTCTGTTGGGAACGTCTGGCCTGAGCCCTCTGTCAGGGAGGTCTTCAACTCCCACCTCCGGAAGAGCTTCTCACAGATTCCGAGGGAGGCTGGGGACATTAAGTCCGAGTGGACCATGTTCTCTGCCTCCATTGTCAACGCGTGCAGTTCGAAGTTGTGGATGCAAGGTCTCTGGTGCCTGTCGTGGCGGCAACCCCTGAACCCGGTGGTGGACACCGGAAGTAAGGGATGCCGTCAGGCTGAAGAAGGAGTCCTATGTCGGACCATGTTGGCCTGTGGGACTGCTGATGCAGCTGACAGGTACCAGCAGGCCAAGCAAGTGCCAAGCCACAGCCCAGAGACGGTCCTAGAGGCAAAAACTCGTCGGGTCTGGGAGGAGTTCAGTGAGGCCATGGAGGAGGACTATCATTGGTCGGCCTCGAAGAAGATTCTGGCAAACCTGTCCGGCACCTCAGAAGGGGGAAGCAGTGCTCTGCCAACACTGTTTACAGTGCGAGTGAATTTGAATATGAATTTGGGTGGGGAGCTGTTGACCTCAACTGGGGACATTGTCGGACGGTGGAAGAAATACTTTGAGGATCTCCTCAATCCCACCGACTTGCTTGCCTTCCTTCCAATGAGGAAGTGGAGGCTGGGGACTCTGAGGTGGACTCGTCCATCACCCAGCCAGCCAAAGTCAATGAGGTAGTTTCGCAAGCTCCTCGGTGGCAATGGCGCCGGGGGTGGATGAGATCCGACCCACCCTGACTACCTCAAGTCTCTAGATGTTGTGGGCCTGTCTTGGCTGACATGCCTCTGCAACATTGCATGGAAGGTTGGGGACAGTGCCTCTGGAGTGGCAAACTGGGGTGGTGGTCCCTCTTTTTAAATTTTTAAAAAGGGGGACCGGAGAGTGTGTTCCAACTACAGGGGGATCACACTTCTCAGCCTCCCCGGGATAGGTCTCACGCCAGGGTACTGAGAGAGAAGAATTCGGCCGATAGTCGACCCTCGGATCAGATTCAGGAGGAACAATGCGGTTTTCGTCCCGGTCGTGGAACACTGGACCAGAGTTTGCCCAACCAGTCCACATGTGCACACCGTGTCCCTCGTGGTATTCAGTGGGGAGTGCTCCGTGCAAGTATGGGGTCCGGGGGCCTTTGCTAAGGGCTGTTCAGTCTCTGTACGACCGGAGCAGGAGCTTGGTTCGCATTCACAGCAGTAAGACCTGTTCCCAGTGCATGTTGGACTCTGGCAGGGCTGCCCTTTGTCACCAGTCCTGTTCATAATCTTTATGGACAGGATTTCTAGGTGTAGCCAGGGGCCGGAGGGAGTCCGGTTTGGGAACCACAGGATTTCATCTCTGCTTTTTGCTGATGATGTTGTCCTGTTGGCTTCATCAAGCCAGGACCTTCAGCATGTACTGGAGCGGTTTGCAGCCGAGTGTGAAGCGGCTGGGATGAGAATCAGCACCTCCAAATCCGAGGCCATGGTTCTCGACCGGAAAAGGGTGGCGTGCCCTCTCCAGGTGGGTGGAGAGGTCCTGCCTCAAGTGGAGGAGTTCAAGTATCTCGGGGTCTTGTTCATGAGTGAGGGAAAGATGGAGCGTGAGATTGACAGGCGGATTGGTACAGCCTCCGCAGTTATGCGGTGTCAAAATGCGTGGACCATGGACCATCGTGGTGAAGAAGGAGCTGAGTCGAAAGGCATGAAGCTCTCGATTTACCTGGTCAATCTACGTTCCCACCTCACCTATGGTCATGAACTTTGGTAAGTAATGACCCGAAAGGACAAGAGGAAGGATGATACAAGTGGCCAAAATGAGTTTCCTGTGCAGGGTGGCTAGGCGCTCCCTTAGAGATAGGGTGAGAAGCTCAGATCACTCGGCGAGGAGCTCGGAGTAGAGAGCCACTGCTCCTTCACATCGAGAGGAGTTAGGTGAGGTGGCTTGGGCATCTGTTTCGGATGCCCCCTGGATGCCTCCCTAGGGAGGTGTTCCAGGCATGTCCCACCAGGGAGGAGGCCCCTGGGGAAGACCCAGGACACGCTGGAGAGACTGTTTCTCAGCTGGCCTGGGAATGCCTCGGGGTCCCCCCGGAAGAGCTGGAGGAAGTGTCTGGGGTGAGGGAAGTCTGGGCATCTCTGCTCAGACTGCTGCATTTCTTGATTTGTTTGAGCTTTTGTGATTTCCATTATCATAAGTGTAACAGTGCAATGCAAGGTGTATATGCACAGCCTGAGCTGAGTTAGTGAAATTACTTGTGTGTCCATCTGTTTGCAGGGGCAGAACACATGACAGTGATTTCCATTGTGGCTGGATCAATAGGCTTTTTGGGACTAACTGTACTCTCAGTGAGTGCAACCAAAGCAATTATGACCTACTATGAACGACTACGACTGCAATAAAGTGTTTGGAACACCATCTGTGAGTGTGTTATGTTAATCATGAAGATGGCTCATAATGATGTGGAACAATATAGATGCAATAGAATGCACCTTCTTATTAAACCTTTTACACATTTCACTCTCATAAAAACTATTTTAAAGTTGATCCAGCAGGATGACTACCTGTGAAACAGTGATGGTGAAACTTAGGGCTTGAAAAAGGAAACAGTCAAACAATGGTAAGATGAGAACAATTTGAAAATCACAGAACTGGATTGTGCTGATACATATACAATGATTTTGTTGGAGACGATGTTTATTTTTAGGATTCCTGTATAATTCATAATAACCCATCATTATAGTAATGAGGTAAATACTGCAGGGATGATTTATTGATTTTATTTGTTTGATCTGACACTGAAGATAAAAAAACAATGTTAAGACTTCTATTTAAAATCCTAGTTGTCATCTTGACTTAGTGTTATGTGTTTCATTTATATAGGTCATTTTCACTAATGTGAAAAAGATCCTGTAAGTCATTATGATGAGAAACTTTATTGAAATAACTAGTATCTAAAAGTAATGAGGAAAATACTCAAAATAATTAATATCTCAAAATAATAAGCAACTCAAAAAAACTTGGCATCACAAAAGTTGTTTTAGATTTAAGTCTTTTGTTGAGATACTAACTCATTATTTTGGGAGGCTAAGTCATTATCTGAAGAGGGTTTCTCATTATAATGACGTCTATGATCTTTTTAAATCACATTGGCAGAGTTGGGCTTCCATATATTAAGTGTTTCTCATTAGAAGAAGAAAAAAAACTTCCACGGACTCCGAGAATCACACGAAGAAGAGTGTTTACGTCATTTCCGCTTTTGTTCAACAATGGCGTCCTCCACGACGGGAGACAGCGTGAGTCAAGCAGAAGCAGGGAAAAAGTCGGAAAAGAGTAAAAACCAAGGTATGCTAGGGATGCTGCCGAGCTGGAGACCGCTAGTTAAACCCAGAGATGAAATTACTGTGAGGAGAGCTGACTCAGCTCAGTGACTGTTGTCATGGCAGCTGGGAGGCACGCAGCTGTTAGCATGAAGCTAGTGAGATGTGTTGTGGTATAAACCTTTATGGGCTGTTTTCTTAAATATATTTTCATTTTTTCGAATTCATACCAATATAAAGCATTGTAAAACTTTTACTTTCTATTACTTGTGTGATATGTATGTTTTAGTGTAACAATTTAACCACTGTAAACTGGTTTATTTAATTTTATTGAGTTTGATTTTGTTTTATGAAACATCCCCCATGAATAAAAAACTCCTGCTGTTAGAGACCACCCAATGTAGTGCACTGGAAGCTTACATCTTTTTAGTGTTCTCTGTATATCTGTCAAAAACCTGCAAGTTAGTGCTATTAATAACAAACAGCAGTGTCTACAGCTGAGACAGGATGGCAACAAGACAACAAAAATACAATGCAAACATGTCCCGGACATCACAGAGGAGACTTTGAGTTGTATGAAACAAACTTTCCATAGTCCTGATGTCTGTGTGTCTGTGCAGTGGATGAATCTGAACTCCTGACTGTTCCTGATGGATGGAAAGAGCCCTCGTTCACCAGAGAGGACAACCCCCGAGGTCTGCTGGAGGAGAGCAGCTTCGCCACGCTCTTCCCCAAATACAGAGAAGCCTACCTGAAAGAGTGCTGGCCTCTTGTGGAGAAGGCTCTAGGAGAGGCAGTAAGTTCACTGATTCCAGCACTGAAACAATGGATGAAAACTAGGAATCGAAATAACTTTTACTGGACAAAATATGTTAAATATGGAATTTTGTTTCTGCGATCACGTATGTAGATCTACATGCATGGTAAACAATTCTTGACAAAAAATAAAAAAATCTAGATAAACTAGGAGATAATGGCAGATGTTTACTTTTTGGACTCTCCCTGTTAAGTTAACAAACAGCTTGAGAGCTTGTTAAGCTTTGAAGGGTTGGAATAAGTATCTTAAGCTGCTTGAAGTACTCTTTTGAGAAGTTTAGCTCATTTCTTATTATAGATTTTATATTTAACTATAATCAAAGGAGCCTCTGTCTGCCTTTCTGTCATGTAGTTATCCTGGCAGCTGTTTGTCAGTCTGTTGCTAAGGACCTGAGGAAGCGTAGTGTCAGGTGTGAATTTCTTTTAGCGGTTCTTGAGAAAGCTGCAAACAGCAACACAAAAGCCCAAATGATGTCCTTAAAAGTCTCATTTTGTTTTGTAAAATGATATGAGGATGATATTCATTGTATTCAAAGTATCATCATAGGTAAAGCTTCTAAACTAACTCTGAAATGTTACACTCATTTTCAAGCTTGTACCACAACCTCAGTAAGCACACGAAAATTGAGCTTGAGGCTGGTTGGGTTTCTTCACTACCTTCAGGTGGAAGTGCCGACCCATACTGTTAGTATTTGATTAAGCACCCAGTCAAGTTCCCATCTTGTCTAACATGGATTTTTCATCTTCCCAGCACATCAAGGCCTCTCTGGACCTGATAGAGGGAAGCATCACAGTTTGCACCACCAAGAAAACCTTTGACCCTTACGCCATTGTGAGAGCCAGAGATCTCATCAAGCTGCTGGCTCGGAGTGTCCCGTTCGAACAGGTGAAGATCACTATGCTCACATCCACGACACTGCAGTCATGTAGGGTTGTGGTTTGTTTGTTAGTGTCTGTTACTGTCCCCCCATCTTGCAACACATCCTTGATAGATATACCTTTTATAGGTTGCTCCTTTTTCTTAGAAGAATTCTGGATGCTTGGTAAAAGTAATGAGTTTTTTCTTTTTCTGTTTTGCGTTGTTTTTTTGCCCTTAGGCTGTGCGGATATTACAGGATGACGTGGCGTGTGACATCATAAAAATCGGGACCCTGGTGAGGAACAGGGAGCGGTTTGTGAAGCGAAGACAGCGGCTGATTGGCCCAAAGGGCTCCACCCTAAAAGTGAGTCCCTTTCATCGAGCATGTCTCAAAGCTGCTGGGATGCAGCAGTTTTCTTAGAGATACTACTTTGTTGTCATTGTTGTTGATTGTTAAAGATATTGACTGTTGCCTCAGGCAACTTAGATTCATAACAAAGCTGACAGGATGTGCCGACAAGAGGAAGTCTCTTGTCGGCACATACATGGCACAGTCAAACAGAATCAAACGTCCTGAACCGAACTGGTGGGGATAAATACATATACTACACACACTTCTACTAAAAAGGCACTTTAATATTTCATGTCAGAAAACATTTTATAGTACACAGTACAGAGTACACAGACTTTTTGGACTGTGCAGTTATTAATTAACTTGTGTGTGTAGTAACTGGTGTGGTAGTGTTACTTTTCACCAGAAGTCACATGTCAGATATGCTTGGTGCATTGAAGATTTGAAGCTTTTTTTTTTTTTTTTAACTTGGGGACCAGTAGAATACAATAGGCTTCACTCAGCTATGACTCCTCTCACACACTGTTTGCTTGGAGGTGCTATGGGCCACCATTGAAAAACCTTATTCTCAGGCCAAAAGCAACACAGCTTACCCCCCTCTCCCTCTCCATACATGGCACATAATCTAAGTTAAACACAGTTTGGAGTTGCATTGTTGCTGGACTTGCTGAAGAAGGCTGATGCTGAAAGGTCCTTCATAGTGCTCACTGCTGAAGTAGATCTAAAAAGAGTCTGTGTCCCTTATATACGAACCACCAGAGACATTCTACTGAAGTAAATGTTGAGCATGTTGACTGTAGAAAGTAGTTACATCGGAGTATTAGGGCCACTGGGAAGTCTTCAGGAATAAAGTAAAATATTTTGATATTTTATTAGTTACTCTCTAAACCTTCTACCCTATTAGGCCTACGTAAAGTGTATGCATCGTAAATTATTGTAAACATCTGCACTGAGCTGCCATCTGAACAAAGCCGCAGTGTGTTGTGTTTACAGAGTATGCTCACTGGACTTGGTCTGTGTGTGTGTGTGTGTGTGTGTGTGTTGGGATAAGTGTCACTAGGTGGCAGCATTGCCTTTAATCAGCCACAGTTTCTGATTGTTTACTTTTTCTCTCCCTTTTCTCCAGGCATTAGAGCTTCTGACCAACTGCTATGTGATGGTGCAGGGCAACACAGTGTCTGCACTGGGACCCTACAGTGGCCTGAAGGAGGTGAGAATAAATATCAGTGGCCTCCACCCTCCACGGCATCCAAAAATAAAGAACACCTTGCATCTGAAATTTGACCTCACTGAGCAACAAACCCACACACACATGTATTGTGTGTTAAATAACTGAAGAATAAATTATAATAAACATACTCATACACCCACTTAGCAGGTGTGCGCTAGAGCAACATGTCTAACTGTTTCCATAATTAGCGACCCCAAACACAGTTTTCACAACTCTGCAGACGCTACCTACTCTGTCTACTGTCAGTTTACTCAGCATCATAGTGACGAGACAGTGTTTCAGACAGAAGCTAACATTATCAGGTTAATTCATCTGCTCTTTTGATTCTATAAATGTACACAAAAAAACCCACAAAGACAGTCAGACTGTCTTCATGGTGTTTTGAGCAGCCTTGCTAAAATGAGGTTTCAAAGCTTCAGAGGTAAAGCCACTGTATGTGTGTGCCGTGTTTAATCTGAAATAAGTTATAATAAAAAAAAAGGGTAAATTTAATTTAAATAAAATGTTTTATATTAAAACAAGGTGATATCTGATGCTAATGTTAAAATGACATTTCATGGTAATGAGTTGAGTTTTTATAATTTCCTCATTTATGTCACAAGTACAGTCCTTTTTTTTTAATGATAAAAAAAAGCTTGAATGCTTCAATCAGAATGACATTTTACATAAAACAGACTGTGGAAGCATTTGATAATTTTATGTCTTTCTCTGTTGTTAAGGTACGCAAAGTAGTGATGGACACGATGAAGAACATTCACCCCATCTACAACATCAAGGTGCATTCGGAGTGCTGACAGAAACCTGGCTGCAACTCTGAAGCAGCAGTAATCGAGTAGATTGAACTGTTTGGTTAGACTGTTTATGCCCAATGAAGATGTTTTCCATCCTTGTTCTTGATCCCCTGACAGAAATGAGTTTCTCTGGGTTTGTACGCCAAGGCTGGCTCAACCTGGAGCTGAGGGCACCACTGCCGCACTTTACATTAGGGCTTTCACTACCTGTTAGCGGTGGTATGAACAGTCACTTCTTAGTGCAGCAAATGAAAAGTACAGCATTAGTCTATTTACAGCTGTTGGAAAGTGGAACTATATATGTGAAAAAAGTTGTGTAAAGCCTTTTGTGGCTCAAGAGGGAGTCAATTCAGGCAGAAGACTACAGATTTGACAATGACAACAATCAGGGACAAAGTGAGCTCACTAGACCTCGACACTCTTCATCTGTGCTTGTTATCTGCGACTCCAGGCTACATTAGCTGCTACTTGACTGGTCAGGTTGCACTGTGGGTACTGTAGGGACTGTAGGTTTTGACTGTAATAAATAAAATAAAAGCAGTAAAAGTCAGCAATAAAAATCTTGTACTCACTTAATGTGATTCTGTATTTGGCAGTCAGTGGTAATGAAACAAGATTTTGGTGAAGACAGAGCATACAGTGTGCAACATCAACGAAACGTAACGTTTTTATTGCTTTTACTCTGCCCACTCATTCCAAATCCTCTGCCGCCTGGAACCATCAGACACTGATGATCAAACGAGAGCTGTCCAAAGACCCCGACCTGCGGATGCAGAGCTGGGAACGCTTCCTGCCCAAGTTCCGTCACAAGAACCTTGCCAAGCGTAGGGAGCCCAAGAAGAAGAGCGTGAAGAAGGAGTACACTCCGTTCCCTCCATCACAGCCAGAGAGCAAGGTCAGTTTGCTTGAAAGCACATTCATTATAACAATCACAGCTGAGTAACCACCTCCATCTGATCAGTGGAGAAGACTGAAAGTTTAATCATTTTAAAACCTAAACAATGTAGTATATTGCATGCATGCACACTTTTGCGCTGTATTATTAAAAGGTATGCTAAAGGAAACTATTTTGAAGGACACTGATTCTAGAAACAAATAAAAAAACATGGCGGAGGTTTTTCCATGTGTAAACCCTGTTATTGAGACTAATTTGCTTATTTAACATTGATTTTAATTATGCTGATCATTTTTGCAGGTTGACAAGGAGCTCGCCACTGGAGAATTCTTCTTGCGTGAAAGTGTGAAAAAGAGGAAGAAGATGGAAGAGATCAAGGTGAGCATTTAGAGGATTACTCTCTTGAGCGGAGCTGCAGTGTTCTCATGAGTGGCATTACAGTAAAAAGTCCTGATGTCTTCAGGCCAAGAAGCCAGTTACAGTTTCTTTGAAATGACATCCAGGTAGCATTATGGAAGTCAAAGGCTTCCTATCTCTGTAAAACATGAGAAGCACGAGCATGAGATATTATCATATTCTGAGAATTGGCAATTGTGTGACTGTTCCTCTTTCTTAGGTGAAGCAAGCAGAGGCACTGACCAAGAAGCAGGAAGAGAGGAACAAAGCTTTCATTCCTCCGAAAGAGAAGCCTTTAATGAAGAAATCCGCCAAAGGTAGACAAACAGGATCACGTTTTTTTTACAGAGCAAACATGTCCGAAGCTGTGCACTGTAACAGCCCAGCTAACATCCGTCTCACCCTTGTTCACCTTGTTTTTGTCACAGCTCCTGCTGAAGGCAAGCTGGACATCAAAGCCATTAAGGAGAAAGTGAAAAAAGCCAAAACCAAGAAACTGGGGGCTCCACCAGCGAACCCCACGCCTGCCACCAGCAGCACCACCGACAAAAAGAAAAAGAGCAAAACAAAAAACAAAGGCTAACCACAGACGTCCACCACCACTTTTGTAATGTAAACCATGCGATACAGTGTTTGTTGGGCCGCCCTAATGGACAGAGCGAGGACTCTGTAAGGACACAGGAACGTGGGATGTCAGACATACAGCGTGTGTTTGGATCAAAGTGTATTCCATCACAAACTGTCATGGACCTTTTCATTGACCTACTTGTGTTGTGAGGATTCCCTGTTCATATAACTTTGTTCATCTTCCTCTAGCTGGACTCCGGCTCTCAGAAGAAGATCAAGTTACCACCATGAGTGATATACATTTTCCTTCTGTCTGCCTCAGTAGTCTTCTACTAACCAGATTTTTTTTCTATGGTCGGTATTTATATGTTTAAAAATGTATTTTTTCTCATCCTCAAGTCTGATGTGTGTTCAGGATGGAAATGTAAAATTAAATATTTTTAATTATCTGGATCTCATTTTTGTATGCCTTAATTCCAGTTACTCATGAAAACATTTCTCCAGTAGCTTTATTGTAGACGTACAATATGGGGATTTCACAAGGCATCTAAACACAGGTTTCTAGTCCACACTTTTAGATTTAAAAAAATAAAGTTATCATCCAGTCTCCTGTGCTTTGCAGTCAGGTACCGCAGAGCACACATGGACTGACGTACACAGAATAAGATAAAATGCAGGAAACAAATATATCACGTGACAACAGGAAACCTAGAGGATATTGTGTCATCATTATGAGCATTTAACAGTTTGGTGGCCTAAGAGACAACTATTATTCACCCTGTTGGTCTTAAATTGTCAAAATCTGCACAGAGGGTAGAAATGCAAACTCTCCATGCAGACAATGGTTTATCATTGAGTCACTATAATTTGCTGCCTGGGAGAGTGCAGCAAGCTGTAAACAACCCCTGCTTATTATCACCTCATAAAGTGGATATGGTAATATGGTCCATGTGGTATTGTTACTGTAGAATGAACCTTTGTTTAACAGTTTAGATGAGTTCACTTTGGTTTTCCCTTCGAAACTTGAGGTTGGTGGGTTGCTTGTTTCCTGTCTGAAGGCTTGTCTAACAAAGAAGCAGGCCGGTTGAGATTTAAAAAGACAACAAAAAAAAAAAAGCAGTTGAATCTTCGCCGTAGCGCTTGCTGAATAAGTCCGCCGTGTTGCTGAGGTCAGCACAGGTGGTCTATTCATAGCAGAAGACATCGGGGTAAAAGTGATGGACTCCATACTCTGTGATGAAGGTGAAGATTAAGGCAATGGGCCGGACAACTAGAATAGTCCAATATTTGGAGCCACTGTTAGCATTAACAGGGTCCCAGTCTGGGGTCCAGCTGTATCCTGGAAACACATAAGTGGTGAAAGTGGTGAAAACCACCTAGCGCAGCACGAACTGCGATGTATCCAGAGGCAACAACTAAATGAAGACATGGCAATAAAACAAAGACATGGCAAAATCACAGAGAGTGCAAACAGATATAGTAATACTGCAACTGGGTCAACTGGAGTCAGCTTACAGACTGGTTAAAGTGGTTAAAGTGTTAAACTGGTTAAACTGATTAAAGGTGGTTAAAAGGTGGTTAAATTGGTTAAAGTGTCAAAGTGGTTAATGTGAAGGAATACTCTTATGTCCTGTAAAGTGCATGTTACTGCCGGAGCCCCGGTCCTCTTTGTTCTCTCCAGTCTTGCAGGTTCCTCACTGATTCTGGTTGTGGTCCATCTGTCTGAGGTTCACTGGCCTGGTGGGGGGGGACATGATCTGTGTCTGTGTTGTGGAGAGAAGGTCGAGTGGCCCAGAGCTCCATATGAGGACATCTAGAGATGCACCTGGACTGGACTCATTGGACTCATTTCCATGTGATCTATGATACCTTCACACATGGACTAAACCCATGTTTCAATCTGACAGTTTATTACTACATGTTTAATTGACCATATATGATTGATGAACGTTCTATGTACATGATGTTTCATTACGACCCATGTGTCCGTCCCAGGGATGTTTGATCTGACTCATCATATGATTGATGCTCTTCTCATGTTTTTCATAACAGGTTTGTCTGTTTTCATCTATTGCACAGGTCTGTCCTGTCAGTTCCCAGGGACAGGGATCCCTCATCTGTGGTTCTTCCTCAGGTTTCTTCTTTTTTCCCATAAAGGCTTTTTGTCTCAGGATTCTTTTCCTGACTCGGTTCGAGGGTTTTTCTAAGGACTGAGGTTCGTGTCACAACTGTAAGGACAGATTGTAAAGCCCTTACAGAGGCAAACAATGAGGCAAACAATGTTTGTGATTTTGGGCGAATTTGGGCTTTAAATAAATAAATTTGAATTTCTGAATTTGAATGTATCGCTTGCTTCTTCTTCACTATCACCCCGTTTGACACCAGAACTAATTTAGAAGCAAAGTGTGGGTGTGTGTACTATAACCCAGCTGGATTTATATCACTTCCTCTTGTAGTTAACGGTTCACAAGCTGTCACTTACTTTTCTGTGAGTCTCGTTCTGGGCTACCTGCAAAGACATTGAGACACATTAGAGATGCCTGATGTAACACCACAACACTTAGCAGAAGTTCTCTCAAAAGTGTTTTTCTTGTTTCCTCTTCTTCTGAGCACACAGGATATTTTCAGGGTTAAATGTTCTACATATATTTTTCAGGTGTTTTTCTTTTTTGTGTGTTTGTTTAATTTTGTGGTTTTCAACAATCTCACAGCTCACAAAAAGCTAAGAAATCATATGTGGTTTGGGTAAAAATAGGCAAAAGCAGCAAAGCATTGTAGCAATCAGGAGGACTTCAGAATATTTTATATTTTTTTGCATCACCACAGAGGCAATACTCACGGCAGAGATTCTTGTCGCAGGTCTCTTTACATCCAGAGCAGGCTGCCCCTTGAGATTCATACGGTTTCCTTCCATTCATGTTACCCCTGCACAAGCAACCACCATCCAAGTTAAACCCCTTTCAGACATCATGGAGTGGCAAGTGTTTGTTCATTCAGGGCTCACCTGGGCTCTGAACGTTCCACCCTATGTCCTTACTGTGGCTTTTCCACAAATTTTCAAGTGTAGAAACAGCAGGTAGCCCATGTACAGTATGTCACATCATTTGCTTTGAAGTGTGTTGATCTATAAGGATTTAAATTTAAGGGATAAGGCTGGCATTATTCTAGATTTTTTAGTCTGAATAAATAATGTTTGCAATACTGTCTGACTTTCCTACTCTGTGGCTGAAGACATACATTTAATCTTTAAAGCCACCCAAAAATATATACAGTTTCTTTCTTTCTTTCTTTCTTTTAAAGAAAGAAAACAATCCATTGGATAGGGATTATTTTCAGCAGTGGATAAATCCACATTTGCTCTTGTGAGTATATGTGGCAGCAGGACAGTGTTCGTGGGACTGAGTCGAAATAAACCAGTGTGTGTTCATGGTTTTGAAGGAACGTGTCATCTTATGCAACAGTGTGACTCAATGATTTTTTTCTTAATACTATTTGGATGACAGCAGAGTTTTATGGCAGAGAGGAAGAAGATATCAGTGTTGAGATGCAGTACTTGCTAGTAGGACCAGTTCACTGACTCGCTTATTTAATGTTCGTGATGTGGCTTCTTTTTATGTACATGAAACTAGACCTAAACCAACCTCAGCCTCAAACCACTGCAAAGAAATATGAACAAACATGGTGTGCAGATAACATGTCCATGTCACCAGAGAAAAATATAGTCCTTTTTGTGCCAGTGAAATATAAATATCAAATGTAATGAATTTTCCAAGTCATAAATACAGACTTCTGTTTCCATGAAAGGGTTCAACTTACGCTGTAGCATAGTTGCATACAAAAATAACGCTCTCTCCAGAATGAAATTTACGGATACCATTCGGGCACAGCTGGACAGCACAGCCAACCTTGTAGCTGCTCGCCCACACAACCTGGAGACAAGACAGGGTTAAAATGTGTAATGCAGAGCAAAACACAACAGTGTTTTTATTGCCCTCGTCTGTGTAAGACATTGCAATTTGCAGAGGAAAACAAATACAACAAGCACAGTGGCACAACGGCAGAAAAAAAGTTGAATGGACACACACCTGTGTGTAGTGGCCACAGATGTTTGTACAGTGGGTGCTGTTGTAGTCATAGTGCTGCTTTTCATCCACCCACTTCTGTATGGCTTTTGTCACACCAAAAGATGACTGTGGGGAGCCCACCCATATGTTCTCTCCTACAGAGGAGAAGGTGGGGTGCACGCGATGGGCATCTTTGAGGAGAGGGTTGTGTTCAAACTCACAGTGTCTTGCCCAGGCTCTTGCAGTAATGGCCAAGCCCTCATCCCAAGTCTGAGTGAGCAGAGATAAAGAATATGAAGCAGATGTCCTTTATAATGAACGCCTCTTTTTAAATTAAACCACAAAAATAAAATTTGATTTTTTTTTCAATTCAGTAGAGGTGAACAGAGTTCAGTTTGTTGGGTATGAGGTTACTCTGGTTACTCTACAAATTTCTTTATTGCATTGAGCACTGCAAAGCAAAATGTATTCATCTCCACTTGGGCCCAGTCACAGCAGGAGACGGCACAGCGAAACTCTCCACACGTCTCTGTGAACTACTGCAGCTGGCCAGATAACCACTAACATGCCAGCAACACACTAGCTCTTATCAGTGAAATCAATGTTTGTCTTTTCTTCATTTATTCCCCCTGACATCATGTTCTCTGACACATTTTCAGTCGACCTAAGAGAAAAAAAAGACCTTCTGAGCGAGTTTGCTGAGGCAAAATTGATGTGTCGATGTTCACCTAAACCTAATGCAAAATACTTGAGCAGATTTACTTTGAACCCCAGAGAAAATATGCTGATAATATTGAAATAAATCAACTTCATGGCTGCAACAGAAATCTCCAAGGCAGATATCTCAAAACCAAAATGGCACAACAAGACACCACCCCTAACCCACCAAGAGGGAAATGAGACTTTGGGGGGTAATCGTTGATCTAACCCTTTAAACATCTCAGCAGACAAGCTGTTAGCAGAGTACTTATTAGTATGTTTTTCCTGAGATGCTCCAGGGATTCAAAGCTCATCAACCTCCCAGTCTGGAGCTACTGAACAACTGAACAAAAACCAGCAGGGGGCTCCAGAAATAATGACTGAATGATTACTGCAAAATGCCTTGTCTGTTAGTTAAATAATTCCTCAGATGGTCTGGTTATTTTCAGATCAGTCTTGGTGTTGATGAAGCCGTGTCATTAGTTGATGACGGACAGACAGACAGTGAGGAAGAGCCCGTCGTGCCTACCATGTACAGCATGTTGCTTGCAGGTGGACTGACGGACGACCGTGCCCTGTTGTGTTCTGCCACGCAGTCATCGATGAACTTCCCGTCAGTGATTTCTGGCAGCGACCCCGAACACGCGCCTGAGTTCAGGATAATCCAGGCATACACTGACACCACCGCCACTGTGTCCATGCTTTCACGGTATCAGTCGCTGCGAGCGAAAGCACAACGCTTCTTGGCTGTGGTTTGTGAAATACACTTGCCAATTGCCACATGCCAAATTAGAACAGGAAATTGCAAACTAGAGAGGAACAGGATGTGTGTGTGTGTTTTTGAGAGAGCGTGTAAAACAACCATCATTTCTCACGCTTGACACTTGAGTCGATTGCCTGTGATATATCGGCAGTCAAACATGCCAAATAATGTGTGCAATTCTCACAATTCTCACAGGATAAGTAGGTTTAGAAAATGGATGGATGGATGGATAGTATTTCTCACATTTGTGGTTTAAATTATATCCTCACAACATGATTCACATTTGTATTTTAAATTATATTTGACAACTATTGAAATTTAGATTTAGACAATGTCCCCCTTGGAGGAGCTGACATTCATGGCTTTCCCTGTCCCCCTCTGGAGGATTTTTGATTTTTAGCACTGTCATTTTTTATCCAAAGAGAATTTAACTGTCTTTTGCCCAAAAATGTTGAGCTGACAACAATGTGCTAATTCTGAAGTTTGATGGTGCATGACCGGATAGATATGATTATTTTTGAGCATGACCCTGTGTCATTCTGAAATGGCATGAACTTCAAATGCATGGTTCAAATGCAGACTCCAGTTGCAGGACCTTGCCAACATGCTGAACTTACAACGAGAAATGAGAACATTATCCCAAGATTTACTTATGTTTGTTTAGAAAAGACTTCAGGATTGCACTTTTTATGTTTGACCTTTATGGACATCACATGTCGTCCTGAATAAACTGATTGTTAGCTTATTTCTTTTTTTTGTGCAAGTGCAGGTTACTTTTATGGACAAGATTGTTTGTTCAAATCCACCTTTTCTATTTATTTAGGCTTGTTTTTTTTCAGGCAGTAAATTTCCTTTTTGTGTTCCTTGGTACATTGTGGAACATTGGTGTATCACGAGTTCTGAACATCATAGCACTTGTTCTCTGTCAGATTCTACTTATGATTTGTGAAATCTTACATACATACATACAGACATACATACATACATACATACATACATACATACGACACATACATACATACATACATACATACATGCAGTACATACATACGAGAAATTTGTGAACATTATCCCAGAGTACATTTGTGAAAAGAGTGTCTTTGTCATTGTTTCACAGTGGCAAATCTGCTGAATGTTGGGTGCTGTCATGTCTAGTTTCTTGTTCTGGCGTGTCATGTTTTATTTTGAAATCCCTAACCTTTCTATTTATTTATTTTTTCAGGTCCCAACTTCCTGTCCCATTGTGGAACCTGTGTGATTGTCTGCTTGCCCTGATCTCGTTGCCAGATCGTTTTTTGAGATCAAGCCTCCATGCTATATCAAGTTCATCTGTGGTATTTCAAGCCTGCATCGCTGATGTCACGCATCAGAGGAGAATTACATACATTGCTGCAGATTAAACCCTACAACGAGAAATGAGAACATTATCCCAGAGATCTCCTCTTACCCATTTCTATTTATATATACCTATATACATACGTACACACTCATGCATCTGTATACACATACACATGTACACATACATATATATACATATACAATAATACAATCACACATACATACATGCACACACGTATGCAAAATATAAATAAATAATAATTAACTAAATAATGATGATGATGATGATATATATAGATATATATATAGATATATTATATATATATATATATATATATATATATATATATATAAGTCAACAACAATTAAACACACAGTGACTATCAATAACCCTCGTCCTCTATCTTCTTTTTCTTTTGTAAGTGTTTTTGAACTGGCTTATGTTTGGACATTCCTTGTGCTCTTCCCTCAACATATTCCATAATTTGACACCACACACTGATATGCAAAAACTTCAACTTGTTGTACGCACCCTCTGAATTTTGAATTTAAATCTACCCCTTAAATTATAACTACCTTCTCTTTCAGTGAATAATTTCTGAATATTTCTTGGTAGTAGATTATTTTTGGCTTTGAATATAATTTTTGTTGTCTGTAATTCTATGATGTCTCTGAGTTTTAGTAGCTGTGATTGTAAAAATAATGAGTTTGTGTGATCTTTGTAACCGGCCTGATGAATGATCCTTATTGCTTTCTTTTGCAGAATGATTAGTGGATGTATTGTACTGATGTAATTATTTCCCCAGACCTCTGCACAGTAACTTATATATGGAAGAACTATTGAACAGTAGAGAATGCGAAGTGATTTGTGATCCAGGACCTGTTTTGCTTTATTTAATACAGCTATGCTTCTTGATATTTTGGACTGTATCTGTTTGATATGTGGTTTCCAATTGATTTGGTCATCTATTGTCACCCCTAGGAATTTGATTTCAGTAAGTCTATCAATGTTCACCTCATCCAGTTGAATCTTTAATTTTATATAATTTCTGCAATTCCCAAACAGGATTATTTTTGTTTTAATCTCATGCATTAGGGGTTGCAGATCACTGCTAGAACAGAAAATATTGGTATCATCTGCAAATAAAACCAGTTTGACATATTTGACACCTTGCATAAATCATTGATATAAAGAATGAATAATTTGGGGCCCAAGACTGACCCCTGGGGAACGCCACAAGGAATGCCCAAACATCCATCCATCCATCCATCCATCTTCTAAACCTGCTTATCCTGAGAACACACAGGGAATTCAGGGCAGGGGTGTGGAGCCTGTCCCAGCTATCTTTGGAGAGAAGCGGGGTACACCCTGGACTGGACGCCAAGTCAGTCACTGAGGGCTGACATTAAGGGACAAACAACCACTCACACTCACATTCATACCTAGGGGCAATTTAGAGTTGTCAATTAACCTAACCATGTCTTTGGATTGTAGGAAGGCTGGAGTACCAGAGAGAACCATGCACGCAGGCACAGGGAGAACATGCAAACTCCACACTGAAGGGCCTGCCTCAACCAGAGGATTGAACCTAGAACCCTCTTTGTGAGGCAGCAGTGCTTAACCACTACACCAAAATTTACATGGCAACTTTTACCCCCTAGTTTGATAAAATGTAACTTCTTAAAAAAAATGATCAAAATATGTTTTAGATCCTCCAGTAGAATAAGATTTAGGTGGACTGATTTACTTATGTTTGTTTAGAAAAGACTTAATTCAGGTTTCACTTTTTATGGAGCTTTCAACATCACATGGTCGTCCTCAGAATAAGAATGGAGCTTGTTCTTTTTTTTTTTGTGCAAATTACTTTGTACTGGAATAAACAAGTTGTTGTTTTAATACACCTTTTCTATTTATTTATTTTTTTGCAGCAGTAAATTTCCTTTTTGTGTTCCTTGGTACATTGTGGAACATTGGTGTATAGCACACTCTGAGTTTCTCTTTGCTCTCTGAGCGAGTTCTTTGTAGTCAGCATATATCTTGAGTAGGCTTTGCCTTACCACTACCACTGTACAACACAAAACCTGCTTAGATTCAGATATGATGTTTTATAGAATACATACATACATACATACATACATACATACATTTATACATACATACATACATACATACATACCTGTTGTGGAAAAAATATATTTTATCTGTCTGTACTGGAAATAAAGAGAATTGATCCGACCACCAGAGTGTCTTTGTCATGTCAGGGCAAATCTGCTGAATGTTGGGTCTGTCAGTGTCTAGTTTCTTGTTCTGGCTTGTCACGTTTTATTTTGAAATCCCTAACTCTCTCCTCTCGTTTCAGGTCACTTCATTTCCTGCCCTTGTGTGTTTCCCACCTGTGTGTGTCATTGTCTGCTTCGCCCTGATCTCGTTGCCAGATCGTTTTTTGAGATCAAGCCTCCATGCCAAGTTCATCTGTGGTATTTCAAGCCTGCATCGCTGATGATGTCACGCATCAGAGGAGACATTGCTGCAGATTAAACCCTACAACGAGAAATGAGAACATTATCCCAGAGATCTCCTCTTACCCATTTCTATTTATATATACCTATATACATACGTACACACTCATGCATCTGTATACACATACACATGTAAATATATACATATACAATAATACAATCACACATACATACATGCACACACGTATGCAAAATATAAATAAATAATAATTAACTAAATAATGATGATGATGATGATATATATATATATACATATATATATATATATATATATATATATATATATATATATATATATATATATATATATCAACATACAACAATAAACACACAGTGACTATCAATAACCCTCGTCCCTATATCTTCTTTCTTCTTTTTTGTAAGTGTTTTTGAACTGGCTTATGTTTGGACATTCCTTGTGCTCTTCCCTCAACATATTCCATAATTTGACACCACACACTGATATGCAAAAACTTCACCTTGTTGTACGCACCCTCTGAATTTTGAATTTAAATCTACCCCTTAAATTATAACTACCTTCTCTTTCAGTGAATAATTTCTGAATATTTCTTGGTAGTAGATTATTTTTGGCTTTAAATATAATTTTTGTTGTCTGTAATTCTATGATGTCTCTGAGTTTTAGTAGCTTGTGATTGTAAAAATAATGAGTTTGTGTGATCTTTGTAACCGGCCTGATGAATGATCCTTATTGCTTTCTTTTGCAGAATGATTAGTGGATGTATTGTACTGATGTAATTATTTCCCCAGACCTCTGCACAGTAACTTATATATGGAAGAACTATTGAACAGTAGAGAATGCGAAGTGATTTGTGATCCAGGACCTGTTTTGCTTTATTTAATACAGCTATGCTTCTTGATATTTTGGACTGTATCTGTTTGATATGTGGTTTCCAATTGATTTGGTCATCTATTGTCACCCCTAGGAATTTGATTTCAGTAAGTCTATCAATGTTCACCTCATCCAGTTGAATCTTTAATTTTATATAATTTCTGCAATTCCCAAACAGGATTATTTTTGTTTTAATCTCATGCATTAGGGGTTGCAGATCACTGCTAGAACAGAAAATATTGGTATCATCTGCAAATAAAACCAGTTTGACATATTTGACACCTTGCATAAATCATTGATATAAAGAATGAATAATTTAATAATGGGGCCCAAGACTGACCCCTGGGGAACGCCATACAAGGAATGCCCAAACATCCATCCATCCATCCATCCATCTTCTAAACCTGCTTATCCTGAGAACACACAGGGCATCGCAGGGGTGCTGGAGCCTGTCCCAGCTATCTCTTTGGAGAGAAATGGCAGGTACACCTGGACTGGACGCCTTGATCAGTCACAGGGCTGACATTAAGGGACAAACAACTCACACTCACATTCACATTCATACCTAGGGGCAATTTAGAGTTGTCAATTAACCTGCATGTCTTTGGATTGTGGGAGGAAGCTGGAGTACCCAGAGAGAACCCACACAGGCTGGGGAGAAACATGCAAACTCCACACTGAAGGGCCTGCCTCAACCAGGGATTGAACCCAGAACCCTCTTGCTGTGAGGCAACAGTGCTAACCACTACACCAAAATTTACATGGCAACTTTTACCCCCTAGTTTGATAAAATGTAACTTCTTAAAAAAAAAATAATCAAAATATGTTTTAGATCCTCCAGTAGAATAAGATTTAGGTGGACTGATTTACTTATGTTTGTTTAGAAAAGACTTAATTCAGGTTTCACTTTTTATGGACCTTTCAACATCACATGGTCGTCCTCAGAATAAGAATGGAGCTTGTTCTTTTTTTTTGTGCAAATTACAGTTCCTTTGTACTGGAATAAACAAGTTGTTGTTTTACTTCACCTTTTCTATTTATTTATTTTTTTGCAGCAGTAAATTTCCTTTTTGTGTTCCTTGGTACATTGTGGAACATTGGTGTATAGCACACTCTGAGTTTCTCTTTGCTCTCTGAGCGAGTTCTTTGTAGTCAGCATATATCTTGAGTAGGCTTTGCCTTACCACTACCACTGTACAACACAAAACCTGCTTAGATTCAGATATGATGTTTTATAGAATTACATACATACATACATACATACATACATACATACATTATTTGTACATACATACATACTGTTGTGGAAAAAATATATTTTATCTGTACTGGAAATAAAGAGAATTGATCCGACCAGAGTGTCTTTTGTCATGTCAGGGCAAATCTGCTGAATGTTGGGTCTGTCGTGTCTAGTTTCTTGTTCTGGCTTGTCACATGTTTTATTTTGAAATCCCTAACTCTCTCTCTCGTTTCAGGTCACTGGTCTTCATTTCCTGCCCTTGTGTGTTTCCCACCTGTGTCATTGTCTGCTTCGCCCTGATCTCGTTGCCAGATCGTTTTTTGAGATCAAGCCTCCATGCCAAGTTCATCTGTGGTATTTCAAGCCTGCATCGCTGATGTCACGCATCAGAGGAGACATTGCTGCAGATTAAACCCTACAACGAGAAATGAGAACATTATCCCAGAGATCTCCTCTTACCCATTTCTATTTATATATACCTATATACATACGTACACACTCATGCATCTGTATACACATACACATGTAAATATATACATATACAATAATACAATCACACATACATACATGCACACACGTATGCAAAATATAAATAAATAATAATTAACTAAATAATGATGATGATGATGATATATATAGATATATATATATAGATATATTATATATATATATATATATATATATATATATATAATAAGTCAACAACAATAAACACACAGTGACTATCAATAACCCTCGTCCCTATATCTTCTTTCTTCTTTTTTGTAAGTGTTTTTGAACTGGCTTATGTTTGGACATTCCTTGTGCTCTTCCCTCAACATATTCCATAATTTGACACCACACACTGATATGCAAAAACTTCAACTTGTTGTACGCACCCTCTGAATTTTGAATTTAAATCTACCCCTTAAATTATAACTACCTTCTCTTTCAGTGAATAATTTCTGAATATTTCTTGGTAGTAGATTATTTTTGGCTTTGAATATAATTTTTGTTGTCTGTAATTCTATGATGTCTCTGAGTTTTAGTAGCTGTGATTGTAAAAATAATGAGTTTGTGTGATCTTTGTAACCGGCCTGATGAATGATCCTTATTGCTTTCTTTTGCAGAATGATTAGTGGATGTATTGTACTGATGTAATTATTTCCCCAGACCTCTGCACAGTAACTTATATATGGAAGAACTATTGAACAGTAGAGAATGCGAAGTGATTTGTGATCCAGGACCTGTTTTGCTTTATTTAATACAGCTATGCTTCTTGATATTTTGGACTGTATCTGTTTGATATGTGGTTTCCAATTGATTTGGTCATCTATTGTCACCCCTAGGAATTTGATTTCAGTAAGTCTATCAATGTTCACCTCATCCAGTTGAATCTTTAATTTTATATAATTTCTGCAATTCCCAAACAGGATTATTTTTGTTTTAATCTCATGCATTAGGGGTTGCAGATCACTGCTAGAACAGAAAATATTGGTATCATCTGCAAATAAAACCAGTTTGACATATTTGACACCTTGCATAAATCATTGATATAAAGAATGAATAATTTGGGGCCCAAGACTGACCCCTGGGGAACGCCACAAGGAATGCCCAAACATCCATCCATCCATCCATCCATCTTCTAAACCTGCTTATCCTGAGACACACACAGGGTCGCAGGGGGTGCTGGAGCCTGTCCCAGCTATCTTTGGGAGAGAGGCAGGGTACACCCTGGACTGGACGCCAGTCAGTCACAGGGCTGACATTAAGGGACAAACAACCACTCACACTCACATTCATACCTAGGGGCAATTTAGAGTTGTCAATTAACCTGCATGTCTTTGGATTGTGGGAGGAAGCTGGAGTACCCAGAGAGAACCCACTGAGGCACAGGGAGAACATGCAAACTCCACACTGAAGGGCCTGCCTCAACCAGGGATTGAACCCAGAACCCTCTTGCTGTGAGGCAACAGTGCTAACCACTACACCAAAATTTACATGGCAACTTTTACCCCCTAGTTTGATAAAATGTAACTTCTTAAAAAAAATGATCAAAATATGTTTTAGATCCTCCAGTAGAATAAGATTTAGGTGGACTGATTTACTTATGTTTGTTTAGAAAAGACTTAATTCAGGTTTCACTTTTTATGGAGCTTTCAACATCACATGGTCGTCCTCAGAATAAGAATGGAGCTTGTTCTTTTTTTTTTTGTGCAAATTACTTTGTACTGGAATAAACAAGTTGTTGTTTTAATACACCTTTTCTATTTATTTATTTTTTTGCAGCAGTAAATTTCCTTTTTGTGTTCCTTGGTACATTGCATGGAACATTGGTGTATAGCACACTCTGAGTTTCTCTTTGCTCTCTGAGCGAGTTCTTTGTAGTCAGCATATATCTTGAGTAGGCTTTGCCTTACCACTACCACTGTACAACACAAAACCTGCTTAGATTCAGATATGATGTTTTATAGAATTACATACATACATACATACATTACATACATACATACATACATACATGTTGTTACATACATACTTATACTGTTGTGGAAAAAATATATTTTATCTGTACTGGAAATAAAGAGAATTGATCCGACCAGAGTGTCTTTGTCATGTGTCAGGGCAAATCTGCTGAATGTTGGGTCTGTCGTGTCTAGTTTCTTGTTCTGGCTTGTCACGTTTTATTTTGAAATCCCTAACTCTCTCCTCTCGTTTCAGGTCACTTCATTTCCTGCCCTTGTGTGTTTCCCACCTGTGTGATTGTCTGCTTCGCCCTGATCTCGTTGCCAGATCGTTTTTTGAGATCAAGCCTCCATGCCAAGTTCATCTGTGGTATTTCAAGCCTGCATCGCTGATGTCACGCATCAGAGGAGACATTGCTGCAGATTAAACCCTACAACGAGAAATGAGAACATTATCCCAGAGATCTCCTCTTACCCATTTCTATTTATATATACCTATATACATACGTACACACTCATGCATCTGTATACACATACACATGTAAATATATACATATACAATAATACAATCACACATACATACATGCACACACGTATGCAAAATATAAATAAATAATAATTAACTAAATATATGATGATGATGATGATGATATATATATATATACATATATATATATATATATATATATATATATATATATATATATATATATATATATGTATATATATATATAAGTCAACAACAATAAACACACAGTGACTATCAATAACCCTCGTCCCTATATCTTCTTTCTTCTTTTTTGTAAGTGTTTTTGAACTGGCTTATGTTTGGACATTCCTTGTGCTCTTCCCTCAACATATTCCATAATTTGACACCACACACTGATATGCAAAAACTTCAACCTTGTTGTACGCACCCTCTGAATTTTGAATTTAAATCTACCCCTTAAATTATAACTACCTTCTCTTTCAGTGAATAATTTCTGAATATTTCTTGGTAGTAGATTATTTTTGGCTTTAAATATAATTTTTGTTGTCTGTAATTCTATGATGTCTCTGAGTTTTAGTAGCTTGTGATTGTAAAAATAATGAGTTTGTGTGATCTTTGTAACCGGCCTGATGAATGATCCTTATTGCTTTCTTTTGCAGAATGATTAGTGGATGTATTGTACTGATGTAATTATTTCCCCAGACCTCTGCACAGTAACTTATATATGGAAGAACTATTGAACAGTAGAGAATGCGAAGTGATTTGTGATCCAGGACCTGTTTTGCTTTATTTAATACAGCTATGCTTCTTGATATTTTGGACTGTATCTGTTTGATATGTGGTTTCCAATTGATTTGGTCATCTATTGTCACCCCTAGGAATTTGATTTCAGTAAGTCTATCAATGTTCACCTCATCCAGTTGAATCTTTAATTTTATATAATTTCTGCAATTCCCAAACAGGATTATTTTTGTTTTAATCTCATGCATTAGGGGTTGCAGATCACTGCTAGAACAGAAAATATTGGTATCATCTGCAAATAAAACCAGTTTGACATATTTGACACCTTGCATAAATCATTGATATAAAGAATGAATAATTTGGGGCCCAAGACTGACCCCTGGGGAACGCCACAAGGAATGCCCAAACATCCATCCATCCATCCATCCATCTTCTAAACCTGCTTATCCTGAATACACAGAAGGGTCACAGGGGTGCTGGAAGGAGCCTGTCCCAGCTATCTTTGGGGAGAGGCGAAATGGGTACACCCTGGACTGGACGCCACCAGTCAGTCACAGGGCTGACATTATAGGGACAAACAACCACTCACACTCACATTCCATACCTAGGGGCAATTTAGAGTTGTCAATTAACTAACCTGCATGTCTTTGGATTGTGGGAGGAAGCTGGAGTACCCAGAGAGAGAACCCACGCAGGCACAGGGAGAACATGCAAACTCCACACTGAAGGGCCTGCCTCAACCAGGGATTGAACCCAGAACCCTCTTGCTGTGAGGCAACAGTGCTAACCACTACACCAAAATTTACATGGCAACTTTTACCCCCTAGTTTGATAAAATGTAACTTCTTAAAAAAAATAATCAAAATATGTTTTAGATCCTCCAGTAGAATAAGATTTAGGTGGACTGATTTACTTATGTTTGTTTAGAAAAGACTTAATTCAGGTTTCACTTTTTATGGACCTTTCAACATCACATGGTCGTCCTCAGAATAAGAATGGAGCTTGTTCTTTTTTTTTGTGCAAATTACAGTTCCTTTGTACTGGAATAAACAAGTTGTTGTTTTACTTACACCTTTTCTATTTATTTATTTTTTTGCAGCAGTAAATTTCCTTTTTGTGTTCCTTGGTACATTGTGGAACATTGGTGTATAGCACACTCTGAGTTTCTCTTTGCTCTCTGAGCGAGTTCTTTGTAGTCAGCATATATCTTGAGTAGGCTTTGCCTTACCACTACCACTGTACAACACAAAACCTGCTTAGATTCAGATATGATGTTTTATAGAATTACCTATACATACATACATACATACATACATACATACATACATACATACATACATACATACATACTGTTGTGGAAAAAATATATTTTATCTGTACTGGAAATAAAGAGAATTGATCCGACCAGAGTGTCTTTGTCATGTCAGGGCAAATCTGCTGAATGTTGGGTCTGTCATGTCTAGTTTCTTGTTCTGGCTTGTCACGTTTTATTTTGAAATCCCTAACTCTCTCCTCTCGTTTCAGGTCCACTTCATTTCCTGCCCTTGTGTGTTTCCCACCTGTGTGATTGTCTGCTTCGCCCTGATCTCGTTGCCAGATCGTTTTTTGAGATCAAGCCTCCATGCCAAGTTCATCTGTGGTATTTCAAGCCTGCATCGCTGATGTCACGCATCAGAGGAGACATTGCTGCAGATTAAACCCTACAACGAGAAATGAGAACATTATCCCAGAGATCTCCTCTTACCCATTTCTATTTATATATACCTATATACATACGTACACACTCATGCATCTGTATACACATACACATGTAAATATATACATATACAATAATACAATCACACATACATACATGCACACACGTATGCAAAATATAAATAAATAATAATTAACTAAATAATGATGATGATGATGATATATATAGATATATATATATATATATATATATATATATATATATATATATATATATATATATAAGTCAACAACAATAAACACACAGTGACTATCAATAACCCTCGTCCCTATATCTTCTTTCTTCTTTTTTGTAAGTGTTTTTGAACTGGCTTATGTTTGGACATTCCTTGTGCTCTTCCCTCAACATATTCCATAATTTGACACCACACACTGATATGCAAAAACTTCAACTTGTTGTACGCACCCTCTGAATTTTGAATTTAAATCTACCCCTTAAATTATAACTACCTTCTCTTTCAGTGAATAATTTCTGAATATTTCTTGGTAGTAGATTATTTTTGGCTTTGAATATAATTTTTGTTGTCTGTAATTCTATGATGTCTCTGAGTTTTAGTAGCTGTGATTGTAAAAATAATGAGTTTGTGTGATCTTTGTAACCGGCCTGATGAATGATCCTTATTGCTTTCTTTTGCAGAATGATTAGTGGATGTATTGTACTGATGTAATTATTTCCCCAGACCTCTGCACAGTAACTTATATATGGAAGAACTATTGAACAGTAGAGAATGCGAAGTGATTTGTGATCCAGGACCTGTTTTGCTTTATTTAATACAGCTATGCTTCTTGATATTTTGGACTGTATCTGTTTGATATGTGGTTTCCAATTGATTTGGTCATCTATTGTCACCCCTAGGAATTTGATTTCAGTAAGTCTATCAATGTTCACCTCATCCAGTTACCTCATCCTCATCCAGTCACCTCATCCTCATGTATGTATGCATACATACATACATACATACACATACATACACACATACATACACATACACACACACACACACACACATACACACATACATACATACACACATACACACACACACATACACACATACACACATACACACATACATACACACACACACACACACATACACACACACACACACACACACATACACACACACACACACACACACACACATACACACACACATACACACACATACACACACACACACACATACATACACATACACATACACATATACACACATACACACATCTTCTAAACCTGCTTATCCTGAGAACACACAGGGTCGCAGGGAGGTGCTGGAGCCTGTCCCAGCTATCTTTGGGCGAGAGGCAGGGAATTTTACACCCTGGACTGGCACGCCAGTCAGTCACAGGGCTGACATTAAGGGACAAACAACCACTCACACTCACATTCATCACCTAGGGGCAATTTAGAGTTGTCAATTAACCTGCATGTCTTTGGATTGTGGGAGGAAGCTGGAGTACCCAGAGAGAACCCACGCACACAGGCACAGGGAGAACATGCAAACTCCACACAGAAGGGCCTGCCTGTCAACCAGGGATTGAACCCAGAACCCTCTTGCTGTGTTAGGCAACAGTGCTAACCACTACACCAAAATTTACCCAACTTCACAAACTGTTTCCTGTCAGTCAGATAACTCCTCATCCAATGTGATACCTTTCCCCTCATACCATATCGCTCTAATTTTGCTCTAATTTTATCCAAGTTTCAGATATTGCAGCAATAATATCAAATGTCTGTGTGATTTGGCACAAGTAATCCAAGTAATTTACACAAGTAATTTGCAAAGTTTGTATATAGACGTCTGCTATTAATGTGTATGATTGAAAATTTTCCATCCTTATTGACTTGGTTATACTGTTCATCAGTGTAGTAACAGCAGTTATTGTTAATGTACTTGATAGAAGTATACTTGATACTTGGTACTATATCATGTTCCATGTCCTGTAGACTGCATTCTGTGTATTGAAATTGTAGCTCCAAACTGTCATGATCACGAATCCTCTGAGAACTATTACATTTATCTGAAAAAGTAGATGGAGTGATCTCCTTTGGAGTTTGTCATTATATGTAAGTGTTTGTTACCTTGCTCATGTTTTTATTGCAATTTGTCCAGCTCCTCCATGCTCCTTACCAGCAGAACTTTGGCCTCCTCTGTTGATCTGTTAAGTTTAATAATTTAAGTTTAATGAAGACTTAATGGTAGTCCAGGTGTGCTGAATTTTCTTCTGTTTCTTTAGATATCTCGCTTTTTTGGCGATGTTCGCATTGTACTTTGTCAGATGCTCATTTATGTAAACGGCGGTTCCCTTCAGCTTCCTTCCTTCTTTCAGTAGTGTGATTTTATGTTTTCTATTGACAAACCTCATGATAATGGACGGTCTGTCACTGGCGTTTCTCCTGGGCAGCGGGTGGTAAGACTCGATGTTATTACCATCCAGCTTGATCCCCTTGGATTGCAAAAAAGCAACCACCTGTTGTTCCGTCGAGACTTCCATCTCTGCAGTCGTCTCGCCTCTGCCAGCGGTCACCGCATGAGCATAAGAGCGGGCCTAACCTGGAGCCCAGAAATTATAACATTTATGTTACTTATTTACTTATTCATTTTACTTATATTTACCCTGGTGTACTGCTTGAGTTCTGCGAGCCAGCTTTCCAGATACGCGAGCCGCTTAACTTCTTCCACCAGATCCAGAATACCTTTCTACTGTAACCTAACAGCAGAGACTTCTTCTGTTAGAAACTCAAGCACTTTCTTGATCTCCTCAGTTTCCTCAGGGGACATGATCTTTTTCGGATCCATATTTCCCGACGTCAGCTGTGCATCTGTGTTGGTGCGTCTGAATATCCTACGTGAGTTTACTGGACAAACTCAACTCTGAAAACTCCATGGCAACTTTTACCCCCTAATGAAAATTGATGTGATGTTGAATGTGTTGTTGGATGATGTTGCTGATGCAAAACTGTGTTTTTGAAAAAGAGCAGGAGCTGTTCTCAGTCACTAATGTTCATACTGAGCCTCTCTCCTGTTACTACAGGGCCACTGTTATAAGAAAAATAATCATCCCATAAGTTCAAGAACAAAGTCATATTTAACTAAAAAAGATCGTAATAGAATAGGCTGCTTGAATTTTAAAATGTCGCATGTATGTTATACTTATAGGTTGACTGGGTTACATGTGCATGTTTTAGCATTTCCAACAGTCCATATCAATATAATATTTGAGATGAACTAACCCTTAACCTTTAACCTTATCAGTATATTCTTTCCAACTATTGTAAAATCGCTGTCATGACATCATTTTGTTTATAATTTGGGAAATAAAGAAAGACTGCTCCACAGTTCTGTTTTCAATTACAGAGATAACGAAATATTCATTGACATTTACATTAAGTCACACATTATTTATAAAATTATATCAGCAGACCTTTGCAGTGTAACAGTTGGGTAAATTAAGATCTGCAGTGAACATCTGCAGAGCAAAGAGCAGTAGCACAATACAGACTATTACTGTCTGAGCTCTGGTTTCAGCTGCCAAGAGAAAAACAAGAGCCCTGATGCCAGAACACCCCTGGTTATTGAATCATCATGTTACTGGTCTCATTCTCAGCGGAAATGCACACAAGCCATTTTGAGAAAGTGTCCACACTCTTTTCTCTGATAATGCTTTGTGAGGCATCCTTGTATGAATGTTTGAATGAACCTCTTTAAGTCATCTTTCATACGACAGCAACCAAAGCAGGATCCACTTTTAACATTAGTGCTAATTGTTAATCAGGGAGAATCATCAGTCTTTTTTATGGCTGAGTAACAGTAATAGCATCTTCACTACCTCCCACACAAAGTACACAACTTGAACTATGGGGACTTTTCAAATCATGTTAGAATGTATTTTTCCGATGTTTTGGCTTTGGACATGTGCTGAACTCTCACATTAAGTACCCCTTTTCGACTCAGCCCTTAAGCAGCACAAGGTTAGAATATATAACATTTGGTGTGATAACGTGGAGCATTTTTAGCATTTGTTTAAGAAACCACCAAGATTAGTCTCACACCATACAGACATGGATGGTGCATGGTCTCTTTCTAACTCACTTTAATTCATTGCTTTTCTTGTCTTTACTCATCTTTGATGTTAAATGGCCTTAGAGGCAGCAAGTGGACTCAGAGGGTTGTTATTCACAGACTGTATGTCTCACGTACTACTGTCAGGACATAGTGATAGTTTTCGCAAATATAAATCGAAGTATTTAAAAAATAAGTCACTTACTTCTGCTTGTTCTGCCCACGGTGTGTGTGCTGTATATAACTTGACAGTCAGGTAAAAGCCCTCCTAACGTCATGACACTTGGAGACAGTTGTCCCTTCATCCACAGGTTTATTGACATTGCAAGAAAAGTAAAATCAACACTATGCTTGCTTCTAACGTGTGCAGACAGACACCATGTAAATATACCATGAATAAAATCCCCTCATTTGTTTGACTTTGACTATGATTATGGGTTTTATATATGTAGTATATCTTTAACTTCACATGTAATATGGCATCACATTTCATCATGTAATCGATTATCTGTTCATTTATTTACTTGCAATTACTCTTATATGAGCTTCCAGCAGCCTAGAAATGGTGTAGTTATTACCACTCAGTAGATTTCTAGCATCAAACATCACTCAGTATAACATTGTCCCAAAAATATCCTTAGCGAACAAGAAAGCAAACAATAAAAACTCACAATGCTACCATAAGCATAAAATGTATGCAGATGTTACTGGATTAGCTCAGATGAAACAAATAAAAAAAAAGTTAAAAATCTGGAGGAGGTTTTTCCATGTGTAAACCCTGTTATTGAGACTGATTTGCTTATTTAACATTGATTTTAATTATGTTGATCAGTTTTTGCAGGTTGACAAGGAGCTTGCCACTGGAGAATTCTTCTTGCGTGAAAGTTTGAAAAAGAGGAAGAAGATGGAAGAGATCTGCAGCGGAGCTGCAGTGTTCTCATGAGTGGCATTACAGTAAAAAGTCCTGATGTCTTCAGGCCAAGAAGCCAGTTACAGTTTCTTTAAAATAATGGCATTATCTAATTCTAAGTGGCATTATAGAAGTCAAAGGCTTCCCTTCTCTGTAAGAAACCTGCAAAAAAAATGTGTCTGTAGCCTGAGATATATTTTAAGAATTGGAATTTGTGTGACTGTTCCTCTTTCTTAGGTGAAGCAAGCAGAGGCACTGACCAAGAAGCAGGAAGAGAGGAACAAAGCTTTCATTCCTCCTAAAGAGAAGCCTTTAACGAAGAAAACCGCCAAAGGTAGACTAAAAGAATCAATAAATCAATGTCAAGAATGCTTCCTTGGTAGGACGGGGCCTTCCAAGTCAGGTCCAACAAAGGCAGGGCAAGACTCCTTCCTAGCATTCAGTGACATTTAATGGCAAGTGTGCTAACGTGGCCAAAGTGCTCCACACTCCAGTCCAGTAGGTGGAGGTATGCTTAAGTTAGCTTAAGTTACCTCAAACCTCAGACACCTCCTGTGAGGTTCGATGACATAGTATCCTTGAAAACTTCCTGTTACTGACATCCTGCAATTTGTAAAGCAACTACAACAAAACAAAGAGAGACAAAACAAATAACCTCTTCCTTCAATTTCAGGTGTTGTACAGTTGTTGTAACGAGATACAAAGAAAAAAAACTGGTACTTGATATTCGTACACCAATAATCCATATTTATGACTCTATGCAGTAGCTCCATCTCCCCGGCTCCTCTTGTGGTGCGTCGGGTTCCTGGGTGGTAGTGTGCTGCTGCAGGAACTGGTCCCAGTCTGGCTTGTGAAGCGGCAGCTTTGTCTGGAAGTGGTTCCAGAACCTGGAGACCGACAGGGCAGATTTAAGTTGAGAACATTAGTGTAGATTATACCAAAAACTGTTCCCCCATATTTCTGAGAGTGCAATGTCACCATCCCAAAGTGCCTTTAGCTTTGCCTGATATTGGGGAAAGTGTGAAAGCTGCTTTTGAAAGTCAGGAAAACAAAAAAAATGCATTTCTTTATGGGTAGGCTAAAATATTTTTCTAAAAGGTGTGCCTGTGTTCAAAATAATGGATACAGACTTTTTCTCTGTGGAAGTCCCCTCTGTAATGATATATGCATGTGTCTGGTCATTTTCTTTTCTCTTTTTTCCTTTTTTTTGCGACGCTGATGTTTTCTTTACGTGAGAAGATACTGTGTGTGTACTTGTGGTGGTAGATATCCGGGTCTCTGATGATGCGGTTCTGGAAGCCGATGTACAGGTCGTCCCAGAGACGGCCGTGCAGCACCACGGATCTCATCACCCCGATCCTGTTTTTAACCTTCAGGGAGATATGAAACCGAGAAACATGACACTTACTGCTCTGTTACAGCCAAACTTCACGACTCTACTTTGGTCATGCAACCAGTGGATATAATATATAGAGGTACTGTATGCTGTTATTAATAAAAGACACTTTTTAAAGGCTCTGTCTGAGACATTCAGTAAATGTTAAACAAAGTCTGAGCAACGTCAGCAGCACCACATTAACTTGCTGAAAACACTGAGTGAACTAGAGAGAAATTTTTTAAATAAGACTTGTTGCCTGCGTTGAGTCGTGAATCCATGTTGCAGTGTGTCATTTGTTCACACTTCTCAGATTTTAATGTGATGTGATTGGAATAAACTGATCAGCAATCACTGGTAATGAAATTCTTAAATATTATAAATTATTATATAATATAATATAATATATTATTAACAAGAATAGAACACTCAACAAAACGATAGATTAGGAAATAAAAATATAAAATAAAATTAAAAGTAAATAATAATACTAGATAATGCATAAATAAATACCTTAAAAATGAATTATACAATTAAAATAAAAAAAAACTAATATATAACTACATCATGATGCCCACTTGTAAAAAGTCTGAACTGCTTGTTTCCTGAATGGAGTTTGGATCAGGGCCATGCTAATGTTGTAGCTGCTCCCTCATTATTCAAAATAACATCATCGATATACTGAATAAATATGTAGTAGTATTCAAGTAACTAGAGTTGCACACTCTCAGTGCTGCTGAAGAGAGGAAAGACACTTGTGCTACAATCTGTTCACGCATTGTCAGCAAAATACAATAAAAAAACTATTTAAATACAATAATGTAAATGATTACATGCGTTCACATTCCAAGCAAGTATATTTGCCAACATGTCAAACTATGAGCCATTTTTTAAAAACATTACTGCTTTCTTCTACAGAGGAGGCTGCACCATTTAGAACGAAATGCGTGTCTTTGTGTTTGAAATTCAAGCGTAGGACTTCAGTGTCCTGTAACATAAGCCCGGTGCTTTACAGTGTCTCACCTCGATGTAGGAGTGCTCTCTGTCAGGCCTCTCGGTGGGGAACGTCAGGTCGACAAAGTCCACCAAGTAGTCGTAGCCATCACGAAGCGGTTCAAAGTTGTCATCTGTCTCAGTCATCTTGAACGTACATACATGTGGGCACATTTGCATCTCGTGAAACAGTCATTTTATGGTCAGGATGATATGATTTCAGTTGATGATAAGCTCAGAGCCCGAGGGCACAGGAAGAAAAAAAGAAAAAAGATGTGTGGAAGAAACAGAGCTGATATGACCTCTGAGATAAGCCTGTCCTTTCTGTTGGGCTGAGTGACGATATAAAAAAACTTAACAATAACTAAACCATTTGCCCAAAGTTAATTTTTAAAATGACCTAAAATGTTTTATTGGCCGCAGTATTAGCGTGACTCTATGGATGACAATGTTGGTCAGGCAGTCCACCACTTTGGTCCTGAAAACAATAGTGCTGTTAAACAGATTGCTGTGAAAGTTCTCACACACATTTATGGCCACCAGATTATGAATCCTTATAACCTCGGTGATCCCCAGACTTTTCCTCCAGCACTACCACAAGTTCAAAATTTCAACTGCTTTTATCACCAAATATCTGCAGAGCGGGAGCTACATTTCCATCAGCCTAAAAATGTATTTTTAGTGCTAGTTATTAAATGTTAGCTCGCTACTCTAAAATCACCAGCAATGCTTAACATTATACTGGCTGAGCATGAGCGTGTCATTATAAGTGTGGGCGCATGCTGTTGCCCTGGCCTCCCAGAGCTGCTAATGTGTCTGTAGATTATTCTTATTCTTGCAATATTTGTACTTTTCATGAAAATTAAACTAGACAATATAGATGCTGAATAAGTTTAACAATTTTTTTTTCAACTTTTTCTGAAAGCTGTTTAGGAGGAATGTCTTTAATGTTTTTCAAATTGAAATGTTACATTCGTTTTCAGTAATAAGGAAATAAAAGCAAAACAATAATAAGACATAATAATAATAATATTTATAAGTATATATAGTACAGTAATTACTGCATCCAGGCATGGAACATTATTAAGGTATTCAGCTTACTGATGAAGCTGATTTTGCATGATTCTTTTAGTTTTTTTTTTATTATTATTTGTATCCACATAATTAAATGCTTGGGATTAAAGAGTCTACTAAATAAATTAAATATAATTGAACATTTACAATTACATACATAAGGATGCAAGGAGAATCCTGCTCAGCGTCTAAGAAACTTTTTCAACCTTTCAAAACTACTTATTTTTTTTAAAGACAATATAATTAAACTTAAAAGAAACTAGATGCTTGGAAAACATAAATCAAATGAAAATAGTATCTTTGGAAATTGGGTGAAGTGCCTCTTTAAAATGTAATATGCTAAAAATGTAATGCTAAAATGCTAGGTTTCACCTGACTCACACTAGGGCTTTTTAAATGGCCAAAAAGTAAAAGGGTGACAGAAAATTGAGTGGAGAAGAGAGAGTTGTCACATAACCATTTAAGAACATGGGATGTTGCATATTACAGCCCCACCCAGGCTGGGAGACTTCCACACCGCAACTCTGAAGTAGAACAAAGCATCAGAAAAAGCAACTGACACAAAGCCTACATAATACATATGCTCAGGAAGGGTTTTGCAAATGAGCAGGACAAATAGATTGCAAAAGCGGAACAGAAAAGAACAGGGAGGATCTTGCTTGTTAATCATATTTACCCGCACAACGAGGTTGTAGTTTTGAAAGCCTGCCCAGGTGTAGTAAAACTGGATCCAGCTTCGATGTTTAAATATTTCAGAGGTGATGGAGCTGTTCAGTTCATCCACATACAAGTCAAACTCCCAGCTGTCCTTGTAGATTTTTGCACCAGCTGGAGGATTGGTGATGGCCTCATACCTATAACAGATAGATGACTTTATTGATGCCCGGAGGGAGATTAAGTCGTCAGGTACATGAACATACAATAAAAAATACAATAGAGATAATAAAATGCAATAAAATATAACAATACTGAAGTAGTAGCAGTGGACATCCAATACAAGTTTAGAAAGGTAGGGGGACATGATAGCAGTATGACGGTATATAATATTATTATAATAGTGATGTATGGTCATAATAATAATAATGATAACAATAATAATAATAATAATAATAATAGAGAATGCAATTTCTGAAGAAATTGCGGTGTGAATGCTGACTGCTGAAAGGCTGATGCCAAACTGGATAGCTGAAGTTGAATGAAGCCTGAAATGTATGAAGTATGTGGCATAATTTAAGACTTATTGAATGAAAGGCTTACCCTAACCTGGATTACTGAATGATAAAGATGAATGATACCTAAAATGAATGAGGAATGTGGAATATTTTAAGGTTTTTGAATTATTATGAAGAAGCAGTTGAAGAAGTATGAATAGATGGAAAAGTGGAAAAGACTATAACTTACATGAATGGGATTAAAAAGTTAAATAAATACCTATACCTATGTTACTGCATTAAAAAAGTCCTATTTAAAATTTTGAATGAGTAAATAAGACTTTAAAAATGCTTGACAAAGTTGGAAGGGATTTGCGTACTGTCTCTGTGTGTGTGTGTGTGTGTGTGTGTGTGTGTCAGACGCCGCCTTAAATTAGTTTGTAAATATATCTAAAAAGTTATTTGAATAAGAAGTCATTCTTTAAACTGATGTTCTGGTCATGATGGTAAAAGTTAGTGTGTGTGTGTGTGTGTGTGTGTGTGTGTGTGTGTGTGTGTGTGTGTGTTTATGTCTGTGTGTGTGTGTGTGTGTGTGTGTGAGCTCTGCTCTGGTATTTCCTCTTGTAAGTGAACACACAGTCAGACTGCAGTAATGACATCGTCTCAATCAGCTGTGTGTGAAAACCTTCAGTCACTGGTTACCATGGTGACTGCATGCACTATTGTCTCTGACAGATGAATTCACAGAGATTCAGCTGAGGCTCACCTTTCAAACTACTGCCTCCTGTGGCCAAACTACAAGTCCTCAAAGTGATGATACCATCAGACAGAAAAGAGTCTAATGAACACAGTGATGTAGATTTTATGTGTGTGGGGCTGAAAATGTGGTCATGAGAGCAGTTTGAAAAAGAAGTATTCTTCAGCTTTTTCCAACTTCTCAGGTCTGATTTATAATGGGAGTAGATGGGGCAGTTGGTTGGTGCTCCTCTCGCTTGGAGGGAGGGGTCTGGAGCCAGTTTGCTTAGTCCGTTTGCTTAGCTAAACACATCTTTGCGAGAACACCACAAATGTTCCTATAATATGATGTAAATGTAAAATGATCTATGTAGAGTAAACCTTGTGGGAATGAGAGCGAGTTGAAGAGAGACTTTTCACAAGATTTTCACAGCAAGATTTTCACAGCTCCTCTCCACTCTAGTCTGATGATGTCACCCACTCTAGTTTTGAAGATTTTGCCAAAACTTGACCTCAAACAAAGTTGAATATTTTGAAAAGTTTGAATTGGATTTGAAAAGTTGAATGATATCCTGAATCCCTGAAAGATGTGGAACATTTTGATGTTTGAATGGGATTTGTAGCTGAAAGTATGAATGAATGGTGAAATGCTGAAAAAGTGTGAAAAAGTGAGAAAATGTGAACATTTTGAACATTCCGTCCATTCATTTGAATGTGAAACAAATCCTGGAAAACCTGGAATATCTTGGAAAGTTTGAACGTTAGGAATGAGAAAAATAGACGCCGGAATGTCCTAATTGAGCTGAACGTTTTGATGTTTGAATGGACGTTTCTACGATGAAAAATGTGCAAGGAGATAGGTGCCAAAAAAAGCGACGGAAGAATAATTAATAATATGAAATATGTCTGTATAATGCTATGCTGTTATATATAATATCATTTCTATATTTAATATATAATACACTATGTTTGAAAGGGTAGTAATAGCTTATAGATCTCTATATGTGCAGTTGCAGAGATAATTTCAGTTTATTACAATTTGGATCTTTCTTGTAGTTTGGCCATCACTGCTATGTTAATAATGACACTGTACTCACAGAGTAAACTGAACTTTAGCTTTTTGCCTCTGTGACTGTTGCTATGTCTGTCAACGATTTGCATCTTCACATGACACTTCAATAATTACAGTGGAAAATTTCCTATGCAAATGCAGTAAGGTAGCCAAGCACAAGAACTCTAAGCCACATCATCAGTGGCGCCCAGTGAGGCACACAATCTGTCATGCATTTAAAATAAACAACAAACAGACTGCAAAACTGTACGCACATGAGTGGTAGCCTATATTAATAAATACTATATTCATACCTGTTAAACAAGTGCAGCAGCAGCCTTTCAAACCACTTGGCCTAATGAGGTTAACTAATAATTCAACAAAGTTAAGAATTGAGTTGGAATAGTAATAATACTTATATGTAGGCTCTATGTAAATTACTTTTTCATAATAAGGGCTGGGGTTATATTAAAGTCAGAGGGTTTTGAAACTTATTGATTTTAATTATTGATTTAAAAAATTATTGATTTTATGTATATGTTGTGTGTGTGTACATATATATATAGTTTTAATAGAAATTAAAAATAAAAAAAAAAAAAAACTTTTTAACTTTTTAACTTTAAGCCACCCCAAAATGATCACAGATCCATCCTGGCCATTCCACTGAAAATTTTCTGGGTCCGACACCGATACAAAAGCAGCTTCTCTTTTTTATCATCTGTAGCTCAGTAACTTTGTGAGTTGCTTCTGAAAACACAAAACCAGGGTTACAACCAGGGTATAATTTGGATCTCAATAATTCTGATTCTGCAGAAATGGGAATTTTAAGTACACGCTTATTTATATGAAAATATAATTATTTTATTCTTTTAAAAAAACCTTTAAAACATTAACGTTAATTCATATTCAAAATCCACTTCACACAGTTTATGGAAACTATAAATAAATTTCACATGGTTTATTTAGTTGATTTTATTAATAAAATGATTTTAAAAAAATCTCATTCACTGCACTGTAACTGAAAACTGCTGAAAAATCAAAGATAAAACACACACACAGACACACACAGTGCTTGAGGCCTTTCCAACCTGTGAGCGGGGTCTCCCAGAGCGAGGCCGAGGTCCAGCACGGCGCCTGGCTTAGGCGTCCACGTCATGATGCCAGGTGTGAGCTTATTGATGAGCGCGTTGAGGCTCTCTGCAGTGTTTTTAACATTTGTCTCCTTAATGTATCTGCACACAGTGGTAAAAATAGGCATCTTTATAAGGAGCCAAGGACACTGATATTTGTTTATACATACTTAGTCTTAAACCAAGCTGAACAAAAGCCAAACATATCAGCTGCTTTACCCATGAGATAAAAGGGCCATTCAAAGCCATTTCCTCTTGGCTGTAAAATATTTATCATCCGCTGTACAGATCATGGTCAGCTGCTGTGTATAAACTCTACCTGTCTGATGGATGAGCCTCCACAAAATAGCCAGCGAATGGGCAGTAGATCCTCGGCTGCAGGGATTTCACCAGCTGAGCTTTGTAATTCAGCAGCTTCTTCCTTTCATTCTTGATAAAGTCTGCCTTCCAGGACTCTGCATACAGACAATCACTGTGCTGATTTCAGTTTCACTTTGAACACATGATTAACCATTTGGAGAAAGAGAACATGGAGCAAAGTATATCGATGTTATCAGCCACGCTGTATTTCTTGGAACCTAAAAGATATAAAATTGTGTTATATATATTGCTCTATATTGCTCTCTGGCTTTAAATAATTATGCTTTTATATAGAATTAAACCTGCCCCGAAGATGTGCTTGCAAACTGAAGTTTAAACATGCAAAAACAAAAAAAAAGACATTAGGTTATGACGTTCTCCATCAGTAGTTTCAGTTATAGTAAAAGGACCAAAGTGGACAGACTAGACCACAGGCTCAGTCACCACTGCATTGCCTCATCCGGCATTAGTGACTTAACAGACATTTATTTCAATGAAAATCTTTGAGATTATAGGTTGAGATGAGGTTATAGTGTGAGATTCTCAGCTACTGAGGGGGGACTCACCACTGTACTTCCCTCCATAGAAGGTCATGGGGAATCCAGAGGCCCCCCCAGCAAAGTCACTCAACATTAGGTCCACATTCTGCGGTAGCCTGCCCTCGTTGGGGCAGGTGCAGTCCACGGTGTTCAGGATCATGTGACCTACCATCAAAACGTCTTTAAACAATCCAATCCAATTTTACTTTAACAGTTAGTGATGGTATTTAAAGTGTGAAAAGCATTGAAAAGCATGCACCTTTATATTCAACAATGATGCAGGTGTCCATTTCAGGATGTACACCATCCAACAGGATCATGAATCTCAAGTGTTCATCAACCTGATTCAAGTAAGTACTGAGTGATTGTGGTATTGTGGTATTTCATTTCATAATGGTGTTATTCTTAATTATTGCATTTTTTTGTCACTGTCCTGTCATTGGACCTGATGTGAGCAGTAGCAACTTACATCTTGCCAGATACCAAAAGGAACAATGTTGATGTTGGTTAGCTTGACTTGGCTCTGCTCCAAATACCTGTTGAAAGCAGGGCAAGTGAAGAATGAAACAAATGTTCCTTTGACCAGATCATCACGTAATGTAAGGGGCGTATCGTATTGAACTGAGCTCAGTTAAATCACTTACCAAAAGACAGGTCTGTTTGGTATGTCGCCAACATAAATGGGGACGTCTGGCCTCCTCTCTGACAGGACTTTCAGTGTTGGGTAACTGAAAAAGATGCAGGACAGGTCAGGTTCCCATGTGCCATTATACACATTTTTTTACAAACTGTCTGGACATCCAGATCCTTTGAGTTCATTTCAAGTTAAAATAATTAGAAATTCCCAATCTTTTGATTTGTGTTGGGAAAATGAGAAAAGGAGGATGAAGCAGTGCATCATCAGGGCACGGCCATCAAAAAAAAAAGCTTAGATGTGGATGGCAGGTAAGTGTAAGTGTTACATGTGCTGACTTACCTCACCACAAGGTTCTAGTAAAAAAAATAGCTTCTGTTCAAACATAGCCCAGCCATAAATTTTCTTAGACTGATCTCACATCAAAAGACAACAGTAAACTAATTCACTGAAATGCAATCTCTGTCACTGTGCATGTTTCCTTTATATTGTGCTGATGACGTTCAGCTGGGACATTTACTGTGCTGGACGTTAGAGTGAGCTTAGCTGTTGTGACTTTTATGTAACAGTGACCTGAGCACTGATCCAGACCACAGACCACATGGTTAAAATGTAAAAGTCAGAGGGGTGAAAAGATGTCACTGAGGTGGACAGAGGTTTTACTTGAGCTTACCTGAGGTGGTCAGAGTGCATGTGGCTTATGTAGATGAGATCCGCCATGCACAGTCTGTCCATGGAGTCTGCAGGAGGCTCGTGGAGAAGCCACCAGCCTCTGGCAAATGCGGGGCCCTTCAGCCAAGGGTCAAACAAGAACCGCTTCTGTGCCAGCTGCAGCTCCATGCAGGCGTGGGTGAGGTATGTCACCTTGGAGGGGAGTTCAGTTTTACAGTTGGCAAATGACACATTATTATGATGATTCAGTTTAGTCACAATGGACAGATATGACAAAATAAAAAAAAAAAATTGAAAAAAGGCAAATACACCAAGCCTGTGAATAGAGGCGTGAATACTGTCCAAGGATGCATAAAATCATCGCTTCTGATGTGGAGGATTTCTCATAAAAAATTATGTGCCAGTGTTTGTCTTTAAATGTGATATAGCTAATGGATTGGCTATGTCATAATGCTCTATAATGATAAACCTTTATTTTATTGTATATATATATATATATATATATATATATATATATATATATATATATATATATATACAACTTAATAGAAATGCACAATATACAGTTTTAATAATTGTGTTTAGATTTTGCTGCAATATTTAAATGAAATGAGGTGTCAAAATGTAACCTTTGACTCTTTCTAAACTCCGTATTTTCATAGAATTTCATGTAAGATTTGCAGATTCTTGACATGTATTATGGTGTGAAAAGAAGGCTGTGTGAACAACAGAGTACGTACTTTGACTTCTCCTTCCTGGAGCTCCTGAGGGTCTCTGGGGTCAGCCAGCCAGGGGTCGATGGGCGTCAACTCCACCAACTGAAGCCCCCCATCGTCCAAGATCTCTACTTCTGTGTGACGTTACATACATGCATCCATACAGACATTATTTTGAATGTTTTAATTTGATTAAATAACAGCCTTTTCTTTGGACTGACAGGATTTCTCTATTTAAATCTGTATTAATGGATGTTAGGCTCCTAGGGGGCATTGGGAACAAGCTGTGCACTCATTGAAATATTGTGAAGTTGACATGGCAAAGGAGTTAGAGAGCATTCATTTATTTATTTCATGTAAGTCCAATATTCACTCTCCTTTTAGCTCCATTTTGTTCGCTGCCAACTCCTGAAGAATACATCTCGTCTCTAATTTTCACTGTGTGGTTTTTGGTGCTGGGCAGGTAGCGTACAGTGGGTTCATCTGAGCTGTTTGTGCTGAAAACATCTGCCTACTGCTGCTGGAGATCACAGGGCAGTGAGACTGAGCCAATACAATAACATATACAAGCAGGATTATGAGTTCAAATGCAGTTAAGTCTTATTACAGCTAATTAAAACACACCCAATCATTCTTGACAAAGACGGTTAGATCAGTTTGGTGGAAATACACTGAACTTTACCTCTGTAAAAAGTTGTATTTATTCTATTGTTTCCTTTCATGTGAATAAGTTAAAGATAAACTGCTTGGGGTGGCACCTCACAGCAAGCAGGTCCTGGGTTCAATCCCTGGTTGAGGCAGGCCCTTCAGTGTAGAGTTTGCATGTTCTCTCCCTCTCTCTCCCTGTGTCTGTGTGTGTTCTCTCTGGGTACTCCACCTTCCTCCCACAATCCAAAGACATGCAGGTTAATTGGCGACTCTAAATTGCCCCTAGGTATGAATGTGAATGAATGTGAATGGTTGTTTGGCCCCCTAATATCAGCCCTGTGACTGACTGGCGTCCAGTCCAGGGTGTACCCCCTGCCTCTTGCCCAGAGATAGCTGGGACAGGCTCCAGCACCCCTGCGACCCTGTGTCTGCTCAGGATAAGCGGGTTTAGAAGATGGATGGATAATATTCAGTTGCCAATGTAAAGTTGAATTTACATAAATAGTATGTTGAGATAAATAAGGTACTAAAATGTATAAATAGTTTCTAGTTAAAATGTGTGCCTTTAAAAATATATTTCATGGGTTTTTAATGTTTTTAAAAAAAGTTAAAAAGTAATTTGAGTAGTTTGAGAGTTCATGACCTTAAAAATTACACTTCCGGGTGAACCTGAGCTTGAGGAAGAGAGGGAAAAAAATGTGTTAATGGTGTAGAGTTGTGAGCCGTGTGTTTTTATGTTTAGTACATGATTTACTGTGAACTGTTATTGGACAAGTGCTGTGAGTTGTGCTGTGAGAGGAGTTGGGACTCGTCATCGTGGTTGAAGTATTTTTTTTGTGCTTAATGTACACGACGGGAGTTCAGCTAAGTTAGTTAGCTGGAGCGAGGCTAATGTAGGCTAACCACCTGCCCGGACGGGAGGAGCTTCATCGGACCGTCGCACGGAGAGTTTCACTGTCGGAGGACGCTTCGCTGCTGCTGTTCATCGCTGTGAGCTGCTGCGACGAGGGAGAGATTCATCAGCTACGGCTTAGTCCTGCAGACTTCAGACACACAGAGGTACTGTTGTTAAAGTTTCCATCACGAGCTCCAACTTAAAGGGCGCCAACGAGACAGTGCAAGCCTGCAAAACTAATAGACTAAACTAAGAGTGCACTCAGGTTGAACAATTTGGACTATAAAAACAACAATACCCGGGTTTATTTTATTTTATCTTGTTTTGCTCTTTCAAATCAAAAGAATGTGTTTGCTTTGAATATCTTTAATACATTTTCAAAAACCGGATATACTGTGTTGGCATTATTGAGTTGTGTTTTATTATTGAAGTTTGAAAATCAGTAGTATTTAAAGGGTCACAAGTCAAAGTAATATCCTATTAGCCTCTAAGTAGTTTAAGAGTGAGAGTCATTTTAGACTTAGACAGACTTTATTGTCATTAAGATATACAGTGTATACACAGAACGAAATGTCGTTGCATTTGCTCGCTACAGTATAAAAAAAAGAATATAGACAGTGAAAATCAGGATATAGGCAGTAAAAAATATAAATATACAACATAAACAGTAATAGAATATAGACAGTAAATATTGACAGTGCAAATGGCAAAATGCAGTACGGTACGGTTTAAAAAGTGTCAGTAGAGTAGTGCAGTCTATGGATTTAAGAGTTTAAGAGTCTGATGGAGGCTGATGGCCTGGGGGAAAAAACTATTCCGGAATCTGTTGGTTCTGCACCGGATGCTGCAGAATCTTCTTCCGGAGGGTAGAAGTGGAAAAAAGTCCATGTTGGGTTTGTGAGGCGTCCTTGATGATGTTTCTGGCCCGGAGACACACAGCGCTGAGGGGCAATGTCCTGCACAGAAGGAAGGGAGCTCCTGATGATTTTCTCAGCTGTCCTCACCACTCTCCTCACATTCCTCCAGTCAGCAGCAGTGCATCCTCCGCACAACACACAGAGATGCAGCTGGTGAGGATGCTCTCTACAGTACTCCTGTAGAACGTAGTGAGGATGGGCGGGGGCAGGTGGGCTCTCTTCATCCGTCTCAGGAAGTGCAGGCGCTGCTGTGCCCTCTTAACCAGAGATGGAGATGATGTGGTTCTTCACCAGTCTCTCGAAGCACTTCATCATGATGGGGGTGAGTGCAACAGGCCGGTAATCATTTAGTGAGTTGATATGAGTCTTTTTGGGCACTGGAATGGTTGCGGTCTTGAAGCACGGTGGGACTTTGGCTTGGCTCAGTGAGGTGTTGAAGATGTCCGTTAGGACACAAGCCAGCTGATCAGCACATTCCCTGAGCACTCGTCCAGGAATGTTGTCAGGGCCCGGGGCCTTGCTGGGTCTTGACTCTTTTCAGGGTTCTCCGCACATCAGCTGAGGCAAGACACAGTGCTGTTTCTTCCTGCCGAGGGACTCCACAGGGGAGTACTATTTAGTGCCTCAAACCTTCCAAAGAAGTTGTTCAGGTCATTGAGGAAGTCAGTGTCATTTCCACACATGCAGGAGGGGCTGTCTTGTAGCTAGTGATAGTCCGTAAGCCATGCCACATTCTCCTGGTGTTTGTAGGGTCATTGAAAAAGTCTTGTACTTTCTGACTGTAAGTATGTTTAGCAAGTCTGATGGTACGGTTTAAGTTGGCTCTGGTTGTCTTCAGTGCCTCCTTATCACCAGACTTAAAGGCTGAGTTCCGAGCCTTCAGCACTCTGCGTACTTCCTCAGACATCCAAGAGGTTTTTGGTTGGCCCTGGTGGTGATGTTGTTTATGACACTGACATCCTCCATGCATTTGTTGATGTAGGCTGACACAGACATGGTCATACTCATCAATGTCAGTTTGGTTGTTGTATGTTGCAGTCTCTTTGAACATGTCCCAGTCCGTGCACTCAAAACAGTCCTGCAGTGCCTCCATGGCCCCCTCAGACCAACTTTCTCACCTGCCTAACGGTGGGTTTTTCCCAGATCAGCAGGGGCTTGTATGCTGGATTAGCATAACAGATAGATGGTCAGATGAGCCGATATGTGGGGGCAGGGGCTGCTTTGAATGCATCCTTAACATTAGTGTAGGCTTTGTCTAAAGTGTTCATTCCCCTGGTTGCAAAGTCCACATGCTAGTGAAAGTGAGGGAGGACAGTTTTCATATTTGCTTAGTTGAAGTTGCCAGCAACAACAAAAACTCCCTCCGTGTGGGCAGTTTGCAGCTCACTGATAGTCACTCATAGCCTCCTTGGTGTTTGCGCTGGTGGGCACGTACACAGCAGTGATGATAACAGCAGTATACTCCCTGGGCAGGTAGAACGGTCTGCAGTTCAGTCAAGAGCTCAATGTCCGGTGAGTAGTGACTGTAGACAGATCTAGCATTATTACACCAGTTGTTGATGTAAATACACAAGCCGCCACCTCTGGATTTACCGCTGAGTGTGCTGCTCCTGTCTGCGCGGAATGTAGCTAGCCCCTTGATGCTAACAGCGTTGTCCGGAATTGATGAGTTTAGCCAGGTTTCTGTCAGAATGATGGCACAGCAGTTCCTTAACTCCCGTTTAGATGTTAGGTCCAGCTGGAGATGGTCTATTTTAGTCTCTAGGGAGGAGCGGACGTTGGAGAGGAAGATGGATGGAAGCGGCGTTTTGTAGGGTTTAGCTTTGGAAGCTTAGCCGTTAGCCCTCCTTGACAGCCCCACTTCCGCCTTCGGTCACACTGCCTCCGCTTGCCCCTGCTGTCGGCCATTGCTGCTTGACGAATTCACTGCTCCACAGGCTGGTGGGTCTAGCCGGCGTAGCGCTCCGAGGCTACGTAAATACTCCAGAGTTGTCGTGTCTACACAAGCTGAAGTTGCTGGATGGTCGCAAATCAAGCAGCTGCTGCTGGCGTTCGTACACTGTACTCTGCTGAGTACTGACTAGATTCAAGGTCCTAGATGGCGTGTTTCGGTAAAAATGTCCATAACTGTCGCGTGCCAATGCCAGCCGGACAGGGCACCGCCATCTTGAGTCATGCATTACCCTAGACAGTTATTTACTTGTAAGATGTCTCTTTCACCATATGAACTTATTGAAGAACAATTAGGATTTCATCTTACTGTATAAGGTGGGTTTCTTAATATACGAGCCGATGGTGAAAAGGGTTACACCTCTTATTGTTATTATTGCTTATTTAGTCATATATACACTGCTCAAAAAAAAATAAAGGGAACACTTAAACAACACAATCACAATGTAACTCCAAGTCAATCACACTTATGTGAGAATCAAACTGTCCACTTAGGAAGCAACACTGATTGACAATCAATTTCACATGCTGTTGTGCAAATGGAATAGACAACAGGTGGAAATTATAGGCAATTAGCAAGACACCCCCAATAAAGGAGTGGTTCTGCAGGTGGTGACCACAGACCACTTCTCAGTTCCTATGCTTTCTGGCTGATGTTTTGGTCACTTTTGAATGCTGGCGGTGCTTTCACTCTAGTGGTAGCATGATGAGACGGAGTCTACAACCCACACAAGTGGCTCAGGTAGTGCAGCTCATCCAGGATGGCACATCAATGCGAGCTGTGGCAAGAAGGTTTGCTGTGTTTGTCAGTGTAGTGTCCAGAGCATGGAGGCACTACCAGGTGACAGGCCAGTACATCAGGAGACGTGGAGGAGGCCGTAGGAGGGCAACAACCCAGCAGCAGGACCGCTACCTACGCCTGTTGCTCCTTGCATTTGTGCAAGGAGGAACAGGAGGAGCATACTGCCAGAGCCCTGCAAAATGACCTCCAGCAGGCCACAAATGTGCATGTGTCTGCTCAAACGGTCAGAAACAGACTCCTATGAGGGTGGTATGAGGGCCCTGACGTCCACGTCCATTGTGCTTACAGCCCAACACCGTGCAGGACGCGTTTGGCATTTGCCAGAGAACACCAAGATTGGCAAATTCGCCACTGGTGCCCTGTGCTCTTCACAGATGAAAGCAGGTTCACACTGAGCACATGTGACAGACGTGACAGAGTCTGGAGACGCCGTGGAGAAACGTTCTGCTGCCTGCAACATCCTCCAGCATGACCGGTTTGGCAGTGGGTCAGTAATGGTGTGGGGTGGCATTTCTTTGGGGGGCCGCACAGCCCTCCATATGCTCGCCAGAGGTAGCCTGACTGCCATTAGGTACCGAGATGAGATCCTTCAGACCCCTTGTGAGACCATATGCTGAGTGTGTCAGCAGTTCCTGCAAGACGAAGGCATTGATGCTGGCCCGCCCGTTCCCCAGACCTGAATCCAATTGAGCACATCTGGGACATCATGTCTCGCTCCATCCACCAACGCCACGTTGCACCACAGACTGTCCAGGAGTTGGCGGATGCTTTAGTCCAGGTCTGGGAGGAGATCCCTCAGGAGACCATCCGCCACCTCATCAGGAGCATGCCCAGGCGTTGTAGGGAGGTCATACAGGCACGTGGAGGCCACACACACTACTGAGCCTCATTTTGACTTGTTTTAAGGACATTACATCAAAGTTGGATCAGCCTGTAGTGTGTTTTTCCACTTTAATTTTGAGTGTGACTCCAAATCCAGCCCTCCATGGGTTAATAAATTTGATTTTCATTGATAATTTTTGTGTGATTTTGTTGTCAGCACATTCAACTAAGTAAAGTAGTTATTTAATAATTATTTAAGTAGTATTTAATAAGAATATTTCATTCATTCAGATCTACAGGATGTTTTATTTTAGTGTTCCCTTTATTTTTTTTAGCAGTGTATTAAATGCTGTAGACGTTACAGAGAAAGAAGGATTCGAAACCAACTTTATGAAGATTTAAGGTCATTGTGTTTCATTTGCAATTTAATGGCTGACATTCCTGATGAATCAAATCAAGGCTGTGCGCCATTTCAGCAACAAACTTTGCAACTGCCAGATGACTAGCTTATTACCGTTCTCTTTGGGTGAAACTCTGTAGTTAAAAAGTGAAGATTAAAAGGAAAATGCAAACAACAATGGGAGAAAGATGAGCGAGAAAAGTCGAGGAGACAGCACATTAGATCCAATTAGATTATATAGACCGTTATGTCACGGGAGGTCATTTGTTCTTGTGCGATTTGTACTAATTGTACTTGTCATCCTTCGGTTCGCCAACGTTTCCGTAGGTGGTCACCTCAAGAGGATTGTCAACAACACACACAACAACAGCCACAGTTAGAGATGATCGCGGGCTGGCTAATGACCTTTAAATTACTGATGTGTTCACGATCATGAGTCATAAAGATAATTGTGCGTGTGTGTGCGTGTACGTCTCGGTATTGTCAGACTGACGAAAATGTTTTCTTCATTTGTTGGCTGCACGTTCTGATGTGTTGACATTTATTTTTCTTAGAAGCAAAACACTGTGGGTGTTGTTAGGTTATTTAGTATTGCTTGGGACATTCTATACAGGCACACATAGTTTAGATAGAGGGGTGCCTGACTAAGAGATTAAGGTAAGAAGTGATACAAGCATTAATCCCAAGAAAAAGCGGTGCGAAGGATTAAATAGAAAGAGAGGGCAAGTCAGGACACAAAAATGAGCTCAAGTCTAACACTGCAACATAGAAGGTAGCAAATAGAAAGAGTGAGGATGATTCTCACACACACAGAAAAACAAAAATCACTTCATATAAGGGGGGGACACAGACGTCATAGAATTACGCACTCATAAGATAAGGAAAGTAGGCAAAACGGACAGGGAGGATGTTCTCTCAACAGCATGTTGTCACCGAGGATTGGGTAGATCGCGTGCCAAGAGGCTTGGATAAGCCTGTGCACCAAGAAAGAAAGTCTAAACCACGGTGTCTCCCCAACTATAGAGCCAATAGAATCAACACATTTCATACCACGTTTGCATAATTTGACATATTTGATCAATGTCAACTGTAATTCACACATCCTTTTCTGGGCGGTTGTTTGCAGACTAACAGCATTCCGCTGACTGTGAATTTCACAAACAGAAAAAGTCCTTGTAAGCTCTTTAATGATCCAATTTGAATAAATATGTAAACAGTACGTTGTTGTCTGTCTTCTCTCAAATCTACGAACACCACACTGTGAAGAGATGGGATGTGCAGAGGTTGCAGAGGTTATCCAAACTCTGCACATTTCTACATGTTTATTTAAACACCGTTTTTTTGTTTGTTTGTTTTTTGAGAATGAGAATAATTTTTTTTGAAAGTATACTTTAATAAAGTTTTATGGTTTGCATTATGCCTTTTTTTCCCTGGTGTTTTTCTGCGTTGTGTTCCTTGTATTGTCTTGTGTTGAGTATGTTCCTTGTGTTTCTTGTGTCCTCCTTGTCTGCTATTCCCTGTGTCCTGTGTTTAGTCGTTTCTGGTCTCTGTCCTGTCTTTAAGTTTCTTCAGTTCTGCTCACTTCCTGTCTTATTTTGAATTCCCTCCTCTCCACACGTCTGCCATTTGACTTCCTGCCCTTGTGTGTTTCCCTCCTCTGTGATTATTCTGCTCCGCCCATATTAGTTTCACCTGTCCCCTGTTAGTCTCCTCACCTGTTTCCACCTCCCTGTCCCCCACAGTGTATATATGCCGGTCCCTTTCCTTTGTTCCTTGTTGTGTCGTTAATGTCATCATCCCTTGTGTGGTCTGCCCAGTTTCTGTGTTCCTGTGTCCTGAGTACCTGTGTTCCCATCATAAGAAATAAATTAAAGTCTACTCTGCTGCTGCCTCAACTGCATTCCTGGGTCCAAACTTCACTTTGCCCTGCACCAAGACCCTGACAGAATGACATGACCAAGGTGGACCCAGCCGACGTGATCAGCACCCGGGAACATGGGGAAGGTACCTTTCAGATGGTCACTGGCCTTGTTGCTATGTACCCTGCCTTTGATTGCCAGGGCAAGAAAAAAGCACTGAAGCTGGCCATCGACGGTTTGGCCAGTGATCCTTGGCTAATAAAGAGGGTGCCAGGTTTGTTAAAAGAACTGTTGACTGCACTGGGCTCTCTGCCAGCCAAACTCCAACTGGCTCACCTTCCACAGTCACTCCAGCCTGAACCTCGGCCTGCTAGCCTCCAGCCTGAACCCCGCTGATGGCCCACCTGGGGTCACGTTCCTGGTCCAGCCTCGAGAGGGGCTCTGGACTTCCAAGAGGTCCCGCCGCCTGGGACACCTCGGCTGCCTGAGGTGTCCCAGCATCATTGTCGGTCTCCTGAGGGGACCCACCTTTGCTGCCAGGTTCCTGTGGGGTCTCTCTGCCTGCCTCCCGAGGGGATCCGCCTCCTCCTGCCTCCCGAGGGTTTCTATCTTCGCCGTTGGCCCCCCAGAGGGTTCCAGCCTTTGCCTCCGGGGTTCAGCCTCCACCATCGGCCTCCTGAAAGGTGAGAGGGGCTTCGGCTTCGTCTTCGCCACCGGCCTCCAGAGAGGTTCAGCCTCTGCCGTTGGCCTCCTGAGGGGTTCAGCCTCCGCCAACTTCACTGCCGCCGGCTGCCCGAAAGGTTCCGCCTCAGTCAGTTCCCCGGAGGGTTCTGCCTACGCCATCAGCTGCCAGCTGAGGGCTTCGGCCCCCATTGCTGGCCCCCTGACTGTTCCCGCTCCTGCCTCAGGGCTTGTTCCTGCCTCGTGCCTGTTGGGCAACCTGCCTATCCTCCAGGACACCCCGCCAGAGGGCTCCTGCTCTGACTCTGCCCCAGCCCTTCGTTTTTTCGTGGACACTTGCTCCCGAATCCCTCCTCCAGATCCCCTCCGCCCACCCTGAATCCCTCCTCCAGATCCCCTCCGCCCACCCTGAATCCCTCCTCCAGATCCCCTCCCCTTCGCCCACCCTTCTGGTCTCCTGTCTTTGAGTTTCTTCTCCAGTTCTGCTCACTTGCCTTCCTGCCCTTGTGTGTTTCCCTCCTCTGTGATGATTCTGCTCCGCCCATATTAGTTTCACCTGTCCCGTTAGTCTCACCTGTTTCCACTTCCCTATCTCCCAGAGTGTATATATACCAGTCTCTTTCCTTTGTTCCTTGTCGTGTCGTTAATGTCCTGCCCAGTTTCTGTGTTCCTGTGTCCTGAGTACCTGCCTGCCTTGTTCCTGCCAGTCTGTTCCTGCCCGTCTTGTTCCTGCCGTGTGTTCCCGTCGTAGAAGAAATAAAATAAAGTCACTACATCTACTCTGCCTGCCTCAACTGCATTCCTGGGTCCAAACTTCACTTCGCCCTGCACCACGACCCTGACATAGAGATAACTTCCAAAGTCATAAACTGAATTTCTGCCTTACAAAAGAAGTCAAAAGATTCCAGAGCTGTTCAGGGACTTGTTGATTCCTGTACTAGTTCCTTCATGCAACAGATTGACAACACTGACTCATCTTATTGCAGTATATTATGCAATATATTATAAATATAAGGGCCACTTCTGTCGGATCAGTTCTCTTCATTTCCAGTGCAACAAGATGTTTTCACAACCTTCCACAGCTGCTCTGAGTCCTTATCTGAATGTGTGGAGATCTCTGTAAGGCTGGAGGGAGCCCGATTGCTCGTGTCACTAAAGGGATGGCTTTATGACAGCAGCAGATGGCACAGCGCTGCAGTCGCACATGCAAACAGTGCTATATATCTCTCCTGTTGGTTACGCAAAGCCAGCAGCACAATAGCTGTGGTGGGGTAGAATAAAAGGCCAATATTTGTTTAAGTTTTAGGTGTCTGCTAACTGTCTGTCCCTGTTTAATAAACCTCCTAGGTCGTGCTCATCCACTGTTTCAGACCCGTATGACCTCAACAGCCGTACGAAAACTTGTGCAAAACCTCCCAGAGACGGCGGCCTCTGTGTCCTTGTGCTGACTACTGCGGCAGCATCATATGGTGAAGCAGCTGCTCTGGGAAAGGTGCGTAGCTAATGTAGGTGAATTGGGCAAACTCTATTAAGACATTTTTGGCTTTTCTTTTATTTCATTATTTTTAACTCCTGATTTTTCCTTGCCTCAACAGGTTCCTCTGAGGTGAGTCTGTGTTGTCTTTGCAGCACAGCTTCTGTGTACATTTGGTGTAGTCCTTGACAGTGAGATCAAATAAATTAACATGAGGGCAGTGCTTTGTTTGCTGATGTTTGATGGTCTAGTTCATTGTCATTTTTTCAGACACATGTCTACATGTATGCACTGAAGAACAGACAGACTCAGTGACAGAAGTCTGGTGAATCAAGATGTTTACAAGACCAGACCATTACTGAAGACAGGCGAAATCCAGCTTTGGTTAATTTTTGACTCGTTGCTTAATTAAAAACTCATTGTGTTCTAGTTACCTTTTAAGCTATGTTGGAAATGTAAACCCCAACAGACCATCACCTCACAAATAAAAAATGACAATAGTAATATGTATGTGCGATGGACCACACATACAATTTTCTTTTACTTTTCCAAATGATAAATTAACCAAACACATTTCTAGCCCAAATTATTTAAAGGGGTACTCCACCAATTTAGTATTTAACCCTACTGGGGACTCATGAGACAGACATTTTTTTTTAATAGTTAAAAAGTGAAGCTACAGAGAGAAAGATATGAAATGACAAAATTGGTGGAGAGGCCCTTTAAGTTGTCTTTTTTTCCCCCTGCATCTTATGTCTCTTAAAACAAAATAATTAGCAGGAGTTAGTGGCAGAACTTACTGAGATCATCCTGTGTAAAGCTGTCTGGTGGGTTCACATATTCCATTGTAGACACATTTAACTTCCAGTTGTGTTTAGTGCATTTCACAGTCCTGTGGAAACAGAACAGTCAAAACAATTGACGAAGCATGGCGGTTGGTGAGTGCTTCCGTGTGAATAATCTCACCTGCCGTCCAGATCTTCGATGTCTTTGATGAATAACCCTCCTTGGTGTTTGCATTTGTTTTTGCATGCTCTGAGGCCATTGTTGCTCTTATAGATGATGTAGCATTTACCATCCGTTGGGTTTTTCTTGAAATTGACACCCTCGTGGAGTGAGCCTACTGCTTCAGTGTCCAGTGACAGCAGCACCTTTGCTGTTTTGCTGTTCATTTTACCTGAAGACACCAGATGGAGAAGGAGGGGGTTTTTTTGCACAGAAAAGTTAGCACAGATACATTTAGTGCAGCTGAATCATGCACACCCTTCTGAAACAATATCATATGAGGAAAAGGCTTTGATTAGATTTTTTTTTTTTTTTAATTTCCGTGCGCACACGTGGACTGAGTTATTGATTTGTGTATGGAGTTTTGAGACTCTCACTCTCAGATCCGTAAACACTTTTTTTGCCACACTGTAAAAAAAAAAAAAAATTGGCAGCTGTGGTTGCCAGAAGAATTCTGTAAAAAATACAGTAAAAATGTTTACAGAACAAACTGTATTTTTTACAGTTTAAAAATGTTGTAATTTAAAGTATAAACTGGTAAATCCAACAACCCTTTTCTGTTGAATTAGCATGACAGTGCTGCAGGGTACAAGATTTACATGTAGTTGTTGCTTAGTGTACACAGTCCCATTCAATTTCACGGAAAAATTCCAAACAAATCCTCATTAAAAGACCATCATCTAACTGAATTTTTTTGCAAATTTTACACACATGGATTTTTAATTGTTGCTGTCTTTTGCAGTATTAATGACAAATTTTACAGTAAAAACATGAAAATTTTTTAATTTGAAAAATCAAATCAAATCCTGTTCAGTGACTCCTATCTAATATCAGTCTCAAATATAACTCAAAGTATTTCTCATTGCCTGTAAGGATTATTGCTTGGTTAAATACAAACATTCTATATATTACGGGCAGATTAACTTAAATTGTCTAGCATAGAAGTGTTCAAACTGTACAGCCTGGAATGTGGAATAAAACCCCCAAAATGTCAATATAATCTTGCCTTTACAAGAGTTTAACCTCAAAGAAATGAAAAACATGCCATTTCTCAGCATACATACTCAACTTATGTATGAATTTGTACATGTATGAATTTTTAACACCCTCTAAGGGTTACTGCATTTCCTTATTATTTGAACAAAACACTTCCATATCTTCAAACATTCTCTTCAAACTGAGGTACAGGCACGTAAAAGAGGAAATACAAGAGCAATAAAACAATTGCATAAAAACAATTTTATCTAGAACTCTTGAAGCTTGACGAACTGAGAAGTTGATGAGCTGAAACAAACCTTCAAATTGAGTGGGGCACATGATCACAAGCCCTAAATCTTACTGTGTTCAGTCCATATTCAGATATCACGCCATTCATAATCTAAAAGTTCTTGTATCAAGGTAAGGACTCTTGGGTTTACGTGAAGATGGGATTTGTTTGTCTTCTCCACTTTGGTGCCCTTCTCTGGGTTGATGGAGAAAAAACACCTTAGGAAACAGAAGAAAACAGATGACTGCATTAATAATAACCACAGAACGACAAAAACTTCTCATAAATCCTATTTTTTTAATTGGAGCTACTGTCACCACTACCTTTAGTAGTGAAAAAGTAAAATGACAAGTTCCCTCACCCTGAGATTATTGCAGCTACTTTGAGTTGTTTCAGTTTAATAAAGTGAAAATGATGGATAAACCTAATCCAAAAAGACATACATCTGCAGAGACTCCAGGGTTGATGCCAGCTCTGATGGGTAGTGGATGTTGAAGCAATAATAGCTCCCAAACATAAGAAACGAAGGAGGGGATGTTGTTGTGTACAATGTTTCGATCCACACTCAACACGTACCGCCTGGAAGAATAGCAGGATCGTTCCTGTAAAAAGGGATAAAAACATAATTCAAACTAAACTAAAACAAGACTTGTCTCTCTGAAACATTTCACAAAACAAGTATATGGTTTTACATTTTCATAGTCAACCACCATCAGTACAGAAATCAATGTGCAGGTTTAGAGAGAAGAAATATTAAGGCCTTTTAATGACCTTAGGAGCAACAAAAAACATAAATGTGTCCAAACAGAACAATAAGAGAAAGAATAGGTAATTACAAAGAGAATAAAAGAAATAACTAAGAACGACAAAAATGTTAATTTACCACACACTACAATAGTGGGAGTCAAGTGAACTTGGTCCATCTGTACTTCCCCTGCCAGGCATGTGTCCTCCACATAACGGAACATCATGTCTTCCTTCTCATCAAAGTAGGACAGCAGAAGCAGCACCATCTCTTTAAGGTCTTCTGAGCTACCACTGAGCTCCCCCCTCAACACTTTAACCTTTGTTACAGCCTGTAGGAACTTTTTGTTTTTGTTCACACAAACAGTATTCGTGTAGTCCAAGAGCCGTTTTCCCTTCAGATCCACATTCCGTGTGAAAGTTTCTTTAAGCCCAATTCTAGTGAGTTCCTTAAAGTGGACTGACATGCCAAGTTCATCGAACCAAAATGGCCATTCTTCCAGGAGGTATTTTATGTTTTCTCCCTGGTTGACTTGTTTATGTTGTGTGTAGAAAGTCAACTTCATTAGACATTTGACCTCCCCTAGATTTGCATCAGTTTGTGTTTTTTCTTACCAGAGCTGAGGGGATTGATAAATTCAAATGCATCCTGGTACAAAATAAGCTTCAGGCATCCTGGATTTTCAATGAAGAACTGGTTGGACTTAAAGTTTTGTCCATCACTCAAGTCACCAAAATCTGATGGGTCTGTTTCACTAGGCTGTAGTAACACTGAATTCTTCCATAAATCATTTTCTAACAACCTGTTTATCATTTGTTTGACAGGTATGTAATAAGCAAACCTTTTCATCATTTCCTAGTGTTACTGTTTGAGGTTTTATCATCACCTCCACTGACAGCAGAAGATTGAGAAATAGTCACTTTGTACATATCATTTATGCTATCAACGGAACATGCTCTATGTTTCCTGGACATATGAGCAGTAAATGAATGTTGTAAGAACGTGTTCTTACAACCGGTTACTGGACATGCCACAGTTCTCCCCTCCACTGCATGCTCTTTTAAGTGGGAAATAAGTTCTTTCATTGTGTGAAATTGGTGCCCACACAGTGAAATAGCACATTTCAAATCTGTAAGTGTTCTTTTTTAAGCCAACTAACACCTCTACAGGGATAGCGACAAAAACCATGGCACCACAACAGCATGAAAAAAACACCAGCTAGCGAAAAGAGTTTAGCTTTAAGCATGAAACCCACTAGACTAATTAACTCCCCGGTCCAGGACTGCGAACGCTGAAGACGCCCTCGGTCAAAAACAGAAGCTAGTATTTTTCAAACAACAAACAGTGTAGAAAAGTGTTAGCTTACCCTTGCTACAGCTTGTGATTTTCCACGTCAGTTACAGCCGCTCCGCACACTGGGACACCGGCCCTACCCAATGTGGCACCCTAGGCGAGATTTTATATGGCGCCCCCCTCCATCGGCGATTTACATACGCTTACAAAAGAAACCGAATAGCATTGTTTTTACCATTGTCTTTAATTTATAAGATAACATGTCACCCAATTTACATGCTTAACAAATTAACAAAATGCTTAACAAAATAAATACAAAAAAAATCTGAAATAAAAATCTGAAATACAATATAAATACCCTTACCACAAAATAAAAATTCTGTAAATAAGTAAATAAATAATAATAATTGTTGTATTTATAATTTATTACTATCAATAACAAACAATTTAAATATCCACACAGTTTGCACACAATAACTATACATAAGCAGGAAAAACGTTAGCTAGTCAGATGTAAATAAAACAAATAATAAAAGGGTAGATTAGGCCAATGTAGACACCTACTGAGTAGGTTTAATCTTTACAAATGATCCATAACAGTAAAGAGCCTCCATGCCTGCCCAGCTACAGAAATATAAAACTGCTTATTTACTGATTAGCATAGCATGTTGAGGCTAATCGCTCAGAAGCAAGTTATCAACTTCACAGTACACTGTGCTGGATAACAGATACTTCATTTCATTACTGTATCTTTACTTTACCTCTTTCTTTCTCCCGTTTTTCCTCCTCTTCTTTTCTTTTTTTCTTCCCTGTTCATAAAGTCCTCTGGTCACATCAATAAATTGGCCCCTCCCCCCACAGAGAGCGAGCAGGTACCATCAGCCGGAGGAGGAGGGGGGGCTTATTTGGTATTATTATTTGTAGTAATTATTAATTGGGCATTGCTTTACATTTGAATCTATGTGAAGCTTTTTCCATTTTAAGAGTTAATAGTAATAACTGGTTTTAATAGAATTCTAATGAAGGTCTGTGTGTAAATACTAATAACTAAAACTGAAATTTAAAAATCTACATATTACAGAATGATTTGAAACTCTAAAATGTTTTAAAATTCATTGACTCTCAATTCACCTGTTTTTTATACCCTTCATATTAACATAATTGTACTGTATTATATATATATATATATATATATATATATATATATATATATATATATATATATATATATATATATATATAAAACATGAAATTGTAAAATATAGTAGTTTCTTTTTGTATACAAAAATGTCAAAAATCATTTTTTAAACTCTTGTGTTGTATTTTAACTATCTTATATTGTATTTTAAATTAAATTAAATTTTTCAGTGTTTAAGCGACAGTTCTCTTTCAGTTCCACAAAAAAAATATGATTATATTAACAGATTTTTACATTAACGTTAACTGCTGTGTTTGGTTCAGTGTTTTACAAAATCTTACTGTAAATGTAAATGTAAACACTGCTTCATTGTTTATTCTTTATACAGGATTTTTTTGTCATGATTTTACAGCCTTTCACTGTTAATTTCACGGACATTCTGTACAGTGCACCACATTCATGTGAAATTTCAAAGCGAGAGATGCATTTTCCCAGGACATAAAACCAAATCTTGTCATCCTGTGATTAAATAACATTTAATATCTGAGTGACCATTTTTTTATGTGTGGGTGTGCGTTCAAATCGACTACAAATGGGTTTATTTACTGCCTCTGTCAACATGCAAACAATTTTAGAATTAGTTTAAGTCTTTTGACACTACACCATGGCCTGCAAGTTCAGGATTGTAATACTTTTTTAATGAAGCTGTGACTAAATTCCAACCAGCTACAGCTAAGAAAGTGTTAATAAAGAAGCTATGTAGATACTTTACCAAGTTGTACTAAAAACTAAAAATAGTCATTATAGAATGATGCTGTTCAGAAGTATATTTCTATGTACTATAACATTGGATCACTATTACAAATGCATTCACGCCTCAGCAACATTTCAGCATGTCTTACTGTTGGTAGTTTCATCTAAAGTGCACCATATTTAATGAGATAATCTTGCGGTTATTTTATCAATTTATTCATTCACTCATTCATTCATGTAGGTCAGTGTCAAAATGTGGTGGGGCAAAAAGTACAACATTTCTAAAATGTTGCAGTCATCTCCACAAAATAGAAAAATACTCAAGCAAAGCACAAGAACCTCAAAAATGTAAGTAGATAAAAAAAAAAACTTGCACATTAAAAAAAAAGTGCTAGATCCGACTGACAAACTCTCATTTTTTGAGGTCTGAACTTTCCTGGTCTAATTAACCTCTCTAAATGCAGCAAATCATACAACAGAAGTTTTCTTTTTCATCAATTGCTAAATATCTTAAGTTCCATTTTATACAGTTTTCCTTTTTGAAGCTTGAAAACCTGGCTGTACTTGTCACATTTAAGAGCCTTTTAACCCGAGGGAACGCACCTGACTCAGCTCCAAAAAAGGTCCTGTTTAATCCAAAAAGAGTGTGTCAGGAGTTGCTGTTCACTTCACAGGGGCATCAAATGCATCAAACGTTGTAGTTGTGTAAGTTGTGTGATGTACAGACTACTGAACTATATCAAGCCTCTAAAGATGCCTGTGGTGATGTATCAGTTTCTGCAGCAGCAAAGCAAGTTAACAGAAGATAACAGAAGACTCGACTCGATGCCACACCTCCAGGGGGAACAAACCCATCCTTAGCATGCAAAATAGATGTTGGATGTGAGGTAATATGATTGCTATAAAAGGCTGCTAGTCATGAAAATGAGATTAACTGAACAAAGAGAGATTTTGTAAGTTGAGTTGACAGGTTTTTTTTCTTGTTTTTTTTTTTTTAAATAAATATTATTTTGTATTATTAAAGAAGAAGCTTCACCAGGAATAAGCAGTCATTACAAAACCAGGCAAGACTACTGTTCTGTGCAGGGCGGAAAAATACTAAAATAAGTATTTCAAGTGTTTCGAGTATTTCAGAAGAGACACTAAAAAACAGCATGGACATTTATGTGCAGGACATTTATGAGGACATCAGATTATGAGTCAGATAAATGTCAGGGTTTATTCCAGGTTTATCAGGAATAGTGTGCCATAACAAGTAAGGTTGAGAATCCCTCTCTGCCATCACTATGAAGGCCTTACAACAGGGCCACCTAGGAGCAGTAAGGTACTTTCCATCTAAAGATAGCAGGAACAGGGGTAAGGCTTTGCATGCAATAAAGGAATCAATGCATAAATACAAGCGTCAAGCAATGTAATGGCAATGTACAAGAGGTAATATGATTGCATGATGATTAAAGTAACTATGATTGAGAGTTAAGTGAAATGTGAAATGATTAATGAAGTGATTTTTGAGATTTTATAATCTTTTAATGAATCAATATGAATGATTTGATGACCGAACAAATGTATGTGTGTTGATTCTCTTGTGTTTGAACAATGACTTGTGATTTTGACAATAAGTCATCCTTGAAGCCAAAACGGGTGTATAAGAGGTGAACAGTTGTTTTGATGTTGTGTGTAAAGTGAGAAAGTTTGACTGACTTTTGACAATGAAGAATCATCCTTAGCCAAAACGAAGAAGAAAAGCGAGTAACCAATCATAAAATATTGAGCAGCGACTGTAACCAATCATAAGGTCAGATATGAAAACATAACCAAAAAAGGGGTTAAAGTGGGCATTTTTCAGACCATATCACATTCGGGGGATTAAAAAAAGAAGAAGCTTCACCAGAGAAAGAGTTTTGAGCAGTTATTCAACATCAAGAAATTTCAGATTGACTTCAACAAAGGATCGGCCGAACGAAGATTATCCATTGCCACCCAGTTGAAGAACTTCAAATCAAACTCTGGACATTCTCTCCGCTCATGCAGCAAGACTGTGAACACTGTATTATTTTGGACTTTGTACAAGGTCAAGATTTTTACCAGATTTCACAACTCGGCTGAAAAGAGGAACCGCTATGGCCAAGTGGCTCTTCTCTTTTTCTCTATTTTTGGGACATTTTCCACACAGCAACAGCCTCTGATTCAGGTCATATTATTGAACTTTTAATCATTAAATTTTAAAATTTTTAAAACTTTAACTAATTAACTTTAATTAATTTTAATTATTCAATTTCTATTATTTTAATCGTAATTTTTATGCTGTATGCTTGCCCTTGCCTATTTCTGCAATAAAACTAAAACTAAACACTGCAAGTAAAGTATAGAATGTGGACATTGGATTTTTGATTGGAAAAAGTGTTCGGGTACTGCTATTGGCTAAATTGGCTATTCAAGTGCCAGGTTGGAGGAAGCAGGGTAGACATTAGGCAGTGAGAAATAGGCGAGATTCTCCTCGACACCAGCTTAAGCTTAAATTATCCCTAAAGTAACTACTAGGTAATACCTATAGGCTATTAGGGATCGGACCCTTTTAACGGAGAGCTGGTCCAGTCCAATTCCACCTTTACAGGGGAAAACTCGGGATTCAACACTAGTTTATTATGACAACACAATAATAAAATGGTGAAATATGGTGCTCTATGTTGTGTTTGTAGACTCGTGTAATTAGATTAAAATGCGCCATCTGCAGAACTGCTGATAATATGAAAGTATAAACTAGGACTGTATCTTGTTTTGTTCAGTGTAAATACCTGCTTAGTGTCTGGTGTGGAAAAAATATATTTTGTCTGTACTGGAAATAAAGAGAATTGATCCGACCAGAGTGTCTTTTATATTTTGAATGTATTCTTGCAAGAAGGTGAGCTGTCAGACAACCGAGAGTGTGTGCTCAGCTGGATGAGGACTCACAAGTGATAACAGAAAAAGTACAGATATTTATAATGGGGTACAAACAAAGGAAAGATGGGGAGGGGAGGTGTGTAAGGTCTTGTCAACCCTTTTATAGTAGATAGTTTCAGGGTTTACATTGTCTTTTGTGCGTAAAAGGAATCCAGCAGGAAGATAGTTAATCAGTAGTGTAGTTAAGATTTAAAGCAATCTAGAGCCAACCCTGCGATAGCATGTCCTCCGTAGTGTGATAACCGCTATCAGTCAGAGGTCTCTCTTTTACAGCAGGTCAGAAGTGTACTGTCGGTCAGAGGTTTGTCTTTTAAAGGAATTTAGGTCTTGGTTGGTTAGTCTAATATAGTATAAAGGACAATTTATAAAGAAAACATAATAGTGAGGGTGGAATTTCCATTACACTGGATTCATGTATTTGAATGTGTGTGTGATGCAGTTTTATCTGTAGTTTTTGTGAAGAGAAGCTGAAGTGCAAATCAACTTCATCAGATTTGGTCTAAAGGATAAAGACGTGGGCCTGGGGCTGCGTGGCAGAATTTATTTGGATGGGAAACAGGCAGCTCATCTCAGTGACACCACCAACAACAAAATCAATCCATAAACAGTCAGTCAGCTCTCCAAATATCACAATATCACAATCAGGAAGAGACATTTAAGTGACTTAAGTAAGGTGTGAACTTTTTTTTTCTCTGAGATGCATGATGAGGCCGGTCATAGATAAGACAATCTTGGCTGAACTTCAGGAATTCACGTAATCACACCCTGTTCTTGCCTTTTTTCCCCCTCCATTGTATCAGGGTTGTTTGCTTTACCTCTCCCTCCTTCTCAGCCAGCAGGTATCTTCTAAAGCCCAATTTAGTGATTAATGATTAATATATTTTGGTTTTCACATATTTCCTGGAGATTGTACACTTCAGTGTGAGCTTTAAAATTCAAATTTCAAATTTTCAAATTTATTTATTTAGAGCCCAAAATCACAAACATTGTTTGCCTCGGAGGGCTTTACAATCTGTACAGTTGTGACACCCTCTGTCCTTAGACCCTCGAACCGAGTCAGGAAAAACTTCAAAAAACCCTTTATGGGAAAAAGAAGAAACCTGAGGAAGAGCCACAGATGAGGGATCCCTCTCCCTGGGACGGACAGACGTGCAATAGATGCCACATGTACAGAGAATCATCATTCAAGTCATATTATGGAATTATACATGAGTCGTAATAAGCTGTAGCTATACTGAGTTCATTGGTTTAGTCCATGTGTGAAGGTATCACAGGTAATGGAAATGAGTCCTGTGAGTCCAGGTGCATCTCTAGATGTCCTCATATGGAGCTCTGGGCCACTCGACCTTCTCTCCACAGCACAGACACAGATCATGTCCCCACCAGGCCAGTGAACCTCAGACAGATGGACCACAACCAGAATCAGTGAGGAACCTGAGGAACCTTTACCACTTCAAGTATCCTGTATGGTTTGAGATCAGAGAGCTCTATGGACTTAAGGTTGTAATAGATCAGAAAGTGAGTCGGTTTTCTTCATAACAATCGTTTACATTCATTGATTTGGTTATGGTTATGGTGCAGTGGCCAGCACTGTCGCCTCACGGTAGGAGGGTTCTGTGTTTGAAGCAACCAGTCGGCTGGCGGTCTTCTGTGTGGAGTTTGTAGCAGGGTTGATGATTCCACTTGCCTTCCCTTATCACTGCTTTCCATTATTTATCATTATTTTACCATAATCTTTTACACTGTTGTCTTATTTATCTTTATATTTCATTCATTGTAATTCATTTTCATCATGTGCCTTTATTTGGTGTTGATTTGTTGTTATTTTCCTGTCTTATTTTTAGCATTGCTTGGAGTCTGTGGTCCACTGGGACATTTGTGTGTTTGGGGTGCCCTCAAGCAGGACCCCTGTATGTTTGGGGGGTGCAGCCCGCTTTGTGCAGTGAAACTGCTGTACACTGTCCCCAAGGTAGGTCACACTATTGTGAGCCTTCATGAAAATATTGTATTGTAATTTCCCTGTTGGTTGAAAATATTAATTGTTTATGTTAATTGCTTGTATAATATTTATTGTTAGATTTTTGTGAGGGGTTTTGTTTTGTTAACGAGTGTCTCATTGACCATGTTGTCCATGATTTTGCGAGCTAACCTCGTGTGGAAGCGAAGTCTTGGACGAGCGCAGTTGTGAGAAACTGACTGTGATCTGTGTTAACAGAAATAACGTTAAGAGTGGGAGATTGGTGACTGTCTTCACTACACAACGCAAGAGAGAGAGCGAAAGCCGCTTACATTTGCATGTTCTCGCGCTGTGCATGCGTGGGTTCTCTCTGGGCACTGTGGCTTCCTCCCACAATCCAAAGACATGCAGGTTAGGTTAATTGGCTACCCTAAATAGCCCGTGAGTGTGAGTGGTTGTCTGCCTTCTGGCGTCCGGGCCAGGGTATAGCCCGCCTTTTGCACAATGACAGCTGGGATAGGCTCCAGTATTATTTCCACTGCAATGCACTCCATTATGGTCTGTGGCTCACAAACCTCTGAGCTGCCTTATTCTTCGTCTTAGTTTTCTTTCAACACAAGCAATAATAGGCAGAATGCAAAGGAAGCTGAAGTGTGTGTGAGTGTGGGATCTCTGTTGGTGGTTCAAAGGTTCTGTTGGGACAGTTGAGAAGTTTCAGCTTCTTTTAAATGTTGCCTCTAATCAGATGTGTGGAGAGAAGACACTTGACAACAGTAGGGGGCAGTCGCGCTCCGCCCTCACTATGTTGCTGCGAGGAAGGACTTCAAACGAGTAAGTCCCGGAAGTTCGAGTACGTAGCATTCAAAATAAAAGCTCAAAACACTTCACTTGTTAAAATCGATTTAATTTTTTTTTTCGAACTTCACATCCATAAAGGGGAGATTAATGATTAATGAACATGCCATTACACTTTGCACTGTGGGTTATGTTTTGCATAGCAGCAGCACATGAGCGGGTTACAGACAAATGAGGCTTTGTGTGGTTTGTTAATAATACTCCAAACCCAGCACACTTTTCTCCCCTCAGTGCATTAGCATTTACACCCAAGCATTTGCTGTTTTCTAAGCCGAACCAATATGTATCTCCGGAAGTGTAAAACAATATCGAATGCAACAGTAAATTTGTGGCTTTTTCTTATTTTGTTTTGCCAAGTCTGAAAGGCAGATATGAGGTTAGAAACATTTGCCCCAATGCTGCCAAAAAAACTGGGGGACATTTTTTCATAGTTCAGAAGGAGAACAGTGAACATGTCCCCAAAGTCACACCAAAGATGGATCAACACTTTCTTGGCGCTGACTTCCTGAAATCGCAGCTGGTCGCCTGGCAACCTCCCAGTGATGACGAGACTCCTTGATAGGCTTGTTTGTTTAAAACCAAAAACAGAAAAACAGAGCCATTTTCCTTTCCTGTTTTCAGAATTGAAACCAAATTAATGAGGAAACCAAATTAAACCAAATTAAAAGTGCCTGTTTCCTGTTTTTTTCTTTTTCTTTTTGGCAATCCTTTTATTATTGCTGCTTTGTGAATTGAAGGACGCAGACAGGTGACCCGGAAGTAGGAGCAAACATATTTAAATAATTCCAGGATAAACGTGTAACATTATGCAAGCACACTGTATATCACTATATAACAATAAATAACAATAACAATAAAATCTAAAGCATTCCTTTCTCACATAGAAAGGTCAAGGAATTTAACTAAAGTATTGATTTAATCAGGAATATCAGGGGATATCGTATTTTGATGACTTTAACTACATTAATTATTATGTATTATCTATTTTTTCAGCAGGACTGAAATGATGAATATGCCTATTCATAAAAAAGACAAAGAGATAGAGGCCTTCATAGCACTCAAACTTTACTGACACTCAGTATCAGGCCCAGTTGTGGGAACTGTTACAACAGCTTCCTATGTGAGTGTGAATGTCTGTCTGTCTCTCAGTGTTAGCCCTGCGACTGACTGGCAACCAGTCCAGGGTGTACCCTGCCTCTCGCCCAAAGATAGCTGGGACAGGCTCCAGCACCCCTGCGACCCTGTGTGTGCTCAGGATAAGCAGGTTTAGAAGATGGATGGATGGATAGTCTGCTGATACTGCCCCCTTTTGGGGATTGGGCACATATCGCCTAAACAACAGCAGCTGTGTATAGAAGTGGGATATTAGACACTAATCTATGTTGTTCTGATGAAACGCCCTCTGTAGACTCTGCCATAGGGACTAGTAATGCACAAAGATACCCAAATTTTATATACTTATGATTATTTTTCTGCTAATGACAAACTAAATAGCTCAAAAACCAAACCTGCCTACTGCAAATCAAGATGATAATGATGAATACCGCTTTGGCAGTTTAACTTGTTCACCATGTAATATGATGGTTTAGGACAGATAAATGTCAGAGATTCATAACATAACATAGCCAACAACAAAGCTGAGTACAGTAGGGCCAAGCTGTTGGAGATTGGGGAGAGTGCGCATTACCTGCGGGCGTTTCCAAGGCTGGATTTTATACCACCAGAGATTCAGTGGACCGAGGAGGCTTTCATGATCCCTCCGTTGCCAAGGAGACGGAGGAGGCGTCGTCAAACAAAAGCGGGGCAGGAGGGGCGGCCTGCGTGCTAGGCTACTAAGCTAACCCATACAGACCGGCTTTTTCCAGTCTCTTCCTCACAAAAGCCAAGTCACTCGTCAACAAAATGGACGAGATGAAGCTGAGGATCGTCTCTGCAAAGATCGACAGCTGTGTGGCGATTGTTACCGAGACCTGGCTAGCTCCTGACAAACTTCTACAGGGCCACAATAGAGAGCATCCTCTGCCTCAGTGCAGCAGTGTGGTATGGCAGCTGCACTGCACAAGACTGAAAGGACTTAGCCCGGGTGGTGAAAACAGCACAGGGGATTATGGGAAGTCCTCTTCCAGACCTGGACTCAATATACGCTGGCCGGATCCAGAAGAAGGCCCGACATATTGCCGCCGACCAACCCTACCCAACTGAGAAATGGACTGTTTGTACCGCTTCCATCTGGAAAACGGTACAGAAACATAAAGACAACAACTAGCAGACTGAAAAACAGCTTTTTCCCCAGAGCTGTACAATGCATTTCCCCCTATTGAGAACTTGAGACATGCACTTGACTGCACTTGAACAACTGACCCACCCCCCTACTGTGCATTGCTGCTGCAACTTTGGATATTTGTGTACATATTACATATTTTTACTATTATTACTATTTTTTTTACATATATTTACATGTTTAAAGCTGGAAGTCACCAATCTTAATTTTGTCATGTGAAAACATGATGACAATAAATTATTCTTGATTCTTGAACAAACAATAGCTACAAAAAGTTCACATCACTTTAATCACTGAAAGGTGAACAACGACTTGGTAGGACGTGGGGACCTCTGCTGGTCAATTTAGACAATGATATCTGGATGAAGCACACATGCTGTGTTCACATATTTGGTATATTAATTCACTCAATCTAATCTAATCTAATCTGGTCTAATCTAATATATCCTCTCCCTGGTGCAAAGCCTCTGCTTGCAGTGTTACACCTCATCCTCTTTGCTTTTCTTTTGATATATTTAATTTTGCTTCCGGGTCATCTGTCTGCTGGAAAGACCTTTTTAATGTCGTTCAGTTGGCCCGACGCATTTATTTATTCATCTTTTATCCTGTATCTGTAATGTATCTGTTTTCTTCGTTTACGGTGTGCTTGTCAAATGTTACATGTTTATCTTGACTTTTATTTGAATATAATTACTCTTACTTCCGGGTCACCTGTCTGCCTGACTTTAAAGCTTCAATTCAGAAAAGAACGATTAGAAAAGGAATTGCCCAAAATTTTTTATTTTTATTTTTTAAGAAAATGTTATGTTTTTCCAGACGAAAAACCAGAAATAAATAATTTGTTCAATTTTTATTTTTTAAGATTTTGGTGTGAAACCAAAGAAACGAGCTGCCTGAACCTCTGTTCAAGTTCAGATCAAGTTCAAGTTTCACGGAGTGTATTTGTCCCATGTCCAACAATTAAAGTGAAGCTGCTGGTGGCAATGAAGTCGTTTTTCTCAGGCTCCATCCAACAAGACTCAAAGACAAAAACAAAACCTGAGATGATACATGTACTAACACTAAAATATAACAAGAAAATATAATACATATAAAAATACAATAAAATATGTAAAATATAATACTGAGGGAGATTAGTGATAAATGATGCAGCTCTGTGTTAACTTGTGCTGTTGTTCCACTGAATACTGACATTTTTAAAGTAATATGGTGCTCATATTTCACCAGTGATGACAGAGGGGTGTGATCAAAACCGCACAAACCCATTTCCAACATTAGAGGACATTAACAGAGCCCACCGCTTCCGTAAAACCCTCAAGGGTCCATCTCACTGCGGCCTGTTTGTTCCGCTGCCCTTCTAGAGAGCGATGCACGCATTTTCTCTCGCAGCTCCATTGTTTCCTGACAGTTTTATTTCATTATATTACACACCCACACCATTAGTATTTTTCTTACTGCATATACTATATATTATGTTTGGCTTCATGTGGAGCTGTCTTGATCTCTATCTTTATATAAAGTCTATCTCTCACACACACACACACCCTAACCCACCACCACAGCAACCAGTACAAGAAAAAAGTCTGGACACGCCACTGAGGCTTTTATTGTGAAAGCGACGTCTCTCCCCGGAAGTGGTGTGCCTGTTATTGCAGCGGAGCAGCGGAGCCCAGCTGTTTGCTGTTTGGAGCCTGCCCACCCTGCTTCATTAAGTCCCAAACCTCCCTCTGTCCACTCGGTCTGACGGTCTCTGCCCCCCCCCTCCAGCTCTCGTCCCTCGGCCGGCTGTCGGTGCTCCTCTCCGGGCGTTTCTGGCCGTGTTTGCTCTCTCCCTCCACCATGGTGCTGTCCACATCACAACAGGTCGCCCTGGCGTTCACCGCCGTGCTCTTCACCTTCGTCGTCCTGCCCAGGCTGTTCGGCGTCGGCGGCGGCGGCACCGGGGCGAAGGACGCGAGGTTTGACCCCCGCTACAGCAGGAAAGGTGAGAGTCACTCTGGTTTTTATCTCGGAGGGAAGCTAAACGGAGGCAGCACGGTTCGTGGGGGTTCCCCAGTCTGAGTTATCGCGTGAAATAACAGGATTTCCCCCAAAAGACCGAAGACAGCGTGAACAGTTGTAGACTGAGGGAGTGTGTACTACACCTCAGTGTGTGTTTGAAGTGTGTTAAAGGTACGACCCACAGAGATAAACCCAAGCAGTTCAAGTGATGTGGGACAGTCAGCATCTCCAAACATCCGTGTCTTCCTCCTTCCTGGTTTGGACTCCTGTGTTCAAACAGAGAGCATGTGTACATTTATCTTTACTGTGTCTGTGGGGTTTACTCCTCAGATGATTTGCACTCTTTATTCCCACACTGTGTTCCTGTTCTGGCAAACATGGGAGCCATGCTGTTAAAAGAAAAAGGTCAATCACACGTTTGTTCCGCTCTGTCAGCTGTGGCTCATCTGTCGCCTGATGTCAAACTGCACAGGGACGACCACCCCCAGCTTCAAGTGAGCCAGTCGGCTGTATGGGGCTCTATCTGGAGTGGATCACAAGTTTAAACGAGGAGAAATCCAGTTTAGATTGAGTTGCTTTCATACGCTATGTTGGACTTCACAGGAAATCCTATGTGTAGCACACGGGAAGGGGAATGACTTGTTCCTTTCCATTTTACCTGAACTGGTGTATCTGTTTTATTAAAAGTAAAAAAAAGTTTTTTTCTAGATAAATTCTACATACATACATACATTGTACATACATACATGGTTTCACATTTTTATCTGACAAATACACGTATATTACATCTTTATATCCCTCAATACTGATGCAAATACCTAATCGATAACGTGCCCCTTTTCCTGAATGAAATGAAATGTCTTTGTTGTGAGGTTTTATGTTTCACAGAAGGCTCATGATCAGCACTTGAGAGCATCTTGTATGGCCATCAGGAAGCCCCACCAATCATCCAGCCACATCACTCAGTCCGATCGCATTCACCCGCTAAGATCTAATGTGGAGACAGTGGGAACATCGTGGAGCAGGGTGTACCACAACATGACATCTGTAACAATGCAGGAATGACCAAAATTGACCTGAGGAATTTATCTATTGATGATGGGGAGGCTGAGGGGGTCGCCCCCACCCCCCTAATGTAACTTAAGTCACGTCATCTCAGCCGATCATACGATTCCTGGTCATGGTTTCCACTCTACTCATTTTTCTTTTATTTCAAAATAAGAGTGCACTATTATTTCAGATAACTCAAGTCAGTGTGAAGGATGTGACTTGTCTTTGTATTGTAAATGCTTTAAGTGAATATACAAGGTGCAGTGTGACAGTAAAGATCTTTGAAGAATCAAACAGGACCACAAAAGCTAATTTATTTTAATTTATTTTATTTTAAGTTACTAAGATAATAAACCATTTATAGAAATCTATGTTGAATTGTGCTTTTAACATGGGACATATGGTTAAAAACTTGATAGTATTTTTAATGTGTATGTCTGGTTGGTTAAATTTTATCTTAGTGACAGAACAAAAGGTGAACATGCTGTCTACTGTAAGAGGAGGCTACAGTTGTTTATAAGCTTTATTTTATCTGCATTTCATTTAAAATCATGTGTTGACTGGAATACTGCGGACGCTCAGATTTTTCTGCCCCTCCTCTGCACAAAATGTGTTTTAGCTGAATGTCCCCTCATTGTGCAGAACCATGTATGTGCAGAAAACACTGGACTTTCACATTTATCAATTGGTGGGAGAAAGTGTCACCTTAAATCTCAAGTTAGGCTCAGACTAGTCTGACGGGACAAGTTTCCATGGTAACTTAGGTCAGTCTTATTATAATGCTATTAATTTAGCAAACAGAATTTCCTGAAAACAAGCCTGATTTACTGAAGTAAGCTTGGTCTAATTGGTAATTCTGTTTTTTGAAACACTCTTATGGAGCCCTCTTAGTCGAGCTCACCATCTGTGGCCCCTGTTTCTCCTTGTCATATTGTTTTTGTAGCAGCTGGTCAGGGCCCGGGTGCGGTGAGAGGTCAGCCCATCAATGTGAATGGCCCCGGTTCGCCTCAGAGCCCCGAGAACGTGCAGCAGATGAAGAAGCTGATGGAGCAGGAGCTGAAGAGCGATAAGTACAAATCCAACAACAGCAAGGGCTACGTGTTCACACTGATGCCGCTCTACGCCATCGGGGTTGGAGTGTTTGCAGCCTACAAGTTTCTGAAAGTAAGTGAAGGCACCTGAGACACCAGGTTATTGAGAGATTTTACAACCTGTGCAATCCAGCTAAATCTGTATCGCCTCCATTCTTTTGGACCCACAGATCAAATCTGCAGATGACCAGGCACAAAAGGACAAGTTTGCAAAAGGAGCCAAAAAATCAGCGGAGGCAGGTGTGTGTCGCATGCACTGAGGTTTTTTTTTTTTTTTTTTTTTTGTCCATTTGCATATGTGTGCTTTCTTTGTTCAAACATATATTTGGTTACAGTGAGTAATTCACAGAAAGGGCTTTTTATCCTCTTGTGTGCACGTGCTTGTATTTGCAGAGAACCAGTTGAATGAGCTGGAACAAAGGCTCGCGCAGACAGAGAGGATGCTCAACTCCATCCTCACCCAGCTGGACCCACTTACCAACTGGTGAGTGAGAATTGCTTGTGTAAAATCAAAATAAAAAATCAAATTTATTTATTTAAAGCCCAAAATCACAAACATTCGTTTGCCTCGGAGGGCTTTACAATTCTGTACAGTTGTGACACCCTCTGTCCTTAGACCCTCGAACCGGGTCAGGAAAAACTTCAAAAAAAAACCTTTATGGGAAAAAGAAGAAACCTGAGGAAGAGCCACAGATGAGGGATCCCTCTCCCTGGGATTGACAGACAGACATGTACAATAGATGCCACATGTACAGAGAACATCATCATTAGTCATATTATGGAATTATACATGGGTCGTAATAAACTGTAGATAAACTGAGTTCATGGGTTTAGTCCATGTGTGAAGGTATCACAGGTAATGGAAATGAGTCTGTGAGTCCAGGTGCATCTCTAGATGTCCTCATATGGAGCTCTGGGCCACTCGACCTTCTCTCCACAACACAGACACAGATCATGTCCCCACCAGGCCAGTGAAGCTCAGACAGATGGACTGACTGACTCCAGTTTGTACTACTAACATATAACTTTGCACTGTCTGTAATTTTGCCATGTCTTTGTTTTATTGCCATGTCTTAAAGAAAAAATAGACAAACCGGGGGGTTGCAAGTAAACAACAACAAGGCGGATTGGTTTAAATGTGTGTTTATAGAAGTGGTGGGTATATAGATCAGTCCAGCACAAGTACTAAAGAAGATTTCCTTCTTGAACGTTTGTTTTGACAATTCTGCGAATACGTGTCTGATAACATGAACTTGGTAATTAACAAAAAGATTTTGTAGTTTTAGTTTTCTAAAATCTCACTACAAGGTCCGACTTGTTTTGAAAGCTTTCAGTCACATCCTTTGACCTTTCTGAGTGGGTGTTGTTGCTCGGATGTCATGGGGGTGACGTCACATCATCCATCACATCATAGCTGCTGTTCCTGGTTGATGTCTGGCTTTGGTCTGATGTTCAGGCGTCCGATGTTGTCTGTTCCCAGTATTCATTCAGCCTCCTTGCTGTTCCACTTATCCTGAATTTAGAATGCACCTGCAGTTAAAGAGCAATGTTCTCAATGCATGTGGGTAAATCTCCTCATTTCCTCCTCAGTGTGAAGTCAGTGGCCCAGGAGCAGAAGAATGAGATCATGTCGCAACTCCAGACCATCCGGTACCTGATGAAGAAGAGAGGGATGGACTGTCCGCCGCTGAACATCAACGGTGGGCAGATGGAGTGTGTTTACTCTGTGTTCACACTGCAGGCTGATTTTTACGATCACTATTCACTCATCACAGACCTTTAGCAACTGTGTTGGTTCCTAAAGGTGTGTGATGGTGCGTGCTTCCAATAAAGTCCCAGAGCAGCAAAGATGAGGCTGGATAAAGAGATATTGATAATGCAGCCAGGCTTTGTGCTTCTGTCACGACTTGCAAACCGTGTTGGTGTAGCATCTGTTTTGTGTGTCTTCATGTGGTGAACCACAATTTGAAATTCAATATGAGCAGTCTCTGAGACGCATCTCCTGAAAGAGTGTTTTGCATGTGATTTTAAACTTATGAATGTGGTTAAAGTCAAATTTAGCACAAAGATTCAAACACGGTCTTGCAGCAGTGTCAGATTTCCATTTATTTCTAGATACTGATAAAATCACTTCATATACCTTTTACCTGGATATTGATGAATGGTGACATAATGTGACAAACATTTTAAGTAAGCATCACATAATGCTGTTTTTTAAAGAACTCTGATTAAAATATGAACCAAGCTGGACATTTTACACTTTAAATACATGTCAGGCCAAACCTGCAGGCTCTTAATCTGGTGTGCTACTGCACACAGCTCATACAAATAGCCGTTTTGCTGTTTTTCCACTGGTATTAAGCTACCAGCAATTAAACATCTTTTCACATTAAAAGCCACCCAACAGCAGAATAGAAGTTACCGCAGTGGATTAGTGATTAGAAACAGTATTTCTGATAAGTAGAAGAATGTGGCAGCATGTAATACTGTTAGAATTATGAGAGCTGTTAGAGGTGGTGGTTTCAACCATCGTTTTTTAGCATCTGGCCTTAATTTGTGTCCAGCTATTCTTTGAAGTGTGTGGTATCTAAATGCCTGCTTTTAGTCGAGAATTACACATTATTTATGTAGTATTAATTTTGATAGTAACAGTCATTTTCTTCATACCACTTGTTTTGTGACTTCCAGAGGCATCCTGCGGGCGAAACCTGGACAACCTCATTGAGTCACTTGGAGTGAATGACACCTCGGCAGTGGAAGCCTCCCTGGTGGAAAAGCAGACCTCTGTGGGAACAGCGGGGGCTTCTGAAAAAGTCTATCAAAAGCGCGAGGAGGCTAAAGATGAAGCCGCAACAGAGGGCGAAGAGATGAAGGAGCTCATACCAGAGGAGTCTGACGGGGAAGCAGAGGAAGAAGGGAATGTGGAGGAAGAGGAGGAGAAGGACAATAAATTTGAGGAGGAGGAGGAAGAAGAAGAAGGATTGGAGGACTCTGAGCTCATGCCCTCACTAGAGGGTTCATGTGAGACTAACATTGAGGAGGTGGGAGCAGAGCAGCCTGCGTCAGGCCTCAGGCGACGCAACAGGCCTGAATGAACTGACTGCAGGACTACTGCACTGTATAGAAATGTGACAGATTATTATGAATATTTATTACCTGAAATGCTTTCGTTAAAAAAAAGGCGATCCACATATTCATCCAAAACATATATTGCACTCATAAGAAACTAACCTCAAAAGGAAAGCTCTCTGACAGTGGACACACAGGGCTCTATCTTCCTGTGGCACTCTCAAAGACGTGCACAGTGTCAATCCCAGCACATCCAGACTGAAAACTCGCCCTCTTAATGTGTCTAAAGTCACTGTTCTGTCAATAGATGGCACTAAGTGATACACAGATATTCAGGGGGGTGATGTTGTGCTGAACACAGACCTAGTGACTGATGCAAAAAACGTAAACTTAAAAAAGACAAAAAATCCCATCTCTCACCTAACTTTTCATCTTCACCTTATCATCATCACCCACAGATAGGCGTACAGAAACATGGTCTGAAGCCTGCAGCATTGTGCATTCTCACCACAAGCTGCGTTTTTATAAATACCAGTTGATGTGTGGCAAACATTTTCTGTGCATACTTACAGTTTACACCTCTGGTCCCAGCTTCTCAGATGACATTCTCAGTGCCATGTCAAAATATCACCCCACCCCCAGCACTTTGCCTCGATGCTCCTCTGGGCACCAAAGTACAGAAGAATTGGGAAAAATCCCAATATAACACAATGCTGACATGACAATAGAGCCTGTAGTGTCCGTTACTTTCCTTTCCTTTTTTTTTTTCTAACTCTAATTATCGCCTTTTCAAACCTGCCTAATTTTTCGAACGACAATTATACACACACTTCATTTTACTAGCTCTGTTGTGGGTTTATGATCGCTCCTGCTTTACTGCTGAGGCTGAACATGTGCAATGTATAATCTACGATAAAGGAGGTTGCGGTAAACGTCTTGTCGCTGTTTACCTGCTTTACCTTTGTTTCCTCGTGGTGGACTACCTTGTCAAGCACAGAGGCGACTAATAACAGTCACCACTGTGGTCCGTTTAAGTGTTGCAGCTCAGCGGTCCTGATGTTGTGAATACCGGCTCACTGATGACACTTAAATGAAACAAAAGCATTGTTAATATTATTAGTTGCGCCTGTGCTTTTCCTGCTGTGACAAGTTAGCAATGACAATGACAAAGGTCTTTTGATGGGATTATTCTACTGTGATAAATGCTCCAGGGTAGCATGGGAGGCTTTACCGGAAAATGTGCTTTTATTGTTGCATCCTAAACCTGCAAACATCCTGTGCTGCGACCCTCTTCCCCCCGTTGCATATGAGAAAATTTCAGCAATCCAAATCCATCGAAGTCTAACCATAAAGTTTTTCCTGTTTTATTAATTCACACTAATTACTTCATAAAGGGATTGACATAAATATTTAATATTGAACGAATGAATATTATAATGTACACATCTGCATGTTTTTATTTTTATTTATTCAAAAGGAAAATGACAATCATTCAATCAGCCAGAAACACACAAGCTTTTCTACTGTTTCACTGATATATTGCTTTTCACAACCTGCATTATTTAGCACGTTTTCATGTTTGTCGGATATTTTGTTGGATACCTGTATCGTAGAAAGGACTCACTTTGCCTTATATTTCAGTAATGATTTGAAATTGTGAGTCGAAAACGTTGAATAATGGGCACCCACTACTACTATCAGGGTGCTGGAAAATTACATTTCCAAATACAGTTGACAAATTTAGATCCTGATTCGTAAAAGACCTAAATAGAAGTCTTGCTGTAATTTGTGCTGATGTCAGCTGGTACCCAACACTACCAGAGCTACAGTAGTTTTTAATGTCAGTATGTATCATATGTCCCTATGAGTTACAGGGTGGCACTACACAATTGAGGATCATACTCAGTTATTTAATTTCATTGTGGAGTAGATAATGTTATAACCCAAATGCTGATGTAATAAAATGTGCTAAAGGTTTGGTAAAAATCTAATTGAAGAAGTAGTAATGATCATTTTTGCCAAAATGCAATTTCCCTGTAGTAAGTTTTATTGTGATGCACATCAGACCATGAATCCTCATCCCTCAGACACTGCAGGATGTTTGGGTCATCTTTGTACTTTTAGCTTTCAGCGGTTTCCTGAGAGAAAACAGCTGATCCTGATAGAGTTAATCACCACTTTTATTGCCACATCTTGGAAACCACAAATCTTTGCCTTAATTTATTTAGTAAATGTTTTGTATCAGTTCTTCCACTTTATGCATAGTTACATTTCTATCTTGGGTGGGTTGTGTATCATGTGGGCGGGGGTTGAGTGAGGAAACTCAGCTTGCCTTAGTAGAAAATAAAACAACAAAACAAAATGATGCCATCTCGTTTTTTTTTCTGCAAGACTTGTGAACAGATGACGGTTATTTAAACTTTCACCTGTATGGATTTGGCCAGATCTCTTGAATGGTAAAAAGAGTCATATTAATGAAATCATTTTCATAACAGGAAAAATGTCATGGTTATTTACGCCCACACGGGTGTTTTCAGTTCTGACTGATTAGACCATCGCCCAGGTTGAAGTTAATGCTAATGTTTCCATAATTACTAGTTGCCCACACACCAATATCCACCTTATAATTACAGCTGAGAAACTGAGATATATCCAAGTTAGTGCCTATTAATATATATAATAATAATAATTATCATTTTAGCTGCACTTGGAGGTAAATGTCTGCCTATTTAGCTGCTTAATACTCCAATGTGGTCCCAAGCTAATTGTTAACTAATGATGTGTCTCTGTTTTGTTGTGCAGGTAGAGTCGGTTTCACAATTTTTTCACCTAAAAGAGCCACATGTCACGGCCGAAAAAGACACCAAAGGGTGGTAAAAGTGAACCAAAAACAGTGAAGTTGTAAGCCATCTTTATGGGGAACATTTTGACATGTGACAGCACGAAAAGCACACATGTATCAATGGCGATCCTGGCATTGTGCGTGCTGGCTTATTAGAACAACTTACTGACACGTTGTTGTTCACTACACCTGTGCTTTTCTTATTTTGAAAGTCCTATTATGAAAGTTCACATGTTCAACAGAGATACAGGGGAACATGCCAGTGAAGCACAGTCCTGAGAAGAGGTCCAATCAGACAAAATAAATGAAAACACCCATGAAGGGAAACATTTAAACTGATTTATGGTGATTTTATAAACTATAATAATGGATCATTTCTTTTAAATAAGATTACATGTTGCTCATATTTCTGCAGTCATCTGTATCTGTATTTGGTGCATGGTCTCTGATGATCTGACACTTTTGAATCACTGTCACCATATTCCTTCTGGATACTGTCACACCTCTTATTTGCATCTGCACGTCGCCAGTCAGCCTCAGTGAAGATGTACGTACTGGACTCAAGCTGAAGAAGTGTTGATGCTCCTTTTATACCCTGCAGATGGCAGCATAGATACAGCAAAGGATGCAAGATTAAAGAGGTCTAATACTGTGCACTAGGTGGATAAGGCATATCCTTTATACGTTGTATCCATTTATGGCATACTCACTTATCATTTATTTGAAATATAGAATAGATAAAATATGTATTAAAGGGTTTTCTAGAATATCTTTACCACTGTGTATAATTAACATTAAAAGCTCCTCTCCTTATTGATTCCAACTAAAATATTTTTCAAGTGTTTTTTTTTTAACTTCTCCAAAGTACCACAGTGAAATATATACCACCCCCTCTAATCATAACTTATAATTAGACATACAGACTTTATTAAGGACTTCCTCTCATGCAACAGAAAAAAAAAAAAGATCTGGGATTCATCGCAAATTAGTTTGGCTCTCTCAATTAGGAAAGCAACATTTAATCAGCTCAATTGTCTTCCACTGGGACTTCTGCCTAATTCCATCCAAGGCCATGCTTGCAGGATAATGTGTTTTTTTTTACTGTACTCTGTGATTGTCAATGAAGCTAAAAGTTTTTGCAGCTGTGCCTGCATGGGCTGCAAAACAACCCCTAATTCCCTCCACCATCCCCCTCAGGACTGCACTGGACTTTTAATCACACTGGAAAAACACACTCAAGGCTGTTAAAGTTTTTATAGATGTTTATAGATGTTTTATGTTTAAAGGGCGCTCAGCAGTGCTTTAAGGCTTATTTGCCCGCCATTTGATCAATCTGATGACTTGATCTGATGGCTCTAATTGTTAAACACAGTAATTGCCTCTGCGATGGACTTTAACGATGCCGTATTCCCCAAACGTTCTCGGTTATTTTGTCTTAATCAGTGCAATGTAAATTTAAACCGGAGCAGGGTAAATTGGAAATCACGCTGCTTGTTTGATTTTAATGGAAAATTTGAAATCTGTGATGGACTTCGAAATCATCAACCTGAACTGTGAGCCTGCTCCTAGAGAAAATTCTCTCTTTTTCATCCATTTATCGCAAAATATGTATGAAAACAGTCAGACCACTGGAACTGGGTGGTTCATTGTAGTACTCTCGTCTTGTTAAAGGTACCCCATGTTTTTGACCACTAGTAGTATTATTGTTTTTGTAGGTGGGTGCCTGGTTTCTGTGCACGAGTACCCCATCAATGATTTCATACTATTCTGCTGATTGACACTTGGTGGCAGTAATGCATGCCAGGAAACGTCACAATGCTCTAGCAAAAGGCAGGTAAGAGGACTGCAAACAAGCACACATGGATATAAAATTAGAATACTGAAGATTTTCATGAAATCAAACCCTGTTTTTTCAGGTGATTAAGGACATTGAAATGAAGCATGGATATAAATCTCCTCTGGTTCTGTCAACATGGAATTAATTTACTGCTAATGCTAACCCAACACTTCTTAGTGCTGCTAATTAATATTAAACCATTCTACTGGTGAAATGTGAGGTGCAAATATAAAAAAAAAAAAAACCTTAATTGAGGAGGGAAATCTATTAGTCACAGAACAGTGAATCTAAACGTCTGCAAGACAGCTCCACGTGGTACCTTTAAATTTTGAAGTAGGGGTTTGTCTTCCAAAGAAAAGATACCATTGATGGGGTGTTATGGGAAATGTAGGACTGGGTGTTTTTAGAGTTTGCCCCTTACTATGGGATATCTCGACCTCTGCCGCTTTTAATTGGACCACTCTTTATTTTGTCTGTCTCATGAGAGTCTCCCAACTTTATGGATGTGCAATACTAAAACACTAGAGTATCTATTTAAACAAACAGTTATGTGATAAGAAAGGCATCATAATTGGAAGTGATCAGTCAATTTTCTTTACTTATTTGTTGGAAAAATGTCAATATTCCCTCACATTCTCTAAAGAGGACTTAAAGATAGTACACAGTTCCCAATGGGCCTTCATATGGTGCCATATTGCCCTTATACTGTGACAGTAATAAGATCTCAACATGTAAGCGTTTCGGCTTTAGTCATTATTTGAAGGGGCATTTGAAATAGCAGTCCTTATTTTAGGCTCCAGCCAAAGAAATGTCCTTTTGCACCCCGGATGTCTTCAAAGTCAGCAGGATTGTGTTGTCAGACGTCTGGGAGGGAGGAAGAGGCATTGTGCTTCATCAGATATAAACCCAGCAGACAGTCTGTGCAGGGCGGTACAGAAAGTTCAGACTGGGAGGGCGGGAAACTCTCCCTGCCTCGGTCTGATAAGGTCAGTGCATTTCAATAATGTTAACCATCATCCAATTAATTTCTCTGAAACCCTAACTCTGATACAATCATGTTCTCATTGTCTTTATTCTATTGAGCAAGATGTCTTTTGTCCAATTGCCTTAATTTTTTTTTAAATATCAAATCCAGCTTCTTATAATGAATATGGAGGATCCTGTCCCCTGCTGTGGCCTAGATTAGGTTTTTATTTTACTGAGCATCGTTTTCCTCTTTGATATAAGTTGAAATAACTGGCTTTTCTTTTTACGAAATTGTCTAAAACACTGAACATAACCATGTCATACCCAATTCTAACATGTCTGATTGATGTTATTTTGAACCTGAATTGAATCCAGTCAAGGCTGCCTGTCTAGCCTTCAGCCCCCTCTGGGACTGCAGCTCTACTTGGGGAAAATGGACTGGCCAAGGACCTTGGCTTTCCAATAGACTGTTTTTTTTTACTCTCAAGTTCCTGATAAAGATCAGCAATCTGGCTGCTCTATTTTTAGTGAAGATATTACAGGGAGAGAGAACAGGGGAAAAGAGACTCTGAATGCTGTTTGCTTCCTGTATCGGTCAGTGCCAAGGATGGATGGCTGTTTATAGGCAGGGACCGTCTTGACCCACTATAGTCCCCAATACTTCATCTCCTCTGATGAATGGCCTCATTAGTAAAACATTAAAAGGCCCCAGCACCCCAATTTAAAAATTCACCAGCCATTTTAAATTGAAATGGGACGCAGCAGATCGTTGAAAATGAGTAATGTTACCACAGTAGATATTTTCTAGAGTTCATGTACTGTATGACCTAAACTGACCTCTGCTGGTCATCAGGAACAATCACCTTAAGGCCGACTGTCTTGAAACTGCACAGAAAATGTAGTTGATGTAGTTTATTTTCAGGTGCATTGTCAATCATACTACTCTCCTCAGCTACAGTTACAGTTAAAACCAAGTCCACTTACAATGACTGCAGTTTTAATAGTGTAGTGAACATATAGTTATTTTGATGGGGAACACCAGGGTTGCTGCTGTGGGGCTGCTAGCTGAGGTCAAATGGTCCCACACTCCTGTCTGGGACATTTACAGAATGTCATGGGGATTTGGGAATGATTGATGATCAAATGACTTCTTATACTGTTCTTTATTTGTGATTGATTCTTAAATGTATGTCTGTCACATAAAAAAAAACAACAACAAATTTTACATTTTTGTGAGTCTGTCAAATATAAGATCAAAAAGATACTTACATTTCAGCAACTTTCAGCTCTGTATATTCTAAATACTGGTAGCATAGAAAAATTCCGAAATATGAGTTAACTTTGAGATTTAATCTTAACGTAGTGTCAGTGATTATTGATTTACCACAGCTGATAACGTCTCTGTACCTGTACGCATACAGTTGTCTCTTTGCCCATGTCAGTCACCACATGCTGAGAGACATTTGGTTTGGATTGTTAGATTAAGTCCAAGAATCACCAAATATCAGATTTAGAAGTTGCTGGAACACAGGCGTCACCGTCCTCTGTCACCAGGTCGCATGAAAAACTTTCTGATGGAGAGTTTTTTGGTCAGGTGAAACAGCGAGGGAATTACTTGGCTGCAGAAACAAGAAGAATGTTTGGAGGACAAAAGGTGAGCTGTTCAACCCCAAAACACTTGGTGGTGGTAGTATGGGCTGTTTAGCTGTCAGTGAAGCTGGTGTATTGCAGAAAGAGGACAGAGAAACGAAGAAGGAAGATTACCTCTGAAGTCTTCAGGACAACATTAAGCCATAGTAACTTCCAGCAGGACAATGACCCTGAAAACACATCAAAAGTGGGTTTAGGATGACTAAATGAAACTGAATCAAGACCTCAAAACCACTGACAAAAGGTGGACTGTCCCAAAAAAAAATAGTCAGTAAAGAAAACAAAGTTCACATGAATCAATTTAGCCAAGAAAGATGGTGAAATAGTCCAAACGGGAATCAGCTAGAAGCTTGTTGATGGTTGCCAAAAGCAGCTGTTTAAGATAAAAAGGGCTAAAGAACATCCACTTTATGAAAGTGGTGTGTTTGTTTTCAGATTGTAACTATAATCCCAACACTGCCATAATATAAATGTCCCTTAAAATATATGTGAACTGTGTATATGTGGAAACTGGATTTGGTTAGACTGGTGTAGATTTGATCCAGTGCTCCATGATGTCGTCAGCAACTCGGACACACATAGAGCAGCATCTAAGCATGCAGCTCTGCGTTGGCGAGCGTTGTTGCATGTTCAACTGATAAACATGAGCAGCCACGGAGTTTGCTGCTTGTTTCCAGTATGTTTCATTGTACTTTAATGGAACCCGAGCAAATAAACCCTCACCCCTTCTAAAAAGCATTTGTAACTCTGGCTGTCCAGCAGTCCCATCAGTTTCAATGCAACAACACCAATTTACCTTCTCAACACCCCCCTTTCCTCCTTGATAATTACAGTAGCTAACTAATAAAAAGAGACCAAAAGCCTGCTAATCAGTGCATACACAAAAAGTATTGGCTTCTATATCAATGTCAATATCAATCAATATCAATATAGAGTCTATAATGTGTGCTAGAGGCTTTACTGCTCTGGTCATCAATAATCACAAGGCTACCAGATTTGTAGCTGCCCATATTTTAAAGGCTCTGCGTGGATCTCACATCTACAGAACAGTCACAATCACAGTAACTATGTTGGCAACATGGGTGAATGGCTGTCACTATAAAATAACATCTCTGTTCTATTACTGCAGTGTCAGACAATTAATAGACAGACAAATTAATTAACTGTAATCCAGGTGGGGTTGTAGGCCAGTTCACTCTGCCAGTTAAAGTCCAATTAATTCAGTTTAAAATACTGAAGAGACATTTAAATTTGGACCAAAATATCTCAGTGATATTAACGCTTAAATAAAAGTCACAATTTAAAAAACAATAACAACTAATTAAAGAAAAAACATTGTTCATTGTTATTTCCCTTTTAAACCCAGAATTTAAAACCAGAAACAGTTCTCTTTCTCAGCAGATTTGATCAAGCCAGGTAATGAGTAATTAGGTTACTCAAAGGTTTTACAAAGCAGCCCTACATCAAGGAATAATGATGCATGTAATTACAGGCGAGCTGCTTGCTGCGTCTCCTCGCTGATTGAGCCGTGCTTAGACTCCCTAAAGATGTCACTCTTTCCTCTCCGAGCACCACGGAGGCTGTCAGATGACGAGCTCGGTGGCAGGCAGCTGCATCTCCGCTCTCATCCGCAAAAAAACCTTTCAGTTTCAAGAGTGCAGAGATGTTCTCGCATCTCTCTCTCTGTCTCCCTCACTGACATTTCCCTGCTCATATCAAGGCCTGTACATGTGCTGGGAGGATAAACAGAGGGAAATAATGCCTGAACCAACACTTACATGATTTGTTAAGACTAACTGGTGACTTACTTTATCTTCCCATGTGGCGGGTTTGCAATGAAATTATACAAAGAAAACCCAAACCGGAATATAATAAGTTTAATTATTTTATTGGATATTATTCTTATATTGTGCATATTCTAAAATTATTGCTGTGTTTACTCAAATTACCCCCATCTAACATACAGACATGGAGTATAATATTTCAATACAGAGAGACTGGTTGGCTTCTGAGAGCAAAATATGATAAAGTAATCAGGGACATACACAGCTCACAGAGTGGGAGGAATTAAGGGACCAATAGGGCACCAAAACAAATTTCTGTCCTGGTGCCCCCCCATAGCCCCCCCCACAAACTGTATAGAGTCTATACAGTTAGTGAGTAAGTCGGTGTCATTCACTCTTCACCTGCTTGGCTGCCAGCTGACTTGTAAACTCATGTTCATGCAGGTGTACAGGATAGTCTTTATAACCGATCTAATGTTTCTTCATGTCTGCATTGTTGTTTTTTTCTTCATAGAGCAGACAAGCTACTAAAACTATCTCTCTCACAATGATAGTACTAATTACTATTTGCTGTTATTGCCATTGCTTCCAGTGTTGTTACTTGGTCATTCTCAGTTAATCTGTCTGTTATTTTACACTTGATGGATTAATCATTTTGTCCATCAAATGTCAGAAAACAGGGGAAAAATATCTCATTGCCCGTGTTGGCATATTCACATTGCACTTATGGCCTCACCAACAGTCCAAAACCCAAAGATATTAAGCTTAATATCATAGAACAGTATAATACCTGGTAAATAGAGAAGCTGCAAGTAGTCTTTTTTGTCTAGAAGTGGTTCAAACACTTAACTGATTATCAGAATTACCAATTAATTTTCTGTCATCGGACTGATAGATGAAATGACTGGGTAGCCGACTGTTTCCATGTGAAACGAGGAGGTCATAGGTCACACGTACCTGGGGCTGTCTGGGATAAGAGGACTTGGACTTTCAGCAGTGTGGTGTGGATGCTGCAGCACGAGGGACTAAACCACAGACCGAGCTACAGATGCAGCTTATTTATACACAGGGGGAAAAGAGGGTGTTAAGGCTCAAAACACACAACAATGCCGTTCCCTCATTTTGAGATCCTCAGAGGGGAAAAAAACCTCCCCATCTCCTCTTAAACACAAATATGGGTGAAATCCCACAGGCCTCCATACTAATGACTTAATCCAATTAAATCTGTATTAACAGGTAGTTATCATAACCCAGTGAGGCATTTTAAGGATGTAAACAGACAGAGGATGCTGTGAGCTGCTTGTCTTCACATGACCTGTTGAAGGAGGAAAAGACTTAGACAATAAAAAGCAGCAGTTCTTGGTATCCCTGTATTTTTTTTTTGAGTTTGTTACAGCTGATTTCAGATTAAAATGAACATTGTTTTCAGTCCTGTCATTGTCAGCTTCCTTGTTTTATTTCCTAACAGGAGAAAATCACTCAGTCAGGATGCAGGTGTCTCTGTAGTTGTGACTTCAGCACTGATTCACTAATGAGCGCTGATTCATCCCCCTGAAGCTCCCCGACAACTTCTCCTCATTTTTTCACCTCTTAAAAGCAAAGAAACATCTTTCAGTCTTACTGAAAGACGAGTGATATTTCGGGGCATCGACGAGCAAAACACTACTTTTTTTAAAAGGAATTTCGGGTATCCTGTTACTCGTTTTTTTTTTTTTAGAGTAACGAGACCGACGCTGACGAGCGCCGGTGCGTCTTGGAGAGGGCAGGCACGCCGGAGACGCGCAAACGGCATCAGCGGCGCAGCAGTGTGTGAGGAGATCACTCTGCACTGCTGTGTGAGCGGACTGTGGGCTGCAACACACACACCCCCACCTCCCAGAAACCCACCCCGAACAGACGATGGACATCACCCCCGGCCCCCTGAACAGCCACGGCAGCGTCGGATGAGGCGGATCGGGGATGCTGCGCACCTCGGCCGAACCCCGGGCGCGTCTCTGATCAGGACCGTGGGTGTGTGCGCGCCGGGCTCGCCGCTCTGCCTCCGGACTGCACTCGCCAACTTCCCCCCCGCTTCCCATCAAGTCATGTCTGATACAGAGCGATGGGCAAGTTTGACGACAACGAGAGGATAATCCTCAACGTCGGCGGCACCAGGCACGAGACCTACAAGAGCACCCTGAAGACCCTGCCGGGGACGCGACTGGCCCTGCTCGCCTCCGACTCGGACATCGACTCCGTGCTGGATCAGCTGCAACAAGTCCCCGGCTTCATCGAGTACAACGCGCGGACCAACGAGTACTTCTTCGACCGCCACCCGGGCGTCTTCGCCTACGTGCTCAACTACTACCGCACCGGGAAGCTCCACTGCCCGGCGGATGTGTGCGGACCGCTGTTCGAGGAGGAGCTCTCCTTCTGGGGCATCGATGAGACGGACGTGGAGCCCTGCTGCTGGATGACGTACCGGCAGCACCGGGACGCGGAGGAGGCTCTGGACGTGTTCGAGCTCAACGTGGACAACGGCGAGGAGGAGGACGAGATCGGGAAGAGGCTCGGCATCGAGGACGTGGCCGCCGACGGCAACGTCAGCCTGTGGAGGAAGTGGCAGCCGGTGATCTGGAATCTATTCGAGGACCCCTACTCCTCCAGGGCGGCGAGGGTAAGGGCGCACAGAGGAGCTCTCCAAACGCACACAATAACAAACCCCTTTACTCTGCACACACACACTCCTCAACATGAACATCTGAACAGGTGATCTGAACATCTACATCTAAAAGAAAGAAAAAAGAAAGTCTTTTATAAGTTGGTGTAAAGTCTCAAAAACTCCAAAGCAGTGGTGTGAGATCATTCTCCTCCAACCTTTTTTTTATTTCTTTTGAATTTTACTGCTGGACTTCATTTATCCACCCAAGTTATCTGACTCATTTCAAAAACAGTGAGCCTGATTTGGGAACAGGTGCGGTTATCAGTTGAACAAAAGCAAAATTTTTCCACTTGTCACAAGCAAACAAGGTGTAAACACTCTGTCAGGCTGGGTATTCATAGCAGCAGTGTATTTTAGGTGTATAGGTCCGTGCCAAACTCAGGCTATAGCCTACATTTGTTGTGCTTTGGTGCTGTTTCTTTTAGCAGAGCATCCCATCTCTGCGTTACTCTGTTGTGCATGTTGCAAAGGGGGTTTGGATTATTGGGTTCCAGCTCCAGAAATGTCATCTCAACACTCACGGCGTGTTGAGTCACCCATGCAGATCTCATTCAGAGCCTCTTTCGGCTCCAGACTGCACCCTGGAAGACGCTTAGGGTCTCATAAACACAGAAGAGAAGTGTGGGACTTTTATCTTTTCCAAAATTAGTGCAGTGCCTCATGCTGGGAATAGGAGAGATGTAAACTTAAAGGCCACATGTGACATCTTTGTCATTCCTTTTTGATCATCATTAGAGGGTTTTTTTTTTTTAAATTCCAGCAGTGGTACAGTGAGTGACAAATAACGCCTTTGAATTTGGAGGTTTTATCTGGATGGGGTGCAGATGAAAAGTACTCATGTTGAGATCTGACATCCCCTTGGACAGGACTGAGGTTTTTTGTCTCTTTGAATCGTTCACACCAGGAGGTCTGTCATTAGGAAACAAAACCACACAAACAAGAGTTATCCTCATTTATTATAAATCATCACATCAGCTGCTCCTCAGAAATTACTTCATTCCTTTTAGACCCCTCCCCCCACACTACCAGTGAAGGACAGGAGCTCTGCTAAGCTCGCTTTAGGCTGCTGGTGAATTCTGGGTAATGGACAGAAAATCGTTTCCTCATTGGCGGGCTGACATATTACAGGAGTAAATGACTTCCAGCTGTGATGTCATGTTGTGTGAATGGAAAACTGATGCAAAACAGCCACACAGACAGCTCCATGATGTCACAGGCAGCATGTCATCGTAAGTTGTAATGCAAACACTCTGTTGAAGCTGAAGGCTTTAATTAGTTCAGGTTTGACTGATGATGTTTGCTTTTTTTTAATGATCAAACACAAAATCACAAAAGGAAGAAAACCTCTGCAGATGTTTCCTATCTGCTGCCGATGGCGACGTACCTGCTGTGACATCACTAATTGGGCCGTGGCCAGAGAAGATATTGCCTGAAAGTTTCACCCTGCGGCTTTCTGCAGCACAACATGTGATTAAATGTAGTTTTGACCTTTGAGGGCCAACATATCATAAGTGCTTGGAATTAGATATTTCACTTGAGATAATGTTTGCTGTTATTTTGCGGTGATTTTCTGTTTATGTTGAGGAATTAAAGTACTGTTTGCGCAGCTCAGCAGCTTATTATTTGCAGCCTCTGAAAGAGCAATTAAAGGAGTAATTCTACATTTACATTACACCCTCTTATTGAGAATTCAAACCAGGGATTAAAATTCTGTAGCACTCTCGTGTCTGTGCGTTACATATGAAACTGCAACCAGGAAACAGTAAGAGAAAAGTTGATGCAGATGGAAACAGCGAGTCTCCAATGGTTGCCTGGCAACCTCAAGGTTACAGCGGGTCTCTAGGAAACCACTTGTCATTTTTTACACTTCGTTTTTGTAAAGTTTAAACAAATGAGATATAAATTGAGCTTTAGAGGTGCTGGTAGGCTGACATTTGTAGTTACATTATCAGTCTGAATGAGAGTGTTTCCCAAATTCTCGAACTGTTCCTTTAAATCATCATAGGACAAGATTAAAATGAAAAGAGTTGAACCTAACTTTAGCCACAGCATAATGCAACATGATTCAGCAACACGCTGAGTAACATATGTGCACATAGCAGTTAAAATACAGTGTAGTGACCCTCAGCATTATACTAATATACTGTTCAGTGGTCAAACACTGGGATTATATAATCTCAATGTTTTACCACCTGTGTCCTGTAGCAATTTACACCAACACAGTCCTTTGATTAATTTTGCCAAAGTCCTGCCAATCTCACAGAATCCTAAATCTGACAGAAGCCTGCAAAGTTTTGTTGCAGGTTTTTAATCTCACACCCGAAGCTGGGAATAAAATGATCTTCTTATGAGCTGATGTTCTAATTCCTCCCAGAAGCTGATACTAGCCCATGGTATTAATCTGACTTCTAGTTCATGGTAGATTCCTTTGAAATGATTTAGCCTCTAACTACTTCATGATTTTTTTGTTAAACATGCATGGCTGTGGTTTGGATGCTATTTCACATTCTGTTTACCACAAACTCTTCTTGGAAAGAACTAACAATCTTTGTTTTTTGTTTTTTTTTCCCACAATCAAATAGTTATATTTGGTCAAAGCGCATCAGTAGAAATTGTTGGTACTTTTAAGTCTACATTTCTCTCCCCATTAGCTGCTTCCATAAAGCACTGTTTCATGCAGTTATACTGTCATGTGTACTGTGTGTTGTATACAGCAGTAATAATAGTAAAGGTTGCCTTCATGCATTTATTCTTCATTTCTCCAGTGGAAAGTGGAAATGTAAGTACTCCATCTTTGAAATTCTCCTGTATCAGATTAATATTAGTACCCCGAGTAATTCATTTCATTGAGTAGAATAATGTGTGTGTGCATGTGTGTGTGTGTGTGTGTGTGTGTGTGTGTGTGTAACATTTAGCCTCGTATCACAATCCACCAGCAAACTCTCAGTAAGGATGTGCACAGAGATTTGTCTTGCTGTTTGAAATGAATACTGATACAGGATATGTACTTTTTAATTAGAAGACTCTTCCTGAGTGTAACACTCAACTTTTATTTTATTCAACTATTACACCAAAACTAAATTTAAGGTTAGGCTAACATTAGAGTTAGCCCTACAGCCACAGCGTCTAATCATTCATTTTTAAAAGGAAACTATGAACTATGAACACAAAATTGTCTCCATCTGTTTTTCCTTGTACTCTTCCACCAAATTTCATTGGTAATTTCTTGGAAATGGTTTATGCCGATTACCCTGCTGACAGAGGATGTATCAGAGGTAAATATTGAGTTAGCTTCAGAGGTGCTTCACTGGCAGAAGGGAGTTGATGGAGCTGAATGCTTGTGTTTACAACAGGCATACATTCGTCTCCCTGCACCAACACCCACTCAGTATGCACACACAGAAATGAAGTCAGGCCACATTTCTCTGCCACCAGCACCACACAGAAGCGTCTGTTTGAAGTTTCTTTCAGACCTCTGTTGCCTGCATGTGTGAACCGAGTGTCTCCCCGATGGCGATGATGCTCCACCTGCAGCCATGTTAGGCCTCAGTGTGGTGTCACGGCGGCAGCGTGCAGAGAGACGCTGCTTCTCCTTGATGCCTAAACATCTCTGTTATTACAGGCCAGCTGGTTAACCTTTAATACAACCCGCATACACAGAGAGAGGCTCTGTATGTGTGCGTGCGTGAGAGAAAGTGATGTGTGAAAGCAACCATGTGTGTGTGTGTGTGTGTGTGTGTCTAAAAGAAGGCCCCAGGGGGCACTAATCCGCCCCCTGACAAGGTGTTAGGAGAGCGTAATGTGGAATTATCCTCCAATGGAAATGAAAGGTGTGATTTCAGCCTGGCGGAGAGCTCAGTCCCCTTTACACGGTTCACCTTTGACCCTGACACCACAGAAGTGACAGTAAAGTGCTCTTAAACAGCAGGAATGTGTTAACTCTCTCCAGGTGGATTGTTCTGCTCTATATACAGAATTGGAAAATTGTTTGAAGTGGTCACTCAGTCATTTGCTGCAGTTAAATAATACCATTTTATGTTTAATATGTCATTGGTCGTGTTCCTTCTGCTCATATTGACCATGAGCAACCCCCTACTAATGCATTTCTTGGCTGTATCAGACAGCGATGGGAGGGAGATGACAAGAGACGAGTGAGAGATGCAGCAAAGGATGTTGTGGTTCACAGGGGTACCCCATACCTGCATGTTCTAAAAGGAGCACATCAGTTCATCCAGTTTTTATTCAAATTTTATGCCGTCACATATCCAGAAATTATTGTGTTTCCTGCTTCAATTAAACACTGTCCACAGTTTACAGTAGATGAGTAACATCCTTATGATGGAGACAGAAAAATGAAAGATGACCTGTGGAGTTTCTTCGTATATAAAAGAGAGGTTTACATTCAGAGTTACACACCAAAATGCACAGTTCCTATCCTTGAGGTCAAACAAACTTGACAAATGTGTTTCCTTTTTCAAAACACATTTGACAAATCCGATTTTTCTTAAAAGTTTATATTCAGCATAATATACATCAGTGTTTACAAGTGAGCGCTCTTCCTTTTCTTTCTTTCCTGGTGCTTTGCTGCATTTTTTTCAAACATTATTGCCACCTGTGGATCAGTGTGAAACCACTGATCTGCCTCGCGTGTGCTTGCACAAGCGTGTGCTGGGCACATACACGGGACAAATAAATGCTTTGTTGTGAAAGAAACTGCTCTATGTTGCTACTAAAGCTCCAAAACTCCACAGGATACCTTTAGAGACATCAGTGCCTTTATGCAAATTCATTTTAAATGGATTTACCCTAATCGTTATATTACTGAAAACAAAGATTATTTATCGCATGTCATCGGTCAGCTGTTTTAACAAATGTGCTCGATAGCATTACGGAACCCAAATAAAAAAAGAAAAAAGGACCATAGCTGAAACAGAGTTTTTACTCCTCGCTAATGGTGTATGGAGTAAAAGCATAGTGCAAATTCCTTCCCACTAACTGCTTTTCAATTAAATACACACAGTGCAGGGAGAGACAGGGTTTATGGGATAAGGTTTGTGGTCTCAATTTTGGGAAGCAGTATCACAAATAGCATGACGTTGGTCTCATTTATTGATAGCAATTACAGTATATCCCAGCTGATGTGACCACTCTCCACAAACAGCACCTTCATTCACAGCACGATAACTTGTGTCAGATCAGCTGTGTGCGGCTGTCAGAAAGCCTTTTATGAGGTTGTTTCTCCAGGTAGGTGAAAAAGACCCAAAAAGTCTCATCTGTCCCTTTAACCAGCTCATCCATGAGTGTTCGTGTGCCAGCAGTCAGCGGTAGCAGGCGTGTTTCTCTGGGCTCCCCACGCTGTTTCTATTGTTGTAGCCATCCTGTTCTCTCTTCACTCTCAATGCTGCGTCTTTAATCTGTTTAATCTGTTTTAACAGTGGCTGCCGGTGTGCTCACTTGTCTGTGTGAGACAGAGAGAGTGAGAGTTCATTATTTCTGTATGTTTATGATTGTGTCTGAAAAGGAAAAGAGTGAAAATATATGTCTGTTTTCTGTGTGTGTGTGTATTTGTGTGTGTGTGTGAGTGTGCGTGTGAAGTGGGCGTATGTATGTGTTCTCCTATGTGTTAATCTGTTTGTTTGTCCCTCTCATATCTCTGTAGTTGGCCATTTCTGGATTGGGATGGTAACAACAACAACAAAAAGGAATAACACTCACCACCTTTTTCATTTCCCATGTCTGCACTCTGAAGCAGAGGTTTATCCCCATAACTCGCCCTCACCCACCCAACCACCCACCCACCCACGTAACGTCCCCCCATCCTCCCATGATTCCATCTGAGACTGCAGCTTGCTTTCTTCCACTTAAGAGGTTAAAAACCCAAACCGTCTGGGTGCCGCCTGCCGCACGCCTGAAGATACCAAAGCCAGGCTGCACGCTCAGCCTGCCTGTTGTCATGGCAACATCATCGCTCATCATCGGCCTGTTTTCATTCAGGTCTGTCCGGTCTGTGAAACTGATTGATTTCAGAAACCTGCTCGACCATGAACCCTTATTGCTCAGTAACCCCTTGCGTGCTAGCTTGTTACTTTTGACGCAGCGATGCAAAAAAAAGGGCGTTGGAGCGTCACTAACACAACCGATCCGTGTGTGCATGTCTCTTTAACTGCTCCCTCATTGTTGTCAGAGGTGACATGTCGTGATGCACCGTGGCATCTTAACTTTCTGCTCCCGTCTAACCAGAGCAACAGGTGTACAAGGGAGGGCCTCGTCAGAGAGCCCTGTTGAATCGTACTGCGCAGAGTCGGAGGTTGTGGGAGACCGGGAAATGTGGCTGATCTGCTGCAAACAGACGGCAAGGCCTCGCTGAGTAAATAGAGTCTGACGTGTAAACAGCAGCAGACCTGACGCTGGGTAGGAGAGCAGGGCAAATGGCTGCTCGAGTGTGGGTGGTGATGGCACGCCGCTGGGCATGTTTGTAGCCGCTGCCAGTCACGTTAATCTGCCCCGCCAATCATCATCCTGCGCTGCTTTGGTTGACTATAATAGCTCAGTGCACAGGAGTAGTGTGGAGGGCTGCAGCTATGGTAATTAGGAGAGACTTGCGGAAGACTTTCACAGCTTTGCCTCTGTTGAAGGTGTAATATGAGACGCGTGCTCGTTTCTTCCAACATTCGGTGATGTGTTTGTCGCTAGGCACTTGTCGCTGTGCCGCTCCTGCACTGCAGTTTGCGTTTATCGCCTGTCAGTCGTGTAGCGTGGTGCCTGTGACATCTTCTTCACTGGTCGTGCACTCAGTTGGTCTCTTAAGCATTCTGAGTGTAGAAAAAAACATCACCTGTACATGTACGTATTTTCCATATGGGTGCTCTTAGAAGTTACTATGGCTACAACATCCACATGCGATCAGAGGGGAGGGAGTCTGTGAGGAAACAAAGTGGTACAAGCAAGCAGCAATCGCCACGGCTGATTGTGAGAGGCTGATACACCTGTCAGTCACGCAAAACATCTGCCAAAACATACTTCTGTCGAGGCCTTACATTCCCTTAATGGAACAACGATTATCCAAATTACCAGCACATTAGGCACAAGATATAAAGGGTAACCACTGAGATCATAATTACACAGTGGGAGATACAGTGTTTTTGGAGTTAGAGACTATTAAAGCAAGGCCATGTAATGTAAGAAACAATACAATCTTTGTCTTACAAATTTAAAGTGGAATTGGTTAGCAGTGGAAAGCAGCCTTGCTCGATTCAATACATTGAGGGGTTTTGATGTTACAGTGTGACTTGTTCTGGCACGAGCAGAAGTCTATGGTATATTAGCTGATATCAGCAAACTTTAGGTGGGTAATGCTGATTAACTAATGTCTGTTCACTAGCTTCTCTATTTGCACCAACCAACATTTTGGAAAGTCTCAAGTAAACATATTGATGGCTTTATTACCAAGATAAGGCAAGAAGTAAATGCATCGTAGCTCAACAGGACACGTTTGTGAACCTGCTTGGATAATCACTATGCCATTATTCTGAAACTGCCTCGTGTGGTCACTCATGGCAAATAAAGAATACAGTCCTAAGTTACTCAGGGCCTTTTCACACCTGAAAGTCAGAACGCTTTTAGCTTTTTCTATTATATTCTATACCTTTGGTGCAGTTAGTGTTTGTTTCACATCATGCAAGTGCACGCAAGAACTGTACCTGACACGCCTATGTTCTGTTGTCATGTTGCGACTCTCTTTGCCTGTATTCGATTGGTTTGTAGACAGGCGTGTGTCTGACATTGGTGTGTTTGGATAGCATTGTAGCTGGATGGATAAAAATGAATGAACAGATTACTTTTGTCGCCGCTATAATGATAAATAGAATTAATCATTTAGCCTGCCAGAATCTTCTGTTATCAGTCTAAAAGTCCAGGAATCATCCTCAGAGTCACACACACACATACTGATTTAATCACTCAGCTGTAGTGGTTGCTGCTTGGTTTGACCATTGTGGAAGCTGCTGCGTGCCCACTTTTGTGAACAGGATATAATGTACTTTCGTCACTATTGTGCTTTATCAATTGATTAAAAGAGGCGAGGAGAGCAGATATTTATTCACATAGTACAATGATGTCGTCAGCGTCCACCACCAAGGAAGAATGCTAAAGTGCAGGAATGTGTCTTTGTGTGTGCACAAAAGGGAGAGAGAGAGAGAGCCCTGTTGGATAGTTAATGAAGGAGACTTCCGTATGCATGATCGGACGGACCCCGTGCCTCACAGTTGCTCGCTACATCCCATCAGGCCTTGCTCTCACTATCTGTCTGTCGGTCTCACCCTTTCTCTCCCAGACACACACACACTCTCTCTCTCTCTCTCTCTCTTATGCAAAGGGACCTTTAAATTATTACACAGTAGATTAAAGTGCCAGATTTGGCATACATAAGGCGGTGTTACTCTGAGACCTCAAACTGGGTCTATATACTTTGTGTGACCTTTCTGAAACTTCGTAGTAGTTATAGCATATTCATTGGGCTATAAGAAAGAATAATGTTTTTAAGGTGTTTTATCACATTTCCCTGGAATTGTTTATAGTCTGTAGTCTTTTCTTCTTTAGTTTTATATTTCAAGATCTTTGTTTTTGACATCTACCCTGAATCTTTTGATCATAAATGCACAATTTATTATGTTTTCTTCAGTTTGACTATATATAAAGGAGAGAGGCAGGAGGCATGACGCATTGACACCTTGAAAGATAGAACAGTAATGGATTGTGGGTAACCATTGCTATGGAGATCTCTTCGTCCTTGATGGAGTATCGAGCAAAGGCAGAAAATAAAGCTTGTCTTTTCTTTCAGATAGCTTGGTTTTGTAAATCTGTGACGACTTTGGACACCAGTCGGCATGATATGCATTTGGCCGTGAATGAAGCATTTTGGAGCATGAGTGCATGTATGACCTTCCATGACGGCAGCGCCCCTCTCTGTCTCATTAAAGGTTTCCGCAGGTGTTAATTCAGCGGAGCATCTGACATGAGTAGTGCATTTGCTCCCACCCACCTCCTTCCTCCAATATCCAGGCTGTGTTTCTACAAGTGCACAAAAAAAAAAGAACAGCACAAGGGTTAGTCATCTGATTGTGAAAAGTGTTAAAATACTGTGTGTACAGTATGTAGTGGAAATGTGAGAGGGCTCGTGTGACAGTCACCTCAAAATGGAGGACACGGTGGTGGTTTTCACAAACCGCACATAACTGAATGTTAGCCAAATTGGACGCACTTTACTGCACAATTACTGCTGATAGGGAGTGAAGACCGTGAGGAGTGCTGCTGGGACTGGAAAAGATGAAAAAGAAGGAGAAAGGTCTTGTTCTTTGATCTCCATCTCTGCAGGAGAACACCCAGCTAGATTCTGGATTTTACAGTAGATAGACATGCTTCAGAGTCAGAAATGCACTTACCAATTGGTTAGGTAAGAGTTATTTGTCATGCATTTATGGATGTAATGGCATGCATGCTGAAGGTGTTCTCCACCCGTCTTCCGTGCACTGTCCGTGTCGACCGCCAGGAAGGGCCCTGATGTGGGCCCTGTGCTCTATGAGCTATAAAAGACGTGCCGATTGTTTGGGCTTAATGCTGAATAATTAATGCTGATCCAATCACTCTGAAAGATTGAGTGCTTCCCAAGGACAATGGATTTCTGAAAGTTCTTTTGTCTGGCACCATTTGCACAACCCTGATGCTTGCGCATTAAAAGGTAATTAATAAATCTGACTTTCAGGCTGATTTGTGTTTCTTGATTCTGTTCCCCACTTGGCTGCCTGAGGCTGAGCCGCTGACTTACAGAGCGCAGTGTGAATTCGATGGAAGCAGGTTGAGTTTGGATTCAACCAATTGAACCCCCATGTTACAATTATTCCACTTAAATATCTTAAATATTATATTACTGCAGTTTATGGAATAAGAAAATGATGTGTTATGGTTTGATTTTTAACATTCCCTTCTAAGTTTGACAGATGTGTTTGAGTACATTTTTCCAGTAAGCACTGATTTTTGTGTGTGATTTGCAAGTCAGACATTAAAAAAATTGACAAAGACATTTCAACTGAAAGTCTACTTAGGTATTAACCATTTCACATATTTTTCATCAGATTGAGTTTGAGATGTGTGTGAATTTTAGAAAGTTCTTGTGTGCTTAAAAGTTCTCAATGGGGTTTTGGGTAGTGATGAAGCAGTCTCACTTTAATACAAATGCCTCTGTATGATCTATATAAGCAAACAAGACCAACATGTAACCATGTTTGGTGAAACACCAATGCCCTTGTCCACACTGACCGTCAAAATCAACACAAAAACAAAATTTCTACTGAGCTTTAAGTGTTAATAACTTAAGAACTTTGTCTTCTTTTGTTAAAGTGGCCATTTAGGGGTATATTATCTCTTCATAAAGTTGTTATGGCAGACCTCTTAGCACTTGGATGAGGTACCAACACATATATATACATAATACTAACTCATACTAAATATTTTAACTACAACATATGTTTTTGGTAACATTTATGCCAATTTTAACCAAATTTAACCTGATTTAATCATCAGCTCTTTTTACCTGCAAATCATCAAATGAGTGCTTACTGGACTACTGGATTATTGTTGTGTTAAAAAAGCCAGTTCTGATAAGCATTATGCAAGAAGGAGAGAGTCTGATTAAGCTGCTAAAAATACTTCTATGTCAAAAACAAAAATGTTTTATCATCAGGCTAAAAGCAAAAGTTTCCTTTTGTTCATGAGCGGTGAACATTCTGGAGATCTAAGGTTTTCATCTGACAGTAATATGCTCTTAGATTAAAAAAATATTCCTGTCTGTCTACCTCCTCTGTCTATAGGGTTTGATATCACGTCACTTAGCAACCGAAGACTGATGCAATCTAATAAACTGCACAGCCTTCAAACCTCTTTTTCCCTCTAAGCCACCAAGTAAGTATTGAAGAAACTCTTTCCCACTGCTTAGATTAACTCACATTTGGTAGGAACGCATCCCAGAGCCTTCACACACTACACAGGCAGAGATCAGGCCACATTTTCAGAGGGGTGTTTACTGTATCCTTGATGCCATCTTATTTATTTATCGCCAGCGGTCACATTTATAGCAGGGTAGGCTCTTGGGTGACAGCAAACAGCTCAGCCATCCTCAAATGCAATCCTGTGAGGGTGAGGCTGCAAACTGAAAATGTCACACTAGCAGGGAGACGACAGGGGTCTGATGTGCACAGAAAGAGTTGTCATCTTGTAATAATGGTGACCAGTCGCGGACTGACCCTTTGACAGCTTCAGTTGCGATTGAAGCTGCGAGATGTGTCTATTTTTCTGTCCCCACAAAGCGAGGCATGGTAATGAAGTGAACATCGCCGTTTTCTTGATAACTTTCTCTAATGCTAATTGTGCGCCTGGTTACCCCGGCCGGATCAACCCCTGGCTTTCAGCTCCGTCCACGGATTATTTACACCGGTTCAAAGACCGGGGCTTTAAAGAGGATCCACTGTTTAATGCAACTGCATTTGAGCAAGCAGGGCTCAATTAGAGGATACACAGCACTAAATTATCTCGCCAAGGAACACAGGTGGACAGAGCAAGAGGCAGACAGACAGACGGACTCAAAGCAAAGAAAAAGGGGGAGTAGATGCAGTTCATGTCAGATAACAAATAAGTTATGCAGAGTCCCACATTGCTGGTGTAGGAGAATTCAACCAGTGCTAATCTGAACTGTATCTACACACTTTTAAAAGTGCTTCATAGCCTGGAAAAGACTAATTATACTTCGAGTTGCTAACAGATTTGCACATCAAATATAAAAGTGTAACACAAAAGGGGCAAGAGAGTCACATTACAAAATGCATATTCTGATCCAAACTCACCAGGTGTAATCATAGATGTTCTGTGCTGATTTGAATGTGTGTGATATTAGTTAGCTGGACTTATACTGCATTGCCTTTATTTTAAAGGTAACGGTAAGCTAGGTGATGTTACATACTGTATTCATATATATGTGTGTGTGTGTGTGTGTGTATGTCATTCATCATCTAAAAATCTAATGAAAAGTCGATGAAAAACATCAATGAATGGATCCCACTAGCAAATATTGTATCCAAAACCCGTGTCACATGTTCCTCCATCACCATGAACACACGCTGTCGTTTATTTTGACTCACATCCACACATACCGTCCTGCTGCTGGTAATACTTACTAGACTAAACACTTACTTACTGGATTAAACTGATGCTCCAAAACAAAAGCTCTGTTTCTTCGTCAATTAAAATGTTTTGCTGTATAATCCAGTGTCCCCCTGTTTTTGGGAAATTGCTGAGCCTTTGTTAAAAATGTATATTTTGTAAACTGTTTCAAGAAAAGAGTATAGAATACAACCTGCTCTTTTACGTGACATGATGAGATTAGAGTAGGTGGATGGCAGCAGTCAGCATGTTGTGTGTGCTAGAGGTGTTGGGTAGAGCCGGGTGCAGCTGTTAGCCGGGGAATGTCTCCAGCTCTGACTTCGACCTCAGTGGCAAATGATGTCTGTCGTCTAATGTAAAGTTACTAAATCCACAACAACACATCACCTCTTCGATGTCTTTGTCTTATGGCCAAAATGGAAAGCAGTGCTTTTAAAGGTATCTCATCTATTTTTAGGAGCATTATAAGCAGAACCAGCTATAAAATACCAAGAAACATATCAAATCCCCCTGTAAGTTATGTCTTCTCTGTATTTATTTGTTCTCAGTCAAATGTGTTTTCATCATTGATTTGTGCTATCTACTGTACGTCAAAGACAGTGTGGCTCAGAGGGAAACAACATGGAAAATTCAGAACTCTTCAAGGTGCTTTGGAGACTCGAGCACTACAGCCTCGTTTTCTATGGAACTGTAACTGTAAATACTGTTAATGTAACCTCTCTCAGAACTGTCAGGGGTCTCTCTGGCTGATGATGATGACATATGGTAATGCAGGCTCTGCCAGCCTGATATCGACTGCAGTCAGTAACAGAAACCTCCCAGGAGGTTGTCTCTTGGAAAGAAAAGTTAACTGTACAAAGGGTCGGTGCACTGCCTCCACCCTCTGGCACAGACACACAGTCAGACATGAAGTGGAGCTCTGCGAAATGTTTGTTTTTATAATGTTGCAATTTCCTCAAGGCGCAAACTCGCACGAGATATATATATATTTTTAGGCTAATAGTATTGAGGATAAAAGTGGATATGATTAAAATACACATCATTATACATGTGTGAATAACAAGGCTTATGTAGAGCTAAGACTTAAATCTCCGTGAATCACAGCGGTGAGGAGACTTTCGCTTATTTCAGATGTTGTAGACGTCAGTTGCCTTTGCTGATGAACCTTTAACAAACTGTAAACTTCTTCCAGTCGACCCTGCTTCACAGTTTTCCTCGTGGGACTCGCAGCTTGTTTCATTTGATGCGGAGAGCACTGTTTGGTAGACTTCATGCTCTGCTGAACCATCCTCCTCTTCCTTCAAACTCCCCTCACACGATGATGCGCAGCCTCTCGTGGTATACAGTGTGCTGCAATGAGAGTTTATGTGCTGAATGTGACTGTGCTATGTATTAATTCCCTTTGTTCTCGCTTTTTAAACCAGGGACTACAGGTTAAACAGGTGCCATTTGCTGGTACTGAGGTAACGACTAACAGTAGTTTCATGAAGACTACATGCAAACACATTTTCCAGGCACTTAATATGCATGCAAATATTATCTGGTAATTTAATTTGATATGTGATTTTAAATGAATTTTCTTGCATGGAAATATGCCTTGTGGCGTTATGTACATTTTTAAAGCTGCACTAATCAATATTTTTATACTAACAAAGGGTCACATGACTGTGTGTAGTAAGGTTGCTTGTAGTGACGAATGACAGAGAATCTCAGCGTATTTAAATGTCTTTCAGGTCACTGTTTCAATTTCACTGCCCACAACTTTAATTTTATAGTAAAGTCACAGCGCCTTTATCAGCCTCATTTCGACATCAACTTCACACTTCCTGCCCAGCACCAGCAGCCTGACAAACTCAGTAACTAGTTAGTTAGTACACATAGTGGTGCATTCAGCAGTTTAAAAGGGTTGTTGGAGACCAAAACAGAGCGGTTAATATTGGACGTACATTCATTTTGTGCCCAGCAACACAGCTCCAAATAATAATGATTTAAAGATAATCTCACCTGTGTCTACTGGATGTGTAAATAGGCAAATGTCTGTTAACACAATTGTTATAGTCAGTTATAAAGTAATAACATGTCAGTGTTGCATTTTGTAAGCTGTTTACACTCCCTCCAAGATACAAAAAAAATGTAGGTTGTAGTGAGCTAGTAAAATAAACCAATCATTCAACAAGTCTGTCAACTCTGATTTTATCTACTAATAAATGTGTACATTTATAGTTAAGGAAATATATCTATAAGTATATAAAAACCCTATGTCTCCATTCAGAATGGGTATTTTGGCTGCAAAAAAAAAGAATCTTTATTTTTGAAACCAGCAACAATTTCTGTGGGTGTTACAGTTTTCCAAATGGTGGATATTTCACTCTGGCCTGAAGTCCTCACATTAACAAGGAACTATAAGTGCATCAGAAGTAAAGACGCTGAAGTCTTCATGTGGGGATCAGGGCCTGCAGACGAGCACACTGTGTGCTGAACATATTAAATAAAGAATATACGTCAGATTTATTTTTAATACAAGCATGACATGGTTCTCTGTCCCCACGAGTCTCGGGAAACCAAGCTGTGGTGTGGGCCTGCAGCACCACTCTGCCTTTGGTTTCAGCTGGAAGTAGGAACGTTTTAATGGCAGACGACCAGTTTTGAAGAAGAAATGATAACTTTACAATTCAAAAGCTCTTGATGGTTATTTCAACTAAAACTTTAATTTATCCAAAGACGACTTTAATATGAATGAAGGTAAAGACTCTTACTACATGTTAAGAGACAAAGAGTCACATTTCTAAATGGTTTGGAGAAAAACTATTCATTTCTTGTTCTGTTGAACTGGCTTCATGGACTGACTGAAGAGAAAGCGTACTGACCCCGGCCCCACAGCACAGCGCAGGAGTCCTTGTCTGTCTGAGCCTTCTTCTATGGTTCAGTGATACCGACCTGGCAGAACCAATCCTATTAGTAATTCTCTACTGGATTCAGGCTCCTGGGGACGCAGAGGAGCCCCCCAGCCCCACACACACACACACACTCCTGCAGACCCCTCCTCTTCAGTGGGCTTGCAGACAGAGCAGGATATTCACGCCTGGCTGCGTTTGCTCTTCAGTAAGACCCACGAGGGCTGCTCGCTGGTACAAAGACGGTGTCCTTTCTCTTACAGAGGAGGTTAAAGGGCCCACGCCTGAGGGGAACTCTCTCCTCTCACTGTATGTTTGCAACAGCTCCCAAAGCCATTTAAGGCAGACAGACATTTCAGACATCTCCATTCTCGTCTACGCCGGTTGACGGAGGAACCCCGCTGAATGCGATTTTCCACGTGTCCAATTCCTCCTGCATGCTTTTCATACTAGAAGTGAGAAATTTGCTTCATCGCACATGGGGTCGCCTGTAGTGCGAATCAAGCACCCAGCATGGGAAATCGTGGGGGGGCAAAAGTTTAATCGACTGAACTTTATGCAAATGTTCCCCACACGGGCTGATCCAAAAAGGCTCACACCCACTTTCATATTGCCGCAAAATACACCAACTCCCCATCTATGTCTTTTCAGGACAAATTAATGTCACAACGTCTAAGTTTTATGGCTCCTTTCTCCACCTGTAAGTACTTGTTTAGTAAGTAAACGATGCCTGTTTGAAGGACATGAGACGTAGTAGTGAGGTAAACTGGTAAGAACTCATTAAAGTCTTCGGAAAATCACAATAAGACCTTTGTGGATCCTGTTGTGGTTGTTTGATTGTAAGTTTGAATCAGTGGAGGAAACAGCCACTTTGGTTAATCCTGTCAATGCAAATGGCGCGTTTCAATTGAAGTCCTTGTTGGACACCAACCCAGTCTCATATCGAAATGTGAAATAGCTACGTTTGTCCACAGTACAAAACGTATCAGTCTCACAATTAGGGCCTGGAAATTGTAAAATGTTCACGTTTTTTTTTATCCTATTCTTTTTGTATTAGCCTACCGACAGGTGGCAGCGGACAAAATAAAAACATGGCGGCCATTCCTTTTCATTCTCAGTGGAAAATGCATTATTTCAACATAGTTTGGACATAAAAAAGCATTTTGATGATATTGTCTAGCGGAGAAATATACATTAAAATTTCACAATATTTGTTCAGTTCTTGTAAAATATCCTTGGTTTGTATGTTATTACGATGAATATTTCACATCATGGCATAAAATTGTTACAATATTACGTTTTCTGCTGTTGTTATGCTTGTTGCTAAGCACGCTGCAGACGAAACCAAGTGGTGTGTTTGTTTGCAATGTTCATTGTTTGTGTTGTATTATTGTTATTGTATTTATTCGTTACATTGTGTAGTTATCTGAGCTGTTAAAATATTTGTGTAACTGTTGATAATATCCGTTAATAAAAAAACAACATAAAATGGATTTTAGTGCCCCGGGGATTACATATATATTCTTCTTTGGAATTTGGCACACGTGTTCTTTTGTGAGACAACCCGGAAATTATTGCTTGCCTCAAAAAAAAAAAAAAAAAAATCAGTGTTTTTTTTTTTATATATTATACCTTTTGATTAATAAGACAATAAACAAATTAACACTGTTTTCAGCTTATTCTAAAAAGCTTCAACAAACAAACAAACTACATGTTCTAACTAAAGCTATATGAAACTACTTGTTCATATAGCTTCTTAATTGTATTGACATGTGTGTTTATTCCTTACCTCTGAGGATGTTCAATTGTATAAGAGAGGCCTAGGTCTGCAAAGTGCGTAGTAGCTTCGGCGACGCCCCACCAATGAAGCGCCAAACCTCAGTTGTCACTCAAAAAATTGTATTAGGCTGCCGATTGTGACTCTAGGGATACGTAGTTTCTCAAATATATTAATGTTTTTCTTTGGATTTAAGTTGTAACATTCTGAATTGAGCATACACTGGTGGGTTTATGGGGATGGTAAATACATCTGTGTAATCAGAGTTTAAATATCTAACTATTTAAAAGGTGAAAATTAATTTAATCATATTTTACTAATATTCGACAGCGCCCCCAGTTGTTGACTGTATGACATATGATAGCTGAGGTCAAGAGCTTTCTATAACAGTTGGTTCAATGTCTGTAGCCCCTTTCATTGCTGAATTATAAGCCTTCAAATATGCACTGAGATCAAAGTTCAAAGGTCAATGTTTCAAAGCAGGAGCCATGTAACATCTTGATACTGACTTATGTTACTCTGCTGGTCAAGGCCTTTCCAATGATGTATTTGCTTTAGCGCTACGACAAAGTTTTGATTTTCTCATTTTCACAGGCTATGCCAGGTGTAGTTTCAGAAGAGCACTTTGAAGGCCTGGTGTACAATAAATAGAAGCTTTTTAATTGTTTGTGTTTTTGTTTGTTTTGTTTTTTAGTGTAAATAGTGACCAAACAAGTCACCATCTGAGATTACAATACTGCTGGCAAGCTAGGGCATTACTTTAGGCTTTGAAGAAGGCCTGAAGTGCTGGGGTTAGGGTTAGGGTTGGTGTTGACCAATGGAACATAAGTTTTTAGCAGAACATGATGTCACAGTGAAGTTGACTTTTGACTTTTTTGATATAAGTCATAACTCAGTTTCATCCTGTTAAACATTTATGTGAGAATGTGTCATAATTACCGTATCAGTTATTGAGTTGCAGGCAAAAATGTGATTGTGAGGTCACAGTGACCAGTTGCCATATTCACTCAGTGTTCATTACGGTATTGGATTATTTTTTCTTTCTACAACTTTTGCACAATGTCAGTGTACAACTCAAACAATGAACATCGCAAACAAACACGCCACTTGGTTTCGTCTGCAGCGTGCTTAGCAACCAGCATAACAAAGGCATAAAATGTAACACTGTCACAATTTTATGCCTGAGATGTGAAATATTCATCATAATAACAAACAAACCAAAGATATTTTACAAGAACTGGACGAATATTGTGAAATTTTAATGTATATTTCTCGCTAGAAATATCATCAAAATGCTTTTTTATGTCCAAACTATGTTGAAATAATGCATTTTCCACTGAGAATGAAAGGAATGGCCTGCCATGTTTTTATTTTGAGAAGTCCGCTGCAAGCAGTCACGTGACCTGTCGGACAGGCCAATAGAAAAGAATAGGATAAAAAAACGTGAACATTTTACAATTTTCAGGCCCTAATTGTGAGACTGATACGTTTTGTACTGTGGACAAACGTAGCTATTTCACATTTTGATATGAGACTGGGTTGCGGACACACCCTCCCCCAAGAATTCAATTCAATCGTATGTCGGTCTCATGCATCAGACTGAAATTTGACCAAAGGAAATGAAAATATGAAAATCAGACTCTTATAGGTGCAGTATGAGTTAAGATGCACTGTTCAAATCAGTTATTAAAGATGCATTTACTGTAACTACTAGAAAGTGGCAGGTAGATGGACAGGAACTTTTTCCTGTTTTGTATTTAGTGAGTTTATGATGCCTTCAGTGTAAGCTGAGTGTCTGTTGAAAGTGTATAACCTCCTGGGAGGTATGAGCACGACCAAGAATTTAATTTTTTCACAGTTTGGCGCACCAATCAAATCAGCAAATTATTTCTTAAACAGCTGCTCTGCACGTTCCAAACTGGACATGTAAATTATTCTTGATCATTTGGCCCTCAGGTGTCTTTTACTGGGATATATATATATATATATATATATATATATATATATATATATATATATATATATATATATATATATATATATATATACACATATATATATATATATACCCACAGGTCAAGTCAGAGCTGGCAGGGTATGACTCATTATTCACCTGTCCTTGATAGGATGTCAGGGAAGTTTTCTGAGAATCCCCATTTCCCTACACTGATCAATTTTCACCATAGCTCTGGCATTAATGAACCACCTCAGGAGAGTAAGAATACACTGTGGTTTGGCTCCACATTTAACACTGTTCCCACGGGCTGCATTTGAATTGTTTCTTCGAAGGACAGATCTGTATTAGTCTGGACTGGGGAAAAAAAACAAAAAACATTTGTGGTGTTTTAGCTGAAAGAGCTTGTGGGCGATCAGGTTTAGTTTAGGTAGATTTTTTTTGTTGCATAATGTTTTTTATGTATGGATCATTGTGGTTCAACTCGCAGTCCAGCTCTTAACTGCAAAACGATCAGTTCATTTATCGTCAGGAGCGCCAAAATAAACAAACAACACTATGTATTTACAAGTTTGCACCTATCCGAGTTATTTTAACACCTTTGGTCATTTTTGAACTGCTGCCCCACAGCTATATCAGCTCACTTCTGTCTCTGCAGTCAGCACTTGTCAACTCAAAGTAAGTGTGACAAAAATTCAACACTTGCTAACACTGGTAGATCTGGGGTATGATATCAGCTGACCTTTATAGCCAGAATAATGACTGAATGATTGTCAGACCAATGTTTTAGTCTCCACATCTCTCTGAAGCCTCTGTTCCTCAGTCAGTCGTCACTCGGCAAAGTCAAACCCGGAGTTTAATGACATCCAATGCAACTTTAGGAGCTGGTTCTTCTCAGCAAATAAATTCAATTCTTTGAAACTGACACTGAAATGCATTTTGTGTAGCAAGTTCAGGGTCATCCATCCATCCATTTTCTGTACCGCTTATCCTGTCTCATTGGGCAAAAGGTGGGGCACACCCCTGGACTGGTCGCCACGATATGAGGGGATGATATGCAGCAAAAAGCCCTGGGTTGAGATCAAACATGCTGGAGGGGGGTTCATCTTCTACATCCATAGGCATGCACTCATCTAGTTGAGCTATCTGGCTGCCCTAGTTCAGGGTCAAAATAGCATTATTGAGAAACAGCAAAACAAGCGGGAGTTCAACTTTTCAAACATCTTGGTGAAAAAAAAAGTGATCAAATTTAGATTCTGAACTTCATCAATGTTTTTTTTTTTCCAAATATTAGAGCAGCATAATTAGTTTTATGCAAATAAATAAACATAAACATATAATTTAAACAGACAAAATAACAACACATGTGGAACCTTATGCTAATGGTCTTGCACTGATGGTCAGTTCACGTGTTGAATAATGTCTTTTTCTTTTTGTTTTGGTTAAGGTTTCTTTTAGGGGCTTTTAACAGTATTTCACAACTGTAAGCACTGAAAAGCTAGTGAGTGCACCAGTGAGCTTGTTATTAGTTTGCTACACTTGAATGATGAAATTAGACCCCAGGAAAATGTGGGAGAGTTATACACAAGTCAAGTTAAATGATACTTACACACTGATGTTTAGCAGGTGTTGTTTTGTATGGACCCCATCTTCGTTTAGTGTGTAGCATGCTAACATTTGCATATCAGAAATAAATTACTGCATTTATATAGAATCACAGGTACAGCTGGGGCTGATGGGATTGTTATTAGTTTTGCAGGTATTTGGTCATGAACCCAAACATGAAGGTTGACCTTCTGATGGGTCTTGATGAAAATAATGAGACATGACAAAATTTCATGGCAATTTGTTGTTTTAGTTGCTGAGATATTTCAGCAATAGACTGACATGTATATCAACATTACGCGCCTCCATAGCATAAAAATTCTAGGCTGGGTAGATAGAGATGTTTTTTTTAATATATATCGGAGTGATGTTTTTAGCCGAGTAAGTCCATGTGAGTCTGTGTCCACATTTTGTTAGTTAGTCAGTATGCTGCACAAACCTGTGACTGAAATAGCTCAAATTACTGGGTCAGCAGCAGTTGGTGTGATAAAAAGTGACCTGCTTCTTCCCCCAGACCAGTGTTACTGGAGCAAGCCACCCAGCAAAAGTGATTATTAGACTGTGGCGCTGAGAAGAATTGACTCACAGCATGCAAATATGTTGCTTCTATCTTGACGTGGATAAGTGTGAATGTTGAGTTAAAAATGAAGTCGGGCTTAGTGTGTGGAAAAGACGGACCACTCAAACATCTCCTGTCTCTTAATAGATTAATATCAACATTAAACTGTCCAAATAGTGATTCTTTTCTTTATCGTGTCTCACATTTGTCCTGTTTATGTGCGCATATGACTCACATTAGTCTGTAAAATGAATATCATCCTTAATGTCAGCCTTATCTTGTGAAAACCCTCAGTGGGTGTCGAGTAAAATCATTCATTTCAAAACATGAGTGGGAGAAACGCGTAGACTGAATTACTTCAGTTTATTAAAAACGATCTTTTGAGTGTACCTTAGTCTTAGTGTAAATATTTTTCTACCCAAAGTGTTGGGAACTAGAGAAGAGAGGGTTTTTTTGCAAGAGTGTCAAAGTACAATGCTGATTCACTCCCACACTGGCAATTTTGTCATTGACTCACACATCCTCAGTGTTGTTGGAATCTAGCAGGGATGAGAACATTACCCCGGGCCCTTTTCTATAAATGACTCCAAAATTAATTTAATCTGTTTGGTGATAACACTCTAAAAGTCATTTATGGTACAAATGCCTCCATCTAAGCCGGTGACATCTAGACGTGCCGCTGAGAGATCCGAGCTGCTGCAGGTCATCTCACTGATTGGTCCCACCTGGCTCAAGGTTTTATAATCAGTGAGTCACCATCCTACAAAGAAAATGTTTGACCACAGACTAGGCAGATGTGGTTGTTTGCTAATTTATTATTTTGTGAGGTCATTTTTGCCTCTTTTTTTTTTTTTAAATAGACATTAGGTGACATTTGGTGACAGAGGTGAAGATATGATTTGTCTCAACCACCTCAGGATTGTTAGCCTGTACAAGCTTGCAGTTAAAATCTATTAGATGTGGAGGTGGAGGGTTATGTAGAAGTGAGGATTAAAAGTAGGGAATAGAAAAGTTCACCCATGGAACAGAAAAGGTGGAACATAAGGCAAAAGAACCTCTTTATTGAACTTTTGGAAATTTTCATTTTCATTCATGTAATTTTTTCTAATGAAAAAATGAATTGGGTAGAGAGCTGCCCATGTATATACTGTACAAGCACATAAATAGACAGGATGCAGCAAGAGCTATGGACATTGATTGTGTCTATTAGATTAAATTGGTGCAGACTAATAACAATTGTGCCATTAACTTCGAACAAAAATGTGACTAACAAAAGGTGTAACTAACGTATGCAGCAGCTCAGGGTCAGCTTAGACCAACGTTACCAGAAGATATAGGACAAAGCTCACTTCCAGTCTGAGCTCTCCCACCTGTTCCCTGAATGCTGTTCTGTGACAGTTAACCTGAATTCTGTGGGAATCAGATCGGCTCGGTGTGGAGGGTAACCAAGCATCTGCTCCCGCAGGCTGAGGAGCCATTTTAAGAGCTTGACTTCAGCGCTGCTCGAGCGCGAGAAATGCAGCCTCTCAGCAGTGCGCCTGCTGTTATCCAAGGACAACTGTGCCTCTCTCAGGCTCTGCTGTGCCGAGGGAGCATACTCTCCCGTGTGTGAGAGTCTTCATCTGAGCAGATGCATGCCACTGTGTGCCAGCCGCTAATGCCTGCTGGCATGTGATATATCTTAAATTACCACTGCTGCTTGTTGTCAGAAGGGAAGAGGAGCACTTAAAGTCAGCACGCTTCTTGACTAAATGGCAGTTTAATCCTTCACCAAGCTTCACATTGGGGCGGCCTCTCCACTGATGAAATAAGTCTTGAATATTTAGGGAGCATTGATAGTGTTGATGCTCATGTAAAGGAAAAGTTTTACAATGTTAATGTCAATATCATCAAGAAAAATTCAGAAAAATAGTCTGAAATGGGTAACAGGGCCAAAAACCTGCTGTTGTGTTTGGAAAGATGTGAGATTAGAAGTCTCACCGAGTATTTTATCCTCTCAGCTGAGCATCCTTACAGACTTGATGGAAAGACATCACTCTATGTGTGACCGAAGCCTGCATGGGCTCTGAACATAGGATGGACATTTGAATTCAGCTGTTGATGCTAAGGAAACTATTCTCTTTTAAATGCTTTTTTTTTTTCTGCACAAAAAAATACAGATTTGACTGAACTAGACAGGCACTAATTATCTTAATCACAGTTGATTTTGACAATTATATAAATGATCAAATTAAAATTCTAGCAGCATTAACAATTGCAGTCGCACAGTCTGGTTTTAACAAGTGTTGACATTTTGTTTTGACTTTGAGGCAGAAATCTGTGCTCTCTCAGACGAGAGTCTCTCTTGTTACCGTGGTGATCCATCAGCCAGGGGTGCCACCTTTATTTGGAACATATTGCATGAACAGTCAGAGTGGGGTTAGTTTCCTAAAGCACCACCCAAAAATACCTGCAGCCTTTTGCTTATTTTATGAGGAGAAGGAGAAAAGAAAGGAGGAGAAGGAGGGAGGGTGAAAAAGGCAGAAAGCAGGAAAGAGAAAAAGCAAAGTCACTGTGTGTCTTATCCAAATGACCTCAGATATCACGTTCACCCAGATGCTGAACTGGGTGTGAGTTTGAGGTAAACAGCTTGACTTTGGGAGGATTACACTTTGAGCTTGCAGTAGCAAAAAGCCAGAACTCTTGTTAGACTAAGCCATCCTCAAGTGTCAGTCACTGAGAGTAGAGCTCAAGGACACTGGGATATTTAGACAGCTACTGCTCAGAAATGAAAGTTAACATGCTGTGCTTATCAGATTGCTCCGGGTCACAGGGTTCACATCGTCCGAGCTCGTAAGATCAAATATAAATAGCTGCTCCACATGAAGAAAAATCGACATGGTCTGGACTCAGAGTAACAGAGAGACACCACGGCCTGAAGTCAAACTGAAATTTAAATTCCCCTCACTATAAACTACAATGATACTGCAGCTATTGTGCATGATTTTCCATTTTTCAAAAGAGGACAAGGCAACAGCAGAGGCTTCTGTGTACTGTTGATGCTAATAAACAAACTGTGGCTAAACCCTTACCCGCTCACTCACCGGCTACAAACATTAGCGTGATTTCATAAATAACTGATATGAGACTCCGCATGTTGGCCGTCATTCTAATGCAAAGGTACCATATGCAAAGCCTGCACCATGCACTGCAAAATCATTCCACTATTTATGCAACAAGCGTTTATGGGAGTAAAAACAATCAGGCGCTGCGTGAGATCTGCAGGTTTACCGCCGGCTGCAGTGTCAGATTTAAATGCCGTGGTGTGTCTGCTCACGCTCACAACCCAGCATGTAAATATAACCCTCTCCTCTGTAGCACCCTCGTATTCCCGCCCTCCTCAGACACAGGCAATTATGCTATTCACTCTCTGCCAAGCTCTGCCTCGAACCATGACTCTCTTTCCATTAGAAGTCACTTAAGCAGCGTGCTGGAGGAGGCTAGTGTAGTGGTGGAGAGGGTCTCCTTTTCACAAGCAAGCACACACACACACACGCAGATGCATACTTATAGTAGTGTGTGTATAAGTGGCTTTCCAAAGAAGCTAAGAAACCTTAATGTGAGTGAGAGGAGACGAAAACTCCATCATCATCCTCCATCATTCACATCCTGCACTCCAGCTCTCAGCACCTGGTTAGATTGCACCCGGGAAAGTTTCAGGCACCGTCTGCTTCCTGCAGCTGTCGGTTTCAAATGGTCCGACAGTAAAAACTACATTTGATGTAAAAAATAAAATAAAAAAAAAAAATAAAATAAAATAAAATAATGAGATTTAAAAAGGTCAACAAGGTGGAAAAAGTTCAAAACAATCTTTACTCTGTCTGAGTGAATGCATTGTGGCATACATATTGAAATCATGACAGGATAAAGAAAATCAGTCTGTCTCTGTTGGTCTCCTCAAAGCGTATGGCAAACTGAGCCGACGAGCTGCAGCAGTGAAACTTTGTGTTCCTCAGACTACCTCGTGTCTACTTATCGAGATCCGCTGATAGGGATTAAGACAGAAAACGAACGTGCACTGGTCTTCCCTCTCCAAATTCAGTCCTCTGACGGTTCTTATTTCTTATTTCTTATTTATTACGACAGGTTCTTTATTCACTTGATGCTGCAAATACAATACGAGGCCCGTTTTACAGCCACTTTACAACTATATAACCTGAGCTGTTCTGGACACTTTTTGCTGACTACTCTAACTTGTCTGTAACGTGTCCGCTGAACACACAGGTAGTTTTTCCATACACACAGGAGACAAACCTAATAACAAACCTACGTCACATGCATACATCCACCAGTCCACCTTTCTTAAAGGGGAAGGCTCAGCCAATAACACGAGGAAAGCACCTGTGGTTGAAGCCCCCCTTGTTAAGTGGATTGGTAATAAGACGTGTCACTTATTGCCCCCTAAATACCGCAATAAATAGAGAAGCTGTCTGGTTCATTACTGTAGCCTCCATTCATATGACAAATATATACAAATGTCAGTTAGACGGTCATCTGCACAAGAAGTGCGTTAAAAGGGAACAATTGGTCATAATCATCTGCTTATAGTGATCAGTGTGACAGATGTGATCACTTTAAGCAGTTTCCACTGTGAGAAAGTAAACACATGTGCAGCCATGTTGCCGAAGTAGCTACTGTTATAGACTATTGCATGTGACCAACGTGTATACTTTCTGAAAGCACTGTATCTGTAGTAATACTGCTTTCATTAGACATAATTTCAAATGTCAAATCTGGTAATATTTTAATTCACAGGTAAGAAAAAAAAGGCCATCTATTCAGGATTCGCTCAGCAGTTTTTGAGACACAAATATGATGACCAGTGTCTCCTTTGATTGAATACCTGTGCTGTATGGGTGTCCTTAAGTTAAGAGAGCTATTCATAATACCTCATCAATTCTAGAAAACACCTGATTTATGTTCCCCTTTCTTCAAAGCTTTGCACATTCAGAAGGGACTGTAAAATAAGTATAATATATAAAATAAACTATAAATTTACATTTCTTTTTCATCTTTAAGGGCCTTCATGCTACAATATTCTTGTTTTAATTTCATTTGGGAAGAAATGTATGCTCTTTCTTTCAGTCATCTGGCCTTAATCTTAAAGAAGGTTCAGATTCTGTGAATTCATAGGATGGTGTTTTTACTGCCACTGATTCTACATCACCGTTCTTATTTTATGAAGATGAAACTCAGAATGTGAACGTGTTTGTGAGTCCAGTCTTTGTCTCTATCATGCGAGGCGTCTCTGCTGTCCCTTTTGATCTTTTGCTCCCTGTCTGTGAGCGCAGACGGCGGGAGGGCCGTGACACTGGAGGAGCCCTGCCTTTACACCATCTGTGCAGCTCTGGCTCTCCACGTTCACCGTCACATGATGACACTAACGTCAGTGCACCGCCCGCAGCAAGAGACAGGCGTGCAGGCCTGCATATACAATTCACACACACATTTACAGTACACATACATTTACATTAACAACACATGGCAGATGCTCTTATGCAAACAAACTTTCAAAGTGACTTAGTACTAATGATTAAAACAACACTCTTCAAGTGAAGATGCTGCAGACAGGTGACTGTAACTGTTAGAGTTGAAAGAGTCTAACAAGATTATCTCATACAGAGCTCTGTGTAAAAGTATATCGGAGCTAGTTGTGGTTTTGTCTGCAAGGAGCTGCTATTAAAAATGCTTTCCTTAACACAAAGATATTGGCGAGTCACTGATAGATACAATGCACTGTTGACATAACAAAACACTGAGCTGGTGTTTATCCCAGACTGACTGCCTATCAGCTCTGATATCATGGTGCTTCATAATCCATTCCAGGAAAACAACAAATGTGTTTGGACGCAAATCTGAGACTGTGGGCTGAGACTGTGCAGGAAACACTGCATGTGTTGCTACTTTTTACGGCCGCAACTGTTTTAATTTATTAACTGTATTAACTGATTGAGCATCGTGCTGTTATCAGTGCTGGTGTTCTGTTGCTGTTTGGGTCTATTCCAATCACGGCCGGTTTCCAGGTGTTGGAGAGTACTACTGCATAGTGAAGTCTGACAAATGTCCTCAAGTGATCTCACTGGAGTCAGTCGTGTCCAAAGACGAGATTGAAAATAGAAAAAATCTGTTGGTGTGGAGCTAAAAAGATGTGCGTGCTGAAGCAGTGATTGCTTGAGACTAACAGCTCTATTAACCTCAGCCAGCTTAAAACACCCAAATTATTCCAAACTGTTGGCAGTTAATTTGCATTGTGGGTAAGGAAGATGCTGTTTTCAACAAACTAGAAGAATATGTGGAATAAGAAATATATACTTGATCCTCTGCTACACTGATTTTGATTCAATCCTATGTAAAGAATTAAAATAAATTACTGCCAAATAGAATTAAAATGAGGCTAGTAACTTTCAAGACCTCAGTGTGCTTCAAACAAAGTACTTCAGGGATCATCCAACAGCATCTGAAATCCTTATATATGCTTCTGAAGCATCTTCTTAAGGATGGAAATTTCAGCTCTCTTTTTTCTTTGTGTACACTATGAAGATCCAAAACCCTTTTGCCGGGGTCGGTCGTCACATTGCACAATATAGTTTGTTTGAATTACTGAATTATAATTATTATTGAGACCTTAAGCTGAAGTGAGACAATTATTTCAGAACGGTGCATTTCTGAATAATAAGTGTTTGTGAATGCCGCTGTTAGTTGTTACTTACTGTGTCTGTGTGTATCTCAGTAACTGTGCCACTTGCCGTTAATGATCCCTTTCTTAAATAAATGTTGGATATTGTCCCGTCACTATTGTCCACCATTGATCTGACATGGGCATTCAAAACAATGACAAAAAAATGCAATGAACGTTTTTCTTTTTTGCAAAGATCTGCAATATTTCTTTGTTGAAAGGTGAAATCTGTCCTGGAGTTTCCCTACCAGTGAGTATGTGGGGTGAGTCACCATCATTGCCTTACCAAATCCCAAAGTATGACTCAGTTTTAGTGTCCCATAATAGTCAAAATGCTGTCTTGGAGGTGTTTCCAGCCTGACAGGAATACAATTCTGCCGGAAACACTAAATTCTTCAGCATGAAAATGAGCTATTTAAATCTAAAGATATCAATATTACCCTCTGAAGTCCCATATTTCACACGCACACATCACACCCATTATTTGCTACTCTTTCTGTAAGACAAAAAAGATAAATAAACTCGTCTTCTTTTACACTAAATGCTAAGACAAGATGTCAGCAGACATCAGCAGGAAATGTCACCTTATCCTTATCATCATCCTTACAATAATTGTTGGCATCAGATGTGAGGTTCGCTTTGGTTGAATCCATCAGATTGGCTTCTTTAGTTCTACTCTGTCAACTTAAGACCAAACAGAGGTGACAGTGACCACAACATGGATATTGTGGAGTTGATCATGGTGGTATTCAATCAAAGGTTTGTTCTCATCTAAATGTTGATTCCTTTGGATTTGATTTATAAACATTTACATGAACTTGCATGTTTACTACTACTGCTACTGCTACTTTTCCTGGTATCCACATAAAAACAAAAACAAACAAATAAGTATATAACGAAATATTAAAAATATAAAACATACATTGACAATTGCAGTCAAGACATGAGACAAACATAAATTGACATTCAAAGTTGTTCAACTGTTAGTTGCAATCCAAAAAGAAAACGTTACAGGCATAAAAACATTTAACAACAAGAAACAAAAAAACGAGAAAAAAGTGCAGATTGTGGTTATTACATTAACAACTTTCCTCAAAAACTATAAATCCTGAGGTTCAAATGGGTTTACATGAGACAGACCTTTAAGTATCATTCAGTCTGCAGTTTGACCTCAGCTCATTTCCTTATGCTTGGCTTTGCAACTGAGAAAAAGGAGTTAAGACCACAGATGTAAAGTCAAAACACTGTTGCCCAGTTTAAAATATTTTTAAAAACCCTTTTAGCTCATTTGGTTATGTAAGCCACTTAGCACCAAATGTTTTTGGGGGAACAAACTGGCAAACAAGTCTGGAACTTTTTTAAAGGGGAATTTTAAAAAATCATTTATGGTTTGTGACATGTGAAGTTACTCAGAAAATAGTGGGAACAGGGACTTGCCCTGAGCACCCCAAACAGCCCGCAGCCCATCCACTCACCAGGCAAAGGACCAGGGCAAGGAGGGAAGGGTGTTTGACCAACAACAGTTTTAAGACCCCATAGCCTGACAAGGTTTAGTCTACAGACATCTTCCAATGAGCTTCCAGCCTGAAGGTATTGGACGAGCAGCAGAGTCTGACTTGGCATTCATTTCAGTGCTATAACTCACTGTCATTTGCTATATTTACTGGACATTAATGTGTTGTATTGTGCACAGAGTACTGATGCAATACCAGCGTTACCACCCCCAAATTTAAAATCTATAAGATTTCTCTATTAATTATATACCTTTGCATCTCTTAACCAGACCTGTGCATGGCTCACAAACTAAAACCAACCTGTTAAACAAGTAGCAGTAGCTACCGCAGTGTTTTTGAAAAGTTGCAAAAATGTCGTTGTTAATAAGATATAATGTAAAGCTTTGTCCACTGAGCTGTTCAATTACATTTTGTCTGTACAGTGACAGTGAGGTCTTTGTAAAAATCTGAGTAAATCTTAAAAAAAGAGAAGCTAAACTCTAAACTTGAAACACTCCAGCTCTCAGTAGATCATCATTTTGTTTGAGACTTCAGTTCTTCATGCTCCCACCTGACACAGATTTCTAGATGAACTACTGGCCATCAAGATAATCTTATTTCACCCAGAGGTTACCAGTTTAACACCATGCAACATTCAGTAACCCCAAATAACTGCCTTTTATCACTGCATGCTTTTTAAATGTATGTTATATTCTTGCTGTTGAGATTCAGTAGAATTCACTGAAACCCCACTGAATTTGCATAGATATAACACTTTTAGCGTCATGTTAACCATTCATGTCACTGTTGAAGCTGCCAATCATTGTGACGGATTTGCAGAAGTCCGGTGCCGCCTTCTGTCTCAACACGGTGCATAACAGGTCAAAGCAGCTGTAAGTGTAAAGAGGAAGTTTTCTGCTCCAGGGCACAATGTCCTTCAGAGAGCATGACAGACTAATATGTGTTTGGTCACAGGTGTGTGTATGTGTATATGTGTGTGGTAGAGAACTATTTATAAAGATCCTATTCTGGGAGTAGGCCTTAATGGTTACATTAAAGTAGTGCAAGAGGACAGGGAGAACGCTGAGGGATGAATCAGAACACGTCTCTAATGTAAGAAAAGCGAACCCACAGACCCAGTTAGGCCTGAACAGAGCTCGGACCCAAGGCAGCATGCTTTCCATTTCAGCCTCAATCTTTCCTTCACTCTGTGACATTCACTCATCATTTCCTCTCTCTGATTTGGGGTCACTCTGTTTCTGCTTCCTCGCACCCAAAAAAAAAGATGTACAGGCAAAATTTTATGTGTCAAGCAGAGACTAATATTGGATATTAAGGTGCAATAATAATAAAATATCACTCATCTGATATTTTACTATTATATTATTACTAACAGAGGAGGATGAAATCCAATTTCACAGGCCTAGTTCAACATAGCCAATAAGGTACATCCGCTTCTGTTTTTTTAGTATATTTCATATTTAGGTTTCACGGGATGATGCTGGAAACAGCTATAAATGACCATATAAAGTGTCGGTGCAGGTTGTTCTCTCAACATCTGCTCTATCCCCCCAAATGCTCAACGGTTTATTTAATGATGAGATCAAAGCTAACTAAAGCATGCGGTTGATGCTAATCGACGTCTGGCTCTCTCTGTCCTTGATCTTCCTGATACTGACTTTGACTGTGTGCCAGGACATCCTCCTCTCGCCCTTCATCCGTCTCCTTCCCCTTTCTCCTGGCTTTGCCGGTCTTTACCTATACATGTGTGCTGTCCCTGAAAACAGGCGATGGTTGTCAGAAGGGACTTGTAAAACTGTCATGTTGGGAATGGAAAGCGCCTGGCCCCGAGGAGAGCGATTAGAGCCTCGAAAAAGGTCATGTTTTATGGCCCCTTCTTTTAACCCCTCCAAATAGAGGTGATTATGGAGGAGGGCGCAATTCTAGTGACCTGCCTCAGTACCCTGTGTGCCCCCTCAAGCCCTGTGCTGTCATAGCAGTCATGGCTCCTAGATGTACAGCATTCATGGCCCTCAGTCTTGAAATGTCGAAAAGATGAAGGGTGACAAAAACAGTGACATACCTGTTTTGTTATCAGATATGGGTGGAAGCAGGATTTGATATCAGTGTGTCAGTGCTTGAGGCACGCTGCAATTAGCCTGTCTGGCATGTTGAGCGGCAAGCAGAGATTATGTTTCTCTCCAGGAAATTTGAAACAGTGTTTTCTTTTTCTCTCCAAAGTTTGAAGTTAATATCGGAAGCTGTAAGACATTCGTACTCAAATACAGAGATCTCAATAAGAGGGACTCATATCATACTGAGGGATCAAAATAATAATGGTTGTCATTTAGTGCTAAACAGATTTGTACCCCTGAACATGCAAATGAACATTTTCTTACCTTCATCATTCACTTTCCTTAAAACAACATCCATTGTATAATCATTTTCTTAAGTAGTGAATACTTCACTTTGAAACCAAACTCCTCTTTTCAAAGGCCGAGAGTTATCGCTGAAGTCAATTCAGTTCGATTTTCTATTTCAAGGAGGGTAGTGTAGAAAGGATAGGTTTGATAGTTTGAGCCTGAGAAGGGACGGGGCATGAGGAGTTCCTGCCACTGGGACAGAGAGAGTGATAGCCACAGGGTTCGGATCTGAACCACATCTGAGCCACTGTGTACTTGTGCCAAGTACAAAGTGCTACTACAAAATAACACTTCTTTCTTCACCCCGATCTCATTCCTGGAATACTCATCTGTCAGCAGCTTCTAAACTCGCCCTCTGGCCTTTCCATTTAATTCAGGGTCATTTTATGTTTAATCCCACATTGGCAGCATTTAGCCCATGCTAGTACTGCAGACAATATTTTCCTATACAACAAACAATAGAAATAAATTCAAGTGCCATGAGGAATCTAATATGTGATTAAATGACCTGTGCTGTCTCGTGAGGTCAGCAGTATCATAAAGATAATAAGAAGAAAGATCCATCATAATTTAAAATAAAAATGATTTGCTGATTATGGTTCAGTGTTGAAAAGTTTCAGCAAACATAAGGTAAAGAGTGGAATCTCTGCAATATCCAAATATGTATGAATTAAAGAGGCTTAAATCAATATTTGTTAGAGTAGGAAGTCTAATATTTAAGTGCCTTGAATGTCAAGAGAGACCAAATGATTCCACTTGGTGTGGCGGCACCTTTCTATGAAGCCGTGTACAGACCTGGAGCTGGGGAAGAACAAAAGGTGGGGTCTGTTACTGCCTCTCCGCGGCTTCTGGGGACACGTCATGCTCAGTAAAGCAGGAGAAGGGTTGAGCGGTCACAAAGAAAAAGCCACGGGCCTAAGATGATTACTCGTCAGTGGGATCCTTTTTTTTTTTTTGGGATAGGCACTCATCACCTAATAATGGTAGAATAATCTATGCTGCTACAAGACAGATGAATTCGTCCAGGATTGAGGAAACTGGATTCCTTCCAAGCATTCTGGGACGTCCTCTCTTTGTGTGTGTGTGTGTGTGTGTCTGTGTGTTAATAACTGTGTGGAGTTCCCATGAGGGAATTCTGATTTCTGATGCCCCTGGACACCATACTGTGTCTGAACCTTGATGAAGCTAAAAGCCCATCTGATGGAGCAATTTAGTGAATTACTGGCATCGAGCATGTGAGTAGATTATTCACTGACTGTCATCCAGATTGTTTGGCCAGATGACAATAATCCCATTCAAACTCAGGTGTTGTCCATAAACCTAACTAATAATCCCATTCAAACTCAGGTGTTGTCCATAAACCTAACTAAAGACACATGAAGGAACATAGTTATGTACATGTCATATGTAGGTGTAAGGCAATTGCACCAGCAAATCTAGATGACTAATTAAGCTTAACTAAACATTAAGTACATTGGTTGAAAACTCTGTCACCAGTTTCTTATTTTAGAGCATGCAAATGTAATCCATTATTTTCATTTTTTCTGCTTGTGTTTGGGTTTTGAAAGTGGGACAAAAACATCAAACTTCGAACCCTGAAAGGCCTGCCATGCTTAGTTACTGTTGCTATTTGATTGGACAATCACAGTTTTAGCTGTCACTTAATGTCAGTCTATTTTAGTACAGTATGACATCATGCTAAAACAACAAATTCAATCCACATTTACTGTCTCTGATGCTCTCAAACAGCTGTCTCTCTTTCTGGAAGTAAGAGACATTCTCTAAAAACTTAAGAGGCCTTTGATAAATGGACGGTAAGCCCTGATTAAACTTAATGGACTAAAACCTGGTCTTTTAATTGGCATGAACATTAGAGGAGGACGTTCAAGCAGGAAGTAAATAAATGATGGTAAGCCAGGAAGACATTAGTTGCCCTGGAGCGATTTGTCAGAACGATCAGGATGATGGTCGGGTGTCGTCAGAGTTCCATTTCAGCGTGCACTCCCAGCTCGGGTGCCGGTGAGAGCAGCGGAGCCTCACCTGTAGAGGAAGCAGGGGTGATCAGTCAGGAACAGGAAGAACACCGTTGCGGAAAACACAGACACACTGGGGACCAGCTCAAGCCTGAGCAAGTCTCCTGGTGTTCTCTCCACGCTCTGTGCCTCACTGACTTTGGCCTACATTTGCAACCTTTTTCTATAAGCAGGGTATCCTTAGACACAGACTTTCCTTAGAACACCATTATAAGGATCAGGACAGGACGTGGAGTTGTGGAGCCTCTCTGAGGCTTAAGTGTATAAAGTGTATAATTACAGTTTCAGCATCTTATGTACCTGTGAACTTTGTTGAACCGTATCCCTCTCTCTGTTGGCTGCACTCTTTGGCATTGTCTTAGGGAGAATTTGTTCAATGAGATAAAGATCTTTGAACAAGAAAATTGGACACTTTGACAATGCCCTCTTCTGGTAGCGTCTGTAAGCATTATTAGCTTTGTAAATAAATAAATGTCTAGTGAGCTGTTCTTTTGGAAGACATGTTAATTCACTGTATTTTCTCTCTCTCTCCTCTGTACTTCCTTCGTTCCTTATTGTTCTTTATCTCCCATATAATCCCCACTAAAATGGTACATATCCCCTCACCAAGCAGGGTAAGACGAGACGTGCTCCAAGTCTGGCTGGCGATGATCCTGCTGGCAGAGCCTGCTCTTTAGTCTCCTTTGAGGGAAAAGCTTTTGCACACTTTTTAACGAGACGGCGTGGCTCTGCTTCCCCGACCACACAGGCGCATTAAACACACCAAAGATCCCTGTGAGAGCCTGTTTTCCTGCTGCACATATCCAGAAATCCTTCTTTTCTTCCTGGTGTTTGTTGTGCAGCAAAGCCATTCCCGCTCACGTGGCTCCCCACCTTCACACCCCTGGAGGTGGGCTGTTGTTTGAATGTGGGTATTTTTAGAACATTAATGAATTGAATTAAGGTGTAAAATGGCTGCCACGGGAGGTCAGACACTGGTCATTTGTCACCAGAATGAAGTAAGTGAGCTTGAAAGACAGAAATAGCTTTGTTTGGAGTGCCAAGTCATCTCAAGCCAATCTACTGGAACCAGAGAGCCCGCTATTCTGCAGGCCAGATTGGGGAGCCAGGCTCTCCATCTCCTCCATGGTCTCCTTCATCACCGTCACACGTGGCCCTAAGGCATTGTCCGCCAAACACAAGGACATAAATATCCTCCACCATAAGAGTATGTCTCTCCTAACTGTCTGATAGTGCCTGTGAGCATTGCACAGTAGTGTATATAGAGTGTCTTCAGTCCCTGCGGTGCAGAGGGAGCTTCCGGCAAGAGAAATGTTCCCTTTTTTCCCACAATTTGCAGGTATTCCACCAGCACAGTTTTCTTTCCTGTAACAATTTCCTCCAATCTAATTCCAAATAAATCATAATGTAATGATCTCGAAATGAAATAGTTTTTATCAAAGGGTGTGTTCCTCCAACTTACAAAAAATACTTGTTTTGTTACCTAAATCAAATGGTGCAGAAAGGGCTGCTTGTCTTTGTTTGGTTTTGAGACATCTCTGAGGTTTGTGCTTCCACCCCAATAGACTGCTGCATTTAACTTCTTTATGTTTCTCATCTTTATGTTAAGCTGAGATAAATGTCTCCTGGCCACACATTTGACAGACAAATTTGAGAGTGGAATGAATCTTCTCATCTAAGTCTTGGCAAGAAAGCAAAAACAAGCTTCCCAAAATTGCAAACTATTCCTTTAAGATGCATTTGACTGGAAAATTCTAACTTGAGAATGTAATGAAGTAAAAGAAAAGAAAATATCACAAATGTACTATATACTTCTACGGACATCATTAAATGTACAAATGTAATTGCAGAGAGCATTAATGGAGCTCCAAGGCAGCAGAGGGCAGCTCAAACTGCCCTCTGAGGGGCAGAGCAGGACGCTGACTTTGCTCACTGCATGCCCCTTATTGATTTTTAACTCACTGTACATGATTCACACCAGAGGGCTTACTTACTTGTCCACAGTGTCTGTTTTCTCCAAGCTTATGTACAGAATGAAAGACGCTTCCACGGAAACAATGTTAGGTATTACAATCACGCTGGCACAAAGGAGAGGAAGTTTTGATTCTTTGAATCTGAGGGGTGTTAAAACCTGACTTTTATGTGATTAAGATTTAGAAAATTAAAGTTCAGTGTGACTACATGGGCTGCAGACCACATAGATTGAAGGAGTTTTAGGCGTGAATGCACAATTGGGTGCAAATATGGAAAGTTTTTAGATATTCTTCAATAATTGAGCTCTGAATCATGTTATGTATTATGGTAAAAAATATCTGCACGCACACCACCTACAACACTCCTCACAGGGACGGAGTACAGCTCTCCTCATTAAGACACGAGTACATCATTAATTAAAATGTTACAATTAAAAATGTTTGCGAGGCATCGCACTGCGCCGGCTAAAATAGCTCCTGGTTGCTATGGGTAGTTGTGGAGACAGTTTCCTGCCTCGGGAGATTCAGTCCTCCTGCGACACGAAAGTCAAAGGGCAGCACAATAATGTTTCTCATTGAAAACAGCGCAGGGGTCTTTATGTCAGCTGAAAAGCCTTTCTCTTTTGTTTACCTGACACTGTTACAACAGACCCTCCATCTTCCCGAGGGGTTGCTTTAAAGAACTGACTGATTGGAAGAAAACCAGGGGAAGGTAAAGGTAGATGGGAATGATGTGTGAGGTGTTTTGCACTGCAGGTGCAATGAAGCGTAGCGTCCACTTCACACTGACAGACAGCCTCATTGGTCACCATTTACACGTGAAAAAGTCCATTGGTTACTGCTCATTTATCACGTTACGAACCGATATAGAACCTGCTGCAAAACCAGTTTCTATAATAAAGAGTCCTGATACTGCTACTTCTACCATTACTGCTCCAAATACCACAATGCACTTTTTATTGACTAGTACCGTACTGCACATTACCAGGATAGCAAATGAAACCAGCAACTGTTCATACTGCACCTCAATGTCCATATTGTAAGTTACTTTGGATCAGCATAAGTTAAAAAACTAGTTCAGCAACTGGTACTTATACTATCACTACTGAAATTACTGCTCCCTCTGCCAGTGCTACTACTTTTATTACCATTTACATGAGTGCTTTATCTGTGACTGTAACCACTACTTTGCCACAAGTCAAAAGAACACTTACAGGACACACTTGAACATGAAAGGTAATTCTTGACCTTTAGAAATAGTTCAATTTATAAGCCTTTACAAGGCTTTCAGTTCCATATTATGGTCTTCATCAGCAAATAGAGTTAGCTCAGATTAACATAGACAACGTGAAACTTTGGTACCATGGTGAAAATATTAGTCTGCTGAGGACAGTCTGATAATATAGAGACAATATTTGTTATTTCTACTGCTAGCACTGCCAAATATGGTTGTATTTCTCATAACTATGGCTATTAATACTTCAATTTTTTTCTGTGACTACTTCCTGTGACTGCTGTTGTTGGCTATACTACACATACTACAGATCACAGTAACTTACTTGTCCAGCTACAACTACTACTGTTCCACTTACCAAACACCAATACTGTGCAGCTTTAACCATTTGTGATATATTAACTGGTCACGCTCTCTGTGTTGTGGGAAAACTGAGTTGACACATTACATTTTGTTTATTCAGTTTGCCTTTTTAGTGCATTTTAGTTTCCTCTTTATTGAAGCTGAGGATTCTTCTTTACAAGCAAAATGTGCATATACTGCCAATTTCTGACATTAACCTCACAACACTTCCACTGGAGACAAAGGCTTTGTCCTGATTTAGATGGGTCTATGGGAGAATAGAGATGAGCCAATTAAGAGCCAATTAAGTCCTGTCTGTCTTCCTCAGTCTGTCTCACACACACACACACACTCTCACCCAGACACACACACACAGATCTACTGATCTCTGTCTCCCCCCCACCCCCCTCTCTGTCTCTGGCCATGGATGGCAGTGACCTTGAGGCATCGGAGAATTTGGAAATCACAAACCCGTTGGAGAGCCGAGGGAGGGATGGATGTCAGCGGTTTTCTTGGCCGATCCCAGGCCTCATTTAGAAGATGGGGGAGTGGGAGCAGGGGAAGTGTGTGCTTTCATTACAGAAGGTGATACCCAGACTCACTGGAGGGAGAGAGAGCCAGACAGACAGACAGATAGACAGAGGGAGAAAGATTAGAGGGAGAGAGAGTCAAAGACAAAAAAAAAAGAGAGAGAGAAAGCTACACAATCCCAGATGAAGGATGGGTAATGTGAGAATACTCCTTCTTCTTTTGCCATTCTCTTTCTGAATCTCTCTCACTTTTTCTTTCTGTAACTTTCTACACTCTGTCACCACCTCCTGTCAATTGGCTTTCACACACATACAGCGGAGATACATTCAGATCCCACCGTTAAACTGCTAAGCGACAGCACGCCACTCACTCCCCCGGCTGCTCATTCACAAACAATACATGTACTCACACACGCGCGTACAAACGCTGACACACACACGCCCTCAGCCTCCATCTATGCTTGATCTCTTATCATATCCCAGGACACTATACAGTTTCCCTCCCTGCGGCAATTCATTTCATGTTAACACAACATCAATCTGCGGGGCTGCCCTCTCACTCTGCACATCCATCCATCGCTGCGCTGCTTATCTCAGTCACCTTCAGGGAAAACAAATGATGTTTATATCCATCCTGCCTCGCCGCTTAGATCACCTCCACCTCACTGTGGATCCCTGCACGCTGGCTGCCTCATGCTACGGTGCAGTACGTGTAGGCAAGCGCTGTTTCTGGTCCTGCTCAAGTGTTCCCGAGCAACACACACTTCACTCATTCCCTCATCCTCAACTCTGAAGGGGCCAAATGGAAAAAAATGATTGTTTTTAAAGGTGATGCTGAAATAGAGATTAATAGAGACATTTAGCAGGCTCTATCAGCACTTTACCACTGTGTCTACTAATGTGCGTTTACATGTCTCCAAGGTGTGTGTTTGGACATTTCACATACATGGAGAAACTCTTATCTCAGCTTTGAGAATCCTGAATGTGTTGGCTTTATTACTGTACGGACACACCTGTGAACATGCCTGCTGAGTGAGGTGCCTACCTTATTCTACAGCCATATGCACAGGCGTGTACTCATCTCAAGTGAGAGGCGAGTAAGTAGTAAAACAAAAAATATGACTTTTTTTCTTACTTCTTCTTTGCCTTACTAAAAGTCCTCTTACATTTCCAGACCATTCAGCTGCATCTTTGGAGCTTTACCAGCAGACAGAGTATACTTAGTCGTCATGGAGATGGTTCAGTTGTTATCATCCTCACACCATCCAAGAGTAGAGATTATGTGATCATGCTCATCATTGAGTTGCATCCTTGGGCCAAGTATTAATAACTGAACCATCCCCATGACATCTGAGAAACTCTGTCTGCCAGTGAAAGCTGCCAGATGCGGATGACAGATCTGGAAAAAGTACCAGAGGTGGACTTTCTTGAGTCAAACTTCAAGAAGTTATGATAAATAATACGCTAATACTCTAAGTACTTATTACGTGCTACTAAGTGTCATCCAACAGTGTCTTAAGGCAAGTGTTTTTACCCTTTGTGGCTACACCTGAGCAGAGAGGGGAAAGATAATGGATAATCTTTCAAACGCCACACACTTGTGGACAGCCTGTCCATGAAGGTATTTCAAGTATTACACTTGAAAGGCACGTGAAGAATGACATGTCAGAAAAGAGGAGAGGCCTTCAGATGCTGTTCAACAATCCTACAAGCACTTGGCTTCTTTCTTCGTCAGCTCCACTACTGGTCAAGTATAGATGAACATAGATGGTGTCATCTCCTGGTTCGAACCAAGCACCAGACATTTCCACCCACGTGTGCACAAAGCACCTCCTGCAGTATAACACTCGGTGTGCTAAATTTGTTGAATGTGGAAAACACTCTAATGATAAACCAAAGTATTTAAAGCTCCAACACCATGCATTGATCATCAAAGCACCTTATGGTAGACTCTTCCTAGGATCATAACAAAGTCTTAAGGTCATGAGCTCCAAATGACCCCAGAACATCCACCATTCAAGGCCCTTTTGATTAGCCTACAAACAGTTTGAACTTATTTTCTTTACATTTCATTGTAGTCTTAATGCTGTTTCAAAAGAACAGCAGAAATAAGGTGTTTACCATAAACCCCATTATGTTTATTCTTTTATTTATATACTGAATTTCCCTCCAGGGATCAATAAAGTCATCTGTCTATCTGTTGAAAATGTTTTACTTCACACAACAGCAGAAGTTTGTAAGGAAAGTCTAATGATCTATGATGTTTTAGATCTGTAAACCCTGATCACATTTATGTGCAATAAACTGACGTTACTTGTTGAGAGTAGTATAATTCTATTTCTAGTTCCAGTTTTTTTAGGTTAGAAGAAGAGCGTTTGACTTTATTGTAGCTGTTGGTGTGTTGAAGTAGTCTCTGTTCTAATCACTGCCGTAGGGCTTCTTCTCTCTTCGGCGTGCTCTTCCTCTCAGCGGCTTCTTGCACGATGGCTCCTCTCACTCTCTACAGGCTAATTGGCCCTAACTCAATCTGAAACGGCAGATAGGTTCACCCATAATGCTTAGCGTTGATATCTATCCGCTGGGGGCTGCTCTTCTGTGTTTCAGCAAAAGCAGCTCACTGTCTGTGTGTGTGTGTGTGTGTGTGTGTGTGTGTGTGTGAGAGACAGAGACAGTGTGTTTGGGTAGTGAGGGGGTGAGTGGGGGTAGCGATGGGATGCGTGTCTACTTGTGCACCAGTCTGTGTGTGTGTGTGTGTGTGTCTGTCTGTCTAGGAGTGCGTGCCAGACTGGCTGCATGGTACAGTGCTAACACATCGAATGCTGGCTGTTCCCAAATGTCAGTTTGTGCTGTGCAGGTTGCCTGGCAGCACGTTGAGGTTGAGCAAACACGCTAATTTGATGAGAAGCCACACTGTATTGAAACTGATGCAGATTTGCTCACTCTTTATCCAGATTATCATAATTTCAAACCTTATTATGTAAGCTTAATATTGGAAATATTAAATCCTATTATTGTAATTGCGGCAGTCTGGGAGCTGTCTCAGTCAGCTGTTAGGTACAAAATCACCATGAAAAGTTCAGAGTTAGTCGATGAGAAATTGAGAACTGCCTTGTACGGTTTTGTGGATTTTGTGGCCATTGCTTTATTTGTCTAGAGAAATATTCTAAATGTATTTTCTGCAACAGATTTTAAGGTAAATTCTTTAAAATACATACTGATGGTTCAACTCTGAGGTGATCTTTGTTACCATCTTTCATGACTTCAATCCAGTACAGTGTAAGACATTTTAACATAACATACTGTTTAATGCTATCCATCACAACAGCACTGTAATTTGTGGAAAACTAAACTGTAACAGTAACCATAAAAGCCCTTCTTTGTTGATGCCTGTGGGGAAAGGCCTTAATTCTTGCTCTTGTCCTCCATTAGGGAGATCAGGTTCAGACCAGCACCAAAGGAGTCAGTGACCTCTAGTGTTAAGGGCTGGCTGTATTTTCTGGCAGAAAGAGTGTGTGCAAAATACCAGTTTCAAGTCTGTTTGTGTAAAAATTACAATCCAAATGTGAACTAAACAAGTTCAGATGTCTTAAAAGGTTACATGCATGTTTGCCTTTGAAGTAGTACATTGGAGTTGAAGTTGTCAATCAGATTAACTCAGTTGCAGTGTAACTGCTAAAAAGCATGTGAAATTTCAGTTTAAGCCCTGTAGGAAGTTGGTGTATTAGTTTGCATTTAAGTGCTGAAAGTAAGTGGCATAAATGCTGGTGAGTAAGAGTGGAAAGCAGTTAAACAGATGAGAGCAGCTTAAGTGATGATGATGATGTTTTCAGCATTCAGCCTAAACAAAACAGCAAAATGTTCATATTTAACAGAAGCAGAGGCTTTAAAGTGGTAGTTTTCTACGTCCTCATCAAATGAATCGTCAAATGTCCACCTATCAGAAGGAACCAAATGTTGAAGGTTGTTCCAGAATCTTGCACACCATTAGAAGGAACATTACAGCAGTACTGAACTCATCCATCCAAATCATCTTGGACAGTCAATTCATTGAATTCACAGTACACAACAAATAACACCATAAAAAAGATAAATAAACAGCTGACAGGTGTAAAGGAGCTATACCACATCAAAAGGTGTCCATTAAAAACTCTGACCGCTGCTGGAACAAAAGACCTTTTGATTCGCTCAGTCAGCCAGCCCTTCTGATCATCTTATTGAGCCCATTTTTATCCTCGGTGATGCTGCCAAGATCCAAGTGACAGCTGTTGTGCAGGTTAAAATGAACTAATTTGTTAGCTAAAAGAAGGCGTGGCTGAATCGTACTTAAAGCACTAGAAAAATAAAAATATATAATCCTAACATAGCCCAACCGACTATTTCCCCCCCTCCTCTGCAGCCTGTTTTTCTGGTCTTGAGCTTCATTTGTTGATCCACTCCACCTGATGCAGGAGGCATCCTGGTTGGTTCCCGACTTGTAGTGTTAGTCTCTGAACAATTATTACCCAAAGCCACAGAAGATGGAAGTGCAGTTGTTAAATGTCGTCAATGTTTGATCACGCTGATGATCATGAACCAAAAAAATTGAAGCACAGAAGCACAGGTGGCCCCGGCAAGAAGGCGGTGCCTCAGGGGACGCAATTTTTGCAGACACCTGGTCCACATTGAAGGTCATGAAGTCCCTGACCTGGCACGTTCATGGTGTGTGCTCATCTGTCCACCTGTCCACTGGAGCCGCAGCCTTGTTCCTTTTGCTGTTTTTCTTTGTCTCATGAAAGTCAGAGCTCACAGCTCCACAGTTCAGCTCCTCCTCTGTCTCCTCTCCACGTATTGCTCACAGATTCTCTGGAAGTTGGTGTCATAGTAATGGGAGCTGCTTCATGAATCATTAAGCACATTTTTTTTTCTACAATAGAGTGCGATTTGGCTAAATGGATGTGCATGATGAGAGCTTTTCCATCTTATCTGTATTATTTAACGAGGACCGGTTGGACGATGGATGGTCAGGATCGTGGTGTGCGAGCTGCAGCGAGCAGCCACATTCATTATCATCCCTCCCCATCTTTCTCCATCTCTCTCTCTCTCTCCTCTTTCATAATTTCTGTTATCTTGTTTCTCCTTTACTCTTCCATTCTTTATGCCCCCCTTTTAGCATCACTAGTTATTCCTTCCTTCCGCTGTCTCTTTATCTCTGTCTCATTCTGTCTGTTTCTCCCTGAGGGTTTGTATCTAATCAGCTTTCTGACAGAAATGTAATTATTGTACTAATGGTTTATTTTATTCCAGAGAGCTTTTTGGCATGCAGCCATGACACCTTTGCATAAATAAGTTGTAACCATGGAGTGTATTCTAAAATTAGACCCATTGCGCAATGAACTACGGGCACACTTTTAATCTAAGATAAGCAGTAGTTGCTAGGTGTATGAACTGTGCACTTGTTGTTTTGGTTCAGACAGACAGGTGCAGCACCCCGAAGTGCAGAGGGCTGGCTGAGGCTGAATATAAATCGGAGGGTGTGGTAATTGAAAAATACACACTTGCAGCCAGTCACATCACCAGGCCTCATCGCTCTGAAACAGCTGTGCCAATCACAGTGACGCATGACAACAACAGCTTAATAAATGGAAAAGCAATTCTTCAGGAAATCACATTGTTGCCTGGATGGTGCAGAGAAAAAACAGCGCCACATATTTGCAGCCAGAGGCAGATGGCGGGGTTGGGGGGGGTTTAACAATACAATCATGACAAAAACAAATCATTCAAAAATGCTTGATTAAGTCTTTTATATGACCTCTTCAATCTGAATCTATTTCTGTCTTAATTCTACTGTTTTTCATGATCAGCTGAATTTTTAGAGTTGGAAAGTAAGGATGAGATACACAGGATTAATGAGCCCTGCTAATCCCACATGTCCCCATAAACAGGTAGAATACTGAGTTGTTGGACCCGTCTGATGTGTGCAGAGGTGTGTGAGATTATTTTGTAGCAACCTGTCCTGCTGCCCTCAGGTGGCTGCAGAAGAAGCTTTTCATACACTATAAAGCATCTGTGGACAACAGTGTCGCCAGAATCAATTAATTCATAAATAAATGAAGGCTGCTCTACCAGCTTTCCTGCTTTTTACCATTTGAAAAGGTATTTTTGGATCTCCAGGCTGGGGGTGTTAAATTAAATCAGTTCATGTACGTTTAAAACAATTTTCCCTCTGATAGCTGCTCACTTGTTTCACGTTGACTCTTTCTGACAGAATCATCAGACTGACAGCTGAGTGACGTTGCACCAGAGACAGACGTGGAGCTGAGACGTCTATTCTCAGCCTGTCTAACACCAAAACACCAACAAATCTCTTTGCGCTGCCTCGTCTGAATATTTGTTCCTCTCCTCACACCTGTGTGCTGTGTGCTTCGCGCTTGGCATCAAAATACCTCACAGCCGTTGTAGAGGTTTTCCAGGTTCCTTTCGGGGCTGTTTTCTCCTGAACTTTACACACTCAGTCTTGTGTCAGAAAACACTTGTGATTGTTATAATGCATAAGATGATCAGAGCTCAGCACTGGGTATTATACTCCAGAATGGATGCTTACACAGACAGCGGATGTACGTGTGGTTCTGTTTATATTACACTGGATGTCTGTTTGGGCACATCTGTTCACACGTTCACATGACCTTTGGTGACTGTAGATCTTGACAGGAGCAAACAGGGGACAACATACCATATCACCATAACAAATGAAAGACAAGGAGACATGACCATAATTGCTCCATAACCATAACCATGTGTTTATTATTGTAACCATGACGATAAAGGTCCCCTTAAATGAACAAAGTTGTAGTTTTTATCGGTTCCTTAAATGTAATCAATTGCTTTTGGGCCTATATTTAATCTCAGTAATTGCGCTGTAACATCATAGAAAAGATTTAGATCATTCTCAGTTTATTACACACACCTGGCTTAAAGTCGGGGTAGGTAAAGGTAAATTAATGCAGTCCAACACAACATGAATCTTTGCTTTGTGAAGGTTATTTTGTTTGGTTTTTGCATGAGTGTGTGTTGATTCAACTTTATGATTTTTTTAAGCTATTTGTGGGACTGTTTAACTGTTTACTGAACTGTTTATTTTTATGTTATCCTACTCTCATTGAACAGAAACAGCAGTATAACACAATCTAGGTCAATAGTTTAACAGCATCAAACAGTAATCACCTGGGGCCTCATTTATAAATGTTGCGTACGCCAATTTCTACACAAACTTTTGGATTTATAAAAAACAAACTTGGCAGAGAATTTGTGGTTCTCCACGCAAACTCTGACCCATGCGTACGCACATAATGTGGAGAAATGAGACAAACTGCGACTCCGTCGGCAGAAGGATGAAACACAGAAACGATGTGAAAGTGATCCCATGATGTAGAGGAAATTTAAATATTACCGTTCACATATCATATATGAAGAATTAATTTATTAAACGATAAAAGACATTTTTACAGTGTATAAACCACCAAAAACATGATTCAGGATACTAAATACAAACACCGATATCTGCAAAACACCTCTTATGTTCTCTCACTATTAAACGCCTGCATGCTCTAAATCTTATTCTAATAAATCAGGAGAACAGTTGGACAGATCACGTTCACACTGTTTTCGATGCCTCAGCTCGGGCAGATCTGAGTGTGTAGTTTCATATATTGTTATCATACAGGACTGTTGTGCTCGATAAATGTCGTAATGTGACTTTCCCCTGACGCTGGTGGTGGTCGTGTTCGGGCTCTGAGCTGACCCCTGTCCCATCTGAGCCAAACGCTGCGCAGCATCTGGATGTGATGAGACACTTATAATAAAAATAAAAAAAGCAGTCGTTTCATTGTACAGCTCATGCCATGCAACACATTTTTAATTCCCCTTAAATTCCACAGTAACTCTGTTGATGCAGTCGAGTGTGTCTCTTTGCATCAGTGAGGACAGGCTGATGAGCTGTAATGGAGACACACAGCTGATCAGCTGCTGCAGCACCAAAACCCACCGAACACTGTTTTTATCAATGAAGTCACTGTTGTTTTTTGTTGGTTTGTTTATTTTCTAAATAAGTGTAAAAAACCTGAATGCATTTGATTCCCTCGTTTTAAAAAGGGCTTACAAATCACAAAGCTCCCTGTGTCATCTGTGCGTCTTTCACGTCTGCCCCCCCCGTTCAGACTTTTCCTTTATTTCAGCCACATCTTCACAAGCAGCGGCATGAACAGCGTCCTCCACATGCTGCCACTCTGAGAGCTTTTTGGCATTTAAATTGTCACTTTGTGTCCATCAGAAAAGTTATTTTTCTGGTGTCAACCTACCAAATAATATCTTCTATTTCATACTATGTGAAATTTTCTTATTTTATTTTATTCTGTCGGTGTCGCCATGGTCATCATCACTTCTCAGGTAAAATGAATATTAATTAGGGGCGTTTCATTAACTGACTATTTATAGGCAATTATGGGCGTGACATGACACTGACTCCCGCAAAAGGTGCGCCGCATTTCGAGCTGGTTGTGATTTATAAAGTGAAACCGGTGTAGGACGTGAGTGAGCACAGTGTTATAAATCAGAATAATAATTTTGTGCGTACGCACGTTCTGTGTTTCGTCCTGTACGCCACCTTTTGACGTGAATCCTACACACAGTTTTATAAATGAGGCCCATGGTCCCTGACCTATGAAAAAATCCTCAGCAAAACTCCACCAAACACCAGATTTCAAAGAAATATATCACCAGTTGTTGGAGATTTGCTGTTAAATAACCAGACAACCAAAGGGGCACATTTGAAGTTTATGTTGTGAAGCTTCCTAATGGGCAACTTGAAACCAAACCATCTTAACAGTATTGAGAATTAAATGCAAATGAATAATTTCACTTAATTCAAAATGAGCATGTATCATAAGAAGAGGAAGTACAAAATATTAAGAATAAAACAAAATGTCATTTGAGAATAAAAAGTGTTTGCATAAATCCTGAATTATGTTTGAGTCCACTCAGCGATGCTGTTCTAGTAATGTTTTATAGTGAATTTAAAATAATGTCTGAAATTCATTTCCAGGCCTCCACAATTCAGTGAGAGCTTCAACACGACACTGTTACCTGAGTGATCAGTCGGTACTAGAATACACATCTGATATGAATAATTCAGCAGGCGAGCCACAAATAGATTTACTGTAGTGGCAACAGACGTAAGGCTTTGATCCTTTTTGAAGAATAAACGACTGCAAAATCCTCCCGGTTGTTGCATCAGGCATCCAGCAGTGCTACAGATTAGCAGCGCTTCTGAGTGGAGGTCATCTTGCCAGAAAAAGGTGGTTTGATTTGTGGCGCTCAGTCATGGGTGTTATCAACGTTTTGCTACCAAATATGTATTCACAGCAGTAAATTCTGATTTTTGCTTGGTAAAAGTCACCCATATTTATTTATTGCCATCAAAATTGTGTCGCACTTGAACGGACACACGGAAGGTGATAATCCGGTAAATACCAATGGAACACTCAGGTCATTTCTGTCATAGCTTAAAATAATTATATGTACCGTCACAAGGCCTTAAAACGCCACAACAGATAAATAATTCATCTCCTGGCCAATTATATTGCACATAGCTCCCACGGGTGGAGACAAACTGAATGCTATATTTCCCTGTGACACAGGAAACGAGCTGTGTCAGATTGAAAAGGTGGTGTTTCACATTTAGCCGCGGGACACTCATCAGTCACGAGGCCCAGATCCCAGACCAGCACCGGTCTGATAAAAAAACCCCACTGCCTTGACCTTCATTTGCATTAACATTCTGGTTTCTAGGCCTACTGTCTGTGTGTGTGTGTCCCTGGAGCTGGTAGAGGTGAGAGGGGAGTGTGACTACATCATACATGAATTTATTCATTGTTAAGGTTGTCAAGCCCAGGGGACGCGTAGAATCAGCCCAGGACTTCTCCATTTGGCAGAGACATCAATTTAACTGTAAGAGTTTACTTTTTTGAAGGATGAAAATTCCAGTGAGGCTCATATTTTGGGTGATGGTCTGTGTGTGAGATGTGAGACTGTCCTCACGGGAAAAACTACAGCATTTATTGTTTGTTCAACTGCCTACAACAACTAATAGTAGTATGGTTCAATCTTTGGATTAGTATAATACTGTTGAAAACTCCAGAAGAGAAAGTGACCTTAAGTGGAAGTCTTTTTGTCTGATGTTCATGTTACCACACGAGGACCTGCAGCAGCTGTGTCAGTATGACTCATGTCTGTCGGTAACAAAGACTGAAGTCATGCGACAGTGTTATTAATGTCAAAAGCATGTGAGTTTTCTTTTCTGCTTTGTATGCACAGTCAAAATTGTTTAACCATGACCTCAGTCTGTCCCAAAGTCTATTCATGCACCTCAACTATGTTAGTGACGAGTCAGAAAATGGTCAAATACAATATTTTTGTAGCAGCCATAATATTAAAGACAAACAATGTCATTTTTTTTCCTTCGACTGGAGGATGTGTTAGATACAGAGGGTGTACAACGTGTGTGTGTGTGTGTGTGTGTGTGCGTGTGGATGATTTGGAGCAGGGCAGCTTGCTTCCTTGTCGTGATTTCTCTCTTGGGACAAAACATAGAAAGGATGATCTTTTAAGAAGTGAGAAACCAATGGAGTATCAGGCAGCATGACTTTACAGGAGAGGCTGAGGGGTGGGCAGTCTGATGGTTTATTATTTGGGGATTTTATTGAAACAGATAAAAAAAATAAAAGAGCTTTTGATATACTGTCAGTTGTTCAACAGGTGGAAAATTAGCTAAAGATGTCAGTGTTGGGTTTGAGCCGGTGCTCTCACCACTCCCTCACTTGTTAGATATATTATATAGGAGAGACTGCAAATCTTCTTCCTTTTTCCCTCATTGAGTTGTGTGTATTAGTTACTTTGCCCCAGTATTTGAATGTACTAATGGTGTTTCGTTACGTTACTGTGTTCGCAGAGGAGCCGGGCATATCAAACAACACCCAGACACAAATGTTGGAAGTTATTCAGACCACTATTTTCAACCCGGGCATCAATCCTGAAACCCAAGCCCATCATGACACTCTATAGCCTGCCTGTACTACATTCTGCGTGACCTTTAGTAGGTCAACAGTAAATCCCACGAGGGATTATTTCACTGGCCAGACTACTCTGTATGGCACGCTGCTATACTCGCTCACAGTTTGCCCGTGGGCGGCCATCTTTCTGAGCATAATAGCAAAGTGGGACCTGCAATTTCAAGTTGCCTGAGGGGGGAGAGAGGGTTATACAGAAGCCAGCTCTGCCCTGCAATCAGACTTTAGCAGGGGCCTCCCTGTCGTCCAGCTGGGAACCGATATTTGGAGCAGCTAGGTGATAACAGAGGTCCTGCTGTGAGTGGTTTCATCAGACTTATGGGTAAAGGACACTATTTCAGGGACTTTTTTTTTAGCTCAGTTTGCTTGACCACATGAGAAAAGTACAGACAAGAACAGAAATGCATCTTTTTAAAGACATGGTCACAAAGCACCTCAGGAAGTACGAGTTCATGGGTGTGAAATAATCCACCAGCAGATGTATGTGTCATGCTCTTTGGCGACACTGTCATCACTGTGATGGCACAACAGTTTCAGTGACAATGACAACACTGGTCTTCAGGCTGAGATGAAGATAGCATATGTTAATGTGAATGTGAATTATTTGGAGAATAGTCTTTTGTCCAGACTCCATGGTACAAATGTGAAAGTACTGTGCAGTCGCAGGCATTGCGACTGCACAGTACTTGCATTCTTGCATTGTAAATAAATTAAACATACATGGTGTTAAATAGGAAACCAGTGTTTTTTTAGTGACTTGCAGGTGATGTCTGTATTCTCAGTGGTTCAACAAACTCTCCATGACACATGTAGAGGCTGAAAGTAAAATGCCTTCCATACATTACAGCGTTATTGCACAGGTTTACAACTTAAGTGCCACCACAGTGATGGTTTTTGGTGTTTACTTCTGCCCAGGCTAGTTCATAAAATGACACCTATCTTTCTTGTTGTTTTGACGACTTGCTGAACTGCTTACAGTCATTAAAAAAATCAATAGATATAGAGCTGAGAGGCATATGAAAGCAGAGCATACATCAAGTCAAATGAGCAGAATATGTTCACTTTTGTCACTGAATTACACAAACCAGGGCAGCACCAGGATGTCTAACTTTCCCTTTGGTGCACCCTGTAGTCAGCGTCTGAACGTGTAAATGCCTGCTGCAGTCAGCTGTTGTAATGGGCACTGAGTGCTGCCAGGCATAATGAGAGTAAAGAGTCTCAGGTACGAGTCGAATGTTGGTTTGAGAGCATCGTGTTGTCAAAACACATCAGCATTCAGCTCAGGGCCGATGGTTGCAGGCGTTGTCGGATCTGGCCTTGTCTTTTGTCAAGGCGCTCCTCAGCCGCCACTTACACATTCCTCATCGCCATAGCAACAGTGGCTTTCCCTACCTCGTCTCTCAGCGCGCGCCACGGCCCTGAAGATGTTGAATAATGCTGTGGGAATCAGTGAATGGAGCAGACACGGCGTGATGAGTTTGTCTCGCGAAATGAGAGCTCCGCCATTCACGGTGATTGATTTCAATTCATCAGACTTCTTCTGTGAGAGATCCCAAGTGACTTCAGCCCTTTGCTGTGAAAATGATAATGCATCTGAAGATTAGATCCTTGGGATTTTTAGGATGCAAAATAAATTTCAGATTTTACATTTTCATTTACATTTACAGATAATGACTCGGGAACCTTGCTATTCCTACACAGAGAAAAAGAGACCTTAAAAGCAGTAACTGTAGCACAGAAACATTAATGGATTTTCTTTTTGGTAATAATGTAACAGTTGCTTAATTATGTGAAATTCAGTGTTCATTTAAATTTTGAATTTCTTTAGGTTAATCATAATAAAACTAAGGTTTTTATTTTTATCTTGTGTTTTGAGTATCCGTGATTTCACAGGTTTGACCCCGGACAGCTTGAAGAATACATTATTCATCTCTCATACATGTTACATGTTATGTGACACATAAGGGCTTTTAAGCACATAAAACCTTTAATATAACCAAACCGTCTCATCTTCCATGAAACTGGCTTCACATTTCGTCGTTGACCTTGACAACGACAACGCTGATGAAGTCCATGTGATATTGTCAAAAGCTCTCGAACAAGTGAGTTAGTTGACCTTGAACTTTTTCGTCAGCGTGGATGAAATGTTCCAGAGGTGTGCAGCCATGGAAAGTTTGAACATCTGAGCAAACAGTATGAAAACACTGTATGATTTGGTTGAAAGTGGCAGAAGAAGTAAGCAAATTGACATTGATTTTAGATTGTTTTGTCAGCAATAGAAAATTATTGAATTATTGAATTAGTATTGAAAGCATGTGTCCATTATTTTGAAAAACTGTTCCTATGAACTGACGCTTCTGTGTGACCTGAAAATGATGTCATTATTAAATGTAACAAAATGGCAACTCAATCTAAAAAATGAAATTGAATCCACCTGCCATCCCCACCACCTGACCACCACACTCATTACTTGCCCTCTGCTTCAAGTCACACCTCTTCCTGTTTCCACTCCCCTGCATGGCAGCCCTCATTTTGGGTTGATGTATCTGTCGCACCTTTTCTGCGCACTGCAGGCGATAAAACTCTGCATTATTACCATAAGATTCATGAGTCCATACTGAAAATTGCACAAAATTGCTCCCCCATTTCAGAGCCATCAGCTTTGACCTTGGACAAATGTGGAGGAGTCACACCCATGGTTTATCTATCGCCTGGAGGTGAGGACCCCACCCCCACCCCACCACCCCCCACCCCCGCTGACTTGGTGGACAGCAAACTGGAATAATTTATATCCGCAGGTTTGAATTTCACTAGTATGGTACTACCTTTACCACGACGAGGGAGGCGAACGTTTTACCCAGGCGGCTCTGCTTCGGACCCTGCCAGCCCAGCTATTTGCGTGTGACCCACTTCGGCACCGCTTTTGGCTAAATTAAGCCGATGAAATCTGGAGCAGGAAGTTCGTCATAACACAAATACTAGCAAAATGGCAGATAACAGGCTCATTTATTGGAGAAGGTACATGTTGTGTTCTGCAGGTTGTGATTGAAGGGAAGGGCTGCGGAAGTCAGCAGGAGGTGGTGTGCATGTGTTGAGAGTCTTGGTGTGTGTGGACCCGGTCACACACAAAGGGAGTATGTATAGCGGTTCGACTAGGCTTGTTTCTCTCTTTTATTCCTACTCTCCATATAATTGCATGTTTGTTTCTTTTAAATGACAATAATGTATTCATGTATTCAGGAAATCTTGGGAGGGCTGAGCAAATGCCTGCCAACTAGGCTTTTAATCACAACAGAAAAAAGCCCGGATACTGACATCAATTTTTACACTCCAGCACGGAGGCAAATACACACAGGGACTCACACACACACACAGGCGCACGTTGACAGAGACACACACACAAATCATATGTTCCTCTCCACTTATCTACAAATGGATGACAGGAGGAAGAAGCGCTCCAATCTGTGTTTTACCAAGATGAATACGCTACTAAGCAGTGCGTTCCTGCCCATGACATAAAACAACACACACACTTGCAAAATATTGTGAAATGGGCACAATGTCTGAAATCCAGAGTACACACAGTACGGCACGAAAGGGAAACTTTCTCCGTTCTCACCGGTGGTTTTACATATTTCAGTCTATGAATTCTCTCAATCGTCACAGTTGGCTCACGTTACTGTTGTTCAAATCCTCAAGTCCAAGTCATGTCTCAGGTCAGTTAAGACAAGTCAAGCCTTGAATTAAAATATCAAGACTTAAGCTAGAGTTCTGTGCAAGACACTGGCTACATTTATGAATGCATTACAAGAGCTGAATACAATACCCCAGATGGAGGCCCATTCATTCCTTTCATTTCTGTGAAAGGTGCTTAATGGGAACACTTGACAAAATAGTTTTTCCATTCGAGGAAGAAAAAGCTGTAACCAGGTTTCTGGAGGTGAAATTGTGGAATGATCAGAATTGTACCTCGATTTGGGTATTATTTAGATTTTAACGATTTGGGTTCAAATTCTGCTTATTGAATCAGGTTCCTAACGATCCTTGATTCTGACTGACATTTTATGTTATTTTTAAAATTGCAAAATCAAAGTAACTGAATATTTAAGGATTAATTGGAGTTGGAGTAGTTCTCCAGTGCTAGTGAAACTGTTTTTGTTGTCTGCATTTAAAGACTGCATGTTTCACATAATTTCTTGAGATACTGGCAGTGTTCTGTCAGTGCTATTTATGTTTGTTGTTCTTCTGTGAGGTAGCCAAAGTAGTGAAAGATTGGATATTATGCCAAAAAGCGTCCCCTTGGATGTCTGCTTTTCACAGTGTGTGTCTGAGCCACCTGGATGTTCAACTTGTCAATATTTGTCTTGACAGAAGCAGTCGGTGTTGAATCACCCTAGAATAACACGCGTTAGGCGAATCTAAAATAACAAAACTACTCTGCTTCACATGCTGTCAGCAAAAAACACTACACGTCCGCCTTCTCCCACCTCCACGGACACAACAGCTCCTGATCCCGTTGTCAAACCGTGCTTCCTCAACTTAAGAGACAGCCGGGCCCTGAGCGCTTTGTGCCACGCCGAATCAAACACGTCCTGGGCCACTGAAATATCAAGGCTGTTAAGTCAAATGAGGCTACTTGTCTTCCATGCAAGCTTTGTCTTTCTGATCCCCCTCCATTTCAGATTATCATGTCGGACTCTCAGATGTGTCCCAGCCTTGAAATGTGATTAATGTCACATTTAGTCACTGAGGATTTGGGAGCGGGATTTGAACGCACAAAGGATTGTGTCTTTTATTGGGAATATGGGCAGTCTCTGAGAAATGGGTGTGTGTAATGGCATCTTTTGGGCTATTAAGATTAGTGATGATTTGCATAGTGGAAACTTTCTGGAGAGACCAGGGTGGCTTGGGGGCAAAGGGATGAACGCTCCAGTCGCACTGTGACATTTAGGAAAGAGAAAGGATAAAACCAACCAAAAAATATGTCATATATAGAGCAATTTGATTCTTTTCATTTAAGTGAGTCAGGATTATTCAAGATGAGGTCTCAATCAAGTATCAGGTTATTAAACATACATACTAAAATAAAGCTAAGTTCATCAATAAATAATATTGCTAGATAATTACACATGGAGTGTATAAAGAAACATAAGGCACTATACTTTTCACATGTCCCATTTTGCATAAATAATGAAACATCCAGAGCAGTGATTAGTCCAGGGTGTGTGTGTGTGTGTGTGTGTGATGTTGCCTCATTGTACCCAGGCCCAGACCTCTAAATTTGTTGAACTTTAAAGGTCTGACAGAGTGTCAGGTGTTGAACAGCTTTCACACCACCAGAGCGCAGCTGGAACAGACATTGGAGACATAGGAGTGTGTAATATTACAATCAGGGAGAGTGTTTGGCTACACATCTCAACTCAAAACACAGATCGCTAAATGTACTGGATGCAAGCCTTTTTAACTAGCTACCCAGCAAAAGCTAACTTTCCTCATGAAACTACATCATCCAGTGCATTTGTTGGTTTTCACATTTAGCTGAAAAACATCAAATCAACTCTTCAAACCTCTGACACAAATAAACTACAGTAAGTGCATTACCACCTACTTGTTTTTGTGCACATTTTCAATTTATTTCTGCATAAAAACCTGAGTGGTAATGCAGAAAATGAAAAAATCTCTTGAGCTATGTCAAAAAAGTTAAATCATGCTTGCATGTTTTTCATGTGAGAAAGTGCAATGGAAACAGATTTAGCAAACAGATAATGATGTACCTGAAGCATGTAACTTAAAGGTCCACTGCAGCTTCCACTCCATCGAAGAGACAAAAATAGGGATGGACCAACACATACAAACCTTCCCAAAAGTAACACATGAAACAAACAAAAATCCCATAATTCAGCCATGTTTTCTTTTCCACTTTTTTTCGCCGTTTCAGGTTCGACTGGGCTCTTTTAATTACGTTTGGAGAATTTGTTCGATTACATTCGTTCAATGAGAAAATTGTAAACATAGTAAAAAAGCAAAATAAATAAAATAAGAAAATGGCAGAACAGTTAAAAGATTAAAAGCTAAAGGAAAATGAGGAAAATGAAGAAATACAAGCTAGTAAAAGATAAATAGAAGAGTCAAATAAATTATTTTCTTTGTACAGTAAAAGGAAAAGTACAAATTCTTACATATCTTTTTGAAGTCCATTTCAATTATTGATGTTTTCAGTGAAATATTTGATTTGTTTGATAAACTTTTCAATCAATCAATCAATCAATCAATTCTTTCAGTTTCCTGCTAACCACCAAAATCAGATCAGATCAGCCCCCGCTCTGCAGTGCATCACGTCCTGGTGATACTCTGCTGAAGAATGGAGACTCACCGAGCACATCAGCACAGTCATCTCTAATATTTATCCTGCTATACCGTAGACGTGCTCACATAAACATCAGCTTTCATGAGTCAATGACACGTCTGAGCTATAGGCAAGTAGTGCTAAAATATTGATGGGCAGATGAACAGATGAAAGAGAGAGTCAGCGAGAGAAAGAGAGAGAGAGACGGGTTGGTTATATTTAGTATCACAGTCTCCCCGGGATCTTCAAGCAGGAGTATTTTTGTCTGACTGGAGAGGTTGTACAGCTTTTGTTTTATTTTGAGTGATGTTACGATAAGCGCTCACATGCTATCGGCCCGCTGCTCACTTTAATCTTTGTCTTAAACTCTTTGTTTTCCACCAGGCGTGTTTCTGGGGCAACTTTGACAGACAACAGCCGCTGAGGAATATTTTGATTTTAATGATACGGGACCATGGTGACAGGAAAACAGATATTTTAGACCCACTTTCTGGTTTGTTAGCAGGAATGTTATACATCTGTGTTGGCCAAAACACTGCTCACTCAAGGGATATGTTGAGACTTTTGCAATTTCATTTTTAAAAAGACACCCCACCTCACCCCTAAAGACCGGTCAAACGCCAGGTTTTTAGATCAGAAAATGTAAACGCTTCCTGCAACTGGTTTTAGTCCACAACTATTTTCTTTTATCAGTAAAAAATGTGGTATGATGTCCAAATTGCTTGTGAACTTGTTCTCAACAGTACTATTTGAGTCTTTTCTTTTGGGAACTTAAAAACAAATCTCAGAAAAAGTAGGACAGTGGGTTTTTTTGTTAAAGTGGTTCAACCACAATCAAGTATATACAAAGTATATACTAATTTGTCTTATAGCCAGCTGGCACACAAATTCGAACATGAACAATACAAACAATAAGAACACATTGGACATTTGATATCATCTTGACAGAAAAAAACAGAAATGTAGAAATTTTTTCTACATTTCTTCGGCCCAGTCTGAGGTCCTGAGCACTCTGGAAGAGGTTTTCTTCCAGGATATCTCTGTACTTGGCCGCATTCATCTTTCCTTCAATTGCAACCAGTCGTCCTGTCCCTGCAGCTGAAAAACACCCCCATAGCATGATGCTGCCACCACCATGTTTCACTGTTGGGATTGTATTGGGCAGGTGATGAGCAGTGCCTGGTTTTCTCCACACATACCGCTTAGAATTAACGCCAAAAAGTTCAATCTTGGTCTCATCAGACCAGAGAATCTTATTTCTCATAGTCTGGGAGTCCTTCATGTGTTTTTTGGCAAACTCTATGCAGGCTTTCATATGTCTTGCACTGAGGAGAGGCTTCCGTCGGGCCACTCTGCCATAAAGCCCCGACTGGTGGAGGGCTGCAGTGATAGTTGACTTTGTGGAACTTTCTCCCATCTCCCTACTGCATCTCTGGAGCTCAGCCACAGTGATCTTTGGGTTCTTCTTTACCCCCTCTCACCAAGGCTCTTCTCCCACGATTGCTTCAGTTTGAATGGACGGCCAGGTCTAGGAAGAGTTCTGGTCGTCCCAAACTTCTTCCATTTAAGGATTATGGAGGCCACTGTGCTCTTAGGAACCTTGAGTGATGCAGAAATTCTTTTGTAACCTTGGCCAGATCTGTGCCTTGCCACAATTCCTGTCTCTAAGCTCCTTGGGCAGTTCCTTTAGAACTCATGATTCTCATTTGCTCTGATGTGCACTGTGAGCTGTAAGGTCTTATACAGACAGGTGTGTGCCTTTCCTAATCAAGTCCAATCAGTTTAATTAAACACAGCTGGACTCCAATGATGGACAGCATGTGAGTTCAATATGAGTGTCACAGCAAAGGGTCTGAACACTTATGACCATGTGATATTTCAGTTTTTCTTTTTTAATAAATTTGCAAAAATTTCTACATTTCTGTTTTTTTCTGTCAAGATGGGGTGCTAAGTGTACATTAATGAGAAATAAAATGAACTTTTTCGATTTTAGCAAATGGCTGCAATGAAACAAAGAGTGAAAATTTTAAAGGGGTCTGAATACTTTCCATACCCACTGTATATATATATATATAAACTTCCACCTCCAAGCTGGTCCACCACAACAAAGAGCTCCATCCTCACTAATTTATCTTTCATTGATGATCACTTCTAGCATTTTTAGCATTCTTTTTGGGTGACTTAGCTGTAAATCAAGTACCCAAATGCTGAGGAGGTGTGATCAGTTGTAAATCACATCATCAGAATAATCGTCTCAGCTCCACAAAAGCTAAAATCACTTAGTAAAACTGCTGTTGTTGCTCCCTTGACTGGTAAAGTGATCTTTAAATGTAAAATCAGTTACTTTTAAGAAAGCAGTATCATGAACGAAACCTTGCCCATATCTACATTACCAAAAAACCTAATAGCAACAGGTCATGAGCCTAATAAATGTCTGAGTGTTACATATTGCTCAGCCTAATGATAAGGTATATGGAGGATATGATCATCACCATAAACATTTGCTGCTTAGTTTCTGACTGTTTCAGCAGTCACTGGATCTTGCAGGTACCAGCACTTTTTATCATATATATTTATATTACACACTGTGCAAAAGATCATTTTTTTTTTAAACTAATAAATATATGTTTATATGTAATAAATATGTGTATGTGTAATTTCAATATATATAACATGTCATTTTCAACTAAAAAATATAGGACCTCCTCTCCTTTAGACTGACTGTTTTATGTGCTGTGTACATTGGTGCTTTATGCATACGCACTGGTAAAAAGTCCCTCAAAATGCTAAAGGTTACCTCCATGTTTGGGTATCGGTACCATCTCCACCTCCCCCAGCAGAGCGTGCAAAATGGAGAACAGAATTTTTAAAGGCTGCCTCTCTCCTGACCCTTTGAGTGTCTGTGTGAATGAAGACGATAGTGGCTGGCAGGGATTCATCCGTCTGTACCTCATCTTCCCGTCCTCCCCTTCGCTGATGACTTCACCGACTTAAAGTGACAATGAATTATTCAAATTAGAATGCCTGGAAATTTTTGATAGGCTATTTTTAGCCCCTGCATCTGGTTGGTTGCCAAAAGCTATGGGTTTAGAAGGGTTCCCCGAGTGAGCTGGCTGTCATGTCACAGCGAGCTGTATAATGAGGACGGGGAGGAAGTCTGCGTGAGAGCGGGGGAGACAGTGACGGAGGGAACGAGGGGGAACAGCAAATCCTCTTGTCATGTGGAAACGCTTCTGTGTTTTTGTTCTCTCTCTTTGGTTTGCAGCCGGGCATTTGTTTTCAACGCCGCCCGCTCCTCTGTCAGTTGTTGATTCTAAATTAGCAGCGACAACAATTTATTGAAACCCATCCTTTTAGCTAAGTGAGTGACAGCAAACCCTGCTCTTGTTTTGTCATCTGTCTGCGCTAAAAACAACACAAAACGCGTTCCTTTGTCATGTTCAGGGAGCGGGAGATAGGGAGTGAGAAAATAGGGGAAACCCTTCTCCCTGCCAAAGAGTACAACCGTTCATTTTCCCCTCCGCTGCCTCCTCCGCCTCCCATTCTTTCTTCCCCTTTGCGAATCACCATCTTGAAAAAAAAAAAAAAAGTGCCGTTACCATGGTGGCGGCTGATCAAGGGAAAAAGTGCAGCGTTGTGTACGACAAAAACATGCTTTTGTTTGGGAACTTCATCGTGATGTAGGGCAATTCATTACTGGCCTCCCATCCTTCCCTGTCTCTGATATTCCCTGGGACTCATCATCGTCGTTCCAGGCACTCGCTTTATTTTTATCCCACTTTTTATTTAATAAAAGAAATATCATCTAGCCCCGTCTCTATAGAATAAGGCTGAGATGAAAATCAATTACTTGACGGTTTAATTATGTATGCGCTACGATGGTCTTTAAATGAGCCATTCAGCTAACTACACTGCATAATGTTGATTTAACCAGTGTTTAATTTTAGAATGGGGGTTCAATGTGACAGAAGTTGAAAATACAGACATCATGTCTGTTTCCCAGCACACTCCTACAGGCTGGCTCAGTTATCTCAAAGCATGTCTGAGCAGATATACTGGATGTGTGTACAGCTAATGGCCTGGACTCTTAAGAAGACGGCCATCCAAAGGTTCTGTAACCCCGCAGGACCTGTTAGGAGGCCCATCATTTCACACACACACTCCGCAGTCTGGCTTTATTCAAAAATGAGTTCAAAATCTAGTCAGGGTTTCAAGATTTCTAAAGTTACTATACACTGCATGTTAGCCTTTATGATGCACACCAGACCATGATACATAAATAGGAGGATGCATTCACCTCCTAAATACACTTCATTTGTATTGTATGCATTCAGAAGGCTGTCCTATCTAGAGTGAATTACAATGAGTGCAGCAGTATAAAACAGCATAAATAAACATAAAGCCTTGTCAGCCACTTCCTCCTTCATTCACACTTAATAAGGTCAAAGAAGTGAAAAAGGAAAAACAGGGCTGTTACTGACTTCTTTATTCGACTACATCTACATTTCAGCAGGCTGAGTTGTTGAGAAAGCAAAAAGAGAGAAGAAACATTTAGAGTCCTGATTTCCAGATACACCATGTTTCAGCTTGTCTGGCTGCGTTGCATTCTGGTATTACTGATGCCACAGCTGGTGGAGGAGATGTTGTTTTCCTGTGTGATTGCTGAATGATTCTGAGTGACTGACATCAAAAGCTGACACGCTGTGTGTGTGTAGGTGCAGTGGTTGCCCCAGACATATTAATACAGTGTGTGTGAGCAGGTGCGTGTGGCTTCCATCGCCTCTCTGACTTCTAAAGTCTAAGAAGCAAGTGACATGTGACATGGGTTTTTTTTTTACTACACATAAGTCAGGGATGTAGTTGGGGTGAATTGCAGGCTTAAAAGAAAGTTTCTTAAAAAGGTTTCTTAATTATGTTAATGTAAAAAACAGAGTTGAGCGCCAGTCAAGCTTTTAACATATCTGCAATTTCTAAATGGTAGACTATGATGGTACTTCCTAGGAGACAGGCTTATCAAAATGTATAATATTCTGTGCTTTGCTTAAGTTAATACAGCCCCTTATACTCATTTATACTAAAAAACAAAAAAAAAACAATTTATTTTTATACAGGCACAAATGTATATTATGTCAACAAGTTATATTTAATTTGCTCGTGGTTAGGTTGTAGTTTTAATTTAGTTTGGGTACCACACAGTCAATACCACTCACAATACATTATATTCTAGAGACAGATATTGATATAGCAAAAGTTACATTCAGTGACACATGGCAACTACAGTTTGGTTAAGGTTAACATTCAGGGGGCATTGTGGTTATAGTTCTTTTTCTAAGCCAACATTAAGCATTCATTAAGTTCTTGATTAAAGCTGGAATCTCTACATGCCCATCCACTACTTCAACCTCCACACACACACACTAACTTTCCTCATAACATTAAAAAAGAAACAACTTCCTGCATTGTCACTCCACAGTGATACCGGCAGAAAGTGTGTGATGCTGATTTGTCCACTATGAATACTAAAATACTGGGCTGCATATCTATATTTGCATGGATTGTCAAGGTTGGGTGCAGGGCAAAGTAAAGTTGGGACCCAGGATGCAGACAAGGCAAATAAATTCAAATTTATTTAAAGCCCAAAATCACAAACATCGTTTGCCTCGGAGGCTTTACAATCTGTACAGTTGTGACACCCTCTGTCCTTAGACCCTCGAACCGGGTCAGGAAAAACCCTTTACTGGGAAAAAAGAAGAAACCTGAGGAAGAAGCCACAGATGAGGGATCCCTCTCCCTGGGACGGACAGACGTGCAATAGATGCCACATGTACAGAGAACATCATCATCAATCATATATGGAATTATACATGGGTCGTAATAAAGCTGTAGATAAACTGAGTTCATGGGTTTAGTCCATGTGTGAAGGTATCACAGGTAATGGAAATGAGTCTGTGAGTCCAGGTGCATCTCTAGATGTCCTCATATGGAGCTCTGGGCCACTCGACCTTCTCTCCACAACACAGACACAGATCATGTCCCCACCAGGCCAGTGAACCTCAGACAGATGGACCACAACCAGAATCAGTGAGGAACCTGCAAGACTGGAGAGAACAAAGAGGACCGGGGCTCCTGGCAGTAACATGCACTTTACAGGACATAAGAGTATTCACATTAACCACTTTATAAGCTGACTCCATTTTGCACTACCACCATATCAGTCAACTTTGTTTTATTGCCATGTCTTTTGCCACCAAATAGGAGGAACACGGCAGGCAGGGCAGGAACAGGCAGACAGGAACTAGCACACTAGGGGTGGTGACATTGACAATGCGACAAGGAACAAAGGAAAGGGACCGGTATATATACACTGTGGGGGACAGGGAAGTGGAAACAGGTGAGGAGACTAACAGGAGACAGGTGAAACTAATAAAGACGGAGCAGAGGAATCAGAGGCGGGAAAACACAAGGACAGGAACTCAAGTGACAGATGTGAGGAGAGGAGGGAATACAAAATAAAACAGGAAGTGAGCAAAACAGGAGATGAGAAACAGCTGACACAGGACACAGGAAACGAGAGACAAGGAGGATACAAGAAACATGAAAAACACAAGGAAGACCCTGAACACACTGAACACAATAAACACAAGACAGGATAACACAAGGAACACCAGACAGAGAAAACATAAGACCCACGTATTGTGTGTGTGTGTGTGTGTGTGTGTGTGTGTGTGTGTGTCTATAGAGAGAGAGATTTATTTTACTGATACTGAGAAGGGTGTTCATCTAGCACAACAGTATTAGGTCAGGGTGAAATACTCAGCTAAAGTTAGCAAAGCTGCTTGGAATCAGTCCATTCAGCTGCCAAAAGCTCTAACCTGGTTGGATCATAGGTTGCCCAAACTCATAAATAATCAGCCGTGCAGTCTATTTGACTTTTGTTTACATGCACTGGTTACTAGGCAGCAAGAAGGGAGGGGGGAAGAGAAAAGCCGAATAGATTCAGAGAGAGAGAGATGCTCCTTTCATTAAGTAGGTGATCAGTGTCGCTCCCTGGTGTGTTGTCAGTAACATGGGTTGGTGGTGATGTGGAGGGAGGTGGGGGTCGCTTTGAAGAGACACAACACTACTGAGTGACAGACACAGAGCAGCAGACGGAGGGATATCTCTTGCCAGGGGTCTTTGCTTCCAGCTGGAGCTGAGCTCTGTGTCTGTGGGGGAGAGAGACACAAACGGAGAGAGATAGAGAGGACAGCTCCGGCTGTGTGCATCCTTATCTCTGCACATACTGTTGTTGTGGTAATTTACTGTAAAATAAGTGTAATGAGAGACAACTGTGACCTTTAAACCTAAACCACCATTAAACACTCCATTTATACAGTAAAGAATGATTTTGCTTTAGTTTTTTCCTCCCTCATCAAGACCTTATCTTTGATACGAGCTGAAAAGGATGCAGATGGGAGTATGTGTGTTTGGTCGCTTGATGGCAGCAGAGCAAGCTGTCCTTTAATCTTGAAACATAATAACCTTATAAAGTTAATATCGCAGAGCTATTAGATAACATCACAGTTATTCACACATGCAGAACACACAGAGCAACATTCACATTCATTTTATTCAGTCATATATTTGTCAGCCTGACAGACGGACGGACAGACAGTCAGATAGATAGATACATAGATAGATAGATAGATAGATAGATAGATAGATAGATAGATTAATCCCATGAGGGAAATTGTCCTTTTAGCTCCGTCCATTTAGCTGCTAAATGCTCCACTATCTTCAGCAGTGAAGCTAAGCAGCTAACAGGTACTGTGTAGAGCATTTTTAGAACAACAAACAAAATGAGCTGAAAAATGCTATCACACTCTCTGTAACTCTGGGGAACTGACTGTGTGTTCCTCTCACATTACATATAGTCATTTATTATGCTGTTAATATGAAATATGAATTAGTGCACCGTTAAGTAATGTTTAATAAATTATTGATAATGCTCTCAGATCTGTCATGAATCATTAGTAATATAAATCATGAACTCTGGGAGTTCTGGCAATAATGCAGTCAGAAATGTTAGTATGCCATTTTTAAATAATTTTACAAAGGCTGCAGTTATATTTGTTCATAAGTCATTAATGACGGATCGTTTATCTCTTACCTTCTAAAAACAGCACATGAGCAACTGTGAAGCACATAAACAAAGTATATTATTCTTTAATAAAGTGTTTTTACAATAATCCACCCTGTAGTTATACAGTAAATTGTATTTTGTGTTTTGTTTTTGTATTTTTCACTGTAAAAGTATTTACTACATATTTTTAGGTTCCAGTTGCCCTTGGTCGATGGTCCATATTCTCACTGGAGGATGAACTAAAGAGCTCATAAAAGCACCTGTCATGCTGGAAAACAATAAACAACAGCCAAAGGAATCTAAAGGTTGTTATAAAATGCCTTTATATGTTCTTTAAGCCCTTGTAAATTCTTAAGAAAGTCATTAGTGACAGCCATGTAGAAACTGCATTCTAAAGAGGTACTGTAATATCTACATAAAACTGGTTGTATGCTGTCACTGCATACTAACAGTGATGGCTGCATTCATGCAGACGTGCAGTTTAACACGTCTGCAGACTTCATGTGTGTACACAGAGGAAAAGCCCTAAACCCACATTAAAATTATAACTGGGCAATCGTGCAGAAACAGAAGGCAAACCACATACAGCTCAAGCCCCCCAAACCCCACAGGTTTAAATATATCAGTGTGTAGACGTGTGCGATCGTGTCCATGTGTTTGAGATCCTCTTGGACTGTGTTAGCACCTCCGGGGTCCCCTTAGCTTGATGATGTCACAGCGGCTTACAGAGGACCAAAGCGGCGTGCTGGTGGATGGTGGTCTCGGGCCAGGACCGGAGCGCACAGTCTCCACTCATAGTGTCAAACAGATGGTGGCAGTCCCGAGGAGGTGGCGGCAGCAAGCGCTCTGATTGGCCGAGCCAGCAGGGTGGCTTCTGACACGGAGCCTGAGAAGAGTGGTGGGCTGCCTGGTAGCGTGTGTGAGGGGGATCTTTCAGTGGGAGGATGCCAAGGTTTGCCCATCCAACGTGTCGCCGTGCCAGCAGATGGAGGGATGTATGGAAAAATGACCCATGAGGATCGTTCTGTTTTTAGCTTTATGAGTGAGTGCTGGAACTACCAGGATTTACCACAGATTTATTCTGGCAAATCTCAGTCACAAGATGACAAACCACCTTCCAGCTTGGCAGATATTTTCCCTTACTACAATATACTACGTCCCCTGAAAAGTCAAAAATCCAATATCTCTATTCCCAAACACTGCATAGAAACCATTAGAGTTTAAGTGAGAACAGTTGTTTTTGTATGTGTTTATGTAAACTGACCTTTTTTTTTTTACTAAAACTGGAATATCTGTTACCCCATTTAAACTTCATGCATGTTAAGCTAATCAGAAAGCTATCTGTTATTGGTATAAATCCATCCAAGAAACTACATCAGGAGGAGGTTTGAGACACATTCTTGCCGGGTGTTGAAAGGAGTAGATGATCTCCTAACCTAACGTCTAGCTCATTGTCCGTCCATGTGAGTAAGTCATTGTTGTGTCTCAGTTCAGATACTTCCATTAGTACACTTCCATGTTGTACACTGTGTACTTTTGTGCACTACTTACTCGCGTAGTGCTTGAATTGTGACAGGGTAGTGTTGTCTCAAATCGAACACAGCCATTGTGCACATAATGGAAAAGACGATCACAAGAATATTCGCCTCTCAAACAGGTGACTGTGATTTGTTGAAATTTTGCAGCTTATGGGAATTTGCAAATGACTTTCATCAATCGCATAATTCCCAGCATGAATTTGCACCTGTTCACGTCTTTGCATTGACTTTGTATGTAATCGTGCTGCATGAAAAATGTGCTTAGCTTTTGGTGGGATCACACCGTTATGCTACAAGATAAACAAGACAAGATGGCATTTCACCATAATCTACGAAACCACTTCTTGTACATCCACCTTGTTATAAGTATTTAGAGCAAATATATCGTAATGTCTGGGATAAAAGAAGACTTGATCAGGTGGGGAAGTGAGAGTAAAAAGTCACTGTTACGCTGCTCTCAACAAAGTCTGTATCAAGATAAATATGTTTCAGTGTGTTTTGAAGATTTTATACTCAAAATCAGCCCTTGTAATGTTTGATTTAGCGCAAGTAGCGCAATAATCCATCTTTACTTATGGAATACAGTGTATAATCTGCTGTAGGTTATAGAAAATAAAGCACACATTAACAGAGCAGAGGTTACATGTTCGTCACCTTTTATTTATCACTGATCGTTGACAGGCCTGTTTGTCCAGTTCGTGCAGGCCACAAAGTTTTTCCTTTCTGTTACTGTTCTAATGTGACATCCATGCAGGTGTATCAGTTACTGTTTATGACCCGGGGCTGCATAGCTCCAGTGTCAGCGTCCCGGCCCCCCGGCTGTGGCAGCTCCAGACCACGTGGCAGATATAATCTGCCGGGGGACCGTGTGTTCGAAGCTGTTTGATCTGGCATTTTCCTCATGTCTCCTCCCTCGAACCACAGACAGGCAAAGTTCCAGGGAGTGGCGGAGACATCTTGTGAAAAATTGTGATCATGAGGAAGGCCTCCCTGCTGCAGGACTGTGACAGCGATCACATCCCATCAGTGTTTGGCTGCTGAGAGGGGCTACTTACTAAATCTGTTAAGTCCAAATAAATCACTCTGTTTGTACAGCGCATTTATCAAGATACACAGAGCCTGTTAGTGAGGAACACAGAGCTTATGAAAGAAACATTTAAAGACAATTGCTGTCACTTAGTGTTGCTTCTTCTTTTTTGATGCACTCCTCACATTTCCCGGTGATTTCGAAACGCGCGTCTCGCTGCGACTGTTCTGCCCGGTTGTTCCGCTCTGATGAGGACTAACACGGCATGGATACGATCATAACATGTGTAGGGAAGCATGTTTATGATTGATTCCTTCCTGGAGGAGATGTACATCTCTTCCTGCGGGTGTCAAGTGACTGATAGGATGCCGAGCTTAATGCAATGCAGCGCTGAGATGAAGACATTCAACTTGCAGGCACAATGAAATAATGTTTAAAGAGAAACTGGCAAAACGAATTGAAGGGTTTTTTTTTTACGTGGATTGTGTTTACTGTGAATCATCTAGGCAGTTGTTGCAGTGAATAAGAATGAGGAACAACAAATGATTTCTTGCAAGGGGAGAAGAAAGGACCTTGATATTACTGTGACACTTAAAACAACACTAAAGTATAATCCTTTGCTAGTTGCCCATGGAGACTGAAATGTTCATTATAATCATTAATTTCAGTTCTTACCAGTGTTGTGCCAAAAATGTATTATTTGGCTGTATGATTTTGCAAGATCATAAATATCCACTGCAATTCAATTGGGTGGGTCACCAAAATCATCATCCTCTTATCCTGGTTGTAGACCTCTGAATCTTCAGCCGCATCCTCTGAATATTTATAACTGACTAAATAGTTCTGGTGGTGCCGTTTCCCACGTAGGAGAAACATTTGAGCCAGACGAGGTTTGTGCGTGGGATTGAGAATGTGGCGGCCATCTTCCTGTGTCAGCGACAGAGTCAGTCCCAAGCAAAAATGACAACAAGCATAGATGAGACCAGCACAGATATATCCAGGAGCTTTACAGGTTGTTGTAAGTTGCCTTAAAGAGGTAAAAACTGCTATGTACTATGACGTTTCTAACTGCTGATGAAACAGTCTCAGTTTTATGCTTCTATATGACCTACACAAACCAGACCAGCAGTGACTATTTCTATTAGCTCCTAACAGATGAAAGAAACAGCTCTGTGGTTTGCTCAAAGAATTCAAAGCTGCTGCCCGCTCTCCTCCTGGAGAAGTAGTGATCTTACAACAGGGAGTAAAGTGAAGGGAACATGTAACCTAACATAGGTGAATACCACCACCTGTGTCCACAGTGACCGCCAAAATCAACATTCATTTAATGGATCGGACCATTATTTGTGCCTTGTCCAGGACTAAAATGTCAGACAGACTGACCAACTAATCAACTAAAACACTGGTGTTAAGTTAAGAATAGATAGACTGACCCCGCTCCACTCCCACCTTTGCTGGTGATTTCCCCTATCCTCATTGCTGAAGAGTAGATGTGGCAATCAGCGAAATCAGCTCCTATAATGGTTGTTTACGATGGAGACCTGTGCACCTGGCTCTTAACGGCACATGTTGAGAGGCAGACACAAAGGTCACGGGCTTGACCTCTGCTACAGTCTCCTGGGCTATTATCAGCTGTGCCAATGAGTGAGAAAACTCTAAAGCTTAAAGCCTCAAATGTAATGAAAAAGATGGCCGCAAAATGGGGCGAGTCCTCGGGCTAAATTAGATCTGCATTGTTTGGAGATGGACTGTCTGTGCTCCATCCACCCCGCGCTGCCTTCAAAGAGCCATGCATGGAAGTATGAGACTTATTTAGCATGCACAGTGTGTGTGCTGGAAATCAGGATGTGCATGTGCCTGTTGCAATCACATGGTAGAATAGGGCCTTTGCATTTTTAATGTCTATCATAAATGACCTTGTCAGGCTGTGTGAGAGTGTGTGCGTGTGTGTAGATGAGGGGTATCAGTTTGTGCACCTGCATGTTAGCGTACTGTGTATGCATGTGCCTTTGCTGTCTGGCTCGCCTAATGCTGTCTGGCTCGCCTAATGTGACAAGATTCAGCCGGCCGGTGTCCACTGGTGAGATGATATATCCTCACTCTGCGGACGGGAATGCAACAAAATTACAGCCCAGCACGAGACAAGCAGTTGTCATTAGTTGGTGCAGCATCCGGGCAGCCGAAGGAAACAGCTCAGGTAGCCCTGCTGCTCGTTCCAGCCAAAGTCATGATGAGAGGGAGGCAGAGATAAAGACACAGAAAGGGGCAAGATAGGCAGTAGGAAGAGAATTGGAGTATTAGTAATCTGCATGTTTGAAGGAAAAAATCCAGACCAAAACACCTCTAATACTTCAAAGCTGTCAGCAGGTTACCTTTCATTTCTGGGATTATTTTGTTCTTATGTGGTGCATTATTTTTCTGTTTCTAGCAAGGAACATCATCTATGTGCATGTGTGTTATTTAGAATGAATGGTAGAGATGGGAAGGACTCTTCTGTTTACACCTTGTGAGATTTCACATCACAGGACAACTCAAGATGGTTTTAGCACTCTTTCCTTCATGTTTGGGCCTGATCACCCAAAATGATGGACTTTGGCTCTGAGGCATCCATATTTGTTTGGCACTTTCATGTTAGTGAGCAGCAACCTGTTGCTGTTGATTTGAACACAGTGCACAAATCAGAAACTGACAGCATGAACACAGCACTTCTTCTGCATAAAAAGAGAAAAATATACTATAACCATAGCCAATTTTCACTGAAATATAGGAATGATTTATGTGTTGTGCTGTCTAGTGACGCCTCTGTTACTATGGTAGCACAGTCCAAGAGGATGCATCCTCACAGTTTGTGACAGCAGACATGGTTGTTACAGTGTTACAGTCAGCAGTCATCCACTCTGAAAGTAAACTGTGTAAATGTGGAAATTCTTCAGTCTCAAACAAAGTGTGACAAAGTGTTATGACAGAGAATCACTTTTTACCTACCTCCACAGTAAGGGTGTGAAAGGACTGTGTGGTTTTTAAACACTTACTAGTTATTTGCTAGCTTGTGATTATAATTCCACAATCTTAGAATCCATGATTTCCTCAGAGAAAATAGGAAATAAAAGTAAAACATAGAGCAACTCAGCTTCTCAATGTCTAATGCAGTAAAAAAGGAAAGTCCTTATCATACAGTACACTGTACTGCACAGCGTTACTGTATAGGTTTACAAGTGGCATCCACGGCAGAAATAGTGTCTTGTTTACTTCCGCCTACAAACTAGATTATTCAATAGAAGGAAAAAGGCTCCAATTTCTATTTTAACAGCAGCCTCAGTAGACCAAATGCAGCGCAGTCACAAACCGTGTAAGAGCTGGAAAGAAAATTTGTAAACCTGGTTCTCCTACTCTTGTGATGCTCCGACTCTCAGTACATCACCACATAATGCTGCCTAACACCGACTGCAAGTAGATTTAATAAGGCTAATAAGGAAAAATACCAGGTCAATAATAATAAGACATGGAAAGTAAGACAAAACATTTTTCTTCCCCAAAAATAGAGGTGTTTAGGAACATTTTGTGAAGAGGAAGACAGTGTTGTAAGAGAGTTACAGTGTTGTAAGAGAGTGAAAACATATTCAGTGTGTTCATACAGTATACTGTATGTTTCACTGAATTAAAAAAAAAAAAAAGCAGGATCCTTACCCGGTTCTTGAATGTAAAAAGTCAGTGGTGCTGTGTGCAACTGCTGGATCTGAAACATGCTGTGGATTTTTTTAAAAAAACATGCCAGTGAATGAGCAGGACAAACATTTGCACTTATATGACAATAAAGGCATATGTATAAATTATGAACAGAGCGCATGCTAACAGAAGTAGAGCGAATGCACACACACACAGTTCAGGAGAAGGGCGACCCAAATAGTGGCAATGATATTTTAAGAGTGTGTGAGTCATGCAATCCAAAAACAAGGCAGGGTGTGAAACGACTTCTTTAGAGCTCAGTAGGCAGAGCGCACCAGTGGATGGATTGTGGGAGGAAGGTGGAGAAGGAGCATAGTAGGCTGCATGTGTGGAAATCTGCTCTGTCTAGCTCTCAGAGAAAGCCATGGATGTTTGCAAATTCAGCCTGAGCTTCTTCCAGGGCAGCAAAAAAAGCTGGATGTGAGCTCTGCATCTGACAGGTGGTTCGATAAAGACTTTGCAAAAGAAGACCAAAACAAAACAAGATCTGTTTAGCAGAAAGAAACTAAGTAAAATCTGTAGGTGACTCATCATCTAATACCATTACCATACGGACTGCAGCGTATCATGCATATCATAACATGCTGTCATTTTGCCAAAGTAATGTATAAAGTATAATTTTACTTTTTAATTTGTACAATTCTGTTTTATTTTCACTTTCAGTACTTTCACGTAAGTACTTTCAATTATTACCACATATACCTGCTGCATATGAGGTAATGTTTTATACTCATGGACTCATGGTGTTGTTGAATTATCAGTGTTATTTTCAAAGATCTAAAATTGTATTTGTTTTTTTCTTAGCTGCCACTCTCATGTTCCCATCCCATACTTTCCCTTGTTGCCAATAAAGTTTTAACAAATAGAATATTCCATAACATTGAATTGTCTCTTCCTTATTACGTCGCCTAAAGCTGGTAAGTATATTACATCCTAATAAAAAGTCGTCATTTTTCTGCATTCCTTCATGTTGGTAGTAAATGTGAATGAAAAGGTTACCAAACAGCACCCAAGAGGACTGTTTATGTGTCGCTTCCTCTGCCTGACTTTGCCTCGCGACACAAGGGGGACGAGTGAGAAAAAATGGCTTTCATTTGGAGCCAAGTTAACACTTTAGCACCTGTGTTGTGTTCTATATCGAGACACTAAGAAAAGATGACGGTCAGAGTCGGAGATGGCAGAGTATTGCTAGTAACGGTGAGAACAATTTGTGTCCTTTTATTGGCTCAATGAACAGGCAACTTCTCTCTTGGAAAAGAGCTGTGAAGAACCTCCACTAAAGTCCAAGATATTAATTTATAACTGGATAATTACTGACAGCCCAGCAGGGCTATTACAAGATAAATCAGAATCAGTGTTTTTTTTTTTTTGGTTATTACATTTACCTCTATGTATCGTGACTCAAAAAGATGAAAAAAATATTTTTCTGTTGACCTGGTAACAACTAGTACATATAGCAGCCTGTGTTGAGCAGTCATACACACAGCTCTATTGTAAGAGGTTACATGCCAAGAGCTAGGAACTACTGATCTACATGGATGCAGTCCTTCATTTTTTATTGTTCTCACTGCTACTTTAATGTGCAATTTAAAACCATTCAGTAGAAACTACAACACATTACATACAATGCGACATGGAGGCTTAATATGTTTTAAGATGCTATAAAATCTTTACATAAATGCGCAAAATGCAAAAGCACAAAATAATTACAACCCACAAAAATAAACACCTTTTTTCCAATTCCCCACCGACTGTTATGGTTGCTTCATTGGTTTAACCACTTCTCTCCTTGCTTTACTGCCAAATGCCCAACATACCAGCAGCAGTAAATTGAATCTGACAGCATCTGCATTACCATGCTACATTCTCACCAGGAGCAAGGGGGAAGTGTTTGTTTATTTGTTACTCTTGCTAATAGATTGCTACTCTCTCTGGAGTCCATTCAAATTGACAAAAGTTAATTAAACTTGTCAGGGTTCACTCTATTTCTCAAGAGTAAGTGAAATGATTGATCTTTGTGGATATATCCTGTATAGAATATGAAGGTTCAAACTATTTGAAATCTAACACATTTTTCTCTTTTTCTCTTTTCCTTTCATGTAGTTCATTGCCTTTGCATCGTTGTTCTTCATCCTGGTCTCCATCACCACCTTCTGCTTGGAGACTCATGAGGCTTTCAACACCATCATCAACAAGACAGAGTTAATGCGGAACAGCAGCGTGCCGGACTCAGGTCCGCAGTACGAGATTAAAACTGATCCTGCCCTCACATATGTGGAGGGTGTTTGTGTGTTCTGGTTCACCATCGAGTTCCTGGTGCGTGTAACCTTCTGCCCGGTTAAGCTGGAGTTTATTAAGAGTGTTCTCAACATCATTGACTTTGTGGCTATCCTGCCTTTCTACTTGGAGGTAGGGCTGAGTGGCCTGTCTTCGAAGGCTGCCAAGGATGTGTTGGGTTTCCTCAGGGTGGTGCGCTTTGTTCGTATCCTGCGTATCTTCAAACTAACACGTCATTTCGTGGGGCTACGGGTGCTGGGTCACACTTTACGTGCCAGCACCAACGAATTTCTGTTGCTCATCATCTTCCTGGCTTTGGGAGTGTTAATTTTTGCCACCATGATCTACTATGCCGAACGAATCGGCGCTAAGCCCAATGACCCCACCGCTAGCATCCACACCAAGTTCAAGAACATCCCCATTGGTTTTTGGTGGGCTGTGGTAACCATGACAACACTGGGCTATGGTGACATGTATCCAGAGACCTGGTCAGGCATGGTCGTGGGCGCATTGTGTGCCTTGGCAGGTGTGCTGACGATAGCCATGCCTGTGCCCGTTATCGTCAATAACTTTGGGATGTACTACTCTCTGGCAATGGCCAAGCAGAAGCTGCCCAAGAAGAGGAAGAAACACATCCCTCAAGTGCAGGGAGGGTCCCCCACCTACTGCAAAGCTGATCTCAACACCACCTGCAACAGCACTCAAGGTGACTTGTGCCACGTGAAGGGGAGCAGGGTACTAGAACGCAACCGCTCAGGTAAGACCAAAAGGCCATATGAGAGAGAAAGCTATGAGCATGCACACCTCAGTGCTAAAGTTCAAGTTAGACCGAATGGTGTTATTTATGTAGTGACAGCAACAAGAATCCATAAGGGACCTCATCTCAGGCAGAAAGCAGTGTCCATTTGACAGATCCCCCCCCCTTCTAAGACTAGAAATGGTTTCCCCCTGGAGACTCACAAGCACCATAGCAGCCTCCTCCTAGCCTTACAGCCTTTATCTCTGGTTGCCACAGTGATAAGGAGTCAAAGCAAAAGGTACCGAGAGCAGGAGATGGTTATGTGAAAGAGCTGTGAAGAATTCAGAGTACTTGTGTCTTTCTTCCAGTAGGGACTGTTCATTTGTTGTTCAGACCGAAGGTAGCTGTTTTTCCCTCTAGGCTTGTGTCAGTAATTTTCCCTTACACATGTGATATTGATGGAAATTAGTGTCAACCTCTGTATACTGACTTTCTTTGAATCCTAGAGCAGACATTCCAGAGTGTAGGTGTGTGCTCTGTGCTCTTCACAGTCTATTTGTTTATTAGGTCTCAGAATCTTATATTTAATAACCATAGAATAATTCATACCTCGACTGAATGCACAAACAGAATCAATCTGGTTTATTCGCCTGTGTAATTTCCTTAGAGATCATATAAAATACACAATCTGCAAGGTTACTTTCCTCTTCAGCGTCCTTAAGATTGGCTTATGCTTTCTGTACAGTGTGAAATTAATATACTGTACCGGAACTGTATGTTCATTTCAGCCCCATTTGAGAGGGCACCCTGCCATGTGGATTAAATTATAGCAGATTTATTAATTAACTGAAACAGAAATTTAAAACAGAAGTATTAACTGTTGATATAAATCCATTATGGTATGCACAGAAGTATAATGTCGCTATCTCTAATTGACCATTCACTGCTCCCTGAACAGCAGTTGTCCAATCGTAGATTAGCAACCATATCTAGGCTTGGATGGCCTGTCATGTCTTGGATTTCTCCAGGCTGAAGCTGTGCATGTGGGGCTGTAGTAAAAAAAACATTTTAAATACTGCCTGTTTTTTGCCTTTCCAAATCCAGAAACCACAGCATTTCTTTTACTGTTAAAAGTGAACTGAAAATGTGACAGGCAGTACTTTCTATCAGTTCACATGGCTAACATCAGCTTAATTAGTGAGTTGCTGAAGCCACTGGTAAATCTGTTAGCGACACTTGTCACTTCAGCAAAATCAGTGGTCACCATGTCATAATGAGAAGACTGCTTTTTTTTCTGAGATTAAAGACGCACTGTTAAAAATAAATAGGAATTTTCTACGGTACATCTGCCACTGTCATACAAGAACAGAGAGCTTGACAGATGTTACAGCAGTAACTATGAGGGGCATAGCTGAAGGTCAGTTAGACTCCTTAACAAGATAGGTTAAAGTATATTATATGGCTGGATACTGTATGGTAGATACTGTATGTGCAGAGCTTAGAAAAGCAAAAAAACAGCAAAGGTTTACAAATCACTTATGATGATGTCTATTATGTAATGTCTTTATCTTGGTATTGTGGAACAGCTTGATCATCAGTGCATAGTTTTTCCACCATCGGGTATTCTTGCTTGTTTTTTTATGCTCTCTTTCAAGATGAGGGACAGTACTTTGCAGCAGTTATTTATTTTGCAGTTTAGTTGCTTCTAATTTATTCCCTTTGCTTTTCGTAAGGTCTGTCTGTTGAAAATGGACAAACTTTGTGATGGTTGAGCTTTAGTTGATAATGCACCGATACAGTATACTGGATGGAAGAGACACTGAGGAAACACTCGACCAAACGGTGAAGCAACTTCATTCACTCAGCCAGGGAAGAACTTTTAGAATCAGCGGAGTCAGGTTTAATTCTTTTGAGTTTTAGTCCGTAACAATAAACATAGTAAGAGGAAGATATTGAAAATATAAAAAGCAAGCACTGCAAGTTGAGTTTATAGGGCCAGCCTGGCTTTGCTGTGATCCAGCCATAAAGAAGAAGAAGAATCTTTTTATCAACATACAAAGAAAAACAATGAATGTATCCTACAAACCAGTTACTTGTGTAGCCAAAGCCTGCTATAGATCATTCCTCTGTGCCACAGACCTCCACTGTCTTCTAAAAATGATTAAAAACGCATAAAAGAGCCACACTGTTGTTATTCATGACATATTCCATCATTACAATGGTCATTGCCAGCTGTTAAACTGCCACTGGCAGACCTTATTGAGAATGGTTGGGTACACTGATCGACTTTTACAAGCTGGGAAGAATACATCACACTTCACTGAAATGATGGAGTGTCATCCAAATGCAACAATATAACTTTTTATGTGCTCTTAACAGTTTAAGTGTTAAGTAAGTTTAAGTGAAAAGTTGAAAGCCAGACTTGAAGGAAATACTTCCCTTCCTCAGAATTAATATGTAGCAAAAAAGGAGGGTTATGATTAAAACATGTATAACTGTCATATTATCTAATTATTTAGTTTCTATGATGAAAATCAAGGAAATTATTGATGCCACTACAGCTTTAATGGTGCGGTGAGTTTTATTACTGTTACTACTGTTATAAACTCAGGACTAAAATCTTTATGTCAGAATATTATAAATTATATGAGTAGATCAAACTGGATGTAAATTTGTTACATGATTACATGGTAACATGGAAAAAGAAAAAAAAAAAAAAGTCCAACCTTACAATTTTAGATCTCCAATCTGGCTTGCTTCTTTTCTCACAGTTCTGTCAGCGGACTGCAGCGGAGGCAGTGACCTGACCATGTCTCCTGAGGAGAGGGTCCCCATGCGAAGGTCCAGCACCCGGGAACAGGACCGCCGCAGCGGGGGGACGTGCTTCCTGCTCGCTGCTAGTGACTACACCTGCCCTGCAGACGGAGGGCTACGAAAAACAGGTACGATACAGTCATCAGGCATGTGGAAACTCACTTGCTTTTCATTATGTTAATTCAACTTTAGATAGATATTTTAAAGCATGGAGAAATTATTTATGTCGCTCATTTCATAAAAATAGAGTCTTTTAAAAACATACAGTATTTTCTTGCCTATATCTGAAATCCATGCCTGCCGTTGTGCATTATTATTGATTTTTTTTAATGCATCAGACATCACTTGTAAATCTGAAGTTTCATTTCAGATGGGATTCCTGTTACCAAAGCTCAGTTTCACTATGTGTAAAATATCCTTCAATATATACTGAATAAACACCCAGAGCAGTTCATATTTCAGATGGTTTGCGTACATATACAGATGCCAGAGTACACTTTGTTTTAAAAAAAGCTCAAGACAACATCCTCATCAGCTGATCCATATCTTTAGTGACTGGGACAACAACATCCCTGGAGGGGGGAGAGCTGTTTGTTCAGGCCTAGTCAGCTCAGGTAACGTAACCTGTGGATCTGCTGCTGTGGCTCTCAGTTGTGACACACAGCCCAACTTTTTTTTTTTTTTTTGGCAATTCTGAGGGGCAACAGTGTCCGTGCAGCTGACTCAGAACTGCTGCTTTCTTCGCAATTTATTCATGTTTTCTTGTTGCTTAGAAACACTTGAATAAATTTCTGACCCTGTGTCTCAGTTTTTTTGGCTGTTGCCAGGTCCATTGCCCATCTACGGCTCCCAAATAAATTGCCCAGTGTATCATCTGTCCCTAAGGTGATGATACACCAGTAGATATTTTAGATATCTCGCAATCAGAGGAACTAACCTGGTCAAAGTAATAGATTTTAATCCACAACTCAGAAACATTTTGACTCCTTCATTTGCAACACTGTAGTGGGCATAACATTTGCTGCTACTTCTTAAAAAACTAGAGACCTGCAAAAGGTTGATAAATATACATTGATGGTATGCATGATATGTAACAATATGAAGGAAAAGCAAATAAAGGAGCAGCATTGTCTTTGTATTGACAGAGGTTATCCCCAGAATTATAGTCCGGTTTTTAACACCATTCAGACAAAGAGATGAGTTTGACAAATCCATCTCAGGTGTCATGACCTTACATGACAGAGGTAAGGTAGGTTTAGCCAGCAGTTAATTCGAAGCCCTTTTCATAATATTGTTACTGTGAATTTAAATGTTATAAACTAATGAAGAAGTCAATTTGTCAGAGTCAAACATTATGAGTTGACCATTGCTCAGGTTGCACCACCAGGGCGACCTGATTCTTGTTTCTGATTGGACAATGTCGAAGCTTTGCTGGCAAAGTATACCAACCATAAAGCTTAACTAGATATTAAAACAGCAGCTGTACATTGTTTCCAATGAGAAATATCACAACTGCTGTCAGATTTGTCCCAATGAGTTTCACTCATCGCCCTCAGTCTTGTAGCAGTGCGTCAGTGGAAAGGTCAGAATCAGAGAGGGCTTGACCTTCCAACCACTTTGACCCATGCTAAAGGTCATCGTGAAGTCCACATCTGTTGAATTACCAGAAAGCCTTGTTGTGCTGTTCTGTGTGATTTCAAAGGTAGAAAAGGTCATGGCGCAAAATGTATAAATTGAGCAGCTCACACAGTGGAAATGAGGTCATACTGCAGCTGATTTGAAGGCTGTTCACTGCAGCAAAATCAGGAAAAACAATGCTTCTGTAAAATACAGTCGGATTTTGACCACACTAAGATAACATTTAGACACTGCATGAGGCCTAAAGCATGTTTGTTAGATTAATTCCTCCATTTTATCTCAAGCATCTTGAGTCATTAATGTTGTGTTAATCTGCACTGTAATGTGGAAGCGTTAAGCCTTGGCTAATTGCCTTCAATTAGAAGTTAACTGCCTCTCCAGGAGGCCATCTAAGTGTCCTGCTCTCAATGTTTGATCGCCTCATAGCACTACTGTACTCACTCTATAGCAGGCAAATGAATGAGATCATGCCACTCTGTTAATTGAAGATTTTGTTAAACAGAATTCCATCTCCTTTCTTAATACTTTTAATGAGGTAATAAAAATAAAATAACTCGTTAATGTTTTTTAAGCCAGTTGTTTAGATAGACTAGCAGGTTAAACCACTGTACATGTGGTCCAGATCCTGTAGGAAGCACATCACGCAGGGCACCTCGCCAGTCTTGTTTTTCGACGTAGGCGTCGGAGCAGCTGTGCCTTCGTCTCTGCTGCTTCAGTCAGCGGTTGCAGTTGCCGTCACACTGACGCTAATGCATAAAACATTGGGTCCTTTCTAGTCCCTGCTACCTGTTGGCATAAACCCAGGCTGCCCTTTGTTCTGCCGGCTCGGCTGGTCCTGAAACAGCCCCGGTTTAATTTACACCCCTCCCTTCTGTGAAACAAACGATGCCGTATGCAGTGTGGTAATGAGGCCACGTTTCCATTAGCTGTTCCTCATCAGTGTTTACGCCAGCTGATTGGCATGCTCCATTAACAATCTGGCTGCTTTGGCTTGCTTATTTATTTTGTGACCGAATGAAAATTTGCCAGCATGCATCACATGCTGCATTTTTAGAAGTTTGAGCTGTTATAAAGTGTGAATCTGTACAGATGATTGAAGCGTCAATAATTAAGGTATTTTTAATTATCCTCATCATCGGTGTGTGCAGTCTGCAATCTTAATTTATCCACATGTAGACAGTTATGATATGTTATATTATATTATGTATTGTACATAATGTGCATGTTGGTAGTCTTAATGTATAAGATTGTTATTTGAACTATGTGCCTCTACGTGAATGCTTTCCTATTACCATTTATTGGATGTAATTGAAATCTACTGTAATTAAACTATTTCATTTGAGAGAAAATAATAATTATACCATGAAATGAATGACTGTTAATGTATGAATCTATTGTTTAACCCTGCTATTTAAGGATAAGAAACTGTTATTTGACTAGCAGGTTTCCACTCTAAACTTTGGCAGACTGGAATTTTAATCACATAGGCATTTTTCAAGGGGTAAAGAAGTAAAGCAATCAGACTGGTTGAGTGGCGCCAGAGAACCATTGTTAGGTGGCAGCATATAAATAATTTGTAATAGAAATGGTGATTTCATTGTACATTTATTCAGCATGTTGGAACTGTAGACTGTACAGTGGCCGTAGCAACTGTGACATCATCCATTGGTTTGTGAACTACCATTTTGAAGCCTTGTGTTTGGCATTTTGGCAGTTGCCATCTTGGACTTTTTGCAACCAGTGGAGTCTCCCTCTGCTGGCCAATAGAAAGGATGTAGGTTTGCAGACTGGGAGGCTACGTCCACTTCTTTAATGCAGTCTATGCAGTCTACGAAAATACAGACAAGACCCAAAAACAAGTTCCCAGAAATTATAAATAAAATGTAAATTATGATAAAATTATCAATATTCACAGGGCCATGGATACACATTGCTACACCTCTGTCCTCTCTGACATGTCTCCTTGTTAGTAACTTGTCAATCATAAGGTAGCCACACTTTAATGTCTGTTTTACTCTCGATAGGAAGAAGTAATAAATAAAGTGAGTAGTAAAGGTCATTTTCTCAAAGACCCTCCCCTGCTGGCACTTCTGCACTGGCTTCGTTTTTCAGACCAGAGAGCTACGTCCACTTCCTTATAGGATGGCTGTCCTATCCAGCTAAACTAAATGACAACCATAGATATTTTGGTACAACTAATATCAAATCACAAGTGGAGTGGGAAAAAAAACGTACACCTCAGCCACATAATTTCAACATCATGAAACCCTCAATTTGGTGAAAAAATGTGTCAAACAGACAAAATGTCAGCCACCACTGCTGACAGCGTCCAACATGATCACTAATACAATCAAATCAGCTAAAAGGAGCGACACTGTGTTTGTTTGCATCTGGTTCCATTCATTTACAAGCCATATGTAACGGAATATGAATAGTTAATTAACTTAATTACCCTTCATATGGTGTGACTACAATAATAGCAGTCGCTGAATAATGAATGCTCCCAAGATGGACTAACGGGATGTTTTTATAACATATTCTGCCAACAAGACATAATTATGGCATAGAATTGGTGTAATAACGTAAAATCTGAGGACCTCAGTTCATTTTAAATGTCAGCATCACATCGAGAATTGTGACGACATATAGGCCTATGCTAGCAACTCTGCTAGTCACTTCAGTCAGGTTAGATAGCAATACAGCTACAAACAGCCATAACAACACATTTTCACTTAATTTTAGGTCATTTTAAGATACTTTTTACCAACAAAAGCACAGATGTAATCATATAGTAAGGCTCCATTTCATCCAGGTGTGTTTCTAAGCCATGCTAATGAACAGACTGTGTGTTCACAAGTTGAACCAGATGCAAGTAAATGAAATATAGCTCTTTTTCAATTACCCAGACTGAAATTGGATTTAATTTCACTACCAGCAATGTTTGCTTTGCAGATGCTTTGCCACTGGTTTGCTGACATTTTTTGCTGAATGATGTGTGAGTCATAGCTTGACTCAGACTTGCCACTGGAAGGCTGATTCAGAGAGTTTTTCGAACTTGGCTGCTCGTAATTACAGTCTGAATGTCTTGTTTTCAAATGAAGCGGGGGCAAACAGTAAACTAGCCAACTGTTCTCGTGCTATCTTTACTATTTTAAATCATACCGTTTTCCTCCAAAGCAGATGTGTCTGATATTACTTATGATTTATACATCATCCCATTGATAATACATTTCAGTGGGATGATGTAATGTATCTTTTTGGATCAGAGAGGGTTTCCACTCCAGTTTCCAGTATAGATGGATCTTAAACCAGAATAACTGTGGTTCTTTGGCTCCACCCAATGAGGATTAACTCACCCAAGGAGGTTATTTCTCCATCCAGAGCAGCTCCATCTTAAAACATTTGCCTGTGTAAGACTCCAGTCTGCCTCACTGTCATTGTGAGGACGTGTGCTGTGCATGCACTCACCATACAGTATGTTACCGTTGCTCTGTCTTACTCCTGTCTCCTGTCTTGTCTCGGTTCACTCGGCTGGCTCGGACTCGGATCGTTGCCTGCCTGCCTGCCTGCGTGCCTGCCTGCCTGCCTGTGTGTGTTCATGTCCTGTTCCTGCACAACCACAACTACCACCACCACCTCCACCACCACCACCTCTCTGTCGCCCCCTCATCCGAAGGCTATGAGAAATCCCGGAGCTTAAACAACATAGCGGGCATGGCTGGTAACGCCCTGAGGTTGTCTCCTGTGACCTCGCCCTATGGATCGCCCTGCCCGCTGCGACGCTCACGCTCCCCCATCCCCTCCATCCTGTGAGACGTCCAGCCCTGGGCCACTTTGGCCTAAACCTCCCCACATCCTACCCCCAAACAAACCACCCCCCCTTTGGTATTATATCTGAACTCTGTTCTAGATATTGTGACTAGTGGATAACTACTTAACTTTGTAGCTAAGACTAATGTTAGTGGCTTGGGCAGCCTGAGCAACTCTACATTTTCCCCTTTTCCTTGAAGGTACATGTGCTTAGCTAACATCCTTAAGTAACTAGTCAGCCCTCCTGTGTCACTTTAGTTTGATATTGTCGTACTATGAGACTTGCAATAAAAGAACTCTGACTGGTGGCTTCAAAAGTAGCAGCCATAACATTTAATAAAGGACAAATTAATAATCAGGGATATTAGATGTTGCTATATTTAGATACCTTGAAAAAGACGTGCTTCCAAAAAAAAAAAAAAAGAGAGATGTCACTTCATTTTAACCTCATACGACTGTGACTTTGTCTTTGGTTTGTTTCTTTATTTTTCGGGACGTAGAGGGGAGGGGTGGGCGTCGGGATCGAGGATTTGCCTTTCAGGACTGTTTCGACTCGCACAAGCACACGTATAGTCTGTCACTCTTCACCTGCTGCTGGGCCCACTCATGTTCTTGCATGGATCATACTGTAACCATCGTCTGCAGACAATGAGGAGAGCCTGAGGATACAGGTTATAGTAGAGTATTTTTTAATGAAATCTTACTATGTCGGGGTTTGGGGGAGGTACACTCGACTTGTGTTGTGTCTCATTTCGCCATTGGCTTCACCAACAGTCCACCTGAGAGACTAAAAACTGAACAGCCAACCGGGTGTTCGTTTCTCTTCGCATGTGGGTTTCTGCTTGTCTGCCGCTGTTTTCTCCCCACTTCCTCTCTGTTTTTCTTTTTCCTCTGATGGAGTGCCACCAAAGCTGTTGTGTCTCTGGTTGTTTACTCACAGATAACTGCAAAGAGGTTGTCTTTACTGGTTTCACACAAGCAGAGAGCAGCGTTCTATCTTAATGGCTTGCGGGAAGACGCCGCCATGGCGGAAAGGTAAACTCCTGCGCTGGTGTGAGGGTGACATTCAGTGCAAAACCTTCTCACCGTTTTTGGTCCTGAATTAAAATTTGTGTTTCTTTCGTGTGCGTGTGTGTGTACTAAAAACGGGGGTTATTCAATAATCCTAAGAGTGACATCTGGTTGCAGAGACAAGCGCAGACAAACATGCATTCTTGACGGCACAATTAAAGGTGCCGATTGTAGCATTTTCATCTGTGGATTACCACGTTAATATTGAGACATACTTTAAGTGTAATTAGTGTATACAAATGATTCAATTATTGAGAAGAATCATGTGAAGCCAGTTCTGGAAATTTGTCGACTTGCACTACAAAAGTACATGTGTTTGTTGCAAGAAAAAAACTATTTTGCAACTTTTTCCACCTCTGCACTCTTGACTGCACAGTTTCTCTTCATATCAGCCATAACCAAGGGCTATTAACTGCTCTCAAACCAGACAGACTAACCTGAATTCCCACAGAATAGATCAGAGTGTCTGATATCACATCTCTTATTAAACTGAAGCCTTTGCTTTGTCATTTATTCATTTGCTTTTTCCATGGCAGACATAAATTGCCTCCATGCACCAACAGGTGTGGGACAGCAGACATAATCATGCAGTGATGTGCCTCACCCATCCCTACAGTATGTCTATACCAGTAGCAGTGGTTGCTTAGCAACTGGCTCACAGCTAGATGCGTCTTACACATAGCTCGGCAAAAAGTCAAACAATAAAAAAGAAGAGCTCTCGCAAACATTTCTCTTTGTCTGTACACCAAATTATTGAATCACCCTCACTTAAACCACTGCAATATACAATAGAGCTTTTATAATTCTGGATATATGCTGAGAGAGCACCATAGATTTGTACTATGTTCTCATTTTTTGTGCATATATTGAAAATCGCCTGTCTGTGCATGGCAAGTTCTTCTGAGATGATGCTCAACAAAGACAGATTATGCATTTCTGATATTTAGAGATGTATTTATATTTTATTTAGACAATTCATTTCCTATTTGAATGACAGTGGGATAAGTCATCAGTATGAGGACCTACTGCAGTGGGAGGACCCCATTTGGAGCCACTCCTAAAGAACAATACGGACGGGGAGGTGCGCAAAAACCAATGACTGACAGCCGCCCAGCCCATGGCTCAGTGAGCAGGAAGCCTAATGATCAAAAGGAAAATCCTGGGAGGACTTTGATAAGCATTTACATTTTCCTGATTTCTCTTTTTTGTTTTCCTGTTTTGGAACTGTGGAGAAAAAATAAAAAGGAGAGCAAAGCAGACTGGACACGTCCTTAAAAGAGACTATCTACTGTATAGATATCGCTCCTGTAAATAAGACAACGACACAGCACATCTGGGCCAAGCGGCTCCGTCCACACATCTGTCTTTTGATGGCGAGTCAGGTAACAAGGTGATTGGTTGGTAAGTTGCGCCGTGACACCCAACGTCATTCACTTTTCTTGCTGTGGTATCCCTCCTCGCAATAAGTGTATTAAGATGTATCAGTTGAGGCACTTTGTGTTCTAAAAATGGAGTGTATTCATATATGAAAATCTACATACAGTATATACAGTATAGAGAGACAAACGTGCTAAGTTGAATAAATGTGACATTATGGTCATCTCTGCTTTTGTTTCCCTTGGTAATTTTCAGTAGGTTAATTGCTCTGCTGTGTGTTAATGTGTGTGTGTATCCAAAAACTCCAGGGTAAGATCTGCAGTTTGAAAGGCCAGGTCGGTGGATACCAATGAGTGGACTTGATGTTGTCACTCTTCCAGTTAGTTTTAGCACAAACACGAACGAGACAGAGTTCCCCTGTGGTGTGGACGCCATTGTAGAAGTCCCCCCCTGCCATGCATTGAACATGCAACTAACCTGCGTTTGTGCTGCAGATGTTTGTCTCTACACAAACCAAATTATTCTCATCACACTGTTCCTCATAACTCCTGGTGGCTAAAAAAAAAAAAAAATACTGCATAACTTGATTCTTCCAAACATTTCCCCTTGTGGGGGTGGAGCAAAAGTGTAGCAGAAGTTTACCAAGTTATATAGCGGGGCTTCTACAACGGCTACATCTGCACAGTAGCAATCCCATATACCCAAACAATCAGATCGGATTTGCAATAAGCACCCGAAAACAGCGCCGATCCACACTGTGATTTCAGCAGCCCATAAAAACAAGGCGGCAGAAGGAAAACAGAGTGAAAGTGCAGCTCTAAAAGCTGATGGAAAGGACTGGCAGGTGGCACAACTTGTGTGTCATGCTGGTTGCGACCTGCACAGTTGTTTGCTAGCTGTCAAGTGTCACCCTGTACCCAAAATCCTCCTCGTATAGTACACACGCTGCTTTACTCTTTGACTTGACAAAGGGGTACCGTTCTTTGTGTATTTCTAGGATGACGTTGTGACTTGAAAAAAAAAAAGGTGTTTATTTTTTTGAATCCAAAAACACGTATTTTTGTGTCTTACTGTTGAGTACATTGCTCTTACCTGTAAAAGTCATGGTAGTCTGATGCTGTGCTTCTCCATCTTGTGTCTTCAAACTGTCAGGCTTTTGATCCGAGTTCATGTTTTGTATGTTTTACTGTGAGGAAAATTCTAGTTTGAAGTCTGTATTTGTGGAGCCTTTTGTTGGCATTCTAAAGTGCATGCTGAAAAAAAAAAACATTATGTCAAATTGTAAAAAAAATAAATAAATAAGATGACATACTGTATATCACGTTCAAAACAATGTGTATAGAGTAAAGGTAAATGATATGTGAGAGATTCACATAAACTATTTATCTTTTAATTGGTTGTTTCTTTCTTTCTTCGTCTGAGCTGTTTTCTGTGATTTTGGTTGACTGAAAATGTAAGTTCATAATGTAAAGGGATTTTCAAAAAACCAATGCCACAAATGGCAATAAAAACTGAATTCACACTACCAGAAATTCAAAAATTTCTAACCTGCAAACAGCGTCATCCTATTTTTTTAATCATTTCTCTAATAGTTCTTACAAAGAAGTCTATGATTTGGTACAAACTTCAGAGCAAAAGTTTCTGGGACACTTAAGTAAGGCAGACAAGTGTTAAGTTAAGTGACACGAGATGTCATACCAGATAATCAAGTAAACCGATACTTTTGTTGAAACAGCTGGTCTGTTATGTATGCTAAGTAAAAACCAAAAGATTGATTGAAAGAAAAATGTATCTTTAGTTGATCATTTTTTATCTGGGCAAAATTTTTCCTGTAATGAAACAGGAACAGGATGTGGGACCTTCTCTGTTCCACCCTGATCTTGCCCACCAACCCCCTCTATGATTTCTGACCATTACCCTGCTCCTCATCCTGCAGGGGAGACAAAACACATGGAGCCATTACAGATTTTTTTTTTTTATTTAAAGAACTGCAAATTTGAAGAACTGGATCTGTTATACAGCTATGGGTGGTGGCGTTACCCATAGCAACAGATACAAACCAGATGCTGGAGCATCAGGATTCAGAGAGGCGAAGATAGTCTTGTTTTTTTAGAAATCAGTTTTAGATTAGGGACGAAATATTCAAATGTGTGTAAACAAAATCTATGTATATCATCAAACAACTATACCTGACTATTACTGGTACAACTTACACATGTAAGATTTAACATGAGGCATCAGGCAAACCTAACACCAGAATGTCATTTAGGACAAGGTGCAGCATCTCAATTAGAGGGGAGATGCTTGTTGTAGCTGCACTTTATCAATTATTCCAATAACAGACAGGTGTGCTTTAACCCCAGCATCATGCCTGCCTAGTGCAGCTGTAAATGTCATTTTCCAGTGAGAGGAAAAGGCAAACAAAGCAGCCGGTGCCTTAGAACAGAAGCAGCATTTGTCTGGCGGCTGGCGTTGATTTCTCCCACAGGTTCAGGCTGAGATAATAGTGAGCCAGCGCCCTCCTCTCCCACTTCCTGTGTACCCTGTTCATTCCTCAACTCACGTCCAGCAATCAGCACCACTCGGCGCACTGTATCTCTGACACATCCCAACTATCTTTACTCCCGTCGCCATGGAAACAGCCACAGACGTGCCAAAGAGATGTAAACAGCCAGAGCCGGGAGTGTGTTTTTCAGGACAGGACCCCCTTCCTCTCCTTTGCCCCTCCTGCTCCTACACCCACCCACCCACCTCCTCCCTTCCTGGGGAGGGGGCGGGGTGAACGGTGCCAGCTGCTGGAAACCCAAAATACCAAATTCGTGACATGAATATTGCATCAGAGGCTGTTTTAAACTTCTTGGTTCTCACTCAGTGAAACACAAAGACACATATTTAACCCAACCAAAATAATTATAGATATCATTATTATATATACACAGTAGGTCCTATATTTGTATTTTTTGTTTCATTTTATTATTTGTTGTTTTTAAGTGCTAATTTTAAAAGCAGACAAAACCGCATCACTGACATAGGGTAGATTCATTGCTGTATAATAAAAACTACACCCCACAATATGTCAGGTGCAACAAAGAACTGATGACTTTAGTCTTTCTGGCAGTGGCTTTTTCCCCTTAAGGTTAACGCCAGAGGAAAACTCAGGCGGTCATAAACATTAAAAGCTTTCATCCCCCGGGGAGCAGTTGTATGCTCATTGAATTTCATGAAAATTTACTGTGAAATGTTGCACCGATGGTGGTGACAGAGGAAATAAGGAGGTCATTGGGAACTCTATACCACACGGGATCTGTGATCAGGGCTCTCAGGGAAACACGGCTAAACCGCTGTGCAGTTGTTGTACATTGTCCCACAGTGTAATGCAAAATAGAAATGGAGGGAATATTTAGAGCTGAATGGTGATGAGATGCCTCAACACGGATCTAAAAATAAGTTTTTTGATAATCTTGAGAAAGACAAGATAAACTGTCTTAGATTACTTGCTGTTTCATGGTTAAATTTAATAGGCAGTAACATTCTAATAAGTACATGCAACATTACCTGTCAGAAAATGATATAGAAAATAATTTGATTTCATGTATAGAAAACCATATACCATAAAGATTATATATATTTATCAGTATATAGAGTAGTGCATACAATTGCATAAGATAAAAAAAAAACCAACATGAAAATAAGTATTCCAACACTGTGATGCCCCTTGAAGCTGTTTTGATGAAAGCACACCTGACATTACACTGATGATCGTCAGCCTTTTGTATATTTATACACACTTTATAAATGTAAGCAAGATGCTGTGCTCTGAGGCTGTCATGCTGCAGTGTGGCATTTAAATCCTGATAAGTGCCATGTAATAGACGGGCGTAGTTGACGAGGGCAGAGTGAGTCAGCCGGTAGAGTGGTGGCTCCGTTTACAGGCTTTGTTCCAGGTGTGTACTCAAAAAGCCACGGGAACGCTCTAAATTACTCACACGCTGACATGGAGCCCCTTATTGACAACCACAAGGGCAGCGTGTAGTGGTACGCGCTAAGTGATGGGACACACAAGGGCCGTAAATACCAGTTCACTCCGGGAGACAACAAAAAAATAGTAATCAGGGAAAGGAAAAAAAAGAAAGAAAAAAAAACACGGCAGCAGAGATGAGATGAGGATTGTTCTGTAAAGACACTCCAGGTGCAGCAGGAAGTGAGTCCACACATCGGCCTCACAGGAAACGGGCCCTTCAGCCTTCCTGTCCACCACTTCACCACTGTAAGTATGTGGGATACTGATGCACACTCCTCCATAGTTTTGAGTTTTCATCCTTTATTTAGCTGCGGGAAGAGGGATGGAGGGAGGCGCTGCTATGCAAATGTTCTCTTCAGCTACATTACAGATGTTTCGTAATGCTTGTTTACTGGTTTCGGAGTGTTCGTAAGATTTCAGTGATCACCGACAACTCGTCTGCGGCCCCACTTATAAAAAATTAACAGTATTCTGGGCGTCAGTGCTTTTGAACAGCAGCGTGGGTAATGACATGGGGATTGTAGAGACACAATCTTCTGTATCTAAACATATGCAGTATTTATCTCCATAAGGAAAAAGGACGGCCTCTTTTCATCAGCCCACACAGGGGGGTCAAAGGTCAGCCGCAGAGCAGCCCCGATGGAGCGGGCAATTACTCAAGGACGCATCAGAGAGTGGGCTGCTCGCAACTACCATGAAGCGTGATAAAAGCAAAGACGCTCTCAAACTAAGTTGTGTTTAAGTTTGAAATTTGTCACCCACTTTAAAAAGAGTTTTTGACACCACGTTCTGAGACTGTTCTCTGCTGGGGCCACGGATGACCAAACTGCAAAGCGTAAATAAAAGAGTCCAACTTTGGCCTCACATCGAGCACTTTATAAGAAGTTCACAGACGGTGGGGATACAGCGGGAATTAGCGTATTTACCACTGTTGCTAACAATATTAGCTACCGTGCTCCTGTAAGACGACTGTAGTTAGCGAGCAGCCGGGGAGGGAGGAGATGCTCCCATCAACAACTGCACAAAATTACCACAACAAGCACTGAGTACAATTACAGTATATGCTACGCTTAAAGGTGCTACTATGGCTGTGTGCATTAATTGTACTAGATTCCTTGCTGCACAATTAATTAATTATTATCGTTAATGTTGTCATGGAGGAAACTCTTGTTTTGTCTGCATGGACAGTATTCTGTTACTGCTGCAGTGTACATACACACAAGCAGGAGCCTTCGGGTTTCCCACGTATTGGTTGTTAAATCACCTGTTCACTGTCAGTGGTTTGTGAGTGTTTGTAGCTGGTGTGTGAGTTCTGGCATAGTAGATGTTTTCAGTCATTGCCCTTCATTTTGGTCTATACTGTATTAAAACTTGAATTCGACTGGCTTTGGATGTTGTCTGTAAGTCGTGTCTGATACATGCATCGATCGTTTTTGATGTGAAAATAATAGCTTAGTTGTGGTGTATTTAAGGAAAAAGAGACATCTGTTGCCTAAATGTCTAAGTGTGGTTTGTAGGTTTTAAATCAATGCATTACGACCACACATCAGTCTTTTCTAGCTTTGTGTCCCACCATATATATCTTATATTTTTTTAAATGGCCCACCTGACTTTGCTTTTCCCTGCACATCGCAAGTTTCAGGGTCAATTTAACTGCCCCATCTAAAAGAGCACCTGGCCCCAATGTGGCCCCTGAGCTTTAAATAAGCCAGAACCTTCACTGACCACGTTGTGTACTACAAAAAATGTACTATGTATTTAAAGAGAGAAGGTGTCACTTCAATGGATAAAATGGGATATTTTTGAGATGATGCTCCTACATGAACATGTAATAACACAGGTTTTCTCTTGGAAAAATATGAACTTTCAAATGATCAAATTTCAAAAGATCTCTTTTCTCACAGTTGTTTGATACTTTAAAGTACTCTACAAATATGTATTTCTTTTATATTATATCCCTGCAGGTTTGTATGCAGACGTTTGCTTTTGTGCCGGCAACACAGCCTGCCAGGGGCTGACCAAGGTGTCACTGCGACTCCAAACACAGATGAGAAATAAATAGACAGAGACAGAATGAGATCATTATGATCAGGGAAATGTCTGTTTAATGAAGATGGGTGTGTCGGCTGCCAGATGATTACCTTGCTCTGTAATTCAAATGTGGACCTCCTGAGCTTCCCTCTCTTTCACTGTATTTGCATAACATACCGCTGCCAAAATCACTTTTAAAGACTTTTACCAGGCTCCATTGGCTGACCAAACAAAGTAAAAGATTCACGCCTAATTGAATGTACACAGACTGGACAATATCCTCAGGTACACAGCGATTTCCAGTGTGCTGAAGAAGTGAAACAAGCACACTTAGCAATAAAGTCCTGGTGATAAGCAGGGGGAGGGGGGACTATTAAATATTTCACATCAGACATTCCCATTGATCAGCTAAAGCCTCTCATCCAGCTCAGCTGCCTCCGTGTCATTACACAGAGAGAGATCATAGGCTGCGTGCTCCCAGCAGCGTGTTAATGAGCCAGTCGAGCTAAGGTAAGCCTGCGCACTTTTACCGTTGCATCAGGAGTTGCGAGCAGCACTAGAAAGAAAACTAAAGTTAGTGCTGCGGATTTGTGATCTTGCAGAGGTTGACAAGCTTTTCCCCCCATCGTCGTCACAGTGAAGCAGCCGGCTAACGCGTGAACTCTCTGAAGCTTTTTTCAGTGTCTGATATTTTAATATTGTTCAGAGTGGCTGCGTGGTCTTAATAATGAATGTGGAAATTGGACGCAAAAAGCAATTTATGAACACACACACTAAAAACTGGATACTGATCTCTTGACCTCTCCAATGTAAGTTTCTTGTCCAGCACGTACTCCAAACAAAGTCATCGATGCATTTCTGCCCACTTGATCTGTGTATTTTTTGTTTCTTTCCCTGACTCCCAAAATACCTTCAAAGTAATGCAAGACTTTGATTATGCCTTGATTTCTTGTGAAAAGCTGAAAATGTCTCTCATTCACACTTCTGTGTTTGGAGTCACCTGGTACAAATTTAATCTTAATCTGAATCATTTACAATACGTTCGCATTTTAACTATCACTTCTGTAGTACCCCTAACATGTACTAAAGGTCTATTAAGAAGTTGCTTGATATTTACCTGTTGTTATTCTTATTATGTCTTCTCACTGTTGCACATCTGACCATTTTTGGTATTAACATAAATAACTACATTAATATTGAGATTTTCAACTATAAGATTATCTACAATATTTTAATGTTCTGTAGTGACTTACCTTCATATGTTTATTTGCATAATCTAACTGCACAAAATGCATTTTTTGTATAAATAAAAAAAAAACTGACTATAAAAAATTAAAAAGGTTAAAAATCTACAAACTTTTATAGGTCTTATAAAAGAAGAAATCCTCAGAATCATACAGTTGTGAAAACTGAACAGCTACCGTGCGTTTGAATACTGTTGTGCTACAGCTTAAGTAATGTTCTAATGTATCCAGACATCCCCTTAATGGATTTGGCCTGAAACATTAAACACCACGAGACTCTCTGGTTCTTGTTGTTTATTTGTGCTGCGGTGCATTCAGGCGCCAAATTACTGGGAGAATACTGAAAGTGTCTGATAGCGTCTATTCTCAGGTTATCTCCTCGCAGTCACCGACTCTTAGCTGATGTGCAATTAACAGAAAGCATTTAAAAATCCACCACACTAAATGACAGGGCACACAACTAGAGTGGCCTGCGCATCATTATGAGGAAGTAAAACAGTTGCTAGAGTCTTCATCTGTATGCAAAAGAGCGAGCGAGACACAGCTGTGGACTTTTGCCTACGTAGGAATAGTAAACAGATACAGTGCATCCAGAAAGTATTCACAACGCTTCACTTTTTCCACATTTTGTTATGTTACAGCCTTATTCCAAAATGGATTAAATTAATTTTCTTCCTCAAAATTCTACACACAACACCACATAATGACAATGTGAAATGAAATTTTTTTTTGAGATTTTTGCAAATTTATTAAAATAAAAAACAAACAAAAAAAAAAAAATTCACATGTACATAAGTATTCACAGCCTTTGCTCAATAGTTTGTTGATGCACCTTTGGCAGCAATTACAGCCTCAAGTCTTTTTGAATATGATGCCACAAGCTTGGCACACCTATCTTTGGGCAGTTTCACCCATTCCTCTTTGCAGCACCTCTCAAGCTCCATCAGGTTGGAATGGGAAGCGTCGGTGCACAGCCATTTTCAGATCTCTCCAGAGATGTTCTATCGGATTCAAGTCTGGGCTCCTGGCTGGGCCACTCAAGGACATTCACAGAGTTGTCCTGAAGCCACTCCTTTGTTATCTTGGCTGTGTGCTTAGGGTCGTTGTCCTGCCTGAAAGAGAACCGTCGGCCCAGTCTGAGGTCAAGAGCGCTCTGGAGCAAGTTTTCATCCAGGATTGTCTCTGTACATTGCTGCATTCATCTTTCCCTCTATCCTGACTAGTCTCCCAGTTCCTGCCGCTGAAAAACATCCCCACAGCATGATGCTGCCACCACCATGCTTCACTGTAGGGATGGTATTGGCTTGGTGATGAGCAAGGTGCCTGGTTTCCTCCAAACATGATGCCATGGCATTAAACGCCAAAGAGTTCAATCTTTGTCTCATCAGACCAGAGAATTTTGTTTCTCATTGGTGACCATCAGGTTCTTGGTCACCTTCCTGACTAAGGCCCTTTTCCCCCGATTCGCTCAGTTTAGACGGCCGGCCAGCTCTAGGAAGAGTCCTGGTGGTTCCGAACCTTCTTCCATTTATGGATGATGGAGGCCACTGTGCTCATTGGGACCTTCAAAGCAGCAGAATTTTTTCTGTACCAATTCTCCAGATTTGTGCCTGAAGACAATCCTGTCTCTGAGGTCTACCAACAGTTCCTTTGACTTCATGCTTGGTTTGTGCTCTGACATGCACTGTCAACTGTGGGACCTTATATAGACAGGTGTGTGCCTTTCCAAATCAAGTCCAATCAACTGAATTTACGACAGGTGGACTCCAATTAAAGCTGTAGAAACATCTCAAGGATGATCAGTGGAAACAGGATGCACCTGAGCTCAATTTTGAGCTTCATGGCAAAGGCTGTGAATACTTATGTACATGTGATTTCTTAGTTTTTTATTTTTAAGTAAATTTGCAAAAATCTCAAGAAAAAAAAACTTTTTTCACGTTGTCATTATGTGGTGTTGTGTGTAGAATTTTGAGGAAGAAAATGAATTTAATCCATTTTGGAATAAGGCTGTAACATAACAAAATGTGGGAAAAGTGAAGCGTTGTGAATACTTTCCACATGCACTGTAGAAGTGAGGCAGTTTCGTTGAATGAATCAAATTATTTCTAAATTATCAAGTTCATTCATTTCATGTTCTCCTGTGTTTTGCCCTCGCAGTTTCAGCCATGTCAGGAAATTAAGCTGTCAGCTGTCACAGGGGCTCCTGTAATGGACCACACATCAATGTTAATCTAACCCAGCACCAGTGTCTCTCTCCGTGCTGCAGTTGACAACTATATTGTAATTGAGTGTTTGATGAAATTTGGAGAAATCAGTAGTATGCGGCTGCCGCTCATGGCCTGATGTCATTTATTTAATGCTGCGTGTCATTTAAGCCTGGTTTCTTTTCAGAAAGATTTCAGAGGCATGGTATTTTCTCCACACGACTGACTCTGTGTTGGCTGACAAAACATTCAACACAACAGGGAGGATGAAGGACGACCGCAGAACCAAAGTGACTGTTACTCGTTACTGATTCTGTACAGACCTTTTTCACTACAGGAACTTCACCTGTAACCTGGGACTTTCAACAAACCTTGTAAGACTTTGTACAAAGTTCTTCCAACGTCTCTACTGTATCTGACAAACAAGGATGTTTCCAGCCTCCATCTGGGGCTCAAGATATTCGGGCTTGTAGCAGATTTGTTGTAGTTTTTTACCTTTCTCCACTGGAGGCATTGTGAGCTTTTATTTTTCTGTAATCTTGTTTCCATGCTTAAAGTTAAAGTTTCTACAGCACTGTTTGGCTGCGTTGTACTCCCAGCGCTGATAAATGTCCCCGTACATATGTTGGTTTCTAACTGCTAGTTCTTTTCCCCAAATACTAAGGACGGCTCACTACAAGCATTGAGAGCATTGCTGGCAACCCCTGAAAGTACCTTTAACTTACATTTGTTACCACCTCCTGAGCAGTCGCAAACTTTACTTCTAGGATCTTCGGCCCCAAAGACTGCAAAGAACAGTGCAAACAAAAGAAAAACCTGTGACAATGATGACATGTTTTGTTTCATTCAGTAACTGCTGTGAAAAGTGCCGATCCATCCATTTTCTGTACCACTTATCCTGTCTCACAGGATCGCTTGAGGGTGCTGGAGGTCTATCCTAAGGTGGAGCACACCCCTGGACTGGTAAGCCATGAGGTGATGACATGCAGCAGCAAAGAGCCCTGGGTTGGGATCGAACCCGCAGCGTGGGGGTTCATCTCTACATCCATAGATGTGCGATCCGGCCACCCTGTGAAAAGTGTGTTTCTCCTTATAACAATTACCCAAATAGAACCAGAAAAAGCTCATACGAAGCCAATATTTTTTGAGTATAAGGACTTTGTCTTAGAAAAACACACCAGAATGTGTGAACTTTCAGCAGCCAAGTTGTATTCTGGGTAATGTAGGTGGCAGAGTTTGACAAGAATAGGGAAAAAAAAAAAGAGTATATTTCTGAATCTTCTTTGTTTTAAACTGTACTCTTTTGACTTCTCTTTTGTAATATAAATCCAATAGGTTTTATTTTCTTCTAAAGAAGTCACAGCTCAATGGCTAACTATTTTTTTTATGTGCATCTTACGGCTGATTCTAAAAATTATAAAGACATTTAGAAGATTTGAAGCTTTTAGGGGTGTGTTCAGCTGTGTTTTTTGCTTGACTGACAGGTGTCTCAGCCTATCAAATACATCTTTACTGGGATTTCTGTCTCCACTAACTGAAAAAGATGGCAAGCACTTAAACCATATTAAACTTTCAAAACCTACTGTACACATGACAGGTACCACATAAATGTTCCTTTACACCTTCCGGTTTAAACAGGAAATACAATTTGTAGCAATTGGATTGAATTGCACTTTGGAGGCTCTTAGCTCAGTTGCATCCATTAGTCATCACATGTTTGGGAGACAAAGAGCAGCGAGGGTTAGAAAATGGATGTTTAATATAGAATTAAAGGTGTGGGAGCTGCAATTCACAGAATCCCCTTTTTGCTCTTAATTATCTGCTGGATTATTGCCAGTAGCGGTCTCAGAGATAAATTCTAATGTACTCAATAGTGGTTGGAGCCTTATGCTGGGTTAAAGAACAGCACTAATTACAGCAGGAAAGCCTCCCACACCCTGTCCCCCTTCCCCTCTCCTCCCCTCCCCAGAACAGTGAATAATTCAGATGGCTGTGATTTAAATGCAGCCAAACAGCCATAAACTTACCGGAGGCCTGTTCATGTGCCCAAGTTACGGTGCGTGCCTTGTTTTTTTCATCATGATTGTCTCCCTTAAATGCTTTTTCACCTTATAGATCCACACTGTAGAGCAGTAAATCAGGCTTTTATGGCAAATTGTTTATATAGCTCACATAAGTAGAAGAAAATAATGCTTCAACACTTAATTTCATTATACATCTGATGACTCATGCTGCACTCCTACCCACTGTGTTGGGAGTACAAAAGCAGATGTCATGTATGTCATTATGCACGTGTGTTTTCCACAGTGGGCATTGATGTTTTTATTACATACAGCTTACATCCTACAATCAGCGCAAACAGAATGAGACACCGGCAGCGGCTAAACAAACCCTGAGTCACCGTGGCCCTTTGGAGGAACAAGGCAACTCTGCTTCTGTCCGCTCACAAAGCCCATTCATGCCCGCAACTCCTAATGACAACACGACGGATGAACAGGAGTCACAGATTCAATCAGCACATGAGTGATGCAAATGGAAAGAGATGACGAAAACACAAAAGATAAAACTCAGCAAAGAACGAACGTGACATGCAACATGTTCATACATCTATCAAGGGCCCAGACATGAAAGCAGATGTGTATGTGAGTGTATGTTGAGAGAGGGGGAGGTGGGGTTATTGATCTTTAGGCGCCAGGAAACACTGTTCTCCCATTTCCACTGTAATGAAACATAATCACTTTGAGAGTGGCAACTTTGCCTCACAGAAAGCCTTCAGATGATGTGGGCCTTTTCCAGAGTGTGTGTGTGTGTGGGGGGGGCACAGTGCAAAGAGAAAAATACAATTCACAGGAAGCATGTGAGTAATAAATATGTATTTGGAGGCAGACAGTGAAAACTCTATTTTGGTAATAATTTTGGTATTTGTTTTGTAGTTATGAGCTTGTAGATTTGTAGACTTTCCACCTGGCAAAACACCACTGAAAAGACAGTAAAAAATATATGAACAATCTATTGTCTTTATTGTATTGTTTAATTTCCCTTTCGCTCAAAAGTGATTTCTTTTTCAGATCTTAAACTGCATCTGAACATCGGGCTGAAAAGTGTTTTCTTGTGCTCTCTCTTGTTGAACGTTGAAAGCCTGTTGTTATGTTGCACCTGTAACCACGTCAAACAGTGATGTCACAGCACTGCTACTCATTTTAGCAAAAATACAACAGCCAAAAATCATCAGGTTCTAGATGCTCAAATGTGAATATTTGTGTTCATAGTTTTCTGTGATACTAAATTGGATATCTTTCAGTTTTGGACTGTTAGTAAGGATAAAACAATTCATTTGAACAGGTCAGCTCAGGCTGTGGGAAACTGTGATATGTTTTAATTATTTTTTTTTACATTTTGTCAAAACTAAATGATACATTGAGAAAATAATCTGCACATCAGTTCATTATGAAAATTATTGTTATCCTAAGACCTATGCAGGTCAGCAAAACAAGATTTTCAATTGGTGTTAAGTTGCTCATTAAAGGTATAAAGAGCAGGATTTATTGGGTGCTGTTTGTAAACCAGCATTAAAAGCTGAGTCCTCCTGGCTCAAACTGTACATGCTTCTGGAGTCCCACATGCTAACAACGTGACTATTGGTCGCTTCTTTCTTTAAAGCTGCTAGGAAAAAAAAAACTGACTTTGCCACAGCCACTGGTAAAATCAGAAATGACACTCCATTAAACAGCAGTACATGGAAGCAACACATAGATCATCATGAAGAAACGTCCCGAAAAAGTATTTTAAAAGTTTAACATGCATTGGCTCTAAAATATATGGGCAATTAAAGAAACTCTGACTTTGTTATAGCACTCTCAGCTCTCTGTTGATAATTGAAAACTTGAAAATTGTGAATTGTGGATGATCATTGTCAGAAGAAAATACCATGTACCAATACAAAGGTACATGGTGACGCACAACAAAATAAAAGTCATGTCATGAGTGTGGAGCATGAACAGGAGGAGACACCAGTGTTGAGCATTACATGGAGGTGTTTGTGTCACCTATGAGCAGAGCCGGCCCTACCCAAAGTGGCACCCTACGTGAGATTTTATATAGCGCCCCCCTCCATCTGTGATTTACATATGCTTACAAATTAATAATATATAATATTATCATTATACATATATACATATATACATATATATATATATATATATATATATATATATATATATATATATATAAAATAATAATGTGTATTTTAACACTGATGTGAAGTTTAAAACAATTAACATGCTTTAGATAATATGAACTGTAACAACAACAGTTAGGGTTAAAAATCTGATATATAAAGGGGTGAAAAGCATTTTGATTGACTATTAAAAGCAGGAAAAACATTAGCTAGCCAGATGTAAATAAAACAAATAATAAAATGCCAATGTAGACACCTACTGAGTAGGTTTAATCTTTACAAATGATCCATAACAGTAAAGAGCCTCCATGCCGCCCAGCTACAGAAATATAAAAGTGCTTATTTACTGATTAGCATGTTGAGGCTAATCGCTCAGAAGCAAGTTATCAACTTCACAGTACACTGTGCTGGATAACAGATACTTCATTTCATTACTGTATCTTTACTTTACCTCTTTCTTTCTCCCGTTTTTCCTCCTCTTCTTTTCTTTTTTTCTTCCCTGTTCATAAAGTCCTCTGGTCACATCAATAAATTGGCCCCTCCCCCCACAGAGAGCGAGCAGGTACCATCAGCCAGAGGAGGGGGGGGCTTATTTGGTATTATTATTTGTAGTAATTATTAATTGGGCATTGCTTTACATTTGAATCTGTGTGAACTTTTCCATTTTGAGAGTTAATAGTAATAATTAGATTTTGTGGCGCCCCCTGGAGGCCATGGCGCCCTTAGCATTTGCCTATATTGCCTAATGGGCCAGCTGGCTCTGCCTATGAGTTCTTGAAAGTTTTAGATACTTTGTGCAACAAATATATTTTGATCTGTACCAAAAATGTATTGAGGTATGATGTTCAGCCCTATTCCATGTTTGATGGATAAACATTATGCATACATTTGGTTTTATTTCCAAAAATCTTAGTTAACCCCCTAGTTTTATAAATCCCCAACAATGACCCACTGAAAGCCATACAATGACGGAGGAGTGCAAACACGAGCAAACACAGACATAAAAAGTTTGAGAGGGACAAAAGGAGGGAGACCTTTTAACTCTCAGCCCTAACTGGCATTTACTCTCCCTGTCAGCTTCTGTCTGAGCAAACAGGAAAAAACAGGAAGGAGAGAGAGAGAGAAAAAGCCAGTTGGAGCCCAAGGAGTGACCACCACAGCTGTCAGGTAGAGCTGTGTGTCACCGAACACTTACACCCCATTTATGGAAAAGGACAGAGGAGCGAAGAAGCAATCACCGGGCAATTTAGCAGTCTTTTAGCCATCTATTGTTGCTGGTGTGGAGCAGAGCACGGCTGGGCTCTTATCTGATGTGATATGTACACAGCCACTATTTCCCTGCTTTCACCGCTTTTTAGTCCTTATTAGAGAAGAGGGAGTTCGTCTTCCTGTTTACTTGTAATGAAAAATGAATATATGGATATAATTTAGAGGAAGGGTGTGATCTACTGATAAGCCCGTGTTCTGATCGGAGGCTCTATTTACTGCTCAGGAACAAAGCAGAACTGGGAGCGCCACAAGAAACAGACAACGGGAGCTCAAAGGCTGCGAGCGGCCTTACATCACTGTTGTTGCTATGCGACGAAAACTTCAACAACAACTTGCGAGCTACATCTAATTAGTGTTTAGCCGGCTAACAAGTGAGAAGGGAGATAATGTCGCTGAGAGGAAAAATGGTAGTGAAAACGAAAGTAGAGATTGTGCTTTTGTGGGTTTAAAGGCACAGTTCACACCAAAAACACACAAATATTTCATCTGGAACGCAGTCTCCAAATGGTTTCTGTGAGATTTAATGAGGTTTTTTTTATAAACTTACTCCATTACAATGGAGCTGAATGGCATTTGGTTATGTGAATGTCCCAGGCTGCGGTGTTGCCAGATCTCAGCTTGGTTTGTTAAATGTTATTTCTGATAAGAACAATTAAAAAATGTACACTCCAAACAATATCACCACAGCTCTCAGAAGACATGATGTAATTACCATATTTCAGACTGCGCACCAACAGACTGAGCTGAGGTGTAAGAGGAAATTCCAGTTTCTGTGAATTAGCATCACAGCCCTCAATGATAATGCCTCCAGTGTCAACTCAGTGTGTAACTCATTGAAGGGCAATTTCATGCGCACTTACAGAATGATGAGGCCATAACATGACACAAAATGGAACTTAGCAGGTACTAGAGGATGAACAATTTCATTCAGAAATGAGATATCCACCTACTACTTAAATTGGACTCATCCAGAGGGTGCTCTGCCTTTTGTGAAGATAATGTGTGGTTTAACAACACTGACTGATTAATGTCAGGTAGCTATTTTTCCTGCCTAAAACAGATACAAAGGATTTTGGAGTGAAGCTTTTTATATTGGTGCCCGGTCGCTTTGGCAAAAAAAAACTATTTTGCCACTTTACAACTTGAGTAAGCAGCATCATTCACCTGCACCAGTCATTGTGTACACAGTTTTCATTTTTAAACTCCAATAAGCAGAGCTGCATTGTGAATAAGAGGTCTGAACTCTACTGTTTGTCCTCTAGCTGTGGAGCTCGTATTCATCCATCTCCCTGCTGTACAAATCAGACATAACTGTAGGTCATTCTCATTTCTAATTTGCATGTCTTATACCTAACCTAACTAAAATGCAGTTTTCTTAATGATCTCTGGCAGCCACATAATAATGACCCCTATCATGTCCTACATTCCCACTCCGTGACTACGAGTTTAACACTTCTAATCTCCATCTCGACGCCTCTGTACTGCGCCATAAAGCATATCTATCTGTGCTGAGTGCCCCTCCCTGTCGACATGGGGTTGTTAACGGGGCTGAGAATCAAGTGCGTTATCGCCAAAGAGTAATCAGTCTGTCAGTTTATCAACCTCCACGCCCGCCGCTCATTTCCCTCAGAAGCAACATCCATAACATTCTCCCGCAGTTAGAGGGACGTTCCATCAGGTTTTGTTTCATAAGTGAGCATGAGGCAGTTTGCATGGCTGTGCTCCACAGCTCGTTCGGCCCTCTGCTGACGAGTGGAGCTGTTAAACAAGTTAGGAAATCCAAAAACTTACAGATAGTGATAATGAGAGAGAGGTAGCACCAATCTTATATTCATGGCTTTCTCAGGTATAATGTAGTCTACAGTATTTTGTACCTGAAGTGAATGTGTGTCCTTTTCTCTTTTTTTCCTTTTGCTTTATTAAAATTCTAAGGTGTCGTCTGCATTTATCATAGATTTTCAGAATAAAATGTTTTTGACAACAGCCGCTTTGATCACACTTTCGAGAGATGTCTTGTCTTTTTATCAACAAGGTGTATTTATTTATAACTTTTTTACATAATTTACACCATTGTTGGCATTTCTATAGAGATGAACCAGTGACTATTATTTTCCATCACAGTGCTGCTGCTATTTTCTGCTGGGCAAGTTTCAATGAGAGCAGTGAAACTAAACCAAAGCAGCAAAGTTGCAGCTGTCAGTCAAAAACAGTGACCTGAAAGATGTAATGCACTTTGTAAAGCAGAGGCGAATGTATTAAATTATTTTTTGATAGCCTTGATGTGCAGATGGGAGACAGATGAACATTACTGTATGTCTAAGAGTTCAGAGCATGCGACTAAATGCGCTGCTTTACATTTCTCTTTTATGTATAATGTATGCAGATGCTGCAGATTTCACTCTGTCAAGGGACCTTCTTTTCCAGCCGATCAGTTCAACCAGCCACTGCTCGTGTCAAAGGTACGAAGCCGTCACCCACTCACATCTTTCAAATATCTGTCGACCAGTGAAGGTAAACGCTTAATCCCTGGAGTCCTTGAGTTAGCGCTCAGCTGAGCTACACCCATGTGTTTCAATTACAGCCGGACTGAAGGGCAGTGAAGGACACGGCTGCTGAGGGAAAATGAATTCAGTGTTGAATTGCACAGGGACTGCCCACACACACATTCACGGGTGAGGCTTTAGTTGTGAGTGACACTTTGAGTTAATCAACCACGCCACCCAATTTAACAGCCCCTGTGGAGGCTCGGTATTGATCTAAAATGAACAGGTCAAATAAATATTGGTCAGTTTAAGCTCGATCTAAATGCGTAATGTGTGTGTGTCAGTGCTTCACGGTATCCTTTGCTTGTGGAAAAAGCATTGAAGCAGCACATTGCAAAAAAACCTGCCCCTTATTGTTTTCAAAGTCACATTATGTGTCCTCATTCAACGCCTGACAAACTGCTCACATAGCCACGCAGCTAATGTGTCCGTGTGGATCATGCTTTACGAATGACAAATTCCATTTCCATTCCTCACAGTGGGTTTTATCCCTTGTTTTATCGTCTGATATAGGACCGGCTTGGCCTCCAACAGGCAGATCAAGCAAGGTAATTACTTCCATTAGCCCCCTTTCACCTGCTCCGATAGCCAGGATTCATTAGGCTTATCAGTTTATTAATCCACATGTAGTTAGGCGCTCGGGACCTCCTGGCTTAACAAAAGGAATACCACCTGTCCCATTATCAGTCGCTGAGCACGACCCCATCTTCTGGCTTACTTTAAAGAACAGTCAGACAGGGTCGCCACCTTCAAACACATCAAATTAGCCTCAAGGTAGAGAAATTACATATTGCGTAACTAAAGTTAATTAAGATTCAGCCCAAGTCTAGTTTCAATTAAGAAAGACAAATCTACAGTCCTAATGTTTTACAACAGCAAAGTTTTTATTTCTGCATTGATGTAAGAGTAAAGTGTGTAAGAGGAAAGATTATTGACCGGACTTTTAGCACTATTGGAACATGCTGCTTACAGATTTCCTCAAATAAATCATAAAACTTCCCCTCCACTCAAAAATATGTTTTTCCTCTTGTTTCTTCTGTTGAATGCTGGTGCTTCACGGTACAGAGTGTTTTATGTGCATTTTGAAACTATAAGCCTGTTTTCACATTCAGTTGCCGAACATGGAAAGTTTCCGTGTGCTCACTGAAAATCTCAATTTAAGAGCCTGCAAGCAGGATTTGCAACATCACAAAGATTTTTTTATATTCAACTTGCAAAAGTATGAAGTGGAAACAAAGCCTCCAGGTCACACACACTGGGAAAGGACTCCACAGTGAGCAGGAAGCACCTGTTGTCCAGCCATTAACATTAGTTATATACTGTTACTGTATACTGTTATACTGTTTATTTATGCTGTTTGATGGAACTCCACTGTACATTTTTCCTGAAGGTTAATAATAATATTGTGTTTTCTCAAATCAAGTAATGTTTTCTTTTTTTACTAGAGGTACTGTTTATTTCAGTGGTGTCCCTACAGATGATGCTAAACAACAATATATTTGACTAACATGCAAAATGTTACTTCCTCTCCTTTGTCCTTGTTGTTTCTTTGTTCTTGCCATTCAAAGGCAGAAAACTCCAAATCATTCATAATTTTTTGAAATGGTAACAGGACATCTTCCACTTCCACATCCTGCTAATTCCCCACTTCTACTTACACTGCTCTTCAAGAGGCACGTCCAATGCCATTTTCACTGTAACGTCAAACACTTATCTAAAGCACCTTACAGCAGCATTACAACTGTGGCGTCTCTGCTGGAAACTGAATCCCTGACCCCCCCAACGGCATCAGCCCCTCCTCACTCTGTGCATTCGCAGGCCACTAACATATGTGTGGCTAAAGCAAATGCCAGCCTAACACCTGCAGTTTTACATATTTCACGGTTGTCGGATGATGGTAATCCAGTTAACGTTTTTGCTGTTGATGTTTTTTTCAGCTTCAAAGCTCTTACTGGATTTGTCACATGGGTTTCTGTGGAGAAGCTAGGGGTGCTTTAGATGGCCTGATGACTCACACGTACACACAGACAGCGCACAAATTCTTGCAGTCTTACCTATATTTATGGTTTGGTTTTTCATTAGTTGGCTGCTCTCTGATCTCTAGAGCCATGATGATATGATAAGAATAGTTGGCAAAAAATATACATGTCATAGGCTATATATACACACGAAATGCACTTATTTAAAATCAAGAAATAACACAGTCATCTTATTTTGAAAAACAAGTTGAAGTCACAAGAGAAATGGTAATAATGGTGATGATAAGATGAATAAACTTTATTTATACAGCGCTTTTCAAAACAAAGTGAAACAACATGCGTGACAGTGGCTTGCAAAAGTATTCATACCCCTTGAACTTTTCCACATTTTGTCATGTTACGACCACAAACATAAATATATTTTATTGGAATTCTTATGTGAAAGACCAACACAAAGTGGCATACAGTTGTGAAGTAGAAAGAAAATTATACATGATTTGAACATTTTTTTGGAAGTAAAATGGTGTGCTGGCATTAATAATGTATGAATGGGAAATGATTTAAAAGATGTCAGTAGCAAGTCACAGATCTTCAGGCAGGGAGTTCCAGAGCCAAGAGCCCTGACTGCAAAAACTCACTCTAAGTTATGTGCCAGGACTTAAAGCTCTGCCTGAGGATCTCATGCTGTGCTCTGGCTCAGGGGGGGGCACCAAGTCTGCAATATAACTGGGAGCTAAACCAGGAATTGCTTTAAAGATAATCAGCTAGAATTTTGGTTCTTAAAGTTGTGAAGAGAGACTAAAGCATGGCTGATAGGATCTATTCTTCTAGAGTTTTTCAAAAAGCCGAGCAGACACGTTTTGTATCAGCTGAAGGGTGAGACTGTTTTTTTGGACTTAACCCTGAATAGATATTAAAGCATGGCTGACCTTCTTAAGATCAGGCTGAAAGAGAAAATACCTGATTTTTTATATATAAAACCACAAGTGACAGACCTCTGTAACTTTGATGTAAATGATGAAATGAAAGGTCGCTGTCAAATATTACACTTGCAGGTTTGACATCTGTACACAGGGAGCGAAAATGTTTTGTAAAATAAGGATTTCTGATTTGGTTTCAATTAGCTGGAGAGCGTTTGGGGACATCCAGCTATTTATTTCTGAGAGACAAGATAATAAAGGATGAAAATTGTCTACTTCACTGTTTTGCGTGGTACAAACATTTGTCATCAGACAGAGCAGTGTCTCTGATGCCAAGCCACCTTTCAGTGCAATCCAGTATAACAGAATGAAATGCACTCTTGTTCAGTTCAGTACACTCAGAAGGTCTGCTACTACAGTTTTACTCGGTTTGGACTATTAGCTTATGCTGGTTAAAGTGAGTAATGAGTAGCTTCCTGCATGTGGTCCCATTGCACTCTGTTGCTCAGTCAGGTCCCCTAATGATGATGTTCTTAATGTAACTGACTCAAGAGAATTTCAGAGAAATGGAGGGAAATTCAATATGCCATCATCATATAATTGCTACTTGGTGCTGTTTTGGAAAATTGTCTCACTTTAGTGTCAGCAGGAGGAAACTATTTTCTAAAGGTCATTAAATAATAGAAAGTTTTCAAAAGGTACTTTTAGGAAGTGAAAGTTTACAGCTTACACCTTTTTTTCAAGATTAGATGTAACCACACTGTATTTACATCTGTTAGCTCGACGGGACTCCAGCTTTTGACCACAGCTGCCCTTGTGTGTGCAGTGGTTTGGATTATGAACTATCCTCTACTGAGCCAAGACTAAAAATGTTGTTACTAATCTTAAAAATGACTGACTTTATCTGGATGTCAAAATGAGAAAAAAAACGACTTAACTCTCACAGTTTTACTCCTTCACTGGAAATTTGTCTGCCACAGTAAAACTGAAAAGTTGTTTGGTGTGAGGCTGGCATTAAGCTCACTAATTAACACGTTATGTAAAAGTTTGTGTAACCTCATCCAACTGTCAAAAAGAAGGTGAATAAGCTTATTTTCGAGCATGTCGAGCCATTCCTCTGAGAGCACAGTGGCACAGATCCAGTCTCTTCTTGCTGAAACTATTTTGTCATTGATTTGAGACATGACATTTGGGATCAGCCCATAGAAGCTGTCTGTAGATTAAAGACTCTGACATGACTCCTTTTTGTACATTTTACACATCTCTTTGGATGTACAAGTGACATAACACATTCTATGTTTAAGTTAAAGAAGTAAAATGCCAATTTGGCCAGGAAAACTGTAGATATACAGCCCTCTAAGGAGTAAATTGGACACTTAGAGCACAGTGTATTCTTCTCTGTTGTGTTCTTAGTATGTTTTTAGTCAGCAACAGATGTTTCATGGCTTCATCTGGTCTAAGTTAAGTTTCAAATTTTGTTAATTCATCTGTACAAATGTCCAGTAACGTGATTTAAAAAAAAAGGTAATATAACCACCTCAGGCACGGAAGGCAAAGTTTTAACCTTTGCGCTTTATTAAAAATACAGTGAAAAGGAAATGAAGGCCTGAGAAACGTAATATTAGATAAATAGATCCAAAAATCTTTACCGCAGCTACTGGTCGCCCCATTTCCTGCCTTCCCCGTGGCTGCCGGGCCCTTGTCTGTTCAAAGTGACATGAAGTGATTGGCTGTGTTATCAGCTGAAGCGGGCCGGTGCTGAGCCTGAAGCGCTGCAGGCCTCTTTGTTTCATTAGCATCATTAGATTACCAAATCTGAGTGCTGAATATCTCTGGAATCACGCTCGCCGCTGAAAGCGTCCGTCTGGGTGTGAGTGGGATGATAGCGGTAGGCATGTAACTGTAGAAATATCGTCGGCACACATCGCATCCTGCTGGTGTCGAGGGGAAAGCTCTTATCTCCAAAATGTCAGCTATTAAGGTGCGAAAAAGAAAAAAAACGCACTGTGTGTTTTTCTGTTTATCCAGAGAAGGGCTGCTGAGAGGGCTACTTGAGTGTAGAGGTCGTCAGCTTTGCAAGAACGTAACAGTTCAGTGACATGAAAACACAGCAATCACCCAAATTGGAGTGAGAGGGAGGTGATTCATCGGTGACATAATACAGTAGTAGGGAACATTCAAATGCAAGCTTGCATGAATGTGCTCTCACCTCAGAAAGTTTATTAGTCACTGCAAGAGTCAACACCTTACATTCTGTAAAACACTGGATTGCTCACTCCGGTGGGGTGTGAGCCACTGGTGAAAGACTAATTTGGGTCTTGATCACATGTTAGGATAAGATGGAGCGTAAGACCAACAGGACTGGAGTGGTGTTATCAGTAATGCAGGTGTTGTTCCAGACTGGTGTAGTGAATGATAGCTGGGTGAAATTGCTGCAGCCTTAGGTACTGGTTGTGGTTGTTTGTCCGCCATTATATCTGCTCTGAGTTAGTGCATCCACAGTGGAGGAGCAGGGATTGAGCGCCGTAAATTACTATGTACTTATTGACGGTTGGATTGTTTTTTCACAGATTATTTGTCTAATAAACTACTGTCAGGACATAGTGACAGTATCAAAAATAGCAAAAATGACTTTATCACTTTATCATCATTTTTATACAAGTTACCTACTTCTGCTTTAAAGTGGTTTTGGCATCTGTTGGAAGCCTCTTAGATGGCTCCCTTTAGTGGTTTGCTGGGTTGGTTTAACTTGCTAGGGAGAAAATGTCAGCTATCTGGGATGCACACACTGTGGGATCCTCCAGGAGGAGCTGGGGGTTGTGACTGAGAAGGACATCTGGGCTACTGCATTCAGAGACAACTGCACAAAAAACAAAGCCTCCTTATTCAGATGGCAATGACACATCATCTGACAAGGCACTGCTGTGGTCAATCAAATATGTATAAGTCCGACCTGATGCTGATGTATAGTGTACAGCCAAGTTAAGTTTTACTATCAAGCTACCCATAGACATGACATTACTTAGCAAAGACTTATTATCTTAACTGGAGAAAGTGATGGTTTCTTGAATGTTTTGTACACTGCTCTTCATAAATGATAAATCACTACGTCAGAATCATTTTCAAATAATTTTTGACATCCAAGATTTTTTTTCCATGAGTACTCTAACCTTAAAGCTGACCTTCCTGACTGCAGATCTCCTGTTAACCCTGACCTAAACCTAATCTTAATCCTAAATCCGCAGCCTGACCAAAACCGAAGTGAGAAGCAGGCAGAGACTCCGCCTTACAATATCTCTCTTATCCTTCATACAGGCTGCTAGAGCTTCTTAATAGTGATGAGGGAGATTTGTGATGTAACTGTAAGTGCCTATACACTGAGTCAATATTCCTTGCTCCCTGACGAGCACGTGAAAAAGAAGGGCGAGAGAAATGGCCCCTAAGACAACAGGGCGTTTCAGGAGGATCTTCAGCCGGAACCAAGTTTAATAATCGCGAGTGTCTTTACCAGAATGAATCTTACCCTGACCCGTGACCTTACTTCCACCTTATTGAGAATGTTCTCAACAAAACCATTCAGTGCTAGATATGATCATTTCTTCTCTACATGCTTACCTCCACAGTGAGACAATTCTCCTCGTTACCCTCGGGGTCAAACAGACCTCGTTTGAAATCCCATCTGTCAGCTTCACCTTCACCTCCTTCACAAACCTGTTCCTCAGGGCCAAGACCTTTTCAGATGTATTTCTGTCCGCCTCAGAGCAAAGGAAAAGTGACTCTGTACATTACGAAATGTAAATTCACTCTGACAAGTTCAGCAATCTGGTACTGCGACATGATGAAACGTGCACAGTATCTGACAAAGACTTGGTGTCATATGTGACCTTTCACCATCCTGAAAAGTGAATGTACCAGAAGGGCAATTGGCAATAAATCAGCAAGAAATATACTGACGCATCTTGTCAAGTCAAGTCAGTTTTATTTATTATAATCCAGTATCACAAATCATTCGCCTTCGGAGGCTCCACAATCTGTTCAGCAAACACGCTCACTGCAGAAAAGAAAAAATTCCCTCCCTTAAAAATGGAAGGAACCTCAGGAGGAGCAACAGAAGGATTCCTCTCCCAGGAAAAAAAAAATCATCATCTTAAGCTAATACATGCCTTTAAAGCTCACTGAACTATAAACTATAAGGTGCATCACAGAGCTTGAAAATAAGGCGGTTCCACTACACTCACAAATAAGAGATTTTTTTCACAGTTTTAAAAGTCGTGATAACAACTGCTGTCCAACCACACAGACAGCAAAGCAAATAGGAACACTGACTGTAATTGAAATGTCTCTGCAAAGAGGCATTCAAGGAGAAATTCAGCCCCAAAAAAATTTACCAGTGATTCAAGCATTTTCAAAAGTGTTTCTGTGACTCCTGGGATGGAGTCTGTGACCTCCCTGTTAACGTGAACGTCACTAAATCATTCTGAAAAATTTGACAGCGGAAAGTGAGAGCTGGATTTCTGTCCTCTCTCTCTCCTCAAAGAACTGACGGGACCAAAAAATCTTTAAACAATAAAGGACACTGTCTCAGGGTAGATCTTTTCACCTTTTTGTTTGTTTCATTACCGTTTGACGTCCCTGCAGTCATTTACCTGAGAGCACAGAGTGTTTTGCCCACCTGGAGCATTTGCAGGCTGTGGAGCAACAGCCTTTAAGAGTTACTGCTGCTTTGTTGTCAAGAAAGGATAATATATACTTGGAAGGCTTTTGTGCAAAAAACAAAAGAAACCCCAATAAACTTGTTTGACCTTGCTGTCTATTAATGTAAAACAAAACGAGGGCTTGGAGCTAAAAGGGGTTATAAGTTTGTTTCATTCAGAGAAAGCAGAGTCATATCAACAGATTTCTCTGCAAAAAAAAAAAACTCTATAAACTGATTTCATTTGCAATATAGCTGCTACCTAATATTGACATAAAACATTATCTCCTATATAATTAGGTTTGATAGCCCTCAAAGGTCTCAGCTGGCTACCCCTCTCTGCTTCTCCATCTCTTTCTGACAGAAAGCACAATAGCAAATCTGCCAAAATGTCAAAACAATTCCTCTCATCTGAGACAGGTAATGGTGGTTATTAATGTAGTTACAATAACTGAGGTTCAGGAGCAAGACCGCGCCAACCGCGCCTCCTCTGCCTCACTAATTCAAACACATGCGCTCCTCTAATCCAACCACCCAGGCCCACTATCCTATCAGTCACAAGTATCTATATAAGCACATCAAACCCCTTCATCTACCGTTTGTCTCAAGCTCTCACAACCCTCCATCCCCAAACCCCACTCTCCTCCTCTCTCCTTCTCAGCAGGGCAGCTCAACTCTCAGCACCACCGCCTTCTAGCAAGAAGATCCACAGCCATCCATCCCAAGCACCTTCCTCACGGAGCAGCCACATTTCCTCAGCACCCACGTGGACAGAGCCAGGCACCACGGTTCCTCTCTCCATTAAAGACACAAGTTAGAGTTAATACTCCCATCTAACCGAGCTTTCTCCTTTAACTAGGAACCACAGGGGGACCACGAAGTCTGCCGACCAGAGACCTTCCCCCCACCCAGAGTCTCGACCCTTGGGTTCCTTAAAGCCTTCGATCCTTTCATCTATCTCTTCGACCCCATCTGCATCCCTCTTCTCGACGAACCCCCTTACATCCCTCAGTCAATCCAAATAAAACTACTTTCACCTTCAAATGGTGTGGTCTTGTTAGTGAATCTGTGGTTAACAAAAACTCAAAAAGTTTGAGGACAGCGTTTAATTCCTGTGTTATTTTTTACCATTTTTTTAAGGACTTTCAGTCATTGGTGACATGAGTGTTTGTGTTTCAACATCTGCGAGTCTGTTTTATCATGGGTTTTACTCATCACTTCAGGACTTTTTCTTCTCTTTGTGAGTAGAGTTTAAGTAGAACCAAGTTTTCATGTGCCACAGCCCTTAAAGTCTTTGAACTGGGGACGACCTTTGACCCTAGAGCCCAAGATATATTCACAGTCACACCAGTCTGAGTGGATTTGCAGCATAATGGTTTAAAATCAACATTTAAAGCCTTCATTCATTCATCTATTGTGAAAAGAATTTTTTTTTATTGAAAACAGAAACATACAGTATATGTAGAGCTAAAAGATCTCTCAACATTGTGTGAGAGTGAATGAATGTTTGTGTCACTTTGCTGAAGGCTCTGTACCGTTTGTTGGCTATCATGGAAAATAAAATTAATACATTTTCTCCAGGTTTCTCTTCAGTAGCACAGTAAAAGAATAACAGTGAATTCAGTACAGTACTGGTAAATCATGGTGCTGAGAGTGCTCAAATGACTTGTAAGAACTACAAGAGCTTAAAAAATCCTCTTGTTAAAGTTTCTTATTATTTTTCTAGATAATACAGGTCTGTGGTGTGACCACATATTTTAGGTTCATTTTAATTTGTTTTATTTGTTCTATCTTTTGGTTGATTGATCACTTGATACTTGATGCACTTTTTTTATACACTATTTCAACTGTGTACTTGTATTGTGTAATTCTGAAAGGTTCTTTATTTCTTATTGTTTTATATTTTTTATGAAAAGTACTTTGAATTCCCATCTCCAAAAGTACTGTTCAAATAAAGGCATTATTATTATTCAAACTAATGGATAACGGATCAAACATCAGGTGTGTGTGAGATGGTACACACTCTTCCTGCCTTCTTTAACCTGGTTTTGTTGTATTTTGACAGTTTAACACTGCAGCAGGTCTTTTACACACTCAGCTCTGCAGACATCACGCTGATCTTTTAGACTGTAAGATGATTGACAGCTCCATCAAGTACTGAGCATCCTCCTCTTTCCTCCTACAGCAGCTGGTTTTCATTAAAATGTCGAACACCTTTTAAAATAGATTTGATATTTTGTCAAACTGACACCAGACCGATGAACACCAAGCAGTCTGTGAAGAGCTGAGCATGAGATATAGACCCTTTTGATTGTTTCACATGGACAAACTGTTTCTGTTGTTCGTTTTTGTCCAGTGTTATCCAAGAAGAGCAATTCTCCATTTTTTATCCTTCCAAGATTTCTGGTTTGGAATCATCATCACATCCTCACATGGCTGCCAGCATTATTGTATGTGAGGAGGAAGCATCATGTTTGTTTGTCTAACAGACTCAAAGTAATGTTTAATTACTTCATGTAATACTTCTATTACACAAGCTTACTGACTGTGATTTATTGAACAAACCTAGTAGCAAGAGGGTCATTTAAATGTATGAAAAATCACATACATGATACGTTTAAATTCAATTTCCACATTTCCATTTACCCCTGAATTATTACTTTAAAAATATGTGTTGCAACAAATTTAAAAATCTTCATAAGGACCAACATCACCAAAGTTAAAACATCTCTCGATACACAGTATCATTTTAGATGTCTGAGTCTTTTATTTAAAGCTACATCAAACCAGTTAAATTGAGAATGATGGTGACAAAGTGTGCACAGTGGACTGCTGGGATGCTGCCTTTGTGTGGTTTGGTTTGCGTCCACTCTCAGGAGCCCCGGGGGAATTGCCAAAGACACGAGAGGAGTCCTGACCAGTGATACCAAAAACAAGAGATAAATATGTTTGTGATCTTTGTGTCGGGCTACAGACTAAACATCTCTAATGTATCCAACATTTATCTGTCACAGGTTATTTTAATATTCAATTAATTCAAATGGCTACTGGAAAAATGAAGTGTATTTAAACAAGTACATGTTATATAAAAAATATTTTTGTAATCTTCATAAGCTGCTCACTTAATGAGTCCACTGAAGCACAGATGACCACTGCTCTCCGGCTGGTCCTGTGGTCAGCCGTCCCTCTGATCTGCTCTGGACTAAATCTTCTGTTTTCTCGTCCCGGTAACGCCGGATGTACTGCAGGAACGTTGACTGTCGGCATTTCTTCTTTGTCCTCAAGGAAACCCCGGATGTGCTGCAGGAACATCAGCGGCTCAGAAATATAATGGTTAGTAATGGTTAGTATTTTTAAATAAGTGATACTAAATGAGTCATTAGCTGCAGCATACATTATATAGCATACATTACCTTCTGTGGATATACTGGAGCCTATTCTAGGTTACTTACTTTAAGAGTCAGAGGCTCAAACTGCCCTATTCTGGCCGCTGTGAACAGCAGCAGCTCAGGTGATGGAATAAAGCGTCAGTTGAGTAAGACATAATAATAATCTTTGAATTATTGTATAAGATAATTACAAGTCACTTTCTTATCAAGTCAGATACTCCTACTTACTTTTTTCGGCCTATTCAGGCCACATTGAGGAATTTGGAACCTGTGGAGGAAGATGTTCAAGAGGCGTCCTAATCAGACGCCCCATGTTGGCAGATTTTTACCAAAGAGCCTTTGTGGAGCTCACTTGGTCATACGGCTCCGTGAGTTTTGCTCTTGTTGCTGCTGCGGCAAGAAGGAAATATGTGCTCATCTGAACACAGGACTCAGTCATACAAGTTTTGCCTTGCCAGACACAAAGGCTAAATGCACGGGGTGTCGACGGCCCTGCCAGACGCGAGGCGAAAGAAAAGTCGATCCAGCCACCGTGGAAAAAACTCTGGAGGTCCCAGTGCAAGACGCTATCTGGGGTGTGGGCAGCCCTGGCACACGCAAAGGCCAGCCCTCAGGCATTACAAAGGGTTAATCCATCGATCGCCCATAAAGAAAGAAAAATAACAGATCCCAGTGCAAGACGCTACCTGGACTGTCACCAGCCCTGCCACATGCGAAGGCTACCACGGCGATCGATGGCTCTGCCACACATCAGTGGCAAAAAGGAGTCTCTGCATTCATCCTGCAGGCTCTTCTAGTCTTTGAGAACTCCTCCAAGTCACTGCAGAGTCAATCTGAGTGGCTCAAAGCATCCCAGCCTCTTAGCGACAGCCTCCCCCCGTCGGCCTCCTCGTCCTCTTCAGGTGGCACCTGCAAGATGTTAACTAGACATACAGGTTATTAAACTGCTCCTCATGCTGCAGGAGCAGCAAGAGGAAAAGGAGGAGAAGGAGGAGGACGAGGATGAGGAAAAGCAGGAGGAGGAGAAGGAGGGGGAGGAGGAGGAAGGAGGAGGAGGAGGAAGGAGGGGGATGAAAAAACACAGGAGGAAAAAACGGAGGAGGAAAAAAGGGAGGAGGAGGAGGAGGAGAAGGATGAGGAGGTAAGAGGGCGAGCATAAAGGCGAGCATAAGGGTGAGCATTAGCGCGGGCGTACTGAGCGAAAGGAAGGGCGAGCAAAAGGGCGAGCAAAAGGGCAAGCGTAAGGGGGAGAATAAGGAGGAGAATAAGGAGCAGCGTAAGGATGAGCAAAAGGAGCAGCGAAAGGAGCAACGAAAGGAGCAACGAAAGGAGCAGCAAAGAGAACAGGGTAAGGAACAGGGTAGAAAAGATGAAAAAGAACAGGACCTTGCTGGTGCCCACCAGGTGGTGGAGAAGCAGGAGGACCCAGCCAACCAACGTCCATCTCCTCCTGGCCACCAGGGGCGGGCGGGGCAGCAGGGTGTGGCCAGGGCAGGGGGCCTGAAGAAGAAAGTATAAAACAGGTCACACTCTGCATCAATGTGTGTCTGCAGCACGTTAGTGTGATGAACTGATCCAAAGCATATTCTTTTGTATCTCCCCCTTTAACACGCTCAGTGCAGCAGTAATGAGGGACTGAACAGTTGAATTCAGTCAGATGTAGTTCAGTGACATTCAGCACTACTGTCTCTACTCAGTCAGGAAGAATCACTCGGTTTAACCCGCACTTGAACAACACAACTCCACATTATCACATTCACATGATTTCTTCTGAAAACATACATTCAGTCTTATAATCTCAATAAAATGTAGTCTGAGGAAAAATCCAAATTCTGTCACACTGTAACACATTTTAGTTCAATTAAAAATGCATTTAAGCACTGGAAAGGAAATAATTGTGCATTGGTGAGAACATCTGACGCACATACAACACCGTGCGTCATTACGCACGCCAAACCTCAAGTACCTTGATTAAAAGACGCGCAATGAACAACGGGGCTTTTCTAAATTAACCACACAACCCAACAATATGTGCTTCTTAGCAAAACAGTCGCTTATATTTGCTTGATCTCCCAGTAAATGAATCATGATTAGCCTGGAGGAGACGGCGGCGTCTAGGACGCAGGACGCGCTCGGTCACCGCGTGACAAAGCCTCCACAACATGTCCGGATAACTGAAGCTCAACTTCAACAATCACCACAATCAATTCTGCACACACAGTGTGTGTGTACAGTGTGTTACAGTGTGTAAAGCTGCCGTGTGAACGGGCCCTGCTGTGTTTCCGCCTGCACGTCCTGACGTCACCACAACACGTTAGCTCCTCAAAGTTCCATCGTCTCCATGGTGACCCAACAAACTCATTTTAGGCATCATACGAAAAATCAGTCAAATTTAAACAGTTAAACTTTTGGACTAAAAATGTGGAAAAATGGACTCCTCCGAAATGAAAAATAATAGTTTTTAAAATACCACACAGCTGTTCACACATTCTGCACCTTTCCCGGGAAACTCTGCACATTCTTACCGCTAATAATCATTTTACACCGAGAAAACGTCACGTGTCACTAAAATCCTTCTAAATATATTTCATTATTTACTGTTATAAACACTAATGTATTTACTAAAAGTCTTTTTTACATATTAATAGATACATCTGTCATAAAATAAAAAGCTAGCTTACCTGCAAAAGGAAAAAAGGCCATTTTTCCGACAGGTGCTTGATGCTCTGGTTCTCCTCGAGGTTCTTCTTCAGCTCAGGTATCCAACAAAAAGCTTTCCGGGTGATCAGCTGTCCAAAACTCTCAACTCTCAGCAGACAAATCGCACTTCAGGCCAACTTGCGTCGAGTCCGAGTGTGAAAGAGGAAATTAAAACACCTGGAGGTCTGACGTCACCTCGGTCAGACGTCACGTCCTGTTTCCATGACGTTTGCAGACGCACGTGCAGAGATCCAGTCAAAGGATGATGTGAGTAAATTATTGGACTTGTGTGTGTGTGTGTGTGTGTGTGTGTGTGTGTGTGTGTGTGTGTGCAGGTGTTCAGATAGATGACCCAGAGTACAATTAAAAACATGAACTATGTCAACAGTTTCACTGCAACAAAATGACTTTGCAAGTTTTCTCTCCAAGATAAGAAACAGGAATGACTGCAGACGGTAAATAAGAATCTATACATGGTGGGATTTCATTGCTGCTCCACACCAACTGTAAGGTGACATTTTTGTAGATTTTTATTGAGTGAATTTGTCTCTTCTGATCCTGGTTGCTCTTTGGTGCTTTTATTTCCCACTGTGATGACACAGAGGAGCCGGAGAGGCCTCGAGAGCTGCAGGTGCTCATTTGCTTTGTGCTAATTTGACCAATTATGACTTTGTTTGAGAGTTTACAGCACAATATCAAGATTGCTGATGACTGAAGATTCAGGACTTCGCTGTCATGTGCACAACAATTACATGGAGTAGTCGCTGGCAGTGAAATGATTCACAGGCTCCCCAAAACAAGGCTCAAAAATGCTTCTTCTCTGTAAGGAGTCGAGTTGAAACAAGTTGTCATGCGCCACAGACTTTGAACTGTTTGAATAGGGGATGACCTTTGACCCCAGAGCCCAAGAAATATTCACAGTCACACCCGTCTTTTTTATACACTATTAAAAATGTTACTTATATTGTGTTGTTCTTGAAGCTTATCTTATTTCTTATTTTTTATATTTTTTTGTGGAAAGCACTTTGTATTCCCAGCTTGAACAGCCATGTACAAATAAAGGGATAATTATTATTCAAAATAATAGTGTGTGGTTTGAAAACCTTTTTTTTTGGGAATGACAGATGAAACATCAGGTGTGTGTGTGAGATGGTACACACTCTTCCTGCCTTCTTTAACCCTCATGTTGTGTTCATTTCATGTTAAACAATTTTGTGTTCCCAGTCAAAAATGACCATTAAGACTCATCATAAAAACTGTAATAATACATATATTATCACTATTTGTTGTGTTAGATTTTCTTATCAACTTAAGTTCTTGTGAACATTATAAGTTTTGAATTTCTATTTGTTATTTATGGCCTGTAAGCCTCATTGATCTGAGCTTATACATCTTGAATTCAAGTTCTAAAAAACATCATTTCTGGATTATTTTGACTTTAAGAAATAATCAGATAAAACATAGAACACTGTTTATCACAGACTACTTTGGGTCAAAGTTACCAACAACATTTGTTTTGAAACCACAGTTTTTTTTTCTGATAAGAGAAAAAAACTGAAAACTGATCTAAAATCAGGCTTCTAAACTTGGTGGAGTGACTGCCAGTTCGCTGGCCTCTCTCCTCCTCACCAGTGTGGTGATCAAATATATAATCAAGAGCCTCACTTATGGTATATCAGCCTGCCATGGTGCTGCCACATAATGAACCGTGATCAAGGCCTCATAAAAACATTATATACCAAAGCTCTGAGAAGAGTTCAGTATTATTGAAACTACATTGCAGCTGTCTGTGAGAGCTAACAACAGGTGTTGAAACTCTACTGGGCAAAGGTTTATGTAGTGGTTGCCAGGGAACCCAAAGTGTGTGTGTGTGTGTGTGTGTGTGTGTGTATGTCCATGTGGACATCTGACAAATGAAGATGTACCTAAGCTCAGTTTTTCACACTAATTGTACACTCCCCCATCCATTTGTAATGACCGGTCATTTTTGACCGGGAACACCAAGAGTGTACAAAAGTTGAATAAAACACACAAAATTGTATTGCAAATTGAATACAGTTTATTTTGTGTGTTGAAATCCTCTTTGTGGACAAAGTCATGGAATCTTAGGTCAGTCTGATCAAATTAACTACATTTATCAGAGATAAAACTTTTAAATCAGTCAAATTTGACCAGAAGATAACATGAGGGTTAACCAGGTGTTGTTGTATTTTGACAGTTTAACACTGCAGCAGGACTTTTACACACTCAGCTCTGCAGTCATCTCACTGATCTTTTAGATTGTAAGATGATTGACAGCTCCATCAAGCACTGAGCATCCTCCTCTTTCCTCCTACAGCAGCTGGTTTTCATTAAAATGTCGAACACCTTTTAAAATAGATTTGATATTTTGCCAAACTGACACCAGACCGATGAACACCAAGCAGTCTGTGAAGAGCTGAGCATGAGATATAGACCCTTTTTGATTGTTTCACATGGACAAACTGTTTCTGTTGTTTGTTTTTGTCCAGTGTTATCCAAGAAGAGCAATTCTCCATTTTTTATCCTTCCAAGATTTCTGGTTTGGAATCATCTTCACATCCTCACATGGCTGCCAGCATTATTGTATGTGAAGGAGGAAGCATCATGTTTGTTTGTCTAACAGACTCAAAGTAATGTTTAATTACTTCATGTAATACTTCTATTACACAAGCTTACTGACTGTGATTTATTGAACAAACCTAGTAGCAAGAGGGTCATTTAAATGTATGAAAAATCACATACATGATATGTGTAAATTCAATTTCCACATTTCCATTTACCCCTGAATTATTATTTTAAATTAATTAATTGAATTAATTTTTAAATTATTACTTTAAAAATAATGTAAAAGTAATAATAATAAATATGTGTTTCAACAAATTTTAAAATCTTCATAAGGACCAACATCACCAAAGTTAAAACATCTCTCGATACACAGTATCATTTTAGATGTCTGAGTCTTTTATTTAAAGCTACATCAAACCAGTTACATTGAGAATGATGGTGACAAAGTGTGCACAGTGGACTGCTGGGATGCTGCCTTTGTGTAGTTTGGTTTGCGTCCACTCTCAGGAGCCCCGGGGGAATTGCCAAAGACACGAGAGGAGTCCTGACCAGTGATACCAAAAACAAGAGATAAATATGTTTGTGATCTTTGTGTCGGGCTACAGACTAAACATCTCTAATGTATCCAACATTTATCTGTCACAGGTTATTTTAATATTCAATTAATTCAAATGGCTACTGGAAAAATGAAGTGTATTTAAACAAGTACATGTTATATAAAAAATATTTTTGTAATCTTCGTAAGCTGCTCACTTAATGAGTCCACTGAAGCACAGATGACCATTGCTCTCCGGCTGGTCCTGTGGTCAGCCGTCCCTCTGATCTGCTCTGGACTAAATCTTCTGTTTTCTCGTCCCGGTAACGCCGGATGTACTGCAGGAACGTTGACTGTCGGCATTTCTTCTTTGTCCTCAAGGAAACCCCGGATGTGCTGCAGGAACATCAGCGGCTCAGAAATATAATGGTTAGTAATGGTTAGTATTTTTAAATAAGTGATACTAAATGAGTCATTAGCTGCAGCATACATTATATAGCATACATTACCTTCTGTGGATATACTGGAGCCTATTCTAGGTTACTTACTTTAAGAGTCAGAGGCTCAAACTGCCCTATTCTGGCCGCTGTGAACAGCAGCAGCTCAGGTGATGGAATAAAGCGTCAGTTGAGTAAGACATAATAATAATCTTTGAATTATTGTATAAGATAATTACAAGTCACTTTCTTATCAAGTCAGATACTCCTACTTACTTTTTTCGGCCTATTCAGGCCACATTGAGGAATTTGGAACCTGTGGAGGAAGATGTTCAAGAGGCGTCCTAATCAGACGCCCCATGTTGGCAGATTTTTACCAAAGAGCCTTTGTGGAGCTCACTTGGTCATACGGCTCCGTGAGTTTTGCTCTTGTTGCTGCTGCGGCAGGAAGGAAATATGTGCTCATCTGAACACAGGACTCAGTCATACAAGTTTTGCCTTGCCAGACACAAAGGCTGAATGCACGGGGTGTCGACGGCCCTGCCAGACGCGAGGTGAAAGAAAAGTCGATCCAGCCACCGTGGAAAAAACTCTGGAGGTCCCAGTGCAAGACGCTATCTGGGGTGTGGGCAGCCCTGGCACACGCAAAGGCCAGCCCTCAGGCATTACAAAGGGTTAATCCATCGATCGCCCATAAAGAAAGAAAAGTAACAGATCCCAGTGCAAGACGCTACCTGGACTGTCACCAGCCCTGCCACATGCGAAGGCTACCACGGCGATCGATGGCTCTGCCACACATCAGTGGCAAAAAGGAGTCTCTGCATTCATCCTGCAGGCTCTTCTAGTCTTTGAGAACTCCTCCAAGTCACTGCAGAGTCAATCTGAGTGGCTCAAAGCATCCCAGCCTCTTAGCGACAGCCTCCCCCCGTCGGCCTCCTCGTCCTCTTCAGGTGGCACCTGCAAGATGTTAACTAGACATACAGGTTATTAAACTGCTCCTCATGCTGCAGGAGCAGCAAGAGGAAAAGGAGGAGAAGGAGGAGGACGAGGATGAGGAAAAGCAGGAGGAGGGAAGGAGGAGGAGGGAGGAGGAGGAGGAGGAGGAGGAGGAAGGAGGAGGAGAGGAGGAGGATGAATGAAAACACAGGAGGAAAAAACGGAGGAGGAGGAGAAGGATGAGGGTAATGGCGAGCATAAGAGAGGCGAGAGCATAAGGGTGAGCATTAGCAGCGGAGCGTCTGAAAGCGAAAGGAAGGGCGAAGCGTGAGCAAAGGGCGAGCAAAGGTAAAGCAAAGGGCAAGCGTAAGGGGGAGAATAAGGGGGAGAATAAGGAGGAGAATAAGGGGGGGAATAAGGAGCAGCGTAAGGATGAGCAAACGGAGCAGCGCAAGGAGCAGCGTAAAAAGCAGCGCAAGGAGCAACGTAAAAAGCAGCGCAAGGAGCAGCGTAAAGAGCAGCAAAAGGAGCAGGAAACGGAACAGCAAGGAGAACAGGGTAAGGAACAGGGTAGAAAAGAGGAAAAAGAACAGGACCTTGCTGGTGCCCACCAGGTGGTGGAGGAGCAGGAGAACCCAGCGAACCAACGTCCATCTCCTCCTGGCCACCAGGGGCGGGCGGGGCAGCAGGGTGTGGCCAGGGCAGGGGGCCTGAAGAAGAAAGTATAAAACAGGTCACACTCATACTAAAGTCTGTCATGGAGTTCCACAAGGTTCAGTGCTTAGGTCCAATTCTGTTTATTTTGTATATGCTGCCCCTTGGCAATATCATCAGGAGGCACTCCATAGATTTCCATTGTTATGCTGATGACACCCAATTATATTTATCAGTGGAGCCAGACAAAACTGATCAGCTCCTGAAACTCCAGGCCTGCCTTAAAGATATAAAGGCTTGGATGACCAGAAATTTCCTGTTGTTGAACTCAGATAAAACTGAAGTGATCCTATTAGGTCCTGAAACACCTGAGGAACACGTTTTCTCCTAAGATAGCCTTTCTGGATGGCATTAACTGGGCCTCCAGCACCACTGTAAGGAACCTCGGGGTTTTATTTGATCAAGGATATGTCCTTCGACACCCATATTAAGCATATTTCAAGGTCTGCCTTTTACCACCTGCGCAACATCGCAAAAATTCGGCACTTTTTGTCCCAAAGCGATGCTGAAAAATTAGTCCATGCATTTGTCTCTTCCAGGCTGGATTATTGTAATTCACTTTTATCAGGCTGCCCGAACAAGTCGTTAAAGACTCTACAGCTGGTCCAGAATGCCGCTGCTCGGGTGCTGACTAAAACCAGGAAAAGAGACCATATTACTCCAGTATTGGCTTCTCTGCATTGGCTCCCTGTAAAATTTAGAGTGGATTTTAAAATCCTACTCCTCACATATAAGGCTCTACATGGTCTGGCACCATCATATCTTAATGAATTGATAACTCCTTATCATCCGACTAGAGTGCTGCGCTCCCAAAACGCAGGCTTACTTGTAGTTCCCAGGGTTTCCAGAAGTAGTCTAGGGGGCAGAGCCTTCAGCTATCAGGCCCCTGTTCTCTGGAACCAGCTCCCAGTCTGGGTCCGAGAGGCAGACACAGTGTCAGTGTTTAAGAATAGACTTAAAACCTTCCTTTTTGATAAAGCTTATAGTTAGGGTGGGCACAGGCTCGCCCTTAGTTATGCTGCTATAGGTTTAGACTGCCGGGGGGCTCCCATGATGCATCGGGCACCTCTCCCTCTTCCTCTGTCTCTGCTTCCTCTTTCTCTGCTTCCTCTACTCTACTCATATTATGGTAGTAGTGCACAAACTGGAGTCACTTTTAGAAACTGGTTAAAGTGGCTAAACTGGTTAAAGTAGTTAAATTGGTTAAAGTGTCAAAGCGGTTAATGTGAATACTCTTATGTCCTGTAAAGTGCATGTTACTGCCGGAGCCCCGGTCCTCTTTGTTCTCTCCAGTCTTGCAGGTTCCTCACTGATTCTGGTTGTGGTCCATCTGTCTGAGGTTCACTGGCCTGGTGGGGACATGATCTGTGTCTGTGTTGTGGAGAGAAGGTCGAGTGGCCCAGAGCTCCATATGAGGACATCTAGAGATGCACCTGGACTCACAGACTCATTTCCATTACCTGTGATATCTTCATACATGGACTAAACCAATGAACTCAGTATATAGCTACAGCTTATTACGACTCATGTATAATTCCATAATATGATTGATGATGTTCTCTGTACATGTGGCATCTATTGCACGTCTGTCCGTCCCAGGGAGAGGGATCCCTCATCTGTGGCTCTTCCTTCAGGTTTCTTCTTTTTCCCATAAAGGTTTTTTTGAAGTTTTTCCTGACTCGGTTCGAGGGTCTAAGGACAGAGGGTGTCACAACTGTACAGATTGTAAAGCCCTCAGAGGCAAACGATGTTTGTGATTTTGGGCTCTAAATAAATAAATTTGATGATTTTGATGACTCTGCATCAATGTGTGTCTGCAGCACGTTAGTGTGATGAACTGATCCAAAGCATATTCTTTTGTATCTCCCCCTTTAACACGCTCAGTGCAGCAGTAATGAGGGACTGAACAGTTGAATTCAGTCAGATGTAGTTCAGTGACATTCAGCACTACTGTCTCTACTCAGTCAGGAAGAATCACTCGGTTTAACCCGCACTTGAACAACACAACTCCACATTATCACATTCACATGATTTCTTCTGAAAACATACATTCAGTCTTATAATCTCAATAAAATGTAGTCTGAGGAAAAAATCCAAATTCTGTCACACTGTAACACATTTTAGTTCAATTAAAAATGCATTTAAGCACTGGAAAGGAAATAATTGTGCATTGGTGAGAACATCTGACGCACATACAACACCGTGCGTCATTACGCACGCCAAACCTCAAGTACCTTGATTAAAAGACGCGCAATGAACAACGGGGCTTTTCTAAATTAACCACACAACCCAACAATATGTGCTTCTTAGCAAAACAGTCGCTTATATTTGCTTGATCTCCCAGTAAATGAATCATGATTAGCCTGGAGGAGACGGCGGCGTCTAGGACGCAGGACGCGCTCGGTCACCGCGTGACAAAGCCTCCACAACATGTCCGGATAACTGAAGCTCAACTTCAACAATCACCACAATCAATTCTGCACACACAGTGTGTGTGTACAGTGTGTTACAGTGTGTAAAGCTGCCGTGTGAACGGGCCCTGCTGTGTTTCCGCCTGCACGTCCTGACGTCACCACAACACGTTAGCTCCTCAAAGTTCCATCGTCTCCATGGTGACCCAACAAACTCATTTTAGGCATCATACGAAAAATCAGTCAAATTTAAACAGTTAAACTTTTGGACTAAAAATGTGGAAAAATGGACTCCTCCGAAATGAAAAATAATAGTTTTTAAAATACCACACAGCTGTTCACACATTCTGCACCTTTCCCGGGAAACTCTGCACATTCTTACCGCTAATAATCATTTTACACCGAGAAAACGTCACGTGTCACTAAAATCCTTCTAAATATATTTCATTATTTACTGTTATAAACACTAATGTATTTACTAAAAGTCTTTTTTACATATTAATAGATACATCTGTCATAAAATAAAAAGCTAGCTTACCTGCAAAAGGAAAAAAGGCCATTTTTCCGACAGGTGCTTGATGCTCTGGTTCTCCTCGAGGTTCTTCTTCAGCTCAGGTATCCAACAAAAAGCTTTCCGGGTGATCAGCTGTCCAAAACTCTCAACTCTCAGCAGACAAATCGCACTTCAGGCCAACTTGCGTCGAGTCCGAGTGTGAAAGAGGAAATTAAAACACCTGGAGGTCTGACGTCACCTCGGTCAGACGTCACGTCCTGTTTCCATGACGTTTGCAGACGCACGTGCACAGATGCACATATTGTTTACAGCACAATATCAGGTTCACGATGACTGAAGACTCAGGACTTTGTTGTCATGTGCACAACAATTACATGAAGTAAGGCTGTAAAAATATTTCTCAGAAAAACCACACAATAAATAAATAAATATAAATATTAAACTAAAATAAATGATAAACTAAAGTCGAAACTAATAATAAACTAATCGATCTAATATTTAAATTATATTACTAAAATAAAATACATAACTAAAGATAATGTACAAGAGTGTACAGATAATATTGTTGGTAGTATATTTGCAAAATTTAAACAAGGTGCAAATAGTACTGATAAGGTGCAATTAAGAGGAGTTTATCTTATTGCCTGCAGTACTTTCGACCAGACTGCAGCAGGGAGAACAGTCTGTGGCTGGTGATGTACTGAGCAGCTTTCACCACCCTCTGTAGAGCCTTACGGTTGAGGGCGGTGCAGCTGCTGTACCAGGCGGTGATGCAGCCCAGTCAGGATCCTCTCTATGGTGCACCTGTAGAAGCTGCAGAGGATCCACATTGAGCCTCCACAGCCTGCGGAGGAAGAAGAGCCGCTGTCTGGCTGACTTTGTGATAAAGTCAGTGTGATGAGTCCAGGTCAGCTCCTTAGTTTTGCTGTCAGGGCTCTGACCTCTGACCTCTCTGTAGGCCGTCTCGTCGTCGTGGTGATCAGGCCAATGACGGTCGTGTCGTCAGCAAATTTGATGATGGTGTTGGAGCTGTGGGTGGCCATGCAGTCATGCGTGAACAGGGAGTACAGCAGAGGGCTGAGCACACAGCCCTGGGGGGATGCCGCAGTGTTCAGAGTCAGGGTGGAGGATGTGGTGCTGCCCATCCGCACAGCCTGGGGTCTGCCCGTCAGGAAGTTCAGGATCCAGTCACAGAGGGCGCTGTTGAGCCCGAGGTCTCTGAGCTTGGTGACGAGCTTGGAGGGCACGATGGCGTTGAATGCTGAACTGTAGTCAATGAACAGCATCTCACATATGTGTCCCTCTGGTCCAGGTGGGAGAGGGCAGTGTGGAGGGTGAGGGAGATATCAGCTGAGCTGATGAGACTTTCAACACTACAAGGTGTTGCCTTGTAACCTTTTTCAAAGGGGAGATAGTTTGAAGAGCTCTGTGTGTAGATTACTGCACAGACAGTGTGAGGGGACAGGGGTTATTATGGGCCAAGCAGCTCATATTTGGAGTCCGTGCCTACACCCAGTTGTAGTTTTTACTCTCAGGCTCTCCACATCAGCCAAAGGTGAAAACTTTTGGCTTTTTTTCTGACATTTCCCCTCTGTTTTTACAAGTGAGCCTTTTGGCTCTGAACAAAACCCCATTTTACTGTTACACCTTTCAGTTTTCTTTTAATCGCAACCAATGGGTCATCATTTCAACTATGTCCTTTTGGCACTAAAAAGATCTTACTGAGACCTTTCATTTGATATATGATACTCATATTTGTCCAACATGGCCCCTTTGGCTCAAAACCCTCAAAATATTTTCAATCTGCAAGTTCATAGTAAGTTTTTTATGTTATCTATTGTGAGTTAGGTGTTTGATTTAGGCTGAATAAACAGGTCTGTTTTTATCCTGCACTCTTGAGTAGCACAGTTGCCTGCAAAGATAAGACAAGCAGTTGAGTTCTTAAAATTTCGACCAAAAGAAAGGAAAAGGAAAGGAAAATGTTTGTGTGTGTGTGTGTGTGTGTGTGTGCGTGCATATAGCTAACCTAAATGTAGTGCACACACCAATCTCCCCTCCACCTCAGGCACACAGCGCGGCGAGCATGTCCATCCTTTCCGGCAGAATTCTCAAGCAGACGTAGTTGAAGTATTTAAAGCGGCAGCAAGCCCGCGCTACATCCATCAAGCTGCCAGAGAGAGTAAATACAGCTGCTCGGCATGCAGCTCGTAGGCAGCTGTGTTTTATAGAGAAAAGCAGGCCAACAAGTGACTCCAGAGTGGGGAAATAACACTCCCACAATGCAGGTGGAAAGAGACACAGAGAACAGCAGCAAACAGAAGATAATGTTAACACGGTGACCTTTGAGGGACCCTGATACAGAGCAGAGGGTAAGTTGGAGAGGGATGTAGGATTTGAGACAGTTCACATGTGGATTGGTTAAATGAGTCTCCTGCCATTCTTAAAATTCTGAGGGATGTCATCTGGAAATTTATTGTGTGTCCGTGCCTTATCAAACAGAAAACTTTGTGTCCTGAAAAAGGATTTCAGCTGCAACATTAAGGCCGATATGATTTCAAATAGAGCTAAGCCGATTTATAGACTGATGCTTCTTGCAAATATTTTGCCCTGGATGGTGAGGAGGTCTAGTTGGAGGGCTTCTAGTTTAATTAATAGGGCTGGGTTTCAAATCTGTGTCTGTATGTAAGCATATCCACTTACAGAGTCTGAGTCATTTTAAATAACTTACCAAATCGATTTGCCTTTCAACATTTGAAATTAAGTAACACTCAAAGGTTCCATTTAGATTTGTGGTCAACTGCGGTCTGAGAAAAAGACTGCAGCTTTGGAGGAAGTTTGATTGATGTTCATAAGCGAGCAACTGTTTGACCGGCAGGTGGGCTACAATTTGCGAATTGATGATATATTATTTTAGTAAATATATGATGATGTATATTGCATATCCCAACAAAGTGTTACAGGCATAGTCAGCGCTCACAAGTATACAAAGTGTACTGAAGTAGGATATCACATGACCAGATTGAGCTACGTATGACAAAAAAAAAAACCCTCAACATCTTAAGATATTTGATTTGAAAGAAAACTTATTCTATTTATAACTATTTTAATTATCTATAAACTCAATTTTTATATCCTGCGGGAGATCTTGTTTTTCAGACTAGCTCTGTTCAGCGTGTTTTGTCAGAGTGGTTGTTGTTTTGTTGGGATGATAAACTTTGAGTTCTTTCATTTCAGGTGACTAGAGACCTTTTTAAATCTCTTCTGCAGCAGCAAACACAACTCACAGCCTTTCAGTATCTATGATATAAGTGTAGTTATTTTAGGAAATATAAATGTAGTTATTTTGGGATTGCCAGGATTTTGTGAACTGGTTGATATGTGTGTATGAAGTATGAAAGGGAATTTCTGAAATACACCGCCATCATACAACTGCGATAGACGTTCCTTCCATGTACCCGCCTTAACATCACCGCCGGTTTCTCGTCTGCAGTCCCACTAAATCCCATTCAAAACTCCACATGGTATAGTGGTGAAAGAAGGATACACTGCTCTTTCTGCTAGTAATCCTTAAATTGGCACTATCCACCCAAAACACCAGCGGTAGCTTTAGCAGGCGGTGCCTGTACTCAGAGAAACTCCTATCATGCATCTCCATCACTCACTCAGTGACAGTGAGGAGTAAAAGATTTAAAAGCAAAACAAAGAAAAGTCTTAACATTTACTGCATCATTTCCACCGTCCATGATCAAGCAGCTCGAGTCATTTCATCTCATCTGTTCTGTGGAAAATACACCCAAATAGGAGTTAAGGATTTCTATAGGCTGAGCGTGTTTCAGTCTGTGTGGACGCAAACCTAAAGCGCACAACGCAAAACAACATGAAAATACCACGGCAGCTCCTGCATTCACTCCACTTCCCCAAAGTGTCAGGAGTTGCTTGGCAACAGGCACAGAGGTGAATTGCAGTGCTAAAATGGTGGCATCTCAAAAGCAGAGAAACCAACCTCTCTTTATGCAATGATGACTCTGATCTGTATGATTTAAAGAACTAAACAGAAACACCTAGCTGCATGACCGAACACTGAGGCAGTTTCACTCAAAACACTGCAAAGATTGTTTCAGCTTTTGAGAGCAATTGAAAAATGAATGAATGAGGGATATTCATTGTTATAAAAAATCAGACATGGTGAGGCTGTTTCAGATCTGCCCTGCATGTATTTCTGAACAACTCAAGAGTTTTGAATATAACAACAAAGGCAGGTTTCTTTAACAGGATGCATTTATACAGAGATGGATTGAAGCCAGTAAAGCTCTAATATTGGTAATGAAGTCCCAAGTCCTAAAGTTTCAGGTCCAGTACAAGCCATGATGTGTTTGTGGTCACCAAATACATTGTCATGTTAAATGTTTGCCTGATAAGACCTCCTCTCAGGACTGTGGGTGTGTACAGATTGAGGTGTGCTGTGTATTAAAGTAAATTTTCATCTTGTGTTTTCATATGAATTTGAGTGCTGAGTTGTTTGTGCAGTCCGTGCTTGTCCCAAACAGCTATTATGTCGATACATGACATGAAACATGTAACAGGAGCTGTTTGCTACCTAGCATCAGACCCACTGACTACAGATACATCTGAGTCTCTTATTTGATATTTCCTCGCTCCTCGCTTCAATCAGTAGTCATTGCAGGCCGTCCAAAAGCTCTTATTTCACTCCAAGGAGTGAAGATCGAGGAGCGAGGAGAAATCTCTGAGGCTCCACGAGCAAGGATGCATGAGAGCAGCTGACACGCCCCATTATTGGATCTTAGCTTTTATCTCTATGTCTTAGTGAAGTAGATTCATAAAGTCCAGGATTATTTTTTTAACGAGTTGAAACTTCTTTTATTTTTGCAAATCAAGGTTGAATTGTTTGGTTTGCAAGTCGAGTCTACGATCATCAGACTTGCAACCGGACTTAAGGTTGTGTTGCTCTGGTAACGACTGTGTAGAGTCGAAGCTGCGGTTGTTTTGTTGGTATGATCCTATAGTCTATTAATTATGCAAAACTAATGAATTAATTGGTCTTTTCAGAACTGATGAAATGATTGATCAATTCTAAAGTTAAAAAATTTACACTTTTTCTTTTGATTTCTAGAGATCAAAAATCATATTTTATTCTTTTTCAACCACTCACTCTAACAGAATTAAAATAGCTCAAAACAGCAAATGCAAGGTTTCTGGATTCTTTTCTACTCAAACTGACAATCTAGCACGATGAAAAGAAGCATGGAAAAACATGCTGTAGTCAAAGTGAAGCTACTTTATGCCTTTTAATAAAAAGAAAAGTTGTTATCTTGCATCCATGAAGACATATTGAATTTGAGTTGTTAACCTTTCGTTGAGGGTGCTGAGGTTTTCTCTCACAGAACAAAGATTTGTCCTTGGAGCTTTCAGGAGAACTTCAACCATAGAAAAAGCTGTCTTTTCATCTCATCTCCGCTGAGCTGCTGAATGCGAGTCCTTCCAGCCATCCTCCCATGCAAACACACGCTCACAGTGTAAATCAGACATTTGGAAGCCAAACGGGCTGCTGGCAGGTTTGGTGGAGATCGAGATGAGACACAGGACAAATGACCGTCCCCGTCTGCCTCTTGAAATGACAAATGAGACACTCAAACATTTGACCTGAGCGGATCAATCAAATTAAAGGACAGCGTCATTTCTCATAATTTGTCATTCAAAAGGAAGAAATATAATTTATCACCTCATCTGTCAATCTGTGGGTTCATAATAATCATGTATTTCTATATTTGAGGTCATTCTCTCTTGAAAATTAATTTCAGTGTTTCAGGACATGACTAAAACATTGAAATCACATAATCCAAGTCATAATTCAAATGTGTCATATTTGTCTCACCAGTGTCTCTTAGATCTGAATTCCCCTGCAGGGAAATTTGTAGTGGTTGAAGCCTATGGCTGAGCATGTAACCTTTCTCCCTTCTGCTAACCTGATGGGAGTCATTACAGTGGATTGACATATGGGTAAGCTATGCTTCAGGAGGAAGCCATCTGGCATAACATTTGCTGGCAAGCCTCCACATTTACAGTACACAAGACGGTCTTTTTATATCGAGAAAACAGACTTCATTGTGGCAGCTCCGCTCCACTTGTACCTGTATGTACATGTAGAAGCCCAGTTAGTACATATTCTGTACATTGTACATTACTGTAACATCTTCCAAAGAATAGCTTTCATGATTTTATTTATGTGTGTTTTTCTTTCAGGCAACCATCGATTTCCATGTAATACAGTTTGAGCTTCAACCTGTAGACTGCCGTTTGAGTGAGATCATTTGTGGCAGGAAATGTTTTGCCTGGTTTAATAGAGATTTTTTTAAATATCAGCGTTGGTATGGACCTGTTACAAGAGTTTTAATGGAAGAAGATATAAAATTTACACTGTTGTTTAAATGGTAGCTTTATCTCCTGGGATTGATTGTGTGAGTGATTGTTTTCTGTAGACACAGCAACTGTACAAATGAATACACTGATTCTTTTATACTGTTTCCTTGTGTTATCTGAGTTCATTGAAGAGTAAAGTAAAGAACTGATATAAATGACTTGGTATGCTACTGCTTTATTCTGTAGTTTTGCTTCATCATTACAGGATTCACAAAAATTGAATTTCGACAACAATGCTGCTGTGTGTAAACTGACATAAAATCAAATTATTAAAAACATCAAATACTGCTACATGTGCTAGTTTTGCAGGAAAGTTCATTTAAAGTTGGACCTGAGTGATGTTACAATCCCTTGAAAGTTCGGAAGATAATGTATCCATTCCTAATCCCACCACTAAACTCTGACTGGGCAGCTGTCCTTTTCTGGTCACCTAAAATCAGAGATGTGAGCGGTGATTCAAATGTCTGGAGCAAATGACAGCATTAGCATGAGAGGTAATTTGTGATCATCTTGTGAGTATTTCTCTACAAGATGTTACCTGGATCACAGTCTGGCAGATGCGTCATCAGTGGCGTCCAGTCATCTTGCGAAGTCACATTTCTCTATAGCAGTTTGTTTTTTCAGAAGTCCTCACTCAATTCTCTCTGTTTTGGCAGAATACTACACTCAGATCCAAGTATAGGTTCATACCACAAGATAACAGGTTCCATAATACAGTGTGTTCTGATTTTTGCCTCAGACTCACACATGCACACACCTGCACACAGACACACATGCAGCATGCTAAAATGCATTTCTCTGTTTTCTGTTCTGTTCATTTCTCTGAACAGAGGTGAGGCCATCCTTCATGCTGCACTCCTTCCATTGAGCTTGATCCAATTTTCCAATGCCCTTCTATTACATACATGGTCAGCCATGCACGTATATATATATATATATATATATATATATATATATATATAGAGAGAGAGAGAGAGAGAGAGAGAGAGAGAACATATATATATATATATATATATATATATATATATATATATGTGTGTATATATTTATCTGAGAGACCTGCCACAAATAAACCATTAACTCAAAACAGAAAGAAAGAATTTATACTGGTGAGAACAGATGAGGTATTTATACATGAAGGTCAAAAATCACTAGTCCTGTCCTGCTGATTTAAATCAATATTGGGATAGGTGTGAAATTAAACATTAACAGACTGTAAGTAAGCCACGTTGTAAAGATTTTTTGCAAATTAACCGAACAAAATTGAGTTTTTGTCAGCTGAAGCAAACACTGTCCGATCAGAAGGAGAAGGATGATGAGCACCAGCTTAGCAGTTAGTGTTTATGACTCGCAGAGTACACATTGTGCGTATTGAGTAAAGCCCACACACCTGGTCAGTATGTGAAGAATAAAACGTCGCAGATGGTTTTTTGATGGCTGGTTTTCTCTGGTCTCCTCAAACACATCTGCACTGCATCCTCCTGCTGCAGAACCTAAAGGTGCCCTGTGTAAAGATGATATGCATTCATGGTCACAGATGATCAGTGAAGACGCCATTGAGGTTTGATTGTGTTTAAGTGGTTAAGTTTGAAGTAATTACACAAAAATACATCGGTTCATTTACACATTTAATTTCATCTGAACTCTTCTTTGGTGAATTTGTCAAGCCTAGATATAATAGATGTGTACAGCATTTGATATAGAAGGATTCTGCTTGCAGGCCCACCTCTTTTGTGGTCAGGGCCACCATAAATAGAGTTGGTCAACATCACTGTGCTTCATTGTCGAACTTAAGACTGAAAAACTGCATCCGTCAGTGTAACCTGGCAACATTTTAGCCATGTATGGGAACACACCATGGATGCACAATATGAAATCTGAAATGGTGAGAACCTTAAGATACAGTAGATCTTACATTATTCCCTAATCCAGAGGCCTTGTCCTGTAGACGCTTTGTCAGCATCTAGTTTCAAAAACTTAAATATTTCAAATGAAAATGTGGTTATAATCTGTATATAGCTGAAGAAATTATTGTTAAATCCAATACCACCAGCTGATTTACACAGAAGGGGCCACACAGCACTAGGTGTTTTTCTTTGTAATGTGAAAGGGCTTGTTCAGAGTACCAAACCTACAGATATCAGTTGTTGCAGGTTTAAGATGTCAGAGCACACACACAATGTACAGAGAGTGGGTCCATAAAGGCCCCGAGGCCCCAGAGCAGATTAGTCAAGAATAACCAGTGTTTGATGATGGCTAAAGGCCATGCTGTCCACACACAGCGCTGTGCTTCTGTAATTTGATCCTGATTGCCCGTTGCCATCAGCCAGTCAGGATGTAGTTTTTATTCTGTACTAATGCAGCATCCTAGTCACGGCAGATTTACCATTAATGCAAGCTGCCAACTGGGGAAAAACAAGGCCTATAAGTGAACACAACAAGGACATTAACAACATGTGGTTCTGATGCCGCTAATTTAATGTCATGGACGGTTGAAGTGTGTCAACACAGCTGGCAAACACGGGAGTGAGATCACCCTGGAACTGGAATTATATTCAGACTGCATCACTGTCCTTGTGATATCATGTCCTTTGATGAAGCCGGTGATGTGTGCTCCAGTTTGTTGTTTTTATTTTAAATGTCATGAAATATGACTTCACACATTTCAGGTTGTAGTGATGAAATGTCGGGTAACCAAAAACCAAAACTGAACAAACAAGTCTTTATGTTTCTTTAATCAGCACAATTTTAACTCTTAAAACACAGAACTTGAGACATGTGAAGGATATTTGCAAAATAAAACTTAAGTAAATAATACAGGACAACTGGTTAAAACCTGGAAATGTTTTTGCAGAACAAACTGAGCTTGCTGTGTTTCTTCATACTGCAGGTGAAGCTTGAGTGTGATACTGGGAGGCTTCAGACTCAACACAACTTAAACACAACTTCAGTCAAGTTGGGGGAGGATATGGGAGGGAGGGGAGGGATGACCGGGCTTACCTCGTCTTTATGTTGCCTGACCTCCTTTTTCTCTACAGAGGGAGGCAATCCGTCTTTGGTGAAAACCTGCTCTCAGAAGCCTCTTTTTGTTTCTCCATCACCCAAGTAGGTGTCTCTATTTTTAGGACCATGAAGGTGTAGTTTTCGGACAACTCAGTGTGTGTGTGTGATTGTGTGCGTGTGTGTGTGTGCGTGAAAGAGAGAGAGAGAGGAAGGGGAGGACAGAAGGAGAGCTGCAGGGTCGATCTCCACGGGGACGCAGTCAGCTGTGTTCTTAATTCAGGCCGTTTGCTGGTCCTTTGCCCCCCATTTGCCCTTCAAACAGCATCCATCTCCTCATAGATCACCATGGCAACAGGGCACACTCTCAGGACAAAGCAGCAGAGGATATGAAAAGGATTATGTAAGTGAAATTTAGATGAAAGTGGGCTTGGTTTTAAAATCCACTACTGACAAACATAATTGCGGGTCTCCAATCAGGTACAACGGGGATTTATAAATGATTAAACAGCAGCGCTGGAGATGCTACAGCAGAATATGATGCACAGCAACAACAACGTGGAAAACCTGAGAGAATGTGCAGCTCGTTCTCACCTAATGTGAGTGTGTGTGTGTTAGCTAATGAAAATAGTGTGGCTGTACATTAGCGCAATGTAATCTCACTGTCTGAGGACACCAATTGCCAGAAACCATTCAAGTTTATTAACTCAAACATCTTGAGCATTAAAATCTCTGTGATTTAAGTGCAAGTGAGTTAAGAATTTATTGTTAAGGTACAGGTGATGACAGATCCTGTCTTTAGTCCAATTTGTCTTTACCGTTCATTTATAATAACAAATTAAAACAAATAAATAATATTATTATTACATTTCTATTTTATCATTTTCGTGTTTGTTAAGATCTGTATCTTAGATTGTAGCTGCTTACTCCCATCATTGAGATTTTAAGGATGATCTGGGTGAACTCAAAGAAGCCACTTAGCTTCTCAGAGTAGCTCAAATTAAGAGTATAGTTCAGTCCAAACGAAAACATTACTGAATAGATCTGAGAGACATTAAAACCTGATCCTCGAGTGTGACACCTTTCAAAGGGAGCTCTTGTGGGAACCTTGTCTTTATTGACCACTGCCGCCGGGGCCACTTCTCTCTCCTGGGTTTCCTCTGACTCATCCTGGAAATCAGATAAGTATTCAGTATGTAGTATAACAGTAGTATAATAGTACAAATCGAGCTAAGCAAAGGCAAACGATGTTAAAAAAAACTGACCCTAACCCTTCCAGATTTGTACATGTTGGAAGAAGCAAAAATGGTGAATGTGCAATGTATTAGGTCAGCCATGTGGTACTTCACTGTACAGATATCTCATGCCAAGCTAAGAGCACAAGACTATTTAGGCAAGTACTCACCCTCAGTTTGTCCTTCCATATAATCGGGGAGAGTTCTAGTCCAGGTCTTCAATAGAAACTAGTATTTAGTTTAGAATATCTGAAAAGTTTTCACTTTTTAACTGCATCAAGTCAGGGACACCCTGATCATTTCAAACCCCTTTGATATGTGTGAGGATTTTTAACATAGAAGTTTTTGGAGTTTCACATACAAACCACACAATGATCAAAGAGGTGAGCAGGGAGTCTATGCTCAGTTATTTTTAATTTTTATCAACTTTTACTTTGTCTTCCAAATTTGGGGGCAGATAAACTGTTAAATTAGTTTGTCTGTGCCTGATGAGACCTTTTTTATATTATGTTTACGTAATGATGGACAAAACATAAAAATAAATGACAGGATATTATAGGACGTACTTATTGTTCATGTTGTGCCCTTTTGATGTATTGATGCAGTGTATTATTATATAATTCATCAAAACTTCTCTCATCTTCCCAGTAAAACCTCCAGACTTTCTCTTTTTGCAAAGCGTGGCAGCTGAGGGGGATATTTGTCAAGTGCAGAGAAGAAAAAAAATTTTGGACTTTGCTGGTGAATCAGTGGAATTCATTGTGGAGCTGAATGTAGAACAAAAACACAGGTTATAAAGATGAACTGCTGTGACCTAACTATATAAGATTGTGGGCAAACAGGATTTTTCAGACAAAAAGACCATATTAAACTTCTCAGTTCTAAGCTCTTTATCCAGATAGCGCAGTGCTACAGGAATGACCTTGAGACCATGTGTGCCTTGTCAACTTTACCCTTTTTTTCAGAGAAAAGAGTGCAGGCCATTTGTCTTTTACTCCAACAATGGGAATTCACAATTTCTTCACACCTGAGTGCAAAAGATGTGGCGTGTATGTTGATAGATGAGAATCATGTCTCTTTGTATTGATATCTTCTTGAACATCAAGTCAAGCCTCCGGGTCTCCAGTGTGTCCTCAGTTTCTCCATGGGGATAATGGGGAAGGGAGTTGACGTCTCCTCTTCTGGGTCTGTTAATGGGGCCCCGGACGCTTCAGATTTTCTTTCAGACTGTTTTCTCTCTAGCTTTGCTGATCTGTTTGCTACTAGGATATGCTTTATGCTTACATACTGTAGTTCGGCAGCCAGTGCAACCTGTAAGTTGTGTTTTTGGTCCCTGATCAACCTGACAGTCCTCTCTTTTTCACAAATGCTGAGTTGCCCTCTCTCAAAGCATGCTCCACCTCCACCTCCACCTCCGTTGTTGGAACAATGAAGATCTCCAGCCATCTGCCAGAAGCTCCGGTGAATCTGTGTTATCAGATGGTAACACTGTGTCATCTGTGCTGGTTGCACTCGGATCTGACTCAATTAATTAATGGTTGTCTCGGATGGTGGATTCTCTGTGTTAACTAAATTGTAAAGGGCACTGTTGAACTCTGGGTCCTGAAGCCGAAGGTTCTGCTTGTTTTTCACCGCCAACATGAGAGCATTTACAGCCTCAGGATGACGGGGAAAAGTGAGATTCTGAGCTCTCAAAGGTCGAGCCTTAGTTTGAGAACATCAGTGGCTTCCATTTACACTGTGTTAGGGAAACCTGTAACATAAAAAACAAAGAGATACTGCTGGCTCTCTTCGCTAGTTACCACCCACACATACCAGTATCACCTGCTCCCTTATTATTAGACCTAAATCTGACTCCATTGGTCTGAGCGCATTGATTCCTGGTAATGTGCAGCAACAGTTAAATGCACACATGGACTTTCTTTATAAGGTGAACATTGAAACACTGATCAGGTGCTGTCACCATCAGTTTGTCCCAAAGCCAGTTCAATTTATGAGACAAGAAAAAGCAACAAAACCTCACATTTGAGAAACATTAAAATATGCGTACATAGTTATTTGATTTTGAAAGTAATTTTTGATTAACTTTCATTTGATCGACTAATAAATGAATTGACCAGTTGTTAATGCTATGATTAAGCTGGTAATCTTTATGCTTTGGGTGATTGCTAAGAATGATTTGAATTCTTTGGTTTACTTGGGCACACTATGATGGGAGGATGGGATGCCATGGGATCCCAAGCCATACTTTATAGCAATGTAGTGTTACATAGCATTATATAACATCTCCTATAATGCTATATAGTGCTATTATACCCATTGTAGCCCATGGTCATTACATTTTTGTAATAATATAAGAGATACGAAAACGAACAACTTTATTAATCCTGAAGGAAATTGTTTTGCCAGAGTACAATACAGTAACAATAAATAATAATAAAAAATAGTCTAGAAAGTAAGAATAAGAAGATACAAATACAAATATAAAGTGTCTTAAGTAAGTAACAAGTGAAGGAGTGCACGGGATGGTCCCTTCCCTGGTCACCTGTGACTGGTGTTTCAGTACAGATGTCTCAATAGAATGCATTAAGACAACAATAGTAATGTTACATGTCACTGTGATTATTAACAGCAGTTTTTGCTTCCTGGTGGGGCTGTAATTTATATACCAGAGCTTTTGCTTTGAAAAAATATTAATATCAAAATGCTTGCAAATTAATTTTCGTAGATGATTTCAAATGGACAAAATAATTACTAATTAATCATAAAATTGTTTTTACTTATTCACTGTCAATCTTCATATTATCTATAAAAGTTGTGGTAATATTTTTATGACAATGATTGCCCCTAAAATTCATACTGTTGTTGTGCATTTATTTTTATCAATGTTGGCTTACTCAACCCTGTCAATCACTTGATGCACACAGAAAGAAGAAGAAATAACAGGAAATAATCTATTAAAAAGATAAAAATACATTGCCTTGCAGACTTTATTGTTATATCTGTGTTTTCTGATCTAGGCTGTGTTTATTCCAGCAGCTGATTCTGAACTAGGACTAACACTTTAAAAGTATATATGTAATACAATTTAAATAAAATCTTAATTCAAAGTAGACATACACACACACAAGCAAATGGATTGTATCTCTGCAGAGGTTGTGTCTGTTTCTAGTGTAAGTGAGTGGGTACAAACAGAGACATCAGCTCCGGTTTGACTGCTTTTACTTAGACATCTGTCTGAGATGCAGCACGACAAAGGATGACACCACACATCACCATCACTTATGCTCAGTGACTTGTCCTCAGCTCTATTCTGTCTAGTCTTGTGTCTCACAAAAAGCCTTTGTGCCTTTCACTGTAGCTGTTTGAAAAGTCAAACTTTTCACTGAAAAACTAAAGAAAAACTATGAGAAAAAAATTCATGTGAAAATTGATATTTGGTGCCACTGTTGAATATTAAAAGAGGTACATGTGGTACTATGGCAAAACATATGAGTGGGACAGTCAAGAGTGTAGTTATGAAGGCTCGCTCTTCAAAACACAGGCCTTTTTTCTGTCTCTGAAAAATAAATTGGGTCTAACTGCAAAGAGAATGGGGAATAAAGCATTCACTATTTTTCTTCTTTTTGTCTATAAAAGGTCGTCATTTACAGTACATCAGTAATGACAAATGAAAGTAATCATCTATGCAGATGACACCTGCTTTATTTAAATTGTACTGTTGATTGATTATTGCTATGATTAATACTGTTACTACCACTGCGAAAGACAAAGAATGGTTAGGATTCAGGCCAACATATTTTATTATTGCACATCAGATGCTTGGGTGCTGATCACAGCAGTAAATGTTATTCCCAAGAGAGGACACACACACTAACGACAGTGTGTATGTTTGTTGGAGATAAGTGCATCAGTGCACCACAGCATAACATTCATGCTGGAGGGTGAGATGTCAGATAGTTGTGTGCTATATGCTTGTGTGTGTGTTTGTGTGTACGGTGTGAATAGGATCATCTTTCACACGCCTGTTGACAGTTCCTCCCGGACTCTCACTCTCTATCAAGGTCATCCAATGACATCAATGGATCTCTCTCATTTCAGACCTTGTGTGTTTTTTCCCTAGCATGGAAACACATTGTTAATTGAGTTTGTATTACATTCTACTTTAGTTCTACTCAAAGACACAGATATGGATAGATTTGTGGCCACTAGAAGGGATAAGAACTTCTGTAAATGGTCCACTATTTACATAAACAGCAGAAATAAGAGCAATGGTATCATCCCACTGGATGAGTGTTTTTGTTATTGCCATTACAGCACATGTTAGAAAGTGTCATTCCTGCATTCATTTATTGGTTCTCTCTTAAATACTTTTACAACCCATCAATCTATCACAATGATGTAATCATTTTGTTTGTCTAGAACTCTGATTCTGATTCTTCTCTAGTTCTCAGTTCTCATTTCTATTTACAATGATAGAACGCATTCTTCTTTTTTCACATTTAAAGCAGGAGTGAGGTACTTTTGTTCCCCCCTCTGGCAGTGGAAGTAATTACACAAATACTGCCAAGATGTTCTTGACATTAGGGAGTAGAGTTCATTTTAGGGCTCCACCACACTCCTGTTGCTATAGCCTACTCCATTGCTACAGTTGCTCCGCCCCTCAACCACTGATCTGCAGAGCTGGAGAGCTCCTGCTCCCTCCAAGTTAGACCTGTACATGTGTGAACCAGATCCAGCTTAGATTATTTTCTGTCGATTGACAGGTGTCCGGATAACAGTATGTTTAAGACACAAACCACATAACTGCACCGACTATAACTCCAGTCTCATTTCCTGCCTGCCTGTAAGCCTTCTGCTATTAAATAAAAAATCTATTTAAAAATATATTTAAAAAATATAGTTAAAAAGAATATACTGAGAATAATTTTTTTGAATATCTTATTTGACTGACTATGAATCAATCAATTCACTTAATGATTAGCTCTGTGAAAAATAATACTTATTTATGTTGAAAATTTGGGCTTTTGCCATTTTTTCAGTGAGGCAGTGATTCTTTGAAGCCATCTAGAGGACATTAGTGAGACTGCTGTTGTATTGCATCTGTTTCAACTAAGAAGGATGGCACTTGCTAGAAACACTATATATATATATATATATATATATATATATATATATATATATATATAAAAATGGTCTAAAAATAAAGCTTTTGTTCAAGCAAAACACTAAAGGAACTCTTCTCTTCAAAACTATTTTTATAAATTCACCTTTTGTTATTTATTGTTTTGAGTAGGTGTCACCTTTTCAAATTGCTGTTTCTCATGTTGAGAACTTGTCTCACTAACTGGAGCAAAGTGGAGAGCAGCATCCCCGATCACAACCCACACACCTTACACAAAGCATCAGCATCTCCATCATCTGAGTCATCAAAAATAGCAATTATATGGTGTATCTTTCTCAATCACATGCCATTGTTTGGCACAATACTCCTCAAACTGCACATAGTGTGGAACCATTGTTCTCTGGCTCCCTCCCACTCATACCCCTCTGTGTCATCTCCTCTTGCCTCTGTTCTTTCCTGATTTCACCCATCCAATTGCACTCGTCATGGTCCTTTCAGTCATTTTGCATCTCTGTCTGTGTCCCCTTCCATCATCCTCCTCCACCTCCATCACCATTGGTGCTGATTCCTTCTCTTCCCCTCCGCTCCTGTCTTCCTTCAGGTGCTGCAGCTTTGACCTTGATGGAAATCAGTAGTCATCAGAGGGAGATCCCAATCAAAATGTAAATGACGACAGGTGGAGGCAGGAAAGTGGGAGTGGGCACATCGTGCACCCAATGAGCCATGCCACCCGGGGCCAACCAAACTGATCTGGTGAGGAGACTGCAGGGGCTTCCCAGAAGGCAAATGGTTGGCACGGCTAATGATGTCATGCTATCTCCTCTCCTGGCAGTGGCTGGCTGGCTTACTCACACTGGGAGAATTTAATGGAGATAATACCTGGTTTTGTAGCAGTTATACTGTCATCAATGCTGTTTTTCTTTTTTTTTTTCATTTCGCCCCTCCACACTGAAGTAGCCATCTTTGTGTAGCTCCAAATACCTCTGTGACCTTTTCCACTAGCTTATTTCAGCCATCTGTGTCTTAGAGGTGTGGTCTTTATTTTTTGCCTGAACTGACTGGATTCTGTTATAAACCCACCAAAAGCTGCTACAGCATTTATAGCATTTAAAGACACATTATTGTCTGGATTACTCATTTAAAGTGCTTTTAGTCCCTGTGGGCACATGTGCAAATGTCTCAGCCAAATTGCATTTTGTTGTAACATACAAGTGCCACAGCATGGCAGGAGCTGCATTTGAGGCACTGTATGGGGAACAGTGCACATTACATGAGTCCTTCACATGGTCCTGCAAATGTTTCACAATAAAAAGGAAAGGAAATGAAGGGATTCTGTCCACTGAAACTCTCAAGTGCTTTTAATTTTAAACAAATACAGGAAGTGTTGTGTTTATCTTGACAATATAATGCGATAACAAATTTAACAGGGCACATGGGAACAGTTCAGATAAGAAGGGGAAATTTTAAACCGGATTCGAACATACTGAAGTTACGCAGCAGAGGACTGTCTGTAAGCAGAACTTTTCACAGAGCTGTCAAATGCACTGATGTATGGGGAGATTCTCTGAGTTATTAGCATTTCTCTGTCATTATGTTGCTTTTGAAAGTAAGACGCATGGTCTCAAGTCTCAAGTGTATTTTTCACAATCCACCTGATGTAAATGAACATAATTTGCACTCTGTTAGTTGTGACATTTGTAACATTGGCTTACATTTCCCATGATTGTGGAATCTACTTGTTGTGGAAAATGATCGTGGTCAGCTCGTATACTCATGATCAGACAATCATGTGATTATTACGACAGTCCTAGTCATGTCCTGTCAGGCCGGGACTGAGACATTCCCTTTCCATAACTGTAGAAGAGGACCGAGGGGCAGAGGCTTTTTGTTTGGAGCTCCCATCCTCCAGAATGACCCACCTGCCCTTGTCAGAACAGCAGATACTTTCTCAGGATTCAAATTCAGAATCGTGACATATTTATTCCACGGCCATCGTATCTGCCCGACCTCTGTTGACCTCTATCAGCGACCAGCGGCATCAGATAGAATCACAGGGCTTGCTCGTGACTGAGTGGAGTGGAGCAATAATCATATGAGAGATCTCCCAGTCGCAGAAATGGAAGAAGGCTCACTGTGCTTTGCTTTCAGACTCACTCACTTTTTGTGTGTTTGACATCTACAATATAATATCTCGGCGGTTTTCCTGTTAACACTGGAAAACTACAGCCAGGCAAATAACTAAGCAATTTCACTTTTTACTTTTCACCAAATTATCCCATAACAATAATTTGACAGATGTTGTAATAACATCACATTTTTGTCCTTGTTGATATTACCAGTGGAGCCACTAAAACATCTGACCCAAATATTCCTCTGAGTCTTGCTGAGTGCAGCCAAGCTCTGTTAGCCATGATTTCGTAACAATGCATTAGACATTAGCATTAAATTGTAATTCATTGCCAAGAATCAACCAGTTTATTCTGGACATGTTTTTCTGTGTAGCTGTTAACAGAGACAGAAAAACATAATATTGCACTTTAGATTACTGAAGTATTCATACTCAGATTACAGATAGACACTGATTCAGGCCTTAATTCTGGACCAGGGTCATGGTTGGAACTGATTTGGTATTTGGGAATGTGACCACACAGTTTTAAAGCTGTTTGATAATGAAATGACTTTTAAAATAGCAAAACATGGTGTTATTTCATTGGGATGCTTAAATGTTGTTAGGAAGGAGAGAGCTCATTATAATTTGTGTCATCTCCAGAAGGAAAGAGGTCAAGGAGAGCCATCTGTGTGTGTTAAAGAGAACGTTATATGTGCTATATAGCTTCATTCGTTATCATGCTATTATTTAATCTTGTAGTGTGACTTTATTAGAGAGCAAAGAAAGTGTATTTGTGTGTGTAATATAACCTGATTTCCATCCATCCTGGTTCTGACTGCACTCTGATGCTATTTCTGACACTTGTCCAGTTCTCTTTAGCTACAGTGACCTGTAACTGCCAGTTTCCTAGAAATCTGAGAACTTGAGGAACATATTCACAATTTTTCTGACCAATATTGTGATTTGAACTAATTTAGAATATTTTTGTATAAATTGTATAAATAAAGGTTAGTATTTGTTTGTACCAAGCATAAAATTAGATTAGATAATGGCATTGATACTATATCCTTACATTGGTATACTTAATATTACTGTTACATGTGTGTTGCAGCTAAATTTAACAGTGTCACAGTGCTCTAACGTACACACACATCCATGGACCCTGTTTGTCTTTGTAGTCCCCTTCCCCCTTTTTTAAATGGTATTCATGATTATTGTTATCACCATTGCTTTACTTTATTGCCTGTGTATGCGCACACACGCAGTAAAAGACACCTGTAGTTCCCTGCACAGGGTTAAAGACATTCTTAACCTCCCTCGTAATGGCGCTGTTGATACTGTACTGTTGTGGCTTCAGTGTGGTAGCTGCGATTACTCTGAATAACAATCAGCAAGCAGGCACACATAAACATAAATTCTCACACACACACACAAAGCAAATGCCACCATTTCCCCCTGCGCACGCCTTTGTTTTATTATTCAATCTAGCTCCATTACTGCATGTCTCCTGCTGTGGAAGTCATCTGAAGGTCTTCTTTAAATCTCTCTACTTCATTACCTGGAGCTTCCGTGTGACCACAGAGCCCAGTGGATCATTATTATCCATAACAGTTCGCTTCACAACATTTAGCAGCCGCTCCGTTCCAGTGGCTGCCTCTCCCATTACTCTGCTCGCTGCTCTCACATTACAGCTGGAGCGTGGTGACGTAGGCCGAGGCCAACCATTGTGTTTAGAGGAGCAGCAGGACGTCCACAGGGTTCATGTTAACATGCAGACTGTTGTTAATCATTCCTTACACAATGAAGCTACACATCTGGTATAAATCTGATATATAATCTGATACATTTTATTTTTCCTTTCCGTGTTCTGCTTGTATTGAAGATGAAGGACCTCTTTTGCAAGTGAACCCTGATGAAGACAAAATTTAATATTGTTGAACAGGAGAGTATGGAGAACAGCATCCTTATCTGAGACTCTATCCAGAGTCTTTGTAGATATACAGATTATTGCATAAGGCTGAAAATGAATAATGGTTTTAATAAAGGTTTATTTTAAGAAAAACACAAGACACAATAAAGGAGACACAGAATTAAGAAAGAAAAGACAGCTTACTGTGACTGTATAGTGTGACATCACTATGAGACTATTTTCTCTTAACTCATCTCAACAATAGAGCTACAGTGATTAAGTTGATTGACAGAAAATTCATCTGCAACTATTCTGATAATTAACGAATTAAGACAAAATTATTTAAAAATCCTATTAACTATTAAAAGTCATCTGAGGGCACACTCCAGTAATTTTACACATTAATTTTAAAGTAATTTACTCCTCATGAAGGGTACATAATACATACATATAATAGTGATTATTTAATAGTGATGTCATAGATGATCTCATCTTAGGCTTTGGGATGACAAATGTTTTTCAGAAAGCCTGCTCTACAAACTGAAGGTGTGGAGTTTGAAAGATGTGGGCATTTACCAGGCAGGGAGAGTATGAGGAACGGCACTGTTGACTTGCATTGTAGGAAATGTAGGATCTGGATCTGTTTTTGGGGCGTGACTCGTACCAGCTGGGACATCTCTGACTTTGCTGCTTTACTTTTGGCCATTTCTTTCATCCCCTCACATCTTTGTGGAAATACAATACCACAGTACGGGTTGTATTCTTTCTCCTTTGAGTGGTGACTCTATTTTCCATCTGCACCACCTCACTATAATTCACTGGTTGGTCCACATCAGTTGATCCTTAGTGGAATTCAGTCCAGACCTAAATCTCACTGCAGAAACAGAACTTCTGAGTTGTAGTCTTGTTCAGAAGATGAACATTAAGAGAAGAAAGAGTAACATCAACAAATTTAAAATTCACAAAGAGCTCCGACTGTAGTTCCTGAAGCTTTGAGTCTCCCTGCAGGCTGCCACAACCAAATGAAAAAGGTTAGAATGAAGTACTGGTATTAATTCAAATGAAAACTACATACTGTAAGTTCATACAGCTTCCTCAAGTCCACAAGTACATGTTTCAATTTTCTTAAAGCAATTTCTTTATTGATTTAACTGCTGAAAAAAATATTTTTGTAAATAGTTTCTTCATTTAAAGGTAGTGATCTATCTGGTTTGCTTGAAATGAAAGAACTGTATCAGTCTGTCTTTTACACAGATGAAATGATGGTGGTTTCTTAATGAAACTCAAAGCTACTAAATCTTAAACAGGGTTAAATTAAACGTTAGGGTAAAACAGTTTGTCAGTATTATATGTTCATTATAGATTATTTCATTTGATCCATTAGACACTGTATGCAGTAACTTGGATGAGAAGTCAAAGTGGATGAGAAGTGGAGCAAGGATGCAATGGGCAAAATAAAAAATGTAAATTAAAGTTAAAACATACCTCCTTTGGGTTTCAGTGTATAGATTTACACATGCCTTAAAATAAAATTATTTTAGAAACCAGATGCTCGCCATATTTAGAATTCAATTCAGCTTTAAAAAGTACATTTAATTTTCAGACTATAAAACATACATGTCAAGTATCAGCCCGCTGATACAGGGGGCGTTGGTAGCTCCAGAGGTGCATTCATCAGTGAAAGCATTAAGAGGGTCTGTATGTGGTCTAACTGGAGCTGCTGGCTGAGAAGTCATGCATCACGCAAAGATAATAGATCTGCCACTTATGTGACTCGGTGTCATGTGGTGATATTACACTACAGAGTGATGGTTACCATAATTATGGACATGTGACTGCGATGCAGCACCATGCAAAGCCCTGAGGGGGATCTACTGTACGCCTCACGCCTACTTCACAAGGTCATCATACAAATGATCCAAACCAGGGATTGGTCGCAGAGAAAAACTGTTTTCCTGAATTCAATTTCCAATCTTTAAAAACACATTACCATATCCCTCCAAACAAATACAATGCAGTATTACAAAAGCAGGTTAGAACGGAGAGCGCCACGAGGTAAAGACATTAAGCCACCGCAGCATTACGGAGGAGCTGTGTCATTTGCATCACGCGTCTTTACTGCTCCAGTCGGCGTTCATCAGTCATGCAACAGCAGCCTTCAAGCAAAATAGGAAATGAAAAAAAAGAACAAACAAAAAAAAAAACAAAGATTACAACAGAGTTTGCAAGGCACCGGGAGGTAAACAATCTGGAGAGGAGAGAGGAGAGGACTGAGGAGGAGGGAAGGGGAAGCGAGGTCACCGTCCTAACGTGTTCTGATGTTTGTAGGTGGAAGTGTTGGTTTATTGTTGCTGTGGTGGATTTTTGTTAAGAAGCACAGGAAATGAGATATCAGAAAGTCAGACTCGTTATTTTCCTCTATGATTTATTTTCTGGGTGCAGGGACATCAAACTCATAACTAAAACAGCATGTATGCACAAAGACAATATAAATATGTGTACATTACATTTATATAACATTACATTCATTTAACTCAGCATACACATTGTTCTGTTTTACATGCTTTGTGAAATTGTTCCCTTTTGAACAGGCCTGATTTCCTCTCCCACAGCTGTGAATGGAAACATGCACTTAGCATACAAATGTCTCTGTTTGCCTCAGTAACAGAGCCATCCTTCTTCCTTATGTATCTATAAACAGATTTATAGTATGCATACTGTCAGTCATTTATTAATCACATGATTAAAACTCATTTGTGAAGTGAACCTAGGACAAATGTTTGTTGTAGCTTTGTTATTTCTCTGGACACCCAGAAAAGATTAATTAAATTATTGATTAGTTTATCAACAGAAAAAGTAATCTGGATCAATTCTGATAACTGGCAACCATTTTTGGAAAAGAGAGATTTTCCACCTCCTGTTTCCCAAGTGTGAGTATTCGCTGGTTTTCTTAGGTGTCTGTGAAAGTAAAGATAACATCTCTTTGGACTCTTTGGACAAAACAAGACAACTGAAGTTTATTAAGGCATCAAAACTAGACCTTTACACCGGGCTCCTCAACAAGAAAATATAAGGTAGTGAAAGACTCATCAAATCAAATGAAATACAACCAATTAATATGGAGTGAAACTGGGGCTCTCAGGGCCCCTGGGGTGCTGGTGCCTCCGGGCAGTTAACTGCTTTGCCCGGTTGCTTATCCAGCCTTGCCTGTAAACTGTCACTGTGGTGCTGTATCTTAATTATGCTCATCAAGTGCCAGGAAGGTACTCTATTGTGATTTCAATTATAGCTCGCACAAATTACTTGCTTCACAATAAACGATAATAAATAATAACACTGATCCTACAACAGTCATTAAAGCAGCATTCTGACCGTATGTCCTTCTTTTATAAATACTAGTTCATTTGAGGGAAATGGAAAAACATATTCAGCTTTTATAGTTGCTGTTTAAAATGCAGATATTCGTTATTGCGCAACATCTGCACAAGTAGCTATCAAGTGCAGTATACAATATACATGGTAGCTTTTTGTGTTAGATTATATTACATATATTTTACCAGGAGTGTTGTCGATAAATTTTATGCTTTTATGATACGTATTTTGCATGTGATGAAATGATCAGAAATCAGCCAACACAGTGGATCTGCAGCGGTTGGTAACCAGCCGTGATCGGAGCACATCACCTGTTGCCAATGCAGGAAGTCTTTGAGGCAGACCTAACAAAAACAGACAGATACATTTTGGACAATACAGAACAGAAACGCTCATGGCAACAAAGTGATGAACGGGGTCAAAAATCTATTTGGATGTTTCCTAGCAACAAGGCAGTCCTGTACGACAAAGAAAACCCTGCAGCACTGTTACCTGGAAGAGCTGCTTATAAGCTATGTAATGATATTTGTAGGAGGTTACATGTTGTCTGATTACTGACCTCTGCACCTCCCCTCCGACCCTGACCTACCCTGACCCTGCCCGATAGGAGTGGGAGTGAAAATGTTTTTTTCTATCAATAAAGTCTCCTGATTGTCAGCGGTGCCGATAAAAATCAAAGCTGTTCAAAGTTCTTCACTCTCCAAATCAGCAGAGTCTGAAAGAGAGCGAGCAGCTTGTCAGCACAGTTCATTTCTGCCTTTGATGTCTCCCAGATGATCGGGGGCGAGCTTGTCGACTGCGACGACGCTGTCTCTGCTAACCTCCAAATGACTCCAGCTATTACAGAGCCTATTCAACAAGCGTCAGCTGCTGCTGCTGCTGCTGTACCCCATCAGCTGCAGCTCCACTCATTCAGACCGATGCTGTCTGCAAAGGTAACGATGAAAAGGCAAGAAGAACATGTCCCCAGAAAGACATGTCTGTTATTTGACACCACCAAGAAAGGACATTTTCTTTGACAGATGCAAAATTCTTTTAAATAGATTATCTGAATCACACTCTGGCAGTCTGGTGTGTAATGTAAAGTCATGTAAACAAATAGCACCAATTCAATTTCCCTAGATAAGAAGGATACTATAGACTGAAGTCTTTATATTTCCATTTTCTTTTTAATGGAACGAACCTCCCAAACACTCCCTTCATGGGCAGAGTGGGACTTTAACCACGGGGCTTGATGGCATATATGGTGATATCAGGATTTCTGTGAAAGTGGAGAAATAATTGTGGTTCAAACATTTAAACAACAAACCTCTGTATCTGACTCACCTTCAAACAGAAATACATTCAACTGGCATTTGAAACTGAGCTACAAAGAACACTGCACAGAAACTCTGCCACCTTAAACATGAGTTGTTGCAGTAAGTCACATGGTCTCCTATCTCTTTTCGAGTCTGTCGTCCTGCTTTCACATTTTTGATAGAGTGTGATGGCTTAACTACCAGCCAGTGATATAATGAATGAAGACAACCTTCAGCTGAAGTGTGAAATGATCTTACCAGTTAAGTTATAGAGGTATTTTAGCAAGGTGCTCATCTCTACTGTATTTTCTTTAACATTGTTTTGATACTTTCTTTCACCATACAAGTGTGAAATTTATGCACAAATTGCCTAAATGTCATAGACAGCACTGTCCTTAGCATGTCTTCTATACAACAACACAAAGATTCACCTTTTGCACTTATGAGCATCACTGTGGAGAAACACTGTCAGTGATGGAACACAATGACACATAAGTGCCTGAAATCTCAATTTACACACTGTTGTTTTTAAATCTTAAATGTGCCACTCTGGAGCGTCACAGCCTTGCACATCATCTTGTCAGTGCAAATAAATAGACGTGGTGTATCAGTGTTGAGTTATCAAATGCTCCGTGCAGCAGTAATGAACGTGTGCAGAGCTGCTGGCAGATGGGATTAAAGAGATGGTGGGGGTTTTGACAACATCTTTTGAGTGAGATTTTCAGGTACGTGAAGCAAGATCCTTGTCCCCTGCTCAAGTGTGTGTATAAATGTGTATGTGTGAAGAGGTTCTTTGACCCCACTGTTTACATTGAAGGTAAACTCAGACACATGCGATGTTAAGGAGGCTATGAATCAGGGTGCTTTCACAATTTATTTGCAACTACGCCCTGTTGTAATCTGGTAATCTGACAGGAGTGTTCTAAAGGTAAGTGACAATAACAGAAGACATCACATCTGTTTCTGGAGCTCACTTTCTCCAGTTTGTGTTTAACTGAGCTCATGCATCTCCCCAATTACCAATCAAATCACTGTTTGTCTTTCTTCCTGTTGATGCATGTTATCATCTTCCACGGAGCCAAAAGTATGAAAGCTGTCTCAGGTGAATAAAGATTTATTTATTGTCATGGCAACGCCAACACATTGCACTCCTGGTGTTAAAAACATAAGCGGCATATGGGTCACATGCTTTCAGCATGAGGATTTCCCAGATGTGGCCCAGATCAGCCCACAGCATTTTGCTCATGCTGGTTAGGAAATATTAGATCTGTGAGGGTGAACAAAGGAATTTGGGACACTTCGAGGTTGTGTGTTGTTCCAATGAGAAATAAAAACGTGTCACAGGTGGATAGGAAAGTGACTGTACAGGAACTTTACAGCTGATGCCATCAGATAAGCTAAAGCCACATGAAAACAGGAGAGTGATCAAGAGGATAAAGAAGAGGCAGCTATTAACAGTGGATAAGTGAAAGCCAAGTGTGTGTGTGTGTGTGTGTGTGACTCTGTGTGTGTGTGTGTGTGTGTGTGTGTGTGTGTGTGTTGACTGGCCTTTTGTGGAGCCTAAGACGAATTCCTTCACTTCTCTGTCACCACCTCGATTATCCAGAACCGCACATGCAAGACAGTGAGGGGAGGAATGCCTCAGTTCTCACCACCAGAAATGGGGGGCCAATTACGGCGGCCAGTTACCATGCCGACGGGAGGCGGTCCCTTTCTATAAAAAGCCAGTAGTGTGTTACTTTACATAATTCCAGTCACTTTGGATTTTCCACTCTGCTCCTGGAGACTAAGGGAGCTACATTACTGAAGCAGGTTTAAGGAGGCACGTCCAATTGCAGTGCCGCAGTGCCAGCAGCTCCAGACCAGCGGTTTAGACCCACAGCTCGACACAGCGCAGGCATGTCATCTGCAGATGGGTCTTTTGTCTTGATGTCATTGATGATGACAGTAGACACAAGCCTCGCCACGTCTGAATCGCAGCTTTGGATCTACAGATGATAAAAGTGTTGTGTGGCGACTCTTGTCTTGACTCGTGCTCTTTGAAATCACTTGCCAACTGAGGTAACACTTGCCGAAAAAACAGTTTGGACCCTTGCAAATGTAAATGTCATGTTTCCATCATGTTTTCAACATCACTACTCCATTTTATTCTGCACTTAACATGTGCATTGGAAACGTGGTTCTTGGTTACCAAATATCCTTTAAGAAAAAAGAAAGACAATAAGAATCTACAGTCATGCTAGCAGCTCTATGAGGCTGTAACGTGCCGTGCAAAGACAGCCACACTGTCAGACAGATAAAGGTTGAGATCCAAAGTTTGCTTAATCCACATCTGCTGTCACAGCAACATAAACTGGTGGATGTAAAGTGGTAATATTTGGTATGGCAGTTATGGTCATGCTAACATGCTGATGTTTGGGAAGTATAATGCTCACTATGTTCAAAGTCTTAATTTAGTAGGTTATTCCCAAAATTATATGAAATTCTAATTTAAGCACAATTAAAATGCAAAGTACTGTAAATGAATTAAAAGTGTTTGTAATTAAAAATTCAAATGAATATATATTTACAATGAAAATGTTTTATGTCTAAAAGCATTCACATTATTCACAGTTTAACAGTCCTCCTAGTGATCACTTTGTCATGAATGTTTCTTCGGTGGAAAAAATCTCCACATTTATTTCTTTTTAATGGAAATGGTAAATGTTACGCTTGTTTGATGTACAGAGCAGGCAGTCACACTTCCCCACTTCCTAAGTTTGCCTTCTTGCCTCAGGATGTGTGTTTTGATGGTAATTTATGCATTATGAATATGTTGATAAAACACACTCTGTTATGTACGTGGAATTCTGGAAATATGTGAAGCGTGCAGTACAAACTACTGAACCACAAGAACAGGAACAAGATTTTAAAAGCATCCACGTGACACTAAAGAGGGACGTTTATACTGATTTGGGTTAGAGATTATTTGCACACGAGCCAAAAACAGGATTCTGCTTCATGCTAAACTAGAAATGCAGATGAATTTTGTTCAGTATTTTGCAGGCCAGTGGATGGTCTATGGTCGTGTTGGAAAGCAGCGTCCATTATGAAAATATGCAAATGTAATTACAGTTAATGTATTGGATATGAGCACATTGGTAATTCCAGTGATACCTTGATTAGAGGCCATCCTGATGACATGTCAGGGTTATTTTCTCATTGACAGGCTCCTTCACAGCCACAGAAAATACAGAACAGTTTTCACACACTGAACAGTACTCCTATGGACAAGTAACTTGGACAAGTAACAGTGGAGTACCCCGTTAAAGCAGTAATGTGGCAATTTTTGTGAGAAGTGTAACTACAATTTCAATTGTCAAAATGAAAATGATAGAATAAAACCAATTCTTCTAATATAATTTCAAAATGTACTCCCTATCTTGACAGATTTATGGAAATGAGGATCATAATATTAATATTTTATCTTCTGTTCAGAGAGAGTGACAGTTTAACTGGGATAGTCAAGCAGTGCTCTCTCTCTCAACCTCCAGCTTGTGTTGTGCAGCCCTGTAGAGTAATACAGTGTTCCTACTCACTGTTATGGGCTTTTAGTAATTTTCCGGGGGAGGAAACAAAAGCAATCAGCAGTACTTGTGTGACTGTAGTGGAGACCCAGTGACTAATATAGCAGCTAATCTGGCTTCCTTGTAGACTGATGTGCTTGCTCTGGTGGCTATTTTTAGAACAGACCGGTGATTCATTTGTTGAAAAGAATAATATTTCTCTGACCTCGCACTTTCAGCGCGCTACTTCAGATTAATTGAAGAAGGGGGTGCTTAAAAGTTTGTTTAATTTAGAGATGTTCTTACCTGCGTCTCTCATCTGTCTCCCGACCCTTTGCAACAACCAAACTGTAGCTCCACTGAAGCTCTGAGGATTTCTCCACACCACAGACATGGAGCTTATAAATCTCACACTGGTGTCAGCCTGCTGGCAGTGATTTAATGAGCCAATTAATGTTAAACAGCAGAGTCGCACAGATTAGGAGCAATTCATATGAAAAATTATTCTTTAATCATGTTGAACATGTAGATGTACTGTGCACACTCCTCTCCCTCACTGGAATTAATAAGGAGCGGTTACTTTGGATGAGGACCACCAGACTGCCTCTAAAATGCGAAACCTGCAGAGATGATGCAATATTGGCACTGTTTCTGAGCATGCTGATTGGCCTTATAGGGGTGCTACAATTAATGGTCAAATTTGGAACTCAGACTTACATCAACATCATAAAAGTGACTATTTTGACTCGGAATATTGAACAGTATCTCAGTGTTAAAGAACATTCACTGACCTCATGTAGCCACTAAGTTCAAGGTCAAGATTCAGCTTGTCATTTAACAATGCAGGATTGGAAACTGAAATACAGTTGTACCCCTTGATTATATACCTTTGGGTGGAGGTTATTTTGTCACTTCTGGCGGCATCACAGTAATCTTCCCAGTGGAGGTACTATAGTCCATAGTGTCTTGACCACTAATCCTTACATGGAGGGATGACTCATTTTATAGCTGATTGGCCTAAGGGTCACATGCATCTCGGTGACAGAAAACCAGCCTACATGGAAATAATGTGTATTTGGACAGTCCTGCTCCCCACAATTTATATCCAGTGCCAAACTAATGTAGAAAGATGTGAGATGGAGAGCTGGATAGTTGTGTCATGCATCATGTAGGAAAACTGAAGTTTGTGTCCCCTTGGGAACTTGAAATTAACATTTATGTTTTTATCAATTGTATGCAAATTCTTCCATAGCTCTAGCCTTGAACATAAGAGGTGTTTTGGTGTAGATGGAGGGCATACAGGACTGTGAAAAAGGTTAAGGTGAGCAATACATAGTAGTTTTAGTTAAAAAACATGTTGTGTCTGACCTTTTTCTATATTAAACCAGAACATGATCTAACCTTAACCACACGTTGCCAGTGCCTACACATGAACATAAAAACCTTTAAGTATTATAGTAAAAAGGACAGTTAAAAAAATTAGCTCACAGACAAGAACCAACCAGGTTTATTGGTGAATCCAACCTTAATTGGCTGATGAAGGACACTGAACTCCATTCAAGGTCAATAATGACTTTTCAAACTCTAAGTGAAATAATAATAGCCATAGCCTAATTTAAAATATTGTTACTGATTGCAAAAGTTAGAAGTCCAGCTAATTTGCGTGCCATAAAACCAACCAGAAACCCAAGGGCTCATGGGAGAATCCTATTTCAAACTCACCAATCAATATGCTGCCATAAGCTTGATGAGGTCTTATTATCATCCGCTCTTTGAGATGAAGATGTGGCTAAGAACCCATCTCCTAATTCTATCTATAATAAAGATTCATATTTGCACTGTCCTACAATATACTGTAGGTCAGAGTTCAGCCACTGGCTAGTTGTTGGCACTGTTTGGTAACCATTTGAAATATGAAGGAAGACCTCTAATGCCTTTGTGATGCCTTACATCACTGTCATTGCATCATGACACAGACACTCAAACTGTACACTCAATTAGTGCGATGGAATCTATATGTTCGATCTGAAATTAAGTCAACATGTGTCTCCGATATCCCTGCGTGTCCCAGCAAACTACCGACCAATCACAGCCTTCGGACATGCTCGGCAAGGCCTCCCTTTCATTATCTTTTCCCCACTCTCCTCCTCCGTTCTCTTAATCTGTCTTGAAAAAGTGAGGACAAAGCACACTTCTCTTGGCCTGATGCTTGAAAGACAAACGTAATTTAATGATACTTTTCATTATTCCTTTCTTTTCAAGATGTCTGCTGTAATGTGTCTATCAGACCATCTCAGCCAGCAGAGCAACCAGACTGAGTCGGATTTTTACAGCAATGATCAAAACATAATTTTTTTCTGTGATGACTCATAAACTTATCTCTGTTCATCTCAGCCAAATAAATGATATTGGACCCAGCTAGAGGGACGAAATGAGTGTGAGGTTCAGAGTTAGGTAGAGTTATGGATCTCAGTTTTGCCATATCGCTGTGAAAACTTAAAGCTGCACTAATCAATATTTTCATGTAAACAACTAATCATACAGCCCATGTCCATCCCACCAACACCATTTTCTTTTGTTAGGAGTTACTAACTTTGTCATGTCGATGGAACAAAGCTTTGACTGGTTCATCGCTTATTCCAACAAAGGAAACAGCAATCAATGAGTCCAACACCATACCCCCTATGAATGACTGAAAAAAAAAAAAAATTAATTCAGATGTATGGAACCAGGATAGGCTACATATGCACAGAAGGAAAATGAAAATCAATCATCTCACTTGCTGTGGGATTAAAAGCAGATGCTTTATTTTTGGCACATTACAAACAACAAAAAAGGCTGAAAAGAGAGAGGTAACATTTTACAAGTCAGAGTCATCTCCAGACACACTGAAAACCCAGACTCTTTCTTTTCTGTGTCATCTCACAGTATGCATTATTGGTGACCTATATTCTCACTGATATGGCAGACAAACCTGAGACATGTGTAGTGTGCAGAGCGTTACAGGGCCACAGTGGGACCAAAGCAACCCTACTGTCTGTGAGTCTGGGCGATTACACACTGGTCGACATAATAGAAGCCCATTATCTGAGGGCCAGAGAGGAATGACAGGGGTGGCAAAGTCACCCGGCAGATTAATGAGATCGCCATCCAGCTTGAGGACACCGCCACTCAGTCCAAGTCAAAACATTTAGCACAGAGTGACCTGTAAAGAGAGATGTCAGTAGACTGATGGGGGGAGGCCTCAGAACAATATGTTGATATGATTTCAACACACTTAAAAACAGCAACTGGATACTATGAGAACACAATGGTACTTTCATCACATATCAAATTAAAAAAACAGAAAAATTGGTAGCACATTTTCTAGATAAACTGTTTTTACATTGTAATGATGGTGCTTCTTATCCAATTTATTGAAAATCAGATGTACTTACTACAGGTGTTGTTTTAAAACATCCTAAGAGTTTTCAGATTGATTTCCTAGATTCCAGGAAGTAATTTTTTTCAATTGTGATGTGAGAATCAACCTGCCGAGACTTGAAACATGCTTCGGATGAGTAATCTATCACAGTGATCAGCTGTGGTGATGCGGTTTAGGAAGTTAATTGATCTGATTGACCCACTACCTCTCTGTGGGAGGCTCTGCTGTCTGAGATTTGGGAAATGGTTTCTAAAAGCACTGTAAAATCAAACAGTAGGCAAACATGGACAGCATGAAAAAGATGGGAAGTTTTTTTTTTTTGCTGTTCTGTTGTTAGCTCAGTAAAATACTGAACAGTCATGTAGTAAATGGGCAAGAAAGTGAAAAAAACATATGCTGCATTAAAGTAAAGGTAAATCCAACACAACAGTTCAACCATGAATTCTACTTTTACAAAGCTTTTACAAAGACTCCATTGTTCTACTGGGGGACCTCAATGCTCACATGGGCAGTGACAGTGACACCTGGAGGGGTGTGATTGGGAGGAAGTGGCCTCCCCAATCTGAACCCGAGTGGTGTTCTGTTATTGGACTTCTGTGCTAGTCACAGCTTGTCCATAAAGAACACCATTGGTGGTGGTGATTGTGGTGGACACCGGAAGTAAGGGATGAAGAAGCTTCTTCAAGCTGAAGAAGGAGTCCTATCGGACCATGTTGGCCTCTGGGACTTCCTGACACAGTTGACGGGTACCGGCAGGCCAAGCAAGCCACAGCCCTGGGCTGTCCTGGAGGCAAAAACTCAGGATCTGGGAGGAGTTCGGTGAGGCCATGGAGGAAGACTATTGGTCTGCCTCGAAGAAATTCTGGCAAACCGTCCGGCGCCTCAGAAGGGGGAAGCAGTTCTCTGCCAACACTGTTTACAGTGCAGGTGGGGAGCTGTTGACCTCAACTGGGGACATTATTGGACGGTGGAAGGAATACTTCGAGGGATCTCCTCAATCCCACCGACATGCCTTCCATTGAGGAAGCGGAGGCTGGGGACTCTGAGGTGGACTCGTCCATCACCCAAGCCTGAAGTCACTGAGGTAGTTTGCAAGCTCCTCAGTGGCAAGGTGCCAGGGGTGGGGTGGATGAGATCCGCCCTGAGTACCTCAAGTCTCTGGATGTTGTGGGGCTGTCTTGGCTGACTGCAGCATTGCATGGAGGTCGGGGACAGTACCTCTGGAGTGGCAAACCAGGGTGTTGGTCCCTCTTTTTAAAAAGGGGGACTGGAGAGTGTGTTCAAACTACAGGGGGATCAATAGTTCACAGGGAAGGTCTACACCAGGGTACTGGAGAGGAGAATTCGGCCGACAGATTCATAACTTTTTTGGACAGAATTTCTAGGCATAGCCAAGGGCTGGAGGGAGTCCAGTTTGGGAACCACAGGATTTCATCTCTGCTTTTTGCAGATGATGTTGTCCTGTTGGCTTCATCAAACCAGGACCTGAAGAGGCTGGGATGAGAATCAGCACCTCCAAATCTGAGGCCAGGGTTCTTGACCGGAAAAGGGTGGCGTGCCCTCTCCGGGTGGGTGGAGAGGTCCTGCCTCAAATGGAGGAGTTCAAGTATCTCGGGGTCTTGTTCACGAGTGAGGGAAAGATGGAGCGTGAGATTGACAGGCGGATTGGTGCAGCTTCCACAGTTATGCAGTCGGTGTACCGGACCGTCGTGGTGAAGAAGGAGCTAAGTCAAAAGGCGAATCTCTCGATTTACCGGTCAATCTACACTCCCACTCTCACCTATGGTCATGAACTTTGGGTAATGACCGAAAGGACAAGATCGCAGATACAAGCGGCCGAAATGAGTTTCCTCCGCAGGGTGGCTGGGTGCTCCCTTAGAGATATGGTGAGAAGCTCAGTCACTCAGGAGGAGCTCGGAGTAGAGCCGCTGCTCCTTCACATCGAGAGGAGTCAGCTGAGGTGGCTCCGGCATCTGTTTTGGATGCCTCCCTAGGGAGGTGTTCCAGGCATGTCCCACCGGAGAGGAGGCCCCAGGGAAGACCCAGGACACGCTGGAGAGACTATGTCTCTCGGCTGGCCTCTGAACGCCTCAGAATCCCCCCGGAAGAGCTCGAGGAAGTGTCTGGGGTGAGGGAAGTCTGGGCGACCCGGTCCCAGATAAGCGGAGGAAGATGGATGGATGGATAATAATTCTACTCTAATACTTCTATTATAATTACTACTATTATAATTATATACTATTATTTTGTTCACCCAGTTTACATTAATGAGAGGGCCAACCAGTGTATAATGGCACTAGATTGTTTGCAGCTGGCTAGCAGGCAGTAGCAGGATAATGTCATTGACTGAGCTAAAACTAGTTTGTTAAACCCCCCAAAATTGAACTATTCAGTTATAAAATTCAGGTTAATGTAGAAATGTTATTGCAGCTCGTTGACAATGGAAGAACAAAGTAAAAAATAATTAAATAAACTGAAAAAGCAGCATTGATTCATTTTTCTGGATTCAAAGTTCACCTGCTTATCCAGGAAATTAGTAGGCCTTTGGCTTCACTCACAGAACTGGTAGCCATTACAACAATTTCTTCACAAGAGAAACATTTGTATCAATCAGCCATGTCCTCTACACTTTTCTTTGATGTGACTCCCATGAGGCTGTGTCCTTCAAGCAGAAAAAAAACGTGGAAACAATGATAGAGTCTATATTGGTGTGCTCATCCATCATTGATTCATATAGGCACACTATTTGTATGCAAATGACCCCTCATTCAGCTCTGAATTGGCCAGGTAATGGTGTTCTAGGGGCAATCTGTCACTCTGTGTACTTGACAAGGCTTCTTCATTCGCTGACATGTTGGTCCTGCACTGTTGCATCCGCGTGACTCATCTTTCACAGAGAAGTGATCATATGTGGATCGTAGCGCAGATCACTTTGAGGGGTCTCAACACACACATTATATAAGCATAAAATACCTTTACCTGACTTTACCTGACTATATGAAAGTAATTGCTGGTGGACAAAATATTAGACGCATCTTTCTGTATAACCTATCCAACACCACCATAAGCCACTTCAGAAACGACTCTACCCATCTGAGACTGTGTTGATGTCAAATTCTTAAATTGTAAAATTAGCATAGTTTATGAGTCATGTAAAGATTATTTTTGTTACACCTCTGTATAGGATTTCCATTTTTCTGAGCTGCATGTCTTCCTTAAAGCCTACATCCAGTCTCAGGGCTTTCTAATCCATAAATAATTTGCTGATGTATGTAACAGCATGCCACAAATTTAATGCTTTCAAATGGGATGCCAAAAGACAGATAAGTTCCAGTCAGGAGGTGTTTTTTTCCTGCTTTCAGCACGGGAAGTCAACTATTTGATAGGCTTGGTGTTGGAGCACTATAAAGTCACAAGAATGTTGTTGCCCTGTAACTGACTATAAAACAGGATATTGCCTACTTGTGTTTTTTATAAACACAACCCCTCTTGAAAGGCTTGGCTCCTCACTGCCTCCCCAAACTCCTGAACAGAATGACCTGACTGCTCACCTGCTGCTGGGCAGACTGACGGCGATGATGGTGGCCATGTTTGGCTGGTCTACCCGCAAAAGATGCTGAACTCAGACAAGCTGTCAGCCTGCTGAGGAGGAGGCCGGGGCCGGCGATGAGCTGAGCGGCCTCATGAAACACAGAGAGACGTATGCTGAGGAGAAATTAAAGACAGTGGCTGCCAGACGGATGCTGAGTCATCTGAACGCTCCCATCAAATGTGAGCATCACCACACTCACCAGCAACCTCCGCCTCAAAATGAACAATCATAACCTAATGATTATGAATTAATTGTCTTTTTTTATCTAATCACATTACCAGTGGTTTGTTCTATAGTCCTTTGATTTTGTTTGTTTGTGCTGTTTTATGTATAAAGTTGTAGTCCTTAATTGATTTGGTTGATACACTTACCTCTTAGGAAATACAACATAAGAGTAGACTGTGTATTTGTTTACTGCATAACCACAACATTTAACATTGTAATAGAGAGGTCAATCAAAAATAATGTCATGATGCAAGTCCCTCGTGCTTTGGTAGGGAATCTGATCCCAGTGTGGGAATGGCATCCAGCACTAACAATAAAAAAATGATATATATAGAGATAGTTACTGGATGCAAATACATCAAATAGCTATTGCTGAAAAGAGTTCAGTAATAATTATAATAATAACAAGAAGAGGAAGTCAGTGCATTTTTTCCACATTATGTTAGCATCTAAAAAAGCTGATTTAATTCTTTCTCACATGTTTTTGCAGTAGTTGTCCACTGCATTTGCCTTTATTGAGAACCATCTTAGTTCACTTAACAGAAGTATTTTCCTTCTTCCAAGAACTAACAATGATGTAACAAGCTGTAAACTCCAGGTTTAAAAAAATCTATCTTATATCTTATAAATGTAAAATTTAACCTTACTTTTCCCTTGTTGCAATCTTCTCTTTTAAGCAAGTCTTTCTTTAGGGCAGCAGACAGCACCAGCGGGAATCAAACTTTAAACCTTGGCATTGTTAATGCCTTGACGTAGCCACTGAGCTATACCTACCGAAACCCACCCACTCACATTTGGTTTGTCATATTTTAAGAGATTTCTTTTTCTGTTAAACTCTAATCAAGGTCGTCCCACGTCACGGCAGAAGCGTTAACCCACTGTGTGTCTGAATAATAAGAGTGAGCTTTTATGTGGAGTTACGTCATACGCACTCTAAGCCCTGTAAGGAAGCAGTCATAAATAGTGCTGGCATAGTTGGCTGCTTAACCACGACTAAAAAAGGCCACCCACGTCAAGCCATGAGGAACATCACTGAAAAGGGAGAGCTTCAAAAGATGCCAGTTATAGTTCATCAAGGGCTGTGTGAAAGGAAATCAGTGGCATTGGAGCTCCATGTGGCTTTGTACCCACTCACAAATTAACTTGATTCATAGATTGCAACTATCACTTCACCTGGGTATGGATGTGTGATTATAATTTTAATTTGTTTTATTGGATCTTGATTTGTGCTTCCATTAAACAAAGACTCACTGATTAATCAGCATCAAGCAAAACTCACCCCCTTACTCCAATTTACATCAAACCCACTGAGTTCTTCTTATCTTTAGGTCATTTTGTATGCTGTAGGCTACTTTATGTGAAGCTCACAGCTAAGATAAGTGAGGGCAAAAAAAATTGAATAAAAAGAGAGTAAATGAAGATTTCCTTGCCTTGTACCTAAGCAACCAGCAACACAAGCTATTTCTCATTTCTGTGAGAGGAAGAAGAACTCATTATCATAACTGTCCAAAATACGAGGGAAAGACACACTTATGACCCAGAGAGGTCTCGGAGGAAGCGAAGCAACAACATGAGGCCAATGTGCTCAGTCGCTGATCACCATTTGGTGTAAGCGGGTCAAATAAATAATATTCACAAACTCGAAAACAGATTCAAAAGGTCACAAACAAGTAAGCCAAGGCAAACGAACACAATACAATTCCTGCAGACAGCTCCAGATCAATAAATAAATAAGCAGAGACTATTCAGCTATACAGCAAACTGCTTAACTTGAACAAAAAGTACAGCGGCAGACTGCTCAGGTTAAATCACAGCCTCCCTGCTTTGTTCCAGACCACTCTTCTGTGGTGGGAGACTCTGGATTGGTGGACCAGGCGGGTGGCTTGGATGGATGAGAGGAGGAGGACGAGACCCAATGTGAGGCGGTCTGGAGATGACAGTCCGATTGACGGGGTGGAATCCACAGCGAGGCGGACACAGGGAAACATCAGCACTCATTGGGAGTCATGTTTTGTGACAGTCAGTTGACTCACTCAGGTTTAGCTCTGGTTTTGGACTCCACAAGCCCTCGAGGGAAATATCAGACTCTTTGGTGCTAAATGCTCGACTTTGTTCAATACTTCCTCTGTCTGTCTGCTGTTAGGTGCTAGGCAGGTAGTGTACAGCGGGTGTATAATGCCTGCAATCCGGCTATGATACAGTTTTGCCTCATACCCCACTGGGAGTGTTTTAGAGGCAGCGTTTTGCCTGCCCTATTTTGTTGACTTGCTCAGTAAAGTTGCGGGTCATAAAACCAAAACAAAGTGGTGGAAGATGGTTAAGCTCTCTATAGAGATCAGGGGAATTAAAGACTAAGCTCAGCTTTGCAATCGGAATACCAAAACATACTTGACATGCTAACACTGAGTACATTTTGTTATCTTCTCCCCACTTTTCTACTGCAAATATACATCACTCACTTTCACTGAGAACTGACAGCAGTTATTTTATTTATGAATCAGTTTTGTAATCATGTCTGACAAGCAGAAGAGATGGACTGTACATATTGCATTATGAGGGATCTATTAATATTTCAGCTCATGTAATAAGTGTTGTTATTGTCACAGAGGAAGCCATAGGTTTTGAGTGATTATTTCTCTCTTCCTCTTATTTCTGGCCACTCTGATCAATTTCATGCTTGGTTTGAAGGGATGGTACTTCATCTGAACTGAATGTGTGGATTTCTTGTCAGCTTAGGATCAATTTCACGCTTCATTTGGCTAGACTGTCACATAATTTGGTCTGCTGCATCACAACAATGCGAAATAAGGATATTTCAAAAGGAGCGCTTCATTTGTCTCGTATCTACAAGGACCAGCAACACGTGCAGTCTAACACACAAAGATTTCAATAACCATCAGATGAATTGAATATTGAATTGAATAAACATACAGATATTTTAGGTCCCCAGAGAACCAAAGCTAAAGACTTTATTGATCTTCTGACCTTGCATCTAGTGTCACCATCAGGTTAAAATTCACACTTGTGTGAGTTCATGATCAGATTACCCCTTTAAAATGATGTGAGGTTATGCTTGTACAGAGCAAGTTTGTATATGCTTTCCAACCATGTCACTTTATAGTTGTTCATCCCAGCTAACAGATGGTGGAGTGAAAAGATTACCTTCATAGATGCAATATCATTTAATGTGTTACAATAATTATCTCAGTGAAAAGTAAAGCTTAGACTGATTAAACTGAGCCAGGTTTGACAAATTATAGCTGAGCTGGACAAATGGAGTCTGATCTAAAATTGCTTGCATGAGGAAAATAAGTGATTCAGCTCTGTTTATTCGACTTTATCTACTGGTGAAACGTTGCAGACTCACTCTGTTTCTAGCATGGCTGTACGCATTTTTATCTGATTTTTAACATGATACGTTAATATAATGGATGTCTGTAACATAACACAAAGGCCGAAGATGTTCAAGTGGCATTTGGAGGAAAGAAATCTTATCAACACAGTGAGATTGTAATATAGGAAGGTGTCCAATTCAACAGAGACAGAAACCCACAAGTGGAAATAAAGAGGGGCAATATTTGGGGAATATACACTTCTTCTATGTGTGAACAGCAGCAAGCAGGAGCTCATCCAGAGAAAATCATACTCGCTACCATCAGATCTTTTTTTGTCTTTTTCGGCGCCTTTGATTTCTTTTGCTATGAAACATCACAGAGCAGCTGGATTGGTAAATATGTGTCTGCTGTGTGAAGTTTACTGACATGACAGATTCACAATTACTTCACAGATTTTTGGACAACCACTGCAAAGCCTTTTTAATCTCAAAATGTTCCATTCATTTTCCCGGCCATTGTTTTCCTGTTAGTCTGAGATCTTGGAAGGGAAAGGTTTGATGATAATGTGCTATGGAGGCCAGTGAGCCTTCAAGTTTTTTCTTCAGAGAAACTAAGATGAAACAATGACATTGATTAGTTCTTCTTTGTTTGAACTTGTGTAAATAAGTAATCATTCGGTACAACAGTCTGACTAAATGAATTTGGGTCCTGTTGGGTCCTGTTCACACAGTGTCAGGTTTGGGGTCAGTTTAGGTTTGGTTAATCAAATGTATTTTTATTATTATATTTATTTATTTAAAAATGTCTCTCCTTCTGTCTCCTGCTGTGCCAATGGTTTATACATTGTGTTAGGTAGCCTGGCAAGCTAACAGATAATGCATCATGTAAAGTATTTTTAGTATTTATAGTTTATTTATACATATTAATCTTGGTCAGTACCTCACACTAATACTGTTGTTTCCTTCACTTTAGTGAAGTGTGCCCACACTTTAGAAGCTTTAAGTTAAGGCTGCTTGCCATGTTCAGTCAGCATCTGTGTCACTGATTCAGCACATTTATATACATCCCTGACTTTTTTCTTTTCAGATGCATATAGGGTCAGACAGAGGCAATAGATCTATGAGGGGTCATGAATTAAAGACTCGATAAGGGATTTGCCTGACGCAGACCTTAACAGATCCTATTATTACTATTTTAACAACTTGGAACTAGACCCAGAAAGACCAATTATCAGTTACCAGTTGGATTCATTTGGGTCGAGTCTTAAAGACTCAGGTACAGGACAGGTTTAGGTCCTGATTTTTAGGCACATTCAGAACTATAAATTAGAATGAGAAGTACCAACGACAAGCACAAAAGCTGATGTTGCAACTAACAGAAGCTTTTGAGAAAAAGTCAAGTTGTGCATGAGCCGTGTGCAAAATGTTCTTCAGCAGCAACGAGAGGAGCATGGTAGAGTCTTTCAACTTAAGTGACATCATCCCCTGAGCTGACACACTTTATGCTTGTGATCCATCGTCTCTTTTCTCCTCCCAACTGGGTCACTTTTGTTTTCGGCGAAAGTGGTGAGTCACCGCCCGTTCTCAATAGTCCTCTGACGATGTTATCTAACTCACCTTTACTGCTGTTCTTCCTGCCACTCGCAGTAGCTCAGAGAGCACGTTGCTGTGAGAGAAAGACACACTGGAAACTGCAACCACTCTCTGCCGGAGCGCCGATCCGTCGTCTAATTGTGGTGGTGGCGTTCTTGCCTCTCTGTCAAACGTCTCCAAGATTAGCTAGGATGGGTCAGCAGGGGTGCGCCGATAAACTTAGATTGCATTTTACTTCCGCTCGTGTGATCATTAGAGGAGGGGGTGAAAAAAAAGTCTTTGTACAGCTTCCTCAGATTCTGCTGATTTTGTGACATAGCAGGCGGCGAGGCGTTCATTCATGACACAGCTTTACGACTGTGGACGGATCTCAAAGGGAGGACGCTCAAAGAGATGCGGCGTCTGTCAAAATAACGCTAATCTTCTGCACACACACAAAGAGACACATTTTATTTGTTGACAACCTCTCTGAATGCTGACATCATGCAGCACCCCCCCTCCCCCCCTTTCCCTGTCCAAAGATACAAGTCTTTCAACCCTGGTCCTGTTTGATCCAATGGAAATAAGAAACAGCGTGTTGTATCCAGGCAACAAGTTTGTTGCCAGGTGACAGATACAGAGGTCCTGAGACCAGAGACTGCGTGCAACAATTCCACATGAATAAGACAAGGCAGAACATCAGTCACCCCCTGCAACTCTCACTTTTCTTTGATAATCCTGCTTTGATCGCTTTCGCCATTAAAGCAAACAATGCGCGTCTGTTCGCCATCACGTGAGCGGTGAGCTGTCTCCTTCCGCTGTGGTGATAAATGCAATAAACTCACACAGATGAACAGAGCGAGTGACGGTAAAACAAAACTGCAGGAAACCGATCTCCGCACCTCGCGCAGGCCTTAATCAGCTTGCCTAATTGCCACATGGAATCACGATGTACACACTGATGGCTTATCAGAGGAGACGTATCCGCCAGCAAAATATGAAAACAGCCGTAAGTGGTGGGATTATCAAATGTGCCTCTGCCACAGCGTTGGGGCCTTTCATGTGGCAGCCATGAGCGGAGATAATGATCGTTTCCAAGGCGCTTTAGCTGACAAATCCACCGCCACCAATGAGGGCTTTCATTCTCCCCCTGAGCGGTGCGGGGCGACCGTGTACTTTTACTTTGATTAAGCTGCAGCTGCTTTAGCATGGTGGTGAGGTCATTTGTTTAATGAGGTCTATTTAGCTCCAATAAAAACGGATGGTAAACTGTATGCCACTTAACTGTTCCTGATGTACATGGGACATTAAAGCTGCACTAATCAATAAGGTGTCTGTTGACAAAGGGTCACATCAGCCTGTGTAATGTTAAAGGTGGACTTCATGGTCAGATCATTACTGTCAGATGTGTGAGTGGCTGAAAATATCAGTTGATGCAGCTTTAAATATCACTTTCTTCTTATTATTATTCAGAAACTGTAATCAATTCCTAATAATTCCCTAGGACCTTTGATGGACATATACTGGGGTAATTATGGGTAAGATTGAGACAGTGTAAAATCAGTAGCCTTCCAATTATTTCAGTCCAATTAATGCTAAGTCACATGACCTACTGTGGTCATTTGGTAAGTACGGAGCAAAAATGTGGAACGTGTCCACAGGCAGACATATAATTCAGCATAGACAAAGTTACCAGCAGCAAATGAATGTTGAATTAAGTATTTATCTGGGCTTAGATGGAGTCTTTCTTACAGCTCCTCTGGAAATCCAAAACTGCTTAGAAACTAAGCACAACTAACCAAAATAGCATTCTCAGAACTTAGTTCTTATTCCCCATAATTAGTAGTGAATTACATGGTTCATGCCAGGAAACTTATTATTAGGGAATAACAGGCCCACAAATTAAAGCGTTGAATGATTCCTCCTGATATAAAGATGGCTGATGGCACACTTGTTTTTTTGTGTTTCGCTGCGAAAATTCGGCTTTATGGGGGAATTAACATGAGTACATTGTTTTCAGACAAAATGCAGGTTTTTAGACCTCTCTGAAGAGAACACTGGACATATCTTTTAGAGTATCTTCAAGGACAAATATTCACATCCCATTTTTGACTCCCTGCTCTATTAAAGAATACAGCCTGCACTGGGCCAGGCCACCATAATCAGACCTTTGCTGCCACTCACTTGTTGGATCTGGTAAATGCAACAATAAATACATTTTTAAAATGAGTGGGCTCCGATGAGTGATGTGACTGGAATTGTACCAAAAACTGCATTAAGGATTGATACAGTTGATCAGTGCAGACATGTTTCAGTTATGGAGGGAGGTGAGAGGAAAGTCTTGACAGACTTCATCTGTATAAGGCATACATTAAGACTGTGTTCTGTTCAAGCGTTGATTTATGCAAATATTACAAAAAGCATACATATATCCTCACTGACTTCTAGTTGTGTATCTCTAGCACTAAGGTTTGGTTTGCCAATTTTTGCCTCCTCTCCAATACAGTGAAGTTGGATTTTTTTTTCCCGGTTCACAAATTAAATTCAGTTAATTCAACTGCAACTTCTCTTTCCAGAATCGACTTCCTAATCCACACCGCAGTCCTCTTAAAGACTATCCCTTTGTTGTTTGGAATATGCAGAGTAACAAAGACGCTGTGTCTGTTATCTCTTGCATCACACGCTATCTGCTGAGATCTATTTTGAGTCGAAGTGGATGGCATTCTCATTTAAGTGCAATACAACTGCATCTGCTGCTATTTATAGACAATAACCCAATGTGTAACTTCTATTTTTCAGTGTAAGTTTATTATTCCTCTTTCTTACTTGGTTTAATTCCTGGGTCGGTGTATTTTTCATATTACAGTGCACTGTTTGTACAGTGTATAGAGAACCTTTCATACATTTATTCATCTACTTTTAATTTCCTTGTGTGTGTTTGATGCTTCATCTTACCCTCACCTTTGGAATTAGACATTTAGTCCTTGCGGGAAATAGTGTGTGTCTGCTATCTAGTGGACAAATTACTGTACTACAACAGCCGTCCAAACCACTATGGCTTTTCTCCATTAAACTGGACTCCAACCATCTTAACTTGCTGGAAATTCTTGGATGTCAGGCACTGAATCTGCACCTCAATGGTAAATTAAATATCATTAGCACTGAAAGAGCCCACTATGCAAACAATTATTGGTTCAAGTGGTTTCAAGTCACATTTACCTGAGTTAACTTTATTTATATTCCAGATAGTCACTCAAACGAACTTAATAAATCAAAACCTCATTATCTCCTAATGAGAATGATAACAAAGAAAGCTATTATAACTGAAAATCAACAAGACTGTTTTACTGTTACTTCAATATGCTGCAGACATTTAGGATATTTCTGTTTTTGATCATTTAGAATTTTATAAAAGGCGAACAACATTTGTCTCTTCTTCAAACTAACTTGCAGGTATGTGTTTAACATGAGCTGAAATCTACAAATCCATGCTGTCCCAAACAAAAAGATTATTTTTGTCAACATAAGCTCTCCTTTTATTGCGAAGATCAACAACAAAAACAAAACAAAAGGACACTCGGGTGCGACTCTGCACTTAGTAGACACAGTACTCATACAGTGCTTTAAGTGTTTCATTTGGATCTAAAGTGTCTTTGTTCAAACCCTCCCAGAGTTCAGACAGCAGGTGGCCTTTAGAAGACCTCCAGGTCTGCAGAATTGTAGACCACCGCTGTCTCCTCGATGCCCACAGCAGTTTCCTCCTGACCCTCCTCCTCCTCTTCTGCAGCCTCCTCCAACGACTCCAAGGCCTCATTGGTGTCACTGGCGAACGTCTCCCTGGAGACGTCGTCGTGCTCCTGCAGGTTCAGCGTGCCGATGGCCTGCTTCATCTTCTTGGCCAGGACGTGCCGCCTCCTCTTCTGGGCAGCCTTCTTGCTCTTGCACTCCTTTTGCTGTTCCTCGAAGAAGATCTGCCTGATCTGGGCCTTGGTGATGCTCGGCGTGTTCTTCAGCAGGTTGAGGTAGACCCCACCGGGCGTCCGTCGCCTGCTGCCATCCATGGTGTACACGCCGCCGCTCTCCTCCAGTGTGGCGGTTTCCCAAAGCAGTTCTATGGCTTTTTTCTTCCCGATGACTTTAACAACGCGCTCTATCAGGTCTGTTTTAGGTTCCTGCAGCCTGTGTGCTATCTCATCCGCTACCTTGTCCTCTGGGTCGTCCTCTGTGATCTCGTAACGGCCCTTGATGTCCATCTCAGCCCTGGAGCCCAGTCTCTCTTTAGCCGGCCTCTTCCTCTTGGCGTCGCCCCCTGGCCTCTCATCGTCGCCCCTGCCTTTCATGTACTCCTCCAGCTGGGTGTCCAGCATGTTCACCTCGCCTTCATCCTTGGCCTGCCTCTCCATCTCCCTCTCCTTCTCCATGATCTTACGGGCCAGGACAAAGTTATAAGTCTCCACGTTCCTGCTGGACATGCTGACCTCCCCCTCCATGCCAAATATGCCCAGCTCTGCAGCTACAGCATCCTGGCACTGCTCCTGGACCACAGAGCCCCAGATGTTGTTCACCCTGCGGCCTCCCGGCGCGCCGGGCGCGGGCATGCGGGTCGGCGCTGCCCGGGCGGCGCAGATGGGCGGCTGGGGGGGGTTGGACACTTTCTGGCGCTTCCTTCTCCAGACAGACGCCTCCTCGTCCGAAGAGTCCGGGTCACTGTCGCTGGACTCCACCGTCCTGCCGGCGCTGCGGTAGGCGGCGGCAGAAGGCGGTGCGGCGGCTCTGCTGTGGAAAGACTGACCGCTGAAGGCTGCTGGAGCCGGGGGTCGGGGCGGTGCTGCCATCTCGGTGTCCGAGCCGGACCCAGAGAGCTCCCCATCCTCCAGATCACCACCACCCATTACATCTCTGGCGCAATCCGCCATTTCTCGCCTGGAGGCCACGGCGCAGATAATGGCTGCTGTTTTAACGCATCAGCTGAAGTTGAGACGACAGGTCTGCACCTCGAGCTAGCAGCTAACACTCAACTTAATGCTAACACTGCTGATTAAATATCGGACGGCTCCGTTTTCAGAGAGAGATACCTTCAGATATCTGACCCACACTGACCCTGCTCTGCTCGGAGCTCTGTTTGGGCCTCCCCCGGCTCTTCCTCTCACTGTGAGCGGCTCTAAAGAGGCTCCAAGTTGATAAACTAACTTGAGACTCTATAGAAGAAAATTTCGCGCTATGCTAAATCCACACTTCCGCCTTCCACCTGTCACACCCTTTCAAAATAAACGTGACCCCGGAAGTGAAAAGAAAAGGGAAAAAGACACAAAAAAAAGACAAAGAAATTAAATAAAAACTCATTTTATCGAGTAAATCCTAACATCAGTGAGGTATAGATCTTGATTAAGACTACTAATAAATTACGAGTAATTTCACTATGGAAATGCAGTTAAATAAATAGAAAATATTTGAAAATGATAATTGAAAAATGAAGCCCCATTTACATTTTATAAAGTCTCATACGAAGGAAAACTCTATAGAAGAATATAATACAGATGTGGAATTTAACATTTGGATGGTATTCTCATTCAAGTGCAATACCACTGCATGTGCTGCTATCTACAGACCACATCCACATCTTGTAACATGCCATTTTTTTTATCTTATTTATCTTTCTTAATTGGTTTATTTCTTGGGTCGGTGTATTTTTATATTACAGTTACAATCTTGTATATACAATCTGTATGGATAAATAGTGGGTTATTTCATTTTTGCTTCTTAATGATCTGTAAACAAGTGAGCACTATTTTCAGTAGGCTCAACTGAGTGACTTTTTTGTCATGTGACTTTTTGTATTATATTTAGTTGTGATTTTGTATTTATGATTTCTTAACAAAGTAGTTTGAACTGCTTCATCTAAGTGGCTTAAGTTTACCAAGATAGATTTCTCCCTTGGATAGCTTTGCTGTAGTTCACCTCCTTTCATTGTTAAGTCACTGATAGCTTGCAAAGCTTCAAAGTAGCTTCCCCAACACTGACAATAAAGGCCAAAGGCTGCCATTATTAATTTAGGCTCTGCCATTAAGACCTCTTTAACATTATGAGTTTTATATGTGTAATTCAATCCATGCTGCTTTCTCTCAACAGTCTCAAAAAGTTTGTCTGTCTTTTATTCTTTTAATAAAATCATCTCTCCTTCCTGCACGGATGTTGCGTACAGATTGCGTAATTCAAAACGGAAATGCACAGTGTGACAGATAAACAATATGGCGACGTCCATACAGCGCCTGGCTTCTGCGGGGAGGTATCTCCTACAAAGAAACTTAGTGAGGACAAATGGCTTCAGCAGGGTAAGAAGAATATTTGTATGTTCGTGTTTTAAAACAACACTTCCTCTACAGGTTTCTGTGTACGGTGTGACGGAGGGAATCTTCTCGACACGGCTCGGTGTTTGTTGTAAAGTTAGCTAATATCGGCGGCATGTTCCACTCTCTAAGGATTAGTCCGTGTAAAACAGTAAAACAATCGACGACACAGTTAAATAAATTCATTTTAGCCGACAGGTAGCTGGTAACAGCTGACGTCACTGTCCTAAATTTGTGGTGTCATTATGACTGGCTGTTCATCCCTGTCTGTCTGTCTGTCTGTCTGTCCTCCCCTCGCAGCTCACAGCTGGACCACACAGACTCTTGGCTACTCAAGCTGCTCACCAGGTGGCTTTAAATGTCCCAGAGACCAAGGTGACCACTTTAGAAAACGGACTGCGGGTGGCCTCTGAGGACGCTGGACTCACCACCTGCACTGTGAGTTAAGTATTAACACACACAGACACCTGATGTTTATCTCGATACTCTTATATATTTACAGTGATAATTCGGAGAAGTGCAAGTACAGGAATACAAGAAAATGTCATTTTGTGGCTATGATGTTTGGTGTTTTCATGTTCAAGTCTCACATTTAGCAAACTGTTGTGAAGAGAAACTTGACGACCCTCTCCAGCACAAATGATAAGAAAGAATTTCAAGACTCAGTTTGAAAGAAGGCCTCACAGTTGTTTGCAGTCATGGCCAAAAGTACTTCTTAAGAATTGCATATCTTTAGTTTGAAGGGCCATAAGTCAAAATGGCTGACAAAAAACTAATCATTTTATTACAGAAATACTGCAATGTACAAGACATTACGATATACAAATATCAATCTGTGGATATTCATTTTCCAGGTGGGCCTCTGGATAGACGCCGGCAGTCGTTATGAGAATGAAAGAAATAATGGCACAGCACATTTTCTGGAACATATGGCATTTAAGGTGAGATGGGAAAAAAAAAGCAGCACTGTTTTTACTTCTGCGTTTTTTTTTTAGTAGCGTATAAGCAACAATTCTTAAGACTCTAGTTTTTGGATACTTATAAAAAGACATGTTAGCAAAATAGACAGAGAAACTATTCAGAGTGACTTGTATGTAAAAATAATTGTGTAAATGTAATATTCCTGACATAGAAAACTAAATAATATGTCTTTTCTGCAGTAATCTAAAACATGTTCCAAGGTTTGTTCACCTGTGTATGTGTGTGACAGGGCACCAGGAAGCGCTCCCAGCTGGATCTGGAGTTGGAGATCGAGAACATGGGGGCTCACCTGAACGCCTACACATCCCGAGAGCAAACTGTGTATTATGCCAAAGCTTTCTCTAAAGATCTCCCACGAGGTGCAGTACAGGAGGGCAGAGGAGCCACAATGAGAGTTTGAATGCACTGAATATCACACTGATGTGTTAAATCATGAAAAAAAAAAGAATAGTTGCAGTCGTCCAATTAAATTTTCACTATTTCTCTCCCCCAAGCCGTGGAGATCCTGGCTGACATCATCCAGAACAGCATGCTGGGTGAGGCAGAGATCGAGAGAGAGCGAGGGGTGATCCTCAGAGAGATGCAGGAAGTCGAGACCAACCTGCAGGAAGTGGTCTTTGACTACCTGCACGCTACTGCGTACCAGTCCACAGCTCTGGGCAGAACCATCCTGGGCCCCACTGAAAACATCAAGTGAGACCAAACATTCATCTTAAATGATTAAAAGGTCATGTGTTGATGAAGTCTGGATCTCTGGAGCACAATTAATTGTTTTTACACATAATTGTGATTAATGATTGAATTTTCTTTTTTTTAATTTGATGCCACACACTGATGCTCCTTGTTGTTAATTTCTGTAAAAGAGTGTCAAATATTATTCAAATAGTTTGCAGATGTGCCCATTCTGAAACAATGTTTCACATCTATCTCTGCTACACATACAACTTATTGTCATGAGCTTGTTGTAAATCTGTTGAGTTATTTGTTAAGTGCCAGCAGTTGGTCCTGAAGGCACATTTGTGTATTTTGAATTACAGGTAAAAAACAAATAAATTGCAATTGTGATTATTCATAGATTATTCATTGTAGGCCTGGATTAAATGTTAGAAATTATGAACAAAAGCTAATTTGACTAAATACTAACATGTAAATAATAATATAATGATAAATTATATTCAATTGAAAAACTTCCCTTGAAGTTCCCAATGAAATAATCATGAACAGATGTTTATGTAACATCTGTGACATGCTCAAACACAATATGGTCGATCTATTGATTTAGTTTGGTATCAAAGTTGCTTTAGACACATTGTTTCTTTCACTTTTTTCATGTTCTAAGTCAGTTGTATTTCCTTTCAGGACCATCAATAGAGGAGACCTGGTGGAGTACATCACTACTCACTACAAAGGCCCGAGAATAGTGCTGGCTGCTGCTGGAGGTCAGAGCTGATTACCATCTCATTTGTTTGGATTAAATAGGATGTGTTGATTAATATGAACCTAATGTATAAAACAGCAAGCCCCCATTATTACTGGGATATTATTCACAGTGTTTTCAATCTTTTCAATCAAAATGCTTTTCACAATAAGAGGCCAAGAGGTTAGGCTAATGGAGAAGACAGAAACCTTGGTCCAGGGGAGTTTTTTTAGACCAGTGAACATACTGGTAGCTCTCACCAAACCAAAGTCATGAATTCACACCAGAGTAAAATAAAACAATATACTAAAATATAACTGAGGTAGTTCTGACTCTGAATATTCTGTGATGTGTTTTTGAGCAGGAGTTTCACATCATGAGCTCATTGATTTGGCCAAGTACCATTTCGGAAAACTTCCTGGCAGATATGAAGGTGAAGCCCCGGCACTTCCTCCATGCCACTTTACAGGAAGTGAGGTAATATTGAAGTGTGAAGACTAATACCACACATTGTTACTGTGTTTCACCCATCTTTTTTTCTACTTATCTCATTTTTATTATTATTTTAGATAGCATCTTATGTCTGTTAGATTTTATTTATTATTATATTTTTGTGTTTGTGTCTTGAAAAGCACTTTATTAGACAGTAAGACTTACTGTTCATTGTGATTGTTGCATATCGAAATGTAAACTAGCTGGAAAAATTATAAAAAAAATTATAAAAAACGATCTTGTGTCATTTCAGATCCGTGTGCGTGACGACAAGATGCCTCTGGCTCATATTGCCATTGCAGTGGAGGCGGTCGGATGGTCACACCCTGACACCATCCCCCTCATGGTGGCAAACACACTCATTGGAAACTGGGACCGCTCCTTTGGTGGTGGTGTTGTGAGTACTGTTGTATCCAGTTTACTACATTTCACACATCTGACACCAAGTTTCACTGGACTGCTTGAAGGAGCCACGTGTAGGATTTAGTTGCATCTAGCGGTGACATTACAGACTGAATACCCCTCCCCTGACCTCTCCCTTTCCAAGTGTGTAGGAGAATAATGGTCTCCTTCAGGTTTAAAAAATGTGTGAAAGGCCCTCTCTAGAGCCAGTGTTTGGTTTGTCCGTTCTGGGCTACCGTAGAAACATGGCAGTGCAGCACATGGGCTTTGTGGAAAATGACCCACTCCCTTTGTAGATGTCGAGGGCTCACTGTAAGCTAACGAAGCATGATTACACACTAATGAAAAGATAGTTATGAATATATATTCTGTTTTTGTCACAGATCCCTTTAAATCCTACAGTCTGCTCTTTTAAATACTTAGTCTTGTTAATCAACATGACACATATCCAACTGGTCTTCACTTTTTATGGTCTATTTTTACATATTTGTGGTACATCTGTTGACTTGTGCAAGTGTTTTTATGAGGAGAGGCTTTTGATTTTACAGCAGCAGTATACATAAAACATAATTCTTATATTAGAATAAAAAATAATAATAAAGGCCACATCATTAAAAGCTCTCAACCATATGTACATGTACACACACATTTGATCAGCGGCACCTCAGTTGGAATTTGATTTGACTGTAGTCTCCAGTATTTTTGTGGATCATTACACAGAAGGACTCCGATTTTTCTGATCTTAATGTCAGAGGTTTGTTTTCAGTGATCATAATTGTATTTTGAAAAGTGATTGTGAGAAAAAATGTTGACCATTATGTCAGGATGAAACTGTTTTCATCTGATAACAAAAGAATTTTGCTATTTTAAAAATCAGGCTTTTATCATGATCATAATAATTTAATTAATTATGAGAAAATGGATTTTCCCATTCAAAAACCCAGCAGAATATCTCTATAGAATATTATCTAGTGTGTTAGCAAAGCTGTCTGCATGTGGTAATAAAGTACTTCCATGTTGTAATCATCCCTGCTGGATCGTGTCCCCTGTGAATCCAGAATCTTTCCAGTAAACTGGCTCAGATGGCCTGTCAGGGAAACTTGTGCCACAGCTTCCAATCCTTCAACACCTGCTACACAGACACAGGGCTGTGGGGGCTCTACATGGTGTGCGAGCCTGGCACCATCAACGACATGATGCACTTCACTCAGATGGAATGGTGAGTACACTACAGGTGTACTGTATAAAGTTTGTGAAGCTGCCGATTATCTACAGGTGTAAATATGATCATAACTCCAAGTCTGATGAACCGTAATGTGATGATGAGTTCTGTTGCTACCTGTTAGGAAGTCTCTTTGCACGAGTGTGACGGAGAGCGAGGTGGCACGGGCCAAAAATCTGCTCAAGACCAACATGCTCCTGCATCTGGACGGTAAGGCTGCGTCATGTCGGGCTGGGATCAGCGAAGCTTAATGTAGCGCTTCTTATTAACATTGGCGTTTTGATTTGACCAGGCTCCACTCCGATCTGTGAGGACATCGGCAGGCAGATGCTGTGCTACAGCCGGAGGATCCCTCTGCACGAGCTGGAGGCTAGAATTGATGTGAGTGGACACATTCGGATCTTGCCCACAAAAACCATATTAACCACATGTAATTTAAATTTGAAGTGTTGTTGGCTTTCTGTACACAGCTGAGGAATATTAATGAATGAATGTGGAACTTCATCATTGTCAGACAACTCCATGAAAAGAAACCTTTGAAAAATGTTGAATCTGTATTAATATGCTTCTTGCTGCACCTGTAGGCATGAATAACAACTTCTCCAATTAGACAATCATCTGAGATTTGAAAGCAATCTTACACTCCCTGATAAATCACCCCTATCATTAAAGTGTAATTTTACTGCGCCTTTGCTTCTATTTATTAACTGTAATAGATTTTTAAAGTTAATGGGAGCTAAAGGCATAAATAAAGATATGAATGCACTGTGGCGTTTAGTTTTGTAATGTTTGTTGTGCCCCTCTACAGGCTATCGATGCCAAGACCATAAAGGACGTGTGCACCAAATATATCTTTGACAAGGCTCCTGCCATCGCAGCAGTCGGTATGTTGTTGTTTGTTGCTGATTTACAATGGATTTAGAGTTACATATGTTAATATAACTTGTACGCTCTGTAGTGGCCAACTTTCTGTCTGACTGTCCTTACCCAGGTCTCATCTTGAGAGTTTAACTTTGAATGAAGCTTTGATAAGTCATTTTCTGTGAGTGGAGAAAATGTCCCACCACTGATTATACCTGACCACAGATCTTCATCTGGTCATTACCCCTCGTCTGTGACAACATGCTCTGCATCAGTCCAACCTTCCCTCCAGTGCTGCTTTAGTGTGTCCTGTCCACAATGTCCAAATAGTGTCAGTTGTCTTTGACAGTGGCTCCCGTGCTTTATTGTAAGAATATAGGTATAGTTGTTGTTTTTTTCCACTCTGTGCTCTCATTACATAATGACACAGGTCTCAAATCAGGCCAGATAAGTGTGAGTCATTTTCTACTCACTGTGTTAGGTAGCTCAGTAGATCTACCTAATGGGGTAATGTTAATTACACTATTTGTGTACAACACAATTATTGAGATCTCTTCCACCATGCAAAAAGCAGAGAGCATCACTGTAGAGTGAAATTATGAGACACTATTAAGACTGAAATTAAGGCCAGGAAGCTTCATGTGTCAGGAAGCAGCAGCCAAAACAAACCTTTGATCCTTGCATGTAAACCTGAATAGGTTCTTTACTTATGAATGAAAAATACAATGTTGAAATATGTGTATCTGTACAATACCCATTTTTGTAGCTCTAGCAACCGGTTCAATTGGTTAAAACATTTTACGCACTAAATTGCTGTGACCTCAGAATGTGGCAACACCTTCAAAGTTGGGGCAAAAAATGTGATCAGGCTGGTTTTAAAAGTTTAGCCAGATTATCTGAAGCTTAGTATTGTTCTTAATCCATCTTTTCACAGGAGAACCACATAGCTGCAGTAGGTAAACAGGGCTTAGATATCACTGCTGGTACTTACTTTGAATGAGTTACAGTTATCAGAACCAACAGAAACAATAAAAGCAACAAGCAGAAACCTATGTTGTAACAAATGGTAGTTTTCCTTAAAAAGTAGCACAATTCAGTTTCAGTGACATTAAACCCATCTCGTTTCTTTCTCTCAGGCCCAATTGAACAGCTGCCAGACTACAACCAGATCCGCAGTGGGATGTTCTGGATGAGAACCTGAGCAGATCCTCTGAGGATGCGTTTCATATCACCTGTACAGCATAAACACAGTATTTAAGTCTTGTCTGTAGTATCTTTTTTCCTCCTTTAATTTTTATTATAAAATAAAGACCAACACAATAATGTTAAAATAACACAGATACTATTCTTTGTGGTTCTTGTCATTTTTTACTCTTGGCCGCCACTTGTTCCTGTGCAGCTTTCTTGGCTTTAACCATCTCCACCAGTTCCTGTCAGAGAAACAGGCAGAACTCTGTTAGAAGACCAGCGGCACCTTGGGGGCTGTAGACTAAATATTAGAAACACCTCAGTACAACATCACATTAGACATTAGAACTGCAGTAGTTTTAGCTAGATGCACCTTACACTGAGGTATCTGAGGGTAAATTCATTCACTCACAGCACATCATCTTACCTTGTATCTCTTCATACAGTCCTTCTTGCTTCTTCCTGGGACGGCAGCAGCAATCTTCTCCCACCGCTCAGGTGTGCTGACCGGGTAGGTCTTCAGGGCTTGTTCCAGAAGTTTCTGCTCCTCTGTGGTCCAGGGGGCAGCGTTACTGTCACTACCAGCGGCTGAGGGAGCAGACACCGCGGGTCAATGTCAGACACTGTTACGCAGAACATTAGACAAACACTCCGCTCCAACACTTCATCGTTCGAGAACAGACCACTGGAGGAAACATTTCTCAGTTTGGATCTAAACTGTGGAAAAACACCAGGAACTGCTGTGTTTTTTTTGGCTTCTTTATGACATTTTTATACCGTTACAGACACCAAAGCAATCGGCAGATACACTCACCGTCAAATCTCTCTGAGGGCACGGCGTTGTCTATGGAGGGTGCTACTGAAGTGTGCTCCTTCTTGAACTTCTCAAAGGCTTTTCTGTTGATCTCATCTTTCTGTAGTGGATCTGTCAAGATGATAGTAACTGGACTGATGAATGTATTCAGCATGGCAAATAGCATGCTACAGTAGAATCAGCCTCCACTTGAGATGCTAAATGTTGAAAGATACTTTAACATTTAGTTATAATTAAAGTTCTACATTTTAAAGTTAATATAATAAAGATATTTTAGATTTTCCTTGATGTTATTCCTGAGTTAGGGCATCTCTTTACCTTTTTATTAACTAAACTTTAAGCACAGAGGAGGAGATCTTGCACGTTCTATAGGTTTATAATTAGCAGAAAAGTACTAAAAAGTAGTCACTTTATTTTTATTTCAACAATGACAACTGAGTGGAGGTACTAATGCTGTGAGGATATTTAGCAGTAAGTTATGTTAATCTTATTTTCTTCATATGTGAACTCACCTAGCCGTTGTAGATTCTTGGCTTTGTTGATGACGTCTTTGGCGGTCCTCTTCATGCCACTAGTGGAGTGTAAGTTCATATAGTTGGCGATAACCTCCCATCTGAAAAGAAAATTCAAATTTATGATGAGTTATGATCCAACAATTTGTCTATTTGAATTAGCAGGGACATCAACTGCATTAAACCCAGCACTTCTCATTTATCCTGAAGTAAAATAAATATATCAGAAGACTGAGTTACACCACGGTTAGAAAACAAGACACATTCATTGATTCACACAACAGGATGAGGCCAAGGTCTGTGTGTATTTCTGTCTCATCTCCCGTTTGTACTGAGCTGGTTTAACTGACGGTACGTCTACACGGGAGGTGTGTCAGCCATGGTTTTCCATCTGTCTCATGCCCGCCTGCTAAAACAGACGTGCAGCTGTGTTTATGTATCCAGCTGTCCACACACACACAGCGTGAATGGCTCACAAACACTACCTGAAGAGTATTCTAACATCTATTTCCTTTAATTTTATGTGAAGTCCAGTGACTGTGTGTTGGGACCTGAGTGCTGCCAGCACACAGGTGACCTATACTACACGGTGCGAGTGTGTACCTGGCGTTGGTTCCGGCGGGGAACAGGTTGACAGCTTTGATGAGCAGCTGGAGGTCGTCCTCGTTCCAGCCCTTCCCCGCGCCTCCTCCTCCTCCGCTGGCCTGCTCAGCGCTGCGGGCCGCCTGCCTCGCTTGGACCTCGGCCTCCCGCTCCCTCTGCAGCTGGGCGTTCACCTCCTGCACCTGAGGGGGAGGGACGCCAACATGTTCGTACACATGAAATGAAAATCACTGCCATAAAAGGGCGATACGTGTTACGGGTCTCCTGTTGCTCTTTGTTGTTTTACCTGCTTATCCACGGCTTCCTTACTGTCCTCTTTTGAGCTTGAGGCCAGGATTTCATTCAGGGACTGCAGACTGGAAATACACACATCCACAGAGTTACAACAGGACCAGCATCATCTCAGATTTAAAATGCATTTGTGGTCTCCATCTACAGAAATTGTGAAAACATTCATATTCATCCAAATGATGATCTTGCGGTCGACTATACCTCGCCAGCTCCAGCCGATCGCAGAGCTTCTCCACTTCCTCCATCATTTTCACGCTGTCAGCTTCAGTGTCAGCAAAGTAATTCCAGTTCTGTGACGTGAGAAAGATATGGAGACAGAAAACATAATTTTTAAGCACTATGCCGGTCTCAAGGGGGAAACCCAAAGGGAAACCTGACACTATGACAGAGTGCGCCTCTGAGTTCAAACCTTGCAGGTAGTCCTGAGTTTCTGCCTCTCCTTCTTGATGGCCTTCTTCTGGATCTCTTTCTCCTTCTTGGCCTGCTGGGCTGCCTGCTTGGCTTCTTCTTCCTCCTTCTCCTTCAACAAACGAGCCGCCTCCAGCTCCGCCTGCCGTGCCTGTCAAACACACAGGAAACTGATGAATGTCTGCTAAAGTGATGACAAAAAGCAAACTTAAGGCACCAAAATCTACTCCCCAACCTATGTGAAGCTTGACATCAGCTGGTGAGCACTTTGAGGCAAGTTTGTTAAAGACCATTTCCAATGCACACATTTTAAACAGCAATTAATGAAGATTTTGTTCCATTTATGTGCTATTGGAAGTTTATGGCACCTGTGGTGAAATAAATTCGACATGTCTAAATGAAATAAAATAAATACAGAAGAGAACATTATAAAGGATAAAATATTAGGTAGGCTGAATTTAGGCATCAGTGTTTCTGCTCTTTAGAATCTTCCATATTATTTACAACTCTGTAAAGTTGATCCCAGTTAGACCCAAACCAACAATGAATATATCAAAGTGTGTATCAAAGCCTGTGTCGTACAGCTCCTTTGTTGCCCTGGATGACATGTTCCTTTATTACCTTGAACACACAGTGTAGTTTATTTTGACTCAGTTACACACACACACACAGTCTTGCTGACCTAAATACTCACTACAGCACCAAATTAATTAATCTGTTAATTAATCTGTACCTGGAAATAGTTCCCAAGAAACACACAACAGCCTCTCGGTTGAGTAAAAGTTGATAGAAACTAAAGTGACCAGCTTTTATAAAATTACTTTATAATATTTAAAGAGTTACACATTCAGAAGGAACCACTTGGGGTGGGGCTGAGATCCACAGACAGAGAAGGGAAGTCTGATGTTGATGACACTGTCCGAAAGTACATTTTTGTCTCACCTGCAGAGGACTAAACACCTTGCCCACATTTTACCAGACTATCCAGTCCAACTGCATATTCGTTTTAATAAAAATACTTCAAAAATATTCTGTTTCAGCACCAAATTAAAAGGTAGGGATGATTTAATGGTTTACCTGCTGCAGACAGAGTTAACAGACAGGTGAGTTGGGCAGAGGTTCAGAATGAATGTTAAGCACACTTACTCGCTCCTTCTCCTCCTGCTCTCTCTTCTTGGCGTCAGCTTTGGCTTTCTTCTCAGACTCCTTCCTGGCTTTTTCTTCTTCTTTGAATTTCTTTATTCTAGGGTCACAGCTGTAGGCAGTATCTGCAGAGACGCAATTATGGATGTATTATAGACTGTTTCTTTATACTAAATATTTGATAGCCTAATGTAGCTTTAATATATTTTTAGTTGTTCCAGCAAAGTGTTTGATTAACGTTGGAGTGTGTGCTGCTCTGAGACTGTACCAACTAGTGTTCGTATTCGGTTCATCTCCTCCTTCTTCCTCTGAGCTCTGGAAGCTCGATTCTGCTTTTCAATCCATCTCCTCTCATCTCGACTATAAAAAGGGTTTTACAAAACACGTCAGTCAGATGCTCAAATTATAACACTGGACCCTGAAATGTGTTTCAGCACAGTGGACTGTAGCTTACCATTCAGCCTTTTCCTTTTCCTCCTCATCCAAGTATGAGAATTCCCGCCACGAATCAAAGTTGTACCTTTAATGAAAACACAAGTTAAAACACACACCTACATGCTCACAAACACATCACTTTATTCTTCTAACTAAATCAACATTTCTTGCTGGGAGGCAACAAAGAAACTTACCAAAAAGAGTAAAAATTATCGACTTCTTCGAAAGAGGACTCCATGGTTCCGAGTTTGGGCACGTGTTTTTTGGAAGACCATCTGGCATTTCTCTCAAAAACAGGAGCGAACACCTCAAAAAAGTTCTCCTTGCCTTCGCTCTTTGAAGGCACGGCGTTGTCAAAGGTAGGATCTACACTGTCGAATGCTCTCCTCTTCACAGGGTCCGACAGGATTTCTATAGCTGAGGTTCAAACAGTGTCAAATAGAGAAGTGAGTTTGGGATCCTGCAGAAATGTTACTAATGCCAATAACTCTCAGAAGCAATGTTACTTACCTTTAGTTATACAGGTAAAGTAGTCATTGTCTCCCTCTACAATCTGCTCTCCTGCTGCTTTCCTTTTGTCAGGGTGGTGCTTCAGTACAATCGCTTTGTCTGTTGAGACACAACAGAATACCAAATTAAGTCATTTCCACCAACCTGAAAAATAACCCATAAGAGGAGGAGGGAGACGCATACTCACGGGCTGCTTTGATCTGCTTCTGTGTGGCTTTGTACCTCAAGTGTGCGAGCCCGAGGACAGCATAGTGATCTTGATTCTGACAAACAAGTATTGAGAAAAAGAGTTCAAATCAAACATGCCATTTTTTTTAGCCGGCTCAGGAATAGAAATATTGATCAAACATCACAAAAGTTCAAATCCAAAATTAAAACAGAAGAAAAGCTGAGTGTATCACATATTAACAGAAAACACCTCTCAGTGGTACCGGAGGGCTGAATACCTTCCAGTCTTTGGGGTCAAGTGTTCGGAGCATCGGGTACTCCTCCAGCTGAAACTCCTCATCCTCCGATTCCTCTGAGGACTCCTCTTCCTCCTCCAGCTCCTGGAAGGAGGCAGACGCACTCCTGTTCCTCCTTTTCACAAAGGCCTCGAACCATCGCCCCACAGGTTCAACCCGGACCTGCACAGAGGCTGATGGGGGGCAGAAAGGTGAGAAAATCTTGTGTTTCTCATCAGCTTTGGACAGTATGGACACTCCAAGACACTACATGGCTGCGGTGACTTTTACTTTTTGGCCACCAAATGTGCTGACAATACTATATTTCAGAGAAGCTGGCAAGCATGCCGATTTTATGACCCTGCTGTACGCAAAACATTAGAAAATTAAAGTGGAAATTTTTTCTGATGAGGTGAGAGTTTTTCCTCCCCATGGAATAGGTAATATAAGGTAACAAGTAATGCTAAAAAGCTTGTTGGATGGGAGACAGGGGGAACACACATTGGTTTTCTTTTATCTTCATGGTGCTCAGATTACACAAAAATACTGACAGAGAGCAAGTTTCTTTCTTAGTGCAGTTATTCATGATTCTGCTCAGAGACATGAGCACTCCGAATGCAGAAACAAAGTGAAGCCTGTGGTGTTTGTATGTTAGAGATTTGCTCATGAGTGGTGCTATACTAATAATTTTACTCATTTGGTGATTTCTTTTCCTTGACCCTCAGAGTTGAGCTATCCTAATATAAGAATATAGCCTACTGCCGCTCCTTAGCTCGTCGCCCTGACTGAAGCAGCTGACAGCTCAGACTGTCTGAGGTACAACAGGTGTCCGCACATTATGTAACAGCCCGGCGGTGAATGACTGTCTGACATTCAAACATATAAAAAGTGTGAGACGTGTCAAACGGGTGAAAGTGAAAGTCAAATGTCAACATCGCAGCAAAGTGTTGAGCTGGTGTGAGGAGCTCTAAGAAATCAGTGCAGCCATGAGATATGAGATGAGTGGGCAGCAGCTCGGCACATTATGCAACACAGCGGAGAGCAGCTGGAGGAAATAAAGGGAGCAACACCAGAGCATTACCAACAAAGAGACTCCGCTGAGCCCTGAACTATCAGCTCATAACATTAGCCGCTGTCTGTTTGCCTTTTAGCCGCATGCTAACGAGCGTAGCAGCACATTCACCGCCGGTAGCTTAGCCTCGCCGCCTCCCTCTGGCCTCTGCCTCCTCTTACCGGCAGCGGCTGCGAACACCGCCGTCTCCTCTCCGTCCAGCGCGGTCAGCAGCATCTTACGGCGGCGGACTACACACACAACAACATCCAGGGGCCGAGACGACACGAGCGAGGGCTTCCTAAAGTGCTCAAGTTTGTGGCCCGCTCACTCACTCTCACCACATGGGCCTCCCTTTACAAATGCCAACCCGAAACCGCTCCGTATGGTCGCTATGGTTTCGCAATTTTGTTCCGCATTCGCGGAGTTCACTACGGAGGGCCTCTTCACTGGAAACCCACTCATATTAATTTTACTGTCACATAATTTATGTAATATTTATAGTTTAAAGTAATAATTATCGGCAATAATATCTAATAGCTTTTATTAGTGGTACATCGTCAATAAACTTCCCGCTTGTATTTCCGGTGAGTGTCTCCGGGCGGCGGAAGTAGAAAGCTGCTGTGTAATGGTTCAGTGTTGCTGCAGCTCTTCAGCTTTGTGAGACACTTTCTTTATTCACAGTTTAAACATGCCAGACTACTTGGGAGATGATCAAAGGAAGACTAAGGAAGAAGAAAAGGATGACTCACCTATCAGAGGTACATTAAAGACTTGCTGAAAGTCTTTAAAAACAGTCTTTGCTTTGCTAAAAAAGGGACATCGACATGAGCTAACTGTGAAGCTAACGTTAGCTCTGCTCGTTAAACAAAGTCATATTTAGCGCTAACAGTTAAAATACTGTTAGGTAAATGTAATATTTTATATGTTTGTATGTGTTATAAAATGTGTAACCTCGATGATGTAATGTGGATGGATCGGCTCGATAACAATGCTAGCGGCCCGATGACGCTGTATGTTGTTTTCATCCCCACAGCTCTGGATGAAGGAGACATTGCTCTGCTCAAAACATATGTGAGTGGATTATTTCATATATTCAAGAGCAACATTTTTAGTATAGAGAATTCCCAGTTGTTCTAATGTCGTTGCTGTTTTTCTTCAGGGTCAAAGCACCTACTCCAGACAGATCAAACAAGTGGAAGATGACATCCAGCAGCTGCTCAAGAAGATCAACGAGCTGACAGGTACCTGATTAAAAACAAACACACTGTTGTGTGTTTACTGATGACTCTGGAACATGTGCTCAGATTTTCTCAGTACACCTCTGATTTCAGATCTTAGAAGAGATAGCTTGTGTTTGAACTTCCTGTTGTGTTTTATTTATCTTATATCTTATGGTTTTGACAGGGATTAAGGAGTCTGACACTGGCCTGGCTCCTCCTGCACTCTGGGATCTGGCTGCTGACAAACAGACTCTGCAGAGCGAGCAGCCACTGCAGGTCGCAAGGTAAAAAAAAATCTATTCTGACTCAGTGTTGTGATGATCAGTGTGGAGGAGAATCCCTGATACTGCTGGCTTTAGTAGTACCTCATTAAATAAATAAAATCAATATATGTTCTATGTGACATAATACCGTGTTTGTCTATCCTCTTTCAAAATAACAGTGCCAAATGTATTTCACTTAAAAAAAAATAATAAATATTCTGCAACAATGGCCCTTCAGATACAAAACACATCTTTTGTTTTTGTATTTGAATTTTTATAATATATCTATTTTGTAGTCCTAAATGTTTCTTTTGGTGTCTCACTCAAACAGATGCACAAAGATCATCAACGCGGACTCCGAGGACCCCAAATACATCATCAACGTCAAACAGTTTGCTAAGTTCGTGGTTGACCTGAGTGACCAGGTGGCCCCGACTGACATTGAAGAGGGCATGAGAGTCGGGTGAGGCAGAAGTTTTATTTAAATGTCTAAAATATGAATCAAAAGTCACCTTTATGTCGCATATCGTGTGAAACACTGAGCTCAACAGTGCCCTCTGTTCCTCCAGCGTTGACAGAAACAAGTATCAGATCCACATTCCTCTGCCTCCGAAGATCGACCCAACTGTCACCATGATGCAGGTACGAATAAAAACATGTTTAAACTATGAATTTAAATTTAGAGCTTTTTTTCAACATTGTCCCAATTAAATTATTTTAAGGACGAGACAGTAGGATTTTACCTTACTTAGAAGCTGCAGTTCAAACCTTTTGTTGTCCTGTTGTAGGTGGAGGAGAAGCCAGATGTGACCTACAGTGATGTGGGTGGATGTAAGGAGCAGATTGAGAAGCTGAGGGAAGTCGTCGAGACCCCCCTGCTCCATGTGAGTGTTCACAAATGAAAAGAAAACCACACAGTGAAATCATCACCTGAGCTTTTCCCAGTGATTTACACAGTTACACAAGGTTTACATAGTTTTGGAGCAATCTTACTAAGAGACAGACTTGCTGTAAATAATCATTATTTAATTACTGAAGTTAAGTTTCCAGTTTAGCACCATTAGCAGGGATAAATGAACTCAGACATAAACCTCCGTCCTGACTGATCACCCCGTTTTTTTGTTGGTTTTTTTTGCTGTGCTCACCAGCCCGAGAGATTTGTCAATCTGGGTATTGAGCCTCCTAAAGGTGTGCTGCTGTTTGGGCCACCCGGCACAGGAAAGACCCTGTGCGCCCGCGCTGTGGCCAACAGGACAGACGCCTGCTTCATCAGAGTCATCGGCTCTGAGCTGGTGCAGAAGTATGTAGGAGAGGTGAGTTGGAGGAACACACCCAGCAAAGACCACCAGCTGTTTGGATAAAGAGTCCTGATAACTGTTCATTCTGGATTCCTGTCTTTGTCTGCAGGGAGCCAGGATGGTACGTGAGCTGTTTGAGATGGCCAGGACAAAGAAGGCTTGTCTGATTTTCTTTGATGAAATTGATGCCATTGGAGGTAAGGCTCGCTCCACTGTCCTGTTTCTTAATGTTAGAATTTTATTTACTACCCATTTTCTCTGATATGTCTGTTATAAACCTTTTAAAATGTCCACATTAGATTCTACTCTCCAGTGAACAATTTTGTTATTTGAGGGGAAAAAAACTTAAAATTGCCCAGGAAAAAAAGAAACATTCCTTTCCCTATAATGTTTTGTCCTTGCATCATATACTGGATGTTTGTTTTTAAAAGCAGTATAAATAAAGTAAATGAACACATCCTCTGTTTCTGAACCTTCCAGGTGCTCGTTTCGATGACGGCGCTGGCGGAGACAATGAGGTGCAGAGGACTATGCTGGAGCTCATCAACCAGCTGGATGGCTTCGACCCTCGAGGCAACATCAAAGTGCTGATGGCCACCAACAGGCCGGACACTTTGGACCCCGCCCTGATGAGACCCGGACGTCTGGACAGGAAGATCGAATTCAGCCTGCCTGACCTGGAGGTGAGTGAAGTCCTCACAGGATGTATTCTCTTCAATCTCATATACAGTATAAATAAAAACAATCAACCTGATCAAATTGGATTGTCTTGATTCTTTCTCTCTGTGTAGCTGCTACCAGCTGTTCTTTTAATGAACCCCTGGCCTCATCTGTTGGTTTTGTGTGTTTCAGGGTCGCACACACATCTTCAAGATCCATGCTCGTTCTATGAGTGTGGAGAGAGACATTCGCTTTGAGCTGCTGGCTCGCCTCTGCCCCAACAGCACCGGTAAGACTGACAAAGTCCTGTTTAATTTGTCTCCTAAAGACATTCCCTGCTCCAAATCTTCCGCCTTACTGTTATTATTGTTATTAGTGGTATTATTAGTATTATTAAAATATCCTCCATAGCTCTATTTACATTCATTAGCTTCCCCTTGCTTCCTGTTCTGAAATGATCATTCTCACCATTACAGTGTTTGATGTTTGATTCTTCTCAGTTACTTGTGTTGTTAAAAAACACCTACAGTGGTTCCAATAATTTGTTCACTAGTGTAGTACTGATGTGTGGCCACAAGGCTGCACCCTCTTCATTTTGTTACTGTCCATTATAAACCATGTGTCTCTGATATTTAGATTTTTTCAGATAACCCAAAAGGATTAAATCCTTATTTATGGACTGACAAAATCATCATTCATTCACTCATCTAAATAAACCATTTTACACCCCAGTGAGTGTCACAAAACTGAAAACAGATAGATATATATATATATTTTTTTTAATTACGCCATTAATGGTTGATGTTTTGGAGAATTTGTTTTCAGGGAGCAAAAACGATGAGCCAGGGGCGATCTCATCAAACAGATTATATCTCATCTTTGTATAAAGACACACTCCTTAATAAATGTCTTGGAAACACGCTGTACAGTGGTTGTCAGATGCAGTTTAAGCTGTGTGGTCTTTTTACTGCCTTATTACCACATAGAAACCTCACGAGTGAACCTCTACAGTGTTTCCTGTTCATCCAGTAAGCAGAATCTGACGCGTGTTTCCTCCCAGGCGCTGAGATCCGCAGTGTGTGCACCGAGGCCGGCATGTTCGCCATCAGAGCTCGCAGGAAGATTGCCACAGAGAAAGACTTCCTGGAGGCTGTTAACAAAGTCATCAAGTCCTACGCCAAGTTCAGCGCCACTCCCAGATACATGACCTATAACTAAGTGTGTGTGTGTGTGTTTCCACTTTGACTTTTTACTGTCAAAAGAAGCAGAACGGAGTAGAAAAATATTGTCATTTTTTGTTGTCATTCATATTCACTGAAAAATAAAATTTATTCCAGATTCTCAGTCTTTTTTTTTCTTAAATAACATGGTAACTTTAAAGGCACCTTGTGTTATACAATAACTGCACAACTACAGTATCTTTAAAAAATAGGAAAACATTTGTTATATTAAAATGTCCACTGATTGATTGTACAATACTACATTAGTGCTGCACTCAAAATCAAGAGCAGTGCAAATTATCTGTAACAACAAACTGCATTGATCAATGGTAGTTCTTCTGCTGGTTTAAATACACAGTTACAGACATACAGCTAACAATATAATCAAACATCCATCAGTACACAACTTCTCAGTAACCATTAACATTTGATACAGCGTGACAATGATAGGCAGCTTCTGGTAAAGTTTTACACAAAGTCTCCACCACAATCTGGACTCTTCCACAAATCATTTGAACGAGGTCAGTTGGAGCAGAGCAGCAGCAGCTTACTTTATAGTGTACTTCTCCCAGCAGAGTGGTGAGAACTGAAACAACCACAAAAAGACTTCCAAACTCAAACATAACCATCTCAAGAAAGAAAAGGAGAGACTGAGAGGAATAAGGAATGTAGGAATGTCGGCTAGAAACCTGATCCTGGATTTCTGATTGGATAAAACCCCCTTTTATCTCGCTGCTTTGGGCACTTTGAAGTTAACAAGGTTGTCGGACTCTTTCAAGTGCTTAATGAGGAAAACGAACACGCCCCTGTTAAATATGAACGACTGTCCAGCTAATCTCTGCTGTGACACCGACCATCAAAGGAGATGAGTACATCTGCAGTTGGGTGCGCGACCTCCCGAGTCTGCTGTCTGAGTCAGGACGTTGCTACTGTGGTTCGTCTTTGGTTACGGGTGTTGTCTCCTGTCAGGTCGCCACACTGGTCGGAACAGCTGTTGTGCGGGAATTTGAGCGCCGACAGTGCAGTACAGCATCATGAACGGTGGGGAACACCATTTCTGTTGTCACCATCCCCGTGAAAAACTGTAAAGCGTACAGGTCAGACAGCAGGCTTCCTGAGAAGTCAGAGCAGAGAGACATGATCAGTCAGGGGAGATGCAAACTGTTATCAAACTACAGGATGAAGCTGTCACCATGAGTCTTTGCTGTGTGTTACTGTGTGTGTCCCAAAAAGGAACCTGATCACCGGCAAGGTTTGTGAAAAACATTCAGCTTGACCAGATAACTCCACTGACCACCGTGCCTTTATTCTGTCATTGTACTTTTTATATTTCCAGATGGAATAAACTAGGGTTTATATTATTAAGTTACTGTATTCCCCTTGACTGCAGTTATGTTGTTTTGAACAAAGTAGAGAGAAAAGTCATCATGAATACTTACTGCTGCAGCCTGCTATGACCACTTGAACATCCACAGATGCGTATTCTTTAATAACCTGCGGAGAGAAATACTGACTCACTCACTGCTGAACACACAGCAAGCATTTCTCTATAAGCATTCCTGAAGTGACACTGGAGCAGCACAAAAATGAGACCTAAGAGCTTTCACGTTTATATTTATTATTGTAGTGAACCTGATATCGAAGGGGAAAAAAAAAAAAAAAAAAAAAACAGACTGAACCTGTTTGATGGCTTTGGCTCCCACAGAGTCGATGAAGCCGGCAGGCGTCCAGTCAAGGATGATGGAGTGGATGGTGCCGAGAGGTTCAAGAAACACCACCTCCTCCAAGTCTGTGTCGCTGTGTCTGTCCACCAGCTGGCCGTTCATCTGCTCCTCGGCCATGTGGCGAAGGGGCAAAACCTCATGGGTCACTCCCTGCTCCTGATACTGCAACAAATCAAAGATACTTTGAAACAGAGAAACTGAACTGACCCCAAAGGGATTAATAGTTATTTATCTTCTTTTGTTTTTTTCATGACGGGAAGTTACAATGTATTTCAAAAAAATCAAAATCAAAAAATCATCATGTTTTTTTTTTCTACCAGAGCCAGAGTCAAAAAGGTCCTAATGCTACACACAGAGGGTTTAAATATGTGCAAGTTTGATAGATAACAAGATGTTAGACAAGATAAATAACAAGATGACAAGGCATTTTTTCCATTTCACTGTTACCACAAGTGATCTATGGTGTTCATGGACTGGATAAAATAAAAGCATAATTACATTTTTTCTTTTTAAACCAGCTTTCTGAACAGAGTTCACTAAATTCACTCGCTGCCTTTTAAAGCCTGTAAAAACCTGCTGCATCTTTACCCTGTCAACAAAGCTGCCTGTGTACAGCATGTACATGCACAGCACATAACTGGGGCAGGAGAAAGGAAAGGAGGACTCACCTTGGCACAGATCTTCATTGGAGAGCCATGATTACCATTTGCCCTCTCCCTCTGTTTTTTCCAGGCTTTGCGGGCAGCTTGTAAGTGTTCAGGGTTTACTCCTGTCTGAAAATACATCAACAAGGAAATATGTCAAACAGTTTGTCCTCGGGAATAGAGCTGCTAAAAAGGACATGACACTTTGTTTTGTTCACGAAATACATTTCTGTACCTCTGTTTTGTTTGTAGCAAAGGTGCATCGTTTTAAACATTTTGCTAAACTGCTTTAAAACTCGATTTCCTTGTCCCACTTTGCTGAAACCATTTTCAGCTATGAGCCACTCAGTACAATGACTCATGGCCACAAAGAAAATCGAATTAGAACATGTACATAGAGGGCAACATCCACCCTCGCAGAAAGAGAATAATGCAATTATACTTTCATCTAACTCATTCTAATCAATCAAGAATCTTTGTCATCATGGTTTCACATGACGAAATTAAGATTGGTGACTTCCAGCTTTAAACGTAAATATATGTAGAAAATATCTAATATGTACATAAATATCTAGAGATTTAAAGTCACACAGCTGTCGATCTTTGCAGAGACGATCCTCAGCTTCATCTCGTCCATTTTGTTGACGAGTGACCTGGCGTTTGTGAGGAAGAGACTGGGAAGAGCCGGTCTGTGTGGGTTAGCTTATAGCCTAGCACACAGACCGCCCCTCCTGCCCCGCTTTTGTTTACGACGCCTCCTCTGTCTCCTTGGCAACAGAGGGATCGTGCAAACCTCGGTGGTCCGCTGAATCTCCGGCGGTACAAAATCCAGCCCCGGAAACACTCACAGGTGCGCACTCTCCCCAATCTCCAACAGTCCAGCCCCACTGCACACAACTGCCACTGTAGGCGACCAAAAGATCACCGAAAACACAAACACAAACACAAACAAACACAAACAAAAAAAGAAAAAACAGGAGCACCAAGCCGCTGCGTGTACACGCGCCACCATGGTTGCTAAGCAAATATCCTGCATGGTGATAACAAACAGCTCCTGTCCAGGCCAACAGCTCTTGAACCTCACTGAATCTTTGTAGTTGCAGAGAAACCATTAACAAAAGGAATCAAATCCACCACCACAGTCCCCAATCGATGACAATCAGAAATATCCAAATACCCAAAACTGATATTATGTTAAATGGTGAATTTTTACCAACATCAAGGCAGGAACATGACTAAGATAGTTTGGTTTCAGTTTTAACTGTATGGACCCGTGTTAACCTGGTTGAAGGAGGGTGAACAAAGGCTACAGTGGAAGCCTGGGCATTCTTGTCAAAAGTTAAGAGTTAGATGAGAAGATGGGACATGGCTCACCTGGCTCTGTCCACAGGTATATAATTATGCACCAACACCTCTTTTAAAAAAATTTAAGGGTATCTATTTCATTGTGTTGTGTATTTTATAATATGTACACTTTTAACTCATTTTTGTGAAAATGAACTTGCAGTAATAACACCAATGCATCATAATGGGTCCTCAATAACAAGATAGCCTCATCTTCATCTAAAATCATCAGACTCTAAGAAACAACACTGTTAGTGTACTATTACCAAACAGTTTTGCCTCATTTCTATCTTTAAATGTGCTGTGCTTAACCTTTTACTTACATTTCAGTCAAATACTACCCAGATATACCCATTATTAATACCAAGATATTTTACAATATTTATTTAACTAATTACATGGCATGACTTATTTATTATCTCACTACTGTTTACTCAAAGCCAAACTGTTTTCACTTTCATATAATTACACATCTCTGAGTAGCAGTAATGACCACATAGTGCAAACAATGATCCAGACTTTTAGACTTCAGTGCAGCTTTCACAACCTGAATAAAGCCCTTTTAATTCCATAAATAAAAGTGCTTCTGATTTTCCTCTCGATAGAACAGGTTTCTTCTTTACAGCACATTATAAACACACACTCACACAGGCGCTAGGATTACCTTCTCCTTGAGGGTGTTCACATAAAGGTCACTGTTAGCAAAGTAGATTGAAGAGTTGGACTGGAAAATCTTAATCCCTTCATATTCAGACACCTGGGAACAAAAATAAAAATCACAGGCGAGTTTAGAACAGTCTGGTCCGAGATTTTCACACAGTCAGTGTGAAATGTTTAGCCTGTGTTGAGGCTTCGGTGTTTTCTCTTCTAACAGACTCACCTCTTCATACTCATTCACGTCATAGTACAGCCCAGTCCCTGGAACATGACCCAGGACAGCACTTTTAGGGCTGGAGGACGAGAAAAAAGGTCACAAAGAAATGTGAGGTAATGTGAGGTAACAAAAATAAACACACATTCAGACTAAAGACTAGCAGCAGCTCATTATCAGTACCTCTGTGTTCTGTAGATAACTGTTAGTATGGCGAATGCGATGGCCGCCAGGAGGCCGTAATCCAGGCCCAACAGCACAGACGCTACAAAGGCTACCAGCCAGATGGTCTGAGAGAGAAAAGGGAAGACAAAGAAATACACTGACATGAGCTGTTACAGAAGAGGGCGTATACAAGCACCTACATCCTTGTTTCCTCATCTGAGACGGGAAAAAGAGGATGGGGTTTTTTTATATTTTGTCACACACTGACAACATTACTGAAAGGCTCCGAGTCATCTCTCAGTCATCATATGTCATGGGCCTTCAGTAAAGGAAGTGAGGAATCACATTTAAAGTATGGTTTTGTGTTCCTTGGACTTCCATTGTTAAAATGCATGTATCATCTACATAAGGGAGAGGACATGAAGCTGAAATGAACTGTTTAAATTAGATCGGTCTTTGCTGTTAGATTCCTTCTGAATTTTGTTCTGTCACAAGACAAGTCAGTTTCACAAATTTAAATATGCAGCATGTGTTGTTCATGGTAACAGACTATTCTGAGAGAAGTGTTCTCTACCAGTTTAAATGAGACCCATTAAAAAGCCACAGTGGACTAAAAAGTGCAGCCTGGTCTCAGATCAGATTTCCTGTGGGTTGGTGCCTGAGGACCTCTATTGCACAGTAACATTCCTGATATTAATCTGACAGACTGACCAGTTCAATCTTGCTGGTCCTCCACAGAGTAGGAATGTCTCTGAACTGTTTGAACATCCCCAACAGGTTCACCATGATGATGGCAGCCAGCACCGTCTGAGTGACAGAGCAGAAGACAAGCACATGAGAACAAAAGAGAAAAAAAAATCTCATTAGGTGAATTATGAAGCATTAATTAGCTTGCGAAACTTAAACTCTGTATCAGTGGAGCTGTTTGTTCAACAGACGGAAATGAGCGTCTGCGGCTCCTTCTGTGACGCCAGACAAGAAGCTGGGAGCTATGCGTCATCAGCCCCACAGCTTCACCCACCTGAGGGAGCGGCTGGAAGACGAAACCGATAGCCACCACCACCACCAGCACCATGAGAGACGCCAGCAGCCCTGCAATCTAAACACACACACAGCAATAACTGTGTCAACACCATCTCTCATTCCAATTATGGTTTAACGACACCAATTTAGACAAGTGAGAGTTAAATCACTCTGGTAGCAGGACAGGTGTGCATTACCTGCGTTTTCCCACCCGTGCTCTCCTGCACCAGGCTCCTCGACATGGAGCACGTGATGGCAAAGGTTTGGAAGAAAGAGCTGATGAAGTTACACAGACCGAGGGCGATCAGCTCCTGAAAGCAGAACAACACAAAGGTTTCTCAGAGCATTCAGAGAAGTTCAGTGGAATCTAAATGAGAAGCTGTTCTGCGAGCAGTGAAAAAACAGAAGCCCAGAGCAAATAATGAATTCCAGAGAGAGACGACCACAACATCACAGAGCACAGAAAGGTCAGACATGCTTAGCTCGATTTATAGTGACTTCTCTTCAGACAGCCCAGTGGGACAGACAGACATGATGCCTGATCAGATATTGTAACACACAGCATATAATAAGGTTCTCTCATTGGAATATTTGGAGTTTTATATAGCTTGTGAATCCATGTGACTTATGTTTACATGCTCTGGTACCCTGGTCACTGAAGACCATGAAACCAAAACAAATCAAATACAGAATAACAATACGCTAATAATCTTCCTCCAGGACAAGCCTCGCTGGGAAAACCAGCTTTCCCTTTTAAATGACGTTATCAGCATGTCACAGGAGGCTAACTGTATTATAAAGTGCATGCCTGTCATTAAAGTGCATGTAAACACACAGATTGTCAGCTTAGCATACTCGGCCCGTGACAGAGTGCATCGTGCCAGGATCTGTAGTTTGTCAGCAGCTCCTCCACACTCACCTGGTTGCCGTCCACACTGTAGCTGTACTTCAGGGCAAAGATCTTGGCGAGCGAGATGCACATGGAGAATCCCACAATTGCTACGGCGAAGGAGTCGGTGACCAAGCTGGGTAACAGAGAGAACTCTGGGATGGCAGGAGGGAGAAGCCTGAGAACACGTAAGAAAACACATGGCAATATATCCACCTCAGTGTGGAAATATCTTGGGGCTGTAATGTTATAATGGCTCCTTTTATGGCTTAAGAAGAGGAGCCTCATACTGTTCATACTGTACATATCTATTTATATATCATCTACACATTCAGTATGTACATTACATTACTACTTCTGGTTAGATGCTAAACTGCATTTTGTTGTCCCAGGACTTGTTCAACTGAAACAAACCTCTAACCTCCAACACAGAAATCCCCTCTAATGAAATGAGAATATAACAGCTTACCCTGTTGGTATCTTCCCAACCACGTCCACCTTGTAGTCATCTGATAAGGACAGGCCATATGAAACACTGGTCGACACAATGACCACGATGATCTCTCCAGGGATGGGGATGGGCAGTTTCTTCTTGAAGCGCTCATTGAGGTCTTTGATCACGTACAGGAAGACAAGGCACCCGAGGCCCAGGATGCAGGTGGTGATGTTGGTGCTGGTGATGTCACTGAGCACTGCCTTGAGGCTCTGAGACAAGACAAACAGGACAGTTTCACCATTTAAGATACATTTAAACCTCTTTTTTTGCGTTTGCCAAATATACAACAAGGACCAGAAAAAAAAAAAAAAAGCAGAAAGAGATTTCCTCCAACCTCCAAGTCAAGGAGGTTCATCTTATACTCTTTGTAACCCTCCAGAAACTGTTAACACTCACATAAAGAGCAGAGAGGGGCCCACTGAAGCGCTGTGTTTTCACCCCAAGCAGGTACTTCAGCTGAGAGATCACGACATGCACAGCTGCTGCCGTGGTGAAGCCTCTCACCAGGGGCTCTGTGAGGTAGATCGCCACAAAGCCGAACCTGAGAAGACCGAGGACAATCTGGGGAAAAATAATGGAAAAAGAAATGAAGAAAGCAAGAAAGAAGAGAGAGGAAAGGGGATAAGAACAGGCTACGCAGGCGTGTTTCAAATAAAAACATTCAGTCATGGGGTGATACATCAACAGTGAACATCAGAGATCCTGCTGCTTCGGATAAACACTGATTTTTGAGCGTCATAAGATTTGAGCGAGCTCTATCACGTACTGTGAGGTTTTATTGAAATAACAAACACCGGAGGGGGTTGGAGACAGCAGCTTTCAGCTGCTGACTGAGTGTTCTGTTTGTTCAGAGGCTGACCTGGAAGATTCCCACCAGGGTCGTGAGCACAACAGCCACCTGCACCCTCCTGGCATCACGAGCCTCCACGTCCAGGACAGCAGACATGTTGGATCCGTTGGCAGGCAGGATGTAAAACATGGAGTCTGGGGCCTCCCTCACTGCAACACCTCCAATCATCAGACTTATCACTGCAAAGGTGCCTACAGATCACACACAAACAAGATAGTTTAGTACAAGGTGGATGACCGGTCTACACCTCCTCCCACTGTTCAAAAGTAAAGCTAAAATAACTTGGATACAGGCACCGCCATCTTGCACTGGTGACATCTCTTAGAGCCAGAGTCTGCGCAGTACTGATCAATGAAGAGGGCACAGTATTAACATCCCTCCCATACGCCTGCCCAACTCGACTGTCCACTGAGATCACCATGTCCACAGTAGGGAAAATTCTGGGCATTTTTTCTTTAAAGACTTGAGCAAGTCTGGTTTAGAGTACCCATTTGTCACATGGACTTAAAGGTTGGAGCTGATATTTGAGTGGACTTTGAGAGACCTTTCTTGGAAATAAAGTAGTCAGATGGGATGAGATGGAAGGGGCAGAGTCACAAAAATGTCACAATCCTGCTGAATTGCAAAACATGTCCTACTCTGGTTTAGTGTGTAACTCGTGCCTCTTTAGACCATTAATGAAGCTGACCCCCTGTGTGTGTGACAGAGACGACTGGCGGCCTGAACTGTTCTTGGCACAGAGTGTGGAAAGCAACCCGGCTGTGTGAAAAGGACACCGATTGATTTAAAGAGCACCATTAATATAGACCAGGATAAACATTAACCAAATGAAACAGTATTACAAGAACATCACAAGAATACATTTCCTTGAAATATTGCACCAAAGGTTGATTCTACAAAATGATGAAGACAAAGAAAGTAAGAAACATAAAGAAAGTAAGCAGCAATATGTATGAACATTCCCAGCACCTCCCAAAGATAAATATAAACATACTGTAGATCCAGCTTGGCTTTCCACTGGAACATTAACTCAAACGCGTAATCTTAATCAGTCGCCCAGACACACAGTCTCCTATCAGTGTTGGCTTTCACTGCAGGGGCATGCAGCAGAGCAACACCAAACCAAACACAGCAGTCAGGACAGATTTGACCTTTGGCCCACTTCTGTCCACACTCTGCGCTCTTCATACTGTACATGATGTCCAGTGTAACTGAAGGGTCATGCACCAAGTATGTGTGTGTGGGTACCCCTTTGAGTGAAAATGTCAGCTTGCCCAGCAAATAAACAGCAGCCCCAGTTGTTCCTTCTTGTTCTATCCAGAAGTTTAGTGATCATCATTTCCACAGCACTTTGCAATCAGGTGAGAAGAAGAAGAAGCAGAGCGTTTCCTGTTGATCACTTTAGATCAGCTCTTTTATTTCAAAAGGTTGACCAGACTTTATTTTTGTTGCAGGTGGGCTCCTAACTTAGAGTTGACATTTGAGATGACTTGGAGCCCTTTCTGGATGGGTGAGATGTCAGGGTCACTGAAATTTCACAATACTGCTGCTGCTCATGTCGGCCGAGGACAGATTATCACATGTGAGTGTAAACATCTCCTCCACAATCACCTCAAAGACAACTGAATCATTTATCTCGCCACATAGAGCAGTCTGCGACTTGTGAATCCTCAGATAGTTCATTGAGTTGATATCCAGAACAGTGCTGTACCCGCTGTCTGCCTGGGACAGTTGACATTTTCAGCTGATACAGTGTCCTTGGCGTAGACTGGAGAGCAATCTGGCTGTGTGAGAAGGCCACTGACAGACTACTTCTAAACCACACATCACCACTAATTCAAAACATGTTAAATTCCAGCATTTAGGACGCCACAAGATTCTGCTAATTCTGTTAATGTTTATCTTTTTCTTAGTCAGTGGCAGACTGACAAAACAGGGTTATATAACTAGACAACATACTTACATTTTTCCTCAATACTACCTGAGTATTGTACTTGAGTAAAATGTAACAAGTAACAAGCACATCTGTTAAAACATGATCTGAGTAAATGTAACTGTGTTACATTTTTAAAACATTAAATGTCAGCAAATTCCTTTATAAGATCAGCGAGGAACATTAAAAAGTCAGCTGCAGAGGGTGTTCTCAACCAAGTCAAGAAGCCAACCTTTGCTTAATGAGCTGACTGGCAGCAACTGACAAAAATCTGCTAGAGACAGGTGTCATTTCAGACAGCAACATCGGTTGCATTTCCCCAGCTAGGAATGATCTGCTGCCTGTGTTCACCTCAGACTAAAAACAAGGACCCCTGTTTCTACACAATAAACAACAAACTGTTTTCATAAGGAGGATCAGAAGAATTTATAGTACTACCTCTGCTACCATTCCCATTGTAAACTTCACGTGCCGTGATTTAACAAAACCTTTTGTCATATAATGGTATCTTGTAGAACAAAACACATAGACACACAAGTTTAAAAAGGCCATTTTGAATATCATGGGGTCTGTCAGGTGCCTCTTTGTTGCCTTGTTGAATCTCCACATTGGCACCAACCATAGCAGATTGGCATGCCAACAGCTTATAAGAGATTTATGACCCAAAGGCAAAGTCTTGACAAAAAGTTCGCAGTGACTTTCTCACCTATGGATATGTGTCTGGACGTGCCAAAGAAGGTGTAGAGCAGGACTGGGTAGAATGAGGAGTACAGACCATAAACTGGAGGGATTGCAGCCAGCATAGCATAGGCTAGACCTGTGGAGTAGCAGAGAAGAGAGGGGAAAAAAGTCAATAAAGTGAACAGTCCCAGAAGCCAAGGCATTGCATCATAAGCACAGAGCTACAGAGATAGCAAAACAAAGTCAGTGTGAAGCTGACAGCGCCCCATCGGGAGCTGGCAGCTGGCCCTTCACTCCATTTAACCTCTGTGTCACTCCAGATGTAGAGCCTGGACAATTTTAGCTTGTGGCTACTGTACAAGGCTTTAGAATACACAACACTGCTGGCTTCATGAATCTGTTATGGTAATGTTTCTTTGGCTTCCAAACATACGGAGGGGTGACAAACAAAGTGTATTAGTAAAGTGTATTTTTTACCACAATCCTCCAGAAGTGAGATTACTGAAGTCTGTAAAGTCTACTGAACTACCACTGTTCTTTCAAGACATTCCTTCGTTTCACATCTTGAATTAAGTAAATATCTGAAAGGGACTTTACACAGCAGTGCCGCTGGCACTGCAGGTCACTGACCTTGAGGGAGCTGCACAACTCCTGTGCTGAGACCTGAGACCACATCGTGAAACAGGTACTGCTTGACTGGATAGGATGGCAGCCATGTTAGGATAGGCAGGAAGCTCAAAGCTGCCGCCTTAGCCTTCTCTGACGAGCACCTACGAAAGGAAACAAGTGGATTAACCGGTTTGTAATAAAAAAAAAATAATTACTTCAGACAAAGTCTTTCCTGGAATCCAAGTTGTTTTCCAGCTACTTGTTCCCCACACAAGGCCATATGTGGTTAGATAAAGTGTGATACAATACAATCCTCTAATCCTCCTTTGATATGTAAAAAACTATAAAGTGGATCAATGATGTCACCACAAGACAATGATTGGGCAATATTCACGTTGGTTTTACTGCCTTTGCAATTTTAATGACCCTTAAGAGAAACTCAAACCAGTAATGCTCTGTTCATTTATCGTTCATCAGTTTCTAACTTCTGTTTCTAAATGTCCTGACAGCAACATTTATGAAACCTGGTGGAAAGCTCATGTTGTTCAGGGAAAAAACTCACATACCAGTGCAGAGGTAGTCTACCACAGATATTATGTACCTTATGTCCACAGTGGGAGGGTGGTAGTGTGACTATTTAAAAAAAAAAAAAACGTTCATGCTCTTCTACTCGGTCCTCGGACACACCCTCTTTAACCTTATCAGACACTGTGTCATTTCCCATCCCAACACTGAGCCAGACAGCGTCACTGTTTAAATACTCATAAAAGAACACTCATTGGCGACACACACTCACTCTTGATGCACATGTCATTTAGTGTCAGATTAACCTGTGACAGAGCAGCACTGCTAAAGAACACACCAGAGGCAGGAAAGACAAGTACTTTGCACAAGTGGTGAATTTACAAAAAAAAAAAAGAAAAACATTGGATGGTGCTGAAACAATCGGTTAAATAATAGTCAATTGACTGAAACAGTGATTAACGAGCAATTAATCAACTGTTTGCCTTATTGATTAGTGTTCACACCAGTTATGGTAAAATGTCAAACGTTCGTTCTTGCTTTTCAGATATAAGGTTTCTGTTTGACACTACTGTTCATTACATATCTTTGGACTCTTGAATCAGTTTCTTTGGGCATTGGGAAACTGCCATGGGCATTTTCACATTTCCTGACATTTTAAAGACAAAATGACTGATCAGTTCATTGAAAGACACACAATATAATGAGACTCAATCAAAAATCATCATTAGCTGTCAATATGTTAATTAATTACTTCACCTATATTATGTCAGACAATTGTAAAATAAGTTCCTCTCTATTTTCCTGAATGTGGTGCCATCAAACAGTCAATTCCCACCTACATTAAGGCATCTAACTTGATGAGTTACATAAAAAGATGCACAGAGCCCTGTAGAGGTGTGTTTTCTATAACTTGTGTGATTATATGACTTGTTCACTTGGGAACAAAAAGTCCAGGGCTCTAAACTCACCTGAACTTTCGTGCCAGCCTCTGTGTGAGGGTGGTGGACTTTTTTTTACGGTTGAGAAGCTGCGTCCGGATAAAGGTTTCATCGTATACCGGGCGCTCTATCCTGTACATCAGCTGCGAGCCTCCGTCCTCACGAGCCGCAGCCTCCTGTTGCTCCATAACAGAGAAAGGAAGGCTGATTGTATCGAGTCAGCGTGCGTGTGTGTGTCTCTGGTGTCGTTTATCTCTCCCACTCTCTCTTCTCCATCACTGTTCTGGCCGGTATATCTTCATTCCTTTCCCCACTCCAACGTGAATCCGTTTGCAGTTCTTCTTCCTGCGCAGAGTGCAAGAGAAGACATGACAGATATTGCTCCAACACAAACTGGGTTCCATTTTGCTTCAATACAACCAAATGATATCAAGAGAGGAAACGACAATAGCCAACCAGGCCTGCGTGTGTGCATTTTTGTGCTGATAGGGGCAACTTCTGTCAGATTTGCAAGGCTGTCACATTTGAGCAAATGTTTTATCAGACTTCTGGCAAATATTTGGCCTTTGGTCTGTTTATGTGAGCATGTTGGTTAATTTATATACACAATCTGTCAATGGGACATGGTTCTCTGTACAGAATCATATGGATTAACAGTTCTCTGGATTAACAGTTACATGAATACGGTCAGAGGATAGCAAAGGACACAAGCCAGGCACTGGTGGAGGACATGTCTCTGCAACCACGAGCCTTCAATGGAACCAAGAACACACATGCAAATCAGATTTTTAAAAGTCTAAAAAATATTAACTTGTCTGTTAAGTGTTAAACTGGGCTTCAGTCCCCTGCAAGAAGTCGGATCACCACCATACAAACAGAGGAGGTGGTGTATAACTAACATGGAGAAGAAAGCATTATAATGATGACAATACTGGGATGCCACAGAAGCATTTCAGTGTCCATATGTGACTTCATGGCGAGTTTACAGCCACCTAACCTGTCTAAATGCACTTGAATAACAGCTAAAAGACACACGTGATGCTCAGGAAGGTTTTTTCTGTCCCATGTAATGTGTGTTAATAAATCACTTCCATGTTAAAAAACGGTGTCTCTGTACTGAGGGCTGACCTTTAACTGACCGATAATGCAGAAAATGATGCTGGGTATTTTAACACTTACACACAGACACTTAAACAAAGATATTACACAGGGGGTTTTGTAAAGTTTCCTACCAGCTGAGCCCTGTAGCTCACACTGACTCACAGTCACCGACAGCTCTGAGCTCGTTCCCCTTTCACCTCCCCGACGTTAGCTAGCTAACACCGCGCTCGTAAAGACACACTTCACTTCATTAATTAGTAATGTGAGGAATAATGACAATAATTTAAGGCTAATGTTCGGGTTACGGGTACGCATGGGTCGGCGTCCTCTCTGCCTGTCCACAGCTGAGCCTTAAAGCTAATGGAAAGATGTGCGGGGCCTCTTACCTCCGGAGCAGAGGATGCTGCCGGCGGCAGGACGAGCTCGAGCTGGAAACCGTCCTCCTGAGTTGAAGTTTAACTGGGTCTCCGTCTTCAGAGGACACACGGACAGACGGGCAGACAGCGAGCGGTTATATGCCACCACAGATGGTTTACCGTGACAGGATGCATTACTCTGCAGTGAAATCCCTTTTCACCTTCCGGTCTGCAAAGAAGGGCGTTTTTAATCCTCGCTCGCATGCGCGGATGAGCCAGTTTGTAGTTCATAACTGTGGATGTCAGAGCCGGGCTGTCCTTAACAGAATCCAAATGCTTTGTTTCCACTTTAGTTTCATTTGACATCTTCGGTTATGTCTAGTTATACATTTAACAGACGTTGTGTGTGTGTGTGTGTGTGCAAGTGTATGGGTGAATGTGAAAATGAAATTTAAAAAATGTTGAGCGAGTGTTTGTATGTCACAGGTTTATTTTTGTTCTTCGTCAAAAAAAATCAACACAGAATTGCCATTTTAGGATTGCAGACCTGAGTCGAGTCTACAAAAAGACGTCACAGTCATGGACAGCTATGAGACACACACACAAGGCCCTGGACACACACACGCAAATCTTAAAATGATATGAATTGTAGTTGCCTGTTTAATTGTATTTTTGGGGAAAATACTCCAGTCTATCTGATTCATTGCCTTTGTCACTTCTTCTATGATCATGCATTTCTTGACACATTTTTCTATATCATCACCACAGATGTCGATACCCAGTCATAGTCCTGTTTTATTTCATTATATTAGCCTAAAACCCATCGAGTTTGAATATACTTAGATGTGAAATGACATTCATCAATTAATATCCATCATGTGTTCATTTTCAATAGAAGCATGTTACTCAAAAGACTGAAACTTCCAAATTCCCAACAAGATCTCAGTGTCTTCAGTGGCTATTTCCATTACAACAGGACAACATACAAGATCTTAGAAATCAAAAGTAAACATGGTTCTATTTACCTAAATAAGAGTAAGAGGCCTTTATGTAGAAAAACAATGAAAGGAAATCTAAGAAACACTGGCTTAAACTCAATGGAAAACGAGCTGGATTTGGATCAGGTGCAGTAAAACATGACGAGGTCATCATTACTTTTGGCTAAGTGTTTAATATCGCAGGTATTAATATCGAGGTCCATCTGAGCCCCATACATGGACATGCCCATTCTGTAATCTCTCTATGTCTATAATATAACAACACAGTACTGATGTGTACAATCTGATGTGGAAAAACTATTGTAGGCAGTGCTGAATGAACATCAGACTGAAGTCACCTCCTCAAACTGGCTGCTGCTGGTGATGGTGAGCGTTGCATTCATTCAAATACTGACAGGTAGTTTGGCAAACCCACAGGCCTATCATGCCATACGTGTAGCTGGATCATATTAAAATTGGACTCAGAGCGAGTCTGTAATCACGTGAAACCTACAGTGGAGGCCTATAATGAAAGTCTGGTTACCTATTTTCATACTCGAAATTAATATCAGAGTGAGAGCCCCTTCCTCTCTCGTGGATCTCTGACAGGGAGCTGGATGATGAAAGCAGCACCGCCGCTGTGACGTGTGGGAGTCACGGGACCCCCCCACGAGATCTGCACAGCACAGTGTTCACTGTGGATCACACAGTGTACGCACAACCTGTGGAAACATGTAGAATACACTCTATCCACATGTGTAATACACTGTATGTTAAACAGTGCAGACACAAAACATTCCTTCCTCCACATGTGAAGACAGACTGTATGCAGTCAGTGGTTTGATCACAGTCTCAGTTACATGACTAAGTTATCTTTCTAACCGCTTCTACATGATTTTAAATGATCCAAGTTACAACATGACAACAGCGACATAAGAGAAACGCAGTGCTTTGTGGACGGTGATCACCTTAAACAGCTCACTTTCACTCCTCTGTACTGAGTGAGAAAGAGAAGCTACTGTAGGCCTGAGGTATCACCAGCAGGTTGGCTCACACAGACAAACATCTGCTTCACCTATTAGCATTTCTCACTTTGTATAACTAACTGCTGCCCTTTCACTATAACCCACCCTCTAGGAAAGATTTCTGTTTCCCAGGACATGGCGATGATGATGACGGTGATGACAGTAAAGCTCACAGTACCGACTTAATTATTTACTCCTGTGTGGTTTTATATTTGATGTCTGTTTGGAAGGGTGGGTTTGCTTCTGAGAAAATCTCCAGCGAGGCCACATGTCATGAATTATTAATAAATGGCAGCACACCAAATACCTGTTGAGAGATAACCTTCATCACATGATGATTTGGCCTCAGTGTTATCAGTGAAACAAGCTGAATATCTGTATACCTGTTTATCCTGACACACAGGGTCACAGGGGGTGCTGGAGGGCAAGAGGCGGGGAACACCCTGGACTGGATGCCAGTCAGTCACAGGGCTGTCATACACTCAACCAGGGCAGACAACCACTCACACTGACACCTAGGGGCACACCTAGGTTAACCTAACCTGCATGTCTTTGGATTGTGGGAGGAAGCCCTCCTGCTGTGAGGCGACAGTGCTAACCACTACACCACTGGCTGAGTATCACATGCACACATAAACAGATGAAAGCAGCACCGCCGCTGTGACGTGTGGGAGTCACGGGACCCCCCCACGAGATCTGCACAGCACAGTGTTCAGTGTACGGACAACCTGTGGAAACATGTAGAATACACTCTATCCACATGTGTAATACACTGTGGATAGACAGTTTGTCTCTCTGTATTAACAGTTTGTTTCCACAAGGGGGCAATAACAGTCAAAGAGAGTCTTTGTGGATTTTAATCACAATAAGTGATGTGTTTATATGTGTAGAAATGCAAACCATCTATAAGAAAGCACTACATTTATGCATCAATTTTATATTATGATATGAAATGTATTTATAACCTCCATACAGCTGTAAAAGTGATGTGTAACAAAAATGAACACTGTCACTGATATTTTATTATTTTAGTGTCAGAGTGCAGAGAACTATGAAACGCACTAATATTAAATTAAATGATACTAATGGGTCAGTTCTTTTGTGTGCTTCTATAAGGGAAGCTTGAAAATATTAGAACCAGGTAGTATGCACATTTTCAACTTCCATCCATCCATCCATCTTCTAAACCTGCTGATCCTGACCACAGGGTCACAGGGGTGCTGGAAGCCTGTCCCAGCTATGTTGGGCGAGAGGCGGGGTACACCCTGGACTGGACGCCAGTCAGTCACAGGGCTCATTTTCAACTTCCCAATGAAAAATTAGATCAAACAACATCTGATTTGACACAAAGTGGCCTTTCATGTTACGTTTGAAGGCAAGGCTAAGCTAGGCTAAGACCCCAGGATGCAGACCCATGACCAGACCAGACACAGAGAAGTTGTTGAAACACACAGTCTTTAATATTTGTTGAAGGCAGATTTAAACAGTCCATATGCACAGAACCGAGGGTCCAATTACCACCGTGTACTGAGGTAACCTCCTCGTTCTCCTCGGTAAACAGACAGACATGACAGACGAACACAGGCAGAGGGAGACAAACGCACACAAAAGGGAGAAGGGGAACAGACACCGGGGAAACAGACAGTGGTCCTAACATTTCATTTAAAAAAAAAAAGCAATTTTATTTCCAAACTATATTGAAGACAAAGTTTACTTCTGTTTGAAAATAAAACCATACAAAGTATTATCATGGCAGCTTATAGCTTTCCATGGCCATAATATTTGTCATCGTGTGCATTCTGTGTCTCAGGTTCAAAGTGTTTTATGTAAGAATGTGAATTAGACGTTAAGAAGATTGAGAAGGATAGTGAAATGCAATAAAATGTAAGAAATGTAAGAAAATGTAAATGTATGACAATAGATATAAATACAAATGGGAAAAAGAATAACAAAGTTGCAGTAATGTAATGTTATCAAAATGCAGGGGAACAAATTCATGTGAGGCACAGGAACAGAGACTGTTTATTACAAGGTTAATTTATTAGCATTGTAGAAGATATTATTAGATACTAATGTATTACTATATGAGTAGCATTATTTTAATAGTTTAATTGTAGTTAGCAGGTTTAGTCCACTGGTTCCCAGCCTAGTCGTCAGGCAAGTAAAGTGGCTGGTACCTTAGAATTGACCAGTGTTTGAATAAATGTACGTACGTACTCTTAACCATTCCTGAAAGTGCCACTGTAAAAAAAAAAAAAATCTATTGCTACTGTCCTCGCTTTCATCTCGGTTAAAATGTTAAAGGGAAATCAGCTCAGTTTGTTTACTGAATGGTGTCAATGACCTCAGCCTCTGTGATAAAGGTACAGTGCAGCAGTCTTGTTAAACCCTCAGCAAACTTTCGCCTCCATCACAAAAAAGGCTCTGCTGCAGCCCTGCACCCAGCCGCTGTGCGTTTCATATCACTGCCTGTCTGTCAGCACAGGAGTCAACCTCGCCACTTCATTCAAAACATACACTCACTCTGAAAATGTGGTACAAGATCTTTTATTTGGGTGGTAACAGCTGAAACAACACTGGCAGAACTCTCTGTATTTTCTATTTCCTACTATTATTCGTGTTTTCTTTGCTGTGGCAGGTAGACTCTGGGTGCTCTGGAGGATAATGTGTGTGTGGAAACATCTGAGTGCAAAAACATCAGATAACTGAGTCCTGAACACGTGATGAAGTAAACACTGAGTCACTGGTGTTGATCAACTGTGATCAAAAGCCTAATATTATATGGTGTTCTTTTGTCCTGTTGGGGTAATAAAAATGTTTATTGCTGCCTGACTTAGTGGTGTGTGGACATTGTTATCATGATGGATTTTCCCTACATCATTCAGCCCTCAGCCTGATGACCACTTCCTGCTCCCTCCAAAGGGAAGCGTTGGTTTTAATGAATAGGTGGCGATGGACTCGGAGACCATGGCAGGTAAAACAATTTCAAAACGAAATCACATTGGTGCTGCTTAAAACTATAATGATATAAATAGTTTCACTGTGCCCCAGTCTCTTAATGACAAGCTGCATGTGGTGCATTGTCTCTTTAATGTCCATTTATTTCTACATGTTTCTGCAGCAGCTATATCTTACACCATTAACGCAAAGCCTCAGCGTGGCACCAGCATTGTCCAGGTGAGAGAATTTCCTTGTCCTTACTTTGATTATTTTTTTTTTATTGGTTCCATTGCATTGTCACCACTGGTAAGTAATACAGCAGACATGGCCAAAAATGTGCTGCTGGAAATTGAATGTGTAACATTGAATTAAAGTGCTAACAAAATGTATACCAGCAGCCTCTGTGCAGATGTAAGGTGTCAGTATTAAAATCATAAACCATTTTTGAAGCATTGAATTTTCTATAATATATAAAGATCATTTTGTCTAAACACTCATTAGAGGCTGCAGCTTCTGGATTTCAAGAGTAAAGACGTATGTTTCACTAACCAGTGTAGGAAGAGGAATTTGTACTGTAAGTGTAAGTAATAATAAGCAAAATACAAAAACGTGAATGTTACTCATTGCAATTAAAACTGACCTTAAACAACAACTTATATAAATCATTTTATCAGCAAAATGTGTAGATTATAGATTATAACTGCTCAAGAGGGAGCTAATATTAAGTGCTTAATTCTTTTCATTTTAATTTCATTTGCATCATATGCATCTTAACTCATCCTATAGCGGATAATAATTCTATATGTAAAATTATTTTTACCAACTATAACTTACATTTAAGCTCCCCTTCCCAGAGTCATAACTCAGTCAAATCTGAAACTGACTCAAAAATAGTAAAACAGAACCACAGCGCTGTCTCAGTTATGTCTGATGTCCATAGTGTGCAACTTGGAAACTCTCCTGGACTGACCACACCAGAAATTGCCAGTTTAGTTGTGTTGTTGTTTGTTTTCATCTGTCAGGATCCCAAAAGTAAACTGAGAAACATTAACTTAGTTTAATTAACCTTGGAAAGACTGTTCATGTGGAATTCATACTGTGTTTGGCATTATAGTTAACATAGGAGTTTAGGCTGGTATATGTAAAGTCATCTACTGAAACTACAGCTGAAGTATAATGTTACATATTATGGTTAAAAAAAAAACACGTGGGACAACAGTGTGCTTGTGTTTGTGTGTGTTTATGAAGCTTCCGTCCAATCAGTGCTACTTCCTCTGTAGGAGCCTTGTGACATGGGGACCCATTGAAAAGCACAGGCTACCAGCCTGACGTCACCTTCCTACAATCTCCACAGCACAGGAACACTGACCATGGCTGCACACAGGACACTCCACGTCTGCCTTTACCAAGCTTACAGCCACCGTCTGCAAAGTGACACTGACAGTTTGATCTCAACTGTTCTGTGAGCAATCGATCATAACGTAGCAGGTAAAATACTGTGTCTTTATCACTCTCTCATCAATGAAGCAGGGAGGGAGACTGTCCCTCTCAGGCTCAGCTGGCTCAGCCAATAAAAACAGCTCACTCCCTCCGTTCCTCCTTCATTGACGTCCTCAACCTCAAGTCTCAAACTTAGGCTTAACTTGAGGATATTTATTTCATAAATGTGAAAAGAAAACTCACTTGTCTTGTTTTTGTTTTTTTAATCAGAGTATATATGTTTTCTATTTTAAATATTCACTGGTGAATTATGACCAAAATCAAACAATGACAGTAACAAGTTAAGAGCCTCTGGTAGGCTCAAGATGTGTGTCAGTTTTCCATTATGAAGATTTTTTCTACAATGTTTACCCACCGCTCCACTGTTGGGAGCTGCCTTTCACAATACCTCATAAATGCTGCTGTACTTGGCCTCAACTCTATTTCTATTACACTTTCCTTTCCACAGAAATCACAGAGATAAAGTATCTTACAACTCAAAGGGACTTTATATCCTGGAGTTGGTTGTTAACACTTACCATTTCTTGAAATACCAAAAAAAACATGAGTTATTTCTAACTACTCACCGTTCACCTTTGGCATACTAAGAAATACATTTTTTAATGTCTGTGACTCGTGTGATGTATCTTCCACATATTTCACTATTCATTATCTAAAATTTCACGGTTGAGCTCTCTTTCTCTTTCTTTTCTATATTTAGTGAAGTGCTTGTTATCAGTGTCCAGTTCTTGACATAATGCAGAGTTGATGCTGGAGTGCATCTTTACAGAAAGCTACACAATATTTGGTTATGCCCAAATGGTTATTATGTACTCCACTTCCCTGTGTGATTGAAGTTTTTAAAGTGTCATACTCACACACACTCTCTCTCATACACACACACACACACATCAAGCAGAACTAGTATTTCCCTAATACTTTTAATAATGTGAGCGTTTTGAGAAGAAAATGTCAAAATCAAAGTTCCCTTCAACCATTACAACTAAATGCATAAAACCAACCTTTATCTGACATGATGACAGCTATATCAGGACAGCAGTGAAGCTTCAGCATAAAGTGAGGAAAGTGTTGCTAAAGTTGGTTGAGATGACTCTGCTTGCACATTTATATTACTATCAGATCATGATTGAACATGGAGTTATTTCCAGTATAACATTTTCTCACATGTGCGCATGCAATGTCCCCCGCGGTAGGCGATATCTCTCCGTCTTTTATGGCTCCGGACCATTGACTACAACCACAAGATAATAAACCCAAGTCTATAAAATGTGACTGTCTCAGTATGAAGCACATGTTTTACAGTTAGTTGTACAATAAAGGAGTTATGAGCTTTTAGTTTTGATGTCTTAAAATAGGAACATAGACTGAAATAAAGAGGAACTAGTGATGAAAATGGGTATCAGGAACAAATCAGAGAAATTTCAGAGTTTGCTGGTTCCTGGGCCAACTTGCCTGAGACAAAGGCTTTACCCTCACAACTTCCTTTGTCACAAAAACCACTACTCTTTATCTTCCTCCCGCCTCTCCCTTTAATGAACACAGGTATCCAAATGCTTATGCTACCATGCTGATCCTAAACATGTATAATGTTGTTCACCATTTCAGGTTACTGTGTTTGCATACTCATATTTGCTAAGTAGTAGCTGATGGCTGATGAGGACGTATAATCCAAACTGGACAAATAGAAGAATTTCAGACTTCAGAATATTAAATGCAGTTAAATCGATGTAAACCAAGTGATTATTAATTAATTATTCATTATCGTTTGATAACTCTCTGTATTTGTTATATTATATGTCTGTCTGAACAGTTTTTGCATGTTCAGCAGTATTTTAACTAATTAAAAGACTCCTTGGATTACCTAATGAACACTGTCTCTATTAATTTCACTGTTCTTTCCAGGAAACTTCTTGGAAAATTTTAGAAACTTGTTCAGACTATAGACTCTCTCTTGTTTTGTTCCATAAAACAGCAGTATTCATCCAAATAGTGGGATTTAATTTTATTTACAGATGCTTGAAGGGTAAATGTAGCACCTTTAATCAGTCCAGTGTAAACCCATGAAACAACGCTGCAGTTATTTTTAAGATCGATCCATCTCTGTTGAGTCAACCCACATCTTCTGGCACGAGCACAATGTTTATTTCCTCCAGCAAATGTCCACCAACACTTGTCTGTGCAAGTTTAGGCTTTGGAGAGGAACAAAAGCCTAAACATGGAACACCATTCATCAGCGGGTGAGGACTGCTCGCCATACAGCGGTGATGATGAGGCATAAACATTTTGTTTCCTCCCTCCGCGAAGCCACCGGACGTCCGAAAACACCACTGACCCTGAAAACCCCAGAAACACTCGCTGTTATCTTCTGTTTGGGTTAAGACTGATCTGTACCTTTTTTACAGGAGAAATAGCTAGCCTGGCCAATGGTAAGAGTTTGTGCCATAATAATTAATATATTATTTCTCATACAAATGAAAAGTTTCATTGCTTAAATACAGTCTGCTGCCACATCCTTACTTATTCTTGCATTACTATAACTTGTTATTGGCCAATGCTAACCGATTTTAGGGAACTGTGTCATTGACATTGCTGAATTAGTTAGCTGACTCAATGATTTTTTTATTTTTATTTTATGATAAAGTCTCTTTAGTGAAGATCTATTTTATAGGTACACTACAGGCCAAACGTTTGGAAGCAAGATCAAATTTGTACAAAAAAGATCATAGTTTCATTGGTATACTTTGCAACAAAATAAACATGATTATTATATAAAGAGTAACTTATCAGAAGACATTTTTACTATAATTATCAGGTATTTGAGTTTTTCTTGCTTAGACTTTGCTTTCTTCAAAGTAACCTCCTCTGGCTTTAACAACAGCATGGCATATATGAGGCATTTCGTTCCACAAGTTTTTTAAGGTATGTGCCAGGAATTGCTTTCCAAGCTTTCTTAAGTTCATCAATAAGAGACTGCTGATTTGTGGGACGTGCTTTTCTGACCTGATTGATCCAATTCATCCCACACAAGCTCAATTGGAGAGAGGTCTGGAGACTGAGGGGGCCAAACCATCTTTTGAAGAACACCTTCCTCTTCTTTTTAGTCTAGGTAACATCAATCTATACCTAAAGGTAAACTGAGGAAAATGGTGCATATCAATGAAAGCAAAGTCTGATCATGTAGTAAATACATCCCAAAATACATATAACTCATTCACTCACTCTGGTTTTTAAGAAAGGCATTGTGAAGTTTCTTCCAAATGTTTGGCCTGTATTGTATATCATTTTCTAGGACGTTTCCTGGAAAGAGCTATGTAATTAACCAGATCCGTGGCATGTTCAGCAATGTTTTTAACTAACTGGAAGACTCTTTGGATTAACAATTGAACACTGTATCTATTAATTACTCACTTCTTTCTAGGAAACTTCCTGGCAAATTTTAGAAATGTGTTAAGAAATTACGGACCCTGTAAAACAAAGCGTGGCCAAAGTTACAAAATCAATCTATAAAGCAACACAATGAGAGATTTGAGCAGAATACTGGGAAGATACTGATTAATGATCTGCATTGATTTTTTTGGGAGTTGCTCAATGGATTATGAGAAAATGATGATAGAAAGACTTGCTAATTAAACATTTACTGCACAATGTATCTTCATGTTGCTGCATGGTGCTTCATTGATAAAGGACTTCATTGATAAAGGACTGAATAACTGCACAGGAATACTTAATGCCCTGTTGGTATTTTTTAGACGTCTCTCTGTAATCCACCCTGAGTTTAAATTGGATTTTGATTTACATTTTAGGATGAAAACACAACTGAACACTCGACAAACTATACTCAGCTGCTATGTTTGTTCTTTGCCGTTACTATTTATTTTCCTTGGGTCACGTGAACATAATCTTTGTACCCCCTGAAGGCAGTCGTTCCTGGGCGGAAGGCTCTGAAGATCCAGGCATTGACATTGTCTCACTAATGGCAGAACAGTGTTTACTCTGTCCTCAAAAACATGATTGCCACAGCTGCAGTGCGAGAACGCCGCATGGTTGGTAACATTAGTCATAGGAGCAAACATGTTCACATACTCAGCTTTCTTTCCCACAAACTGACCCTGAGAAAACTTTAAATGTACACCACAGCAGTCTGTGGTCATTTGAGGGAAACTGCCTTTTTTTTTGTGCGTCGGCAAAGCTATAAAGACTAGAGGAGGAGAAATATCAGAACAACGACTTTGAGGCCTGATCTTAAGTTGAGTGACTTGTCTGCATCAGTAAGTGACATTTTAGCTGCTCAATAATTACACTTTCTCTGCATTTTTGTGTCGCCTTAAATCTGCTGCATCATAATGATATTCACTTTATTATTTACTGAGTAACTGCAGTACATCTCTGCTGTTGATCGTCATTATTAGCTCTGTGTCATTAGTCTTTGATTCTATCTGTTATCTCTATACACAATCTGTGATCTGTGATAGCTATAGATCTGTTGAATACCAGCGTTATCTCTATCAGTGATTGTCGCTATTTAATGCCCGTGATGGGTCCAAAGTGTGTGCCATAAAAAAAAAACACCTTACATGTGTTGAGCCTCAGTTGCTTAGAGTGTTTAGTGTGGGAGTGTTTTGCTGAAAAATTACTTGATGGGTCAGTTATTTGGATGGATTTTTCCTGACTGTATTTCTTGGTTAAATCTGGCTTTTATATTGTGGTTCTCCTAAACATATCTGCTGGGTATCTAAACTGTATCCCTCTTAGCTTTTTAGCGTTTTATACTATGCTGTCCTGTATGTGTGAGAGATCACACCACCCTCTTGAAAGAAGAGTTAGCAATACTATAATCAAAAATATCTTACTAGTATCCAGCTGCCAGCAAGTAACTGTAAAATTTACAGCAGCATTTTTATGGTAAGCAGTGATGTCAACATTGTGTGTGTGCGTGTGTGTGTATAATTTTTATGAGCATGCTATCCATGGTTAGAGTGCAATATTGTTTAGAAGTATTATGACAGAAAATAAAATAAAATTTTAATGTATTTAAAATGCATACCACCTGTTTCTTTGTTACTGGCTTATTACTTACTTATATACAGTTTATAGGTAATTGTAGGTTACACAAATAAACACAGTTAGTGTACATTTTTCTAAGTCTTATTAAAATAGGACATAACTATAAGAGCAGATACCTGACAGTGTTGCACTTTGTCAAGAAGATTACCCCAACCTACTTTTCCCTGACTTCACATGCTCTTTATCTGTCTCTCCACACCCTGATCCACCAGCGGGACAGTCCAGGACACTCTGTGTGCTGAAGTTGCAAGTTGTTCTTGTTCTCTTGGAATTTGCTATGTGTTTTTTTCCTTCTTTTTTTTGTCCTTTCTGGCTGAAATGTACTCTTGTTTCGAAGAGTACACTCTCTCCTGTCTGATAAGTAACTGAAATGAAACTGAAATGCACAGGTGCACATCTGACGCACAAATTTAATTGTTATATTAGGCCAGCTAACAACAAACAACAATACATGGGCTCACCAATAACCGTGCTGTGCTCAGAGCTTAAAAATCCAGTAATGTTAATCATGACAAACTGCAGGGTTACATCCACAGACTGACAGTTCCGAACAGAAACACACACTGGAGAGAACCACATGGTGGCACGTGTAGAGGAAATCGAGCTGTACTGGTTCCGGTGAAACATCTTGAAATTTTTGCAACACTCAGACATCATAAAGTCAAACCTTTTTTATAGTTGGTGCGTCATAAAATGCTGGCATGTAGTGTCGGTTTTTGTAAGACTCTCTTTACCAGTTGTTATTTGCTAATTCATTCAATACTGTTTTCCCCTAGGAATTGTGTTTTATTTTCTGGATTGCTGGAGAAACATGATGGTATTTGAATTAAATGTTTAGCCTAACAGCCTAACTGTTTAGACTAACAGTATGGCAATATCAGTGGGTCTGCCAGTCAGTCAGTCCACCACTTTAGTCCAGTCTGAATTATGTCAGCACTACTGGATCAAATGACATCAGTTTTTCCAGTACAGTATGCCAAAGTTAAAAAAATAATTGTCAGGTTTTATAGATTATGCTGTGCTGAAAAAACAGATACCAAACATTTATATAGTAAATCAGAAATATTCGGAAATGGCCTAAACGGCCCAAGACTCTTAATGTTTGACATGAAATTTGATCACATCTATGGTCTGTAGAGGATGAAACCTCATCACACTGGTGATTGCTGACTTTTAACCAAGTTCCACCAGCAGGTTGAGCAAGTTTTCACTTCCTCAGCATCATCTAGCTAGATTGATCTGTGTTCATAAATTTTTATTGTTCATTTCTGCAAAACATTAACGGACATTTTTGTTTTTGTTTTGTTTGTTTTCAACAACCATGTGCAGAAACTACAGTTAAGCTTTGGAAATAGAAAGTCTGATAAAAAGTATGAGCTGCTAGGGAAAAGTGGTGGTCACAGTAAATAATACACATGTTAAATGTTTGTTTCACCAGTGTTGAGGGCAGTACCAGCTCCAAAACAGTGGGGAAATACTGCACAGTGGATGTTCTGCTCAAACATATTTTTTATTCAAAGATACTGCCGTAGGTGGTAAACCAGTAGGTTGGATATGCTTAGGACTGCAGTTTCCATTAGAGAAGCTACCACTGTGTAATGTATTTGTTGTTGATTTTTGGTTATAAAAAAGGCCCACACAGCCCGTAAAAGCATTGTTCTGCCCTTCCCTTAGGTCTCTTGTTTTATTAAGGGACATAAATGCACACCAAGTGGAAAGTGGCTGACCTTGGTCTAATCAAAAGCACATCATTGTTCCAGCATGAATCGGTTATTAAACATTAATAACTATCACTGAGCATGGTGTGACAGATCAAAGGCTGGATAAAACCATCTGAGCACAGCAATGCAATCAAATCACACTGGTTTATTGTAGTAATTAGAATGAGGTGGGATATATTACCTAGGAGGTGCTGTTCAAATGAAAGATTATGCCTGAAACACATCTACACCTGACAGTGTTTATGCACCGTGACTGTTTAGAACACGCCCATTAAAACACCCCAAACTGGAGACTGTATTTTCACAAAGAGGTGTATTCATGCGTCTGGGTTCACATGCACACACACACACACACACATTTCCCATGAACCTGGCCTGAACTGAGCTTGATCCTGGACAAACAGTAGGGGCAGGCATTATTTCCACTTAATTCTCAGTAGACACCTCGATAAGATTGCACTGAAACCAGTGAGCCCCCACCCACCGACCCACACACACACACACACACACCCACACACACACATATCTCGCTCCTACAGTTTCTGCTCTTTCTTATCAGCTTGGTTGGTGCTGCTTAAAAACTGAAAGAAAACTTCCTTCCCATTAATTCTCTGCTCTGTCCACTTCATGGATGAAAAATATGAGAGGTCAGTCGTTTATAGATGGCTTAGACATTTTAACCTGTAATGTGTTTACCTTTTATGCCAGGAATCTGATTATCTGAGCATCACCCCTTATCACAGGCTGGATAAATGAATTGTGGAGTACAACACTCCCATTCAACTGTTTTTCCTCCAACAATCTTTGTCCTTGCAACATACGGACTATTTTTACTCTTGAAGTGCACGGCAGAGCGCTGCAGCCAACCTTTGGCAGCGTTTCCCATCCTGAAAAGCTACTTGATTTCCACTTCATAACAATGACCAGACCTGTCTGTCCTGTTCACCTCCTCCCTATCCTGCGCATCGATACAATATCTTCCAAATGCTCTTTGGGGGCGGAAAACTTCCACTGAAAGTTGCGGGCTGCAGATATCAGTAAGAACAATGGTCAAGGATAAGGCAGGCGTCCAGCAGTTGTGCAAAACTGGGACTTCATCATAATTGCTGTTAATAATTACAGTCGTGATAAGCGGCAGAGGTGGCATTTATTGATGGCAAAGCCTTCTGAGGTCCCAGGTGATCTCCAGGAGCTGGAAGAGGAGGAAGAGAGAGGGACGAGTTTGGATTTGAGACAGATTGGGTCAGGTATGTGGGACAAGCTGCTGTGCATTACATGGGGACACGAGAGGTACTGGAAAATGAAAATGTTCCCTTTTTTTAAAAAGCTTCTGATTGTGAAATCTATGAAAATCAGAGGATCTTCAAAGGCAGCTGGGATTTTAGAGGTTCTGAAAACGGACGCTAATCTTGAAGTCAGGGAGCTGAGACATCTCAGACAATTTAAAGCAATCCTCCTTGGTGTTAATCTGTTTCTTGAGCCAGAATTGAGCCTGACAAATCTGCCCCGCAGCACAATGCAGGATCTGACCTGGCTCATGTGCTCTGCCTGGATTTGGGGGTCTGGACCTTTGTTGTTTGCTGTTAATGTTTCTTGATAAGTCATGTTCAAAGGCAAGACAGGATCCTCTTCCTAACCTAATGTGATTAATGGATCACAGAGCCACATAGGGAGGAAACGGCGGTGCTCCAGGCAGCAGAGGCGAGATGATGCGACCGGGAGCTAAACAGTACATGGTGGCCAGGCCGCTGTATTCGGAGGAGACCTTCGCAGAGAAGCATGAGAGGGTCTACAGGCACCACAAGACCATGCTGGACCACATCAGAGAGTACCTCAAGTAAGGAAATCGCAGAGCTTTTGCTTTTTGACTTGACCTTTGAAGTTTGTTCTTTATGGATGTTAAGATGATGGACGTTAAGAGGAGATGGAAAAGTTGGGGTTGGGTAAAATGATGAAAACTGCACTAAATACAGAATGATTTTTAATTTCCAGCATGTATCAGTACGAAACTTTTCATCAAGTGTCAAGACATACATTTTATTTAACTTTTGTTTTTTTTTTTTGCAGTTTAAATTAAGGTCAGATGATGAGGGTTTAAGTTTTATAAATTTGGGGCTTTATGGACCTCAGACATTCATCTGGTTAAATTCATCAGGAGGAAAGGAGATAGAGGAGGAGATAAAGGGATAAATGAAATAACTTTTGATGGAACACAACTCTCTGTAAGACTTTTTATTCTGTTGTTTCTATTGAACTTTGCAGAAATTGTTTGCAGAAAGTAAAAAATTATCTGTGAGATTCTTGAGATAAGTTGTCCATATACCTAAAGATTTTTGTTTAGGAGGTTTAGTAGGAGAAAATTTTCCCTGCTGATTCTAGGGGATTTCCTTTTCTCTTGCCTTTTTGTCTTCACACTCACTAAAATAATCATTTTTAAATTTTGTATATAACATAATGCTTCCTATGGCTTTGGCAGTTTTAGTTGTTTGTGCAAATTAGTTTTTATCCACTTACTTGAGATATTTTAAGTGTGAGGTTTTACTGTATATTTGATTAACATAAAGAACATCTCATTTGACTCCATTAAGATTTTGAGTGTCTTGAAAGGATTTTATCAGGTGAACATACCCTAGAGTTTTCCATCCATTTCTTTATATCTCTGTCTTTGTATCTCTATGAATATTTTATTTTGCTATCCACAGATGCGACGCCAAACGAGCCAAGAATGCAGCTCTCTCGCTCCTGCCAATCATCAGCTGGATGAAAATCTATAGAATCAAAGAGTGGCTGCTCAGTGACATCGTGTCTGGTCTCAGCACCGGACTGGTAGCTGTCCTGCAAGGTTAATGTTTACAACTACAAGTTTCACTTAACAGTATCTGAATGTAAGATGCTTCTTGAAACCAAACTGGCACAATAGGGGCATATTAACAGCAATTCTGTATTTCCTCATGCCTCTGGAAAATATGGAAAACCAAAGGTACAAACAAATATCTCTGACACCAGTGAAAAGTACTCAGTTCAAATTATTGGCGTACAGGAGGTCTTATAATTAAAAGTCAAACATTGCACTGGTGACTCCTCCTGACCGGTCAGGGTAGTGGCAGAACATGAAACTCACATGTACCAAATTGGGGAAAAAAGAGAGGAAAATAACAGATTTCCACTAAACTGTACAGAGAAACGTTGCATTTTGACACTATTATGCTGGAAAACACAATCTGAAACAGTGAGGATGAAACTTTTATAGTTATCAGTAGCCTCATTCCCACCGCATGACCTCACTGATGGGAGTAGCTAAATGCATCTTTAATGACCCTGTGTTGGTATCGGTAGGGGAAAAAAATCCTGTATTTGAACATTCCTTGGGGTGGGGAGGTAATCTTGTGACTTATTTGCCTTAATGGTTCCTACATTACTCATGGGAATATATGTTTTAATTTCTGGTAATAGAAAATTTGTTTATTGTTTACCTCCCAGTAAACAGTATTTGTTGCCTTAGGAGGAAGTACTTTTCTGGGGTGCATTTTCAAATAAAATACATATACACTGAACAAAAATATAAACGCAACACTTTTGTTTTTGCTCCCATTTTTCATGAGCTGGACTCAAAGATCTAAGACTTTTTCTATGTACACAAAAGGCTCTGAAATATTGTTCACAAATTTGTTTAAATCTGCATTAGTGAGCACTTCTCCTTTGCAGAGATAATCCATCCACCTCACAGGTGTGGCATATTAAGATGCTGATTAGACAGCATCTAAGAAATTAAAACATATATTCCCATGAGTAATGTAGGAACCGTTAAGGCAAATAAGTCACAAGATTACCTCCCCACCCCAAGGAATGTTCAAATACAATGTTGCGTTAATATTTTTGTTCAGTGTAGTTAAAAATGTTTGCACTTATACTTCATAGAGTAAACAATGATGTTATGACATTGCATCAAACAATAAAAAAATACATGTATACAAACCATGATAAAACTATAACTATTTGAATCAACTAACAGGCAGAACAAAAATGGATTTGTTACTTCCGCACAAAGCCACCATTAAAATGAGCTGCTGTAAATATCACCTGTGATTCTGAGAATGAGTAATAAAAAAAAATGCCGTATATATGTGAGGCTGACTTTTCCTTCAGACGCTCCCCTCCCCAAATTGTAATGCAAACTGCCGTTTGACTTCAGCTTACATCTCACTTGTTTGCCCTTGTAAATGGTAACTATTTTATTATTAGCACTTGTGTCTGATAATATATGATAACCTTCAGCCTCTCCACCAGTAGCTGAGTTGTTCAAAATGATAATATTGCTTTATCTTCACCAGCAGATTACAGTTATTATACAAACAAATCCTGAGATGTTGTTGTTTTTTTCCTATATAGAAATTTTTTTTCATTTTTTGTTAGGGTTAATTATAATTTAGGGGAAGTTTAACCACCATTTATGGGGAAAATTGTGTTGTTTTTTAATGTATTATTAATTGTTTTAAGAATGGGTGCTTTATTTACAGCATATCTACAAAATGCTGTAGAAAAGTATTACATATATGATTTTTTTCACACTCTCCAACTGACACTATGTCACAAATATTCAACATTATATTTTTACAAAGTTTTAGAGGCATGATGCTCATGTTTTCCATTCCATGCCTTAATTTTTTAATAGTTCCTTACTTTAATAGTGACTGATACCAATAATAACCAATAGCAACAAATTTGAAAGTATAATATAAAATGTGCCCCATTGGAAAAGCTAAGTGAAGCAAAACAAGATCATCATACTCTGTGTAATGTGTGTGTTTTTGTGTTTCAGGTCTGGCCTACTGTCTGCTGGCCTCTCTACCTCCCTGGTACGGACTCTTCTCTGCCTTCTTCCCTGTTATTATTTACTTCTTCCTGGGTACCTCCAGACACATCTCAGTGGGTAAGGTGTGTGTGTGTGTTCAGCGTCTCTACCCCTGTACTCAGCTCCTCTGACCGCTCCTCTCTCCTCTCTGTACAGGTCCGTTCCCTGTCTTGTGTCTGATGATTGGCTCTGTAGTCACCAGGTTGGTCCCAGACGAGGGCCCGTCCGCCAACATCACGGGGTTTGAAGGCCTGACCATTGATGAAAAGAGAGTCTTGGTGGCTTCTTCTGTGACTTTCCTTGTCGGTCTCATGCAGGTGAAATACACTCACCACAGCTATGCCAGTTATCCCTTCAAAGGCTAAATTATCTTTTTATCTTGTCACCACAATAACTGTAGTATTCTGTGTTCAAAATGAAATATTGTAATCATCATCTTGGTGGGTACTCCAGCTTCCTCCCACAATCAAACAAAGACATGCAGGTTAGGTTAATTGGCGACTCTAAATTGCCCCTAGGTGTGAATGTGAGTAAGTGGTTTGTCTGTCTTTCTATGTCAGCCCTGTGACTGACTGGCGTCCAGTCCAGGGTGTACCCCGCCTCTCGCCCAATGGACAGCTAAGATAGGCTCCAGCACCCCCTGTGACCCTGTGTGTCAGGATAAGCAGGTATAGAAAATGGATGGATGGATGGATGGATCATCTAGGTGTAGCAGCAAAACACAGTGGTCAGGAAATTCAGGATGACCCAGCCCTGTTTAAGTGTGCTTAAGTAGTTCAGATTTAGTACAGTCTGCTCTTCGAAACCAAATGCAGGCTCCAGCTAAGTTAAATGTACCCATTAAGTTTAACTTCTGAAACCCTCTTGAAAAAATGGTCTGATTTGAGTTTCCAGGAGAAATAATACCTTGCAATAATATATTGAAAGGCCAGGGTGCTGTTCATAAGTTCACATTAAATTATATATATATTTTGTCATCGCCAGTTAGCAGAGGAAAAGACATAATTGTCAGATGCATAGGCTGCACTGCACGCCCGCATCAATATGATTGGGCATTAGTAGTCACATGATAGACTAGATACAGATAGGTAGCGAGGTAGTGATTGTGAAGCCTGACTCAAAGAGCTGATACCAATCAGTAAATGCAAGTTCAACCTTTGTGCTCAGCCCGACTTGCATTTTGGAGCATTTCATTAACAGGACATTATATAGTAACATACACATACACACATGACCAAAGTTGGACAGGAATCTCTCTGTAGACCACACTCTTCCCTGCATCTTTAGTCCATGTGGGTCTGAATCCCCAGATCTAGCTGTGTTCCTGACCACTGTTTCACATATCACCACATCATCATCACGATCCCTCTGTCTCCTCCAGCTGGCCATGGGTGTCCTGCAGGTGGGCTTCATTGTCATGTACCTGTCTGACACTCTGGTGTCCGGCTTCACCACGGCCGCTGCCATCCACATCCTGGTGTCCCAGATCAAGTTTGTGTTGGGGCTGCAAGTTCCAGGCCTCAGTGGACCACTCTCTCTCATATATGTAAGGACGAAGCAGTGTAGAGCTTTCTCACTGTTTGTCGCTGTCAGGCGTCATCTCTTAGGCCTGACTTTTTTTGTCTTTTTGGTCAGACCCTGGAGATCATCTTCAATAAAATCACGTCCACCAACGTGTGTGACGTGGTGATCTCCTTGGTGATCATGGTCGTGGTGTTCATTGTGAAGGAGCTGAATGACAGATTCAAATCCAAGCTGCCAGTGCCCATCCCCATCGAGATTATCATGGTGAGCAACATTGCACAACGCAGGCCTTATCAATGTTTCCATAGCACTTGAGTTATATAAACAGTAAAAATGATAACATTTATTTTGGTTGTGACTTTTAATGACTTTTAAGGACAGTGCTGTCAGTAACAGCCATCGAGCTGATTTATCAGTTCAAGGAAACAGTTGACAATCTGTATCTCTTATTTTGAAGCTAATCCTATGAGTAAGGCTTAACAACTTCTGTTGTTTAATGATTTTTATCATTTCTTCTCCAGACTGTCATTGCATGCGGAGTTTCATATGCATTTGACTTCAGGACACGATATGGCATTGATGTTGTGGGCTATATTCCAAAAGGGTAAGACCTGCTGCACAATATTTATTATTTAATCATTTTATGAATGTCATTGGAATAGCAATACCATCAGTGATAATAAAAGGCCTGAGCACCCACCAGATCATAGGTCCCAGATCAATCCCAGATTATTATTATTATTATTAACCCTGGTTAACAATCAGTGCGTTTGCAAAAACACACTTTCTATGTTTCTCACTATCTGTCTGATCAGACTACCTCTTGGACCATTTCACTCATATAGTAAAGATAATCAGGGAGTAAAAAACATCAATAGACCCATTCATCTGTGAGGCCGCGCCCATGAATATTGGTGTAACAAGATAGTGATTTATCAACTCTGCAAGTCTTCTTCAATGAAAACCTGTCAGTGCAAAAGACTGACAACCAACAAAGTACAGAGTTATTCCCTCTGTCATGTATGGTAGCAGACTGGAGTAAAGACAGTTTTCAGACAGTACAGTACTTGCCATATGAAATCCATAACATTCACTATAAACCTCGTGATGACCCATAACCACAATGAAGAATGTTATCTGAAGAAGAATTCAAACTTAGATGTCTCTGCTAAATATTACGGAAATAGTCCAACTTAACAGACTAATATTACTCTCAGGTACGAGCCTCCGATGGCCCCAGACATGGACATCATCCAGGAGACAGCGGTGGATGCATTTCCCATGGCCATCGTGGGCTTCGCTGTTGCGTTCTCTGTGGCAAAAGTCTACTCCATAAAACATGACTACACGATAGATGGAAACCAGGTGTGTAGCAAAGACTTGCAACATTAATGTAACAGCTACACGTTTAATCAGGATTCATATAACAAGACATGTTTCCTCTCTGACCTGACTGTAGGAGCTGATAGCTTTTGGGACCAGCAACATCTTTGGAGCTTCCTTCAAGTCTTTTGCTGCGAGCACAGCTCTTTCCAGGAGTGCAGTGCAGGAGAGCACAGGGGGCAAGACTCAGGTAAACTAATATATCTGATGTTTTTTTAGCCCCTAATTTACCTTATTTCCAACCCTCTAACACCAGACAAGTTTTAGTCAGATCTGAGATAAATGCAGTGACACAGCTGAGGTCAATAATATATAAAGTAGAAAAACGATCTTTAATTTAACAATAAAAAAACATGAACATTTTGCTTTCATATTAATGCATTAAAATATTAAACTCTAGTATAACTCTTAAAGGGCTGCATAACAGTACTTCTACTGTGATACTGTGACATTTTACTTAAGCAAGCTTTTGTAATAAAGTTATTGTTAAATTATTATGTGCGCCATCCAAATACAAACAGTTTTACCTAATGTGAACATGTTAAGAGATTAATGAGTGCATACAAAGTGTGAGAGGGGCACAAAACACTGGTGTCCACAGAAAAAATCCCTGACACTCATTAATAACAATTATTTTATAGTACAATTGAAAAGTGCTCTTGTGTACAGAGTACATTAATTAATTAATTCAGTGAGGGATCAGTAAAAATTCTTAACAACATTGACCTCTAAAGTTTGTTATTAAAGACAAACAAAAACGAAACAGAAAGGTGAGGCAGTGGCACATCACATCATTTCGAACTTGATTTAATTGGACAATATTTGCCTTTGTTGTAACATGTTTTGGACTCGTATTTTTATGCTTTAGTTTACAGTTCCCATTAATCTCTTTAAGACATGTTGCACCATTTCCCCTGTCTGTAGTTTAACATACCCGTTCTGTCCTTTTCAGGTAGCTGGTTTACTGTCAGCTATCATAGTGATGATCGTCACTTTGGCCATTGGATTCCTACTGGATCCACTACCAAAGGTAAACCTTTGCTTTACTCCCTCAAACTCTGCCAGTATACAAGTGAAGGCTGAAATCTGACCTACGACTGATTGATTTAACAGTCTGTGCTGGGTGCCGTGATCATCGTCAACCTAAAGGGCATGCTGATGCAGTTTAGAGACGTCCCGTACCTGTGGAGGAGGGACAAACCAGACTGTGTAAGTTTTCACACACTCAGAGAGCACTGATGAAGAAAGCTTTAAAAGCCCAAAATCTCTTACTTCTTGGCAGTAAAAAAGAAAAAGGTGACATTGCCCCTTTTGAAAAACATTTCTGTTTCCAATCATCATCTATGTCCAGATGGTGTGGTTAGCTACCTGTATTGGAGCCATCCTACTGGGGCTTGATCTTGGATTGGCTGTCGGTCTCGGTGTGGAGCTCATCAGCGTGGTCCTCAGGGTTCAGTTGTAAGTGTCAAATCTTTAGTTGTTCTTTATACAAAACTTTATGACTATTTTCTTAACTTATCTTGCAACTTTATTTCAAGTCTTAACAGTATGAACCTTTCTTGATAAATGGATAGTCTGAACAGTTTCCCGAACCGCTGAAGTCGGTCAGTCGGCCCACCACTTTGGTCCAGATTAAAAGAAATTCATCAACTTTTGGATGGATTGCAATTTGGTTTTGTGCATTTTATACATTTATGGCTCACAGATGCTTTATGCTAAAAGCTGTTTCTTTAAGTTTTCCTTTAGCACCACTATGAGGTTTTGAGTTAAATGTCTTGACAAGTATTAGAAAATTTAGCTATTGAAAATTTGGCACACAAATTCATGTCCCCCATCAGGATAAACTGTATTTACTTCCTTAATTCTCTTAACTTTTCGTCTAGCGCCATCATCGGGTCATTTTATACTTTACTTTATCTTCCAGCCCTCGCTGCAGTGTGCTAGCTAATATCAAAGGAACCGATATCTACAAGGACAGAAAGGACTTCATTGATGTAAGTTGGTGTATGTGTGTTATATTAGGTGTCTTTTGAAACTTGCGTGAAAGGAATAGTGTGACATCTTGCAAGAAGACACATTCTGGTAAAATCCACCTACCAGCACCAGCAGAGTCTCTCTCACTAATTAACATTATAGATAAATATGAAAAATAAGTTCAAATATAATGGGGTATCAGTCTGGTCATCTAGCTCATCTTTAAAACATTTATTGTAATTTTGACCAGTGTTTCTAGGATCAAGGGAGCATCAGGATTGGTTTGATGTTACTATTAGTTCATTGTTCTTGAATAAGCAGGTGGAAAGATGTCATAAAAATGCAGTAAAAACATCTTATGGGGAACAGAGGGGCGATAAGAATCATCCCTGCTTCCTTCTTTTTACGAGTGTATCTTACTCTCAAGAGATTAGTTGTACTTTACCATGATTTGGGCTAAAATTTGGGTTTAAAGGTAATGACTCTCTCCAGATATATGAGCCTGAAGGAGTGAAGATCTTCAGGATACCGTCACCAATCTTCTTTGCCAACATTGAGTTCTTCAGGAGCAAGCTGGTGGAAGCTGTAAGTACAACAGCTGCAGTCACATCCTCATTGAAAAATGTTAATTTATGGCCTTAATTCAAGTAACATAGCTAATTTGGTTTGTGCCACAGCATTTCATTCAGTGGAAAAAGCCATAAAGGGCGCTGTAATGAGAAAAAAAAAAATCATCTTTAAAATGACACGTAAACAGACAGATTGAAAAACATAATGGCACGTCTTATCTTTGACCTGAATCGCTCTACAAAATGTGTGACATAATTTTACTGTCTTCACAGGTTGGCTTTAATCCACTGAGGGTGTTGAGAAAGAGAAATAAAGCACTGAGGATGATCCGAAAACTTCTAAAGAAGGGAGACCTGCAGTGGACATCAGTAAGTTATGACTTATGACCTTGTTCACTGACAACAAGACACTTTCACTATGGTGACAACAGCCATAAAAGTCTGTGTGGACTTGGATACCATTACTGAAAACAAATCTGATTCGTAAATTTATATATATTTGGTGAATGTTTATGGTTTAAAAGGTCTGGAGTGTGATAGTTTCTGGTCAGCAGTCAGTACAAAGTTTATCTCTGATCAGAGTAAGTGTGTGTGCATGATACAACCAGGTGTGTGATGTGTTGAGCAGATGAGTTTGTTGCGTTTGGTTTACAACATGTCACACAACATTTATGGTCAGACTCCAGTAGTATAAAAGCTGAGGCAGTACCCTATTAGTACTGAACTAGATTCTGTGCCTTTTGATATTTAAACTTTCAAAGCACAATAAGCTCCTTTTAAGTAATTAATTCTGAGAAAATATTGAGTGCTACAATTATTCCTGCACTGCAAACCTGGCTGCTCCCACGCTTGGCTTAGGGGCGTAGACAGACAACTGTAGACATTAGTCCGTTGAGTTATTGATTGATTCCAGCTCTGCCGAGTGTAAAACCTTTCCCTCCAGATCCTGCTGGGTCTCTTGAGGACCCATTGTGAAAGATGATACCAAACAAACACGCTGTAAACACTTTACAGACTTGTGATTTGAAATCATGTTAGGCTTATAAATTTAAATCTCCTTTGCCTCAAAGTACAATAAAATGGGCATAAGCAGTGACTACAAACATTGGTGCTTAAGCTACATGATTCAGTCTAACTAACCTCTTATTGCAAGAACAACGCTCACTGAATGTGGTAAGTTGCAATGCAGCTAATACCGTGCTAGACAATGTAGTGACTTTTTTGCTTTATGTATTGTTGAAACTGTTGGTCTTATGGATAAGGATAACTTTCCTTGATTTCAACCCTTTCTTTAAAGTTGTTGATGTTATGTTTTTATATGATCTCTGTCATATGAGAAAGGAGAAAAGAGACCTATAAAGAGTGTTACATGTAAGCCTGTGATGGACTGAGTACTAGAATATGCTGCAGCTCTGTGTGATCAAAAGGGAGTGAGAACACGTATGAACTGTATTCCACCGTTACAGAAAGGATTCCTGAATACCTCATGTGGACCCATCATGGAGTCAGAGGACGAGAGCAACATGGAAGAGCTGGACTTGCCGACCGATTTCAAGGACCTTCCTGCCCGGATCGACTGGAACGCCGAGCTTCCCGCCAACATCGTGGTTCCCAAAGTAGACATTCACAGCCTGATCCTGGACTTTGCCGCTGTCTCCTTCCTGGACATCTCCGCTCTGATGGGACTCAAAACGGTGAGTTATACATTCACAGGAGCAACAGGAGGTGATTTTTACCAAAGCAGTTTTTCTGTAATCTTTTTTCTTTTTTTTTTTTGCAGGCACTGAAAGAGCTGATCCGGGTCGAAGTTAACGTCTATATTGTGGCTTGTGATCGTAAGTATAAACCTACATAATCATAGTCCTGACTCACTCAGACAGACCTGTGGCAAGTTTATCACCCTCATAGCATGCATAGCAGGACAATATTTGTAAGAGATGGTTTTGTTATGAAGGAAAACCCCACCATTTAACATGCAAAAGCCAATATCTACCTCCAGCACTCTGCTTTACAATAGATAATAGCCCACTTTGATTTTAGAGAGACCACATGCTGACATGCATGACAGAACAAATGTGAGAAATCCTTTATCTCCAAATCCTTTGTAGAGATCTGAATGAAGCACTTTGAGTAAATTCTTCTCCTATCCTGCAGCTTACATCCTGGAGAAACTGCACAACTGTTGCTTCTTTGATGATGAAGTTCAGTCATCCATGTTCTTCCTGACACTTCATGACGCCATGCTGCACATCCTCGAGATGCAACCAGAGTCTGCAGAGTCCAAACCTGACTACAGCCAGGTAAAGGAGAGAAGACTTCAGTGAAACACAGCATAACACAATATTTACAGAAATTAGTGGTGTGAATGTGTGCATAATATTTAACCTTGTGTGTTGTTCTGCAGATTATAACAACAGTCACAGTTCACCACCCTGGGGGCAGTTTGAGGAGCAGAGATAAAAACGTATGTATCCATTTTGATTTGTAACCAACAGCACCTGCTATGGTTTTCATCTGCTTTAATTTAACCATTCACATTTCTGATAGCCTCTAAAATGAAACTGACTGAAACGCACCTCTTTCTTCACCCACAGATTCCAGATCCAGAAACCAGGTTCTGACCGAGAAGATGATTCCTTGGGGAAAACATCAAAAATGCCAAAGTCAAAAAGAATAATTGTTTCATGGATCACGCTGTACAAAACACTAATGAGTGATGAGATACTGTTTTTTGACTCTACACATCTGACAATCAACGTTTACATATACAGTATTTACTGTAATGTAAGAAAATAATTTCATGGTTTTGTTTTTTACACTATATATAGTGACTTTGTAGAAATTGTAGGTGCAGTATATATTTTACATGTTGTATAGTTATATTTTCATGATAATGAGAATAAATTAACTTTTTGAAACACCGTTCTCATAGTAATGTTCTGTTTGGTATCAAAGTGATGTAACATAAGTGACTGTGCAGTGGCTGGAATATTGAACCCCCCCCCCGAATTGAAATACTATTGAGAACCTGATAATATTTATGTATTTATCTGTATAAACCACTGTATGAGTGCAATCTGCAAACAACCTGATTATCAGAACAGATTAATAAAATGAGCTGAGATAACATCTGCAACAACTTAAAACAATTTCTAGTTTTTAAACAAGACTGCTCAGTCTGTGATTCTCAAAACAGAGAAAAAAGTGCAAATAATTCACTGGGACACAGTAACATTCAAAACTTTTTTAAACTGTAAACATTAGTCATTTGTCAGCTTCATCAGCTTATTCCTTTTCAAAAAGGTACAGTGGTACCTTGACTTGAGTGTCCCAACTAACGAGTTTTTCGAGATACGAAAGCCGTCTCTCGGCTAGATTTCGTCTCTTTTTGAGTTAAGAGCTAAAACTTGAGTTACGAGCAAAGCTTCAGATATCCCACCGTTAGTTGGTATATAATAATTTTATACAATATTCTTTGTTTATAAGTACATTTTTCTTATTTAAAAACATGTAACAAAAAAAGTTGCGGTGTTTTTGGGGGGTCCGGAACGGATTAATGGCATTTCAATTCATTTCAATGGGGAAAACTGATTTGACATATGAGTAATATGAGTTACGAGCAAAAAGAAAATACCTCTGCAAAAAAAAGAAAAAAAAACTCCTCGGCCTTAACCTTCCTTCTTAACACAGTACATCAGGTCATAAGTTCACACCTGCAATCAGAAGTGTAGACGTAGTAGTGATACAATAAACCACTGATGATCAGAATAAACAGAATATGATCTTGGAAAATCTCTTATAACTGCTAAAGTTGTGTAGGCATTGCACTTTTGCTGATTTTCTGTGTTGAATTCAAACAAGTATCACTCTCAGTTTTTTGACAGACCAACCTGCTGTGTGGCTTGTCATGTGATGTCACACTGATTATGAAATGAATACACCCACACAACAGAAGCTTTTTTTCACCATTTATAACCTGTGCTTTTGGTGAAAAAATTTAGTAAACAGATTTGAATTTGTGATCTGGATCACTGAAATTGCAGGACAGTAGAAACATGAATGCCAGCCATGTGTAGAAGAAGAGAACTATGATTCTCCCTGGATCATTTCCACATCAAACAAATATGATATAATTCAATACAGACTCGAACTGCTCAGTTAAAGCAACTAAGCCAACAAAAAAAGGGTTATAATAACCTTTTGTGTTGTTCTGCAGATAATGTTAGTTTGAAAGCGACTGAACCAAACAGGGAAAGAAAATTAAATGACATCTGAGCACAATGAATCATAACTCTGCTTGTGTTAATGATTGAACAAAGTATAGACAAAAGTGACACACTGATGAGATTGATCTCCCAGATTAGAAACACAAAGACGCTCAGTGCCACACAGGAAATTGACAGCCAAAGGTTCTTTAAAGAATCTTCAAAACTTTTCACATTGAAATATCGGACTCCTCAAACACCTGAGGTGTGAGGATGGCGACCTTTAGGAGACAATATGTGATGACCAGACCCATTTACTCCGAGGACAGCTTTAATGAAGATCATGAGAGGATTTACAGGGTGCACAAAACCACCCTGACCCATGTGAAACAGTATATGGCGTAAGTGTACCCCATTTAGTTTATATCAAGATAACAGTATCACATTGTTTGATTTGACTAAATAACTATTGATTTTAAATCTACTGTTAAATTAAAGTCTGATTTTGAAAGATGGTTCATAGAAATTGTGTCTAAGGTAAATTCTTAGTTGCACAGGGACTCTTTTTTTCTGTTAAATCCAGCTGTGATCCACAACGTGCCAAGAAAGCAGTGCTGTCTCTTCTGCCCTTTATTGGCTGGATGAAGATCTACAAAATCAAAGAGTGGCTGCTGGGTGATGTGGTGTCTGGGATCAGCACCGGACTAGTGGCCATGATGCAAGGTGAGGAGCAAGGTCAAATTTCTGTTCACTCTTGTGAAAAAGATTCTTAAGAGCAAGTTTCAGGGGGTCACACAGCAGGATGGAGAGAGAGAGAGAAAGAAATAGGAAAGCCCTTTTGCTGTTGGTGCATTCAAAGCAACCAGAACTATTTGGCTAACTTTAGGGGACGACTGTGGTCATGGTTCCATGAGAAATGTTACATAACAATTATAATCACTGATGTGTTTGAGAAACTTGCCCAAGATAAGTAGATAAGATAAAACTTATCTACTGATATCTGACATATTCATCATTATATAAATGTTTGCTCTGTCTTTGCTGTGTTGCTGCGGTCTCACTCAGGACTGGCTTTCGCTATGCTGGCCTCGCTGCCTCCAAGCTATGGCCTCTACACCGCCTTCTTCCCTGTGCTGATATACTTCTTCCTCGGTACTTCAAGACACATATCTGTTGGTACGTTAAGCAATGCTGAGTCTCTGCAAAAACAATGCCTTCATCATTTTCTCGATAACACGTGAAACACCTAAACTGATCAAATATCATTTAAGTTTTTTTGTTTTTTTTAAATTGATAGTAGAAAAAAAATCTTTATTCAACACAATTTCTTCTAATTTTCTGTACAAACTGACCTCAAGTAATCAAACAGGTTTTCACTCATAGAGCACAAACATGTCTCTTAAAGTAACCTATATGGAAAAGGGTGTTTATGGGTGTTTTCATTCTGACATGAGGACATGAGATTGGATGTGATGTGGCTTAACAGTGTCTTCCCACGCTTCCATGCCCACCATACATGCAGGCTCCTTCCCAGTCCTGAGCCTGATGGTGGGTGCTGTGGTGACCCGCCTGGTCCCAGACAATGGACCGCCGGCCAACATCACCGGCTTTTACAACCTGACGCAGAACCAGCAGAGAGTCTTGGTGGCTTCCTCTGTGACCTTCCTCATGGGGATTTTCCAGGTGGGTTTGACTCTGTTTCCACACCATAGCAGTGATGCTGCATGATCTGACGCTTCTTTTCTCCTCACGTTTCTGTCCTTTGCAGCTATTGATGGGTGTCCTGCAGGTGGGCTTTATTGTCGTGTACCTGTCTGACACTCTGGTGTCCGGCTTCACCACAGCAGCTGCTGTTCAAATCCTGGTCTCCCAGCTCAAGTTTGTGTTAGGGTTAAGTGTTCCAGGCATCAATGGTCCATTTTCTATCATATATGTAAGTTCACAATGCATTTATATTTTTATTGTCAATTAGATTTATTTGATTTATTTTTCCAGCTAGTTTCATCGTTCAGAGAGGAGGTTGAAAGGGTTAAAAAAAGTGCATTAGTGCAACCTGTACTACAAGGAAAAAGTGTTCCGAATGTAAAAAAAACTGCGTAAACACCAGAGGTCGGAGCAAAAGAGACTTCTTTATAGCTAATATGGCATGACAAAGTCCAGAATTTTGTGCTACGCCCAAGGTTTCAATATGAAAACTGTCATGTCATTTTTTCCATCCTCTGTAAACTTTGAAAAGAGATAGTAACACTGTTTCTGACCATAAGGATAACCTGGCAGGGAACTAGGTAATCCAGACAATGTAATGTGCTTATGTTGTACATTTTTTGTGATTAGCAAGACTGCCAAGCTTCACAATATTTATTTCCTCCTATTTTACTTCTTGACTGAGCTTTAATGACATTTTAGAGATACCTGTTTTTCATTCACATCACCTACAGAGGTGTAATTTAACCAATGAGCTGGCTCTGTGAGACAGTTGGCAGTGGCGGTATTTGTGTTCATGAGCATTTAAAGACACATTCAGGACAACAGGAAGTTCTTTTTAAAGCAGCACAGTAGCATCTTCTTGTGGTTTTGCTTTGGATTTACTCGAGTTACTTACTTACTTAGGTGTGACAAAAAAAAAGTAGCAATACTCTTAATAGTAGCAATACTTTTAATCATGCTCAGAGTGCCGACTGAGGTATGTTTGCCTCTTTTGCACAGACCCTGGAGAAGATCTTTGTCCAGATCACCTCCACCAACATCTGTGACCTGGTGATGTCCATCGTGATCATTGTGGTGGTGTTCATTGTGAAGGAGCTGAACGATCGCTACAAAGCCAAGCTGCCCGTTCCAATACCCATAGAGGTTATCGTGGTGAGAGAAAGCTTTGAGGAAGATACTCCTCCTGCACAATGTCAGATATTAAGTGAAAGTCATTTATTTATATTTACTTTACATAACTACAATTTTCCAAAGAGTAACACAGCTTTAGGCTTTATTTGTTTTGCAAAAGTTCATATTTGTACAGCAATGAAGTTGTCAAGTCTGGGATGTTTTCCACAAGCTTTTAAACACATAAAAAGATGGCTTTCAATACAACTGAATAGGCCTTATTCATGGCAGCAAAAAAGGTTGTTTACCATGTACTATAACAATAAAGCAACTTAAAACGTCAGTAAACAAAAAGATAACTCAGAGTTAGCATTGAACCATAATGAATGGAAACAAATAGGTGACTGTGCTTAACCTGTCAGGTGTCATTCTTATTCCAACAGACCATCATAGCTTGTGGGGTGTCCTATGGCTTCAACTTTGAGAAGAGATTCGATGTTGACGTTGTTGGCAAAATGATTAGTGGGTAAGTGTCAAGTTCTCCACGTGTATCAGTAGAATATAGGTCAAACTCTGGCCGGCTGCTGTTTCATCAGGCATCTCAGATCCAGCGGTGGTAAAAAGACTCCTTTCCTATGAAAAAAATACCAAAAATGATACAAATCATATATGAAAGGTGATATTTAATTTCTTTTTTGTTCTTAATTTGTCAGAAGGTTCAATAAACGCTCCAGTTTAAAAAAATAGAATTTTCTGGTAATTATTTCATGGTTCAGGCTTTACAGAGTTCAATGTTAATAGTGCATTGTATTTGATAAGCTTGTACCAAAAAAGATATGCTTAACATGAAAAGTAATCTGTAACTACAGATGTGGGCTACATGTAATGGAGTAAAAAAAGGCAATAAAAAAGTAAAAAAATTCCAACTGAGCTGCAGCTGACTAAAAGAATAGAGTAGCAGAAAGTGGACTTACTCAAGTAAAATACCTCAAACTACACTGCTGTACATTACTAAGCTCCTCTCTGCCTCTGTTCAGATCCTTTAAATGCAGAATAAAACACAATCATCTTTCAGATATGAGTCTCCCATTGCACCCAACATGGAAGTCTTCAAGGAGAGTGCTATGGAGGCCTTTCCTATGGCCATAGTGGGATTTGCTGTCGCCTTCTCTGTGGCCAAAGTCTACTCTATTAAACATGATTACACCATTGATGGCAACCAGGTGAGTTACATATATTAACACTGTGTGTCCATGTTTGGCTCTGACAGAGGAAAAAGAGTTAATTGGTTACTGATACTAAGCGAGTACAATAATATGACCCCTTATATGTTGGGTTATGAAGATATAAAGTTGCATTGACTATTGCTTTTATCTCATGGTTGGATATGAGCTTTCATGTGCTGCATGTAAAAAAAAAAAAAACACACAGGTCAAAACAAAAGTCAGGTAACTTCACTTTTTCACTGTCCCACCACAGGAGCTCATTGCGTTTGGGGTTAGCAACATATTTGGTGCAAGCTTCAGGTCTTTTGCAGCCAGCACAGCCCTCTCCAGGACAGCGGTGCAGGAGAGCTCGGGGGGAAAAACACAGGTCAGAGAACAAATCCAGCCATTTACAGCATCTGTTTCCTGGGTCACAAACCTTTACCAGCTCCCTCCACACGGATACTTTTGTCTCCAAAAAGATTTATTGTAATCAGTGGCTTTACAGTCTCTTTCATATCATTCCTTTCTTTCATTGGCATGTTAAAATGAAACATTAACTTTTTTTTACAAATGCAGATTGCAGGGCTCATCTCAGCCATGATGGCAATGATTGTGACCGTGGCAATTGGCTTCCTGCTGGAGCCACTTCCCAGGGTGAGACTCACTTCTGTAATGCACCTGTGCGTGCCAATATGTCTGAATACATACAGTGGATATAAAAAGTCTGTCTACACACCCCTGTTCAAATGCCAGGTTTTTGTGATGTAAAAAAATGACACAAGGATAAATCATTTCACAACTTTTTCCACCTTTAATGTGACCTATAACCTGTACAAGCAACGCAATTGAAAAACAAATTGAAACTAAATAAAACTAATAAAAACTTAAAATAACCTGGTTGCATAAATATGCACACCCTTAAACAAATACTTTGTTGCAGCACCTTTGGCTGTAATTACAGCACTCAGTCTTTTTGGGTAAGAGTCTATCAGCATGGCACATCCAGATGTGGCAATATTTGCCCACTCTTCTCTTGCAAAACTGCTCCAAATCCAACAGATTGCAAGGGCATCTCCTATGCACAGGCTTGGATGTTTTTCTTTGAGAGATAAGGCTTCCGTCTTGTCTTGCCCAGACATATGAAAAAGACGGGAGATTGTTGTCACATGTACTACACAGCCAGTACTTGCCAGAAATTCCTGCAACTCTCCTTCAATGTTGCTGTCGGCCTCTTGGCAGCCTCCCTGACCAGTTTTCTCCTCGTTTTATCAGCAATTTTGGACGGACGTCCTGTTCTTGGTAATGTCACTGTTGTGCCATATTTTCTCCACTTGATGATGACTGTCTTCACTGTGTTCCATGGTATATTTAATTCCTTGGAAATTCTTTTGTACCCTTCTCCTGACTGATATTCTTTGAATAATGAGATCCCTCTGATGCTTTGGAAGCTCTCTGCGGACCATGGCTTGTGGTGCTGGAAGATGTGGCTACAAAAATGTGAAGAAAAGCCTACTAGAACAGCTGAACTTTATTTGGGGTTAATCAGAGGTGACAGGTGTGCCAGTTATGAGAGGGTGTGCACACTTTTGCAAACCTCATTATCTTAGTTATTTATTTTTATTTTACCTCCCTAAAAGATTTCAGTTTGTATTTCAATTGCATGTTGTACAGGTTATAGGTCACATTAAAGGATGGAAAAAGTTGTGAAATTATTTATCTTGGTGTCATTTTTTTACATCACAAAAACCTGGCATTTGAACAGGGGTGTGTAGACTTTTTATATCCACTGTATGTATTATGTTTTATGCTCCTTATATGGAAAAAGAGTTTGACATATTTGTGCAATGTTGATTCACATATGGGAGAAAGCTCAGTTGTATATTAATGGATTTAAAAGTATGTTTTTGTTTTTGTCTAATAAACACACTTAATATGTGACCTCCCTCCAGTCTGTCCTGGGTGCCTTGGTGATTGTCAATCTCAAGGGCATGCTGATGCAGTTCAGAGAAATCCCGTACTTGTGGAAGAGGGACATACCAGAATGTGTAGGTTTTTAAAATGTCTTATGGTTAACTGCTAAAACTAAGATGTGCTGTACTTAAACTCCACCAGCATTTGACCTCAGGTGTTTGTCTACAGGTGGTGTGGGTGGGAACATGCGTGGGTGCCATCCTGCTGGGGCTGGATATTGGTCTGGCAGTGGGCTTGGGGGTGGAGCTGCTCACCGTCGTCTTCAGGACTCAATTGTAACAACACAATTTCTGGCATCTGATTTTAGTGTCTTAATATGCAAACTGACCAAAGAGAAAAAAATATATGCATACTACACAGTATAGCACACTATATTTACTGTACGCTGTTTTATTTGGTATTTATCCTGTAACCAAGACAGCTAACAGTTTTTGCTCAAACAACCACTAACCTGGTGTAGAAGAGCTGCTTTAAAATGTAAAAGTAGTAAAAACAAGCTTTAAGACTTTACTCAGAATGAATATCTGAGAGTCTGACAATCACTGATTTTAGTCTTTTATCATACATTCTTATCTACTCCATGACTTACACAGATTAATATTTAAATTAACCTTCCTCGTTTCTCTCTAGCCCTCGTTGCTCTGTCTTGGCTAACATCCCAGGGACAGACCTCTACAGAGATCGCAAAGATTACCTGCATGTAAGTGAGTTAAATGAAGTCAAATAAACAGAGCAGAGTCAATGGTTTCAGTTCATGTCATGATATGCTTCTGAATCGCGTCCATTATTTTTTATCATTTGTCCATTTCCTGTCTCAGATATCTGAACTGAGGGGAGTAAAAATCTTCAGGATACCCTCACCTATCTTCTTCGCCAACATTGACTTCTTCAAGAACAAGCTTGTAGAAGCTGTACGTACGACACGGCCACTCTCTCCTCTGCTTCCGTTTGCTCTTCTCAGAAAATAAATCTATGTGAACACAATGACAACACTTGGTTGTTTCAGGTTGGGTTTAACCCTCTGAGGGTTTTGAAGAAGAGGAACAAGGCTCTCAGGAAAATCCAGAAAATGCTGCAGAAAGAGGAAAATGGCATGACACAGGTGAGACCTACATGTTACATATATTACCTACAGCACCAGTCAGTGTTCTTCCAAAAGGTTTCAAACCTCCTCTGTTGCCTCTGTCAAACAGACAAGCTTGGATCTGCCCACTGACACCAAAGACCATCCTTTCCAGTTCGATTGGAACATCGAGCTTCCGGCTAATATCAGTGTGCCCAAGGTGGACCTGCACAGCCTGATCCTGGACTTCTCTGCTGTCTCCTTCCTGGACATCTCAGCTCAGAAGGGACTCAAAACGGTACAAAGTGTATTATTGGAAGTGAAGCTGAGACAGTGACTGATAGGAAGTCACAGTAAAAGGTGTCAGCTGCACCTTCTGCAACATCTAACCTCCTCTTGAATTATTTATTTGCTAAAAAAAAATTAAAAATGAAATTCCCACGTTACTATGTGAGCTGAAAAGTTGGTAGTCTCTCTGTGTCCTCACCGATAAATGACAGTAGGGCTGCAAATAATTATTATTTTGATTACTGATTAATCCACAGGTTATGTTATCATTTCATGATTTAGTCAATAAAATGTTTGAAAAGTGAAAAATGCATATCATGTTTTCTCAAAGCGCCATGTTCAAATTCACCAACCAACGGTCCAAAATCCAAAGATATTCGATTTACTATCAGAAGAGTTAGAAAAAATGTTTTAATTAATGTTTGAGCCTTCTAGGGGTTCACAATCTGAACATGTTTCATTTGAAACAGCAGCATTAACAGGAAATGTTTGCAACAAAGAAGTGACAGCTTCTGTCTGTCTATAAACACCCTGTCTGCTGTGATTGTTTCTGTTTCAGATCAACAAGCAATGATCACTTCAAAATCCAATAGTGCTGTTCCATATTTCATATAAAGCAAAAGCAAAATAATAAAAACAAACTGCTTCTACTGCACCAGGTGTTTCTCAGGAAAGAACCTTCAGACAGTGTTCAGAGCACCAAAAGAAAAAAAGAAATGGAAAAGATTCAGTAGAAATAGGAATGTAATGAATTCTGCATTGACATAATAACTTATGACAGGAAGACTTAACATGAGACCACACCTCCCTGCTACACAAAGGGGGTGAAATAAACTTAGAATCCACTGTACAGGTGGTGAACACAAGAAATCTGCATAACATAGAGCCAAGATACATATAATTTCTCAGCTGCATATGCAACTCTGTAGTTTATATACAGTTTGTGAAAAATGTGGGGTTAAATTACAACACGTTTCTTATAAAAAAAAAAAATCTCACTGTGTTCTCTGCAGGCGCTCAAAGAGTTCATCAGTGTTGGTGTGGACATTTACATCGTTTCTTGTGATGGTGAGTTTCATCCTGGAGTCACATGAACGCTGAGCACATGAGGTGATTATTGTCTGTGAATCCTCGGCATGCTTCTCATGTGTTGACAGTGTATATCCTGGAGAATCTGCACAGCTGTATGTTCTTCGACGATAAGATTCTGACCTCCATGTTCTTCCCGACCCTTCATGACGCAATGCTGTATGTGTTTGAAAAACACAAGGAGGACAGAAGTAAAGGCTGCGTGGTAAGGAAAACTATCTATATATCATTCTTTGTCCTAGGTTTATGTGTGTGTGTGTGTATATATATATATATATATATATATATATATATATATATATATATATATATATATATATATATATATATATATATATATATATATATTGGCCCCTAAAAGTATTGGAGTACAGTAGGTTTACCCTCAAGGTCGCACTAGTGGAAAGGTCACATCATTATCATCAAAACTTGATATAATTAGATGAGAGGTATGGAAGACTTAAAATGCCCCACCTAAAACAAATGAAAATAGGAAATACAATACACATTGCAATATACATATTTATTTTTTATGTATGCATTTACTGTCTCATAAGTTAATGAAAAACTGATTTTATTAAGACTAAAAGATAAAAATCAAATCACAACACAACAAAAAGTAAAGAGCTGTATTGTATTTCTGTGTCGTCCAGCAGAGGGCAGCATAAACCTGCTGATACCACATGGATTGGTATTTTGAATCTTGCATACAGAAGCTCAGTTTTATCCTCTGGGGAGCGGGGCTGGTGAAATGTGGATCACTCCTGCATGGATACAAGTTTGGCATTCCAACTGGCAGCGCTACAGGAGGGGTCAGCAGGTCCCTGAGAACATTAGAATTGATCCACTGGGGATTGTGAATTCCACAGCATACTTCATGGCAATCCCGCGGTCGCTGTAGAGATATGTTGCTCTAAACCAAATGGCCAAAGATCATTGATCACTGACACTCTACAGCCTCAACAACCCATATATATAGCAGTTGGAATGCTAAAGCTTGTTCAAAAATTGGTTGGTTATGTTACAGAAAACACAACAGTTCTTCGGGGCTGAATCCATAAATCTACTCGGACCCTGATCATCTCTTCTACTTTTTCACTGCACTGATTAAAGTTACTTCGAAGCTGGTTGTGTCTGGCTTGTTAAGAAGAACAGGATCGATGTGACAGAGAATTATCTTTTAAATGTACTGTTAATAGGAATGAGTATCAGAAACATTCAGATTCAGTATTAATAAATTAAGTATTTGCATTACATTGTACAATCAGAATGTGATAGAGGCAAAGGAAAACAACATTAGAAACTTCTTTAAACTACCTATCTAAGCGGGGTGTATGGGGACCAGTTGTGTCTCTTGATGGAATAAATAAGTTTGCATGAGTCATTTTGTGTATTATAGTACTTTAACAACTCTGACACACTTGGCTTTTTTTTTTTTTGCAGTTAAAAGATGCCAGACTGTAGAAGAGCAACAGCCTCCAGGAACATATAACCCACTGTACTCATCACACTACCACACACACAATCTCTTAAGTTTAAGTGCATAATGTGATTTACATAAATTATGCAGTCTTTGTTGTCACATGACTTGCTACCTTCTACAGTAGCATCCTCTTTCACGTTGTTTGACTAAATCCAATGTATTTAATCTAATCTAATTTGTATTTTGATTAAATGATATGAAAAGAATGGTGTAACAAAGGGTGTTATTTATATTCTTTGTCCTAATGAAATGCATGTTAAATACTCCACAAATGTGTGGCATGCGGATGATTACAACTTTTCAACCTCACTCAAACTATCTGCAGGTTTTTCAAAACCAATTTGGATTTTTAAACAGCACCTGAACACAAGCTATATTTACAGATTAAGATGAACAAAGGTGGAAAGTGTGAGGTGTCACTCACAATACTGAGACACAGAGAGGGGTTTGAAAGAAAATAGCCATTTTCTAAACTGACATTTAAAGTTTCTAAGTGATAAAAAGGGAACAAAGATGACACATAGCTGCCAAAGAATCAGCTAAACAGGAAACATAACATCCTGTGGTGTTTACTACATCACACAGAATGAAGAAGAGGCCATGCTGTATGTGAATTTGACTTCACTGATACACAAAAAGACAGACGTTATGAGTTAAACCTGAGGAAATAAGCTTTAAAAGTACTGAACCAAGCCATGGGACTCACAAAATGTCCAAAAATGTAACACATTTGGTTACTGCCAAGTGTCTTCTGGAATTTAAATATCTTTTTAGAAAGTGTAAGACACTATAATGCTAATTGTTTTTCAGTAGATACCCTCCAAAGCAAAAAAATGTATCCTTGCGATCAGTCCTTGATCAGTCATCACAGAAAACAAGGATGAGATACAAATCTGCTGTTAAAAATTTATTGAGACATAGTTATCGTCTTTAAATGTACAGTACATATGCATGTAATCAGCGGAAATATATACAGAAATATTTACCATATGCTAATTAAAAAAAGAGACATTCCTGCTCTTCTCCAATTCTATTGTATGTTTGGCGGGAAGTTCAGTACACTTAACTAAGATGTGCAGCACATACACATTTGCTTCAGGGCAGTTTTATCAAAATGAAAGTCCTACATCCTGTAACCCTGAGGTTTACTATCACATTACTCAGACAATATGGAACAGAATGACACAGACTGTTGCCCATTCATTCAGTTGGCAGTTTACTGATAATAAGGCCGGTAGCGGCCCTGATCTGGGTGGTGTGGTCCTGGCATCTGGCCCTGGGGAGGAGGACCCTGCATTCGTGGAGGTGGGGGCCCTCTCGGAGCAGGCCACATCCCGGGACTGAGCCCTCCTGGCTGACTGAAGGGGGGACTCAGGGTGCCCTGGTCTTCAGGGAACTGCTGCATGGAGTTTGGGTTATAATGATGAGGTGGGGGGGCATTGACAGGGGGACCACTGTGCTGTGGTGGAGGTCCTGGGGGCGGGTGGTTCATATATGGGGGCATCTGGCCCATGATGTGCCCTGGTGGTGGAGTGATTGGTGGGGGGGCTGTGGACATTGGTGGAGGAGGGGCCTGGTTGTACACCATGTGTGGTGTCGCATGAGAGGCTTGGGGAGGATGCTGCATGGGGTGACTGATGGGAGGAGGCGGGGGAGGTGGGGGCCGAAGTGCTGCTGCGGCATCATGTGGTGTGAGTGGGACACTACAGAAGGCTGGCCAGGATAGTCCCCGGGGTGGTGGTGGGGGGGCTGGCCAGGGCCCGGTCCACCAGAGTGGGGCTCCCGAGAGGAAGAGGAGTCATCTTGGATGGGCACAGTGATTAGATTGCTGTGTTTACGGGTTGTTACCGTGGATATACGGAATGTCTCGGGACCAAGAGCAGAACTTGGGGGCGGGGCTTCGTGAGCTGTAGGTGGGGGTGGCTGGCTGTAGGGGTCATGACTGCTGTGCTGGAGCGGGTTGGGGAGATGAACATGGTTCTTGGTAAGGTGAGGTGGAGGCAAGCGGAACCGGTCAGTGACCTCGGAAGCAGGGGGCAGGTGCACAGGCTCCTGGCGTCCACTGGAAGACTTGGCTGCCCTCATGTGGCGGTGGTTGACGTGGGCCTGCAGGTCACGCTGGGACAGGTAGGTGCGCTTGCATCCCGGCACGACACTGCACATGTACAGGGAACCACGTTGGCACTGCTCGATGCGCTGCACTGGATCTGTGCAGTTGTACAAGGTGAGGCTGAACACACATGGACAAAAGTTTAGAGACATAGAAGTAATACCCACCTGAGCAGCTACATTACAGAGAAGAGGTGCAATATTCAGCACAACACAAAGAGCACTACTCATTTAAAATGTCTCCAGAAGAGCTCACCCAGGACACATCTTTTCTCCTTTCTTCTCATGAAGCAGAGCACAGTCGTAGCAGAACACATGTTTGCAGGGGATCTGATGAGTTAAGAGGGCAAACGTTATACATGCGTATTTCTGGGAGACTGCCTGCAGTGAAAGGTCAGGTCAACAAAATACATACCATCCGTCCATATAGCTGGATAGGAAGACCGCATTTATCACAAAAGTGAATTGGTACTTCATCCCTTTCTCCAATCAAATGTAACTGTTGAGAGGGAAAAAAAAAAAAGAGTGATGAGTGATGAAGAGAAAAACACTGACGAACTAGCACTGTGAATTTCAATAATGTTTGAGATTGAATTGGAAATTCCCAACACACAAAAAATGAGAATTATCTAAACCAGTCTGACATTACAACAAGTGTTCAGATTATCTGGAGGAAAGACATGTACTGTGAGCCAGATGTTTGTAACAAAGTGTTTTTCATTAATATCCATCCAAAAAAAAAAAAAAAAACACTGCAATGGATGCTGAGCCATTTCACTCTTCAAAGTGATGTACCTTATAGTCCCAAAACAGTGGCTGGGGGAATCGCCTCTGACTGGCAAACACATCACCAGCTTCTTGCTTGAAGCCAAAGTTATCTGTAACACAAAATAGACAGGTATTAATCATGCAAGAAAAATGAGACAGTCGTGAAGTAATGACCAAGAGCCTTGATGGGCTGAAACAAATGTCAGTATATTAAGAATTACGGATGTGTTCTGATTATCTACAACCAAAGTTATTTGAGCATGAAAAAAGTCTCTGAATGTCAATCTGACACTTTAAATTAAATATAAGATTAAAAAGCCAAAACTGAAAATATTGTACTTTTACTGTATCAAACTTTTAATTGTATTATTATATTTCATTCTGAGATCACACCTCAAATCTCAATCAACTGCAAAATGTTATGTGAAAGCAAGGCTACCTAGCATCTTTAGATGTTTAAATAATATTTCAGCACTAGGCACTGAAGAGAGTACAGAGATCCTCTAGAAATAATCTGTATTACTTTCTACGGTTGATTATGGTCACCATGGGTAAATAAGTGGCACCACCTGATGGTGCAAAGCTAAACTGCATAATGTCACAATGAAGAAAAAAGAAGCAACTAAACTAAAATGACTTAAAGTTAACCCCCAAATTATATTTTGTTTTATGGATTACTGAATGAGACACTAGCAACACAACCTTAGCTACTTCCTCAGATGTTACATCCAAAATGTATTGAAGCCTCTGACAGTCTCAACAAATAAACATATATTACTTACTATATGATAATCAAGCTCAATTCTGAGGTTTAAGAAACCAATAAAACCAAACAAAATGTTTTAACAATGATTCAAATATTAGGACATGATATTCACTACCTATTTTTGCAACCAAATCAGAAACTCTGAACTGTTTCAGTCCCATTAAAAATGCTGTTTTTAAAGGTTAATATAATTAAACTGAGTCTACTGTAAAGTGTGCCTACCATCTTCTCCAGCCTCACTTTTGGATGGCCTGCTGCTGCTGGCTCTCTGGGTGCGGGGCTGAGGTTTGCATCTCAGGGGCTGCTTGGATATGAGCTTGATGGGGATTCGTCTGCGAACATCTGGGCCACCCAAACTCCCAGAACCATCGCTTCCTTGGAGATCATTGTCTGCAGGGAAGAAGATAGTTTAGAAAAGGTATACTTCTGGTGCAGGAAAGACTTGAAGATCAACATCTGCAAGGGGGCAAAGGCCTCAGAAAGACATCATTTAGCAGTGCCAATTCAGTAAAACTCACGTAAATTATAGTAGTGAATTGAAATGACTAATGTGAAGGGTAACAGACTTTAATAATCAGTTTTTAAGAGAGAAATGCTGACAGATCGTGTCCCGACGGTCCACAGGTCTTTAACTACACTGCAGATGAACACTCCCCCATTTAAGTGAAGATGTTACTAAGGGAACACGTTTTGGAGAAATCCTCGCCGCAAAACTTCATAACGTCTTACAACTTTGAGTAGCAAGTTATATGGGCTAAATTAGTGTTATCAGATCTAATATAATCTATTGTGGCCTCGTGCCTTGTGGGTATGAGCTACACAGCTATGGACTAACGCATTTTAATTGATATGTAATTAAACATGTCAGGCTAAGTTAGCATCGTGCTAATGTTGCTCACATAGCATTCGCGCGGTCACTCTTACTGACCTGTAGAAAACATGACGTTTGCCATTTCATACCGAGCTATGTGCAGTCAGCTGCAGCATTAAATGAGGCAGTATATATTCGTATAGTACTTGACTTTAACTTTTGCTGAGCACAAGTGTTCCGGCTCGACTCCCTAGCTAGCCCGTGTTTAGCTAACGGTAGCCTGGAGTATGCTAGTTTCCTAGCTCTTCTGGGTGATAGCGGGCTGACGTAGGAAAGCCGTCTACTGAGCGGACAATATGTCGTTATCTGAAGAGCTACTGCAACAACAACTGTGGCTGCCTGGTGAGAAACACATCACATAAAAGAAGTTTGGTGCCATCGGCCCTGCTGTGAATTTAGCTTACCGCTTTGGTCCATGATCCACCGAGTGAACACAATGCATTATGGGATAGAACGGGCGAGGAGGGGAATTGAGGAAATAAGGGAAGGATGTAAGAGAGGAAGAAAGGAATAAGGGAGGGGAGGGAAGGTAATAAGACGGGAGAAGGATGTAAGAAATGAGGGTAATAAAAGAGGAGGCAAGGAAATAAGAGTGGAGAGAAGGAAATAACGGAGGAGGGAAGGAGGTAAGAAGGAAGGGTGTAAGATAGGAGAGGAGGGAGGGAAGTAAGAGAGAAGGGAAGGGAATAAGAAAGGAGGGAAGGGGAAAAGAAAAGAGGTAAGAGAGGAAATAAGAGAGGAGGAAAGGATATAAGACAGAGGTGAAGGAGGTAAAAGAGGAAGGAAAGAAATGAGGGAGGAGGAGAGGAAATAAGAGAGGAGGGTTATGATGTAAGAGAGGAAGGAGGGAACTAAGAGAGGAAGGAAGGAAATGAGAGGTGAAAGGATAAAAATGTGTGAGATGAAAATAATTCGAGAAAATAATTACAGGAGAGAGAAAAAAACAACAGAAACCAAGAGATCACCTCTGAAACTACAAACTCCAAGATAATATTTATCATTCATTGCTCATATAAATGCCTCGTATCACATAAGACAATACTTTTTAACAGTTGTTTTCCTTTCTTTTCATTTAAGAACCTGTTAATAAAATATTAAATTTCATACACAAATGAATACTTCATCACTTTTGAAATACAGCCTTATTGATTGCATTGAACTACATTATTTTGAAAATCATCAGAATCAGAACAAATAGTTTTTTGCATACAAGGAACCAGCCATCAAGTATGCACAACCAAGTCTTTTGGTGCATAACAATAAACATATAAAACATAAGAAAAGATAAAGGCAAGTATTGCAAGGCAGAAGCATCAATTACATAGAAAACACACAATAAAACATATTAATAAAAGATAGAGACAATATGGATTTTTTATCTCATTACTAATATATTTTAATTTTTGTGTTTTGAAATTTCCAACGGGTAATTTCTTTTCTTTTAAGATCAGAGGTCAGGATCAGTTTCAAAACATTGTTAATTGAAGTTGCTTCCCATAGTAAGTATTCCACCTGTTTGTAATATTTATTATGGTAATATTATATGGACATAAAACATTTATTTTATAGTTATAATTCAATGCAACCTGTGTGCGATTCGTTTTATTACAGTTTGTTTATTTTAAATTAACAGAGTCTGTGCATTAGAAAACAGAGAACCAAGGCTAAATTTGTGTCAGTTGATTTTGGAAGGGGCGCGCTGTAACTAAATATGTATAGAAATGCAGTTTGGCATTATTGGGGTTGAGGATTGAAATCACAGTAAAAAGAGTGGAAGAAAAATAGTGTCACTTAGCATGTGTTGATCTCCCTTCCATTACACTCAACACAATTTGTGCTCATCAATATAACTGGCTTTTTATTGTAAACAGTATTTTTGATAATTGGGTGCTAAGAACAATAATATTTGTATCATGTGCAATAGAACTTTTTTCAACATCATGTGCAGTATTACTTTCAATATCATGAGCAATAATACCCTTCATCGTTTTTTCAACATCATTGCCAATAATCCTGTGTTCAATATAACGTGTGTTACTATTTTTATTCCATCCATCCATCCATTTTCATCCGCTTGGTCCGGGACCGGGTCGCATGGAGGCAGCAGTCTGAGCAGAGATGCCCAGACTTCCCTCACCACTCCCCCAGACACTTCCTCCAGCTCTTCCGGGGGGATCCCAAAGGCGTTCCCAGGCCAGCTGACGAGAGACATAGTCTCTCCAGCGTGTCCTGGGTCTTCCCCGAGGCCTTCCTCCCGGTGGGACATGCCTGGAACACCTCCCTAGGGAGGCGTCCAGGGGGCATCCGAAATAGATGCCCAAGCCACCTCAGCTGACTCCTCCTCTCGATCTGCGAAGGAGCAGCGGCTCTACTCGAGCTCCTCCCGAGTGACCGAGCTTCTCACCCTATCTCTAAGGGAGCGCCCAGCCACCCTGCATGGAGGAAACTCATTTCGGCCGCTTGTATCCGCGATCTTGTCCTTTTTCGGTCATTACCCAAAGTTCATGACCATAGGTGAGGGTGGGAACGTAGATTGACCGGTAAATCGAGAGCTTCGCCTTTCGACTCAGCTCCTTCTTTCACCACGACGGTCCGGTACACCGACCGCATAACTGCTGCGGACGCTGCACCAATCCGCCTGTCAATCTCACGCTCCATCTTTCCCTCACTCGTGAACAAGACCCCGAGATACTTGAACTCCTCCACTTGAGGCAGGACCTCTCCACCTCACCTGGAGAGGGCACGCCACCCTTTTCCGGTCGAGAGCCATGGCCTCGGATTTGGAGGTGCTGATTCTCATCCCAGCCGCTTCACACTCGGCTGTCAAACGCGGCCCAGCACATGCTGAAGGTCCTGGCTTGATGAAGCCAACAGGACAACATCATCCGCAAAAAGCAGAGATAAAATCCTGTGGTTCCCAAACCGGACTCCCTCCGGCCCCTGGCTACGCCTAGAAATCCTGTCCATAAAGATTATGAACAGGAACCGGTGACAAAGGGCAGCCCTGCCGGAGTCCAACATGTACTGGGAACAGGTCTGACTTACTGCTGGCAATGCGAACCAAGCTCCTGCTCCGGTCGTACAGAGACCGAACAGCCCTTAGCAAAGGCCCCCGGACCCCATACTCGCGGAGCACTCCCCACAGAATACCACGAGGGACACGGTCATGAATGCCTTCTCCAGATCCACAAAGCACATGTGGACTGGTTGGGCAAACTCCCATAAACCCTCCAGCACCCTGTGGAGGGTATATAGAGCTGGTCCAGTGTTCCACGACCGGGACGAAAACCGCATTGTTCCTCCTGAATCCGAGGGTTCGACTATAGGCCGAATTCTCCTCTCCAGTACCCTGGCGTAGACCTTCCCGGGGAGGCTGAGAAGTGTGATCCCTCTGTAGTTGGAACACACTCTCCGGTCCCCCTTTTTAAAAAGAGGGACCACCACCCCAGTTTGCCACTCCAGAGGCACTGTCCCCAACCTCCATGCAATGTTGCAGAGGCGTGTCAGCCAAGACAGCCCCACAACATCCAGAGACTTGAGGTACTCAGGGCGGATCTCATCCACCCCCGGCGCCTTGCCACCGAGGAGCTTACGAACTACCTCAGTGACTTCTTGGCTTGGGTGATGGACGAGTCCACCTCAGAGTCCCCAGCCTCTGCTTCCACACTGGAAGGCAAGTCGGTGGGATTGAGGAGATCCTCGAAGTATTTCTTCCACCGTCCGACAATGTCCCCAGTCGAGGTCAACAGCTCCCCACCCGCACTGTAAACAGTGTTGGCAGAGTACTGCTTCCCCCTTCTGAGGCGCCGGACGGTTTGCAGTTTGCCAGAATCTCTTCGAGGCCGACCGATAGTCCTCCTCCATGGCCTCCTCACCGAACTCCTCCCAGACCCGAAGTTTTTGCCTCCAGGACCGTCCGGGCTGCAAGGGGCTTGCTTGGCCTGCCGGTACCTGTCAACTGCGTCAGGAGTCCCACAGGCCAACATGGTCCGATAGGACTCCTTCTTCAGCCTGACAGCATCCCTTACTTCCGGTGTCCACCACCGGGTTCGGGGATTGCCACCACGACAGGCACCAGAGACCTTGCGTCCACAACTTCGAACTGCCGCGTCGACAATGGAGGCAGAGAACATGGTCCACTCGGACTCAATGTCCCCAGCCTCCCTCGGAATCTGTGAGAAGCTCTTCCGGAGGTGGGAGTTGAAGACCTCCCTGACAGAGGGCTCGGCCAGATGCGTTCCCAACAGACCCTCACAATACGTTTGGGTCTGCCAGGTCTCTGTCCAACTTCCTCCTCTGCCAGCGGAGCCAACTCACCACCAGGTGGTGATCGGTTGACAGCTCAGCCCCTCTCTTTACCCGAAAGTGTCCAAGACATACGGCCGGAGATCAGATGAAACCACAACAAAGTCGATCATCGACCTCCGGCCTAAGGGTGTCCTGGTGCCACGTGCACTGATGGACACCCTTATGCTTGAACATGGTGTGGACGTTAAGGATTATGGACAAACTGTGACTAGCACAGAAGTCCAATAACAGAACACCGCTCGGGTTCAGATCGGGGAGGCCGTTCCTCCCGATCACGCCCCTCCAGGTATCATCACTGTCGCTACCCACGTGAGCGTTGAAGTCCCCCAGTAGAACAATGGAGTCCCCAGTCGGAGCACTATCAAGTACCCCTCCCAGGGACTCCAAGAAGGCCGGGTACTCTGTACTGCTGTTCGGCCCGTAGGCACAAACAACCAGCAAGAGACCTATCCCCAACCCGAGAGGCGCAGGGAAGCGACCCTCTCGTTCACCGGGGTGAACTCCAACACGTGGCGGCTGAGCTGGGGAGCTATAAGCAAGCCCACACCAGCCTCGCCGCCGCTCACCCTGGGCAACTCCAGAGTAGTGGAGGGTCCAGCCCCTCTCAAGGAGCTGGGTTCCAGAGCCCAAGCTATGCGTGGAGGTGAGCCCGACTATCTCTAGCCGGTACCTCTCAACCTCCTCGCACAAGCTCAGGCTCCTTCCCCCCCAGCGAGGTGACATTCCATGTCCCTATGGCTGCCAGAGTTTTGTTCCAGGGATTGGGTCGTCGAGGCCCCCTGCCACGACTGCTACCCAAACCACATTGCACCGGCCCCTCATGGACCTTCCTGCGGGTGGTGAGCCTACCTGGAAGGCGGTCCCATGTCGCCATTTCGGGCTGAGCCCGGCCGGGTCCCGTGGGCAAAGACCCGGCCACCAGGCGCTCGCCTGCGAGCCCCAACCCCAGGCCTGGCTCCAGGGTGGGGCCCCGGTAACGTAACGCCAATCCGGGCGACGTAACGTGGTCCTTGATATTCTTCTTTTCATGATGGTAAAAATAGCCCACTATTTTTATTATTTTACTTTTTTAAATGTTTCTATCTAAATGTATTTATTTTACTTATTTTTCTTACTCTTTAATGTTATTCTATTTTATTTCAGTATTTACTTCTTAGACACTTTCCATTTGTTTCTGTTTTTTTTTTATTCATTTATATGTTGTGGCAACTTTAAGTAATCTCTGACACAAGAATGTCCCTTGGATTTCAGTTTTATCTCATCTCTTCTTTTTCAGCAAATCTGTCATTGCTGTACGGTTAAAATAAATTATCAAGGTGACTGTCACACATAGATTTTTTTTATAAAAAATGATTGACTATGAGTTTAAATATATGTATAATTATCTCATATATACTGTATGTATAACTATAATCATATCCTCTGTATGTACAATATATAACACTTTCTGTATATATAACTATATATCAGTATCTTTGTGTCTCTTTACTCCGGACTCTTTCAGTGCGCGGCTCCGCGCGTGTCTGCTGCGCGCTCCCGTAACCATGTCGCCATTTTGATTCGAAAAATATGACTGAGTTTTTCCTGCTTTGCATGCTAAACTTAGCCCTGCGTTTGACTTACTTTGAGCGTGAGTACGGACTATACACTATATATGTGAAATAACAGGTATCGCTATTAGTGTCAGGTAGTTGTTAATGTTCGGGGACTGTTCATTTGGTGGACTTTAAAGCCAGATCTGAGTAACGTTAGCTAAGTTGAGCTAGCTAACAGTAGCTTGTCGCAGACTGACCCTTCTTCAAAACAAATCACTATTCAGGCTAATGTCTGTTAGCTAACACAGCTAGCTCACAGTTAGCTGGGCAGCTAGTGACTTAGTAGCTGTCTGCTTGACGAAAAAACTCCAGCAACAATCTTAACACAGAGACGGAAGGAGTAGCAGAGGACTTTCAATCAAAGGTAAGTTTTGGACGGAGCGGTCGCCTTGAGTTTGAGCAGCCAGCTCGTGTTAACTCTGCTGCTGCTTCATCGACAAAGTTGAGGCAGAGTTGGAGAGATATTTAAGTTGGCTAACTCGGCTGAGTACACTGATGGTGGCTAATTAGCTTACGTGCTAATCAGAAGAAAGGAGGAACTAACGCCAACCTCAGCTAAACTGTCGGCAAACTTGATAACATGGAGTCCAATAAAAACTCTCCATTTTACATCGATGAAGAAACTAAAGTCGGTTCGCTTTGTCATTTGAGTCTGTTTAGCTGTTTGATTATTTAACGCTTGTTATCTAAGTTTCGTTTACCAGTCCACTGCCATCGAGATTAACGCATTTTCCCTCTCATGTGCTCTTAATAATATTGAATATGTTGCACCTTTACATTATCCTCTGGTAGCTAACGGGCCACAGTTAGTTAACCTAACTGACCAGTTAAGTTGTCCGAGTCCGCCATAACGAAGCCCTGCTGAGTTAATGAAATCAAGTAACATAACACATCGCTCAGGTTAATGTGGTAGAGAGATTTTAATTACTCAGGAGTTAAAGAAGAAAATGATACCATGGGTTGTACTTAAGTGTGAAGACTGCAGTTACTGTCTACGGTATCGTGTATTATTATTGGTAGTGGAGCCTCTACTGGAGTTGAAGTAAACAGAAATCTGAGCTCCTACAGTCAGTCAGTTGATGTGCACCTCATGCCAAAGCTAAGGCAGCCCAGTTTGTGATGTATAATGATAATAATGATATATCTTTAGCTGTGTCTCATTGTTACACAGTCGTAACAAATGGGATCCAATATGTGTAACACTGTATTGTAAAGGGGTGGGGGTACAGATGCATATTGTTTTTTTATTATTAGTTGATCTGTCATTTCATAATACCATCTGTAACATAGGCTTATTTAGTTTGACAGCCCACAGACCCACAGTTAATCAATAATGTGAGTTATAGAAGCACTGTGAACTGTTTACATACTGTGGTATGTATCTATATTATATATCAGAAGGAAGGCAGTGGCCTTTACTCTAATAAAGGACTCAGTAAGGTGGGACCATCATCAGTTTATGTTACACTGGCTACTGGTGTGTTCACTTACAGGTCTGTACAACTTCACTGTATCTTAAGTGCAAGTAAGCTGCAACAGGTCGAGTGAAACTAGCTTCTGTTTGTCCTCTGAAGAGCACTGATGCAGATTGGTTTATCATTTCGTCGTGCATGTTGTGCCAAGTATCTAGTACAACCTGATAAACATTTGGTTGTCACTTGTTGTGTCTTTATTCACATATCAGATCATATACAAGTGCAGGTGGAATTTCTTTTTGCTTGATTTCACTGCGTGGTAAGTTGCCTAATTACAGACTGTTGTTGGCTCACAACATCCACATGTATGCCCTTTATGTGTGCCATTGTTCCTCTTTTTATCGTCTGTTACATGTGCCTGTAGACTGTTTTTGTTGAGGTTGCCTCTGGTGGGTTCTATTTTGGATGTAAAGTCAAGCATTTGCTTTCCTGCTCAGTGTCCACAGGGAACGCTCAGCGGGTTATTATTGCACTTGTGTACTCTGTAAATGTATGCCAGATGGACGCTGCCGCTGCTGCATGTGCAAGGAAGGGTCCTCCTCAGGAAAAAAGGAAAAGCAAAAGGAGGAAGCACTTTGATTTCCTCCTTCAGTTTTACTTCCACGATCAACAGATGATAGCATGTTGCTCAGAGATGCTTTAGCTTCGACAAAGCCAGCAGATGTGATTGTGTGTTGTCAGTGCTGCTGTGTTCGGTTGTCCAGATTAGCTGCCACAGTAACCACACAAGGAAAAACAAACTAAGCATACTTGCGTAGTCACAAAAGCATCAAATACTCGTTCTCCATCATTTAAGATGCAGTCTCCATTTACCACGGCCGGTTAGTACGCATTTAAAAGCCTCTGTTGCGATGCTGATGCTGACGTGATTAGTTTGAAATCTTGTTTAGCAGTAAGTATAGAGTGATGAGAATGCATATAGTCTCTGTGTAGTTTTAAACAAGCAACCTGGCTTATTTTTGATTATCAGCCTTGGAAATGACCATAACCTTTCAGTGTCATTTCCAGGCCTTAACATTGATATACCATAGCCTAACATGTATTGAAGATAAACTTTATTGTAACACCTTGCTTGACAGTAGTTAGGCCCGTAGACTGTAGCCTAATGCATTTTCGTAAAATAGAAGAAGTTCATAAGATGGGTACCTGAAGGATGCAATTTCCTTTTCAGTTTGTCTAGTAGAAAATCTTCACCATTACGGCATTCTTACTTCCTAGTGAATATTCCCATTGTATGTATCTCATAATTCATTGATGCAGGCATGTACATTATAATTACATTTGTTGGTTGGAGTGTTTTTATAACCTAAAAGGCTAAACCACATTTTAAAATGTATGGATCTGCAAACTTAAATTTAATGTTTTGTTAAACTTTAGCTTGTAGAACTTTTATGTTTCCAATGTCCCAACAAACTAAAAGTTACTGACGTTTTCTGCATTTTATTGAAACCAATGCCACACCGATGACACCATTTTCATGTCGAACCATTTTGTATTTTATAACATGAAGAATTCTGATAAGTTTTTGAACTACATTTCAAAAAAGTTTTGTGGGTTTGAGCAAAACTGTTGCTCACATTCACAACATATTTTTATACTGATAGATCCACCAATACGCATGTGAAGTTGAACAGGTTAATATTGTGTTTGTATCGCACAGATTTTACCCCTGACCCTGGCAGAGTCCATTGCAATGCTTTTTAAATGGCCTTTTTTAAAATCACATTTTGGTTTGTCTTTCTTCAGTAATACAGCTGCAACGAGAAGCCTGCATTACTAATGCAATATAAATATGTTTGATAAATGACTAGCTCTACCTTACCTTAACTACCTTAAGAAAATCCTACTTACATCACAGCTTTGTGTTGATGTGTCTGTTGTAGCTGCACATGAACATGACTACGTCACAGTCCTCTCTGTCATCATTGTCATTAGCCATCAGTTGAAAAGCCGCGAGGTCCACAACATTAAGAGAAATACTGAGACTTTCATATGTTTGCAGTGTTGAATAAATTATTAAATTTTTACATACACTTAGCATTGAGTTATAAAAGCGTGCAGAAATGTGACTGAGAACAGAGTTAATTTTATTTCTAAAGAAAAACAGACACCTATGATGATATACATTTTTGGCACCCATGTAGAGATCTACCAACAAATTCAGACTGACACAGGAGGACAACACAGATTCACAATGGTGTAGGGTGTCAGTCCAAAACATACACTGTAACTATTCATGTATACTTTCACATGCAGTATATCATTTCTTCAAAATCCTGTTGCACAGTTGATTGATCATGTCCACTGTTGTTTTTTGTGTTGCACAGGTTATGGTGAGTCTCTTGGTGTCTCATCTCCTAAAGAGGCCTGTGTTTTAAGAGGAGACCCATGCTGATAAATGCCAGGCCTCGCCACACTCTCTGTCGTCTGCACAAACACAAATGCCTGCGCGCCCGTGGGGGAGGTCTGATTAAAGATATCCACATTTCATCCACTGGTATGTGTGAGCACTTTACTGTGTGGCCTTTTTGTCTTTCTGATCATACAGTCTTAATGCATTTGCAACAATAATCCAGCTGCTGTCCTCACGTTCTATAGAGCAACGCTTGATTAGTGACTGAAGCCATCACCTCCATTTAACCTCAGTCTGTCTTTTTGTCATTTTGAAAATATGCCTTACCTTTGTAGGCATCAACATGCAAACCTAGCAAGTTCTCTCATGGCTTTTCATGAAAAATCCAATGTATATGATGATAGAGTATATGATGACATTTCTGTTCTTAGTCCTGTGAAAACATTAAGAGATTTTGTTTCATCAAAGTCTATATGTGGCCAAAATTCCCTACATTAATGCAGCTTAAATTGGAATGCTCCCATCTTAGTTAGACCCTAATTAATGTAATTAGAAAATGCTGTTTACAAGGCAGTGTTGCAGCCCCTGTAAAGACATACTGCAAGTGATAGTGCTGTCACGTTGTTCCAGCTATTATTGGTTTAATCCTCTATCTTACATCTTTGTTTACATCAGTTTCTCTCCCCTGCTTCCTTCCCCACCTACGCGTCCACTCTTCCCTTCCCTTTCCTACCCCTTTCTTTTATTGTTCTGGCCACTGCTGGGCCTCTCTGTGTCCCTTTATCCTCTTCCACCTCTGTGTTTTCTTCCTTTACCTTCCCCCCCCCCGTCACTGTGCTGTCATACCGCCTAGGCCTGTGTCCCCCGTCCCAGCGGCCACTATGTTTTGGAAGTTCGACCTGCACACCACCTCTCACATTGACCAGCTGCTGGACAGGGAGGACGTGACGCTGAGAGAGCTGATGGAAGAGGATGACGTCCTGCAGGAGTGTAAGGCCCAAAACCGTCGGCTGCTCCTCTTCCTCTCCCAGGACCACTGCATGCAGGAGCTGGTCAGCCTCATCACCACAGAGCCACCCGCTGACCTGGAGGAGAGGAGCCGCTTTAAGTGAGTCCTCACAGTGACACAAAAGATGACAGGGACTGGTGATGGAATTTAGGATAGCTGTGTGAAATGGCATTTGGTTATAGTCAGGAAAGAGAAATACAGCAGATTCCTTAAAATGAAAGGAAAGAAAAATCTTAGCTATGAAAGCTAAACAGTTAGCCAGGCATGTTCTCTAAATGCTTCAAAGTTTGGACCTTTTTGAATGACTTGGTATTAGTCTTTGGCAGTCTCAATGGTCAGTGTTAATTTTTCTTTAGATGGAAGTATTGGAGTATTTGCTTGTTCTTAGTTCTTAGTCCAGTTCTCGAAACAGATCATCAAATGAAAAAAAATAAATATTGCAGTTGTATCGGTGTATTTTCATCATTTGTATAAAAAAAATGACACAGTGTATTGCTGATTGTCTGCAATATTGTTGTACCTAGAATAATTAATTTAAGTCAGAAATTGTCATAGTGTACTTTTTATTTACATATTTTCTTTAGAAGATGAAATGAAAAATAATTGTAGCTATTGACTGTGTTTGGTACGCCTTTTTGCTATGATTTTATCATATTTAAGTGTGTTGCATCCTATTTTTGCTGTTCTGGTCAGAATTTCACCAGGACTTCTTGTCACTAGCAATTTGTGTTTTTCTTTTGTTACTTTTTTAATAAGGTTTCCCAACATAGCTTGTGAGCTCTTGACATCAGATGTGTCGATTATAAATGATAAGCTGGGCGGGGACGAGTCTCTCCTTGAGATGCTCTATCACTTCCTGGAGCAGGATCCACCCCTCAATCCGCTACTGGCCAGCTTCTTCAGTAAAACCATCGGCAATCTCATTGCCAGGAAAACTGAACAGGTACACTCCACATTATCATGGTTTGAGCATTGGTTTAAAGTGATTAAAAGTCACTGCTGTGTGCTGGATAGTGAAAAAGTCACATATAGTATCAAACATAAGTTCAGTCATTTGGAAAGAAAAGATGTTAAAGATCAAACATTCAGATTCACCCAGCTTTTGTCTGCTACGTGGAACCAAAATTATTGAGAGCTTTGTTTTGTTTTCCAGGTGATTACCTTTCTAAAGAAAAAGGAAGGCTTCATTGGTCTGGTGCTGAAACATATTGATGCCTCTGCCATGATGGACCTGCTGCTTCGCCTGATCAGTTGTGTGGAGCCTGCCCCCCTGAGGCAGGAGGTCCTCCATGTAAGCTCTCTGATTATGTCTTTTGTCTCACTTCCCCTGCATGGTACGGCTCGACTCAACTGACTTTTGGTACCAGGTACTTTTCTCAACTACTGTTTTCCACTGCAGAGAGTACCCTATTAAAGTAGGCAGGATTCTCAGTTGATCATCGCAGCGACGCCTCTTCAGATTACTGGAATACAAATCAACAGCGTAACAAACAAATAACAGTAGCACATAGCACAACAATAGCACTAACCACATGTTCTGCTTTTGTGTTGTGTTATTAGCTAGGTAGTTCACTCACCGGGGCTCTATAAAGCAGTTACACAAATTTAATATGATACCTGCAACAAAAAACTCTTTGAATAGTCAGTAATCTGCAGTGTGTTTATGTCACCTTATATTATCGTCTCACCTCACTTGGAACTGGCTGAGGTGATGCCAAAAAGTACCAGGTTCCAGGTATTAACCACTATTTTACGAATGAATGGATTCAATGAATTATGAATCCAAGCCAAGTCAAATTGAATCAAAGCAGCAAAGCCGTACCTGCAGTGGAAATGAGACATTTATGTACGTCACAGGAGTAAACACCAGCATTTAAAGTATATAACACCATTTATCTTTTTTTTTTTTTTTAAAGTGGCTGAATGAGGAAAAGTTGGTACAAAGACTCTCAGAACTCATTCATACTGGCAAAGATGAGGAGGTGAGTGTCCGGCCCGCTCGGACTCAACCTGTCACTGTTTTGTTATGAGGCTTTAATTCTGTACATGCATTAAAATAACATGAAGGAGTCATTCTTTAGTTTAGATTTTTCTAATTCAATGTTTTACATTTCAGAGACAATCAAATGCATCCCAAACGCTTTGTGACATCATCCGCCTTAGTCGAGACCAGGCCAATCAGATGCAGGAGAATATGGAGGCTGACCCACTATTGGCTGTATTAGAGTCGTAAGTTTACAGTGCCTTTTTGGTTAAAGTTGCTGGAGGAAATGTCACCTGTGTGGAGTTGCTTGTGATATGTAGATTGAGTGTGTACTGCACAACTTTGCATTTATCTGGAGATGGTACATTAGAAGCAACATTTTAAAATGGCCCCTGGATTGACTTTGGCTGGTGGCCAAGCTAGTCAAACTTTTGTCCCATCTGTTGTTTTATTTGGTTTGCTATGAGGAGTTTTGATGGGGTTATGAAAAGATGTGTGCTCTTACATGTCCATACATGCAGGGATTAGAAATGAAGTGAAACACTCCTATGTCATTGTTCAAACTAGATTTACAAATTTTCAAAACTTTTATTTAAGCATTTCCTGGCAGAGTCGGTTTGACAGCAGTATTGACTTTTGTGCAAGTTTGAGTTTGTGTCTGTCCGCACCACAGTACCACATCTCCAAATCACAGTATAAACAAAAGCAAACAAACTGGACAACTGGTTTGCTGCCTTTAAGAGGAGAGCACCTCATTAATGTGTCATCATCAACTAGTTTGTTTCTCAAATTTGCTGCTATGTAAACTTTTGTCTCTCAGGCAGGAGAGCGTAGCGGGGCTCCTCAAGAACATGTTTGAGGGGGAGAGGAGTGAGGCCTCCATTGTTAACGGAACTCAAGTGCTACTTACCTTACTGGAGACCAGGAGGTCTGGGTGAGTCAAAGTATTTCAAGTGTTTCATTGTAAATGTTGAGAGCTTAGTTTCATTTTGTGCCCTCTGGGTCCTAGTTGTCCTCCTTTTTTGAGCAATAAAACCACAAAATGCATATGTGTTGTTTTTACCGCTATAACCTTTTGTCAGGAAAGTAGAGGAAAGGCTTCACTCTGCTTATATGTAATAAAAGTACAGATACTTTAACTGAGTTAGCGCTTTCAAGTCCGGTGATCTAATTTTTTTGTCTGCTTGTGTGTCCCAGGTTGGAAGGGCTGATGGATCTGTATTCTCAGGGTTATGAAAGGTCTTACACTGTCAACAGCAGTATTTTAAATGCCATTGAGCCCCATTTAAAGGACTTCCAGCAGCTTCTTCTGGATCCCCCCAAGGTAAAGCCACAGAGCAGTGCAGAGTCATATAGCCAGTTAGCCTAAACGTTTAGAAATTCCATATGATATAATTAGCATTTGATTGATTTTTTTTTTTTTTTTTTTGAGTTAAACCTATCATTTCCATTGTGTTGCTTCAAAGTTGAGAGGTAGCACCTTAGGATAGCACAGTTTAGCTTGATTTTAAAATACCATAGTAGGTGATGGTGTGAGTTCGCAGTACTTTTACAGTTATACGGCCTTGTTTTCTCCTATGGTTCAGTCACAGCTTTGAAACTCTGGTGCCAACACGTTTTTGTGTATTTATGTTGATTTATGGCTCTTATCCTCTCTACAGAAAAGTGCAATATTGACGACCGTTGGCGTTCTAGAGCAGCCACTGGGGAACGCCCGCCTTCACGTGGCCCGGCTGGTGGCCGCCCTGCTGCAGACCAGTGCCCCCAGTATCTGCCAGGAGCTCTGCAATCTTGCCACCATGGACCTACTACTGGTAGGCTAAGCCTGGCTCGACCCTGGATATTGAAACTCTGTAGTCTCTTTCTGTCATTACACAGAGTGACTAAGATGTGTTTGAGCTTTGGTTGTGTTGTGTAGAGGTGTTTTTAGAGGGATGCTTTTGTCTGATTCTGTTTATGTGTTCTATCTAAAAAAAAAAGTTGCATCAGATTTGCACAAGGTTGGTCATGAGGCAGGGAAGTACTGATTACCTTATCACATCACCTGACCAAAGGGCAGTGAGTGTGGCTTATTTGGAGCTGGTTCATATAAGACCATCAAGTTTTGTGTGTAGTTCAGCAGACAGGGGTTTCAAACCCTTCACAGTTGTATTCATTCAACAACTCAGGGGTTTAGATATTAACACCATGACCATATTAGAATTGCACAGAACCACGTGGTGTTGCAGTAATTGGCTAAAATGCTCAAAAATGATGCATTGTTGCTGCCTTTAACAACTGCATGCTGTTACAGGAGGATTCTGCTCAGCACTGCTTACGGTTGTGTTCCATGTTAACATGCACTCTTTTACAGCATGTCACTGATTTAGCTTTATATCTTTCCAAATAGGATCTGTTCTTCAAATACTCCTGGAATAACTTTTTGCACTTCCAAGTGGAGCTGTGTGTGGCGGCTATCCTGAACCATCCTTCCTCAGAGGAGCGGCCCAGCCCAGGCCTCCAGAACCACGATGGGAAGTCTGTAGCATCCAACCCTGAGGCACAGGGCGAGGCAGTGGAGACAGGCAGGACCAGTGACCCACAGACCTCTATCCACAACACCCTCGTGGCACATGTAGGTGGCCATACTACACCCAGCACCTTCTCTGCTGTTTAGTTTGAAGGTTTTTATGCTCCATCTCAGTTAACACTCTTATCCTCATTGTGCATCTCTGTTTAAACCTCAGCTCTTCCAGAAGTGTCAGCTGGTACAGAGGATCCTCAATGCATGGGAGGAGAATGATAAAATACAGTAAGAATCTCTTTACATGCATCTTCAGCTGTATTTTACTGCTTATGCATGCTGCTAAATACTTCTTGTAGAGCTTATAAAACGAAAAGTGTTCCAGCATTTTTATTCATGTTTAGTTTGTAATTCAAGAAAGACCTCAGCAAATAATCTGCTGCAATTTCAGTGCATCACAGATTGTTTGTCACAACAGCGGCGTTGCAGTGAAGTTACTTTGCCAATAGAAGGTATTCTTAAGTGTATCCCTGTCAATCTCAGGGCTGAGGGCGGCAACAGGAGAGGCAACATGGGCCACCTCACCAGAATTGCCAACATGGTGGTCCAGAACTTGGAGAAAGGACCAGTACAGGCCCAGATTGCTGACCTCATTAAAGGTAATAATTATGTCTTTCTAGTGTAGATGGGCATGTTTTCCACTTCTAATTCTCATGTTGTTCTCTTCTAATCTTACTTTTCTTTTGCAGAGCTTCCAGAAGACTGCAGAGGTCGCTGGGAGAGCTTCGTGGACGAGACCCTGAGAGAGACTAACAGGAGGAATACGGTAGAGCTGGTGAGATATCATTCAGTTGCACCCAGGTTCTTCCGCATGAATAGCTTTATTATAACATTCTCTCATTTCCTCTTCCCTCCCAGTTTAAGCCAAGTGCGTTCAGAGCAGCCAGTTAATCAGGACAGGAGCAGCCCAGCACAGTGTCAGAGCCTGTTACCAGCCTCTCAGCAAATTTTACTTCTCTTTTCATATTTGTGATTAAATAAATCTTAAAAACATAAGAAACAAAAGTTGGAAGTGTCTTTTAATTAACAACAGTACAGCCCCTGTTGTTAATTAGATTTAGATTTAAATTAGATCCAAAGCATGAGGACATCCCCTCAGTGAGCTCACAGATAGCATTGATATTTGGTGATATGTTTTCACAGGAGGAGGAAACTGAACAAGGCTTGTTTACAAATGTCATTTGTATTTGTACTACAAAAAAATGCATTTACTGCATTTTGAGTAGTATGGTATTCAAAGAGGCTTTGAATGTGTGCTGTTTAGATAAAACCTATGTGTAATCTAATCTTGGTGTTATGGTCTTCCATAACTTCAAAAGAAAATTAGATTTTTATTATGTTTGAAGTGAGTTTTGTGTTCCAGCACAATGTCTAATATTTGATATATTCTCTACTTTCATGAATGGATTTTTCAACTTTTGTCTGTCATTAAAACTGCAACATGATGTTCAGACATGTCCAGAAAGGCCACTGGGCATCTGTGATGCACTATTGGACGATGTAGAAAGATCATCAAACCTCCGCTCTGTTTCCTGCAGGTAAGCACTCACAACATGCACTCGTCCAGTGAGGACGACGACATGGAGAGCCCCTTCCCCAATGACCTCTCTCTCCAGCAGGTAGGATAGACCCCACCATGGAAACAAAATCACGCTGTAACTTGTAATAATTAAGAAATATCCACATCATCTCTACTCAAGTCTTCTGTTTGTAATGATATCACCTTAAAAAGATCCCTTTTACCTTCCTAGGCTTTCTCAGACTATCAGATCCAACAGATGACTGCCAACTTTGTGGATCAGTTTGGGTTCAATGATGAGGAGTTCAGCGAGCATGATGAAAATATCAAGTAAATAGTAAAAGGCTCACTCAGTTTGTTTCCCTTAAAGAAAAAATACAGCAGCACAGGTTGGGATTTTTTGAAAATCAAATTGGCTTCAGGTCTTTTATTTATATATCTATATATAATATTTATTTATTTCAGTGTGGGTGTCTTATTCCTTGTTGCTAACCCGATACTCACAGAGGTCATCTTAATCCACTCTGTATATTATAACATTTTCCTTGTCCTCTTTTCTCAGTGCCACATTCGACAGAATTGCCGAAATAAACTTCAATCTAGATGCTGATGATAATAGTGTAAGTGTTTTAGGTGTTTGTGTCTTACTTAATAACAATGTTTAACAATAATACAGCTACTACTGTTAAAGTCTTGCAACAACTGTTACAATTGCTATTCTAGATAGTTCTGCTGGTCAGACTCGTTATTGGTAAAGTAAATGAATTAAATAAACTGTAAGTTGTTGTGTATTGACAGTCTGTTTGTCGCTCTAGCCAAAAGAATTCTGACTTCATCCAAATGTCTGTTTTTGTGCAGGCCAATGTGGCTGCTTTTGAAGCCTGCTGTAAAGAGAGGATACGCCAGTTTGATGATGCTGAAGAAGAAGAAGACATTTGGGAGGAGAAGGAGATGAACTATGCAACACAAGCTAAATCCAGAACAAGGTAAACCTGATGGTGGTTTCTAGTGTTTTGGTTGCTGAACTTTTTAGTACAGCAGGCATTATTCCCTAAACGTCTGTCTGTTGCCCTTCCAGGTTTGGGGTCTCTCAAACCTCAGAGGGAAGCTCCAGGAGCAGCATGGAGAACGGAGGCAGGGAGCGGGACCGTGGATCTGAATCTGATGAGGACGAGGACTCTGAGCAGAACACATCAGATTCAGGTAGATTAGAGGACAGCAGCTACACACAGAACACCTCCAAACATCATGTAAACCTGTGCACAGCCCTTCAAAATGAACCAAATAGACTTTGTTTGAAAGAGTGTTTTTGTCTTGTTTTCAGGTCCAGGCTGGACAGCAAATTTCAGGGACTCTAGAGGGACTGCAGCATCCCAAACCCCGGCAGGGTGGGAGCGCTCAGGTGGAGGTGGAGCAGAGACACAGGGAACTGGCTGGGCCAACTTCACAGAGTTCCAGCCTTTCTCCGGGTGAGAAGCAAACCTGTTGATCCAAATTAAGATAAAAAAAATGTAATCTCTCATTTTCTAGTTCAAATGTCACTATTAGGATGAGGGTCGAGCATTTCTTGTTGTTTGTCAAAAACAAAGTTAGGCTTTGTGGCCGAGAGAGAAGAAGCTGACAACACGAGCAAGTTAGAGACAAAGAAGTGTAGTGTGTGAGTGAAGAAGAGAAGTCACAGTTTCACAAAAGACTGTTTCACAGTGGTAACATACGCAGAAACAACCGTCTCCTGTTCCACCTGTGTGACTCCTCTTCATTATTGCGTTCAGTGTTTTTTTTTCTCGTGTGAAAATAATGTATTGCACATGTCAATCAATCGATCCATTGGTCTAATTTGCCTCTTTTCATGCTTAATCAGATGTGCCGGAAACACAAAAAAGGCCTTTTAGTTTTTAGTTTAGTTTCTCTGGTTCCATTGTTCCTGGAACTTTGTAGTCAAAAAGGGGCTTATTTGTGTTGATGATAGATGTTATAGGAAACTACTTCACTTTACATTTCTGAGTGGCAACACACGTGCTGTGGCTGCTATAAATACTTTGAACTTCAGTGATGGAAGTAAAACATAAAGCTAAGGCAGAACTCCTCAAAGACAAATCCACCTGTCATTTTTCACAGCTTGTTAACACAGCGTTTCTATTTCTTCTCGGCTTCCCGCAGTACAGAGACTGATCCCAGGTGCAGCTCTCCTGTGGACTCGGGCAGCAGTGATGCAGATAAACAAGCCAAACAAAACCACGAGAAGAGCGGTGAGTGTTCACCTGCATCCTCAGAGCCCTGCTGACTCGCTGAATACCGCTCACCAGCCGCTGTCTGTTTTAACTCGGAAGTGTCTGTAGGAACAAGAGTGTGCACCTCTTTCAAACGTAACAAACGCTCTGCTCTGCCATTTGTTTGCAGCCGCAGATGTCAGCGCCTCCTCTGGTGCTTGGCCAGTGGGGGAAGGCAGGAAGGCTCCTCTCGTGGCCTCAGACAGCAGCTCTTCCGGGGGATCCGACAGCGAGGAGGATGACAAAAACGCCGGCGCTTCACCCGCTGCGGCCGTCTCCTCAGAAACAGCTGCCGACCCCGGCAACAAGACAGCTGACCTCAAAAGGTTTGCATCTTTTCAGCTGAGCTTCCTGGCCTCTGTCAGACACTCAGTGGTAAACCCTCCTCTGTTGACCAGTCCACTCTGCAGCCGTACACAAAAAGATGGTTTGTGTGTGTATAAACATCTATATTTGAAACATAATTACCACATAGAGGTAATTATAGACTGGGATTTGAAATGACTGGATTCATTCAGTTTTGCCTTTCTAAGTAAACTATATCCTGGGAGTTTCTCTGCTGCTCTGCAGAAACTTCAACTGAGATTCAGACAGTTAAGTACAAGAACAAGGCTTTTACTGGGCAGCAGACACAATGCTGTTACTTCCTGTCACTGTTTGACTTAAGTTGACATTAACAGTAAATATACACTCTTGTCACTTTTATCATTTACCTTGATATTAAATTAACTGCATGTGCTGTTTCAGAAACATTATTAAAGCCATTTGGTCCACCTGATGCAGTCACACACGCGTACCAGCTTTTTACAGTGTGTCGTAAAAGCACAGTAAAAGCACAGTGTTAAAATAATTGTCCTTTTAAAATTGAGCTCTCAGTAATTAATTGCTGATAAGAGGCTTAAAAGCTAAATGAAGTATTTTTTATTAAGCCCAAAATATCAAACTTCTTCTTTTGCCTATGCAGTGGGGTCAAAGGTTGAAAAAGTTGAAGGACACGTCAGCAGGCAGCAGGATACTGCACACTGTGCTGACACTGTGCTGGGGTGGACTAATTAGTAACTTTTAGCTTCCCTGTCTGTCTGTCCTGCAGCGAGGAGAGTCCGGTGTCTCTGGAGAAACTCTCCCTGTCAGATCCTCCCAAAGCGTCGGAGCAGCAGCCTGCTGAGGATTCACCTGCACCTGCACAGACTGACAGGAAGTAAGTGTTCACCTGTCCACAGCATACAAGCTTTGATGTGCTGGAATGAAGGCTTTACTCTTTGACAGCTAGTTCTGGAGATCAGAAAAAAGTTAAGTTGATCAACCAAAATGAGTAACATCATTTTCAAGCCAAAATGCCAAAACAGACCTGAGTCAGTCCATGTTTGTTGCTTTCCTTTAATAATAAAATGAATATTCAGAAGTTTGGTCTGTTGGTCATACTGCAGCCATTTGATTATATCATTTTAGGCTGCAGGAACCTGTGACAGGCTTTTTTTCTTTTGACTATTTTCATGTATTTTATAGCCCAGACAATCCATCAATTGAGAAAAGAATCTGCAGATGAATTATTGGGGATGGTGATGGTGAGATGAAACCTCACGAAGCACTGAAGCTTTCCATCCAATTGGTTCACTCATGGGCCGAAGCTTCATGCCACTTCATTATGCTCTACTGTGCCATCAAGTGGACAATAAATGTAAAACAGGCAGAGTGATTATCAATGACACCATGGCTTTGGTGTGTGAAGCTTTGAATTGAATAAATGAATGAATGATGTTTGTTATGCCAATACATAAATGATTAACTTATTAATATTGTGTCTATCTTTCTGATACATTAGCAGGGTCAAAAGGGAAAGTGGAAACAAAGAGAGGGTTGTCATGTGAACTTTATACTTTAGATATTTATGACTATGTACATATTACATATATTCACATATATTTATGTTTACAGCTGGGAGTCACCAATCTTAATTTCATTATGTGAAAACATAATGACAAATAAAGATTCTTGATTCTTGTGTTACTTGGTTTGTGCTTATGTTACTAGGGACAACATGTAACACATAAAATAGGGACATTTTTATTTAAAAATAACAACAAACGCGCAATAAAGTCTCAAGTCCACAAACTGTGAGGGGGACTCCATTGTGTTATATTTTGAATCGCACGTCAAACCCATGCGAACCGTTTTCTGAATCAGTCACACGTGGTATGGCATATGGCCATTTCGCATGAGGCTTTGAACGTCACCACCTATGTCATCGACACAAGCTTCGATACTGGCGCTTCACAGAAATCTACCTGGATTACTCGACACGCTTCGAAGCCTCGACACGGAAAGGACACATCACTAATTGGGGAAATGATCATTAGTTGAAGCTATGGAATCAAGGAAGTGTTCATTTATTTATTCAGTCAGAAACGTGTCTGTGTATTGTTTTTTATGTATATGTCTCCATTGATCGACCATGGAGCCATGCAGACGAGGTTAAAGGTTTTGTATCCTCACTGCTGCAGCTAAACGCACACACAGTAGATGCTCGTCCTCGTGCTCTGTGTGTGTATATGACCGTTTCCCCTGTCATCCAACAGAGAGGAAACGCCACCGCCCCAGGAAGTGTCGGTCAACGGGCCGGTCTGAGCACGAGCAGCGACTGCTCCATCTATCAGCGACGGCGCCGCGGACCGTCGGCCTCCTCCAGAGTGACTCCCATAAATAACCTCACTGCAACTACAGTGTTTTTACTGAATCACTCTGCCATGTTATTGGACCTGGACACTGCCAATCAACACCAATAATGAGGCGGCGGAACATGTAAAAAAAACAAAAAAAAAGAGAAAAATTACAAAAAAAAAACCCAACAAATCCAACAGGCAGAATGGAGTGTAGAGGAATCATCTTCAAAGCCTTTTTTCCGATGTTGCACATAATTACGTGCGGTTTTAATGTAGCAGCGATCTTTGAAACGACAGAATCCGAGGGGTAACATCATCATTATTATTTTTTTATGTCCTGAAAGATTTCTCTCCTACTTATTCAGAACTGTTGGAATCCCATTGTTAGGGATTTTACACCGTCACCCCTAAATGGATAGCACAGGCTAACTTTTAATGATGCCTCAACAATAAATACCTTTTTTTTTTTTGAAAACTTTTTTTTTCCTTCGAGCTTAAGAAAAAGCACTTATGCAGCCATTTACTGTACATTATAGCACAATGTTAAGTGTTTGACCCTCATCTCTGCTGGCTGTCTTATCTGTCCCCACACCCAGATCGAGGTTTTTATCCATCCTTTCCGTTTTTTCTTTTTCTCTTTGGTTGCTGTTGATGAAACATCTCTTGTTGTCGTACATCACCAGGTTTCCGAATGTTTTGAAGTGCTTCAGGACGGTCCGTCGAGGAAGAGGAGGAGGTTGATGAACAGAGCTCTAATAGTATTACTGTCTTTTGCTCATGTGCAATAATGTCAATTAGCCATTTTATTTAAAAATGAAATTCAACATTTTTTCCTTTTTAAAAAGAATCAATCTAGCGTTTGGAGACATGTTTGGTGTAGTTTTGGGCAAACAAATTTGGATATAATCTCAACTTGATCTGTCAGATTTTTAAATGTTATTTTCTTTTATTTTTTTTTCTTTTTAGTGCATGTATAACCGGTTCTCTGTTGACCTAGCTAGTGAGCTAAGACCTTCTGATTGTATTGACCTTTAAGTTCTTATTGCTATTCCCCTTAAATCAACCAAACATTATCTACCTATATACAAATATTATCTACATTTAAAAGTAATTTTACAAGCAATCTTGAGATTACTATTGTTGTCTGTTCCTTTTTTTTTCTCTCTCCACCAAGCACTTACTCACAGGGCAAGAGTGGCATCTGGTAAGATTGACGCTGTATGATTTATTTTTTTTTCTTTTTCTTTTTTTTAAAGTTTAATTTTATTTCTCTCTGAGCAGCAGGATTGGAAAGAGGGCAGGTCTGGGTTCTGCAGAGCTCGGGGCCTCTTTGGTGTACTTACTTAAATCATTTGACAGCGATCAGGTTCTATGATCATTGTTAAAAAAAAAAAAAAAGAAATTAAAAGTGTCTGGTTGACCAAATTAATACCAAATGTTTTGCTTTGCCCGTCTGGTTGATGTTTCCGCCTCTGCTAAAATCCAGCTGCCTGTTGTGAGGAGGACGTTGTGTTTGAAGGCTGCACAGCCCCTCAGGTGTTTTTAGCTCTGCTCGATTTGACCTCTGCTGCTGTTATAGTAAAGATGTGTTTGTGTTCCAGCTGTCAGAGTGAGGGAGACGTCAGTCAGACACAATGCCACATTCTCCAGAGAGGAGGTCCACAGGGAGGTCAGAGGTCAGGGTCGGCTACAGAGCAGCAGATACGAAACAACACAACGGTGTCTGTGAGGTATCTGATGACATCAGCGTCAGTTACACAAGTGCATCAAAGTCACAGAGGTCAAGGGTGGTGAGATCACCATCAGCTGAACGACAGCTTTTTAAGTCTTTAACCTACACACTGTGTTTAATATTTTCCAAAAATTGCCCTCAGTTTTTATCTAGATTTACTTTTATTCGTCCAATTGTTTCAGTATATTTCATAACAATGTGAAAATAATCTAGCAGAGAGGTGGAGCACACTCACCCGTCAACCAGTAACTACCAGAATTTATCAGAATCAGAATTCAGACATTTCTTACACCAGAAAGTAACATGCCAAGCGTCGGGGTGTCCTTGAACATCTTCTGCTTGTAACCACAGATCCTCACAACAGAAACGGCTGACCGAGAAAACTCAAGAGACATCAAGTGCTCACACTGCCAGATCGTCTGTTTTAAAGCTGCTCATCACTATTTTGTGTATCAACAATTAATGAAGTGTATATGACAGGTGGTGCCTGCAGCTTCCCTTCAGCCCTCTGGACTGTCTCTGATTTGTTTTTACAGCTCGCAACTCCGTTGTGCTGGTTCAGTCATGCTGCTCTGATCAGTCAGCTGCTCAACACCAGCAGCACACAAACTTCATGGTTCCACAGTGAACATAGTGGAGCATTTAGCAGCTAAAGAGACAGGTATTAGAGTTCAGTTCTTTCTTAATTCTTCTTTGATTTACGGATAAATATTTAAAAATATACCAGCATGAAGGTCGTTTCTAAATTCTTTAACTGCATAAGAACACCTAGAAAAATAAAAATGGATGAGGTGTGTGACCTGAAGTGACCCTGTGGTGAAACAGACACAGAACACAGGTGAACATTTAAACCCACAGTTTTTATTTGGATTCTAAAAACTATATTGACATGATTGACAACATAACCCGGCTCAGAAAGTCATTTCTAATAAAAAAAAAAAAAAAAGCAAAAATAAATAACAGGATTATGTCATATTGTTGTGGTTAATGTAGCTGTTGTTTATTGTAGAGCGTTACCACAGAGATGAGTAAACTAGAGTGAGAAGAAGAGCGGGGTCTGAGCGGGGTCTGACCGGATGTAGACTGCAGTCAGAACTCAAGGGCACGCACAGTCTCCCCTCTGGTGGGTTGTGGCTGCTGCAGCGCCCCCTGCTGTCACTTCTGATTCCTCTGTTCCTCTGGGAACATTTATTCAAGATGAGCGAGGTCCCATCAAAGTTAACTTGTGATCGTGATGTTGGCTGTGTACTTCAGCTCTGTCAGCTCATTGGGCCTCCAGCAAACTGTTTTTTGGATGCTGAAGTCTCCAAAAAAAAAAAAAAAAAAAACCTGACAGTTGTGAGCGAGTCTGTCAGCCTGTTGGTCTGCCGGCAGTTAAACCACCAAATGAAGCTGCGCAGACACTTCAGCCTCTGACCTTGTTTTTATCATTTACGTCATCGTTTTCTTATTGAGCTTAAAGAACAACTTCACACCAGCTGAAAACCTCTTACTAATCTGTTAAAATAGGTTGAGACACTTCCATGCAAACATGTCAGCGGTCTCTAGTTCCAGCCTCTGAAATGTGAATATATTTGTGAATATATTTTTCTTGGTTTTACATGATGTGATATGATCTTAACACCATGGTCAAAACATCTGCCTGGGTTATTACAGGTATTTCTTATTGTTTTCTGACATTTTCTAGACCAAACAAATAAAAAACTGAGTAAACTACAGCCCTTCTGCTCACAGCTGTGGTGTAAAAGTACTCCAGGGTGTGTTAGGACACTGGACGTTACACAGTGCCCTTCATTCTGGCTGAAAGTTGCTCTTTAAAGGTTTGTAAACACACCATATTCCCAAAAACATTACTCTGTTAAATAATATTAATACATTTGGCAGCTTTGATATCTGAAGTACTTCTGACTACAAAGCATCTTAAATGAACTTCCTGTGTCCTTCGGTTTTACATTACATTACATGAAACTCAGGACACACTGTTTGACTGTATTTCACAGTTTAACATGTTACCATCTCTTCACTAGATGATGAACACTAAAAGGAGTCTGTTCAGCTCGCAGCAGATCAGTCAGCAGAGCCCAGCACCAGGGAGACTTGTGTGTGTGAAATTTATTGTGACTGCGCTCTACGTCCAGAACATCCCACCACTGTGGGTGAGCAACAGAGTAAAATCCAACCAGCCTTTAAAAAGCAGCCCGGAGGCTTCCTCTTCCACTAACACACCATTTCCACTCTTGTATTAACGGTTGGTATTGAGTAAGGACAACCATGTTTACAAAAAAAGAGACATTGAGGGTTTACTTACATTTAAAAAAAAAAAAAAAAGCATTAGTCACATTAATACAGAAATAAACAAATGGCACATTGAATTCCTAATTTAAAAATAAAGTGGTGCTTGAGGAACTTTCTTACTGAGGAGACAAGTTAAATAAATTACTACCATAAACGTTACATACAAATCTGGAGTAGTATATACAAAGGAGTTATTAGACACAAAAAAATCTACAATTTCAAATTTTATGTTCAACAAAGACAGCAGTAGAACCTTATTTTACATAGCAGGGTCGGTGTTAACACGTGGGGGTCAGAGTGGTTTGTGTGTGTGGAAGAGAGGGGTGAATAGAGGTGGAGGGAGAAGTTTGACAAACCATTGACATTAAAAAAAAAAAAACACCAACAGTGACTTGATGTTTGAAACCTTCCAGCTAAACGTACTGTTTCTCTATAACCCTCTAACAGATGTAGACTCGTCTATGTACAGATGTTACGTGTCAAACTTTATCACAGGTTCATGTCCGACACACTGAGCGGATGTGAATGTTGTGGAAGTTTGCGTAGAAACGACCAGAAGACTTTCCCTGTCCCAGCTTCATCAAAGGAAAATTCTGCCATTTTTCAACCTCAGTCTTCAGCAAAACAACACATCAGGAATACAAACGTGCATTTCCTGTCACTAATTTAAGTTTTAAAAACACTCCGTATGCAGCAGCAGGTTTTTCTCAGAGTTAATGAATTGGAGATACATGTTTAGTTTATTTTTCCAAGAAAGCGACCATATATAATGAACTTAAATCCTCCATAAGTCAGATCACACGCTGGTCCAAGAGTACAGACCAAGGTAAACACAGGATCAGCTGGATTAGCTTGTGTAGCTAACTGCAGAGGGGTCAACCAAACAGAACGTGTTTACAGCTGAGGATTGTTTCTGTTGGTGTCTTAGAGAGAAATTCAATCCAAATACTCATGTAGCACCAACTGATCTGTTTTTAGAGGAATCTTTAGGTGTTTGGTATTTTTGCAGTAACAGGTAATGTAGAAGGCTCATTTCTGTTTCCTTTCAGTCAGACGTGTGTGAATACATTTCTGTATTTAGGTTGTAAACTATGTGTTATTTTCAGATGTCAGAAAATGCAGCTCCAGCAAACAGGTGGTGAGTTTAGCTTGTCGGTAAGTTAGTCAGTCAGTAAGACCTAGGTTGTGAAATAACCAAATTTTCCTTTAAGAAACATCTCGTTTCCAACACTGGGATCACTGTGGCGAGTCCATCTCTAAAAACTGCATTCTCTCTGAAAGCATCCCATAATATCTCTGTTCATTAGTATCTCTCCTCTTCATCTCCTACCTTCCAGGTCTCCCTCTATAGATTTGTTTTTCAGACGTCACTACAAAATAAATCCCTCCTTTCTCCTTCAGCGTCCCTTAAAAAAAATCTGCATGTTAATAGTGGTTGTATTGATTTAAAAAACACACACACACACAGGCGAAAGAGCAAAGTTTAGCTTAGTGAGGGAAGTTTTGTCTACTTTGTAAACACTCTCAGTGAAAGTTCACCGACACACTCAATACCTGACAGACTCCGATCTCCGGCTGTTTGATCTCTGCGACTGATTCATGGCTTTCACAGTATCGTCATCAGCTGCTGAGGGCAGGCGACGAGCGTTGATCTCTTTCTGATACAAATTTGAGAGTTTGGAAGAGAAAAAAAAAAAAAAAAAAAAAATCCTTCATGAACCGTTGAGGAGTCCACCCCCTCCCTTTCCCCTCCCCGTCCCCTCCCTCCTTCCTCCCCTTGCAGCTGCAGCGACACTCGTCCTCCACTAAATGTACTGCTAACGGGCTTCATCAGGCAGTGAGAGGCAAAGAGAGCAGAGACCTCTGAGGAAAGGAAGGAAGAGCGTTTGCCGTCGGCACGTGCGTCCCTCAGGGTTTTGGTCCGGTCCATCTTTCGGGTCCTTCTGTCTAACGAGTCCTGTGCGTTAAAGCCGGGCAGATGGGCGACTGCAGCTCCTCCGTCATTCCTCCCCAGGGAGTCTTAAAGGGAAAAGTGTGGTTAGTAGGAGGGAGGGCGGGTTGTGGTTTACAGGTCGGAGGGTCAGGAAAGATCTTCATGCTGGTCCAAGCTGCAGGGGCGCCTCGCAGTAACGTGCTTTTAGTTTCTGTGCATACACACACCCGGCGCAGTGGTCAGACTGTCGGGGAGGTGAGAGGCTGCAGCTGCTTGGTGAGATAACAGCGAGTGGTTCTTTTTTGTTTGTTTTTTTTCCTTTTTTTTCTTATTTTTATAACAAAAACACTGAAACGTTGTGACGCAAGGTTATTAGTTCGACACTAGCGAACAGAACAGAGCTTAAGTGGTGAAAGGCCCCTTCTCCTCCCCGTCCCACTGTGATAGGCAGGCGGAGGTGTCCGTCAGGCGCCGCGGAGCACGCTCATTCGTTCCCTCCGGGGTTGCATTGCTCCTTGAAAGAGTCCTGCCTCCTCTCTAGGCGTCCGACAGGCAGCTCTGAACACTGTCCATCCACAGCTGTGCGTTCTGGCTGTCCTGGGCACAGAAGTTGTACACTCGTTTGGTCGTCTTGAGCTGGAGGACGACAGGAAGGAAGTTCATTCAAAGCTGTCAGCACACAGAAACACACACCACATACCAAACTGAATGTGTAGTATTTAGTACTTGAACGAGGCGTCTGTCCTTACATCAAAGAAGGCTTTTTCCTCAATGTTTTTCGGCGCTCCCATGGCGGGCGTTCCTGGAATGACGGACTCCACGTCAGCCAGCTCGATCACACCTTTACACTCCTTGTCCTGCCTGCTCTCGTAGTATCTCAGCTAGGGACAGGAGAGCATTGTCAGACACTTATCCTGAGCCATAAAAATGTTTTTTTTCTCTCTAAGGTTTGATTTTCTGTCTTACTTGATGTTTGGTCTTGTCCAGCACAAACCACCGAGGTTTCCATGGCTTCAACAACGCCCCTTTCTTATACAGGATGCCTTCAAAACTCCTGATGGGAGAGGGTACAAATAAAAATGAAGACGTGAGACATTTTCGGTCCAAGCAGAGCGGCTCTCCTCTGTGTGTGTCGGCGGTGTGGTGGGTACAGACCTGTTCTCGCTCTCAGTGCTCTGGAACTGGCTGTAGAGCGTACTGGTGCTGGGCCGACCGGCGACGGGCGTGGACGTGGCGCTTGCCTCGCAGTCCAGGGCCAGGTTGATGGAGGATCCCACGCCGCTCTCCTGCAGGTAGACGCCCTGAGAGCGCCGCTGGTGGCTCAGGTTGGACGACATCAGCAAGGAGCTGGAGAACGACGGCTGAGAAGGGGGGGACGGACGGAAAAGGTCCAATTAGAGTTTGAATTGGTGGGAATATTTTCAAAACCTCAGGTGGTCAGTCAACGCCCCCTAAATGTTGTCATTTCCATGCAACAATACCAGACCAATAAAGTAAAATATCTTGCTGGGAAGCAGGAACACTGAGGTATAAAACCTTCAGTATGCTATCAAATGGTCAGTGTGTTTTGTATCTAAAGCGCACAAACACCACAGTCTGGTCCTTAAAGTCTTTAACTGCATTCTGCTTTTTTCACCAAAAGGTGTCAGTACAAAACCATTCCCACCATCAGTAGAGTGAAGGTCACGATGACAGAGACACAGCTGATTAGTGAGCAGGCAGATCACGTCTTTGTGTGTTTATCTGTGTAAACAGCGTGCTGAGGTCACTGGAGGAGACTATTATGATCACTTTTTTAAATAAGATATCATTTAAGATTACACACAGGCTTATTCAGATATTCTGTACAGAATATTCATTTGTGTTTTTATTAATAGGACATAATGGAGTACAGATTAACCTCCATTCACTTTGGCTGTTTCCCTTGTTTCACAGTTACTGCTTCAAGATCTTTGGTTGGTCCAGTGCTGCATTACTTTGCTGTTCATCAGTGACCTGGTGATCTTCTCCTCCTTTTAACAGGTGTTTATTTCAAATGACATCTACCAAATCAAATGCAAATGATGCATTTCTGGAATATGAACTTTACCATTGTTTTTTTTTATGGAGCTATTATTTTATTTCTTTGGTAAGATTAATAAATGATGTCCAATACATATCACATGACTTCACTCAAAGAATGTGTTGTTATTGTGGTCTGCAACTGTGGTAAAAAGTGGGGAAAAAAGGCTCATCTGCTCTAGATCATCTCTAGAACCTAGAAAAATACTTCTTAGATCTGTTCAAGTGGGAAAATCTGAACAGTTGGTCACACCTTGCTTTCCAGTTTGGTCTCAGTCCTCTGCGTGGTCTTGATTTTATCCCACGTGTCCTTCCACTTCTCCGACGTCTGGCCGAGCTCCGCCTCCAGACTCTGCAGGTCCTGCAGCAGCTTGGTGATGGCGTCGGGCACCACCTTGCTCAGGCTGTCGTAGCACGGCCACACGATGTGCCGCTGCGACTTAGGGCCGCTGCTGTCGGGTTTCTCCGGCGTCTCCTCCGCCACGCCGCGCTCCTGCCGGCCCCTCAGCTCCCAGTCGTAGGAGGGCCCCTCTGACAGGGTCTCCTCCATGTAGAAGTCCCACACCTTCAGGTTGGAGATGAAGGTGTATGGCCGCAGCACCTGGAACACACAATTACTCTCTTTAAATGTACCAACTAATGCGTTTCCTCGCTTTCTGTGTCACACAGTGTCAGTCTGTTGGGAGTGAGTGCAGAGTCCTTACCTCCTCATCTTCAGGAGAGAACATGTAGTTGAAGAAGACGGGCGTTTTCTTGTTCAGTCTGTCAATGTAGTCCCACACAGACTTGCACACTTGAGGACTTTTCCGCTCACCTTTCTCCTCATACAGCACTCCTGCACACACACACACACACACACAGAGGTCTCGTCAGAGACAGACAGACATTGTTTCTATGACTCGTGCTGCAGGTCCTCAGATGAACGTCAGCAGCTCAGAGCGACACTGTGGATTCAGAAACACTCTTACCCAGCTCGATGCGTTCATAGTCGGAGTCGAGCAGGAAGGTGCGGAAGCGGTTGGACACGTAGTGGTAGGCCAAAAACTTCAGATAGTACTGACTGAACTCAAACTCCATGGGGAACTGGAGGTGGATCTGTGGGTGGAGGGACAGAGAAACACAGGTCAGGGTTTTAAGGATCCATCCAGGGAGGCTGACACGGCTCCATTTATACCACATAGGGTGTGTGTGCATACACAGATGTGTTCACACATACACCTTGGATGTCTTCCTATTCTTTGTAAAATGAGCTGTTTCCATACAGGACAGCGGCTGAACAGAGAGCGGAAACAGCTTCGGCATGGTCATCTGATGTGTCTGACGGCAGAATATTTTTAAGTATCACAGACAGAACACAACTCTGTGGGCCGCTGAAGCTAAATTAAACATTTCCTGTGTGTGATAAGAGTGGAGAAACCCACGTCACTGATCATCACAACAGGAAGTAAAGTCAGCCTTCCAGGTAAACACAGTGTTATAAATCTATACAGTGAGAGGAAAGAGAACAGAGGGCTGCTGACCTTCAGCTAAGACATATATATCACACACTCCTTCTACTCTCAGCTGTCACTAATGTAACTCTGCAGTTAGGTAATCTTTGCTAATCCCGTGTGCAGGGACTGATGAATCACAGTCATTCAGCGCCGAGGACCCACCTGGTGTACGCAGTCGAGGAACTGCAGGAAGACGGGGGTGAAGCCGCTGCTCTGGCTGCCTAGCGTCTGAGCTCCACGATGGCTGAATCTGTGTCCGAACGACAGCCACTCCTTCTCCACCAGCAGCCGGAAGCCGTCGAAGGTTCGGTAGTACGGATCAGACAGCAGCTGCACCAGAGACACCACCTGCATGCGCACAACATCACACTGAGCTTTCCTCTGAGAACGCTTTTCAAGAATGATGCTGAAGCGTGTAGGTGTCAGTCAAACCTGAGTAGTGACGTCCCAGCCGTCCTCCAGGCTGACCATGACTGACGAGCCCGTGTCCAAAAGCTCCACCACCAGGACGGACACCTGCAGCACCCTGTGTAGCTGGACACACGCACAAAAAACACTGAAGGTCATAAAATTAGCTAACAGTAATTGTACTGTCTGCCCTGCACACACACACACACAGGGCCATGTTGGAAAAGCACACAGCACTAACCAGAGCCATCCACTCAGACTCCTCCAGGCAGCGCAGGAAGCTCATGTTGGGGTCGGTGGTTGGGGAGCTCGGCACGCAGGCCTTCATCAGCTTCTTAAAGCTGTTCTTCACCTGCCGCACGTCACACACCTCGATGGGAACCACCTCCCACTGCTGGAACGAGTCTTGCTTCCCTCCCTGAACACAACAACACCATCCAAGTTAACACTGCTAACATCCTTTCTTCTTCTATCTCTTAATCACAGGTAACAATCCATAAACATCATGTTAGTGTGTCTCCGGTCACCTTGAGCTGGGCCTTGTCTCCGATGATGTAGAGGTAGGCCTTCTGCTGGCGGAGGAACAGCGCCTCACTCGGCCCTCCGTTGGGCTGTGGAGACTCTTTCCCTGCCAAACGTGTCCCCACGTCTGGGTTGTAGGCACTTAGACGGCCGCTGCCCCGGATACTGCCCCATTTACCTGAGACAAACACAGACAAAGTAGAGTCTTCAAAGAAATCATGATGGGAGACCCAAAGCATCAAACCTCTTGGATGTCCTTTCCATATTAAAGAGCCATTAAAGGACAATTCCGGCTCATTACTAGCCGAGTTCTAATAAGCCTGAATGATCCTTTAAAACACACTGATGTGTGTGGAGTCACAGCTACTGACAGCCATGCTGGTAAAGAAGGCAAAAATGAAAACTACCCAGTCCAGTCTGCTACAGCTAGCTCAATGACAGCTATGTGATGATGAGACAGAGTTGACTCTGTTTGCTGTGGACATTCAACAGAGAGAAGAATCAAACAGAAAACAGGACGTCAGACAGCAGAGCTGCAGCCGCAGCATGCACACACAGCAGCTCTCTGATAAACACAAGCGATAACAACAGACCATTAGTCTGCAGAGACAGCACACCATCAGGAACCACGGCAAACACACGGACGCTACTGTTAAAGAGATCTGATTGGTTAGACAGGAGTAGAGGGAGGAGGGAGGAGGGAGGGGGCGTGGCCAACTGTACCTCTAGGAGGGTTCCTGACCTTGCCAGACACTTTGGGCTGAGAGAGGGAGATGACTTTCGCCCTTTGACCCAGAGCTGAGGTCAAACGACAGAGATGGCCCGTTAAACACCAACACACAGTGGAGGATGATTTCACACACACGCACACATCCTGATCATGAGCTACAAGGGATACATTAACTCACTCATCATCCTCCTGGTCCGGTCCCAGTTTCAATAACAGATTCAAGACTTGAAACACACGTCACACATGTTTTGAAACCAGGACAGCACCAGACTGACTAAAGCTAACAGAGAAACTACATGTGGGGACACACAGATGGACAGACGGATGTCTCACCTCCTCTGCTGAAGGTTCCAGGAACATCCTCCTTGGTGCCCATCACCTGCTTCATCAGAGCGCCGATCTTGGGCTGCCTCAGCTTATCTGAGGAGTCTGTGGAGAGATGAAACCATGAGCTCTGTGTCCCCACAGCGAGGCTCTTCTGACAGAAACATGTTGACAGTGTGTGTGTGTTGGTCCACCCACCAGAGGTGCTCATATGTGTGGAGGTGAAGCCGCTGAGCGTGTTCCTGCCGCTGCTCTCATTGTAAGAAGGCATGGAGCTGATGATGGCCTGCAGGTACTTCTCCTGCTCCAGACTGGTGGAGTCTGCCTGAGAGGGCACTGCACAGAAAAGACATCAACAAATCTTTAGGACTCAGCTAGCTAATGAGTGACTGGTACCTTTTAGTGACATACACAGTTCAAACGATTGCAGCTCTTCCTCTACATTTTTTTTTCTGACAAAACATATACTCTTCCTGAGTCTCATCTCATTACCTCTGGCATGTTCCATGGTGAATGAGAGCTTGGAATAATGACCTCTGGCTCCAGTACTCTTACTTACTACAGCTCACTCCTCCACTGTAGGCTGTGTGTGTGGAGTCTTGTGAGGAAAGTGGTGTATGTAAATGTGAATGAAGCAGTCCATTCCTGAAAAGTAACCAGTGTCACTTTTTAGTTTGGTACCTGCAGTGGGTGCGTTCGGGGACTTGAAGAAGCCCACCACCCCCTTGGCGTGGAGGCCTGCCGATCGCAGCAGGACAGCCTTAGTCCGTGAATTCCTCCAGCAGACTACAGGGAAGCGGTTCTGCCGGTAGCAGCGGCAAATTCTCTGGATGGTCGTGTCTGGGATGCTCTGAGGCACAATCAGCAGGCCGGGGTAGCTGTGACACACACACACACACACACATTATATGAAGCACTGAAGGGACACTGTCCCCACTCCTCATCTCGTCCTCCAGCGGTCTCACCTCCTGCAGACAGTGTACATGCGGTTGACAGTGGAAATCCTGAAAGGCTCGTTCTTAGAGCGCGTCAGGCTGTTGCTGAGCGTTCCCAGACCCAGGCGCTGGTAGTCACGGCAACAGGCGCGCTCCACAACGTTGCTCATGGTCTGTCTGTCAGACGAGCGGATGGTGGAGGAGAGTGTGAGAGAGCTCTGGTCCACCTCCTCTGAAACTGTAGAGAAACACAGGAGGGTTAGAAAAGGATTTATTTCTGATTTATATGGCTGTTTTTTTTCTTGTATTTGTTGTATTTATATTTGTTACAGGTCACAGGTCAGCTGTCATTTTAAGTTTCAGTTATTGAGACATTTGCCTCTCTTTTGAGTGTGATGACGGCACCTACTTTTGATTAAAATGTTTTGTGAAATATACAACAATGTAAAAATCTGTCAATCAAATCAAACTATGATTACCTGAGATTTCATCCTCATCTAGCTCAGACTGGAAGCTGCTCCTGTTCTCCCAGGTGGGTGGAGAATACTTCTTCCTGGTCACATACTGCCGGCCGATGGTCCTCTTGGCACTCTTCACCAGGTTTTTGGAAAGTGTCCTGACAAAGGCAGCAAGGGGGGTAGAAAGGTGAACATTTTTAACATCACCGTGCTGATTCTACAGCATCTCCCATTCAAAGTCACTTTGCCTCCACTTCCTGTTGGAGCACAAACGTGCATTTAGATTTGAAGCTGTGTCCGACTCCAGTTGACAATGAGATGATTTGACTCGGCGCATAATCATCGCTCATGAATTCAGTGGTGTGTTGCTGGTTTAGCATGTCATTGCCAGAGTCTGCATTAATATGTCTGAATAAAGGTTTTTTTTCAGCGCGCACACTGCAGAGATGGGAACAACAGGGCCGATAACACGGCTGACACATTTTCCACTGATTCATTATTCAGAAGCTTCTCTCATGCTCCTTTCATTCTCCAGGAAAAAAATAGGGAAGTACTGTGTGTGTGTGTGTGTGTGTGGTCAGTAGGTTGGAAGGGGACAGTTGGCTGCTTAGACTTTGGACAAAGAGCAGACAAATGAAAAAACTACAAGGTGTGAGATAAGTCCCATTGTGCCTAGACAAGGGCATTTACCAATTGATTTATTAAAAAACTAACACGCTACAGAACATCACTAAAAGAGTTGCAAAGGTCACGTTGACTCAAATGATAGATAACAAAAAGAAAAGAGGAGGATCACAGCCTCAGTGCATCATATTCATGAACTTCCATGCTGTTACTGTGAGAGCTCCAAACAACTGGGATACCAGAAAATACCAGAAACTGAAATGAAATTGTATTGAAAGATGGCAGTGCAGATGATACAGATACAAAGCTCAGAGGGAAATGTGACAAGATGCAGACCTGAGAGCATGTTTCACTCTCACACTCGGCTCACTGCTATGACAGAGGTGACAATACATGTGTGCACACGAATCACACGGCATGCAACACAGCAGAATTTGTTAAGGTGCAGTCACTCTGTTCCTGTCATACACACACTATTTTCCAGGTTTCCAGGTTCCAAATCACAAGAGAACCAGGTTTTGTCTACATACGAACATGTAGCTTGCGTTTGTGCAGCTCTTTGGGGAATTGATTTTTCCTTTGAATATCTGAATATATATGCATCGAGTCTGCTTGAGGCCAAACTTTCAACCTTGGGCCACTAACATGCTCTATCGCTCTCTACGTGTACGAATATTCTGAAAACATGAACATACGTTTCAAATGAAGACACAGCAGTTCTAAACATGTTAAACAACCAACCTGTGCACATTCATGGTGTTTTTATAATGGTTATGTAATGCTTTTTCCTCACACCTTTCGCTGTTCAATGTGTATTAGCTTTTATAACATCCTCTGGAAACATAGTATGAAATCATTTTATTCATTGTAGAGGTAAAATTTGATACCATCTCCTCCTCAGTAGACAAAAAACTCATGCACCTTTCCCATAACTATGCAAATGTTATTTTTTAGAGCTAATCTCAATCTGAAACCCAAAAGTCCCTCTGTGTTTGCAAACTGCGAGTAACTGTGAACTTTAAGATGTTTACATGTTTCTTTTAACAGATGTATTTTCATGTCATTTGTGCTGTTAATGTGGTCAGTCTACTTTATTTTCCCTGATGAGTGGTACCAAACTGAGCCTCCCATTTGAGTGTATTACAGGTAAAATCTGGTACCATCACCAGTGCATGGTGAATATGACCTTTAGCCTTTAGCTCACAGTGTGAGTGAACTGGATAAATAGGACAAACAGGAGAGCAACAGCTGGGGCAGTTCATGTTACAGATATGAAGCACTACCTGTCACCTGGTGAAGTACTGTACTGTAATGGACACCCTGTGCTTCATTGCCAGGACATGATGGGGTCAAAGGTTATGAGTGATTTAACAGCCTGTCAGTTCCTTGATGGCGCCTGTGTTTCTGATGAACGATTCCTTAGAAGAAAACTGGACCTCTTCTCAGTTCTTTAGTTTCTCGTTTAAAAATATTTTGCACACTGACAAAATGATGACAAATTCAGTGGTTCTACTCAAGCAGTTCCTTACTTGAGTGACTGGTTCTTGTCCTTGGTCTTGTGCTCCACCACCATCTTCCCACACTGACCCACTGTGAAGGCAAAGGTGCCCTGGACGTGCTGAGGGTAGCGCAGCTTGTGCATGTGTTTTCTGAAAACCTCAGCCAGGTCTGAAGCAACCTCCTCGTCAAACGCAATCTTCATCAGCTACAAACAGATGGAGAAACCATTAAATCAGAGACAGAGAGCAGGAGGTAAAGAAAAAGAATAAGAGGGATCTTATATATGTGAGAATGTGAGAGTACCTGGAAGGTGCAGGACCGTAGCTGTAGCCCCTCCTGGACAAACTGGTCCATGGGTAAAGTGACTGAGATCCTCTTCTCCTTGGTCAGAGAGGCAATGGGGAATGAGCGAGTCACCACCTGCTCACCCACTGCAGAAGGAAGACACACAGACAAACAGCAGGGTTTAGAGAACCCAGAAACCCAAACCTCTCAACAAAGCTGTCATGGAAACAGCAAGAAGCTCAGGCCTTGTTTTGTGTGTGTGATTTCTCACCCAGCGGGTCGGTGGGCGTGCCCTTGAAGATGAGCCGGTAGTTGGAGAGGAAGATGGCGCCCTCAGCAGGGAGCAGAGGAGGACCTCCCATCAGCCCTGTTGCCTCCTCGCGGCCATCGGGGATCAGGTGGACCCGCATGCCATCCATCACCAGCTCCTCACCGGGCAGTAACATCGGCCTCAGCAGCTTGGGCTGCACAGAGACAAAGGGAGGGGAGGATTAATGACGCAGCAGCAGACGGAGGATGAACTGAGTCCAGAAGTGAAAATGAAAGATTCTGGCACAAATGAAAAATGTGACAGAATGACAGCATTTCTGAATAATTTCAGATCCCAGACTGTTTTCACATTTAGTTTCTTTTCTTCTTTCTTTCAATTTCTTTCAGTTTCAATGTGTGTGTGTGTTGCAGTTAATAAGTTGCAGTTGCCATTAGTCATCTATGAAATGCCCAACACTAAATATATTTCAAGACCAAACTTCCACTCCACTCATTATAATCTCATGCTTTCACAACCATGCTGAGGTTACTGGCTGGAGGACCTGCACTTTTGGGAAGCTTAGACAGAAAATGACTGAAGCTGATGTTGAAATGATTGTATTACTGTTGCATAACACATGTTAGTGGATCTGGACTGGTGGGATCTTGGCAGACATGTTACAAACAAAAATATAAATACACAGAAAGAAATGTAGAAGAATATTCATTTGGGCTTGTTTATGCAATGGGACGTTAACTGTATAATTCTTCTTACTGATATGAGTCCCTAAGGATCCAGAACTTACAGGACTCTCATTTTTAGACTAAGAGGCCACTTTGGGCTGCTGAGCTTTCCTGAATACAAACAGAATGAAATGTGAAGCTGGCTTTGTCCTCTGGCCCCTTACATCACTTCCTGTCCCACAGTGAGGCCTAGAGAGCTTCCTAAGGAACTCCACCTCTGATAGGAAGTGAATTACAACTGTGGTAACCTGTTCATGTTTCCTAATCTGTTGCACAACACCTAATGCCACACAGGTCCACATTCCAGCTGCAGTCACACAGCGGAAACAGGGCAGCGTTTCCTTTGTAGCCATTTAACTGCTGTAAATTGCACACAAATGTTTTTGTGTTTTTGCACAGCCAACAATTTTATATCCATTCACTGAGCTGATCCCGCTTGCTAAACGACATGGACTTGCATGCTACAAAATGAAACGCTGACAGGATTGTGAGAGAGGAAGGGAGATGACAAGAAAAAGCTGCTCATGAGGAAAAACACTACCGGGGGCTGGGCAGTAACATGTTCCACTCACAAGTCTTCAGCGAAATGATAAAACACGTCAGGTCAAGCTCAGCGAAGCCACCATCCCTCTCCAACACACCGCATGACTAACAGCACCCTTCAGACTGAAGGCACTCAGCTCTGCACCACAAGGGAGAGCAGTCAACCAGCATGCACTGCTCTCGGCGTGCCGTGAGTCACACAGTTCTGTCTCTGGTAGACAGACGTACCTGCTGTCACACTGTGAGCCTGAGCTGAAGGGATTGGTGGAGAGGGGAGTGGGCGGGGCTGGCCGGGGTTCTGCATAGCCTTTGTCCAGTGGAACGTAAAAATAGGAATTGGTTACCTTTTGGATCGGAGGCAGTCTCTTACTCTCCCGGTGGACTGCGTCTAGCGTCTCAATGTGCATCTGAACAATATCTGCATAGAAACAGACAGGAGGACAAAGATGGACGATAGAAGTGACAGATTTTGCTGTGAAGTTTGGGGCGATGCAAAGATAGATCAGTGAGTGGGGCTCATCTGTTGCCTCCATACCTGGTATCATGGTGTGTAGAGCCTTGAGGTGCTCGTTAGTCACGCCGCTCTCATTACACACTTTGTCTACGAAGCGGTTAATGAAGCGCACCACAGAGTTAGCCACGTCCGAGCTCTCTGCGTCTTCGAAGCCACTCTCTGTGTCATAGCTCTCCGCCATGCTGCCTGCAATACTACAAGACAAAAAGAAATGATTCCAACATTCATGTGTTTAAATTCTAAACAACCAGCTTTAGAAAGGCACTACAGTACAAATCAGAGTAATGTCTGAGCTTAGAGTCCTTGTTGATGAAATGGTTCGGTTACACTTTTGCACCCTTTACAAGCGGAGGTTAAGATTATTAACCTGAGAACAGTTTCTTCTTATAGTCTGGATGTAGAGAAATGTTAGCTCCCTAAATACCGTGAATGCAACATCCCTAGCTTGATTACTGACAGTGAATCTTTGTAGCATCTCATGCCTTCTCACTCTCCCTCTCTCTCTCTCTTTCCTATCTACTGTCCAATTCTGAATAAATGCAAAATACCCAAAGAAGTACTATCAGTCTCTTTGGCCTTACACTGTGTGCAGCAGCTGCTCAAACAGACTTAGAAACTAAATAAACCTTTAACTTGCATATAACTTTTAATTTAGCTGAATTTCATTTCACTTTGACATTACTGAATACCAGAAGAAATATTTATTTAACAGATCATAACTGATGAAAGTTTTTAGAGGCCTAAGAGCTTATAGCCTTCACTCATCAGGCTGAGTATTGTTGGTCGTCCAAATATTTGTGTTTTATTAACAGATCTTGGAATTTTCAAATAAAACTTCATCTTCATGAATGTAAATAGATTTTGAACCAAAACTCAGTGTTTCAACAGCAAATACTTCTATTGAAAATGCTACATTTCATGGGAAAATCTTAAAGGTGCTAACAAAAGAAAGTGATTTTGCAAACCTTTAAATATTGTACCTAAAAATGTGTAATAGTGATTTAGAGTATTCTATCCAGACTTTGTCAGAAGGTGAACTCTAAAAGAAGGATAAGTCTTTCCTTATCTGAATACTTGTGTCTTTCATGTTTTGAGTCTGATCCCTTTAAGTCTCCATGGAGTCCGGCAGCTGTTCGTACCTGTTCGTGACATAGCTGTTGCTGACGCTCTCCACGTCTCCGAGGCCTGAGCTCCTCAGCAGGCGGTTCTTGCTGGTGTCCAGCGGCAGCAGCAGGTAGCTCATCCTGTTGGCGTAGTGGATGGCCTGGCTGAACACCGTGCTCTCCTCCTTCTGCACGCGCTCCGCCTGCATTTCCTTGGTGAGCGTCGGCCACAGCCGGTTCTGCTCTGACGCCAGCTCCAGGGCGCTGATTTTCCTTCCACCGCCTGACCCATCCTGCTGCTCCTGAGAACGAATCAAAGCAGGTTCATGAATCATTAATCATCTCAAGACAAAAATGACACTCTGCTCAGCAGGTCGGGACACTGACTTATTAGTCTTCTAGCTAATGCTGGTAGATTACTTCCAAACAATCACCTTTTACAATGTGCAAGAAGAAGAAGAACACCCTTTAAGACTATCACCCTTTTAAGACTATCATTGATCATGTTTCTGTTCACTCTGGTGACATATTGAAAGCCTAATTGGTGCTCACAGAGTTGTTCTGATGCTCTCCCTCCTCCGTCTCCAGGTACAGAGCTCTGATGTGGTTCTGGACGTCGCTGTAGAACATAGCCTCCCAGAACTGCATGGTGGTCCACACCATGTGCTCCTGTACGCAGCTGTAGGCAAACTGAGTGATGCCTGCGCCCAGTTTCTGTCAGACAAACACAGGGAGAGACTTTTTATGAGGGAGACACTTTCAATGTCTCAGGATTAGATGTTCAGACCAAGACCTAAATCTCACTGAAATTCTTAGTGACTTAATGGGTTTTTAGTTTTGGTTGTGCAGACTTTGGGCCATGTGAAATGACGTTGGCAATGCTTGTTATGAACTTACTCTGCAGAAGGCTGTGACCAGTGGAAGGAGGGCAGCCGCAATACCATGTTCATCTATATGAGAACAGTCCTGAACAGAAACAGATGAGACAAGAATGATGTGACATTCTTGCAAACCATAAACAGAAGTCCGACCATCTGAAGCTAACTGATGGACTTCAAGATGCACTATACTCCACATATCTGTAAATCTGTAGGTCTCATATGTAAGTTCTTCAAAAGTCAAGTCAATGTTGGCAACATGGTGAACATTATACTTAGTTAACAGGAGCATGTTAGCTTTGTCATTGTAAGCATGTTAGTGTTTGACTAAAAGTGGAGTCATCATGCAAATGATAAAACAGTAAGCATCACTGATTTATGTAAAGATACTGGTATATGCACAAACCTGTAAGGTGCAGTTCATCATTCGGACAATGTAGTCAAACTGCTGGTCATCCAGCACAGCTCGGTTCTGCAGGACATGCTGATTGAGCTCCTGAGTCAGACAAACCCGGGCTGCCCGACCTTTCAATGCCCGCAGTACAGCCGGCATCAACTGGACAGAAGGGATAAACCACCATAACAGCTGAATCATAAAACCAAACAGCTCTAAATAACACATTTTGATAAAAACATAACCAAGTGAAGTTTTTGAGGAGACGCCCAAAAGCTTAGAACAAAAAATGTCCCTGCTAAGTAGGTATGTAGTGTTTTGTGATTGACCAAACTGTAAGAAACTCTTCTGTCTCAACTGTCCGGTCAGTGTGGTCGTGCAGAGATGCATTTCACTTACCTTCTTGGCCTCCAGCATCTTATTATCAAAGATGTATGTGATGCAGTTCCTGACCACCTCCAGCCTTCGGGCGCTGTTAGCCATCACGTTACCATTCCTGTCCACAAATTCTCCTGTGGAGACATGGCAGACACTCATTCATTACTGCAGCACTGAAGTCGAGCCCATTAAGCACACACTGAGAGACAGACTGTCTGAGTGAAAAGTTCACACAGAAAGTTTGAGGTGCAAGTGAAGATGCTGAACTTGGTGTTATGGTTTGTACAAATGCAACTATCAAACCCAACACCTGCTCTTTTTAGTCTTCTTATTTCAAATTAATCTGATCTAAACATCTTTAAACCTGGAATTCACCAAATGACTAATTTACACAATTAACACAGTTTCAGTGACTCTGACCCCTCCTCAGCTCACCCAGTGGTGGTCCAGATGGCACCATGCCCTTGAGCTCTGCCTTGACCACAGGAGGTGCAGTCTTGAGCTTGGCGGCGGCATGGTCGATGAACAGCTGCACCGCAACGTCGTCCAGCGCGGGGAAGAGCGCCTGCTTCTGTGCAGCGTTCTGGGAGTTTTCTGACGGCCGCTGGACTTTATGCATCGCCACAGCGGGATAAGGATTCTCCTATAGAAAGGGAGAGACAGAGGGAGAATAAAGACGGGGGAAAGTGGAAAAACTGGTGAGATAAGGGAAACAAAGAAGCAGTGTCTGATGCTATCAGTTTGGTAAAAGAGGAGGAAAATGAGAAGAGAGTGTTATAAGGAGAAACTTGTGAGAAAGCAAGACGACACAACAGGACAAACAGAAAACAGCAGGGTAGAGGCTTAGTAATAGGTACCCTTGAGAAATGCCGTTGGTCATACATTAAAGGACATACATTTTTGAAGAGCTGCTCAGCCAGCTCCTTGACATGGCTCAAGACTTTGTGTGGACAGGCCTCCTCTTGTCGTATCCGCTCCACCTGATTGGCTACAAGCTGTGGAATAAGGACAAAAGAGTAAGCTTAACTCAAATTTCAGCATCTACCATTAATTCTCATGAGTGTTCAGTCACCTCCAGATAAAAGAGTGTGGAATTGACCAGTAGCTTGACTGTAACTTTTGCATCTACGTAATGACCATTGTGATGTAGCCAATCATGTGTCAACAAAATTAAAGCTTTTTCTGCCCTTATTATAGAATTCCTTAACTACTCTACCCTCCAACACAAAACTGACCAACTCACATCATCAAACAGGTCAGTGGCTCTGTAAGGGGGCCCTCTCTCTGACACGAAGCCTGCAAATGCCATGCCGTCCAGCACCTTCATGAGGAAGTCATCCTCAGTCAGCGCCCTCTGACCCAGGAAAGCAGCCTGTGGAGAAAAATTTAAAAAACGTATCACGCTAATCCGATGTTGTTCTTATTGAGGGAACTGTCCGCCCCTCTTTGAACATCAGTGCATCATGTGCAGTATTTTGTGCAGACCTTGTGGAAGCGGATCACTGGTTCTGGATGAATGCGGATGATGTGTAGACACCAGCGATAGCCTTGGAAGAGCCGAGCGAACAGCCACAGGAAGACTCCCCGGATCTCCTTATCCTGAAACACGCACAGCAGTCAAATAAGAGCCAACACACAAAGACACACACACAGACACACCAAAAGTGAAGGAATAATGGAGTGAGGAACTGAACTGGCCTGCAGAGTCTGGAAAACTTCAAGAATCCTGCACTCCAAATTTAATCCACTTACATTTTTGACCTTTTAGCAACTTTTTCATTCCAACAAGAATGAAATATAAAGCTAGTCACTTGGCCTGTCAGGGCAGTAAGAGTGTTCAGATGTTTGACCAAATCTGCCTACTTCAGACAACATTTTTGGTTGAGGGTATGAACAATTTGGGTGTACCAATAGTTTACGCTGCTGACATCTTGAATTGCAGTAATTCATTATGCTGTCTATTGAAAAGTGCTGTCTAGTCATGCCGTGCCCAGAATGTGTTATTGTGCTCTTTCCTGACCACATTTACAAAAAGTGCTGCACAGAAAGTGCTAGGGTTAATGAAAACTTTTTCAGTTGGTTTAATCTTTCACAAGAAATATAGAAAAAGACTTTAACATCATTAAAATCTCCATATAAATCTGGAACTTTTCAAAATGGCAGGTTAACAGCAGACAGTGTTTTCTTTACCTGGATCTTTAGTGCGGAGGGTTGTGTGGAGACTGGGGGAAAGGCATGATCAGCGACCTCCAGCTCGGGATCCAAAACCTAAAACAGCAGAGACACCATCAGTCACTATATAGCTACTCCTCATGGACATTTTATTGGAGCTTGATCACCATGCATCAGAAGAAAATCTGAAAGAAATCTAGTGATTTACAGTGACACTTAAAGTAAACTATTTTGGATATATCATTTTTGTCATATTTAACAGCAAAACTATCATATAGTATTTCCTGATCCAGCTCCTGAAAAATGAGGATTTGTGGCTGTTCTTTTACATACATGATTGTAATCAGAATAAATTTGGGTTTTAAGCTCTTTGTTGGGCAAAACAATAAACTTAGAGATTCCGCAATGAGCAGATCAATGAATTATGATTATCATTCTTAGTTCGGCTATAGTGGCTATAGCAGCCACAATGATAATTTGATGTGATGTGTCCTTTTTAATATACAGTTAATTTCAGCAACTTGTCAACAACTTGTATCAAAGTCTCAGGTCATTACATGAAAATGTATTCAGCTCACTAAAAGGAAAGCATAGCAGCTGAGCCCTGGCTCACAGTTGCTGCCCAACAATCTACAGCATCATCATTCCTGTGACCTTCACCCAAACCAGCTTCTTCCTTTCCTGGGGAACATTTTCAGACAATTAACTAAAGACCCACTACACAAATCCTCTCATCAGTTTTCTAGATTTGCAGTAATCTCTCCTTATGTCTCATTTCAGCGAGGGACTGACTGGCTCATACTTTTGGGCCCACGGCCCAGTGAACTTCTCCTCCACTCATTTCCAGCTCTCATTCCATCAATGCAGAGCAAGGACCACGACACATAAGAGTCTCCAGGTCATAAGCCACAAAGCACACAGTGCAGCCAGAAACAGAAACTGACCAAAACACAATAACATGTTTGATGATATCTACATTTCACAACAAAAATCACATTTTTGAATGATTAAATCTATTTATTTTGTGCTGTGTTATCTTCTGTATTTATCAGAAGCCCCAGTCAGTGGGTCGAGGATCAGCGTCTTGCTTGAGGACACTTTGAAACCCAGCTGTTGGTAAGAACAAAACAGCTTCTGTGCAGACTGTATTTGTTGTTCTAAAAATAGAGATTTATAGAGATTGGTTTAGAGATCCTTCAGGGTGTTCTATTACTGGCAGAATAAGGAGGATATTATTGGAATTAGATGATGTGAATGAACCCCTATCACCATAATCACTTCTATCAGCCTAACCACTGTCACCTCTCTTTGACCTGACAAAATTCTAAAATGTGAAAATGGAGTAAAACAGGAGTCTGTGGTTTAAGACTATACAAGTCACCTTGTCACACACTCTTAATTGGCTTGTTGTTTTTTTCACAAGAAACAAAAGGACATCAGCAGAGATAAGACTAAAGATAGTGAAATAATTAAAATGATATAATGAGGATAGAAAAAGCATATCACAAGGCTGTGAAGTAAGAAATGTGGCCATATCTTGTGTTTGTGTTAGGAGATAAGAGGACAACGGGCCGAGTACGTTGCCGCAGGGAAGCAGACGTACGGAGGGATTCTAAGGTCATAAACTATTGATCCAACAAAAGATGGTGGATGCGGTGAGATGAATTATGTTTTGGTTTGAGGATCGCAGTCAGACAAAGTGTTGGGTATAGCTGAGGTCACGTCCATATAGCTGTTTACAAGTTGAAAATCTTCAATCCACACAAGTTTTTCAAAGTTTTTACAAGTACCTCACCTGGATAAAATGCAATTTCAAGTTTCAAATACCTCAAGATTTCTTATAATTAACTGAGCTCCAATTGGTATTAACATTGTTTTTCATTGCAGGACAAGGTGTACATTTAGAGTTAATTGTGACATAAAATAAAATGTGCAGTTCTTTTATGGGGATCATGCACCATGGCATCCAGCTGCAAGTGTAGAGTCTCTTGTACTTTTTTACTTGGTATCTGCAGAGAGACACTGTATCTTCAGATTTTATTTTGCCGAAGAAACAAAAACAGGACAATGCTTTACTTATATTACAAATGTGGCCAGAGTCCGTGGGAAGAGCACGTCTGATTCCCAAAATTTAGACTCCTCACGGCATCCAAATACAAACTTGGCATATCTGAGACAGAGCGGTGAATGCCAGGCCCAGCCTCTCCCAAATAAACACATCCTACCCTCTGCCTTACTGACATCACGTCTCCCAAAACTCCAACCCTGTGCAGCCAGCAGAGGGAAAAACTACCCTCTGGGCTTTTACCAGAAACTCATCAATAATTTTACAGAGACAACAATCAAATAAAGTGAATCATCATGTTTAACATGTGGCTGCAATCACAATGGCAAACAAACAAGGCTATCCAGAAAAGGGTTGATAGAATAGGAGGATTTTCCCACAACTGACTCAGCGTAATCAAGATAATGAGAGGCAATCAATGTCATATACAGACTGGCGGGAGTCGGATTAAAAGCAACAGTGGTGGAGGAAGTATTAAAATCTTTCGTATCAACTGTTGGGTGTTAGCATGTTGATGTGAGCTTTTATGTGAAGCATAGCTGTGCTAGCATTGCTGTGGACGATCATTTCTGGCAATCAGTGACATAAAACCCAGCCATCTATCCAGTAAAAGGTTTCGAAAAAAATAGTGGAGGGTGAATACTTTTTATGAGTGCTTTCTGTATAATCTGATTTACAAATAGTGTCAACACGTGAGCTGGCAGATCAGCAAGACAGCTGATTCCCAATATGCCTGTGTTAACTGACTTTATCTCAGCAACTGAATTTATGTCAGGGCGTATCTGAGATACTAAATCTAACATGACAGTAACAGAAGAATATACTGTGTAAACAATTATTCCTTATTACGTTTTACACGTGAGTGCAGTCATAACAGTTTATACAGTAAACTGGTCATACGACAGTTGTTTCCTGCAACAGTCCCACTGAGATTCATCTACCTGATACTCAATAAAATGAGTTAAAACAAATCCCACTGTTACATAATCATCCCATATATTTTATAAAACACACACATGGCAAACAGTGCCAGTCTAAGGAAGCAGGAAAGGAATTCATGGTTTCTGTAGATATCCGGAAGATAATAAAGAAGCTGCTATATCATTTGTTTACACACTTCAACAGATAAAAAGCATTTCTCAGAATGGGTTGGAATTGAAATACTGGAAGAGGCCAGAGCTGCAGGATGCAATAAAGTGCTTTGATAAAGTGCATTATTTGAAGTGCTTGATATGAACACAATAGTGCAGTGCAGAAATAGTACTTGATAGGACTTTACTGTGTGTGAGGGTGATAATGCTTATAATCCAATGAGTTGGCAGCATCAAAACGAACCTAACCCAGAACTAAAAACACAAAAGCAAGAAAAAAGAAAGAAAGAAAGAAAGAAAGAAACTGATCCAAATCATAAAAAATAAAATGCTTATCCAGTTAAAACAAGAATTGTTTAGTGAATATCTTCATCTCTTGATTTAAAAAAAACTTGATTCTTAAAAATGATTCAGCCCTGTTAGTCACCCAATTTCACTCTGACAAAGAATATTTGTGTTGTTTTTTGTATTTCCTACAAACATCCAAAAGTTGCAGTAAATTTCTTTTAGTACGTGTTTACCAGGCTGAGCTAAAACAAAACCAAAACAAAAATCCACCGCTTCAAACTTGCGAAACAAAACAAAACAAAAGACAGAAAAGATGTAATGGCACAAATGAGTGATAACAAAACCAAAATGAAATCTAAAAAAAGTCCTGCAAAGAAAAAGGAGGAAAACAATACTTGAAGACCTTCCTGGCATCTCAACCCATAAAGCACTACTGGAGAATTTACTGCTTAGTCGTAAATTCTCCAGTGGATGTTAATGAGATCTCCCAGTACTCTGTAGTAGTGTGTATCATTGGTGTGTTCAAGCTGCAGCTCTTACCATGGAGAGCACAGTCTGGGTCTGCTGGAGGAGCGGTTCAGGCAGCAGGGAGATGTGGACACACTCAGGGATGGTGACCGTGCCACCGTCCAGGTCAGCAATTATCACATCCAACTGAAAAACACACACACACACACACACATACACACACACACACTTTTCATCTCAACGCTTCTGAGACTGTTGATAAGGCAGCAGGATGTACAGGCTGATTACAGCATCTGAGCAGAGATAGGTGACGTCGTCTCCGTTAACAGCTGGTCATTAGAGGACGCTAGCTATTAAACAAGAAAACACACAGAAAAGGCAGCCCAAACGATAACCTCTGACCCCGGTGACTGCTAGTACATTGATAATGGGCGTGTGAATACTGTACTAGCGTCTCGTTGTGATGTGAGCCGAAGGGCGTCACAGCAGTGGCATGCAGCAGCATGTGGTCAGACAACATTAATGTCCATTACACTCTCAACAGGCTTTAATTAGACAGCAGCAAATTATTTTCTTTGATCATGAAATATAGACAGTAATGTCATGTATATTGGCATACTTTATCTTTGCAAGGTTTATAAAGAGCACTGTATTAGAATCTACAAAGGTAGGCTGGTAGCAAATTACCAGATGACAGCTGGGGCAGTTTATTAACAGACACATGAACCATTGCTTAATGGGTCAGTGAGGGTTTACATGAAACATTGTCTCTCTATGTAATCAAATGTCAGATCCATGTCAGAGCAGCTGAGGGCATATCTAAGTATATAACATTCATCACAATGAATCCTCTGTCTAAGACATTCTGGTCCTTTTTGGAAGCAATAATACCAAATGATTCAACTAAAACAACGCATCCAACTTTCAACACTAACATTAAGTTTATTATTTAACATGTCTTTCCCACAGCTGGAAACTAGGAGCAGGTGTTTCAGTTAGCCCATTTTCTGTATACTGTCTTTTTTAATGATACTGACAGTTTGTGTATTGTTTATGGAGTAGGCTGTGTGTAGTTGGCATTTTGTCCTCCAGCTGGCCGTGTGGTGCCAAATCTTTCTGGTGCTTCAGACTGCATCCCCAGTAGTGTTCTGTTTAAAGGCTTTTTTTAATTTTCTCTTTTCTCAGTGCACACATACTAAGCAGTATTAAGTGACGGGGGGCATAATGCACAGTCCTTTTCCTATAACTTTAATGAACTACCAGGACTTGAATAAGAAAAACGCTCGACCTCACAACCTACTGTCTTTGTCTTATCCAAATATAGAGTAGCAGTGTTGTGTTGCTCTATCGTATTGTAATAATGAGAACTCACCAGTTCTTGTGTCTCTGAGCGAAAGAATGAATTGACACCGATGATGAAAGGGGTGGGAGTGCTCAGGACTTCTAGTAGTTTCCCCGGCAGGATGGGAACGTAAGTGAAGCTGAAAGGGACACAAGCAGGAAGGGATTTAAGAGATTATACTTTATCCATTAGATATTAGATAAAATGTGTCCTGAAGTAAAACAGAAGACAAAATTAAAAGACACAGCATGGAGAGACTGAGGAGTGGAATCGCACCTGTATTTGAGGGGGAACATGATGGCCAGCAACCCCCGGCAGGCATCCGTTAGCCTCTGATAGCTGCTGGACAGGAACAGGATCTTATGTTCCGTCAGGGCGGCACAGAACAGATACAACACGTTGACTATGCCTGAGGGAGAAGAGAGCAAAGACTAAACATCACAGGAAATCCAAACTTATCATCTGAATTTGCTGAGATCAGACATTAAGGCAACATTTAGATGTTTCTTCTTTAAGTGGCAGAGGTTGAGACCCTTTCTCTGGTATAGAATGACTTTGACTAACTTTGACAGTTATAATGCCTTACCACCCCCAGGATTCAATATTTGGAAATACCAAAGGCGTAGAATGAATCCCATATTATAACTGCCCGTACCAAGTTGTCTGAAGAGCTGGGCCACGCTGCTGCCACTGACAGGAAGTGAGTCATCGATAGGAGTCTGGATAACTTGCCGGTCGCCAGCACCTAATGTTATGGTCCTCTATCGATTAACAGAGATAAGGAGAGAAAAGAAAGGTTAAAAAGGGAGGTGAGAGAGCCAAAGAATGAATGGCTCGGAAAATCAGGGGGTTTGACAGCATGGTTAAATCACAGTTGTGCGTGTCCAAAGAGCAGCGTGAGTCAGCGGCAGAGAGACTGAGAATCCCAGAAGCTTAGCAGGTACATCACAAATAAAACACAAGCCATTCCAGATGATCAGGAAATGAATGGAGCTGGGCAGGACTCCATGCCAATGACCCTACTGCGAAACAACTGCAGCATCACCATTTCAAAGAGCCTTTGTGGGAGAGAGAAATCCCAGCGACACGGCAGGTGTCATGCACAGGCGATTTTTCCACTGCGGTATAATGTGAACACAACGGGAGAGGAGATTGATCAGGGTGAAACTGAAGCTTGTCCTGAGATTAAACTGACATCTCCAGCATTCAACACTGTGAAGCTCTTATGTGATCTGATTCAGGATTTCTGATTACACTCCACTGTGTCTAATAACTATGTCCTCTGTTACAGATAGCCAAATTGGTTTGGTGAATCTGAATATCTACTACAGACGACGCCAATAAATATTGATTTGAGTGTGGTTTGGATAACAAGCGTATCCGAGAGGGGAAATAGGGATGATTAAGACTGCAAAATTGTAAATCAATACAATACAGGCACAATAACACAATACAGCTACACAATGGAGCACAAAATGAGCACCAGTGAACACAGTATACATTTGGGGATGTATATTCTGATATACATAAAAAACATTTGGTACTCAAGAATTAAATAAATTCAATAGTTACATTAAATAATTTTAAAATTATGTCAAATCAATTAAATTTCTGTGTGCTTGCTTTACCATAAGATAAATTATGATACAAAATTAAATTAAATACAAAATAAAAATCCAGATCCTTCTACATAGAAAAAACAAAATAACATGACAGCACTTGTACCAACACCTGGAGTATTTTGAGCAACAGTAGACATCCAAGGTGTATCTAAATCCTGCCAGAGGGCTTTCAGGGTTCACAAACCAGTTTTATTGGATCCATGATTTGTTTAAGAAAAAGAGATTCCTCTGACAGTGGTTCAAATTTACCCAGTCAGTATGGCTGTGTGTGTACTAGTCTAGAAGGGAGGGAAAAGTGCAGCATTATTTCATGCTCTCTACAGCAGCAGCAATAGCGTCAGCAACCACAGACTATTAGCTGTTAGCGATTCAATACTGTGATCCAACATCTGATCATTAGACATGTTCAATTCATGTTTGCCTTTTAAGGTTTGATAATAGTAATATTGAAGTAATGTGTTAATGGAGAGAACAGATCTGCATCATTTTGATTAATAACAGCTCTGATGCAGCTTTTGGTTATCAAAATAATGTGCCTTTTGAAACAAAGGGAATGCTCCAGTGTTTTGAGTGCTTGACTGGCAGGAAATCTTAGATGGGATAACCTATATTGTGCCATGTTTATGCCATGTTTAATAATCAAAAATTACTTTTTCATTACACTGCATTAGCCCAGCAAATACATCTCTGCTATTGCTGTTCCCGGTACACTGAAGTAAGAGTGTAATGTGGAACCTTAACTATTATTTTTAGTTTCCATTTAAGATATTCAAAAGAACCAGAGTGGTTACGTGAAGGAAACAAATCAATTATCGGCTCAGTCAAAATCTTTAGAGGCAAGTGCCAGCTGTGTACTTAATATGAGTTGAATGATCAGTTGCTGGTCACATACTGAGTTTGTATCAAAGCATTTTGATTGGTTCTCCCTCCACAGGAGCGTGTGTGTGGATTGGCTGCGGGGAATGGGTGGAGAAAAGGAAGCTCAGGAAGCCCCGAGCTAATTGGTGGTGAGGGAAGAATGAAGTCAGGCTGGCGTACCAAACTCTCCTCTCTCTCCTCCTGGCCCGGCTACACAAGCACCCAGCAGAGACACACACACACACGCACCCCGCAGGATAAGACACAGGTTAGAAACAACAGGCGTGAGGGCACAGAATGCCCAAACTTGACAACAATATGACTCTATAATGTATCAGCATGGCAAAACAAGTAAGCTGCACATACAATGACATCATGAACATGAACTGCAAAATGACAGCTGTGTAAAAAACATAGGATGATTGCAACGTTTAACATGGGAGACACTAGTGCAAAGCAACGTAATGCCATCATTTTGCATTCTGCAGCACAACAGCAACAGATGATTCACTGTGTCATTTGACTCCAAACTCAAAATAAACACAAAGAGAGAGATCAGCAACAATATAAAACAGTGATAACAGTGATAGAGTGGAAGGAAAGTACTTGAATTACATTGCTTATGCACACACCCTTTGATGGTACAGAGGAGGAGCCTCACTGAGCACAATGTTTTGTCTTTTGAGAGACGAGAAGTTAAAAATGGGGATTGTCAGAAGCTTTTAAATGTCTACATGAAGTCCTGCATCCTTACATGGATGTGAAATGACACTGCAGCAGTAACACTGGTGTGATAATGGAATCTCTAAAGCTGAGATATATTTATTGAACTGAAAACATCTGACCACGGTTTAGTAGTTCGTCTAACATCATATGACCGTTTTTTTATAACCACAACAGATACTCAACCTGATACTGGAAACAGCAGAGTTCCTGCACTGAGATTACTTTCCAAACCTCAAACTCACTGACACACATGCCATGTTAAGACGTAAAGGGAAGAACTTAAGTTCACAGCCTATGTGAGAATGAACGTGTCTTATCATGTGATTGACTGACAGAAAGGGGCAATAACTTCCAGTGGCTATGGTTATGGATTTTCTCTCAGTAACGCCTTAAAGTTCAAATGTGGCAGTCCTAAATCAAGTCAGTCAGTGCACTTGGCAGTGTGACAAAGAGTGTCCAGAAACACAGACTGGAATTCCCTGTCACATTTAATAGTTTTAGAGACAGATTTAAACATATTCCTGTAACAGCTCAATCATTTTTTCTCCCATTCTTAGTGGAAGTCATCCCTCACCACGGGGAAAACCAACATTACCACACACACAGGTCATATGTCAGGGTTGTGTGCAGACTGGAGGGATTTGCTTGTTATTCAATGATGCATAAAAACTCAATAGTCTGTCACTCCTCTGTGTTAAGGATGGCCTTCCTAACTCCAAGGCCACCCTGCTGCTTTATTTTTGTAATTCATAATTACTCACATCAGACTAACAACCTGAAGTTCACTTCACATTTTGGTTGTGTAAACTACTCAGATAAACAATTGGAGTGTTGTAACATCCTGCTGGTCAACCTGTCCCAGTCATACATTTGTAAAAAATTGAGTTTAGTTATTTCACAGGCTGCAGTTCTGCAGTGCATTGAGACTGTACTTTCTTTAGACAAATTTGGACAATTTACTATATATGAAACAAGGCAGCCCAGGAACTGGGTATTTACAGCCTGCATGTAAATACAGCTTTAAAGTCCAGACACCTGAAGTCATCCAACAGCAAGTCTTTAGCGCTTTGATAAAGTTGCTACACCTTTAAGCTTTCTGTTCCCAAAAAGAACATATCCAATTTCCAATGACGACTTTTAATGTCACAAGAATGTGACAATGTTTGTCATACACACGACTGATGGCAGAGAGGATTTCAGTGCCACATCACTGTTGTGTGTGTTTGGCAGAGTTTGAGGTGAACACACTGGTAATGACAGACATTTAATGAGGCAAATATAAAAGTCCTGTGTGATAAAAAAGCAAACTATTTTCTAAGAGGCCCGTCCTCCTCTTAAGTCAGATGGACAGAACTGTTTGTGCTCGGCTGGGTAGAAGCAGTACAAACTCATTTGTACAAACTCAAGTGCGTGCATATACTGTATATGGGTGTTTGAGTGAGACAAACTGGGAGACTGTGTGTGTCTGACATGTTACACTGCATTTTAAGCATTACACAGCTCTATAATGAGACCACAGACAGAGTCAATCCGTATGACAGAGAATGATGAAGGCCTGAGCTTTATTTTTGGCATGTGCACTGCCGAGTGTTTGTATTTTCAAATGTGTGTTAGTGTGCGAGGAGAGCCACGCATTAGCCTCTGCTGTTTGGGGCTGTATGTGTGTTAATACTGATTAGATCGGATTCTCTCATTCAGAGGCTGCGCCGCCCGGTAGGAAGCCATCTGCCGTCCCATATGGTTACCCAGCAACCGAACTACGGGCTGCACAGCAACGGCTTTGAATGTGCTTGTGTGTTTTAGAGAGTGAGGAAACAACTTGAAAATCATCAGTGGTCTGAAATGTCGTTTAAAAGGTGAAACAAATCAATGACAAACATGAAAGATAAAAAAAAAAAAAAAGTTTGAAATGATTAAAATGATCGTGTGGAAACTGTTTGATCAAAAACACACAAAGAAGCAGGTCAAAACGAGCTGAAGCGCCATCAATCACACATGATTTGAAATGACTGCAAGAAAGAACACATTCCTCAGAGAAAAGAAAAATCTGGTCTGTTTGATTAACAGAATCAATAACATTGAGCTGGTTGTTGATTGGTGGACATTGCAGAACGGGAAAGTTACCTGGAGACAGGCCAGCAGCCAGTCACAGGCCTGAGGAACCTTGTCTAAACTACAAACTGGGGACTCATTTATCTGTAACACAGAGGAACCAGTGTACAGTAGAGTGCACACAAATGACAAACATGGGTTATAGCATCTGGAAACCACAGTGGGAGGGTTCAACAGATGTGCATTTAGAGGAAATGGACACATTCTACTGTATGTGTGCAACACTGGCAAGAATATGTGTAATATATATGTTTACTTGTACAAGAAAATGATTAAAGCACTGAAAGAAGTCACTATTTGTGGAAGTTGAGAAAAATACACAGCTATTAAAAGTGGAGAGATAAATGGTAAAAAAAAATGCCAAACAACAAGAAAAGTTCTAATTCACATGAAACACACAATGTTGCTGGAGCATGCTGCATACTATCCTGTAACTTCAGCATGAAGGAAAAACCAGCAAGTAAACACACTAAAGAAAGAACAGACACTTGGTTGCAGATATGATGTGTTATTTTATGTAAAAGGAAATAAAAACATGTTTTATCTCATTTATCTGGTTATAAATGGAAGGATTGTTGTTGTCTTCCGTAATGTTGCCTGGAAAGTCTGATGATTGGATCTGTATCTGTTAAGTGGCGCTGAGCAGGCATAAAGAAGTCTGTATATTTCGCAAAGCTTTGAAATGAATGTCTCCTCATAAGTCCATAACAAAGACAATGAAGTGAAATGAGGCTAAAACGTCTGCACTAAAGTGTGTTTACAGGCCAGCTGACTGAACTGTATATGACACTGACCCTCAGGGACTGAGATCTGCTGTAAAACCAGCTCACTGATGAGGGTTAGTGTCACTTTAAACCTCATGACTCTCTGTCTCAATTATGCATTCACAAAGAAATGCAATTTTGCATGTGCATAATCATATGTATATATATTTACACACACACACACGTCCAACAACAGCTAATATATTTCTGTTGTACCAAGCTAGCAAAGAAGCACGTTTTGCTGTCGCAGCCGTCAGTGCTGAACAGGGAGCTAACCTAAGAGGCTGTGCCAAGCTCTGCTTCTCTACACTGCTCACTACCTGATGAACAAAGCATGGACGAACGTAAGTGTATACAACCCAGCAAAACTAAAAAGATGTAAAGGCATATGAAATGAGACTGAGGAATGGTGTCACAGCTGACCTTCATCCTTGGTCGGCAGTCAGTCCATGTAAAATCAAATCATGGTCTCTGACTTTTGCCTATGTAAATGCAGTGTGGTCTCTACAGGTGTCTGTGTGAAAAAGACATGAATAGCCAGCAGATACCTGAGAGCCTCCAGCGATGGGGATGACACAAGTGAGGAGATTTCCTATAACCGTTTCCAAGGGGACAGTCAGGCCATCTACGTGGACGGTGTAGATCAGACCCAGACAATTCTGTTCAATTAAGAGTGGGGCAGGGGGGGCAGACAGGCCAATGATCAACATAGCACAGGGCCACTTATTGTAATAACACAATATCTACAGTTAAGGATCATCGAAGGATAAAATAATAAATAAAAAGGACACCAATTGCATGTCATGTTACAAATGTTATATTAACAGAATAATGTTTACCTTAACATAATTAGTGTGTTTAGTATTTTGTTTTAGCCTCTTGCAGAAATGGTTTGCATGGAGTATTTGGAGCTGTTGTGTGTGACTTACCCTGAACGCCTCAGTGTAGTCCAGTCGGGACACCAACACCAGGCTCTTGGGGGCAAAGACCTGAGCTGATTGAACGACGGCCGGCTCCTCATCCACCTCATCCGCCTCGCTGGCCTCAGCCTTCTGCAGCTACACACAGATAAGAGCAGATATGTACAATCACATCAGGCTGAGATAAACATTTAAAGCAACTTTATGGTGTAGATACAGGATTTACAGTTGAAACAATATGGGGGTGCAGAAGTGAGACCTGGGTTCGGTCCCCAGTTGAAGTGCTTCCTGGCCTGATGTACTAACAAAGCCAATTGGCAGTGTTCAGAGGTGCAAAGCATTAAAGAATGTATAATATGGACATAGTATACACCGAATTTCATTTCAATCACACTGAATTACATTTCATTTTATTCCAGTAAAAGGTCTGTCCCACTTTGGTAGTGCATAAAATGGGCACAAAAGTCTGGCTGTCATAAATTTCTCTCATAAATCTTCATATGGCTCAAACAGCTTTTAAAAACACATTTACTACACCAAATATCAGAGGCTGTTCTAAATCAAGGAGTAATTTTGAAAATGTTTCTTCCAGTTTCATAGCAATTTCTTTTTTCAAGCATGTCAGTGGTAAAAGGCATTTTTGGGTCCTAAGGTGTCACATGTGCACGATGCCAAAACAGCAACATAGCTCAGCACTGGTTGAAGCTGAGATGCAGGTGCGGGGGCATGTCCTTGTTTTGCTGCTCCAAAAACTCTAACTAGGAGGACCATACGCAGATGTCTGTATCACCTGTGGGTTGTCCAGGGCCTCCCAGAAGGTGAAGCAGGCACAGTAGTGACGCTCTGAGTTGATGTCAGTCAAAACCGCCACAAAGAAGGAGGCAGGCTGCCGCTCAGGTACCAGCTGCCAACCGCTGGGCTGACAAAACTAGAGAGGAGGAGGAGGAGACGAGAAAGGTGAGGGCAGAGTTAGAGTCAGAGAGGAAACAGGAACATGGGTTGAAATCAGGGTTAACGGGAAGAAAGTGCAAAAAAAAACCCCAGAAAGATTAGTGTACATTCCAACCTGTGTGACATCAGAAGGCCACATGTTCTTACAGCACCTCCGGGTGATTCATCCTGGGCTGGGTTATCATTAACGCAACAAAACAGGTCCTGAAAACTTTCTGTTTGCTTGAATATGACAACGACATCAAGCTTCGACTGAATGTATATTTTGCTCTCATTTCTCATTAAGTTAGAGTATGCAATTCACTACAAATATTTATTATGTTATGGTCATATTTCATTAAGTTGCCTCACTGCCTTGATGATTTGATCTAGAGTTGGCCTATAACTGGTATGTGTAAACATGTTACGGATGCCATTTGCTGGATTTCTTTATCTTAAATCAACCCACACCAAAACTGACCAGCTAAACAACATAACTCATTCTGTGGTGTTCTTTTTTTTTTTGTTTATGTTCAAACAGAAAGAGTAGAAAATGTCTAAATCTAACATTATAAAACCTATATGGAGGAAAACTTTTTGGTAACATTAACTAACCCTGAAAGCCTCTGTCAACAAGTTTGACAGTAAAGACCGATCACTGCCTTGAGATTAGAACACGTTTACTGTGAAGCACATGCAGGAAGTGACAAAGTGTCAGCAGTACATTTCCACGTGTTAGCTGAATGCAACGGAAAACTGTATTTAATGTGGATATGTGAGGTTTAGCCAATCTGCTTAACAAGGTCAGTGTCAGTGTTGATAACGCTCCAGCAGTTTCTGGTCATGAAATCCCTTTTTGTGCACTTAATGTGACAACTAAATTCTAGAGACAGCCATTCAAATCAACAATCAAGATTCATTCTCCGTTATACATGATATTTCATTTATTTTTGGTTACTTCCTAGCAAAATATTATTTTATCACATATTTATAAATTCTTGAAGACTTCAGTCTACAGCCCCACTAATGGTCCCTGGAAAGAATAGTAACACACAGTTCTTTTGCTACTAATTAGAACCTTAAAAGTAACATGTAGGAAAGGTCAGTAGGTCATTAAATCATCATTCATCTTCAGACGACCATGCATTTCCATACCAAATATTATGCATTCTGGAAAGCATTTGTAGATTCCCTTGCTGTGGACAGACAGGCAGGTGGATGGACAAACCAACAAGGTGACATTGTAATCCTTAGATTTCCCCGCTCGTTGATAATAAGAATTTCCTCTTAGTAGGCCATCAGGGTTTAATGGGTCCATGATGGTTCGAAAGTTAAAATGTTTTCTCATGTATAAGAAAAATATGTTTTCTTATATCACTTAATAAACTGAGTTTGATGTCACATACACCTCAGACCAACCACAGAAACCAGTGGCACTATAGGCATAAAACCATCACGATTTTAGAAGTGCTGACTCTCTTATTTCTGCTACACTGAACCAACAGACTTGAGTATCCATTACTGGGAGTCTAACATTTATCAAGCATCACAAAAACAATCCATCAAGCATCAGTTCAGAGTGTGACGAATGCTTCAGTCTATGCAATAAATCCTGTAATACTGATGGTTAGTGTCTCACTCTCACCATTGAGCCGCACAGGGAATTGAACCCCTAAACCTGACAAGGTCAAGTGTCTTGTTCTAGCAGCTGAACGACACCAGAACATGTCTGTTGTGTTAACTTACCAGCTCTATGCCCTGTGGGAACGGGCTGTCCTCCCAGTCTTTCTCAGGAAAACGCTGGAGAATGCGACCCAGACCTTCACCCTCCACTGCAGAGACACAGAGAGGGACAAATACAGATGTCAGTCCATGTCATTTAGATTGTTGTTGTCTGTTTGTTCCTTTAAATAAGCTCCTTAGAATTTATTTTGATATATCAACATGCTGACTTTTTCTTTTTTGTGTTTAAATATCTTAATGTTGGCATATCAACAAATTATAGATTCATCATCATGTGAAAAGATGTGTTTTGCCACACAAAATACCACCATGATTTGGGAGACTGGTATATAATCATATACGTAAATAAACACACAAAAAAACTGGTATATAAACATATATGTTCTCCATTACATTTGTGACCTGACGTTGTTTTGACTGCATGCAATGTGCACTGAGACAGAAGATTAGTACAGTATTCAACAACAAGAAAGTTTGTTTGGAGAATGTTGCCACACCAAACTGTTTCAAATGTTCTGATGGGGCAACACAAAACCATCTGAATCTCTCATCTGAAGGTGTGTCTTTGGACTAACGCAGAGGCTACACAGCCAGTAGAGTCCTGTAACATCTGTGGCTACGATCAACTTGAGTACAAAAATAACTCAACTTCAACACTGCCAAGTCACTCAGTAATCTGTAACTTTAGCAAACAAAAGTAAGATAACAGATCCTTTATTGATCCCACAGTGGGGAAATTTCACCATTACGACAGCTCAAACACAATTTAAAGACATTAAATAATAGAGACAAAATAAACACAAAAAACAGTATGTACAATAAATAGTAAATGGTAATAATAAGAGAAAAAGAAAGAAAAAGTATTTATATACACAGCCTCACCCAGTTAGATGTGCAGTGGTGAGGTGTTATTGCACAGGTGAATATGGATATGTAGAAGATATGATTTAACCGTATAAGTAAATGGGTGGAATGAAAAAAGATCATAAAGTGCTAGGACCTCAGTAAACATCAGTGTATTGATGAACATCAGTAAACATCAGTCGTACTGCAGTATGAAAATGTTTGTTGCAATAACAGAATTACAGTGCAGCATTAAACAGTCTGACAGCATTTGGGATGAAGGACCTGTGGAAGCGCTCCTTCCTACACCTCTGTGACTGAAGGCCCCCACAGTCTGATGCAGAGGGGGGGAGGTGTTGTCCATGATAGTGGACAGTTTGGCCAGAGCCCTCCTCTCCCCCATCACCTCGATGGAGTCCAGGGGGCAGCCACTGACTGAGCTGGCTCCTCCCCAGCAGACCACTGCGTAACTTCTCTCTCTTTAACTTTAGAATATTCAAGTAAGTTTTCAGACATGGAACTGAAACAATCTGTCGATAGATCAAATGACCAGATTACCAGAAATTGGTCTGAAAATATTTTCACAATCAATGGATTGTTTAAGTAATTGTTAGGGAAAATTGGGGAAAAATAACTAGTTCCAGTTTCTCAAATGTGAATATCATTATATTTTGGATTATTTGTCTGACAAAACGAGCAACCTGAAAATGTCACTTTGGGCTGTGGTAACTTTTGAGAGCCATTTTCAGTGAAATTTGGTTGTGTGCTGTTTTATTGTGAGTTAGATATTGATACTGCGGAAAAGAGTGAGCCTCCATCAAGAGAGGAAGACAGAGGAAGAATGAGCCAGCTGCATCTAAGAACCACGTGTTTTTCCACGTGGTTATTTCACTATAATGACATATTAACTACACATTCAACAAGAACTACAGTAACTTTATATCTGAATGGATCTTTGACAAAGGTAGGGCAGCTGTTTCCTCCCTGCTTCCAGTCTCCATGCTACGCTACGTTATTTTCCTTGTGTACCAAAGTTACAACTCTGAATCTGACCAAGTTGGTGCCTCACTTTAATTAAAGGATGGTGTTTGCAGTGGCAATTAATATTATATTAGGCAACTAATATTATAATAAGTATTTTATTTATCTTTATTCAACCTTTATTCAACCAAGAAAGTCATTAAGAACAAACTGTTTGTTTACAATGGTGGCCTGCATGTATTACAAACATCTTTAAGTTACAGCAGATTTCATGAGTGTGCATTGTCCGGTTAAACTTGTAATTGCCTGTTAAACAGCAGTGAGATGTGTTAAAATGTTTATTTGCTGCTGGTTAATGAGGCCATGTCCACTGCTGGCCGGGGCCCGGCTCATCACAGTGGCACAATGACACAACAAATGCCGACTTATGTAACCACCACAAGCCCGTCTTTCAGCCTCGCTCCATCTGAAGCCCTGCAGGCTGCTTAATGGCAGCATTCATTCGCACAGAGAATACACTTATCTTCCCCACACAAAGGATGTAAATCTCACATAGAACTTCAAAAAAAACAAATATTATCCCATGATAAATAAAGGAGAGTTTTCACCAGTGTTCAGAGCGAACCTGGACACTTTGGACTAAACTGGCTGAGAGAAAACAAGAGAGTCTGCGGGCCTTTAACCAAGGGAACTAAAACAGGAGCACATACACACACACACACACACACACACACCGAGACAATACACAAACAGAAAGTAGGACAGCTCCCAAAACACACAGGGAAATGCAAAAGTCATTCCCTCTCCCTTACAAACTAGGGGATATGTGAATGCTTGAGGGAGTGGTGCTCTGGGATCAGGTCATTAAAGACGAGAGGTTCATTTCTTTTTGTTTTAAGGTGACCGGCTCTCATTCCTGAGCCCCGACCTGCTCTGAAGTGTTCTGGCATCGACACAATCACTGGAACCTGGAGAGGGAATGCCACGAAGTGCACCGTCTCAGTTCTGTAGCTTGGGAGGGGAGGGGGCTGTAATTTTCCCAAAGCAATATGAGATAAGCTGAATTGAAACATCAGTGGTCAAACATCTGTTATTCCACAGAGTGTGTTTGAGGTTGCACAGTTTTTCATTCATCACTGAAGTCATATTCACTGCATAGAAGAGCACATGTCTAATGTGACTAAAGGTTTTCAAAAGATATGTCTGGATCTCTTTAAAGTGCGGAAGTGCAAAGTGCTAAATATACTGTCACATAATAACTAATAAAAGAGTCCATATAAGTCAGTCACTGTCTGCTATCAAAAGGGACTCATAGACTTTATTGTGACACGTAAAAGCATGAGAGTTAGCCAACCCCCTTGGTACACTGTGATGAATCATCTCATGCACCAGAGCTGATGCATGCCTGATGTCACGATGGCACTTGATGTCACCTCCTGACTTCCTCTTTAAGAGAAGCTGATTTCAAAAAGCAGCGCACGTGTCGCCTGGTGCGGCCTTATGTTAACGTCCGTAACAATGTGTGGTCAGTGGATGACAAGCTGTAGGTGTGTCAGGAACACACACACACCCACACACACCCACAAACAAATGCAAACAACACACACAAATCGGGGCTGGTACAGATACGCTATCAGCCAATAGTCAGGCAGGGTGGGGATTAGTCAGTCAGTTAAAGCAGGACGTCCTGCAGCTGAGGGAGGAGCGTGTGAAGGAGGCAGAAAATTAAGTCTTCTGGGAGTGACACGCAGGCCTCACGACCGCAGACACGCTATACTTCTTTCTCCTGAAAAAGCCCTCGACACAAACACAAACTAAACGCCTGCATTGGGCGGGTTTATGGAGAGGTATGCCAGATACAAGGGGCTAATTTACACTCTAATCCAATGATGTCAGGAGATGTGCATGTGTACAAAAGGAATCTATGGAATGTAAACCAGATTGAAAGACTTCTAATTGATTTCACAAAACCAGCAATTACTCAACCGCTGCACATTTCACACATTTCAACTAGTAAAAGTAAATTATAGAAAAGACAACAATGTTTGTGTTTGTATTTCACATAGCTAACTTCACAATGTATCTTTCATACCAGTACCAAGCTGTTTAACATGCTTTTTCTGCAGTAAAGGCTCCAATATTCACTGTAGCCAGAGTCCTGATCACTGTCTCATTGAGTCTGATATTGAGACCAGCTCCTTCCTGTGGTGTTCTTTGTGCTTCTGAGGTTCTCCGAGTTAGTCACAGAGCTTTAAGCAATGGTTATAGGCAGGGACAGTGCCATCAGCAAAAAACTACAACTGTTTTCTTTTGGAAACAAGCAACAACTTCTCTTGAGCTGGAAAGCTCTGATAAATATTCACAATACTGACTCAGTCCCTACTTAGCAGAGCAGCAGAGCCATATAGCTATTAAAAACAAACATTTTGAAATTGATTCAATTTAATGCAAAATTATGTGTAAATACTTCGTCACACTTGCCATCGCATCAGCCCTAAGAATCAGACAATTTGCTGTATAGACTGATTACATATATGAAAAAACAGGGCTTGTTGTGTTGACTACTAAGGCCTTTATGATTCAGTTAGCCACCTCTAAAATCAGTCTGAGAATATTCTTAATGCGGTCTTGAAGCACACTGCCAGCTTTGAAAAAGCTCATAAATCTGAAATAAAATTACAAGCCTGTAAAATCTCTCACTTGGGGGCTAATCCAACAGGCAGGACAAATGGAGAAGGAACCTCTGAGTTGTAACATTTTTACCAAGAGCTGCAGCAGGCAGGAGAGCACAAAAGTACAGACAGAGCAGTAAGATGTGTGTCTGGCAGTCCTGGCACGGAGCTGCAGTAATACTTATCTTACCTTATCACTTGCTTGCAACAGGACTGGAACGACTTCTGACATAAAACTAATGCCACATCCAGTGTGATGAAAAATTCAAACAGTGATGGACATGCAACTGGAGAGACTGTACAGCCATTGTGCAAATGTTTGCTTTAAACACTAAGCCTTTAAACAGGTGAGCATTTCTGCTTTAGGTGTTTGTACAAGCTCATTTTCAAATGACTGACTTCCCAATGTCTCATATCTGTTGGCTCAAAGTTTGGATCATTGGGTTTGGTACAAGATATGGACTGCTGTATCATGTCAATACACTTCAAAAACACAACTCTCTATAAAGAAAGTCTATCATTCAAATTCTGTTACTTGTGAGAAAAAGATTCAAGTTCACAGTGCTGATCCAACAGAAAGAGAAACAGAAACTAAGCAGGTTACTGCGAGCACAGAGGTCATCACAGAGCTTAAATGTAAGCAATTTACACTGGCCCTATACACAAAAAAACAACAAGAGCATTTTCAGGTTTGACACAAATGTTTGGACTTCTTCCACTAAATCATGTGACATCTCAACTATTAAAGGGGCCCCTGTCCCACCACAAATGTCTTTTACCCAGACATAAAATAACAGTAACACTTTGGTTAGCGTTGCCTAACAACTATCGATAAGCTAACACATGAATGAATCATATTTATGACACACGAGTGAAGTTGTATTGTCTTCACACAGATCAGTGCTCTCTCAACATCTGGTTAGAATGAATCTCAAACTATCTTCAAAGGTAGTTTGAACAACCAGATTTCAACTCGTCCTGAATTACTCTTGGATATACTACTTACACTGTAAATGGTACAGATGTAATGGTATAACAGTACAGTTTTTATCATCTGTTCCTTTTAGTTTAGACACAAATACAAACTGAAAATATCTACGAGATCTACCACGAGAGTGCAGCCATTCAGGACTGTCATGCAGATGGAATGAGACTCCGGCTATCCAGATTGCTTGGATCAAACTACCTATTATTAAATCTAATTTTTTCCAGCTCCTGCCGAATTACTGCTGCATGTCACTGGACTGATCTGCTGTTTTGGTCTAAACCAGAACCTGATGACAACTGCATAAACACTTAATAACGGCAAGAAACACGCTCATACAGAAAGGTAATCAATGTGTCTGATAAGCAATGAAGTCTTACTATGGAAAGTGTCTGTGACAGCGCAGCACTGTGCTTATATGATGGCTTGCAGGGCTCTGCAGCCCAGAGCCAACAGAGACAACATGCTTCATTTTACACATCTTCATTTCATATGCAGCATATACTTTGACCCATGTCAAGGTTCAACTTGACTCACAATTGCTCTACTCACAAGGACAAAAAATAGGCCAGTATCAGATGTTCTCTGAAATCTCATTATTCATGATAAAATGTGTTGGCTTCCAGGAATATGAGATTAAATTTGAATGTTGTAAATAAAGTGACAGTTATGTACCTGGTACAGTGTTGAATTTAAGAAGCACGCCCATGTCAGGATGTGAGGTGGTGCTGAGTGAAACCACAGCTAAAGCATGACTGATGATAATGCAATGATGTGATGAAAATGTTTACTTTAAACAAATACTGTTAATAGTTTGTAGACTGTTCTGCAACATCACACTGAAAGAGATAAGCTGCATTGTGATACTGAGCAATTTGTCCACATGCAGAACTGTACCATTTCTCAACACTACATTCAGAAAAAGGTCAGCTGTTTGAAGTGGACGATGATGATGGGAAACCAATCAGAGACTCGTGATACCGTATCACATATTGATAATGTAACATAATAACTAAATGTGATTACATTGGTAATTACATTGTGTTTTGTATTAAGTCAGTTCTTCCCTCTCATGTCAGTCTGACAGTTTTGTTGGGGACTGCTTGACTATACAGTTCTTGCAAAGGCACCCAACAACTTGCAAACTAATTCTTCTTTGGGGTGATTAAAAATATGTTTTCATGGTTTAAATTTTTCTGTAATGACTCACTCCAACGAGGGCAGGTGTTCTGAAGCAAGGGACCTTTAAGCTGACAATGAGCCAAACCTGAACATTGCAGCAGACTTTAATCTTATTTGATATGAGTTTCTTACATGTCACAGTCACTGCTTTCCAGTTAAATGAGTCTAGACCTGGCAGAGCTCTAACAAGCTGCATGCAAACTTGTTACTACTATTACTATTAATGTTTCCTGCAGCCTGGCATTTACAAGTTGTGACATTTTTCTCACATGTTTTATTCAACAACCCTAGCATCTCATCTTTAATTAAGCAATGACTACTCTCACTGTAGTACGGGATAAAAGGTCACACATCATTAAACACTTTAAACTGATCACAATTAAAGTTAATTAATTTCCTTTTAACCACAATAGTACAGGGTAAGTGCACAAATGGATTTGGCGAATGTCCACAATGGGTGTGTGCAGGCGAGTTTAAAAAAATAGTAGTAGGCAGTCTGCAGGCCTGACTGCATAACAGAGCTGCTGATGATGTAAGAAAACAGTTTCCAAAAATTCCCTATCAGTCTGCGGTGAGAGAGGCATGTGGAAATAGTGGAGCACAGATATGGCATCCAGCTATCAGCTGGACCTATTATGTAACAACAGGTTAGTGACTGGAATGCAGTATGTTTCATTTTGATGTTTGATGATCATCTCTGCTACATCTTATCCACCACTTCACTTACATGGACTTCACCAAAGTCCATGTAAGTGAAGAGCTTTTGCACAATGTCTTTTTGTCTTTGCATCCTCTTTCTAATTTAAATGATCTCTTCCTTGAGCATATATCCTCAACTCAGACTTTGACCGTGAACTCTAAATGTAGGTTTTCTTCAGTGCATCTTGCATTTAATTTCTCCCAGACCCTCTATCATGTCTGGGAGAGGGAATTTTTGTCTAGCTGGGATAAAAATGGCCATGCTCTCTCACAGAACTGTGCAGACTGATACTCCCAAGTCTCTTCCCTCATTATAAAAGCTCATGCAAATACAATCCATACGACACTCATGATCTCATACCTGTATTTTCAACAAGGGTGAATATCTTTAAAAAAAAAAAGCATGGAAAATATAGTCACACTGACTGAAAGCAAAGATCACTCCTAACCTGACAGACTTCAGAACAAAACTGTCAAATACAACACTGGTGATTGCTCTCTGGCTGCCACACTATATGGGCCTATGTTCATGTTATTTTGTCCACCTCATGTATTGAAAGGAGTGAAACAGCAGCTGTGTCTTCGCAGTGTAAGCAACACAATCAGCAAGTCACAATCAGTGCATTCAGTTCCTACAGTGCTGAGCAACCAAAGAGACTCCGTCAATGTGCAGACTATAAACAGGCTTTTCGGGCACTGCCGGACTCTCTCCAAGCAGCCACTGAAAGCCAAATCAGGCTTCCATGCTTCCTGCTTTGCCAACCAAAGTCATTTTGTTTCATACACAATGGTTCAGCCTGGCTATTTCAAAATGGTCTAGAAATTGATTATAGGTATTCAAAGCTGTTTGAGGGTGAAAAGCTTTGGAAGTCTTCAATGAGGGTCAATGAATTGGGTGAGTTTTCTGTTCTTTTTAATTTATGCTAAATAAAGTAAATATAGCGTGTTTCCAACCTTCTATTCTCCTCGATTCCTACCATTTTTGCAGCTTTGGTGTAATTTTCTTATTGTTAGCCAACATACAGTTAGCCCCAGTTGAGCAACTTTACAGAGAACAGAGGCAGATACTGAGAATAAATACTGTTGATGCAAACAACACTTGGTTGTTAAAGAAATATTAACTAAACAATAGTTCTCCTGATTCAGAAATATAACAGGGGAAGCGGAGCCAAACATTTCCATGACAAAAAATAGTTCTTTTGAAGTCCATTGTTTCCCTCAGACAGCATTATCACATAATGTGGGCAGTTACCACAGATAAAAAAAAAAGAGTGTGTGATTAACTAGCTTCGGAAAAGCTTTGTTGGCAAGTAAACGAAGTTACACAAATCTAATTTGGCTATTTAGTACTGCTTCCAGTGCTTTATTAGGATGAAAATGTCTTGGTTCTGACCACTGGCATGTCATTATCACAAAAAAGGTGAACTTTGCATCTTGCTGCAGACCACAGATCAATCACAATCAGAGCCTTGTGTCAACCACAGACTGCTTCTTACAAATAACAGACATGCTCCAATAGCCAAACACTTGAAATAGGAAAGAGAGCGAGGAGGGCCTAAAGGCGATAAAAGACCAAAGCAAGGCAAAAATGTGGGTCACATATAGTGGTTGTGTCTGTGTGTGTGTGTGTGTGTCAGAGCTGGCGATCACCCTTCAAACAGATGACTACTAGCAGTGATGCTCGGTGACACAGGATGGAGGGAGGCCGACTGGTCATGTGATCGATGGCAGTCACAGTTGAAATGAGTGTGTAGCCTTGGAGTGTGTCATGCTTTTGGTGCTGAACCAGACCGCAGCTTCTCGTTTGCAGCGTTCAAAAACCACAGAGACACGACATCAGGCAGTTTCCACGGCGACTGCAGCAATCGGGACAAAAGGGCTCTGAGCCCAGTGCATTTCCATGCATCTTGATGTGCATGTACACAACGTGTGTGTAGATTTTGAATAACAGTTCAGACAAAATGCACACTTAGGTCTTAAGCAAGCTCACTCCTGCTCCTAATCTTACCAATGCATTGTGTCGCTAACATTACGCTTTTCCTACTTAATACTGCAACAAAAACGTTCTGTATAATACTGCAATTATCATGTTTACATATAATATACAACTCCTTCCATATAACATTACCCACACAGCAAGTAAACTGGGATCAGAGTGTTCAGGAGGTGAGAGCTGCTTTTCACAACAAGAGTAACTGTGATGTGTTAAGATACCATCTCCAGAAACATTCATAGAGGCGATGTCTTTGGCTGAAAACATACAAAGCTATGACATCATTGCACCACACCCGCTGATGGTGCTCTCTCTGCTGTCCACCCAGTTGGCCATTTCACACACACATGAATTCACACACTAACTAATAACTGACACACACACACACACGAGGGACGGTCTTACTGAGTAATATGAAGGGGAGTGAGTCACTCATTAAAAGCAACACCACAGCTCCAGGCTGAGCCCCGTCACTGGGTCAAAGGAAACAATACGGTTTTATGTCACTGAACTCCATACAGCACATCAGCTCATCAATAAGTAACACCTGACATTAAGAGCTGTCTGAAATTGGTGTCAGATGACAGCAAAGATGATAATCTTGCATAAATGAATGAGTCAGTCCATGTTAAAAAACAAAGTGTCAGAGCGAGGCTGCAATTTAGGAGCCAAACAGAGGGGAAAAAAACCCTGCTCCATCTGGCAATCACCGTCGCCCTGGAGACAATGTGGGACATTTTCTTTGTGCAAAAGCTCTTCAGCAAACTCACATCCTTCCTGCAAAACTAATGCTTCCCCACCCCCTCCTCTCCACCACCCGAACCCCAAAACAAAAACTAAAGGAGAGGAAACAGCCTCAGAAAAGAGGCACGCAAGCTACAGCGCCTAAACTTATTTCACTTTCAAGTAGTAGGTTGCTTCAGATCCATCTCAAGTCAAAATGTCAAAGACTGATGATTAATAACATGAGCTTTTATTTCTTCTCACTTCTCATTTTGCCTCTGCAGCTACAGGTGGCTGTCTGCAAGTGTGCTCTGCTTCAGTCAGAGCCGCCAAAAAAGACTCAATAGAGCGGGGGAAACCTGCCAGTGCTCACAGAACACAGGCCATCTACTTTCCAGTCACTCTGGGCAGTGTTTCTGACTAAAGCACATCCAGGATTCAACTTCCACTGAACACAAACAGACCTCGGCTTGTTTAGTCATTCATATCCTGGTCCTGAATAGCATCTGAGTGCATTAGTTTGAATTGTTTTTAATTGCAGACAGTAAAACACAGAACAATGTCCATTATTTTATGTGTGTATAGATAATATTTTAGTCCACTGGAAGTGAAATGAATGTTGCCATCAGTCATTTTAAATTAGAATTGTGACAACCATCTGGCGAAATGATTTTTTGCTAAATAAATATTAATACAATACAGAACCACAGCCAAAAAAAAGAAATTAATTTATAGGTTTTATTGCAATATGTCACAGGACAACGGCAGGGTACCACAAGGACTTACAAGAGCAAAAATCTACAACAAAAGCAATTGACTTCAAAGGAATCTCCTGAAGTGTGGATTCATTTTGTGGTGCTACTTGCTCGTGGTTGACACTATGGTTTGGGGTATAGCTGTGTTAAGGAAACCTTTCAGACACTGAGAGCCATTGTTTTGCATTGGTTTGATGAGCTATCAGAGTGTAGCAAGAGCAAAATATTCAAATATTATCTCATAAATTCAACAGTCAGTGTGAGGGGGGAATCCCAGTGGCCTTGTATTACTACTGCACTTCTGCATTATGAGTCCTTACATGACGAGCTGACAGGATTTAACAGAGAAGTATATTCATCTCTTTATAGGTACATTTGCATTAACTACATTTTAGAATATTGCAGTAACATCTCTAAAGGTCATTCAAATCGAGACCTTTTTGAAGGAAGTGTTACATGGAGACACATCTAAGACATCAAGAAAAAGGTCAAGAGGAGGCCAAGCAAAGATGATAGATCATCGTGAGGTATGTGTGCCCGTAAGTTAAGAGTGAAGAGGCCAAAATGTAACACTGAGACTGGTGTGAAGTCCAAGAGTAGCACGACCGGAGACATAGTCAGGGACAGTATCTAGAACTCAGTGGTAGATGACAATCACATGATGAGGAAGGCCACATGATGGACTGCATTCTGATATTACATTGTCACAGATCAAGTCTAATCATATGGCTTTAAGTGGATGAAGGGATAGGAATGGACATCATTCAACTATCCTGGTTGCTGTGTAGGTGTAACACACACCCAGCGTTTGTCAACGTTAAAGGCGAGAACAGCGTAGGATTCAGCGGAAGACGCTAACAGTTAACCAGATGATATGGCTGTCTAAATACACCTGGTAATTCACCACAGACATACAGGAAATATGGTCTTAATGCACACAGCTACTCATGAACAAGATGCAAAGAATACTGCAACAGGAAACACGGTATCTGTGCGCTGATGCACTCAATCACAACTTATCTTCTGGGACAATGATGTTTGTCTTTACTCCATACATTACAATGCATTACATCTCTTCTTTCTTCCTTTATCATTTTTACTAAAATTCAAGTGCAACATTGTATTCAGTTGCAAATCAACCCCCAAAACCTTTCTCCTACCACAGAATTAATCACCCACGCACATGGCCCGGAAATGACATCTTGTTCCTTGGGCAACCAGTAGCCAAGAAACAGACTTGTGCGTGTCTCATAACCAAACAGGAACCAGACTTAGAGACTATAAAACAATGGACGCAAGCAACTAGATTTGGGCTGAATCTGTGGGCGTCTAACTTTTTCTGACCCATATGGATCTCCAAATGCTTTATGAATATTTATATTTTAATATTTTCTCCTCATCTCTGAAGGAGTCAGATGTGACACATAAATTCTCAAAACTCCTCAAAGCACAATATATATCTGCCAATATATTGGCAACATGAGCTTCAATCACTTCACCTTAAGAGATAAAACCTGGGGCTTATGTTCCCTTTAAGACTTTTTAATTCAGTGGTGTACTGCAGCTTTGTAGACATGATACTCATTAATCTGTCTAGTTAAACAATGTGTTTTTGTCATACAGGAACAGATGGCCTTAGTGACTTACATGACAAGAGAATTCAGTCAGTCCACTGAATAAAATGACAAAACTTCATGGGACTCTCACTTAATTCCTATTTGCTCACAGATTGTATAAAGAGTTGTGTGTTCGACATATATTTATTCATTAATTTAGATGGTAAGGATAAAAACTGTACTGGTTAGAGAACATTGTGTTTTTGCTAGTTTTTTTCCTTTTTACATCTTTGCCTCAGATGGCCAGCTAACTAAAATAATTTCTTAAAATAGTTATGACATGAGAAACCCCTGGAAATTACCTCATTTACAGTTTTCGACACTTTTATAGAACTCATTTTACTTACTTAGTGCACACAAGATAATGAGTAAAGAAAAATTCTCACAGTGCTCTTAATCGCGCAGAAAAGGACGTCAATTTTTTACCACGTGCTACTGCAGCTTTTATGTAAATAACAACAGCTTTCAGTTCAAACTTGTGACAAATGCTGGATGTTTCACAAGTTCTAACCTAGTAGGGTTGCACTTCTGAGGTGCTTTTTCTGACGTGAGGCCGACATGTAAAAGCGCTATCTACCATTACGTAACCAGGAGCAGTTCACGGTGGGCCACGGTGTAGAGTGTGGAGCTCACACGGCCATGACGAGCATTTTGGTGATGTGACACAGTCATTAAAATGATACACTGGGTCTACCACCAAGTTTGTTATTTTTAGTCAAGGCTGAGCAAGTTTGTCAGAAAAGAAAAGCTACAGTTCAAAGTTATGTAATCAAGCAGAGACCTACAAACAGCATAATGATGAAGTATTTGGTTATATTTTACTGTTTTGACAACCAAGAGTGTGCAACAAATCTGGTTTCCATAATAATCTGAATATCCTTAAAAGAACGTCTTTTCTGGGTGGGATGGGAGAGCAGCAGAGACGTACCATACATACAGTACAGTGACAAAGATGTGAACGCAGGTCTGGACCAACAAGCTTCTTTTAATCTGCATATTCAAACCAATCACAAGCTACACATAAGATTAGAGCACACAGCACAGTGGGTGTCTGGGAGGCAGATTTCCTTATTTTCTGAAAGACAGATTTGACCTGGACGCCGTCTTAACAAAGATGAGACTTAATCTTCTATGACCAGCAACACACACAGTGTGTCTGAAAGCTAAGAGAAGTAGAGAGCCGAAGTTAAAGTGAACTTCCAGGTTTTGTTCGAGAAGTAAAAAGACCTCATATGGCTCACTGGTGGTTTTCTTCATAGGAGCTGTAGTTTTTTCTGTGCATGTGTAAAGTATCTTTGTTTCATTCTGTTAAAATCAGAAAGGTTTCAAGTTCTTATAGCAGCTGCTGTAGCAGATGCTGATACGTCTTGCATGCAAAGCCCTGGAGAAAACTTCATATTTTCAAAAAGAAAGAAGAAATGCTGAATGATAAACTGCACTTAAATAGAGGTGAGCCACGGCGAGGTGTCCTAACATCGGCCCTCTACATGAATATTACAATAAAAGTGAAATGTCAGGTTGACTTGTGCATCAGTCAGTGTTTCTTAGTGCCTATATGATAGAGGTCATTGATTTTATATTAAGCTCACATGTAACAATATTATGTCTAATTAAAAAGAACAAAGGCAATAATATAACATGTGCGAGTGTTTATCTCATGCGTCCACAAGCTGTAGCATGACACTGACAGAGTGTTGCAGTGATGTATGCGTTTACCACAGCAGCCAACCAGCTTCACACAACAAACTCCTCTAATCCTAACAACCCCCTATCTTCAAATCAAAAGTGCTCCGGACACGCTGGAATCACCCCTCGGGGTTTTGAATGATTGCTCCCTTGAGCACCAACAAGTTGACTGTGAGCAGCACTGACTCAGCCTTTGTCCTGAGAGGGGACAGAGAAATTCTCTGAATTCCAGGGAAACCATCAAAGCATCAAGGAGGAGGGCAACCCCAACACCCCCTCCCTCTCTCTCTCTCACACACACACATACTCACACACAAAAAACAAAACAAAACAACTACCTCCATGTTTAGGTGAATATTTGTGATGTCTGTTCCTTTATCTAAGTTCAACATAAAATGTATAAAATGTTACATTAAAGTGCTCTATGTGGCCGTAAATTGAAGGAGAAAAAACAAACAGTGTGGGCATCTTTGTTGATGACTAGCTTAGGAACAGGAAACTTTTATTGCAGTTAATATGCAGACGGACTACTTGAACTGATCTCTCAATGTAAATATTGGGCAAAAGACCAAGCCCTTCATTGCCCCCTGGGGTAGCAACAGACACACACACAGGTTGTCCTGCACAGCCTTGGATTACAATGTTAGTATGCTGTGTGTGACAGAAGAATAAGTGTCTGCAGACAGAAGAAGTCTACATGTTCTGTGTTTGAAAAGAAACATGTGCATGTATCTGCATCCCGAGCACAACACACACATGCACACACACACACATACACACACACACACACACACATACACACGTGTATGCGTGCACACACACACACACGCATACACTTCTCTGTATCTGTGTAGCAGGAATGAGGGAATGAGGGCAGCGCTGGGGCCCGGGGGCCACAGTCTTCCTCATGAATAACAAGTATTCAGCATAGCAGACAGGCTGGTGTAGCACAGCCAGCCAGCCAGCCAGCCAGCCAGCCAGCCAGCCAGCCACACACACAGTAGGGCAATATCACAACAGTAATAAAAAAAAAAAAGGGCCAATTCGATGGAGGTTTGTCCCTGGCCACAGCGATGTGACAGCTGTCTGTAAAAGGGTGTGCCAATATGTTTCTGGGTCTTTAAAAGGCACAATTCTAATTTGAGAAATTATTTTTTTTTTTACTGCCACAATAGATGTCTGATGTCGACCTGCTTTTATGATCTGCGTTTTGGTGTCCTGCTGGCTGAAATAAAAAATAAATAATGGAGAAAAGTTTATTTTGGTCAAACTCTGCTAAGATTTATATGTACTGCATATGCACACAAAATATTGTCACTGCTACCTTCCCCCTAAGAATATTAGCAATATGACCTGTCATGAACTGGTCAACACGCAACAAGCGCTAACCATAACCTGCAGCCAATGTGAGAGGGGGTAAACGTTGCCGTGGTAATGCAGCAAATACACAGAGATAGCCACAAACATTCAAGCAGCCATCTGAATGGCTGTGTGGAGAGCAGCTCACGCCAACACACAGACAAGCATCAGTGCACCGCAGCCACTGCCACGACCCAGCGTCACTCTGTCCCCCTATGAAAGACAGATTGTGAGGGCTATTTCTGGAGGGCCTGAAAGGCTGCAGCCCTGCTCCGCAGCCATGGAGGAAGTGGCTGCCCACAGGCAGGCACTGCTGGCAGCATCACATTCACTCCTCTCTCCTCCATTCACTTACTCGCTAAAACAATGTGCTTTCAATCTTCTTGCTTTCAATCTGAGATCATTCCTACCTCCCCTCTGAGCTTGTAGACCTTTGCATGCATTTGTGCTCTCAGTACTGAAAGCACCTCTAAGCCACACATGAATTAGTCAGAAGTTTGTCACAATAATGGAAATCCCTCTGTTCTGATGTTCACTAGCTTTACCAAATGTATCCTATTGTAAGACACATTGGTTTAGGTGCCAACTATGAATCTGTGGTTTGAAAATGATTTGTTGTTGCATGCATAATGCTTGTCATTCCCCATCTCTCCACTCATTTCCTGTCATCTCTCTACTGTCGACAAATGGCTTTTAAAAAAATTATCCCACTTCCATGATGCATATCATCACATTACTGACCCTAAAACATCTCACATTAAAAGTGACTGAACAACAACATGTACTGCAGCAAGGGCTTGTAGCTGCTTGGAATTATTCAATACTAGAGCTAAAATGACCTAAGACCTGAGCTTCAGTACTGATACCAGTACTGAAGACTACGTTTTTCAGATGGTAATTCAAATTTAAACACAACTAGCAATACAAGACCTTTGACTAGATACAGCAGTTCAAAAGGGGCCAAATTATGATTAAAATTAGAGACGATGACCAGCTAACACCACAATCACTGCTCAAAACTGCCCCAGTCAAGACTTACAGCATGATGGCTTTTGTTTAGCATATTCTGGTATCATAACACCCTTAAATCTTTATTAGCAATGCCACAATTCAACAATTATGACTGCAACAGAGACAATCTGAGATTTGTAAACACAACGGCCCGCATACATGTGCAAGCCACCCTGCGCGTCCTCGCTAGCCTCTAATGTTGTGAATGGTCTTTGCTTGACTGCAAGCTGTAAGGGTGCGTGTGTATGTGTGCGACTGTGAGTGTAGAAGAGGCTGGGCTGGAGTGGAGGATTTGTGTGCACCAGTGTTGTCACTCCGGCCTGAAAACAATCATCCTGCAGTCCTGCAATCACCCTCAAACTGCACCGCCAGAGGCAAACAGATGGAGCTACAATGGAGCCTGTACGCTAGCGTCTGTGTTTGAATGCATGTGTGACTCTGTACCGCCTTGAATGGGGCCGCCTCACACAAGTCACACACAAAAACATACGGCCCTTTCTTGGTTTTTCAGACACGCACGGGGGAGACAATCTGGATTCTCGCTCTAAACACAAGTCTCCCTCGGGTCCTCTCCCCAGTTTCCTGTTTGGGCCTCGAACCATGTATCCATTTAGCCAGGAGCTGCTGTCAAAACACAGTGACGTGCTGTGGAGTTTCAAGAGACCCTCTGCTAGAAGGACCACACCCCAGCAACTGTGGACTCTTCTCAACCCATACGCAGCCATCTTGGCTCTAAAAAAGATCCACTGATAGTATAACTTAACATCAAGGTTGAGAACAATGTGAGCAACATGACACCTCGTGACACCTGACAAACTGAGAGTGTGAATGGAAGATCTGAGGCTCTGCCTCCAGGTTAGACAACCACGAACAAGATCAGCCTGCATGATGTTCTGTTAGTAAACACCCACGAGGTTTGTGTTGGTGACGGCGCTCTGAGAGGGAGATGAGCAGCGATGATGTCAGCGTTGACAACCTGTCTGTGCCCACGCTCAAGAAAACATTCCACTAGCTGAGTGGCAACCGGCAACCACTCACACACATACACACATACACACACGTAGACAGGATGCATGAAATATTTAGACACAAGAGGAAACTCCACTGTGCTTCAGAATTCCTGGTATTCTTATGAAGGAGGGCCGCTCATTCTTGATTCGCTGTCGAGTGTTTTCTTTATAGTCGTGTAGTGCCACGGCTGGAAAAACTCAAACACAACCAAAATAGTCGTACATGTGCACAAAACTTCGATTCTTGCGGTGTCAGACTGTAAATTCAACCCCTGGCCTACAACTGACACTGTATCAGATCTTGATTATCGATTGTTGAGCATGCTTTCAAGAGCAACATGTCAACATATACATTATTAAAATGGCAAAAAATTATATATAAATAAAATGATAAATCGCCCCACACAACTACATGAGTTAAGACATTATCGAAAGCAAAGACTGTGTGAAAGCATATTGATCTAACTGCAGATGAAGCACTTAGTGAAGTTAATGACGGCTGTCAGCCCATCACATGAGGATCGCAGGGATGATTACGACGGGAATAATCTCATTGCAGCTACTGGAGATATTAACACAACACTGTGCCTCCACCTAGAAACTCTGGTATAGAGTAAAGTCACTGTAAACGGTGAGGCAGCAGGAGCGGTGGGGCAACGCCAACAATCATCATCACCCTTTAAGTGTGTGGGTTTTACAAGGCATGGGCGCCTTGATCCATTAAAGCCATTGTGGCTTTACTGTCTGCTTTCCAGATGCGTTTTTACAGGCTTGCTCTGCTCTGCATCGCATTCAGGCAGGAAGGAGAGTTTCTGCAGCGCTTGCAGTGTCCACGTTATAACATCCTGTATTCACCACACCACCACCCCCCCCCCTTTGAAGAAAAAAACAACAAAATGCAATAAGTGCGTTCATGCAATCAGAAGAAGTGATGTAGGTTGCTCCAGCATCATCAAGATAAAAGCCAGTTTTGTGCCTGCTTTTAGCCGCAGAGGACTTGTCATGCCACAGTTTGCCTCTCCTGAATAACTCATAGGCAGAAATCCACTCAAAATAAAAGACTCCTGCACGTTACAAGCTACATGCTTCCAGCGGATAGGCGGGTTGAATATTTCATGATTAAACGAGCCATTATACTGCACAGATCTAGGCCAAGGCTCAGGCTGAAGAGGAGAGGAGAGGAGAGGAGGAGGAGGAGGGGGGGGGGGCTCAGATAACGGTCCAAACCCCGTCCCGACAACACAAGAGAATAGAGCTCCGGTCCGAGGGGGCTCAGGGAGGGGCAAAGCCATCTGGGTTAATCCACACAAAACACAAAGGAAAACAAGCTGCAACTGAGCCGAGGAGACGCGTCGATTTATAGTTATTTGAAAAAAAATCAAAGGCGAGCAGAAATCAGCAGGGTTTTCATGACTGTCCCAAGTATCTGCTCAGGAGCCTGCAGCCACATCACTGACAACTCGCTGTCCTGCACAATCCGCCTTCAAATAATGGCACTTTTCTGAGACAACAGATGCACTTTGTGATCTTTGTTGATGGCAGAAGAAGCAGGAGATGCAGGTGAAACTGTAAAACGGGTGAATAAATCCGCCTTAGGTCACAGACGACCAAGCAGCACAGCCCCCCCTCCTCTCTCCCTCACAGCTAGCCCCGGCTAATGTTAGCTCTTAGCAGATAAAGTTAGCACAAGTTGGCTGTCAACAGAGTGACACACTTTATTTTGCTGATGCTAAAACATGTCTGGAAGTTGAGCGCTGCAATGGAGGCGTGTATTCAATGTGTGCCCCCCCGTCAGAAATGCGAGACACCAGCTGACAGCCTAGCATTTAAGTACACTAATCCCGTGAGGCCTAAGCGACGCCGAGCCAAAGTTGACGTCTACGCGCGGCGGACATGCCCAGCGCCGGGCAGCGGTGAGCGGCGGCCCGGCCCGTCCCGCCTCCCTCCCCGCCTCGCAGCTAATGTTAGGCGCTGAAGTTAGCAGGACGGGCTAGCTCAAGTACCCACCTCGCTTGTCGAGGTCGTAGCCGACCACCAAAAAGTAGTCGGCGAGCCTGGCCATCTTTGGAGCTCACGGCAACAGGCCTTTCTCGCTAAATCCTCTTCTCTCTCTGTCGTCAATAGTCCATTTACGTCCTGCCGGCGATAGACACATCACGGGCGACAGTAGCATCCTTCCAGCTGCACCCCGCCGCCATACTGTCAGTCTGCCGTGCCCTGACAGCCGAGAGCCGCGAGTCTGCGCAGTGAGCGGCCTGCAGGGAGGGGCTGCTCGGCAGGAATGTCCCATGTGAGGAGCCAAACCAGCTCAGGGGCCAGAGGACTGACCAAAACCTATAATAAAGCCTACAGTACAGTCTCCAGAGGGGGAAACGGTGGTGACGAGTCTAGGAGCCCTAAACTGAGGAGGACCCACAAGAAAAAATAAATCTGTCATGGGAGAAATACTGTTGATAATGTCAGGCTAAAGTCAGGCATCCGATGGTCCCCTGAGGTCAGTCTGGGGCCTGTTAAGTAAATTTTACTACTTAATTTTGTTTAATCAATAATGATTGGTGAAATTGGTGTCACAATTCTGTTGACCCCAAAGAGCTGTGTAGTCCTTTGATTTGGAGTATGGCTTAGATTTATTAACCCATGCTCAGCCAAAGAAACCTAGTCAAATTGACACAAACTGCAGTTCATGCAGAGAGGAGCAGCATGGCAAGGATGTCAACCACAGAGATCACTGCAAGTCTGACATTAAATGTGATGAATGATCTATTTGCCCACTGTGTTTTACAGAAGGGAGTCCTGAACCCACAGTTTAGGGTTGGGTTAGGGTTAGGGGGGTGGTTTAGTTGTTTAGTGGGTGGATGAACTGTGGGTGTATGATTGTTGTTTGTGTTTGTTAAAAGTAAAGTATATTAGATAAGGTTAAATGAGGGGTTTGTATTTTTTCAAATTTATCTTAAAACAACAACACAAAGTCATTTAAAGGCTAAAATCAGCAATTAATTGGAGTGCTCAGCCCTAAGCTTTAGAGACATCCAAACATAGCCAGGGTGCCAAACCACTTTAGTTAATGAAACATCCCTGTACAAGAAACATAAAACTTTAATGAAATAAATTTTGCCAAACTGCTTGGGCAGCATTAATCCAAGTTTCTGTGGCCAACTGATTTCCCAAACTCCTATATCAATTTGTCCCTTATCTCAGATGTTTTTCCCACTGACAATCTTTATTCTGGTTGCAGCCTTCAGTAGCAAGCAGAGTAGCCCCAGTGAGGAAAATCAAAAAAATGTTGAACTTTTGGCCATAAAAACACTCCAGTTATGCTAAGTAAGGCGAGAGAAAACCTTGGCACAGTACTGTAGTGTCACTTTAGATAGGCAGATAACAATGTCAATGGGACGTGAGGAAGGCCTGATGGACCACATCCGTGTGTCCCGTCCTTGGCTGTCAGCACTGTAACTGCATCGAGACAATTCCAACACTTCCTGCACTGTGACCTTTGACCTATAGTGCTTATCACTCTCTGGTAGAAAACAATCCCAAGCATGAGATGTCAAGTTTTTCTTCAAGAGCTTTAAGAGCTCTTCTCCCTCTTTTCTCACTCGGTTATCTGAGACTCTGAGGCCTGAGTGAGCGGAGGATGGCACTGCCCTTCGATAAACACGGCTTCTGACAACCAAAGCTATGTTAACAGGAGATAGCATGGGGCTCAGGCCTGCTCTTGAATCGTGTTTTCAGGGAGTCACACTGAGGTCACCACTGTGGTTTAGATTCTTACAGTCAACATTAGCTGTATCTTAACCTTGAACCACGTTTGACAAGTTGCCAGAGATACAGACAGCGGATGAGAGGGAGATAAAGACAAAGACAAGGTAAGCTCAGTCTCTCCCAGACCCTTAGGACAGGGATATGCGCAGTAATGAAGTTGTCTTTGCTAGAAAAACTTGAACGAACTTGAAATGTCCATGTGTTTTTCATTTCTGTAAAAAGATATATTCTCTCAAAGACACTGGAGCAATTTACAGAAGAATCACCGGATGAGTACATTTAACTCTCAGCAAGTATGTTAAAAATTTTTTTTTTTGTTTTTTCTACCCACTCAAACCCCAAAGAATCAACATATACAAAATACTCAGTTTATTATCTCTCAGCTCACCAATCAAGGCTCTTCACACACAATTATGATTTGTTGGATCATTCACATGCACTCCTGTTGTAATTATTATTCTTAAACATGCGCTGAAAGCAGCATAGGCAGGTAGAATTTTAAGATAACCTTGCAAGCACAGAGCTACACTTACTTTTCAGACTTTTATAGGTAAGATGGATATATGTTGCATCTTTGCTGTTTTAATGCTGTCATTAACTTATGTTCTTTTCTTTTTTTCTGTCACCTTTCATTTCTAGGAATAAAAAAGGAGAAGGTAGATGAGGCACCCGTCCCTCCACTGATTCTGTCTGATTCACACATGCACCCCAATCAGAGCATAGCGCCACTCTCTGCAGGATGCAACAACCATGTGACTTCCTGTAGACTAACCAACAGGCAGGAAGTGGTTTGAAGGCCTCTCACACATCGCTGCTCTTCGCGGGGCTATTCCAGCTGTCGACTTCCCCTCAGCACAGGTGAAGCATAGCGCATAAAAACGCCTCATTAGGCAGGCATCGCAGCCATTAGTTTCATTCACGTAAGCTGAGTCAGGCAGATGCTTACAGAGCCACCGCAGTGTTTTAATTTGATACATACTCATGCAGCTATATGCACTATATTTTGTGGTGAATGATAAACCATATACAAACACACAAAACTCCCTGTCTCATGTATCTCACTGCTGTAATTGGAGCTCCTCTTTTCTTGCATACGCAAAAGGTTGTGTATACAGTAAATGGCTGTAAATCCTGATTGTAACTAATATGTGTTTACCCATAACACCCAAGGAAGATGACCACAGATAGAAACATATGGCAGTGTTTCTTATTTGCTTTGTTTCCTGTGCCATAATATTATATAATTTATCCAAATTTAAAGGGGTACCCTATTTAGTATTTCATTTTCGTAAAAATGGGGGAAACTGCAAGTGACAAAAGAATGCTCATCCCTTGTATAGGTGAAGCTCTGAAAACTCTGGGTCCTGTCATCACCCACTCAACGATGCAACTCGACAGCGGCTTATCATCAGAGCCTAAATGTCCTTTCATTGCAAGCACGGCACCAGCAGTCTGTTTTAAAACAAAGTTAACCATATTTATTATTATTACATGCAGGTGGTATTTAGTTTAAGGGGTTACTGTCAATTTTACTGAATAGCGACTCCTGTGGACATACTTGGTAATTACAGAATAATGTCTATAATGGCACATGGAAATTAGTTTCTCAAAGTTGTTTTAAGTTATTAACTTCAGCTAAAATATGTGCAACCGCTTCACAGTTAACTAACTCAATAATGTCACAAACAATGTTACACAGCAAAATCTAGCTGAAGTTTGGTAACATTGGCTAACATAAGCCAATTTAAGTCGTACCAGACCAAGTAAGGATTTAACAGAAAAAAACAGAGTGTATTGAACAGAGAAAAGGGCATTTTATTTCTCATATATTCAAGTTTTCATTTGTAAGATTAAACTTGGGTTATTTCATCTTTCATAAATGTTATATTCTCACTTAATCTTCTTCATCAGGGTCAGTGTGGGTGTAGTTTAATTAGATTTTATTGGTTGTACTGGTAACACGCAAACAAAGCACACCAACTGTAAACCCATTTTGCTTTAAATGTTGCTTTAAAAGTAGACAATTCTGCATAAATGTTTGTGATCCCAGTCAAAGTGGGTTATAACTCAACATAAAGAGAAAAACTTTCACCAAATTGCACGGATATACTATTTTTAGCACGCATATTTTCACATCAGATGTATCACCAAGCGAACAAAGCAGGCCTTTGGGACCTTTAGCCCAGAGACATCAGACAGTAAAATAAGTGTGATGTTTTAACCACACGCCATTCATTCCTGTGTGATCTGTCTGTGGATCAATGTGCAGTGCAGAGACATGAAAGCTGAAGGGGTGTTTACAACCGGAAAGTTATCCTGATATAACTGCATGTGTGCAACACAGGACTTGAGCAAAGCTGATGAAGTGAGGTGTATCTTTCTTGCAGTCAGGTAGTGTTACAGTATAGTATTAACATTATGTCAACAGGCATCCACCCTGCTCAAGTGTTCTTAAGAAGGCACTGAATCCCGCTTTGTACCCAAGCATATGTTGTCAGCTAACAATTACAGCCATATGTGAATATTTAATTCTCAACTACATGCATTGATGTGCTAATAAAACACCAGACTTTGGAACCTGACTGTGGGCATTTGCTCCCAATCAGCCATTCACATCTTTAGTGATAAGGTCTGACTCACATTCACTGCTCTAGTGCTGTGTGGGATTGGGATCAAGGCTCTGTACAGTTTTCTCACAGCAAGCTGACAAAACCATTTCTTCATGGACCTGTCTTTGTGGATGGGGAGATTCTCATGTTGAAAAGGAAAGCCCCCCTCCCGCAGAAAAAAAAAAAAATCAAAAAACTATGGCACAAACGTGAAGGCTCAGTTTTCTTCATTAGACACTGATTTCTGGGAGCTCTGCTGTTATCAGCCACTTCTGTCCTTCGCTATCATCTTTCCCACACTGAAATCGAATCCCTCATTTGTCCACAAGAAAACTGACAGAACGCTGTCCTGTGAGCTCCCTCCTCTGAGGTCTCCTCCCACACACCACTTGCACTGGTGAGCAGCCATGACAAACAAAGGGCTCGGACAGAGACAACAAGCCGTTCAAACAAACTCAGTTGTACACCATCTCAAACAAGCAGTGTAAATAAAGTTACTGAATAAAGTTAATGAAAGCACTGAAGCAGCCAAGAGGACACTAACAGCACGCCAGTGGGAAAATGTCTTCTCAGGGATTTAATGGTGACTTTAAAATCCAAGACAACGTGGTGATATAATGTTTGTTTTTGTTACTGATAAACGATATTTGTTTTGTATTTGGGAGGTTAACTCAGGCTGGTCCTCATGGGAAGCATCACAACAGATACACTCTCAGTAGGAGCTGCTGTTGATGTAACATGAGATTCACTAGGGGGCAGCAATCATTAGACTACCACACTGTGGCTCCTGATGGAAGACTCAGTTAAAAAAGGTTGAATTGTTTAAGTAAAAAGCATCCATAGGACCATCACAACGACTATTTTGATTTAATATTACAGTCACATCACAAGAGATGCATTTGTCAGTTATATCTGACAGTGACAATTATTTTTGCAAGGAGGAAGGAGGGAGGAGAAGGTTGTGATACTAAGGTGCGGTCTTATATTACTGTCATTATGACTAAGCAAATAACGAGGAAGAAGAAAATATAGATGAAATATAATCAGAAATATAGATGAGAAATGTGTTTTTCACTAGTTAGCAGGTGGTAGGAAACAGCACAGGCCAGGGGATGTAACACTCATGGTATCACTGGCCATGAGAACTGAGGAAATATTCAGTTTTCAGCCAGGTCAGGTGCTACGAGAAGGGAAAAACATGTGCTTTGGCTAAGCTGTTGTTTAGATACATGAGCTGGTGGTGTCCTCAGAAACGGGCGAACCCAGACGTTCTTCCAAAGGAGCCATAAGTCCTCCTCAAACCTGCAGGTGTTGTATGTTTGCACACAAGTCCTTCAGCTCAGCCACTTCAGATGACACAGGCTCTGCTGGGATGATTAATCTGTTTTGTATCATAAACCACCTCAACCCAGAGCCAGGCCGCTTCAACGTCAAGCTCTTGTTTATGTGCCTTTTCACATTAAGCCCTCAAAACACATTAAAGCTCAAATTTCTACAAAGGCTAATGCTTTTAGCTTAGATGTTCACTCAAATTGTAAAAAAAAGTATCTAGCAATGCAGTTAGGTTTTGGTTTTATCCATCCAAGCTTTGAGGTATCTGTCTCTGAGATTTCTGCCTCCACCTCAATACAGTTGAGGCGAATAGATTTCATTTTATTTAATTGTATTCTTAAATAATTCAAACACTACATATATATTCAACAGCATCATCTCTCTCTGGAAACAGGGTCCATGTTAATCTGCATAATCCTTCCTTCACCTCCACTGTACATACGTCTCAGAGACATATGTCGCAAAACCTGGTCAAATAAAACCAAAGGTACTATGTGACTGTTTGCTGACAATATTTCCCTCACGGTGCACTAATCCAGTGGAAGGAACAACAGCAACACTGAATGTATTCTGCAATCAAATATTGTGTGTGTATCAAAGCGTGATATATCTTATTCCTCTGCGCTACTGAGGACGTGTCAGTGAATCACATTGTTGCACTGGGTAACATTTTCCATCATGACCATGAGCACACACACACACACAGACACACACACTGTATTTTATTTGGACTTAATTCCACTTGTGGAATGTGTATTAATCCATTGCTTAAAGTATTCCCCAACAAACACACGGTTTATTTATTTATTTATTATTTGTAAATTAAGCCATATATTCGTGACCCATTTTTAAAGATTCATGTCTTCAATGTGGGCTGATGGGTTTGGTTTAGCTTTTTTCCATGGACACCCAACTTCTCTTTTAAACATGGCCGTGTGACCCCGTGTGGCTTTTAAACAATCTTTCCTAAACTTGCCATGGGTGTGGCTAGCAGGTAGCTGAGCGAGGCTACCAAGCGGAGGCTGGCGGCCACAGTGCAGAAAGCTCACACCACCATCGGCACACTGAGACAGGGGTAAGGCACAAAAGACAGTGACCCTCAGCATTTATTGCAGATCATTGCGGACATTAATGTGGACCTTAATGCGTGCGAGAATTCACTTCTCTTTGGCCAATGTTTGTCTAATGAGATGACATTGCTTATTTGTACTGCTTATGCAACCCTTAAAGCAGGCTATGTCCCAGTCTCACCCATTCAAAGATTCACATTAACAAAGACAAGTCAGAGAGGTTCACAGATCCCTCTGCTCTTTGATCAGTTAACTACATAACCCAATTTTTTCCTTTTCGGACGAGCTTCAAAGCCACCGACGGAGGCTCTTTTAAAACTGTCTTGCACTGCATTGGCCAGTCGCGCAGGGTACGTACTCATGTTCGCTAATTGCCGCCTAAAACAAAAGTAAAACAAGTGCACGATTGAGAGATCAAACCCGGTGGGACGCCTGTGTTCAGAGCCCAGCGGGTACCTATTCACTGCCTGCTGTCACACGCCAGAGGACTCTTACATAAATGGGCCAGAACTAGAGAAGATCCGTTTCCACAGCCAAGAGAGATAAATGAGTTAGTATCAGCTTCCTGTGTTGGGAAATGTTTCTTGAATCAGATGATGTGTCACCACAGCCAAATCAATAGGTACCACTGTAGGTCAATATGCACACTGAATTCTAGGCTGAGAGTCAAAGGGGAGAACCACACATACCTCACAACATTGCTGCAAACATCATGATGCTTCATTACAAAAATGAAAGTGATGAATTGGTAATATAACCCACTTTTGTTTTGAAGCCTAACTTCAAGCCAAACCAATGACTTAAGGGATTTTTTCATTGCATTCAAACCTGGATTAGCGTGTCGCTGGCAGGTCATACTGCGGCACTAACTCTGATGGGATTATAAAGAGTGAGAAACGGCACTGGACGATCAAAGAAAGGCCTGAGCCGAGCTATAAGATGGTAGGTGGAGGTGAGAGAAGTTGGCAACTATCACTGACGGATCTGTCCGAGCAGATATCACTCACTTAACGCTCCACATTACACACAAGGCAGGGATCATGGAGCACATTAATCCCAAATTGGCAATGATTATACGGTACAATACACAGAATTATGAGGAATTCATGATATCTAGTATCTATCTGATGGTTTCAAATCATCTCAGCATCCAATTTCATAAAAAAAAATAATACCCAGAAATCTTTGACAAACCTCCAAATCTTACTGCTGTTCTGAAGATATTTCCATATCCTCAGAGACTTTTCTCACCAGCTTGATGGAAGTCCTAAATTTCGCCTGTGCTCCCTGATCTAGGACATGGCATATGCCCTCACTATTTTTATGAAAACACTTTCAAAATATTAACCCAAAATAAAACACTGCAATCAATATATACCAATATAACTGTAAATAAAAGAAAAACAACTTACTGTGGTCCACGTTCACTTCCTGAGGTCTCTATATTTCCTCATCCAAACAAAGAATGTAATGTTAATAATGTTAAAAAACATTTTATTAGCCACATTTGTAAATATTGGCATGATTTTTTCATATTATATATTTTCATACAAAATAATTGCTTTTACTTTACAAAAACAGCATGGACTTACAGTATTTAAGTTCCAACCACCTAAAACTTGGAAAATAGGTTACAAAATCTTTATCATGCAACAGACAGAACAGTGAAATACTTTCAGAAGAATGACCTTGTGGGTTTTTTAAGGATTGTAGGGTATTTCTTTTTTGAGAATTGGATGCTTAGCCCTGTGGTGACTGTGGGCTTTATGTCTCTTTATCCCACATTTATAATCGTGATTTTATTTCTACTACATGTGCAGTTTCCTGTGGCAGGCCTACTGATGTTTATTTATATGAAAAGGTTAAGAGTCTGAGATGATTTGTACGTCAGTGAAAAGGCAAACAACAAACATCACATCCTGATATCCCTCGTGCAGTCTCTGTTTTGGTTGTCCAGTCTCTGTTGTTGTTTCTCCTGTACGAGGATGCACATCGTCTTTCCAGTACCAGGAAAACTGTCCACTCAGCTGCTGACAACCCGCTCGACATGCTTTCTTGGAAATGAATGTTGCGTAACCGCATTTGGGACAGGCATAGGTGTATTCAAGTGTGGGCCAGAAAGGAAGGAGGGACCTTGGACAGTGTACAAAAATCCTCACTGATGAGGAGAAATAAGCTGCATCTGAGTCATTCAACACAGTTGTAAGATACATGTTAAGACCTGTGACCTATCTGCTCTATATCTGTTAAAATGCAAATGAAAGTGATGGAGTCATGGTATGTCAGCACATTTCAACACATTTTCTGCACCCTTTTCACAACTCCCTGGTTAATATTTACATGACAGTATATATTCAGCAAACAGTGACAATGACACTGAGCTGTGTGAAGGAGACGCTGAGCTCAAGATGCCCATGATGCTTCACGGTGGGACTGTAGCTTTGACTTGTCGAAGATCCCTGCATTTCTCCCTATCTGTCTCGTACACTCGGGCCAGCAGTGATGATAAGGGAGAGGAGGGAGGGGGTTTGGTCGGGAGGACAAGCTACTCAAGAAATTCATGAAAAAGTATGCTATTTTCCTGAGTATGCGCATGGCTGATGATGATAGCCCACTTTTGTTGCTGAATGGCATTAACTTTAGAGTGGCAGGTATCCCTATGGCACCCTCAGCAATATTCATGTGGGGACTTGTACTTACTGTTATGCTAAAATGTGACTTTACAGGGACCATTTATTATTATTATTATTATTATTATTATTATTATTAGTATTACTACTAATGAGACCTATCATGCTGTGTTGCTTAGTAGTGAGTTTACAGTGACATTTAAGTTACTTTATTTGCTCCTGTGATGTCACTACAGCATTTCTATAATAGTATTGTGATTTTAAAGTGAGTGTGAGATGCTTCACAGTAAAGCTGACATGTGTCATGGTCTGTTCTTCAAACTGTTTCTCACAAGAATCTTTCCTAAATCTCTAAAGAGAATACAATAGACTTTTTATTTTCATGTGTAGAGTGGGTTTGTGTTTTCAGTGCTGGATATTCCAAGTATGGGAGATAATAAAATTGCAGCACCTTTTGCCAGCAAAATTTGCCCACACTTGAGTCAGTGAACTCCGCCCACTCAGTATTTAAACCCACAATGTCACCAGGCACTCAGCTTCACACTGGAGAACTTGATCTTGACCAACACGTTTGGATTCATGGAGGGGAGAAAAAGCCCCTGCAACTAAAGCTGGACTCTGAGCTGTGACTGCCAAGAAGGTAAGATTTCTTTTCACTTCTGCTGTGAGAGGATTTATTCATAAAAATAACATTTTAAAAAGTATTCGCAAAAGTTGAGTTTTTTTTTTTTTTGACATTTTCAGAAGTCCTCATCTGGTGCACAGGTTTCATATAGAGGTTTATAAGCACAAGTTTTGATGAATAATATATTATTTTTAGTGCAGATGGAAATGAAGGGTAATAATGAATGACAGGGGGGTAAATGCAAAAAGGGGCTCTTTCACCGACCCTCTTTGCTTTGCTCAGTTTGTCCTGGAGCAGCAGGTTCATTGATCATGTTCTATTTCTGCTCTCTCCAAAGGTTTTTTTTTTAAATCTACCACCTCCACTGCCAAGCTTGGATATCTGAACCCAGCACCAAAACTTTTGGGAGCATTGTCCTTCTCCCCTCCCCATCTCTTTTTCAAATTTGTATTTTCATTCCCTCTCTTGGGATTTGAACCTCGCCGGTCCGTGTGCTCGCCCCCTCCTTCCCAGAGAGGGTGTGAGGTTAAAGTTGGCCCGGAGATGCGGTCCCTTCTCCCGCTTACTGTGTATTGCATCAGCCTGGTTTCCCTCCAGCAGCTGCTGGCTCAGCCGGCCGAGGAGCGTCCCGACACGACCAGGTAGGAGACTCTATAAAGACCCGCTCCCGGACCCTCACTGGATGAAACTCGCTCTTAAATCATAGCAGATAAACTCACCATTGAACGCTTCATTTAAAACTGACGCGCGCGTAATGGGCACTTTGAGCTGCTCTGCTGCGGGTTAAAGCGCAGTGTTATCTTCATTAATGCGGTTAAATCAGCTGGAATAGCGTTATAAGGTGTTAAAGAATGTGTTGTATGACAGTATAGCCTTTAATGTGTTTTAACTTTTTTAGGATTTGAACTATTTTCCATTTAAAGTGGAGACAACTCTGCAAATGTTTCCAGACGTTTTACGCACACATTGCGAATGTGACATTAGCTCTCCTGAGAGCTGTCACGTTCCCCCTCCTGTCTTATCGTTTGGCGTGAACGTTTGCTCAGCTGCTGAGGGCGACCACTGAAGGCTGAATCACTTCCCCCGCAGCCCATCAGGGTCACTGTGCGTAAAAGTGAAAGCTCCGTGTTGTTGTGTCGTGCTGATAATGACTTCAAGGTCAAAGGCTCTCTGCCATGATACAATAAAACCCCTGTCCTTGAGATAAAGCCCTGCTGGGGAGCACATCAGCTGGGGAGCAAGTGGCAGTGTTGTCATTTCACATTCAAGTATTGGATCTCTGTCAAATATCAACAAGATGCAAACAAAGCAGACTGTATATCTAGAATTAATTTTTAAATTGTGTAGCCCAACAGTGTTTGTAACACTAAAAAAATCTACACTGACTTTACTGTGTTTTATAGTTTTATGTCTGATGATAGACTGTCACTCATTCTGTTAGTGAGGTATAAAGCAGGCTAAAGTTTAAAGTAGCTGATCAGGAGGTCATGAGGGTTATGATGCAAAGGTTGTCTCACATTTTCCTGCAGATCTACAGTAAGTGTTGTGAGTAGTCATGCCAAGTAGGTTTATTGGCACCACCGCCGCAGGGTAATCTGCAATCTGAGAGCAGCTCAGGTGTCATTTCTCAGACTGATGATCCCCTCTCCTCGGCCTCTTCTTCCTCCTCCGCCTCTTCATCCCAGCAGACCTCACATGAGTAACTGTTGACATGTGTTTTGTTTGGTTTAATCTCCCTGTGATGCTTTGTGGAAAAAAAATGTTACTTGCAAGGTGGGAAAACTGGTTAGTCTCTGGTTAGTCTCTATGAATAGCCAGAAATACCAGTATGGACTATTGTAAAGGATCCTGTTGGGTACTTGTTGGGTACTTTTCCACGCCTTTAGCGGCAGAATGCTTAACGACAAGGCCCTTCAGTAAACATTAGGCAACGGCACAACAATCAGTTTGATTACTCACACTCCAGCACACATACATTTGGCGTGTGTAGGAGACCTGCCAGCGTGCAATACATGTGCCGAGTTGCACTGTTGAGAAGCACTGAGGAATGTGGATGAGTTGGTATGTGAATGCCCTCTTCTGGTGGATTGTAGATCCACAGCTGCTGGCTCAGTGTCAGCGCTGGGAGGGAGCGAGACACAGTGATGGGATGGGGAGGCCACGGACAAAGGAAAGCCTGGGGGACCCTGAAGGCCTTCTCTGTCCATTTCCCACAATCCATCTTTACTATGCGTGCAACTTTTACTGGAGGTGTTTGGGGGCAGCTGTGATATTGTAACCAGCAACAGCTGCATTTTTTTAAAGATTATATTTGCATTTTATTTTATTTTACAGTTAGTGTTGAGAGAGAGAAGACACAAGGGAGAGAGAAGGGTATGATATGCAACAAGGGTCCCTCGGGTCAAACTGTGGCCACTGTGGTTATGTGGTATTCACATGAACCGTCGTGTTAGCAGGGTGCCTCCCTTGTTAAAAAAAGTGTGAAATATTTTCAGCAGCTCGATAACGCAGTAGTAAAGGACATTAATATGATGTGATATGATGTGGCAGAAGGAGAGCTTTGTCAATAAGAATATATATATTTCAGAAAAAAAGTCTTACAGATGTATTTGAAATGTTTCTCCTTGGTGGATCTAACAGGAACATCTTCTTTTTGAATTTATCAGGTGCAATACATCAAAACGATCTGTGTTCAGTGAGGCAGGGATGAAGGAGGTTTGAAGAGAACAGGGCCTCTGAATAAAGCACCTAACATCTAATACTGATAATGTCACAGTGAAAGAAGATCTGGGAGTGGAATTTTCCTCCAGGTGCCCATCTCTTGCATATGTGTGTGTGTGTCCAGCGTGTGTGAGCGGTGAACACCTGCCGCTGAAACCTAACCAAACGCAGGGAGACGAGGCTCCTGTATCCGCTCCCTGTTTGTTCTGTTCTGTCCTCCTTCACTACACCTGCCCAGCAATGTAATCCCCCCCATTATTCCCGTCTCTGTTTGTCATGGGCATTATCACTGTGGTTTTATATCTACCCATATCTCACCAGAACGTTTCAGCTTTGCCTGGAGACCCAACTTTCATGTAGTTTTAATGCTGTGTTATTTTATTTGTTCCATCGGTCATCTACATTTAATCTTTGTTTTACTATGATGGGAGCTTTTATTTTTTCCTTCAGTGATGTTTTTCCTCCTTATTTTAACATTACAAGCACTAAATCTGAGTAAGGCAATTCCAATGTGAACTTCATTACCAGCTTGTCTTCATCAAAGGTACTTTTTTTTTCAGTTTTGTTTTTTGAAGTTTTTCCTGACTCGGTTCGAGGGTCTAAGGACAGAGGGTGTCACAACTGTACAGATTGTAAAGCCCTCTGAGGCAAACGATGTTTGTGATTTTGGGCTTTAAATAAATAAATTTGATTTTTTTTTTTTCTTGTGAGGTTTTCCCCACTTTCAATGATACATCTGTACTGGCTGTTACCCCTGTCACTATTGACTCTGGCGTGGTTATTGACAGTCTCACCAGGAGGGTATAACCTCAACAGCAGCAAGATTACGATCCCTCACTCTCTTCCCCACACCAACACAGCTGTGCTCGATGGTGCACCAATCAAAGTCAAAAGCAACGCAGCTGGGGGTTGAACTGAGATCTTTGTGGGAGTTGGCAAATACTTTTTTCTCTCCAAGTGCCTCTGCACCTTCTTCAGATCAGACCACCCATGGATTGATAAATCATAAAGAAATCCCATTAGATGTCACATGAATTTAGATTGCGTGCCTGAAGCTGATTCCTTCCAGTGATCATGGTATTGTTGAGCATGTTAACACACTCTCTGAGGTCCTGTGTTTCATTTTTATGAAGATTTTTAGCACCGTAGCTCATCACAAACGTATTTCACTCTGACAACACAGTGAGAGATTTCCCTTCCTCCTGCTTCACAAGCCGCCACCTTTCTCACTTTGTACGACTCTTATAAATGTCCTGTCTGGCTTTTATTAGGACAGTAAAGTCTCCCACTTCTCCTAACGCCATAGAGCACATGCTGTTCCGTTATCATCACATCCTGACAGCATGATAATAACAGACATGAGTGCATCTGCATTTTTCTCTCCCACTGGACGCTGAGTTTGCCTGAGCTCAGATGTCTGTCATTCCTTCCCTGTTCTGTTTTTGTCCATGATATCCCTTTGTGTCCTGATAAGGACACGACAAAATCCCACTAAGGCGCTGTAACAATGCCCGATGGTTGCCTTCCAAACAAGTAGAAAAAGCATGTTCTTCGGATCACACGCAATGCATGCCCTTCATTGTCGTTTTACATAATGTCTTGTGGGTTTTTTATACAGGAAAATAGCTGGGATCCGCAGCCAAACAAGTTAAATATGGCTTCAGTAGCAAAGTGGCTTAGCTTTACAGATTCCAGAAGGGAATCCAGAAGAAGACGGAGGACATGTAAAGCCGATTTGCGGTCAAGCCTCTGTTAGATCGAACCATTCCGCCTCTGTTCTGCCTACAACCGGGTACAATGACATGACAAATCTGTCTTTGTGTATATGCCATGGAAGCAAGTTTGTTCCAACTGTATCAAGGCCAAATAAAGTCATGTTTTTCCCTCAACGTTTTGTTGAATCATTAACCCACTCTGGTGCGCACTGATTTGAACAGCGTGAGGTTCAAACGTCAAACATACTTTTAACATAGTATTTGCCTGAGAGACTGAATTCACCTCACCAGGGTGGCTTCCGGCCTTGTTGATGTTTGTTGAGCCTCTCTGCACATGCAGTTAGTTTCGGTCCTTCCTCTTGATTTAATATCTATATTCTGACATGTTTACACCTTATCAAGGAACAACAAGAACATTACTTTCTCTTTATCTTGTATACATTCTCAGAAAACCACTCTGATGCTTACAGAAGGGTTGAAAGCAGGATTGCCTCGGCTGTAAATCACATCAAGAGAGGCCTCTTCTCGAACGTCTAATTTAATTTGTTGCACACTGTAAACATTTTGGCTTGCTCAGATTGCTTGGATTGCTCAGAGAGGTGTACGGTCTAAACAGTCGAACGACTCTGCGGGGGTCAGTCTGACCAAGCCCAGGCTGAAGCTGTGGAGGCTGATAAGGAGCTGCTACCAAGCAGGCAGAGAATTCCACTGTGGATTAATGGCTAAGACCTAAATTCCACCCTCCACATCCTTAAAGAGCAGGTTTCTACCCCACACAGCCGTTGTGGAAGCATGAATGCACATGCATATATATGTATATATATATATATATATATATATATGTGTGTGTGTGTGTGTGTGTGTGTGTGTGTGAGAGAGGAGTAGCTTCAAAAGGCTTAAGGAAAACAAAGGCGGCCTCTGAGTGGAGAGGGACGCTGCTGGGATTGCATGTGTTTTGTCTACTTGCATTGCAGAGATGTCATTTCAGAGCAAATGTATAGTTTATGCCCTGGCATCTTGTCTGTGTAATTTACTGGCTGTACCAAGTGTGTGCTCAATGTCCAGTTTTGCTTGCATAAAGTAAATTACATCCCACTGCGGAGGTTTTGAAAGCGCAACTGCTTTGAACAAGCACGAACAAGCAGGAGCAGTGTTTCTTGTAAATAAATCACCTCTCCGTTATTTTTGTCCCGCTTCCTGTTGACAACAATCTCCCCACTGTTACCTAGTGGGAGATTACAAATGCATGTGCCACTTTCACTGCTGATTAAGGCCCACCATGGTAAGCTCCAGCCTCTCTGGTAATCATGTAGTGTATCAGCAGCAAGGTACTAGGTTTATGGGCATTATACTCTGCAGGGCTAGTTATGGTTATGGCTTAAGTAAGGTAACTGTTGGAAGTGTGGGACGGGGGCTGTGTATGGCGAGTTCAGTAACTTTCCAAAACCAACAATCTGACATTCACACCCTCTTCATGCCGTAACTGGCCAACAGTTCCTGTCACTTTTCTTGTGCACAGCAAAATCCAACACTATGAATGCCTTCCAGGAAAGACTATCCCTATATTTAAACGATTATCACATCTCGCACCTCTCGCTTTCAGCCCGCCTCAGAGCGTAGCCTGTTGGAACAGCTAATACTATTTTTGCTGCCCAACATGGTCAGACAGCATGTTGTATGAACAGTGTTTTTCTAGCACAACCAGCCCTTAGGGTTGGGGATGGCATAACCTCTGCAGGCAGGGCATGGCGGCTGAAGCTTGCCGTCAATATGGGCAAACTCCACAGCTTTGATTCCTCACCTTAAAGACAGCAATGGTCTGAGATTAATACAGTAGGAAAAAACAAACTAGGTAGCATAAAGGAATCATCTTGGCTTTATCAAACTGTAAAATCCTTAGAAAGGAAGAAAGAAGGAATTTTAGTTTAGAGCCCTTGAGCTAAGACTGTGCAAGGCGTTGGAAATCACAGTAGGCTGAACAATCAAAGACAAAGTAGCTCGGATATCTTTGATCGTCAGCCAATGACAGAAATCCCCATTTGTGGAAATTATACTCCTAATAGCCAAGTTAGCCTGTCTTGTGAGATCAAATGTTACAGAGTTCGCCACTGTGAGGTTCTTTTAATTTCCAGAAGGAAAAGCAAAGCAGTCTAAAGTCTTTTTGAAGATGATGTAACTGGAGCTGCTTCTTGGAAGGCTGACTCAGGGCTTTGCCCTCCATTACACATACACATTACACGTTCACACAGCCATCAACATAAATGATGACATTTACATTTCCTTGTATACAATTAGGGAACTACTTAAAAAGCACTTATGTGTTAAATCTATTAATTAAACTGAAAGTTATGAGGCTCCAAGGGAGATACTATCACACTGGAAATCTTGAAACCAAACAAAGATCAAACACTTTTACTATTTTATCAAGAGAAAATATTATCTGCCCCCTTTATCGCTGCATCCTTTATTCACTCTTCCAGTAAGTATTCCTCTTTGTAACTGTCATGGGGTCCATGTGGCCATCCTGCAGCCACACCAGATACCCTTATTAGCCAGATGATTTCTGATGAAGTGGAGATTAAAATACAGACCTGCAAAATACTTGTACTGTATGAAGGTTGGACAGTTTGTGTTAGATTAAAGAACTTGCTCACATAAGACAGTTAGCTAAGTGTGCCTAAAGGCTCCAGAATTGTGTGGCAGTTAGTTTTTAGTCATTACTTTTGTTTCAGTTTGTATTGTTAATATTGGATGCACCATTAAAGCAGGTTATATACTGAAATGATAGGGGCCATTCTCTTAAGGAGACACCTACATTATTACTCACTGTGTGGGACAGACGATCTGGGGCCCGCAGGTAACTTTAAACACAAGGGCCTCGTAGTGGGTAAATCCAGCTATGATTTTAAAGTATTTCTGCTTTCCACAGCATTGTTTTCTCTGATTCCGCCTTGAAACTTTTGACCTCCTGTATCCAAAATACAAAACAGGAGGAGTCATCAACACCACAGATTATAGTTCTGTCTAAAAAAAATATAAAGTAACAATAAGAATCACCAACTTTAAATCCATCCTTCAAACTGTTTAAAAACACTATGCAGATACAATGAATACACATAAAGACATACACATAGTAAGGTTTTTTTGTCCTCATGAGAGTGTTGCATAGAAATGTAATAAAAAAGAGAAATTTGGTGCTGGGCAGCTACTGCTAACTTGTAACCCGTGTGAAAAGACTTCCTGTGCAGTCAGATCTGACTTTGACTCTGCAGACCAGGTGGGTGTAACTTGGTGATGTGGCACACCGAGCACGTCCTGGAAATAGTGCTCGTCTTTGTCTGTGGCCTGGCGTTACACAACTATTTATTCAGCCACTGCCACTGTTGGACAGCAGGTCGCCTTTAGGCTACCAGACCTGCCAGCAGTGAGCCAGCAGCTAGACCGGCCAAATGAACCGAAAGCTTCTCGTCTCCCAGAAGAATCCCAAACTCACCACAGCGCAGACCGTAAGAGAGAAGCTGTCTGCTGTGAAGGCTGACAGTATTCGTGGTGAAATAACATGTCAGCATTTCACAAGTGGAGCACACTTTTTATAATTAGATCAGCCACGGCTTCTGCCTCTCAGAGCATGGGAATATAGTGCCATCTTTTCTTTTCACCCAGACAAGCAAACAGCAGATATATTTGGAGCTTTATTTAAAGCTCATTAGAAAAGAAGAAACAAACATTTGATATTTTCATCCTATTTGTCCGCCAGCTGCCAGGTGCAACAGCACTTTCCTATTTACATCTCCCTGACCTTCAGGGGTGGTGATGGGTTAACACTCAAGGACTTAAGTTATACTGTGCTGTACAAACACAGCAGTGACAGTTCGGTGAGGAGTCAAACAATGAACAGATGGCGAGTTGGTCAACGGTTGCTGAACACCCCGTACCCGCTGGTTCACCACACTGCAGAACATGTCCATCTTACCCAGTCCTGTCCCATTTATCTAATGGGCATTCTCAGAAACCCATTTTTTGTAAATTGTCTGTTCACCCAAACCAAACACATGATTTTTCCTAAAACTTAATTTAAGTGATAGTTTTGGTTTTATTTGACCAGCTTTGAGATTAATGCAGTAGATGTAGACTATCTCAAAACTATCTGTATAGATACTACAAGGAGTTAGTGAGAAAATAGTTCATTTTGTGATTTGGATAAATGAGATGTCTACAGTTTCACTTAATGTATTATGTACTGAAACAAGGTAGAACAAGATTTATAAAACCCTGAAACAAACAGATTTACATCTGATACAACTTATCTAACTCTTTTGTGTTTGTTTTATTTCTAAACTAAGATTCTAGCGTTCTCCTCTGGAGAAAATCTCCCGTAGCTATGGCTGAAACCCATCTGGGCATTAAAATACAGCAAAGTGCAGATTTTGATTGTATAATGTATTAAGTGAGGTAGAATCAGAGCACATGTTGTTTTAGGCAACATGTGAAAAGCCATTAACTTTTATGTTGTGCATTAAGAGATGAACATTGTGTCCACATGCATGAGTGGCTGTGCAGAGAGCCATGCTGTGCTCAGACAGCAGGCAAAAGTGATTTGTTTATCAAAGCTGCTTTGTACAGCTAAAATGATTTTGTGCATAATTACCTGCTGCCTTACAACATTAGTTGTTATAGTAACAAAGTTGGCTGGTTCATGCATGAATAACGGCCTATCCTCATTCTTTTCCTGTGCAGACATAGTTTATATGTAGAAGTTTCTTTGTCTTTCAACACTTTGGTTGGTTCACAATTTTGGTCCAGACTGAAATAACTACTTGATGGATTGCCATCAGATTTTGTCAAAGCAATGCTTTGCTTAAGTACACAGCTGCTAGCCTGGCTGCAGACTGTAGTATTGTTATGACAGTATTTTAAGGTGACATGAGTTTAGGACCTGAGCCTCCTCATTTCTTCAGGCACCACAGTTCTCCCTCATTTTTTCTCTTCTTTGCTCTTTCTGTTGCAACATGTTAGATCAAATATTGTACCTGAACGTTTGATGGTGAGACAGACATTCTTGATGTAGTTTGAATCCCGTTGCATGAATGACACTCACCTCCAGTTTTTCACCAGGTTTCTCTTTTCTCCCCAGGTTGGACCTCTTCAACAAGCTCATTGACCAGAGAGAAGATAAAGCCTCAGCGTCAGAACGCCAGACTCACATTGCCGTGTCCTCTCCAGCTCCCAGCCAAACCCCCAAATGGCTCTCTGGTTTCCTCAGACACCAACCAGCTTCAGGAGTGAGAAGACCCTCGCCACGTCTGGCATGGGCACACCCCGCTGAGGCTTCACAGATAGAGCGGAGGGCGCTCAGAGCTCGTCGCCATGTCCACTCGGGAACGCGACGCGAGGTGGTCTACCACTACCCCCATCATGCCCAGCTGATGAGAGTGGGTTGCGTCCTTGGAACCTGCCAAGTGCAGAACCTCAGCCATCGGCTCTATCAGCTCATTGGTCAGAGTGGCAGAGAAGACTCATCCCCCATCAACCCCAGGAGCCCCCATAGCTATGGTTGAGTTAGTTCAAACCCCCAAACACCAACAGCAAGTCTATCTATATTTCCATTTATTTATCTCTTAATGTATTACTGGTAGTCTTTGCATTAGAGTTTGATGTAGTCCATAAGTTTTGTTTATCTATCTCCTCATGAATGACTGCTGTGCCTCTATTTTATGTGCTGGTTAATGGATTTGAAGATTCAAATTCAAGATAGTGACTGACTGAATTTCCATTGAAACCTGCAATTTGAGTTGTCCCAACATCTCTGCTTTTTGAAGGACATTCAAGTCTCATAAAAAGTATTTTTGTTCTCCCTCCTGAATGCTCAAAAGAAGCCAAGAGGCCCCAGTTCGACATCTTAATCCTGTTAATGTAAGAGTGAAGGCTTGTCTTCAACACCATCCACTGGCCTGGTCCTGCGAGCCAACTGACCTCCCAGCGGTGGTTATCCCACGGCTCATTGATCAAACACTTAAGCCCCTGATGTGGATTTCAACCTGCACTCAGAGCCGGAGGACTGTCAAAACCAATGTATTCCCAAAGACCTTGTAAATGACCCAATGAACCCTTTCACCTTACCCTTGTGCCCCCCTTTTAAATATGACCACTGATGTCCCTGGAGACTCCCAGGAGCTTTCAGCTGAACTGAGAATCTGTCACTAAGCAGGACTTTGTGTTTCAGGATCACAGTTTACATTTGAAACCAGCCACAGCACTTGGGTTACACCCAAGTTTAAAAGCCCTCTGAGTCAGGACTAAACCACATGAAGTCCACGCTGAAAATAAAGAAGAAGAGGGTCAGTATCCAGTGCTTTGGAAGGAATCTACACAGAAAGTGACTTAGCAAAGGATCAGTTTCAGTGTTGCATTACAGAGGCCTGTACACAGTAGGTGGGCAAAGTGAACCTTGAGGCCGTGGATCAGGGCTCCGTCGCACCACTGCCGGCATTCTCCCCGCCGGAGGCCAAGTCTGAAATATTAGCCCTTTTACGTGATTCATAAGTTCGTCTTGCAAGTCAGGACTTTGGGTTGACAGCACTTTAATAAACCTGACCTAACCACTTCAGTCAAATGTACCACCACAGCAGGGGAGGGGAGGCCCCAAGCTTCCCATGGTCTGCACACTCAACGGTAATATAAAGAGCAGGACACGGCTTCCACATGTATGCACACATGCAAGCTGGAAGGTTACGGACATCAAAGGGTGGGTTCACCAAAAATACAATAAAAAAACTTTTTTGTTGTTTTTGCAGCATATTTGGCTAACATGTAGACTCGTTCTGAAAAGAAATGTTGCTTTTATTTTTTTTATGTCAAATTCTTCTAGTGCTTTCTAGCACCAGAGACAAAATTCCATTTACCTCCACTGCATTTGATGTGGAGGTTAAAATCTCAGATCTCTCAAAACAAGAAAGTATGATATTTGTTTTTGTAGTTTTGTTAAACCAACCCTTTATTTTGTTCTGAGCCAAAAACAACATGTCACTTACATTTTACAAAATGATTACACCGAGCAAGGGACCAATCAAGCAAGTGGACTGAGGGACTTTTTTAAAGTTTCTTCTTGGATGTTCTTACAATTTGACATATTTTTCCCTTCATAACCAGGTGTTACTCTGGAGGTTGTAAGCCAAAAGGAAGTTTTGGGACATAATTTCCCCAAATACTACCCCAATTGTAGGTCATGACAAGGCTCTAAAAGTTGGAAAATCCAACCATAATAAGTCAAATCTTCTGATAAAGTACATTTCCACTGAAATATGATAGATAAGCATATGGTGGATAAGAAGAATTAAAAAACAAAGGTCAACTTTTCCTTACATTTTCTATAGGCAATGCTAGACAACACACTGTAGTATGGACACAGTTCTGTTGGCAGCAACAGGCAACTTGTTGTTCACAGTATACATAGTACTTTGAATGTTCTTAAATTAGTCCTGAGACGATGGCTAAATGCTCCTCTGTTACATTGCGGGTTTCTAATGAGAGACCACAGCAACCAAAATGTTAGGTGTAAGTGCCCAATTTCAAATATGAACACAAAATAGTGTAGAACCATCAAAAAAAAAAAAAAAAAAGCCCTGACGTTTCGTTTTCTTTTTTCTATGTATGTCTAATCCGTCTTGAAATGGTGGGCGGATAATGGACTAAGAATAACTGAGTTCAAACTCTACTCGTCACGCATGCTAAAAGGCCTTAAACTTTCCAAAAAATGCAACCATACTCATAAAACCCAAGTGAGAAACATAATTATATTACATATTTACACACTTCTAAAGTTCTATTCCAAGACTTTACTATATGGTAACCTGGTCTTAACTTGCAGAGTTTCATCGTAGGAATACAGGCCAAACTGTTGGCCCACTTTTTGATTTGTGTGCTCAGTCATTTAGGTGATTAATTGTTCAATCATGTGTGTATGTCAGCCTTTGTTATTTTGCATGTAATTTCACCAACATGAGAGTTTGAAGCATTAGTTTAAACGCACCAAATACCTGGCAATACTTGACAAATTGAAAGACTTTACAGTATGTGATCTGCATCATATAATAATGTGTTCTTTTATATATTAATCTGTGTCCTCTGATTTTACTTTGTCTTTAGTCTAATTCTTTTTCATCAACACTTTCCTCTCATAGGTAGTCTCTCAGCCCCATCCTGGCTCTCTTTTCTCTTTTGTGTGTAATCTTGGGAGCCCGGAGGTCACAGGGTAATAATCAGTGGTTCCTTCGTCTTAAATCTAATCTGTTCAAAGGCTTGCTGAGGTGAAACATGCCATTCTGCTGCTGTAATGGAGCTAATCAATGTCTCGTGACAGATCATTAAAAGGCTTTTCAAACGCTCTAAAACCCGGGTGGATCTCTCTACTTTTTAAAATATACTATGTCACACACGCTTGGTGCGTGTGTGCGTATGTGTTTGAGCTTCTATATGCAGCCTATCAGGACACTTATCTCCTGTATTTGATCTGTGCTCTTAAGCATTGTGCTCGCAGTCTTTTTTGTGTGCAGTGCATTTCTGTGACATCAGACATTGCGTCACGTCGAGTTGTGTGAGCAAACTGTGCACGACCGCTAATACCTCCCTGTACTATAGAGGCGTCTAGAGCTATTGCAAAGAGGAATAAGTACAGACTGAGTGTGTAAAACGTTTCTGTTAGTTTTGTAAGAAACAGCAGATCCAGGTAGATCTCAGTTGGCTGATTTTCCATTTGAGAGTCACATGATCTGCTTTAGGGTCACAGGAAAGCACTTTAATGCAAAGCACGTTTGTCGATAGATTCTTGAATTTCACTCATTGTAATGAACTTGTGAAAGTTGGACAAGGCTCCACTTGTAAATGTTGCATTTGAGATTGTCTGCAAATGTGTTTGAAGATGTCAGTGCACTCCATGTGGCGTCAGGGTGACTGTGAACGTCGTGTGCACTTTTGTGATATATATATATATATATATATATATACGTATATATTATATTTAGCCAAACTATTTAAAGAAAGACATGTATTTAAGTTATCTTTGTATGTTAATATCTGTATGTCACCAAAGACTATTTATCTCATCTTTTTTCACTGCTCCTTCAACATGACCTTATGGTAGGAAAGTCTTAAGTGTAGTTAAATTGTTACTGTTTGATAATGTCCCTCAGTCTGTAAAATAAAGAAATGTACGTATGAGTATGATTTAAGAGTGTGTCTGTGTGTGCGTGCATTCCTAAAGGACATAAAGTCATACATGATATAATTACATGAGGCTTTGAAAAAATAAAAAAGCCCAAGAGCTCTTAAGTATTCCGAAAAAAATAAGTATAAATAATAAAAGACTAATCAGTCCCACCCTCCTCCATGTTACGATGGCCCTGGGCAAACTGTTCTGACCCAATAATCCCCTAAAGAGTCAATCATTACAAGTCACTGCATGACAAAACTAACAAATGTAATGGGGGGCAGAGGACGATGTGACACACCAGATACAGGAGACAAATAATCAGGCCATGAGCTAACAGCAGCCACGTTAGTCGTATGACTGGATAGAGTTAATGAGTGACGGGGGGTTTGGTCAACAACAGATAAGCGATTGGTTCATTTCACATTAAGTGAAAGTGTGGGGAGAGTGGGGACGGGTCAATTAAGGATATAAGAATTCATATTTTTCTGCTTGCTCTGTTTTGCATCCTAGACTAAATTGAATTTTGAACACATTTCTTGGAGGCAAAGATGCCATGGAAACACAAGGATAAGTTGACTGTTTGAACCCCATTTGTTCCACTTATTCACCTTCAAGTGGCTTCAGAGTTACAGTAGCCAACCCATTTTTTTTCCACACTGTTTGACCACATCATCACATAACAGTCTGGGTGTGCTTGTTCCAGGACTTCACTTAAGCTACAGATGGGTAACGTAACAAATGAAAGGAAAACAGAACATAAGCTTGTGTTGATCAAGTGCTCTTTCCCCATGAGCTGCCAGAACAACTTCAGTGCTCCCTGTCATATATTCTCCCATTCGCCTGAGCAATGGAGGGATGAGCACCATTCTTTGACATCATAATCATACTTCTCAAAGCATTTAGTGGGGCTGTGTGCGCTGCTATATAGAAGTGTCTGCACTCGTTAGTAGTTCTACTTATTTAGTCAAGTTTTGCCTTTAGTATGCCACTCATCTTCACATCAGACTTGTACAGAAGATTTAATACTTTTCTTTTGGCTGTTCTGTTGCTCCAAATTAAAAGTTTTAGATGTTCTGTGGATCATTTTCCATGAAATTGCGCCTGACATACAATTTTTTGGCCTGTGGGTTTGACTTTGGACCATGAGGTTGTTAAAAACATTTAACCTTGGTGTCAGTGTGCTGGGAGGTGGATGTGGGGGGCTTCTAATGACAGTAGCAATTGACCTGCATTATGGGAACTGTAGGATCTGGTATGTTTTGGTGTTTGACTCATATAAAAACCAAAACTGTGGTTCTCTTAGGAATCTATTCCATCCGTCTGTTTGCCACCCTCCTTCAGCTTTATGGAAGTGTGAGTCTGAATCACTGGAGTAAATCGCTGAGGAGAGTTTTATCTGAAGGACAATGCTGCTTTTTGCACCCTCTGGATGGTTTTATTCGACACTTCTAAGGTTTTTAGAATGACTTTATCTTATCACTTTGGTCATAAATTCTATCACTATGTAAATAACAAATACAGTCAAATACAAATATACAAAAACAGAGTCAGACAAAAGAAACTGAATTGCATACCAATGAACAATTTCACCATACTTTTACAGTTTAGGCTTTTAGATCACGCTCATGGATGGATTTCGGGCAAATTCTGGTAAAATAATAAACAACCTACAAATGAAAAATAAAAGCAGAGAAATGATCTTGAGAGTCAAAAGAACTTTGTGTCTACATTGAAAACCACCAGCTGAAGCCTCAGTCCGGTCAAGTGACTGGAGATAGGTGACTTATTGCAGTGATTTCTGAACCTAGTGGAAACTTACAGGGAGCAAAATCTGGTTCATGTTGCCTAATGGAAAAAAGGAGAGAAATACCCAACAACATTTTACACAGGGCAGGTCTGCACAAACTTTGGAACAATAAAATGTTCAATAACAGTGTGTTCAGTGGAATGTAATCCTGTAGAATATACTCATTGTAAATCAGAGATCCGATGCTAACACGACAGAGGAAGGATATAAGATAAGGAAGGAGGATATACAGAGAGAGAAAGTAAGTGAACTTATATCTAACTAGTGCAAGGTCTGACCCCAAAACATTAAATTTACTATAATGTATGACCAAGAAAAAATTTGAATTTACATATTTGAGAGCCTATCAGCTGTTTGGCATTTTTGACAAAGAATTTTCTTTTAATCAACTTTAACAGGCCAGTTGTTGTTGCTCTAAATAGATGTCAATCAAATGTGTAATACGTAAGGGGTGACATACCCACAAATAATTATCACCAACTCTGTAGCTAAATGGAGAGAAGATATTGGACTTGCGCTCATCAGGTGGACACAAACATGACTCCAAATGATACTACTGTTACTCTGTGTCTGCTAGATGTGTAAATAGACAAATGTTGCTAACATGACGGCCATAACTACTTTATAAGGTGATATGTTGGTGTTGTGTGATGTGATGTGTTTACAGGTTGTTATACTGCCAAAAGTCTGCAATAACTTCAAAAACACTGATCACTAATATTACTTTTAATACTACTTTTTCAGTCCAATTTTCACTCTCCTCCTTGTAGCTCTGATTTGGTCCCCACCAACTCGTAAGAAAAATATTTGGTTCTTTGGCAGTTAGCTACCTGTGTTGGTAAATGACGGTTGATGAAAGTTGAGCTTGCAGGCAATACAAGCAAAAATAATCAGCAAAAAGAGTCTATAGAAGCTCTGGAAAAGATTCAGAGTTGGGTGATGTGACTTCATGATGGGGCTTGGAGGAAATCAGGTGATGCCAGTCTGTTTTTAACACATGAACTTCTTTCATTGGGTCATGGGAGACCTATTTATCCTCTCTTTCCTAAGTAGGCTAATCAGCCATGAATTGTCATTTTGTATTTATGGAAAGGACAACCCCATTCATGTGAGAGGAGTAAACAGACAGAAGGCAGACATCCTCACCTCACACACCTGTCCGCCGAGGCCTCTGGATCCACACTGACCCCCTTTTCACTGTCATAACATTTACATTCCAACGCAGGACACGAATCAGGCTCAATCTTCATGTAACCAACACCCAGATACACTGTATCTCCAGCACACGTCCAGGCACATACTTTGGACTGTAACACCTGTTCACATGAATGTACATTTGACATCACTGGAATGCAGCTGATATTCAGATTGAGAGTAATGCGTGAGAAGTGAAAGAGGAAGCAAGCGTGCACTAAGCCTAACCAACATTTCAGATACCATGAAGAAACAGCTTAAGGAAGTGTGCTAAAGATTCAGTGTCTTTTCACGTGCTCTTCTCACAAAGTTGTCAGATAGACTGAAATTAAAGTTATGTTGAGTATCCACATAGCATCATCATTCATCCACTGTTGATTCATGCATTCCATACATCACATCACAATACATTAGATTATTGTAGCTGACATTTTACTCAAAGTGACTTACAATGAGTGCTAATTCATGTACTTCAACCTCATCAAACGAACTGTTCTTTACAATGCTAGTTGTTGTTGAGACATATTTGATGACTTGGGAATGGGAGTGGGTTGGTATGTTAAATAATAATAATACTACTACTAATAGTAATAATAATAATACATTTTATATATATAGCACACAAGGTTACAAAGTGACAAAGCAAAAGACATATAAACAACATACACACAAATACACAACAGAATACAAAACAGAGCACAGATTCAGCAGATCTAATTGACTGTGGGAGGCTGTTCCAAAGTCGAGGAGCTGCAACCTCAAAGGCACGGTCCCCTCTAGTCTTAAGATTGGAGCAGGGTACAGATAGAAGACCTTGGTCTGATGACCGGAGTGGATGGCGGCTAGAGTATGGGATCAGTAGCAACGCTGATAAATAATTCGGGGGCCAGGCCGTGTAAGGCCTCCTATGTAATGAGAAGTATCTTGAAATTAATTCTGAATTTTAGTGGAAGCCAATGAAGGGATGCAAGGACTGGGGTGATGTGGGAATGGCGATTAGTGTTAGTCAGAACCCTAGCTGCAGCATTTTGTACTAGTTGGAGACGGGCAAGAGAAGATTGAGAGATGCATGTGAAGAGAGAATTACAGTAATCTAAACGAGAAAAGATGAAAGACCAGCCTGCCCTCTGCAGATGAGCTACAGTGATCAAATGGCACATGCCAGGAGCGAGTTGCAGTAGTCTAGGTGTGAGAAGACAAGAGCCTGGATTAGAACCTGTACCACTCCCTGGGTGAGAAACAGTCATCTCCATTTGATGCTGTGGAGGATGAATCTGAAAGAATGGGTTGTGATGTTGGCAGCGAAGAACAGATGGTCATCCTGTCCTTTCTGTGGGACACAGTTCTCAATAATAGAGAGGTCATGGACAGGAGATCCAGAGACACACATTTGTGCTGCAACTTGGAGTTCAGAGCAGGGAAAAGACAGAATAAGTTGAGTGTCATCTGCATAACTGAGGGAAAGGCCATGTGAGTAAATAACAGAGCCGAGTGATTTGGTGTAAATGGAGAAGAGGAAGGGACCCAGAGCGGAGCCTCGAGGGACCCCAGTGGTGAGGCTACAAGGTTTACACACATAATTTCTATATTACTCTGTAAGTGTGGCTCTTGAGTTAAGTCCTTTATAAGGTTATAATATGTGCGTATGTTTTAAACACTAATAGCTTCTACACAACAGTGGTGGGACAAATATTATAATTCTCAGTAAAAGTAGAAATACCACTCTGTAAAATAACTCAATTAAAAGTGAAAGGCCTCTATAGAAAATGTGTCAAAAGTATAGAATATATCAGTAGTATCATTAATATAAAGTATAAAAGTAATTATGATTCAGAATAGCGCATGTCAGCGTTATTTTTATTAGGTGATTGTTATTGATGCATTGATATGTTTGCAGTACATCAATACTGCCTACAACTCCATCTATTGTATCCATATGAAAAACCCAGTAAATTCTCTCTTAAATGCTAAACCCAGCCTAGCTAAGTGTAGCACACTTAGGAATTCTTAACAGTTTACAAAAGTTATTTTCAAGAAATCCTGTGACATTGTGCGGTGAATTCAGCAGAGCATGCAGTACAATGTGTGTGACTTGTACAAAAGCTATATCAGCAGGCCGACCTGGATAAGAGGTTGAATGTACAGCTAGTAGTGGGCTGTTTTGACTATGATTGAATGATCCAAATGGAAAAAGGTCTGTAGCTTGTCGGTCAGTCAGCTATGCTTCGATACATTGTTTGTATAAAATAAATCAGTGACTTGCCCAGTGTAGATATATACAGAACAGTGTGCACAGTGGTTATCTGCTGACAACAGCTAGGGCTGTAACACAAAGATAACAAAGAACTAAATAATGCACAACCAGAGACTGGTTTCAAGGCTGTTTTTGGGTTGCTCTGATCCTTCTTCTAGTTCATAATATCCAAACCTAGAGTAACTTGGCACTGAGGGCTCTTGCTCAATGATACTTTAACTCTGTGAAGCTGTTAACTGTGATTGAACCTTGACATACTTTTTTGTAGCTGCTATGGCTATATTACTGCCAATAAACATGTTTAACATTTCTATGACTAGTACCTGTACTTTTAAATTAGCTTCATGATAAACATCTCAACCAGGGTCTTCCTTGGTCATCCTATTTTCTCAGCGATGACATGAAAAAAAAACTACTGGTTGGTGAAAAGAGGAGTAAATCTTAATGAAGGAAGTGTGGCTGCATTGCATTGTGGTCTCTTTCCCTAACCCTACTGTGGGTATAAAAATCAACTTTTTCTGCAGAGGATATACGAACATCACAGTGGAGTCGACAGTATTTACATTTAGACCAGAAATGTCTGCTATGTGACTTCATTGTAGAAATAATGAAATGTGACGACACTCCGTCTACACTACACCGTTTATCTGCTGAAATACAGTAAGAGCCACAAAACGAGTCCAGAAACCCAAGCATTGCATTACCAGTAGCTCTGTTTTCCTACAGTAAGTGGCCTCATAATAGAACAGTACTATTTTTCTTTGTTCCTAATCACGTCCACTGGTCGAATTTGTTTTGCTGGAGTGAACACTGCATGATAATGTCAGATGACTAAATAATAACTCAACAAAAACAAAATGTAAACAGGAGTAGTCAAACAAAATATTGTTTAATATGTTATTCTCTCAACCATCGGGAGCCTTTTTGCCCTTTGGACCAGTTCAGTTCTGGTTCTGCCTTCACATTCTGTAGTTATCTGAAGTCATATGGTGTGTGCTGAGTGCAGGAATACAGCAGTGAGTCACTGACTTACTACTGGCTACCTTTGCAGAGGAGCCAGGGATTTGAAAAGAGAAAGAGGTTAGTGTCCTTGGTAAACCACAGTGCAATTATACTGATCCATGCAAAGCCTCACACACCTACAGGGAACATCATAATGAAAACTTCAGATGAAAAAGTACTGAAGAATGTAGCCTCAGTATAGACAGGAACACACAAGGATTCCTGTTGTCATTTTCATTTACTTTGAATGGATACAAAAAGAACAGAATCTGGCTGTCTTAATACTCCACCACGATAGGCAGATGTGTTTTGGCCACGATAAGCTTTCGGTAAAACACAGTTTACCTCCGGTGATCACTTTTTTAACCTTGCATATGTGGGTGGAAACCAACGTGAGATTTAAGCCACATGTTCCCCCCTGAGGGAACATTTGAGACAGCTCATGTTGGGGAAAACTAGACATGACACAGCAATCACATGTTCTGTCAAACATAGTCTGCATGTTCTGAGATTCTGGGGGACGTAACCGCCTGCCCCACATCCCTGCAGCTCTGCAGTGATTGACTATAATACTGCGGTGCAAATTTAGACTTTCTGTATGTTCACAGATTTTCAGGATCAGAGGGATCACAGCATTCTTAGGTTGTATATTACATGCTGCCAAAAGAGCTTATATTACATAACATAAAACAGAGAAGCCACAAGAGAATGTGTACCTTAAGGGGAAGACAAGGGAATATACAGAGAGACATCAAATTTTGGTGTATAGGTGTATAAAGCAATCGAAGGATGAGACTGGCATTATTCTTTATTTTATGTGTTAGTTCATCTATTAATACTTTCTGACCTTCCACCCTTGTATGTGGCATGCATTGGGTCCTACTAAACACATGTATTTTTAAAAATGGGTCATAAATATATATAATTTCATTAGCTTTGGCACTGATAAACTAAATTATTAGCAAAGTGAGGATTTCCTAAAATCCATATATGTTCCAAGTGTATCCTTGAACTAGTATTCTAGTATTACATATACCACGGCCACCATCCACTCATTCATAAAGTCATTATTAGCCTATACAGTAAATAACATTTATGCAGCCGCTACATTGATTGGCTTATATCCACTCATAGTAGCTACAACATTATTAAACTTTTTTTATGGTGACAGAAAAATCACAGGCTTGTTGATGCAGAGTGCTCCGCTCAAAGCTTCTGAATAAAGAAGACTTTGAAGACAAGATGCACTGAGAGAGGAGAAGCCTTGAGACAACACAGCGATGAACCCAGAAATCCAGGAGCTCAGCCAGAAGCTCAAAAAGGGAAGCGCTTCCAAGCCAAATTATAAATCAATGAAAGCTGAATAAAGGACTCTAACTCAACAACATAATGGCCTAAATTCAGAAACTTTGGAGATGGAGAAGAAGCTTGTGAATGAACAAACTTTGGAAGACGAGTAAAGGACAAAATTGCGAGGCGTGAAAAGTGTTGGAGGCCACGTATCAGTGGCTGACACTGGAAAAACATGGCATGAACTTGGAAAATTATGGGCTTCAAAAAGAGAATGAATGAGGAGCTCAATAAAAAGTAGAAGAGTGTGAACTCCTGAGGGGCTATGGCAAGATGAAATATGGTACTGTAGTGTCATACTTTTTGGTCACCGGTGATTTTCTTCACTGCATAAACATGCCAGACTGAACTTGTAACTACATAGAACTGTACAGCAGGATAAAAGAAGCTTCTGGAGCTACTGAGTAGAGTCACCAAACCAAATATTTCACAAAGACGTGTGGAATAAATTTGCTCTCCCACTTTGTGGTGTTAACAGGCCTAATATTTTTGTTTTTGTCACCAAACCCAATGCAGTGCAGCCTGTGGGTAAAATTGCTTAAAAATCACACCCACATTTCATGGCGCAATTTTGTCTTGCAGGCAACAAAGTTATGCAACTTCATGTTATAAGATAGATAGATAGATAGATAGATAGATAGATAGATAGATAGATAGATAGATAGATAGATAGATAGATAGATAGATAGATAGATAGATAGATAGATAGATAGATAGATAGATAGATAGATAGATAGATAGATAGATAGATAGATAGATAGATAGATAGATAGATAGATAGATAGATACTTTATTCATCTCCAAGAGAAATTCACATTTAACAAGGCACATTTAAAATGTATTAAATTGCACCAATCAGAAATGAGACAAAACCATTAAACTCATTATGAGCAAGATCTGTCCCTGGCATTTATATGACATGTATTGTTACAATTACCCCCATATGCTGTTACCTTTCCTGCATGTGGGGGCAATTGACCTTAAGTGTTTCAATCACTTTTGTGACTCTAATGTTGTCTGTAAAAAGATTTGACTGTCACAGATACAAGTTACCCACATAAAACTGTGTCCAAATAGATCTAGAGATTTTTGAGTAATGACATCAAAACCACAATTTGTTACAATTGCCCCATGTGTCCCCCAATGAGTTTGTTGAAGAGAGCAGATATGTAGGAGGAGATGGGAAAACAATGATTTACAAAAAATTAAAAACGCGTCACTTGTCTGTGCCACCCAAAAGACAAAGCTGTGGATTAATTCTGACATTTTAGCCGAGCAGACGGAACTACAGCTATCACACGACCGACTGTGGAAAACCTGTCAGGCGGGCCATGATGTCATATATTCTGTAGTCTGGACGTGACTCCACACCATGCTCCACACACTCACACCTACACACACACACACACACAGATGCTAACCTACCTATTACACACACATGCAGACAGACTCACACAAAATGCAGGGCCCTTTAAAACTTACATGTGACACTGTGATCTATAGCTTCCAACAGGCAACTAATGTATTATCTACACACAGTCTCTCTTTCACACACACACACACACAGCGTCTGCCCCTCCTGTCTACCAGCATACGTGCAGTCTCACACATAGTCTCCTCACAGGCCAAAGGCTCTTTCTCACACCAGTTATTAACACAAGACCTGGATGACTGGATTCTCAGCTGTGTCTCTGTGGCAACGTGGGAAATTCTTCATTCTCATCAATTGAGTGAAATTCTGTTCCTGTATCATTAATGCACAGGTTCAAAGTAAAGCGTTTTAAACTTTTTTTTCCTCACTCTCTTTTTCCGTTTTTTCTCTCTTAGTTTTTTTTTTTTTTTGCAGCTCTCACTGCAGATAAAGTGCAGGGGCAGTCACTAAACTCTCTGTCCACTTTCGGCGCAACATGATATCACTGTTAGGTGTGGTTGAAGGTGCAGCAGAGCACACTTCAGAACACACTCAAGTTCTGGGTGCGGTCACATGATTCAGTGTTAAATCTGTTGATACAGCCAGCTCATCCAAACAAGAAATCAGTCGGCTGGACAGGGCAGAACACGATTTGGTTCGCATCGGATCAATTTGTGCTGCTGGTCTCTGATCAAACACCACTGTAAAGACTAATTACAAAAAAAAGAGTACTTTGTTGAAGGCATTTCACACAAGAATCTCATAACAAACAACATACAGTATGGACATAGATAACAAGTAAAACGGTAAAATCATGAATAACTAAAATCTTAGAACCTGAACAAAAACTTGAAACGAGGATCATACAATAGCTCTAAATAAATACAGCTGGGGCCTGGTAATATGCTATACATAGTTAGTGCAAGTCTAGTAGACATAGTAGATTGTCTTATATTATTTTAGCTAAGTGCTTCATTGGATTTGCACTGATGAATGTTTGAAATAACATATATATTTATATATAGTCCATACTTTTCTATCATGTTGCTTGTTCCACCTTAAAACAACCTGATGCTATTTTAAATATAGCATGATTTTTTGCTGGTGGTCCCATATAAAGCTAAATTTATATGCACTTTAATATATATTCCATCATAATTAATTAAATAAATAATTCTCTTTATTATAGGCTGAAGGTGGTGGTAAAGTGTGGAAAATATTTTTGTTTTTCATACATTAGGCCCCCTAAGGCCAACTGAGCCTCATTTGATTGCCACAGTGTACTAAAGTTTTCCATGACAAAACCATAAGTGGGAAAGCACGTTTCTAAAGGCTGAAAGAAGCTGGTGATGTAAAATAAACATGGAGTCAATGTTTGTGATCAGGGGTCAGTTTGTGCCGTCAGACAGTAAAAAGGTCACTAAATGCCCTTTTCCTATGTAATATTTTGCAGATGTTTAGCTTGGTGTCCCATCGATTTCCTTTGGGATGCTTCATAACTTTCATAGCTTTCAGGCTCTGGCATCCTGCCAAAGTGATGTGGAAACCTCCAACAACTTCACAACAACCTGAACTTGAACTCTGACGTACCGATGACGTGAGATGGCACACAGCACTGCCTCTAGGACATTCAATGCCAGCTACGAGCATAAAAAAACCTCATCATTCCAAGAGGGGCCATGGGGAGCGATACTTTATACTCCCTCTGTCTCTCTGCGCACACACACACACACACACACAAAGCTAAGTACCTGTGACCTTAAACCCAGATTGCTAGATGTTTAAACTGGTCTGACTGTGACACAACATTGAATACCTATACCCCTGAAATCATAGCACGGGAGCACATCCACCCCTATAAACAATAGGCAATAAGCAATTATTTTCTCTAATTAAAATCCAAAGTAACTGCATTAAACCACAAAATATCACCATATGCTAGCGATAATTTCACAGAGTGAAGTACAAGTCAGCAAGAGAAAATTCCTGAAATATCTCCACAGATGATAAATGATAATGAACTGACTTTACAGACTCATACAGCTACTGAAAAAGTGTTACATCAACAAAAACACGTCCAGTGATAGTAATAAATGGCGACTTTATTTAAGTGGTTTAATAGCTCATATAGCAAAAAATAAATAACAACAACACATAGGTAAAACATAGGTTCCCTCTGATTCACCAACAAATGTCATTCAGTAATGAGGTGTGGGGGCAAAAAATAAGTAAGAAATTTTACATTAGAATTAAACATTGATTAAATATAACTCCCAAATTAATGACATATAAAATATACAAATCAAACAACAACTTACAGCATTATTTTTTAAAAATGTACATCAAATTGAAATATCATACACTCACATGTTAAGTTAAAACCACTCTTACATTGATGAAATCTTGTATATTAAAACCTATAAAGTAAGAATAGAAGAACAGTTGACGTTGATATAATGAGTTTCTATAATCCATTCATGTTTAACTATCATAATTCTGTGTACTCATCCTGCATGTTAATATTTTCAAGATGTAGTACTCATGAATTCTAATTTTGGCAGGGAACACTTTGAAATTTGGTAGGCTCCAAACAGATGGAGTCAACTGATCAATGTAATGTTTTTTTCCCATTTCTGAATAAGGAACAACTACATCTACAACTTCATTTTCATGCAAATTAAGTAAAAACAACATTTTTAACTCTTTGGAAGGTGAACTGATTTTACAACTCCCAAACACCAATGAAACCACACAGACTCCAGAGGATCTTTACTATTTCTCTGGCGCCTCCCTATGGAGCAGAAACAACGGTGTCCTAACAATGTGCTCTCCTTTGGGATTCTGAATTTGATGAGTTTTAGGGTCATATTTGCTGTTTACAAGAATTCAGTGTTCACTTGAAGGTATAATGAGCAGGATTCACCTAAAAACATAGAATAAAATCGATTCACCCATACAAAAAAAAAAAAAAACTCTCAATCTTCGCTTCTGACCAAATTCAAGTGTGTGGCAGTGCAGTCTATCTTGCTGTGTTCCAGATGTTTTTAGGTGACAATAGCAGCACACTGTGTGAGGTGCAGGACTCCATATTGACCAATGACCAGATCAGAAGCACATGGAACGTGCTTTGAGCCGGGGAGGAGGGGCCACCTTTCAATGTTGTGTTCACAAACGGCAGCACAAACACAAATCACACTCGTCATACCTTTAAGAACTTAAATTGCAAATTGTTGTTTTCCTGCAGAAGAAAACAGAAACACGCAAAAACAAAAGAGCACAGAAAAATCTGATCTGAACTAAGTAGGCCATTTACATGACGATTTTATGATTAGTCCGAACAGTGTCAGTGATGCAACAAATGATTAAAGGATCAGAGTTTTTACCTCCATTATGACAGGAGGGCTCAATTATAAGTTAAGTTTTTCAGTACAGTTACAGCCAGTAACTTTTTTATGTAAATCATTGTTTTCCCATCTTCTGCTACATATCTGCTCTCTTCAACAAACTCAGCAGGGGAGTCGGGGAGCAACTGTAACAAATTGTGGTCTTTACGTCATTACTCAAAAACCTCAAGAACCATTTGGACACAGTTTTTATGTGGGTAACTTGTATCCGTAGAAGAAGTAGAAGAAAGCTGCAGCAGCTACATCTTAAAAGAAGACCAGATTCTCCTTGTAATCCATCAATACCTCTTCCTTCTGAGGCATGGACCCCAACAACTTTTGTACTGTTTCTCATGCAAGCATACAGACAGACAGACAGACAGTCTTACCGGTCTATGTGATGTGCCCTTTTCAACTGAACTGATAGATTCTCTGGCCACTCCTTAGACCCATCAACTTGGACTTCACCATTGTGTGGTCTCTGGATCTGTGAAAACATCCGGACAGATGACGCAGATCTTCAGAGAAGAGACTGCTGGCAGCTGCCAAGTTTAAGAACAAACATTAACGTGTGATATAAAAACACAGCAAAAGTCAAGTTGAAACAAGTAATGATTCCACGTCACTGTGACCTTTAAAGTGGCAAAAGTTATTTAACAATGGGGAGTAGCAGCTCAGAACGTATGGACCTGATTGGGGAACTGGACAGTGGCTGGGTCAGGTTCAACACAGACCAAAGTCCAGAGTGTGGACTCGTAGCTGTAGAGGTGCCAGTTCACCTCCTTAGCACTACTGAGGCACCCTTGAATATATATTATTTCTTCTCTGGCAAGCACCATAAAAATTGTCAAACATAGTATTCTGTGAGTATCAGATCAGACTCTGCAACTGGATATTGAACTTGCTCACAAGCAGACCCCATACAGCTGGTATTAATGGTCCCACCTTCTTCACTATAGTGTTGAACATGGGAGTCCCCCGGGGCTGTGTGCTTGGCCCCTTCCTGCTCCCATTGTACACCCACTACTACAGCTTGAAACTGTACCCAACAGTCTCTTATAACCTCCGGGTGTGCAGTGAGGTGAGATGCCAGTCATGCTGACCACTTTGGTATGAGAGGTATTTGTGGAAATGGCTCCTCGGTGGACTGATGTGCTTTGCGATGCGTGGAAACACGTCATCTGTCTGAGTTCATTGGTTTCATTGAATGCTCAAAGGTTCTCAAATGAGTTAATATTCCCATGGTCAAGTTTCCTTTCCACATCTCTAGCTTTCTGGTGACGCAGATGATGTTGGCAGCCAGGTAAGGGAGGCGCTTATCTTTGCTTTGCAGTTGCTTGGTTCAGCTTGTTTAGTTCTTCATAGATATCGCTGAGATAAGCCAGTGATCATCATCATTAGCAGCATTATATGTTGTCTTCAGTTAGTAGAGATTATGAGTGTAGAGCACATATTGTGCACTTTGTGTGAGTTGCTGAGCTCATCCAGGCAGAGGAACAAAGAGGCATCTGATTTTGAAATTGTAGCTCATGCAGAACATTTCAGTGGCAAGCAGCTCATTGGATCCTCAAGAGGACTTCCAGGACTATCATGCCCTCTGGTGACCATGTTGGAGGCTCTCACCTTATGCCACCAATGGCCACTGGTGAAGTATCCTGACCCTTTACTTAAGTAAATATATAATAAAAATAAAGTATTCACACCTTAACATAGAAATAATAAAAAATAAGTCAGATATCAAAGTGCTCACTATCAAAAGTAAAAGTACCCATGCAGAATGGCCCCTGTATTATTGTTATATCATTAAATATGTTATATGCACGTATAATGTATGTTATAATTAAATTGTTAATACTGATGCATTCACATGTAAGCACAATTTTAATGTTCTTCTTCCTTTAGAGAAACTCTGCTTTCCTATGGCAGCAAAACAAGGACAAATATGTGTGGTTTGTTGTTCCCCATCATCAGACAGAATTAGATAGAAATTAGCAGTCTCAGTACCAAGAATCACATCCACTGCAAACTGTTGGACACTCTTTAGCTTAACCTCTTCATCTCTTCTCTGAAATGACCACAGCTCTCCTCTCACTCCCCTGAAATGATGAGTAAACTCTGACTTGTGTTCAGTCCTTGCTGGATACATCAGGTTTCAGGGATGAGTCTCCTGGCTAATGCTCCAGTGACAGGAGCTGAGCAGAAAGGCACAGTCTAATTGCATTGGTGTGCAGCTTTTGTGCAACCGCACCCCCAAAAACTCCATGAACACACTTAGGATGTGTATCTTTTACAGTGTCAGCTGAGTGGAGAGAGTCCCCTCTCTGGATGAGGAGCTCTGCCCTCCTGCGGTCACAGACACAGCAGCTTCTTCTCTGCTGCAGCTGCTGATTTGGCTCCTTTCTTTTGTTCCATTCTCACATGTCTATCACGATTTTTGTTCTTACACTGTAACAGATATGACTTGAAATGTAGGAAAGTATAATACTTGAAAATAGAAAAATTACTCTTAAAAAGTATCCAAAAATGTCAAAAGCTCAAAATAAAAACAAGGGGACAGCAAGCCTGGATACAACTTAACTTGCAGACAAAGACTAGAACTGTTGATAAAGGCCTAATGAAGCCACAGTTGTTCATTTCTTTGTTAGAAACGGATAAATGTCTTAATTGAAGTTCTGCTTTTGCCCTGTGTTACTTTCTTTGGGACATATTATGTGCTACTAAACTGCAAGTAAATAGGTGATGTTTTGTTAGCCCTTTCAGTTTTAATCAATATTATCATTTTATGATTATGAATTTCTTTCTACTACCACAAGCCATTTCCTCACAGCTTTGGCAGCATGATGGGATGGAAATGTTTACTTTTGCTGTCATAGTTTTAACATGTATTTACTATGTTTTATGTTTGTTTGTTTTTTAATTCAGTTTCAGAATCAGAACAGTTGCTTGACTGGTAATATGCAGAAGACATTCCTTAAGGGAATCAATAAAGAATGCATTCATTTAATTTATGAATTAAAGCTGCATTAATCAGAACATCAGAACTATACTGTATCTTCACCAGCTATAACAAGCTAACTTTTTCTACTGTTTGGAGTCAGGTAGTAAATAGTGAATTTGTTTGACCTTTTTTATAGGAATGGACTTTTTGAACATGTGAGATCAAAACCAATGAGCTAAAAGAAGTAAAGTGACACACAATGACAATATTAACATGCTGATGTTTTGCAGATAAAACATAACTGTAACCATATTGGACACATTGAAATTTTGACATGATGGCACTAAAGGAAACATTAGGAGATCATCATAGATACTAAAAATGTTTGTAGTGAATTTCATGAAAATCTATTCATTAGTTGTTCAGCCATTTCACTCAATACAAGAATGTCAACATCATGGTGGCACTAAGTGAAAAGGATCATCAAAGTCAGTAGATTTTGTCCTCTCTGCAATCCATTCAACAGATGTTAAGATATTAAGATGTTAAGATTAGAGCAGTAAAGATGAGAAAAAGGGAATATTTGGAGAAAATGTATTCATGTCAGCATAGAAACACATTTTCTTTTACAACAGAGTGTAAATGTAAATTTCCCCATGAGGGACTAATAAAGGGTGTTCTTCTTCTTCTTCTTCTTCTTCTTCTTCTTTTGCTTTATTTTACAAAGACACAAAAATCTTGGCTCTGTTGTCTGAGTTTCTCACTTTCACTTAATATATTTGCACAAGTAATGTTAATATTTTTTTATAGGTATCTGTCACTTTGGACAACAGATTAGTCACATTTGGTGTATTTAGCATACAGATATCACCCACTGTGCCAACATTCTCTTACAATGGTTCATTTTCAAAAAACATTCAATAATCTTTACATTTCCTATTACACTTTCCACCAATGTTCAAGTAAGTCATAAACTTCACATCCTTTGCTGCCCCTGCGTGGTTCACACATGGTGTGTTTGTCAGATATCAGCTGTTACTCTCAGGTCGTACCAAGGAGAACCTTCCAGAGGGGTCTGGGATAAACCACCTCTCCCACAGATCCAAATGAACCGCAGGGTAATTCCACGGTTTGAATGGGCCATTCCAGTGCAGCAGGCGCGCATCCTTCAGGAAGCTGTCTGAATAGCGGGCATCTGGACTCCAACCTGCACACACAGGAGAGCTTTCTGAATCTGACCTGAGGATAATGCTACAATATTTAAGGTATTTTTATGTCTGTGTGTCAAAGCGTTAACAATTTCACATCACTTGTCATTTACCGGCCATTATTACTATAAATGTGATTTATTATTAGTAAGTTCTCTATTTTAATGTGTTAATAACTATATTATTATTTGGAGTTAAGACTTACTTGGTAATGGCTGGTTAGAAATGACTCTGTATGTGAACAAGAGTGTTGAGCTTACCCAGGTGTCTGACATGCCACAATGAATCCAGTGTTGTGTATTTGTCATGAAACACTATTAGCATGGGTGGAGTGGCCACACCTCCCGCCATGGCACTGCTGTATATGTTCTGCCTGGTGGAAAGGTGGAGGAAGAAGGTTTTGAAATGTAACTGTTAACATTCTCATACAAAGTCAGGGAGCATAAGCCACAAAACATTTTTGCATGAACAAAAATGTATGATCGCGTATCATCAGCATAGCCTTTGAGTTAAACATAATGTTGTATGAGGAAACAACCACAGGAAAGCATATATTAAAAAGGGTATGTAAAAGCAGGATAATCTATGTTTGTAATCCTGTAACCTTGCATAACTGAACCAGAGACACAAGTGTATGAGGTTCTATTCATTTTCAGTGTAAAACACTGGTTCCTCTTATGAAATATGAATCTTAAGTGACTGACTGAAAAATACAGCAGTTTGTTGTTGTCGTACACAATAAAATATTCCTTTGTCATATAACTCTACTTTTTTCATTACTGCATTGTATTCATAATAGACAAAAGACCCTCAGAAAACAATTCCCCACACCAATCAGTGTTTAAATTTCCCCAGAGATTCATTTTTGAGCTGGACACATGGCAAATACAACTTGAGGGTTTTCAGAAACTGCTGGTTGCCCTGCGTACCTGAAATTCTCCTCCATCCATTTCTCCAGCTGTTTGGTGATCTTCTGTTTCTTCCATTCGTTGATATCTGCCACAAACACTCCTGGGTTGAAAGAGCAGTCTCTGGGGTGGATGCCCAGATCTTTCACTTCCTTTTTCCTGAAGTCCAGGAAGCCCATGTAGGTTGTCTAGGGGAGGAGCTCAGAAGATAGGACGCCATATTTCATGACCAAATACCAGTCTTTTCAAAGGTTACTACTGAGAATCAATCTCAGAAAGAAATAGGCCCTTCAGGAATATTCCATTAAGTATCAGCTCCTCTGGTGTTCCAAAGTGAAGACCGTGTAATTATGAGTTTTCAACAAATCAGATTCATCATAAATTTGACATAGATGCGCATCAAAGCAGAGTGATGCAATAAAAAATACCTGTACACATCCAAATTTACTGCAAACGTCTATTTAAAGCTAGAGGCAGAAAGCAGATCACTTCACATTATTTTGCCAAAAGATCGGGTTTGATCTTCAGACAAAGACCTATTGCACCGTCTCCTCAGCCTGTCAGGTTAATACTCAATGTAATATAATAGAAGACATAGAAATCCACCTGCATGCCGATGCTGCGCACCATCTCATGTGTGGGGGGCAGGTCACAGTCAGTGGCAAAAGCAGCAGCATGACCTGGCTTCAGTTTGATATTAAACAGATCCTTGATATTACCTGAAAAGCATGAAAAACCTTTCACTGATATATACACATACTCTATACATACAAGTGCAAAAGCTCAGAGAACCTTTGTGCAATTTAAACTTTAGGATACATAGCATATTTTCACATGGATTCCTTCATACCTTGATGGCATACATACCCTGAACAATGACATCATCATCTAAGTATATCACCCTTTTATGGCTGATGTCAAGCAGTGGTAAGTAGAAGCGTACAAAGTTGAGCTGCAAAACAAAAGGAAAGTTATTTCCCCTCTTTCAAAGAGTCACTTTAGATTGTTGGGTAGCACACTCTAGTGTCAAGCTGTGCATGTATGAGGTATACGTGGATGAAAGCAAATCCCAGAACTCACTGGATGTAAGAGATCAGGCCGAGAGGAATCTGGCTTCACCTTTCCTCGTAGAACCATGGGGTTAAACTCCAGTATCTTATATTTGATGTCCTTTAGTTTAGTCTTTTCTATGTACTGCCTGGGAAAATGCAAAGAAAGTAAGATTAGGTAAATAAACATGAAAGTCATCATCATAGGCAGTAATACTGGGATGTCCAGTGGCCCAAAGAAAAGTCCATATTCATCTCCCTTCCATATTTGGAACAATTAAAGAGTCAGTACATTTACAGAATAAGAACCCAAGTCACCTGTAAGCTTAAATCATTATCTCTTGCATCTTTAAAGAGTTATATTCCAAATACAAGCAAGTAACAAACCTTGCCAGTTTCACCACATCACGAAGAGTAACAATATAGAAGAACACATTGGCATCAGTGTTGCTATAGACGCTGTTGATAGCTGCCATGGTTGCACCCATACGCTCCTCCGATGCACAGATGATGACAGGGACGTTGTCCGCCTTGACCTCTCACCACGTTGTCCGCCCCTGACCCTCTCACCACAGGAACTTGTGCTGCGCTTCCAAGAGTTTTCCAGTGATCTGAGAAGAGCCGAGGACGGGGGGGGGGTGTTGAAGTTTGAGATTGTTTGTGTCATTTTGGATGGTGTGACATAAAAATACAACCATGTCAAACTGTACTGACTACAGCCAACACTTAGGGTTTACTGTCATCAAGAACAAGATACATCAGTGGATACACACACAATACCTGTTAGTAAGATCACTTCAATGCAAAATACTAAACATAGTTAGACTTATCCCTTAATGTGTTGACACTATTTAATTTGCTCTATAAAGGCTTGAATAAAATCTTTGTGGATGTACCTGAGGCTTTGGGCCGTGTGGAGGCTCTGAGCAGTGTGCTGTGCAGGAGGAGACACACCATCAGCACCAGCAGCACCAGGAGGACCTGATTAACTGAAACACGGGCAGAGGCAGGAGTCAGACTGTGTTTGTCCATGCAGATAAAATAGCTTATATCCAATCAAACTGTAGTTTCTGAATCTGAATAATATCATCCATCGTGTATATGTATAAAAATTACTTATTATCAATTAATCTCTTCTCCATATTCAATGGTTTAATCTAGAAAATGTCGAACAAAAATGAAAAATCACACCATATGGTGACATTTACATATTGGTTGTTTTGTTCTTTTCAAATAGTTTTAGAACCTGGAAACAAAGAGTGTTTTGCATTTTTGCTGGATAAATGACGTAAAGGACTAGTGTGAGATTTGGCCACACTCATGTGTTAGGTCCAAATCTGGAGCCAGCAGGTGATTAGCTTAGCTTAAGTAATGTTTGGAAGCAGGGGAGAACAGTTCAAAGCTAAAGGCACGTCTAACAAAAGCTCACTAATCAGTAAGTTGTATTTAATTATTCAGTCCATACTACAGGAAGAATGTGAGTAGGGAGAAACAACTAGTCTAGCAGTTTTTCTGTTTGAGTACAGATTAAACAAAGAATGTGTTAGGTGAGCTTTACATTTTTTAACTTTGTAGAGTGAGAGGCTGTTTGCTCCTGCTTCCAGATAGCCTCTCAGCTCTGCCAAACAGACAGACTGTAATAAATCTCCTCACACTCACAGTAAGAAAAACAACATGTCAAACCATACTTTTTAATGATTAATTTTAATGATTGATTAATGATCTGTTGATCAACTGCTAACATCAGAATAAAATGTGTCAAACTGAGCCTATATTTTACTGTAATGCTTTCTTCCCACAGCAGCAGATAGACACATTGTGTTTCATCTCTAAAGTTTTACTCTTTCAGCTGCCTGTCAGGCAGAGCAGAGAGAGGAGGCTCAAATACCCATCTGCAACCTCTTACTCGTCTCTTTTATCATTTTTGGCAGCTGATTCAGGTGCCAAAACTAACTCTGCACAGAGTGCTACCTGAGCAGCATTTTTACACTGAAATACTCAAGACTTACCAGCCCAGGTAGACATTTTATAATAATTCTTAACCTGCTCATCAAGTTAAAGTTTTATAAACTGGATTTCCGGTTTAATTTTGTTATATAAATGTTTGTGTTGCTCTGTAAAGTTTCATCAGTCCATAGACTATATCATTTTCTCAAGGAACAGAAATCTTAAGGTGAAATGAGAACACTGATTTGCAAGGATTTAAGTTGAAAACAACAGTTATTTGTTACCTTTTCTGTATTTTTAAAGTATGCTTTTTATAGCAGTTTTAAAGTAAAATAATAAAGTTTCATTTTAAAAGTAAAAGTATTTGCATTTAGTTCACATTGCGGTTCGCACACTGATGTAATCATGAAATTTAACTCCTTGCAGCCTGTCATCTGGTTACCTCATCATCCCCTCCCCCAGCACTCACACACATTTGGTGCACGTTCATAGAAGCCCTGGAAAGACATTTGGGGGTTCCTTTAATAGCAGTGGCTGCACCAGCTAAACCTCACTCTTGAGTGTTAAACCACAAGGAAGCAACTGAGTCAGTGTCCAACAACAAGAACAGAAGCTAAAAATGAATACTGTTTCTTTGTCTCATGTAAATGTATATCACCTAAGTCCATAAACCAGTCATAGCACATTTGTACTGCATTTTATTTCCCCTTACTTTTCCTCAGGAGAGCCATGTTTTATGTTTGCTTCCATCGACATCTGCAACCACAAACAGAGAGAGAAACAGAGAGCTTTTAAGTCACTCAAGAGGAGTTAACTTGTAGAGAAACAACGGATGAAATATTATTTGGCCTTAATAATGATGCATGGGGGGTTGAAGGATTTGGCCGTTCCTCCACTGGAGTATTAATGCTGAAACCTGGCAACACAGCTGAAAGTGACTTAAAAAGGCTTTTTTATTCATCAAGCTGACAGACCTTGTGTGTTTGCATAAATTTAGAGGAAAGGAAAAAAGTTCATAAAACATGGCTGTGGGGAAAAACATGGCTAAAGAATCTGGTTTCTTCACAGAGATCTAACTGTGTCAACCAGGTTTTTATTCGTTCCGTCCTGGAAAAATTATTTATTCAAAGTAAGACTTAAACCAAAATTGACACCACACACCTTTTACTCAGAAACCAGTTAATTAGCACACTCAGAAATACATTTTGTAACAGATATTTTGCATACACTGATGACTGTGACAAAGACAAAGTGCCAGGGTGACCTGACCTGCAGTAAACTCACTGAGGCCCGGAGCCAGGAGACACTGGATGACACATGTGGCTCTATTTTGTCCAAAACCTTCCACCACTTCCTTCCTTCCTGGTGCCAGGGCTCCATCAAGGAATCTATTTGCCTTCCAGCCTTGTAAAGTTTATATAACTGCAGCAATAGAAATACTGACACAACAAATGTCTCTCAACAAATCTTCGAAGTCCTCCTCTATCTGCGTCTCTATCTGCTCCTCTTAGAACCTATAAGTATCAGCTGATTTCATCACTGACCTCATCATCTGTGAGTGAAACCTCAGCACAGGAATCAGCACACTTTAAGTCACTCATCAGTTCAAGTATCACACCTACAGTGGTCTGTCTGCTTGTTATGTTTTCAGCACGTCCTCAGAGATCTGCAGACTGTAAGTTCAAATTTAAATTTATTTTTTCAAAAATGTATTTATTTAAAGCCCAAAATCACAAACATTGTTTGCCTCTGAGGGCTTTACAATTCTGTACAGTTGTGACACCCTCTGTCCTTAGACCCTCGAACCGAGAGCCAGGAAAAACTTCAAAAAACCCTTTATGGGAAAAAGAAGAAACCTGAGGAAGAGCCACAGATGAGGGATCCCTCTCCCTGGGACGGACAGACGTGCAATAGATGCCACATGTACAGAGAACATCATCAATCATATAGGGAATTATACATGCTGAGTTCATGGGTTTAGTCCATGTGTGAAGGTATCACAGGTAATGGAAATGAGTCTGTAAACTTCAGTGAACTTCAGCAGGCAGCTGAAGTCAAAGAGGAGATGCAGTGTGTCCTTGTTTCTGGTTTTGTTTGTCACTGTTTAGAGCAGCCTGAAACATCTGGAACTGATTAGCTTCAGATACAGTCCTTCCACAAGGCAGAGCTGCCTAACACACTGTATCTGGCCTGCACTCGAACAATCTGCAGTCCACTCCAGACTCAAATTAAAAACTCACTCAAATACTATGGAGCATACATGGGATATGTTCCCCATTCTAAATGCATTTACAGTCACTTTGTCCATGTTTTTGCAGAACTGATTCAAACTCTATATACTTGTATTATTTATTTAGAGAAGAATTTGTCAAATAAATGGTATTAATTCTTAGAAAACATTTAAAAACATAATTTAATATTGTCCCATATGTACAGGATATCTAAGATTATGTATATATGAATGTATTTGTTTATATATAACAGCTGTGTGTATGCATGTATATATCTATTTACATATTTGCTTTAATCACCTTTTTTACCACTTTACTTGTATATGTTTTATTGATCTTTTTTGCACTGCTCTGTTTGAATAGTTATTCTATTGTTTTTTACTTTTACTCTAATTACCTTGCTTTTATTTGTGAAGCACTTTGTAATATTGTTAAATGTAAATAAATGTAAAGCAGAATTTTTATTATTACTGAACATCATTATAAAAGGTTCTTTCACTGTTTGACATAATCTTTTCTAAATGACTTCTTTGAGACATCACTGAGAACTTCATAATTAATTTTTTGCAACTAGCTAGCAGTTAGAAAACTGGTTCTTTCTTCATCAATAGAAGGTCGTAAAAGTTTGCACTCAACTCTTTCTCGTCCGTTGTGTGTTGTGTGTGTGTGTGTGTGTGTGTGTGAGTGTGTGCGTATGTGTTGTTGTGGGTGGGGGTTGGGGGAAATTTAGTACAAACCAACCACATAAGTCATCACACTGTAAGAAGTTCCCAACCTAGATGAAGTGCTTCACTTTTTCAGGACTAAAATTGACTCAAGGAATAAAGGTGTGAAACATTTCATTGATTTACAAAGGAGTTAAATTATTTTGCATTTTCCAGGGAAGAAATGTTTGAGGTAAATCACTTCCCCCGTGAGGTGAAGTATCAAAGGAAAAAGAAAAAAATGTGAGCACCCTTAAATCCAGAAAAGGCCTGAACTGCAGTGAAATAAATATAACTGTTTCATTCTCACTTGTTGTTCAACTTGTAAAAGTTAAAGCACTTTTTTTTATTTTTACAGAGATATTTTTTTCAGTGGGACAGGACAAAAAGTTCTCTAACACAACAGCAGGGCTGCATTTCCAGCATAAACTACAAGAAACATAGTTAACAATATACAAAAGTATATAATTTAATATACCAGAAAAAGTGCATTAACGTGGTACAAAAAAAAAAAAAACACTTTGGAAGACAGAGATATGGTACGGAGGTGTGTCCCTGTTGGTTTGATATGTAAATTCTCAGTCATTGAAATTGTAGGCCAATTTAAAGTATTGTACGTTTGAAATGTCACAAATGTACTCACCAGAGAGAGAGGGTGGCGGCTGTGGTGAGTTTCATTCCTGGTTGTTCATGGTCCATGTTGTAAAAGCTCTGAGGACTGAGACTCACCCTCACCAACAATCCCACTTTTCTCCTCTCCCACCTTTTTTTCTTCTCCCTCTTCCCTCCAGATGTGAATCATCTTGTTCACCAGCGCTCTGATTTCCTCCCCAAGATTAGTTCACATCAGCAAATTTCACAGAATCCCTGCAGTCATACTGAAGAAATCATCTGTAGTGTGAAAGCAATCATTTAGAGGGAGATAAAACATAAACCTCAGGCTTATTGCTTTTCAGCCACAATGTGAAAAAACCCCTGCATTAATTAAAATGACTCTGTTTTGACTTTATTTTAACCAGTGGGCTGGGACAGGTAATAGAAGTCTTATTTACTGTACTAATACTGGGTATAATACTTTTAAGTTACCAGTTATAAGTCATAATAAGTGATTTCAGACTGTTTGTAATCCCTTCAGCGACCTAAATGGCACATGCGCATAAAGACTACATTTCCCATCACGACCCGCGCGTCGCTGTGCTGCAGAGGACGACTAAAGTTTATCCCTTTCTCAAGAGTTGGAGAGTGTATATTTGGTAGAAGTTCCCATCAAAGTTTAACTTGAGGGTAATATTGATATCGATCTATGAATCGCTTGATTCTATGAATCGTTTTCATTTTGATTTTCACCTGTAAAGCACAATGTACCTTGGTTTTGATAGACGTATAAAAAGACAGAAATCTAATCATGTTCAGGTGTTTTAATTTTGTCATTAGGTTTGTTATAACACTCATTCACACGTTTTCTTCTTTTCTTGAGTATGTATATAAATGTGTTGTGTTGAATGTCTACTTTTTTTTCATTGATACATGTGTCATCTTAATAATCTAAAACTGCAACAATACTCCATTCAAATGAAGTATAGTACAGTAAGAAAGGTAATAATAACAACTTTTATATGTTCGTGTATTTTATGTTAGGATCATAGGCTGCATATGACTAATAATTAGTATATATTTTTATTTTATGCAGTCGATGGTTTGGACGATAGAAACAGGGTAAGGTCTTGGTTGGCCACCGAACAGTTGGCTCCTCAGTGAAGTGAAGCTGGTAAACACTTCTCTGCAGCATGTCTCCTAGCAGCTGAACTCTTCTCTCTTATCCACCTCCACCCAGCATGGACGAAGACACGCTGAAACAGCTGCTGAAGCTCACTCAGGAGGGACAGCTGGGCTCTCTGGAAAGACTGATCCCATCCGGCGGCTCGGCGGCGGCTCAGGCTGTCGGCAGCAAACACTTCGGCCGGTCCGGAGACACTCTGCTGCACTACGCTGCCAGACTGGGACACTTGGATATTGTGGAGTATCTGATAAAGCAGGTGGGCGTGGACGTGGAGGTGTACAACAACGACTACAAGAGGCCGCTGCACGAAGCTGCGTCCATGGGCCACCTGGCCTGTGTGAGCTACCTGCTGCAGGAAGGGGCCAAAGTGGACAGTTTGAAGAAGGCGGACTGGTGAGGATGAGCGATTTAATCTGTAATCCAGAAAAGTTTTCTTCGTGTAGCGCCCTCTTGGGGTTTTAAAGATGAACTGTTAGACCTTAGCTGCCAGCTCCCTTCGATAGCTCAGTTGGTAGAGCGGAGGACTGTAGCGGCTAATAGCTGAAATCCTTAGGTCGCTGGTTCGAATCCGGCTCGAAGGAGGGATCTTTTTCAGCTTTGACAAAAAACGGTGGAGTGCCTACAAAACGTTTATTTACAACTCTTATATTTTTATAGAGGTCAAACATAAAAGGAAAGTATGATAATATGGATTGATGTGTTACGATACGACTCGTAGATAACTACTTCTGATTAAAACGGCTTAGCAGAAGACTGAAACACTGTCCTGTCCATCTACATGAAAATGTTTCTTGAACAAACAAGGTGACTGACTCAACAAAACTATATTACTATACTTGCTATACATGCTATTATATATACTATAATAAATAAATAAGATCAAATGTTTTTATCAGACATATATATCCGTATTTATGTTGTTTCCCTTTCCTTTGTATTTAGAAGTATAATAACACATTTGTATATTTTGACTTGTAAAAAATAAGCAAGAGGTATTATTTAATGTTTGTACATGAGTGACTGGGCCCAGTCTCTTATTATTAGAGTTAATGCACTGTTTATCATGTAAAAACTGCAAAGGTGAAAAAGCAACACACCACATTGAAGTAACAACTAAAATGTATTTACAGTTTATTGGATGGTGTCTAATGTCAGTTTAGTTCGAGATTAAAATGAAAGATTTGATAATTCATTTCTATTTCTATTTCTATTACTGTGTATTACAGTAGCTTGTAGGTTTGTGATGTGACTGCTGACTGTCAGCGTCTGCCTCTTCTCTCTCAGGACTCCCCTGATGATGGCCTGCACTCGGAGAAACGTCGCCGTGATCCAGGAGCTGCTGAGCCACGGTGCCGACCCTGCTCTGAGGAACAAGGACGGCTGGAACTCCTTCCACATCGCCTGCAGGGAGGGGGACCCTGTGGTTGTACAGCACCTGCTTCTCGCCGCACCGGACGTCTGGGGTACTAAGAGCAAGACGGGCAGGACACCGCTGCACACTGCAGGTAAAGTGCCCTCATGTCCCCAGGTCCAATGTGACGTGATGGCTCCACCACAAAGCATCTCCTGACTTTAGGCTGGTTTAAAACAGTTATCCTCCCAAAACCTATAATTGTGTGGTAAAGTTAAGTCTAGTGGTTAAATCTGCAAGTGTGTGTTCACCAAAGAGCAAAAGTAATATCTCTGTTCTTTTGCTATTATGTGAGGGATGTTTTGTGTTGCTTGTCAGATCATAACTAATACTTTCTTTATCATCCAGCAATGCACGGCTGTGAGGAGGTTGTTATGATCTTGCTGGAGAGGTACGCTGAAATTTTCTACGTAGAATACTTCTTCCAAACAAAGAATGTGGAAGCTAAATTAGTTAAATGTCAGCTCACAGTGCCATTTGTGACTTTTGGTTGTGCTTCCCCAGACCTTTTCCTCAGAACTGCCTGTTTAAAAAAAGCACTGAAATGATAAAAACACCAGATAAGACAAACAGTTGTGAACATAAAAGATTACATTCCTGTTTGCAGGCTAACATGTGATTTGTTTTAGATGAGTTATAAGCTTTATATAATATCATACGTTTGAGCTTGCTGATGATTTGCAACTCACAGCCAACACGTCTGACTGAGCCTCACCTTCACTGGTTTTCCTTCAGATGTGACTATACCCCAGACAGCACTGACAGCTGCGGGGTCACTCCTTTCATGGACGCTGTCAGGAATGGACACATTTCTGTGGCCAGGCTGCTTTTGGAGAAGCACCAGGTAGAACAAGGCATTTCACTGACGCTTCAGCTCTAATGTAGCAGTGGAGACATTAACATGTACTCTCGTGTCCTGACTGATGTGCCCTGTAGGCGTCTCCTACAGCGGCTGACATACTCGGGGCTCAGCCGGTGCACCAGGTCGCTGTCACCGGCCAGGATGAGGCGCTGCAGTTCCTGGTGCAGGACCTGAATGTAGACGTGAACCAGAGAGCGACAGACATCCAGCTCACAGCCCTGCATTACGCTGCAAAGGTGAGTTCTGTTATTTCCAAGCACGACCTACTGCAGTTGCTTGAGAAAGACTGAGCCCAGCTCATCTGAGTGTGTGTAAATGACTATGTTAATACTAGTATATAATAATATGTTAATACTACTACATAATACTATGCAATTATATATGTTACAGAAGGATCATTAGGCAAATTATGCTTATCAGTTCAGTCATAATCCCTTTGTCATAAATGCATCCATGTCAAAATCACAAAATTCGTCTCAGAACACTTTGCAATCTGTACAACATACAACTCTCTCTCTCAAGAAACAAAGAAGTGAGACAAGATAGACAGACATGGCATAGGCATTGTTTATACAAAGCAGACAGAATTGGCTGTAATAAAATTGTAATAGGGAAATATTCACATATCTACCAAACTCTCGTTCCTCATTTTAATCTGTGTTTTTCAGGAGGGCCACACATCTACTATAAAAACGCTGCTGGAGTTGGGGGCAGATCTTTCTGTACAAGACAAAAAGGGAAGAACCAGTAAGCCGTGTATCACAGTGGATAACTTGCAAAACATTAATACATAACGCTGCAAAATTAACTTGCAGAGATGTGAAACTGACATGACTCTCTTTGAACATTTAGACAATATTTATTTATTTATTTTTTATTTATTAATGTCTGTAGTTATAGTTTTGTAATAATCCAGGTGGAAAGCAGATTGCTTCTAAAACCTTTTAAACCCATGCCTTCATGTGAAAAGCTCTGACTTCTGATGTGTAAATGTTGGCTTTGTTCAACAGCATTTTGTTCAAGCGCTGTGTTTTCCCTAAATTAAATATAGATATAGAATAAATGATGATTAAATGTGGAGACCATGAAAAATATTTCTCAAATCTTGGATGTACTAGAAAAAATCAAAGAAAGAAAAAGCTTTTAAATTAGTTCATGTGTCCAGCTGCATTACAACATGAAAATATTTGAACTCTGAACAAATAAATGAAGGCCTCTAAATTATGTGTTATATGTAATTTTACATGTGGACCTGACTGCCTGGATGGTTGGAAATCAATCTGAAAACTTAGAGTGCGCTCAGCCAATGGCCTAAAACACCAGTATGGTCCTTTACCACCGTGTCTTGTTTTCTCTTCTCCTCCCAGCTCTCCACATGGCCTGCATTGGGCAGCATGCAGACGTGGCCAGGACACTCCTGCAGCTTGGCCTCAAAGACTCACAGGATGCATCTGGCAAGACAGCACAGCAATTCGCCAAGAAACCAGACGTAGTGCGAGTGTTTGAATGTGGCTCACCACACACGTGATAAATGATACCATAGTCATACACGAGACAGGGTTCCAATTGGTTCTGTATAATTAATTTAAATAAAGAAAAGAACCTTCATTATATATGATTGAAATCAATCAGTTTAGGTTCTGCTGATAACAATGAATCTTTACTTGTGCTGTTTTGTGTCATGTATTCTTGAGTGACAGAATTTCGGGACATTAAATAATTCCATGCTGCTAGTGACTTGAAACTTGACTTGGACTACGATGGCTTGAAAAGTGCCTAAAAAACTAACTATGCAGTGGGGGTTCAGACACGACTGGACGTGCTAAAGATAAGCTCACCTGCCTGTGTCTGTATGATTGTATTTTGTTACCATCATGACTACAGAGCAGTTCCTGGGACGTCCCACAGAGGACAAAACAATTATTTCACAATCTTCCTGGCTGGCTGGTGCGTATCACTTTGTATGAAAATACTCTAAGAACTAGTGTATGCATGTTAGTGTGAAAAAAAAATAGGAATTTTAGTTTTTGTCTTTGCCCTGAGTAAGCGAAGGTTCCTATAAAATTAGATGTCCACCTTTTGTAATGCATGTACCACAAGTAATTATTAGTTTTTAATTTGTTGGCTGACTGTAACCAATCCTATACAGACTGATTTAGGACATTAGTGAGGGATGGTTAAAAAGCAAACAACAAAAAAAAGTTAGAAATCAGAAGATAACTGATGAGCTATATTAAGTCAGAATGTTACTTTTTTTCAAAGGGCATAGCTTGCATTAATTTTTAAGAAATACACAGCACATTAAACATACAATATAACAACAAGAGGCTTATATATGACGTTATGGGACTGCAGCAACTTCAGAAAGTACTTGTAGTTACTATCATTGGTATACCATATGGTCATTTGGCAGCTCTGTGTATATAGTAAGTATATATTAAATATGTATGTCAGCGCTCTCAGTCACTCCCTGTGCGCTTCTTCGTCCCCGTGATTGACAGGCGCGAAGCCCCGCCCCTTTGCCGCCTGACGCTGAACCGCAGGTCCTTCTCGTCTCCAGACCCGCTGATCTCCATTTTATTCTTTCCCGATTTTTCGGAGCGGAAGAGCAAAGACCCGGAAAAATGAATGAAGAATACGACGTTATCGTCCTGGGCACCGGGCTCACGGTGAGGAAGAGCAACATTGGCGTGGAAGCGCTTTACAACCTGTTAGCAGCTCGGTTAGCTGTCGGTAGTTTGGCTCCGAGCTAACTGGGCCTAGCGATAAGTAGCTAGCTTAGCCGCTAACTACCTGTTAACTGGGAGCGAGGGAGCTAACTGTTAGCCTGGGGAGATTAACAAAACTTAACTGTTAACATAAACCAGATAACGTGTAGCTATGGTTCAGGGGTGTTGTGTCGACCCTGTGTGTAGTGAGAGCAGTTATTGAACGTGTTGTTTGTTGAAGTTGTGCAGCTTTTCCCTGTCAGGATGAGATTATACGCGGACGATTAGTCTGCTAACGTTAGCCGACCTAAACCGAGCTAACTAATTAGCCGACCAACGGCAGAATAACGACGTTTCACCGTGCAGTCTGTCGGTGCATGTTGACATTAAAAACTTCTTATCTGGTGAAAGTAGCCGTAAAGGTCAGCTAACTAACTAACTTGATCGAGTTTTTAAGTTTCCGTTGTGCCCCTGTCCGTTGTCTAAGCAGGACGGGAAGTCTAACTAAATCACGTTCAAACTTCATGAAGATCTTTGTCTCCAAGTTAACAAAGCCTCAGCACCCTTAACTTCTTAAACAAGAAGATATTTGTGGAAACAGACGAGGTGAATTACTACGGTCACTGTCCGCCATAAACTTTAACAGTAGTTTGATAACCTGAAACTTTGAGTTGAACTTGAACTTCTTGCATCGTTTTAACTCTGTCATCAAGCAGCCCTAAAAACAGAATCAGCACAGTGTCAGGTGACAGTTTATGAGGTATTCCTGTACATGTATTCAAGGTTTGTTTACCCGGAAATGAACTTACTGACGTCGTCTTAACCGTGCTATGACATAATGGATAGTTATAGTCCCACTTCAGGCCTCCTGACCTGCTGTCACATTTACACGGAAACGCTGTGCAAACTTTGTCAGAGGCAGGTGGGCAGCTTCCTATGTGGACGGTTGTTCACTTAAGCTGAACAACCGTCAAGACACTGTTTAGGTCCACAGCAGGATCTAAACCATACATCAGCACAGCCCTGTTGAGCGTTTTGATGTCACAATTCTGTTTGACGGGTTCACACTTTAATTTTAGTGTTTTGCTTCAGGCTTGGATCAGGGCTACTGCAGACAAACTGTAAAAAGGTGGGAGATTCACTTTTGGTGGGCAGGGCGTTGCTTTGACTCACATTTGGGTGTGGTTCCACTGAGGCTGAGGAACTGAAAGTACACTGTAAGTACTCTATAAGCTCAGTTTGAGAGCTAGGCTTACTGCCAGGAAGGGCCGAAAAAGCTCTGCACACAACAGCCCACTGTAGTTTCACTTCATTTTAGTTCCTTCATGCAAATCTGTGACTGTCTATCTGGTAGCTGCCCCCATTTTCTCCCCCTTTTCCATATCCTTTAACCTAAGTTAGAGAAAATAACATGAGTAACAATATCGCATAGAATATAGTATATAAGATAAAATACAAAACTAAAATAAATAAGAGCATAAATAGAATATATTTAGAAATATAAGACTGTTGAGGCAACGTGTTGAAGTTGTAAAATGGAGCTTTAGTGGTAGTAGTAAATATATATAAATATGTACAACCAGATATGTAAACAATACAAAGAAATATAAATATATGTAGGCAATAGTAGGTTAAATGACAGTATTGCGTAACAAATTGAATAAAAATGTACACAATGCAAATATTAATAAGGTGCAATCATAATGAGTTAAAAGTTTTTATGGCGTGGGGGATGAAGTTGCAATGTGAGACTAGAGTATACCAATTTTGTTTTCTAAGATGGTATATAATCTGCCACCAATGCAACATTTTATGAGAATTTTGATAGATCAAATGAATTTATCCTGCTACCGTATGTCCAGATTAGTCGGGTCTTTGTATTCCTCTTGGCTTTTTGGATGGGTTAAGTGGCTGGGGGATGGGGTTTCCCATCTGTCCACTACTAATGACACATGAAGGGTGTGGCTTGGCACAAGACATCAAACTGTACCTCGAAGCAGTCTATTTAACAGAACGATACACTTGGTAGTTTATACGATACACGTTAGAAGTTGAGGAATATACAGAGACTGCGGTGATGGTTCTACACCAGTCATGACATCAACAATGACTGATGCAAAAACAGCTTTGGTCAGGAAAACTGACAGTAGTGCAGTGGAACAATATTTAATCAAAAGCAAAAGTTCTCTGTCCAAAACTTTAAATGTATAGCTGCACCCAGTTAAATTAACAACCATTCTGTCATGGTTAAATCCATCAACAGAAAATTGTAGTTGTAAATTAATTAATTATTAATCGCTATTTTTCATACAAAAATTTTGAATATTCTTTGGTTCCTTTGTCTTACACATGAGGATTTGATGCACTTCTTTATCTTATGTAATGGTAAACAGAATATATTTGGGTGTTGGACTGTCAGACAGACAAAACAAGACATTTGGGCTTTTGGAAATTTAAAACAATTGGCAGATGACTCCATAATAAAAGTAACTGGCTGCTTTAAAATTTCCAAAGTAAATAAAGTAAAATTCTTTCCACATTAAAGCACATTCTTTCCACAGTAATACATTACCTTTGCATTCTCCAGTAAGAAGTCTACAGTTCCTATTATCTTTGTGGCTGTCAAATGGAGGAAATGGTGTTAATGGAAGGGAAATGGACACAATGCTCATAATCACTCACAGGTTTGTATGTGGAGAAGTTTTAGGAACTGCCAAACAAGTGATAATTAAACAATCACCGAAAACATGTACGAAACATTCAGATTTGCTTTACTGACTTCATGTCAGCCAAATACTGCTTAAATTATTGTAATAAAAATCTAAAAAATTCCCCTGAAGCCAGCACATTCCTGTCTAATTTTATAAGCTCATCACATGTTTTGCATGTAGAACTTTAATCTGTTGTGTAAGAGAAGAATGCAGTGGAGTAAAAAGTGCAGCACAGTAAACAACAATTTAGTTTGATCCTGTATAGTACAGTATAACACAAAAAAGTGACAAGCATCACATGACACAGTGTTTAATCGTACTTAGTTATAATGGCAGGGTTATCTTCAGAGTAACTGAAAGCACTTTCACTGTTGTGTTGATCCTGTGAGCTCAGTGCATGAAGTCCAGCAAATTCTTGTGACTTGAAAGTGTATTGGAGATTTTCACTGTGGTAAAATCAAAGCGAGTATCTTCACACTTTGATTGTGATGCCCTGTCATGTGATTGTATCTTTTTAAAGTGCAGGGATCCATCCAGCTCATTAGACTTTGCTGCCTCTCACTGATTTTTATGAGTCTTGCGTGTTAAAAATTTAACTTGGACTTTGCCTAGCATCCCAGTGTTTTATACTAGCTACATTTCTGCCAGACTGTACTCTGGATCAGTGTGTTTTCTGCTCTGTCAGCAGGGCCACGACTATCTGGCAGAGGTTGTGATCAACTAGGCTGCCTCCGGCTCTGTGTCAAAGCCCACATTTTTGTTAGCAGCAGCTTCAGTCACACGTCATCCCAAAGGAGTGACAGTGACACACCAGGACTGTATGTCCTTCAGATCAGTGGCGTTGCAAAGTCATACAGTAGATGAAACCCAGACATTTACAGATGGATCAGATTTAACCGCGGTGTGTGTTATTTTGGGAGCTTGCAAAAGCAAGCTTGGATGTTGGAGGAAGTAGAGAAGTAGGTATGTCACAGAGGCATGAAGGGGTCGATTAGATGCTTAGTTACATATAAGGGTGACCACATGTCCAGTAAACCTACAGCACCGGATTTGGCTGTAATGCAAGCCAACCAGCTCAACTTGTCAACAGTGTCACACATTGAAACTCAGATGCACATTCATTAGTAATCCTGCTGTGGAGATGGTGTGTTAATTGTGGAAACTATTACTGAGGTGTCTGTGTTTGTTGCATTTCACTGTGCAACATGGATCCAGTAAAGCTGTGAATACAATCTATTAGGGTCACTACTCTAATCTGTTAGGCTGTGCATAACACATCTGGGAGATTAGTAGATTAATCAGTTAATTGACAGAAAACTAGTGGGCAACTATTTTGCCAATCATTGGTTTGAGTCATTTCTGAAGCAAACCTCCAGTCATTCCCTACCACATGCTTTATCGATAGGAGGGCAACATAACATGGCGGTTTTGGCTGTTTTTGTTTGAGGTGGTATTTTTTTCAGCTTGTCAGTATATGTCTGGCGTTGTTTAACTATCTTGTTTGAATCGGTTTCTAACAGTACTTGGTAGCAACACGTGGTAAGAAGTTGGTGCTAAATTTCTGACACTCCAAGTCAGCCCTTTCAATGAATGCAGCTTTCTTATTCTTCTTTATGTGAATAAAGTTTGAAGACTACAAATAAAAAATAATGACATTATGTATGTAAAGAGAAGGTTTCACTTGTCTTAAAATGTACCTGATAGTCAAATGGAGCAACATAAAAGATTTGTGGTCAACAGAGTTTCCTGTGTCAGGGTCCAAATGATCATGCTCCACAGTTAATGTTGTTTTCCAGTATGTGGAAAGACTGTCTTGATTATGACTCTGGAGACTAGTCACCTCATGTGCAGGGTTGTACTCTTGGATTGGACAACCACAGCAGAGCTTGACTTAAGATTAAGCCTTTTTACTGTAGTGGACAAGGTGGCAAGCATTTATCATAATTAAAAATAAAGAAATGGTACGGACCCAGTCACTTCCTGTGTCATGGCCACAGTCCACAGTCTGTGCACAAAGAGAGTGTAGGTGACACTGCGGTTTAACTGATGATAAGTTACGCATTGTTTTTTTGTCATAGAAGGAACAAGTTATACCACAGTATGCCAGAACATAGGCTGTCATTCAGTAGTAAAACTTTGAGTTCAGTCCATAGTCACATGATGCACACAGTGTTTTCTTGCATCTACAGAGCTGTAATCATATTAAGACCCTTGGTCTGTGGGAATTCCACTCCAGCATGCTCATTTTCCCTCAGCATTACCAAGCCTCAGAAGCCAAAATCCCTGTGAAAGAATAATCATCCTCCAGGCTCCACATGTCAGACATAATGTTGGTACTGGGTGTGTCAGAACTGAATTCTTGGATATACTAATGTCTGATTCGTTGAAATCTTTTGTTTCTCATTTGATTCCCCACATTTACTCAAGGAACCTCCTCATGCACAAATTCATACTGATTATTATCATAATGTTTTCCGTTAAAGCCACTTAAAATGAGGGTAACTTAAGCTGGAGTCATAGTTGTAAAAATGGTTTCAAATATGCTATTTTCCCAGTATGATGTAAATGTCACATTATTGCAGTCAAAGAAAACAAAACCCTTTATGATGTTAACAATCCACATAGGTGTAAATGCTGTATCTGCTACTCCTACAGTCTGCAGTGGTTGTTCCTGCACTCTGTTCCAAATGCAGAATTTTAATATAATCAAAGATGTTTGTTGATACAAGCTGAGTGCTGGGTAGGCAAGATTTGTAAAATTATGGTTAAAAAATGCTTGCTGTGTCTCTGATTGTCCAGCACCCTGTTATATTTGGTCTGATTCCTCTTCTGTTTTATTGTCTCCCAACAGGAATGCATTTTGTCAGGGATCATGTCAGTGAAGGGGAAGAAGGTTCTGCACATGGACCGCAACTCCTATTACGGAGCAGAGAGTGCCTCCATCACACCTCTTGAAGATGTGAGTTGATCTGTCACCCTCCTGCCTATAGACACGAGGAGCAAGAACTCCAGACTGTAGAAGTGTGATCAATAAACATCCAAATATCTAATTTGAATCTTAAGACTGATATAAGGGAACAGGTAAAATTGTAATAAAGAAATTAGCTGCTGGAGCAACAGACTATCCAAAACCAGTAAAAACCTGGTTGTTCAAACAGGGTGCCCACATTTTATACCAACAATCTGATAAATCATATCAGTTGGTGTTTTTTTTTTTTTTTTACATGATGTAAGCTTCATTCAACCTTGTTGGGGAAGAGCGAGTCTCAGCATGTAAACACTGTCTTCTAAATAAAATGATAAAATGAGCCATGAATGACTCCAAAATGACAATGCAGTCAACTGTCATTTCACTCTTTAATTAATTAATATTCAGATGTATTCAATATTTTGCCCATTGCTGAGTCAAATGATCTCACTTGATTTATCAGATTTCGCAGAGCTCCCTCTGGACCCACATAAAGATTTATACAGTTTTTTTTCACATATGCTGTAGTCCTGTGAACAAGCTTTAATGTGTAAAATGAGTTCCCCTTTAGTGGTTAGGTTGCTTCCTGTTGTGCTCCCCTGGTCTCAGTGTAAGTTGTTGGCTGTATCTTGTGAGATAATTTTAACTTTGTCTCTCTACAGCTCTACACGCGCTTCAACCTTCCTGGCAAACCTCCTGAGTCGATGGGAAAAGGCCGGGATTGGAACATAGACCTCATCCCTAAATTCCTTATGGCCAACGGTATACTTTGATGAACCTCTGACCTTTAGATGCAAAGTGCCCAAAAATTGTTAACCAAACACCTGCATTTGCTGTGAGCTTTAACTTGTTAGTAATGCTGCATGTTCACTGTTTTTTCCATCCTCCAAAGGAGTTTCATAGATCTGACAATATTTGATATTTGCAACCTCTGTACGTAGCAGCAGGGACCACAAAAGATACTAAACTGCAGCTAAAAAAATCAACAAAGGGGCAAAAATTACAAGGATGTTTATATTTGATAAATGTTTCCATGTGTAAAAGCCTCATTTTGTGTTTTTGTTTTCTCCTCAGGTCAGCTGGTCCGCATGCTGCTCATCACACAGGTGACTCGCTACGTGGATTTCAAAGTGGTTGATGGCAGCTTTGTGTACAAGGGGGGTAAAGTCTACAAAGTCCCCTCCACTGAGACTGAGGCTCTGAAATCTAGTAAGTTATCGAAGGATGCAGTGAATGACTGAATGGGGGTTATAAAAATGTGTAGACAGCTTGAATCCATCAAGGAAATGTCTGTGATTTATTTGCTGTATTTGTGTCTTTGTATAGATCTACTGAAAAAATCTTTGCCTTTCTCTTTAGGCCTTGTTCTTAATTAGTAATGCGGTTTGTCATTAACCCTTAACACTCTCGGCTGCTGCTTGCATCTAGCATTGATTTTGGAAGGCTTGTTTGTCACTCTGTGTTGCCTTCAACATGAGTCCAGTCAAAGTCTTAACTCTTGGTCTCCTAAAGGTCTGATGGGACTGTTTGAGAAACGGCGCTTCAAGAACCTTCTGGTCTACATCGCCAACTTTGACGAGAACGACCCTAAAACTATGGAAGGAATTGACGCCCACAAAACACCCATGAGGGCCATTTTTGAAAAGTACAACCTGGGCAAGGAAGTCATAGACTTCACCGGTCACTCCCTCGCCCTCTACCGCACAGATGAGTCAGTGTCTTTCAATTTCTTTAATAAGTGTTGTTTTTTAATAACTTAAACACATGATTGTGATTCCACTGTTGGTGCTTATCCAGTTTTTTACTTTGTAATTTATTTTAGGTCTGTAGTCAGTTGTTTAGTGTAGCTAACTTGTTTAGCAGCATATTATCATCATGAGCTCTTCTTGCAAATTTTCTGCAAGTTCCTCCCATGTTTGCTGCACTTTTGGTTCTTTGTTTACATGCGGAGAAACTAAGGTACAAAATTTGGAGGAAGTGCCACGGCTCCCAAGCAGGGGTTAAGCAGCTGGCAAAGAAGTGGAGATAAATTAGGAGATAGCTGAGTCTTACAGTAACTTCTGGCGTAGTGCAATACATCTTTTTGACATTTCTACCATTATTTATGACATTGACTTCTTGTCTAATTCCAGGCTGTCTGGTGTATTTGTTTGAACTGTATATTTTGTAGTCTTAAATGATCTCCATTTCTCTCCATTTAGTTACCTGGATCAACCCTGCATTGAAACAATAAACAGGATAAAGCTTTACAGCGAGTCTCTGGCCAGATACGGCAAAAGCCCTTACCTCTACCCGCTGTACGGCCTGGGAGAACTGCCACAAGGGTTTGCCAGGTAGGCAACTCTCCCTCTATCACACATACTGTCTGTGTAATGTTTGTATGCATCACTGTGGTATACCTGTGAGCTGCAGCATACAGGGCAATTAATTAGGTAGGTAGTGTAAGTAGTGGTATCCAGTGATGGTTATCTGTAAACCCATGGGTACATTGAAAACAGGAACTGTTAATAACTAATTCTACGTCCTATTGTTGTTTTACCAAAAAATAGGCAACTGAATTTACAGCAACCAGCGTAGCTCGCTGAATCCATGGCAACATTATGCTCTTTTAACATCTCCCAAAGCATTATAGGAACTGTAGTTCTAAAATGTTTAGCATTATTCTTCTCAAAAAGAAGTTATTAAGAATATGCATTACTTCAATGTTTTTTTTTTTTTTTTTTTTGAAGACCTTTAACTTTTTTGACATTACTGAGGCTGAATGTCTCATCAGCATGGTTCTTATATTTGTGGAACCTGCAGAAATATGGACAGAAACGTAAATTGCAGCAATACACAAGCACCAAACACATTATTTTTCATGTTTAAACATTAAATGATGATGATATACCCATTGGGAAACAGACTTTACTCACAGTGGACACTTTGACTTCAAACATTACTAATGGCTTTATTAGTACACTGTAGACATTTGGATTAGTCTTAGTAGAAAAGGCACCAGTGTTACTACTAACATTGACGGCTCTGTTCTATTCAAGTGTCCCCTGTGACAGTAAGCTAGTGTGCACAGTATTAGAACCCGGAAACTGAAGCAGCTAAATTCAGCCATCATTCATTGTCAGTGTGTCTTCTGTGAAAATGTCCAATTTCAGGGCCCTGGTACAGACTCACTGATATGCCTACTGGGGACTTTAATTGGAACAGAGTCATGGCTATTGTTATTATTGTCAAACTGTCCACTGTGAAGAAGGTCTGTAGCCAGTGCAGAAAGGACAATGAGATGAGATGTTGGGATTTCCCTAATTTTTTCCCTCTTAAATGAATTTATTTATTTATTTATTTATATTTGGGCATTTGTTTTTTAATGTTTGTCAATTAAATATACACAACACAAAATACTGTAACTAACAGAAAAATGGTTATGAGCCATGTCAATAGCCAACTTATGGATTCAATGTTACAATATAGTCTTTTGTCATATAATTAATATTGTATAATCTCGTGTATCCCACTCCCAGTCATTCATCTTATGTGGTTTGATAATAAAAAGTAACACTGACTTTCTGTTCCAGGCTGAGTGCCATCTATGGTGGGACGTATATGTTGAACAAGCCCATAGACGAGATCGTGGTGGAGAATGGGAAGGTGGTGGGAGTCAAGTCTGAGGGAGAGGTGAGCATTTTGTTCTCAAGTGTGTTGGTATCCTGTGTTATCACACTGTATGTGATATTTAAATATACAAAACAGGACTAGCGGTCAGTTTATAAAAACACAAGCTTTGACTTAAAAGCATATATAATGGCATGATTAAAATGTCTTGTTGGTATAGTTCCAGTGATGATGGGACATCTGGGGAAAAACTGACAAGTTATTTCCATTGGCAAAAACTGTGGTCGAACAGGTCCATTGGGCCACTGCTGCAGATGTGTCGGGATGGCTGTAGTATCCCTGGTATGGGAAATATGAATGATTGAATCGAAGTTCAACCTTTATTCAAGTTTATTATAAACCTCTGGGATTAGCATCAGGAGAAAGCAAGACACAGAAGTTCACTCATACCCATTCTAAATCCTTAAAGCACCTGTTGCTCATCACCCTTCAGAAGGACACTTTATTTATGGAACATGTGGCTACACAACACTTAATCCCATGTTCTTGTTTGATCCTAGAAACCATTTGGTCTAATTATATACACTTCACTTATGTACAATTATAAAAGAAAAAAATACCTTCACTTCTTCAGGAATTAAACCCATTCCTTGACCTCTTGACTTTTGTCCGTGTTCACCCACCGCAGATCGCCAGGTGCAAGCAGCTGATCTGTGACCCCAGCTACGCTATGGATCGCGTCACCAAAGTGGGCCAGGTGATCAGAGTCATCTGCATCTTGAATCACCCCATCGCCAGCATTGGTGACATGACTTCTTGCCAGATCATCATCCCCCAGAATCAGGTCAACAGGAAGCACGGTGAGTACACACAGGAAATGAGCCAATGACTGACACTTTGTAGTATTTCATGTCCTTATTATCTTAAGTGAAATACTTTTTGAAAAACAAGATAATGTCCTTATCATAGCGAATTGCTCTGTTGAGGTCAGATGAAAGAAAATGTTGTATTGCAGATAGGCAGAGGGAGTGGGAAGCTTTGAATTCAGTGAAGTGTGCACAAAAGACAACAGTTATTAAAAAAGGTATAATATTTTTTAAATGATTAAAAGCACTAGTGGCTAATTACAGCAGCAATTGAAAATATTTTTCTAGAATTTAGTCTGAATGGTTGTTCAAAAGAAGCACAGCAGCTTCTGTATCATGTTTGAATCTCATGTGTACAAACTTAGGTTGTTCTTCTCCTTTAACTTCTTTTCTACCTCAGATAGATGTTTTTTTGTTTTTGTTTTTTTAACTCTGGTTCAGAAGGTTATGTCCAATCCTGCCATTGATTTGAATTAGCAAGATACACGTATGTAGCAGCTGTGTGTTAGTCTGTTTAAATGTGTGAACCAAGGGAAGTTTTGTGAAATGTGTGAGCTCTGGTTTAATTGGACTTTGCTCATGTTGGCAGGTTCTACCCAGAGCTATGATGACAAATAGAGGTTTTGAATAATGTCTGATAGATAACAGTAAATCATGGTAACTTATCCACAGACAAACCACCAGGCATTAACTTTAGTTATTCTGTTTCCAGACATCTACGTCTGTATGATCTCCTCTGCTCACAACGTGGCAGCACAGGGTAAATATATCGCCATTGTCAGCACCACAGTGGAGACGAGCGACCCTGAGAAAGAGGTCAAGCCGGGCCTGGATCTACTGGAGCCCATCGCACAGAAGTTTGTCAGCATTAGCGACCAGTATGCACCCACTGACATGGGCACTGACAGCCAGGTACAGTCTGTTTCTCTCTCTGTGCACTGAAAGAATACTGGCTTCTTTTGAACCCTATATGACCTCTTTTCTCTTCGCTAGATTTTCATCTCCCGTTCATATGATGCCACAACTCACTTTGAGACCACCTGCGACGACATCAAGGACATCTACCGGAGGATGACAGGCTCAGACTTTGACTTTGCTGAGATGGAGCGCAAGAAGCAGGACATCTTCGGCGACGCCGCAGAGTAGGGGCAAAGAGGCCTCAACACTTCTGATTATCAAAGATGACGCTGCCGCCGACTGAAATCTTACAAAAAAATAGAAATTCTACACAAAAATGTGCACACCAATGGGCCGCCTGATTATTCAAGTGGTTTGCCCATTGCTGAAATTCATGATATATAGAGAGAGATATGATAGAGTATTGTTGGATAGGGTTCAGGGAGGGAGCTATGCTTTTCCAAATCACGGTCAGATGGATGTTGCACTAAACACTGGTTAGGCCTAACATACAGTAATACCCTATATTCTTTTACTTCATCATGTTAAGATGATGCATACTCCAAAGATGCCAAATCACATGATTATTCATACATTGTATCTTATAGAGTGGTTTTGTGGTGGGAGGGGGTCATTGTATAAAAGCCATTTGGCAGATATCCAGTATCTATACATCAGCTATTTTGTCTCTGGAGGTATTTTTTCATGTCAGCGTGAAGTAAGACGTGGCTTGGCTTTAAAGTTCTGAATTAAATCATGAGTGTTCCTCACAGAGTGTGGCAACTCAAGCACATTCAAAACCCAGCAACAGCAGACAGCCAGCTGTGCGAGGCAGCACCTCAGCTGTCGGTTTATATTGTCTGATTTTTTTTTTTCTTTAAAAAGTGGGGTCTGTGGGCCTGATATTTTTGTGACTTTATAACCCCTTTCCTGTCGCGTCTCCAGCACAGCCAGTATACTGTAAGCCAAGCCACGAGGGCGACTGTAGTCCAGCATAAACGACCTGAACCTGTTTTCAACAGCTTGAGTTACTATAACGCATCAGAGGAGATATATTAGTTCCTGTATTATGCAAAGTGAAGATCTGAGCAGTAACAGCAGATTGATGAGAAATGTGGTTGACTGTAATTGCTTAAGAAGGACCAAATGTGTATTGCAGCAGTATTGAATTGATGAGAGCCCTGTGATGATTCTTCTCTTTTGAACATCTTAACATCCTGGGCTCAAATGATTTCTGTATTGCAAAGTAAAAACAACTGTCAAAAACTAAATCTGTACTTGAGTCATTTGTTCTCTTATTTCAGACTGTGTGTGTGTGGAGTGAACAGTGGCTGATGAATGTGTGCAACAGAAGTGAAATACAACAAGATTTCTGCAGCTCAGCAGTTTTTTTTGTGACAGTGAGGCCAAAGGTGAGCCTTCCCTGAACTTCACACTGACTTGAACTAATTAAATGGTTATTTATTGACACATGTTTGATTTTAGGTCATTGCAGTGAGGAAAGCACCTTCTGGTCACTTTTTTTGTTTGTTTTAAGCGTCAGTGTATCTATTTGAGCAGAAGATGTTGGGGAGGACTTGCCACATATATGTTAAATTTTCCAAATGCAAGTATAAGTCAAAGCTCAAAGGTTTATTATTATGCTTAAATTAAGTTATAATATCTTTATATATTACTGTTACAGAGTGTCCAGTTGAATTATCAACACAATTCTCTAAGTGTCTCTAAAACCCAGATGAGGAGAGGCAGTGACAAAACAAATATAACTGTTTCTGACTAAACTTAAGGTACACTTACCATTTTATGTCAAAACATTGTGAAGTTACTGTGTTACATGGGTTAATGTTATGCAACATTTTAAAGTGAATTTCTGTGATGTTTGAAACACTAAGTTGGAAGGGGTATGAGCTGCACAATATGTTCTTTACAGGTTCTTTATTGCAACTCCTGGGTTTGTAATTTTCCATTCATAACACAAATGGCAGCATTTCATTTACAGGTTCCTGCTATGATCAAAAAAATATATGTTGCAGTCTGATTGTGTCCTGTTAGAGACAGGAAATGTGCTTCATTTAACCTGCCAAAGGAGCAATCTGAAGATCCACATTCAGCATCATGGGCAGCTTCATGGCTGAGGAAGGCCCCCCACCCTACCAGCAACATCCATGAAGGTCCTGAGAGAGGCAGACCAGCTCCACCTTTAACCAGAGTGTCTAATTGAATTAGGTTAAACACATTACACACTGAAAGATGATCAAATATATTGGTTGTCTTGTGCTTGTGCTTAACTGAAATCCAAAGAGAATAGGTGAGTGTAGCAGCGCAGGAAACCTCACAACTGTAAACTACGACTCCCACAATCCTCCTCTGCCTCGCTCCTCGACACTTGAGACGTAAGCCGTCTTGTATTTCGACTCCTCTTCCTCCTCTTCGCCCAGCAGCGTGTACGTGTTCTCACGGTGAGAACATGGAGGTGACAGCCGCACGCCGCTCCTTCCTGTGTGATATCGGTGAGCACCGTCAATCATTTCAGCTGCTGTTTTCTGTCCTCAGCTGTTTGTTACCGACCTGCAGCGTCAACAGCACGCGAGTGACGTCTAATCATGGAGCCGTGCACGCGCCCCGCTCGTGACGTGACGTGAAGAAGATAATACAGCTTATAAAGATTTAGAGCCATTTACAACTACAGAACTATTCTATTATTGTTACTGCTAGTATTAGTAGTAGTATTACTATTAGTATTAGTAGAGTTAGTTGTAGTAGTTGAGTTGCATAGAGAATGATTTTTTCCCCTCAACTAGTTATAACAAGACATGTTAAGAGTAAAGTTATTTTTTTTATTTATTTATTTTAACATGCGGGTTTTCTCCACAGTATAAAGACAGTTTTATGATTTTGTTACGTTTAATAAGACGTGTCAAAAAGAGTTCATGCAAGTAAGAGAAAACATTAACAAATCTTTTATTCTCCCCATTGATGAGTAAATGTGTGCCCTGTGTGTGTGTGTGTGTGTGCTGTGTGTGTGTAAATGTGTGCTGTGTGTGTGTTTCTGTTTGTTAAAGGTTTCTGGGCAGACAGGACTGCCCTGCATGAGGCAGCGTCCCACGGCAGGGCCCTGCAGCTGAAACAGCTGCTAGAAAGCGGAGCGTCGGTCAACATGGTGACGGTGGACAACATCACGCCGCTCCACGAGGCCTGCATGCAGGCTCACCCCAACTGTGCCCGGCTGCTGCTGGAGGCCGGAGCTCAGGTCGGAGAAACCTCCCCCGTCTCTAGAGGACCAAACTTGACTATGTAGAAATGATGAAATAAAATTCTTAAATAAATCAGGTCACCTTATCATGAACGCAGGTGTAAAGTAAGGCAATAATACAAAATAAATAGTACTTTGGTAAGGTTTGTGAAGCAACCCTCAGTCTCAAAAATGTCCATGCATTTGAGTCGACACCTCTCTGACGCAGTGTTATTAAAAAAGAAACATTATTTAGATCATACAGGTGTTACATACATACATACATACATAGTGGTGTTATGTTTTCCCTCTTTTCACAATGTGACAGTTCCCAGTAAATGTAACGTGGCACTAAAATGCTGACAGTGACTTGAGGCTGTGTGTGCAGGCTGTGCACTGTATTGTTTCTCTGGTTCTTCCAGGTGGATGTACGGACCATCCATGGCAGCACCCCGCTGTGTAACGCCTGTGCTTCTGGCAGCCTGGAGTGCGCCAAGCTGCTTTTGGAGTACGGAGCCAAAGTTAACCCATCCCTCACGGCTCTCACCGCCTCACCCCTCCATGAGGCCTGCATACAAGGTGAACTGTCAGCAGTGATAACACAGGGCTTAACTGGCTATACTACGTCAGTCTCATTCACTGTTGATGAAACTGTACAATCTTCTCAGGTAATGTTGAAGTCGTGAGGCTGATGATAGCCAGCGGTGCCCAGCTGGAGGCCTACGATGTCCACTTTGGTCCGCCCCTTCACATCGCATGTGCTAAAGGACACGTGGACTGTGTGAAGGAGCTGCTTATTGCAGGTCAGCAAGAAAACTGCAGGTCAGAAAGTGTGTTAAAGAATGGATCAATCTATAAAACCTAAAAAATGAAAAATTACTGTGATAAAGTGTTTTCCTACTTTCTCCTATTGGTCTTCATTTAAGTAAGTGCAATATGAAATTCACTCACAGACTTGAATCCTTTGTTAGATCAGTAATTCATCCCTTTGGTTACATGGCTCTGTACTGTTTTTTTCCTAAAGACTCTAAAAGACTAACGACAAAACTGCAACAAAGTTTGGTATCTGCAGGACAAAGAAAAATCCACTACTGAGCAAACAATATGAGCCTGGGTATGCAGGTTTTATATTATTGTCACAACACTGTATGGAACATTTATGAGGGTGGTAAGAGTAATCTGCTGTAATGCATCCACAAATCCAACAAACTCATCTGAACCTCCTGCAGGTGCCAACGTGAACTCGGTTAAGTTCCACGAGACAGCTCTGCACCATGCTGCACGTGGTGACGCTGTGGACATGATCGAGCTGTTGGTGGAGTTTGGAGCGGACGTGTATGCCAGGGACAACCTGGGTAGGAAGCCCGTGGACTACACAACACCTGAGTCTCCCACTTACACCTGCCTCATGTTTTATGAAGGTAAATTCATGCACTTTTCCTCTCTCAATTCTGCTTAACCTGGCTTATGAGACCATCCTTTCTTCAACAGGTAGTCCTCTGAGCCTGCAGCAGCTTTGTAGAGTCACTGTGAGGAAGATGCTCGGTACCAGAGCCTCAGAGGTCATAGGTCAGCTGGACATATCCCACCGAATCCACAACTACCTCCAGTACTGTGATCACCCCACATCACTAAAAAAGTGACACAGGAGTGGATTTCTAAACCACTATGAGAGACTGATGTTTGATTTCAAACATCATGGACAACATATGAGATTAACCACCGTATTTCTTTAATGTGTGTAATGTGACTTAGGACTGGCGTTGTTATTGTTGTTTAAATGATTTCTATGCGGTTGCATTGTGATATAACGTTGTGTATGTTGCATTATTTATCCTGACGCATAATAAATTATCTGTTGCGCTCTCAACAGGTCGTGGAGTTAGCCTGTTGGGTGTAAACACTACAAATCCCAGCATGCACTCGGAGCTCCAGGTATGTCACGTGTCGCGTGTAAACATTAGCAGGACGCGGCTGTTTACAAACATCGCGTGTGTCTCTCGAACGCTGTTTTACTGTGCGCGGAGGAACACGCGGAAGATGGACGTGGAAAACAGCCGGCCCTATTTCTTTGGAGACATCGGTAAGTCTGGAGACATGGCGGCCGGCGAGACTGACGCCTTTTCGGCCGTTGACATAGGTAGACGTCGGCGTGTTCCTGCCGGTCTGTCAGCGAGCTAACATGTCAGGGGGGAGCAAACCCGGCAAATACCTGTCTAATGTTACAGTGCAGAGTTAGCTTCCTCCGCCTCTGTACATTTGTGTTCCTACAGAAGGTGTGTTTAAATAGCTTTTTACATACTAAAAACCTCCAGCAGGCTAATGTGCTGACAACATGAGCATAATGAAGAAAATATTAGAATATGTTTTGGTCTGTTTACTAGAAATGTTGTTCTTCTTGCTGTTATCTCCATAGCATTGTGCTAAGATGTGATAGCAGAGACACTAGTAATAATAATGACTAATATACTGTGCTTACTACTGCATACATACTGTATCATTTGCTGTTCAGTGTGGTCTAGATTAAACAAAACTTGTAGCACATTCACAATAAAAAAAAAATGCAAGATGTATTTACCATAGTACAGTATAGTAATGATAATACTGTGTTATTCCCCATCTCTGCACATAAAGTAAATTGTGTTTGTCCCCCTGCAGGCTGCTGGTCAGAGAGGACAGAGGTGCACAAGGCGGCGTCCCTCGGCCAGGCCTCCCAGCTGCAGCGCCTCATCCAGAGCGGAGCCTCGGTCAACGTCGTGGCGGTGGACTCCATCACGCCGCTGCACGAGGCCTGCCTCCGCGGACAGGCCCAGTGCGTCCGGCTGCTGCTGGACGCCGGAGCCCAGGTGAGGCGGGGAGACGGGCAGATCTGCTGTGTGACGGGGGACTTCTGTGGAGCCAGCTTTACAGCCAGCTTTACAATAAATGCCAAAACTCAATCTATAGGCTATATCCCACACAGGTCTTATAATTAATTCATTATAAATATTCAGTCATTAAGCTTACAACCACAATGGTCTGGTGATGTCTGGGACACACTACGGGACACAGGATGATTGTGTAAAACATAAAATAAATAAAGAGTAAAAAACCTAAAGAACGACATAGACAGGAGCTGCCAGAGTTTTAACACTAATTGAGTGAATGAAGAAAAGAAATGTGATTTGAAGTAATACTGTTTATGTAATCCTATATCCCATGATGCATCTCAGGTGGATGCGAGGAACGTAGACGGGAGCACCCCGCTGTGCGATGCCTGTTCGGCTGGCAGTTTGGAGTGTGTGAGGCTCTTGCTGGAGCACGGTGCTAAGGCCAACCCTGCCCTCACCTCCCGCACGGCCTCGCCCCTCCACGAGGCCTGCATGGGAGGTGAGGGCCTCGGCTCACTTCACATAAGACTCGCAGTAATCTTCATAAATAAACTGATGTGATACAGTGTCCTCTTGTCATTTTTCAGGAAACTCAGACTGTGTGAAGCTTTTGATCAACATGGGTGCTTGTCTGGAGGCTTATGACCTTTACTACGGGACCCCTCTGCACGTGGCTTGTGCTAACGAACACACAGACTGTGTTAAAGTGCTGCTCAATGCAGGTGAGCGTCAGTCTAAACCAAATGTCACATTGCTTTAAATTTGGCACTGTTTATTTACTGCTCTCGTATTTCAACTGATGTATCCTTCACTGATGACCAACAAAGCAGTTTGTTTTGATTGATTTCTTACCTTCCTGGTATTTACTATTTTGATTATTTTCAGCATGAAAATCAAAGTGAATGAGGTTAGGTTAAGTCAGTAAACAAGGCAAAAAATGTAGTTCATAATGCAGCTTGGAGAGCCTTTATCTGAGATTTGAGCATCAGTTTGAGCATCAAAAAACAACAAATATCACATAATTCTTTTCATGATGGTAGTGTTTGTTTATTGTTTGTGCAAGAGCCAAATTTAACTTCAAATACAGAGTTAAAATGAAGTATTATGATATTATCATTATTATTATTTATTATTTTAGAACATATAGCATACACATACAAAGAAAGGCAGGTTGTATATTTCACTTTGTGGCTAGAAATAGAAAACTGTATGGAGGATGTTAATAAACCAGCAAGCCCAGATTATCAGTTCTTCAAACTTTTTTGGAGTTGTGAGATATTCCCAGTGGAACAGAAGGATTATTGAATATTTAAATATGAATCCAAGTGTTCCACATAAAAGTAGAGGTAGGTAAATTTTTAGTCATATTTGCTAAAAGTGTCTCTATGTTCTGACAGTAGTATGTAAAACAGGTCATCTGTGAAAAAAAATCTGGCTCCCCCACCTGCTGCCTCTAAGGTCATTTGATAAGAATCCACTGCACCCAAATCAAAACAACCAATCAGAACAGAGTGTCTGATGGAGCTGAGAAAACAGCAGTTTAAATGAAAGATAAATAAACAGAAGAAGAGCAATAGAGAGAGAGTTAAAAAATGAGAATTAGACAGAGAGGGTCTTTGGAGGCAAGCATAGAGAGAGAGAGGGAAGGGACTAGTTGTACTCGACCTAATTTTCAAGCAAAGACCACTCTCCTCTAAATCCTGCCGACTGTAGCTTTGATGTCCTTTTCCTTTTAGGTGCTAAAGTGAACGCTACCAGGCTTCACGAGACTCCGCTGCACCACGCTGCTAAAAACATGCGAGTTGAGATGATAGAGATACTGGTGGAGTTCGGGGCCAACATCTACGCCAGAGATCAGCACGACAAGAAACCCGTCGGTTACACCACGCCAGGCTCTCCCTCTGCAGCCTGTCTACAGTTTTATGAGAGTGAGTTACTCATAAAAATCAAACATTTCTAATTGGATCGTTGCGTTGAGTTGCGTTTAATCCTCTGTACAACAGTGTAGTGTCAACATAGCACCAGCAGGGGGTGAGCAAGGATAATTCTTTACTTCTGGGAAGCCTCAGGCCACATGACACCAGTACTGTGATGCACATGTTTACACTTGGTCACATATAGGGCAGTCACAGTGACTGGATGTATATGTAAGTTGATGATTTACTCCTCCTAATGTGACAGAGCTTAAAAAAGTAGAGCACAGTTTGAACAAGAGTGCACATCAGTTTTTAGACTTTAAATACTTGCAAATAAGGGTAGAAAACAGTGAAATTATATACTAAATGCCATATTTATTAAAAGAATAGTTATATTCTTGGACTTTGGATATTTGTGTACATATTACATATTTTTACTATACATACTTAGTATTACTTAGCTATTATTTTTTACTATATTTACGTTTAAAGCTGGAAGTCACCAATCTTAATTTTAAAGCTGGAATGTGTCACCAATCTTAATTTCGTCATGTGAAAAGCATGATGACAATAAATGATTCTTGATTCTGATTCTTGATGATATCTTACAGTTCTTTCCAAACATCGACCTCACTCAGAATACTCATACATCCAGTTTGGAGCTGTATCTACATGATATTGATAATCCATTTTCCAGACCCATGATTAATTGTTCCACGATGTATTGTTTGTATGTATTACATCTCTAACTCTTTGTGTTTTCTGTTTGCAGCCACTCCCATGAGTCTGCAGCAGCTCAGCAGGTTGGCAGTGAGGAGGAAGCTAGGCACCAGTGCTCTGAAGGTCATAGGTCAGCTGAACATACCAAAGCTCATCATCAGCTACCTCTGCTACCAGTGAGTGTCACCTGGAGGAGGAGCTGGATGAGCACTCAGAAAAGACTGAAGACTCGCAGAGCCGCTGTGCAAAGGTGCTGCTTCAATAGATAATTCAAGACACACAGTTTAGAGATAAGCACAATGTTCTCACATGCCTCTTTCAAAACCGCACTTTCCACCAAAAGACTTGCAAGTAAAAAGTTACATAGCAGGGCTGAAACATAGAAGACTGTCCCAGAGAGTTGTTTTTTGGAGGTGCTGTATTTGCCCAAATTAAACTTCTTCATTTTGTTTACAGTCAAGCCAACAATTGGATTTTAACCAGGTTAAAGAATTACTTTAATGCAAACACCTTTAACTGTTTGGGGGGTTACCAGATCTGAAATACCTGTCCTTACCTTTCTGTAAGGATTACATTATAAGATATCAGTCCAACAATGCAGCGGTTCCTAAAGTGTTCACTGCAGCACCCTGGGGTGACTTCAGGATGGGTGCTGCAACATTTGGGTCACTTGCATTTTTAACTGAGCACTTTTAACAACGTTTCCACCACATTAAAAAGAAAGGGATAACATTTTGATTGAGCAGTTAACATCAAAAATGCGTTTTTTAAAAACCTTGTTAAATATACTGTTATGTGGCAGCATTATAACTCATGTTCGCTTTGTAGGTGTCACACACAGCAGGTGATGGAAAGATTTGTCACCGTAAATTAAGCTAAAAAAAACGGCCATTTCCTCAACACATCCTGAGATGATGAGATGATCAAACACGAGCTGACATAAAGAACTAAACTCAGACAGTGAAAATGATTTGGCTGACAGCTTTCCAGCTCAGATTTGGCTGCTTGTAGAGGGTAGGAGACATGTAGACATGTAGTCTGCAATGTTCCTTAGCCACCGCAAGAATTTATGATGTATCATCTGGTCTAAGACCATTTTTAGAGGCAGAAATATCGTAGACCTGAATATGTAGACCTGTCCCGGCATTAGTTTGACTTTGTTCTGGGTTCCTGTGAGCATAAAGCAAAGTGGGGTTTATACACAAGCAGTAGCACGCTGTCTACACTCAGTGATTATTGGCTGGATAAGTCAGGATATCTAATATTGTGAACATTCAGTCTTTTTAGTGATGCGTATTGTTTTATAGCATGTGTAACAGACTGGCTGGACTTGGACACTTATGTTGTGTTTACAGCAAAAGCATTTGATTACTGGATCATTTGTGTGAATTTGCATTTAAACAAAACCCTCTCCATCTGTCTCCAGTGAGTGGCAGTCTAAAGTCACATGTCGGCTCTTTTTCCTAATCTCTTATTTTAGTCTGGTCTGTGTAAATATGCAGTAATATGCTCTGAGCTCTGAGTGCTCATTCGAGGCTTCAGTTTCTTCCTCCGTTTCTGATTCAGTGTCAGCGATGTCAGTGATGTCAGAATCTTAACGCCGATAGGCTATCGCGACAACAGCAAATTGTATCAACCCAGTTTTTTTAACTTGCGCAAATTTGCATCATTCACGTGTTGACATCACTTAATTTGCGTCACTTAATTTGCATCGCCTGACGCGGGCTCATTTCTCTTTGTGCCTATTCGTGTCTGTTTGCGTCTTTGCACGACATGCTGACACGAAATGATAACCGTTCTAACAGTAGCTTCTTCAAGGAAAAGCTTCACTCAACACTGCTCCCTTTGGTTTTCTCCATGATACCAAAGGGTTGATAAATTTTATTTAATTTAATTTAAAAATTAGCATGCTGTGTGAAGAGAAAAACTGAACCGCAGCAAAGTCTTAAATAGCATTTTAATGTTTGTCATTTAAATAAACAGAAGCGTAACTTGTTTAAAAGAGAAGAGCGTGCTTCTAATATTAGAGTTTATTTTCAATGGGTATTTATTTGAACTGGGAGGAGGAAGACTAATGGCGCAGATGTTGGCAGCGGAGGCAACATCAGTAGTTTGGTCAGCTAAAGGTTGCTGGATCGGTTCCTGGATTTGCTGGGAAATTCCACGGAAGTCACCAAACTCGTGTACGGTAAATGCAGGATTGCGGTTAAAATGTGAGTCGAGAAATTATGTGCATGCTCAGACGACATTCCTTGGATAAGCAAAGGCTGTTTTCCTTTAAAGTAACATCCAGAGGGAATACCAAGTGGTGTTGCCGTCACAGCAGCACTGAAAGTGACACTCTGCAGACGCCGCTTCACTTCATCTCAGATTCCTGTGATCCACACGCCGTGCCTGGAGACAGCCTTTGTTTAATACAGACACTGAAGTTTCAAGGAAGCAGCGAACCCCTCTGCCTATTTATAACTTTGTGTCTGTTGCTCCACTAAATGTGCTTACAGAGAGCACCCAGACAGCTCAGTGAGACCTTAATATTTTTAGAAGGAGGTGCAGGAATTTGTTTATCGACGTGCTTTAAATTGCTTTATTGGCTCTCTTCTAAGTTGACATGGCCTGTTTTAGAAGTTTCATAACTTTTATTTATCCGTGCAGATTGAAATCCAGGCCAAACACCTGCTTTTTTTTTCCCCCTCTGAATGTAATTTACTCCTTGGTGCCAGAACACTGGAAGACAAGGAGCACATCGCAACAAGAAGTTTGTTTGTGGGTACACATACATACACATCTATGTTTTATCCATGTGTGATCTCTGTTTCCCCCCTGGACCAAGGTATTTTTTTATCTTTACTTTAGCTGCTGCTGTTGTCACCTCCATGGAGACGGGACATCTTTGTACAGGAATACACATTTAGTCTTAATCAGGGAACTTGATTTAAGTAAGTCAGGATACTGAACCTCTGCTCTTATTAAAGCTGCATCAGGCCAGAATTTAATGTGAAAAATATCACTGTCAGCCTTAATCAAAAAGTGGGCCTGCAGCAGAAAGGAGCAAAGTAAAAGGCTCTAGTCTTACTCCTTTTACATAAATTATGCATGGTAGGCAGGTGTGGACAACTTTTTACCCAAAGGAAGTGCAAAATTCTAACTTAAAGGACAATACCTGTGTTTTTACCAATACAGCAGCCAAAACACACCTAACTTTGTATTAAGGCATGAAAACATCAGGCAAGGTGCTGCTCTACATGTCTTTATACTTCTTTATTAATGTGTTTTTCCTACTTCTACTCACATTTATCACAGCATGCAGTGTTAATCAACTTGCAGAGAACTACTTTTAAACTACTGTATATAATTGAGACAGTGTTTCTAAACTACCTCAAAAAAAAGGCAAACCAGGGAGGTCATGGAAACCAATTTTCGTAGCACATAAAAATCAGTGGAAAACATCCCAACAAATCTTGTGGTGGAATTTCAAAATAATTCATAGAAATGTAAAGTGTATGTGAAGTAAAACATGCAAAAAAAGAGAAAACACAGGTATAGTCCTTTAAGACATGGCTCTGAATCTGAATTAAAAACAGCATAATAGCAGCTTTTTTCCCTCTCTTGCCCTTTTCACCCTTTAGAATAAAATTTCAAACACCATCCTCGTGCTGTTCGCTGACATCAGCCTCCAGATTTTTTGGTTGTTGTTCACAATTTTTACAGCAGCGGCGTCTGTGCGGAGGTGCCAGCAGGTACCTTTCACAGCTTTGAAAATCATCAGGCCACCTGTCAGTTCTCAGAGACGCCTGCACCTGCGTGTTTACTGTTCGTTCTGACAGATCTTTACAGAGCGTTCAAAGGCAACATTTTTTTATGCTTTCAGACTCTCTTCCAAACGTCTCCATTAACTCCCCTGGTTTGGCTCACTCCCTGAACGTGCCCGGGCTGCACTTAATGTGGAGCTCATCTGCTGCTCCATAAATGTGCCAAGGTGCTGCAGCACGTTTAATCAAAATATGAATTCCTAGAAACCAATCTCCCATCATTACAAGATATATATATTGGTAATGCTGCAAAAATGCAGGCTGGTTTTTTTATAATCTTAGCCTGTTAATAATAAAGATTAAAAGATCTCTCCTTCCCACGGAGCGCCCCCTTTAAGGCTTGTTAAAATGTCTGACCATGATACAGATGAGGTTTCCACTTACGGCTTAAAATAACCACTACAAAACATGCTCGGTTTCAAAGTGCTTTAAGCCCGCGGAAGGGACTGGAAAAAAAACAGAGGAGAGAAGGGCAAGCATGCAGGGAACATCCAGTTATCTAAGATGAGAAATGGTCCTCACTCCAAAACAGGAATGTTGAACTTCAGGTTGAATGAATGAATGCCTGCTTTGTTTTGAAACCTTCCTCCTGGTTTAAACCCTCCTCGATTAAACAGCACTGGCAGTTCTCTCGGTTAGAGCGTCGTCTTATTAAGGTGGATCAAGTCCGGTTTAATCTGCTTCGATGTTCAAAACACTCTGATTTATCTGTTTGAGGTGCTGCAAAAAACTGAGGAGTCATCCCACAAAAACGTGTCATAAATATTTATCTCATTAAGCTCTACAGAAGTGTTGCTCTGAATATGATGAATATGTTGATTCACTGAATAAATTGTTCTGTTGACGTGCTTGTTGTGCTCATGTTTTTTGCATGAATCTGGCCGTCATACAGAGGACATTTACATTGTTCGTCGCACCTGAGTACATCGATGCCAGGCTGTATATCCTCATGTTGGCGTCCATCTGTCCGCTGCCCAACTTGAAAACAAACCAAAAACAGCATTGTTGACACACAGCACAGCTTCAGCAGCACTGTGCTGCCTATAAGACACAAGTATGATACAGCTGGTCTTGATCTTACAGCACAACATCATTAGATTAGATACATGTGACAAGCAGCTCAATATTTAAAAACTCAAGTACAATGATCACAGTTATGCCATGATAAACTACAGGGACATACAAACAGTTATTTATATTGTTCTGATGCTAATTTGTAAAGATTCAGGATTAATGAGTTAGCACATTTAGCATTCATATGGTGTCATGTTTGTGTCCACTTGATGAAACGTAAGTATTATATTCAGTATTCACCCTCCTTTTATCTCTTCACCATCACCAGCTGTCTTCAGCTGTTTGTTTTCTGTTTGTCACTGGGCAGGTAGCGTACAGTGGGATTATCACAGCTTTTCACTGACAACGCCATCTGCCGCTGTCGGACTCTGATGAGAGCTGTCATAACCGAACCAGAATAGTAAAGCTGAGGGCAGTAAAACCAAAACAGTGTGTTGAAAGACACTAAAACACTGACTAAAACTGAGGAGAACATCACTGTGAGTGACTCCTTCCACATTACATTGTTCATTTGATCCATATCGGCTTTAAGGTCTTGGAAAAAAAATCTTAAATTTGCCATACATAAGAAGGTCATGGACATACAGTCAGTCTCAGTTACACATACTGAGCACCATCCTATCAGACTGTTACTAATAATGAACCACAATTTAATTTTGACTCATTTAAAAGAGAGTCACATGCACAACCCACAACACAAATAAGAATTCAAAGAACAGTTTTGGTTATTTTACATAAGAAATTTCTCCATTGGTGTTTTTGTGTAGGCTCTTCCTGCTTATTTGAAGAGGCTGGACCTTGGTTGGAAAATGAGGACTTTTTTGCACCATTCAGAATCAAACAACATTTGCAGGGTGGTTTGATTATGTTAGCAGGTGGAGTTTGTGCGCAATTAACTGTTAATAAATAATAAAGCCCCTCAAAGCTTGTTTTCAGCTGAACTTGTGCCAATGTGCCTCAATTAAAGTCAAGATGATGGACTGAAAAAAGTACAGTATGTCCAACAATAAGCTCAGTTTCACTCATTCACCATTAGGGGGTGCCCTGGATAAAGAAATGATTTGCCAACTAAAGGCATACAGTATTACTGAGCTGCCGACAACAAAATGTGTTGTCCAGTCCGCATGGGTCTAGGCCCAGAGGGCAAAGAGAAAACAAGCTCCCATACCTGTGGTCACTCCCCAGCTCATGGCTAATTAATCTGACCCTGTTGATTTACTCGCATCTGTCAGGAAACACGGCGCTCTGGGTCTCATGAGAAATAGATCTTCCTCATTACACAGTAAACAGAAGGGGGGGGATCACATCTTGGCAGCCGAAAGGGGGAAAGGAGGAAGAGGAGAAGCAGATTGGGAGAGTGTGGATTTGAGGCGCTAAGCAGACAGGAACTGGGAGGCTTTTGTTTGAGAATCAGAGATAAACAGGGAGCTGGAGGTTGTGATGGTCCATTGCTACGCTCCCCCATCAGACACTGCAGCCTGAAAATCACCACCCTGAAACAGGCTGCAGATGTGAGACGGCGCTAAAGATCAACTCTGCATGATCCTACGACTGGTTTACACGACGGTCCAAAGACACGCGCAGCCTCTAAACATTCAACAACAGCTATATATATTCCTGTAAAATAATTATTCCATCAAAATGAGTTTATGTTTATAAAAAACACAAGGAAGTGTTTGGGTACAAGAGAAATGTCTGACTTGTAATAAACTAAAGCTACAGGGGTCATTATATTTCTATATAAATATATATATTACTATAGGAACACAGAAATCCAGGTGCACTCAAAGTTGAGAGTGTGGATGTACTTGTGTACCTGACGTGAATAAACACTACGTTAGTACAACTCTATCTATCAAAGATGCATCATTAAATGTATTTAGCTTGTAGTTCTTTCTTTATTCTGCCCTTTTCACTGCACGTGCACTGCTCTGCATGCACCTCTTATACGGTTTTTCAAGTGCATTGTTTGATTTTGTGCATCCTGACTGAACTGGCGGCCTGTGCTGTGACCTGTAGGATTCGATTATCCTGCAGAAAGCTCTGTGTAAGTGGAGGACCACTTTGAAGAGAGACTAATCTCCATAACCGGAAGTATCTGACACGGCAGCTGTTATAGTTCTGTCAAATGTCCTGCGAGAACTGAAACCACATGGAAGGAGAGACAGAAAGATAGATAGCTCGTTCACGGTAGAGTTTTTTTTTCTTTTCTCTGGCCTTTGAATGAAGATTTTATAAAAGCAGAAAGAGTGAATAAAAATCCTTATTTGGTATCTAATTTTTTTCCTCGGATACTTGCAGCATTCCCACGTTAAGCCCAGTTTTAGCATTAGACTTCTGTGAAATGAGAGTTATTCTTGGGTAAACTGTCCAGGACTGACTCAGTCACGGTATTCATAAACTATCTATGATGATGACTATGAGACACTCCTTGTCAGGAACACACATTGCGTCTGATGGCAGACTCTGACCAAACCCTGTTCCACCGTGAGTTCCACTGAAAAACATGAGTACTGCCCCCACATACCCAGGAAATGCACTTATAAATTATTCATTCGTCTTCTATACCTGCTGATCCTGACCACAGGGTCACAGGAGTGCTGGAGCCTGTCCCAGCTATCTTGGGCGAGAGGCAGAGTACATGCTGGACTGAACACTAGTCAGTTACAGGGCTGACATTCACACCTAGGGGCAATTTAGAGTTGTCAGTTAACCTGCATGCCTTTGGATTGTGGGAGGAAGCTGGAGTACCCAGAGAGAACCAACGCAGGCACAGGGAGAACATGCAAACTCCACACAGAAGGGCCCTGGTCAGCCTTGGTTTGAACCCAGGACCTGCTTGCTGTGAGGCGACAGTGCTAACCACTACACTGTGCCGCCCCTCCTTATAAATTATAACTACTCCAAAGATGTTGGTGAAAGCAGATTTACAGTAATTTATTGTTTCGATTGGTAAATTAAAGGCTTCTTTAAGTGGCTGCAGTTAATTGTTTTCAGCAGGAGTCCAGAGGATCCCAGCCAGTCTCATTCTGGCCTCCACCCTTCTACTCCCACACTTACAGTAAAACAGACCGCTTTGGTCTGAGAAAATAATATTCACGTGAGTCTGGTTGACTACGCCCGGGGTTACACTCTCTCTCACATACACAGACGCACACAGGGGCACTTTAAAGGCAGCTAGATGGCCAGGCCATCTGGTTAGATTTTCTCAAGGGAGTCCCCCGTCCAGTCGAACTTAGCCACTCCAGTGCGAATGAAGTCAGCAGAGTTTACTCAGCAGACGCTTTCCCTCTCTGTCTTTGTGTTTCAGCTGCTGTGACGCACGCCAGCTCAGCAGTAATTCGCTGGACGGCTTGCTCTGTTTTTCAGGGAAGTTCAAGACGACAGTCCGTCTGTGAGCTGCTCTGTGGGAATATTTCTGATTTTTTTCATATAATTTTATAGGGAAAGTGAATGACTAAACTTTTCCTGCTTTACCCAGTCCTGTGTGAAGATACTACAGAGTGGTTTTAAACGCCATATTTCAGAGCAGTTAGAGTAGTTTTACTTCCTGTAGTAGCCACTAAGCTGAACACAGAAGTTATAGCTTGGTCTTAGTTTAGAAACCTGCAGTGATACTGTATACACACAAGTGAAATTAACACCATATATCAGTTCTACAATGCTAATCTTTTTTTTTTTTTAGTTCTGACTCAGAATAGTGGGGCTCCATCCATCTTGGCTATTAATTTTTTTGCTGACATGCAAATGCAACATCTGAACCGTAGCCTGTGGAAGAGTGTGTGTGTCTGATGTTTTATGGCTTCCATTTGGGTTTGCTCCTTCCTGTTGGCTTAGTCATAACTGGAGGTAGGAAATCCTAATTTAGGCAAATTTAAGGTGCATCTGCGTGGAGCTGAGGCTGGACAAGCAAGTGACAGACACCACAGCGTGTTCTGATGCTAAGGCACATGTTATTCAAAACACGTCTTTTCTATGCATGTCAAACTTTCAGGCCAAGTCACAGCAGTATTTGAAAAGGCTTGCCTTCCTTCTAGTGTGACCATGGCTTTAATATGTCATTTATGGAGCCATAGTCTATCCAACTCACGTTTTAAGAGAGGAAGCTTTAACTTCTCGTTAAAATGCTAAAATAACAGACTATTTCAAAGAGTATTTCAGAGAAGGAAGTCTGGACTTCAAATCCTGGGATGGATCATGCATCAAATGACACTTTGTTAGGGTGCTCACCTTCTAGCCTTTATGATGGCTGCTTCATTGAAGCCTATGTATTAAGAAACACCTTTCCATGATCCATTGCTAGAAAAGAAGACATACACAGTCCGTTTTGTTGGTCACTGTGTAGTTAAGCACCGTCCTCAAGGACACTTCAACAGTGATGAAAGTGCTCCTTTAATTCCTCCACCCAAATTTACCCTGCTTGTCCAGGGATAAAACTAATGCCCCTTTTCCACTAGTACCTACTCGGCTCGACTCGACTCGACTCGCCTCGGTTTGTACGCGTTTCCATTACGTGTTAGTACCTGGTACCAGGTACTTTTCTAGTACCTACTCAGCCGGGGTTCCAAGCGAGCTGAGTCGAGCCGAAAATGTGACGCATCGGCAGACGGCAGGCCACTGATTGGCCAGGGCCTGGCGACGTCACTAGATGCGCATCGGGAGAGAGTCAACCGCGCCATTTTTAAAACGCAATAACAACAACGAACACGATCAGAGATGGCTGCACAGAAATCAACCCCGCTGGAGCAACATTGACGAGGTGCAGACATTTCTTTGTCTGGTGGCCTCCATTGCATTCCGTAGTCGTTTCGTGTTTGTGTCGCATAACAAATGACGTCGCTGGAGTTTCGGCCAGCGTTGCCACGGCGTAATTCCCCCCACCCACATGCTGAGGTGGTACTCTATTGTAATGGAAAACGAATCCGAAACTGGGTGAGTCGAGTCGAGTCGAAGTCGAGTTGAGTCGAGCCGAGGTGAGCCGAGTAGGTACTAGTGGAAAAGGGCCATTAGCTCACAGTCATCTCTCTAAATCCTCGGTGCAAATGTAACATCAACCTTTGAGGAAGCAGCAGCGGGGAACATAGTCTTCTTGCACATAAGCCGGCTGTCACTCTGTGTCTTCTGTCAGTGTCAGACCTGTGAAGACTGAATACCTGAAGCTGAAATGTACATCCCCTTGAGCGCTGAGCACACTCGCTCACCCTGAGAAATCAGAGGCAAAGCATGCCAATGGACCGCATGCCTGTGCTCACCTAATGTTTTACTGTGCAGCTCCCTTTTGTAGTCCATCAAAACAAATATTCATGTGGCAGCTAAAGGCAAGGCAGGTCAGTTGTATAACAAACCTGAGAAACGGTTACACAACCTGGAATGAAAGAGACAAATTGCTGACAGTCAGAACTCAAAGAATGCAACTGAAAAGTGCTGCAATGTTCTGATGTTGTTATTTTTTAGGGCGTTTTATCATAAAGTTAAGGGCGGATTGATGAATTCACGTGTACACCCACAAATGTTCAGATCTGAGTCTGCACCATGACCTTATGCTGCCTTTAGGTGCCCCTGAATAGCTCATGCTCCTTTGTTTTAAGACCATGAACACATCCAGTACTATTTCAGCCATTTCACACAACTTTTACCTGTTTAAGCATCTATGGGTTACTTTTATCTGTGTCAAAGATTTTTTACTTATATCCAATCAAATCCCACTTTATGTTTTTTTAAAGAATTGAGCTGCTCTACAAAGGTTACTGAAACTAGCTGCATTCAGGTCACACTGAAATGAATCACTATTTACCAACTGGCACAGACATGTAACTGTTCACCTCCAGCAGCACTTGAAGGCGGCTGTGTGCTGTCACCGTGAGCTGGATGATGGAAAACAAGCGTAAAAGTACAGATTGTGCTGCAGGTGGGGCTGTGTTTTCAGACCGCTCCTCTGTTCTCCAACAACCATTAATTAGACCTTTATCACCCCAGTGATGACACGCTGGGACCTAAACGGAGATGCAGCACATTGCCACACTGCTCTCCATACCAGAAGAGAAGTATGTTAGTAGGGAGAGAGCCAAAGAGGAGGAGAGGGTTGTAAATGCCTTGGCCGAGGTGCTTATTCATTAACTTACATAAGGCCTCCTTTATTGCTCGTGTCATTGCTTTTGATTGGTTAGTTTTGTGTTAAGACATTTGAAACACGGTTTCTTTATACAGTTTAATTAATGTGTGAGTTATCTAACAGTGCTAAAAAACATGTTTGTGACCTCATTCATTTATAAGAACAGGGAGTTAATTAGGAAATTTTGGCAAATAAAGGCTGAGTTACCTAACATGTTGGCTCCAACTGGAAATCACCTTCTGTCTCCCATGGCAAATACGTAGTAAAAATAAATGTACATCACCTGTTGCCACGCAATTGAAATGTTCTCCTCTTCGGTATAATGCTGTATAGAAAGTACAGTCACTTTGCTTTTTCTTTATTGGATTTTTCTTTATAGGCTACACAATATCAGCTCAGTAATGGCTGTGGGCTGATGGATGTTGTTTTGTAGACTCAGCTGTACTTTGTGTTTAGTGGTCATTAGTAAATATTAACAAGCTAACAGTAAGATGCACTGAACTTAAAGCACAGTCTCACAGTGCCCATAATATGATTTTTATTCTTGTTTATGGGCTTAGAGGTGATTAAGCCCAACCAAAGTGTCAGCCAGGGGGAATGAACTTCTCAATTAATGACTTTTTGAACTTAAATATTTCCAAATCCCTTATTTGTGTGTTTTTAATATGTCTCTCTTTGGTGTTTCACATCTAATTAATTTATCCTGGCTTTTTAAGACTAATATATTTAGCACTTTATAAACTGGTTTTAAAGTACTCTGCTTTAAACCACTCTTCTTTTAAGGTAAATACCTATTCCATACAAGCTGAACCTCCCATTGGCTGATATTTATGTGTAACTTTTTTGTTTCAAAGTGTTAAATATGCATCTGATGGCTACAAGCTGAAACACTTTTCTCTCTGGTGTTACTGGTGATTTGAGAGTTTTTTTTTCTTCTCCTGGAAGTGGGTAAAGTAGTGCCAGAAAACCACTACTACTCTAAATCACAGGATGTGGAAACCAGCCGTGATACAGAAGGTTTATTGTTTTGTAAAAGTCAGCAGGGCCTGTTCCCTTTTTGCCTTTCCCTGCCACAGTCATGCTGAATGACATTAATGCATCAAATAAAACTAACAGCCTGTCTGCTGGATATTATCATTCAAATATTAGGTGGAGTCTCCTTCTCAGTACCATCAGTGAACCCTTGTTTTGTTGAGGTGAGTCGAGGTCAGTAATGTGAATGAATGTGCATTCAGAGCATCGCTGCAGATGATAAACCTGTCAGAGAGAAATGCTACAGCAGTGACAGATTGAATGCACGCGTGTCTGCATTTACAGAAAAACAACACTGACAGGCAAATTTCACCGAGCTGTGTTTGCTGTAGGTGCGTGAGTGTGTATGTGTGTGTGTTTGGGTACACTGCGTGACGACAGCAATAAAACAAAGATTCACGGTTGATTCAACAAAGCATTTTTCTGCAGCGTTAAATCACTCCTGCTCTTTAAGCTGTAATAATAGTTTATAGGAAGATGAGATTAGCCTGAAAATATCAGCCTGGCGCCTGTGAGGTGCCGAGGAAAACAGTTTACACCTGCCTTCAACCTTCATGTGCCTCAACCTCTTTATTCTGGGTTGAGGTGAGGCTGGCTGCCTGTTTTACTGTTTCATGTGTTTATCTGTTTATCTGATAAGGAGGAACACAGCGAAACTGGGTGATGAACATTCCTGTAGGGACTGAGTCAGGGTTCCTCCCTTGACTTGTTTTGTGTTAGACAGGAGTGCAGCTAACAGAGGGATGTCACAGGAAAATATCACAAAAACTGAGAACAGCTGCAGTGTAGGTCCAAAACAATGTATGGTTTCTGCATAGGCAGTGTTTGGTGACTGACAGTTAAACAGAAAAAACAAAAGATGAAGAACTACATTATAAAATATCTGGGTCTTTGATTACAAAAAAATCAAAGGGAGAAAATAGTTTGACATTTGGGAGTTAGACTTATTCGCTTTTCTTGTCGAGAGTGAGATGAGAAGATCAGTATCACTGTCATGGATGCCAAATACAAAGCTGCAGGACTGGAAACAAATCCAAAAGTAAAAAAACCCCACCAATCAGAAGCTCCAAAGCTCTGTAGTCACAATGTTATATCTTGTTTGATTCACTGATTAAAAAACAAAGAGACTTTTCTTTTATTCTCCCACAGTACCTTTAAATCTTGTGGTTTGATCTCTAACACTGCTGAAGTGTGTGCACTTACTTTTATCTTCTCTATATGTGCTTGTGCATACCAGTGTGTCCTAATTGTGTCATTGAGTTGCAAGCTAATGCTCAGTAAATAACTCTATTATAGTGCAGACCATGTGCAGTGTCCTCACAACGCTGACCTTTGACCCTGAGCTGCACAGACCCTGACCTGCCCACTGCCCCCCGCCCCCACAATCTTTTCTATCTCCCTCTGCCCGTCTCTATGAACACTGAGGAAAGTTAAATCTGTCATCTCACAGTTTACACAGACCTTTTTTCTTTTCTCTTCAGATCTCCACTGTCCTACTGTTTCTCATCTGCCTGTTAACAGTAGCGCAGCTGCAGAAGCCAAATGACCGTGTTAAAAATACAGTTTTCCACAGGAAACGCTTACTCACACTTTCCAGACTGGCTGTGAAAACTGGAAAATCAGCGAAGGATAAAGGCCGCAGGGAAGGGGAAGAGTGTGATTCCTGGAAACTGTCCACACCGCCGCCACCACCACCACCACCACCACCACCACCACGGCATGGCTAACCCTACCAATTCTATTGCGTGTATGTGCGTGTGTGAGGTGAGTGAAGGGGAAGGCAAAGGTGAAAGTGCACCAGGTTAGCAGTGTGAGGTGGAGGGACCGAGAGGGGTCAGCCAGCTGGCTCAGACATCAGGAGAGCTGGTGGTGGGGCTATCTGCACTTTACCTTACAGTGTCCCACACACACACACACACACACACACACACACACACTGTCCACATATATATATATATATAGTATGTGCCTGTTTGCATGCATAAGCACAAATAGAGAATATTCAGTTGCAGCTGTTGAATGTATATAGTCAATACTTAAATGTATATAGTATATGGTTTTCCTTGCACACTATTGTATATTATTATATTATTTATTTGTATATTATTTAGTGTATATTATTTAGTATATGTATATTATTTGCTGTATTTTTGTATTTATCTTTTTCTATATTTTTCTATTTATCTGGAGTTGAAGACAGAAGAGCAAAGTAAGAATTTCATTGTACAGTGAAACCTGTTTTTATCTCTGTGCAAATGACAATAAAACTCTTGAATCTTGTCCTGCAGATGCATGTGTGACTATACACATCACATGCAATCGTCCATACATTTTCATTGAAGTGACCCAAACCTTTAAAACATTACTTTTTACTGCGAGCCTTCCTCATGTATACAGAACCTGATTCACTGTCATTCTCTGTCATGTATTTCACAAAGGCACAGAGAGACCAAGGAAGAAAGTAGCTATTGGTTCTCTATTAGCATTCATTTGGAGTCCTCTTCGTGTCCTCCTGATGAGAGTCTAGGATTCACTGTCCTCTTTGCTCTGTTGTGGTTTCCACAAACCTCTGGGGAAATCTGTGTCTCTTTAGTTGCTAAATGCTCCACTATGCTCACCAGCTAGTCTCTAACTGTGTCTGCTGCCTGAGTGAGTAAAACTTTTAATGTTGCAATGAGCTGAAAGACGCTGATAGATTTATAGGGCGCTGCAGAGTGGGGTGGAAATGCTCTGTTTGTCACTTAGCACATAGTCACTATCCATTGTTAATGCAAAAATATTGATGATTAGTGCAGCTTTAAAGAACAGTTCCAACTTACTTTGGTCCCCAGTGAATGTTCAGTTTTGTTGTGGATTTGCCTTTTTTTCGAGAAGCGGTGTGGACGCCTTCTTTCTCACATTCGCAGTAGCAGAAAATAGACCAGAATGCAATGCAGTTATGGGTAGCAAATCTGGCGGTCTTTGAAAGTTGGCTGAGGCTAACTTGGTGCAGTGAGGACTTAACTCTAAAATCTAATCACAAAATGAGCTCCAGACATGCACTGGCTGTCAAAACTGACATCTCACAGTGTAAATGACTGCTGGTGGATTTTTCCCCTTTACGTCCGCCCTACAGAGCAAATATTGACATGTCTTTCCATGTGTCATTCATGTCCAGCCTGATAAATCCCCCATGTGCCTTCAGACCGCAGACCTGTCGAGCAGCCACACTGTGTATTGGCATGTCTGTAAATGAGTGGCGTGTATCCCCTGGGACCCTCTCAGGATATTGGGTAATGTCTGGATTCCTTGCATTGTGGCTGTGCAGCCCGGTGCTGACCGTCTGCTAAGGCAATTGTCATGGCGGTGAAAGATATTGGGATCCACGTGGCCAAAAACCTGAAATAATGATGTGAACGGACTGCAGTTTTCCATCAGAGGCGACTTGCTAAATGTCTGCAGCGAGGGGCTGGGTGTTCGGGGAGCAGACACATGTAATAAGAGCCGCAGTGTGCGTGTGTGTGTGCCTCAACTGGCAAATGAAGAGAGAGTGTGTGAACAACTCGGGTGTTATTGTATGAAAGAGGGAGAAGTCCGGCCAAACAGTGTGTGTGTATTGGTGTGTGAGCATGTGAACAAGCACGAAATGCATGCAGGCCCACAGCGTGTGTGTTTGTCTAAGATCATGGCGTATTCCTAATGCACTGCAACAAAGTGTGTGTGGCAAGGCAGCATCAACAACACAGAAGTATTATCTCAAATGTCAACATTAATCAATCATTTGAACATCTATGAACTTTCAGTGTTGTTCTTTCACCCTTTTAAACCTTTTCATAAGAATTTGTTTTTGCATGCTTCCTCATTCCCAAAAACAGAAACAGAAACACAAACACTGTGACGTTAGATGGTAAAAATGAAATAGAAAAACATTAAGTGTCATTCCACTGCAAGCCTCCAGAACAGCAGCAGTGCTCCTCGTCACGAGTCAGATTTCCTGTCAAACTGAATATCCAGAACACTGGCAAAGGAAAATGCAAATTAAAGGTGTAGTCTGCAACCTGTTGTGCTTGCAGTAAACTGAACAGATGCTGAAATAACTTCATCATGGTGCTGTTTTGTTAAAGGTTTGCCACTGTCATGCTTTGTCAGGTCTCAGTTTGTCCAAAGTACTGGTAGAAATCTGAAACGTGCTGGTGGTGGTTGAAGAAAAGTTAGGGGACACCAAAGTCATAAGGATTCATACTCATATGTACACTGTATAAATGTTTATGCTCACATAATGCAGTGTGTTGCTGTATCAAAGATGCAGCAGACAGAGTGCTGAATATGGAAAGAGGAAGCTCTGCCAGCTGGCATCATTAAACATTGCTGTAAATTTATTAGCAAGTGTCGGCTTTCTGGAGGAAAACCCTCGATGAATATTTTACAAGACAATTAAAATTCTTCAGGGTCCTTCAAGCAGATTGGTTTCGGGGGAAATTCACTCGCACGCTAAGAAACTGTTGACAGAGATATTTTGGAGTCAGCGCCTGTGTGTCCCTTAAATGGAGGTGTGTGGCAGGCAGGTGCGCTATCCGTGGGCTTTTAGGCCCTGCAATGAAAGGTGAGAGGTCAAATTCTTAAAAGTAGACCGGTGGCAGGGGGCTTGACAGCTTGTCTGAAAGTTGCAAACTTAGCGCAGCTGACATCCGCTGCAGACCTAAATAGACTGAGGATGTCAAGTGAATGTTAGGGGGATATCTACCTGGAAACACTTCAAAAGGAGACAGAAAAATAGCGTTTGGCATTGGTGGGTCCCCTTTGTTGTTCAAATATAGACAATGGGACGTGATGTGCAGAAAAAGTGCTTAGCGAATAAGGCAGAGGGGAACTATTAAAACTACATACTTCTGATTGATGGTATATAACATTTTAAAAGGATCAACAGTCGGAGTTTCCCTCTAATTAAGTAACACACATATAAGTGACACATTTAAACCTGTCCCCATCCTATAGAGAACCACTTTTTTCCACATGCGGTTGACCTTATATAACAAACCTACCACAGATCAGATGTGTCATGCCTACAGTGAGCGGTCCTGCTCTCTGTTTTGCTCTCATAATGGTTATTTAAGTAGTTGAGATTGGATTACATCTCCCCGGGAATGACAGAATTAGTTTTTTCTGCCAACCACATCCATCTTTTGTTACTTTGGTTATGTAATCCCTCTGCAGACACTCTGATAAATGTCTGGTAGCCTGGCTAAGACTCTTGTGTGTGTGTGTGATGGTGCGTACTGTATGTGTGTTACTCTTGCCAGCTTTGGATTGTGTTTACATGAACTGTTTTATTCACAGACACTAATGAAGTTAAGCCTCTGAATAAGAAGCTCCTCTGTAAACACAATTTTCAGATACACTTAAAATATAAAGTAAGACTTGGAGACTTATGTAATTTTAGATACGTATTCAGCATAATCCACATGTGACTGGCAGAATTTGGCAAAACATACAGAACTCTAACAACTTCAAAACTCAAAGCTTTAACATAAGAAGTGATCATTATATGTGTCTTTGAGACTGATACCAAATCATGTGTGTATGTGTGTAGTTACATGTAGCTTCACATGTAACTAATGTAATAAAGCACCTCTTCTTCTTAACTAGCTAACTCCCTATAGTAGTAACACTAGCACTGTTGTACTTTGAACTACAAACATATTGCTAGTTACATTAGATAGTGGGATTACATACGAAAAGGCTCCATTCAGGAGTGATACATCCATTGTGTATTTCCTCACAGCGTGTTAGTCGGATGTTACTATATCAGTTTACAGTAATGTTAGCAACTCTGTTTCTCCTTATTGTGTTGGGGGATGTTTTCACTCCAGAAGTTCCACCCTAAACTCAGTACCTGAGATGAGATAAATTAGTCAAACACAGCACTTGGTGCTCATTCTCAGATCTTTTCTGTAATAAAGGTAAAACATACAGTTTGAAAATACAAATAATAAAGCACAAATCTTTCCTTTGTTGCTTGTCCAAGTCCTTTAATATGCTCCTGATTATATTGGAACAAAGTAACTAATCTGATATTACCCTTATCCTATTGTACTGTAATACTCCTGTTACCCTTTAATACAAAGTTAAAGTCGTTTCCTTACTTCCATCTACTTGTTAGGATGGTGAAGGTTTACCATGAAAATATTTGCATGTCATCACATGTTAATCAATAGAGGTGTTAATCTGCACACATAGGTTTCTTTTATAAGTTTACAACACAGGCAGGTAGTTTTGCAGTAGAAACCAAATTTCTTGATCTTGAGCAGGATTTTAATGAGGTTTGAGGAGAACAGGAACAGTATAGCTGTGTTAGCAGTACGCCTGAAGGCAAACCCAGGCACTGACTGTGTAATGAGCTGCTACTTCATAAATCAACCAGTAATTACATGCAGATTTGGAGTGCAAATTGATTAAAGACCCAGCGCACATTTTCCCAGAGCAGCTACCGTAAACCTGGCTAAGTCTAACCCAAGCTTTCCAAAAGAACATTTTGCACCACTAAATGTACTTAAACCCTCAGTGTCGCTTCATTCACTTCCATGGTAACAAATAGTACAAAAAGTTCACTTATAACCAAAAGCACCAGTTTCCATTTGTAAAAAGGTTCTGGAAGTAATGAATGTAATGCTGGTTTTCAAATCTCAACTTTTGGCCCAAGTACTGCAATTTTTTGCAATACTCATTTCTAGCTAGTCAGTTACACAGAATGATGCTACGATCACTACCACATCAGTAAATAAGGAGATGAGGTGAAAATGACCTGCAATCATTTTCTGATAGGGCTGTTTAATAGATAAATTAACAAATAAATCTAACAAACTGAGTATACCTATTTGTTATTTCCACTGACCAAATAAAAAGCTATTCTCTGTAGCACCACTGTTAGCCTTGCAGTTGGTGTCCAGTGTTACCTCAAGATGGAAATACAACACTATTTTGAGGAGTTGTTTCCTTATCTGAATCAAGGGTCTAAGGACATGGAGATCATGTGCTGTACAGATTGTGACATTGAGCATCAGGGCCTTTTGTTGAAAAACGCTGGTCTTGAAATCACATTGATGAGAGCAATGAGGCCAAACAGAAAAGTTCACAACGCTCCATTGAGCCGAGGAGAACCGCAGAGTCGGGGCCTAAATTCTTATAAGACTTTTTTTAGAATAGGCAGTCATTTCATCCCATGTTGACATGATAAAAATTAATTAAAAGCATACTTAACCTCATGAACAGTACTTATAGTGGCCTTGTTTTACACTGAACTGAGTGTGACAGCATCATGACGTCACAGTGTTACAAATAACTCAATTTAGCTAAACTAGCTAAGCTAAAGAGCTACATCAATGTCAGTGATTACAAAACAATGAAGTGGAATGAACCACTTTTTTTCTGATTAGCAGCTATCGTATCTCAGTGAAGGTCATGAATATTTATTGCCCCATGTGTTTGTGTCACTTTCCATCAGATGCCTGCTGGGACACTTCTGCTTTTCCCTTCCCGGCCTCACACCTCTCACTCCGTCTGGTCTGGTGTTTCCACCGTTCAGTCTCTCCCCGCTCCGCTGTGTCCATACGTTAAAGATGGAAAACAGCTGTCCGCTTCATGGATTTCACAGCATCCCGTTGCTTTTGGAAGACTCCCTGCTCTGACAGGCCTCACCTGCAGCTTTACACACTGCGGCGTCTGGACGGAAACAATGACAAAAGGCAGACAGATCCGCTCCTGTCCAGAGCCTTTGATCCGGGGTTTAGCACCTAATGCCTGGAACAAGCGCAAGGAAGGTGTGCTCTCTCCACACACACACACACAAAAGCCTGCTTTCCAAATCTCATTAGTTACAGGGAGCACTTTTCTGGAGAATTATGTCCAATGATTGATGGAGTCTGGTTCTGTCCCTCTGTTATGATTTACCGACACCACCGTTTGACCTCATGGGTTGGTTGGTTGAACACAAGTCACTGTCATTTATCTTATTTATGTCATCAAACATCGTCTTAATGCAACATCTTACCATTGTTGTCTTGAAATTCAATGTTTTTCTCAACAATAAAATTAACAGCGTAGTTTGCTGACGGTAAAATTTTCAACACTTTGTCTCTATGAATTGTTGCATTATATGATGAAGTGGACTTCAGGATCCAGGCTCCACAAATACACTCACACACCCTTCGAGACTGTATTAATTTCCAATCTGTAAAGGTCAGGGGAGGGTCACAAAAATGACTGGACCCTGTACCGTGTATTTATAGGAAGTATCATGGCAATTTGTTCCCAGTATCTTCATCACCATCATTAGCTATGCAGCTAGTGGAGAAAAATAGTTCCCACGAGTTCAGAGGTATTTAAACAGCAGACAGACAAACCCGTACAAACACACGCCTCACACCTAATTTTCTGCACTTTCCTGTTTGAACTCTCACTTCCAGGCACACACAGACACACAAACACATCTTTTCAGCCAACCTCTGTCCAACATCTGCTTTGGCGAGACATTTAATTTCACTTGTTACGTCAGCCACATGCTCCGAGTTAGGAGAAGCCATTAGAAACATGACGCTGGACGTGGTCTGGGGCTGCGAGACAAAGGAGGCTTTTCACTGCAGCTTGAGGCCCGTCCACATCTTAACATTACCTCTGACTGGAAATTAACATTGGCCAATATTACTGCACACAACACAGCTAAACTGCAGCTAAACATGGACGTGAATATTTAGGAAGGACAGAGAGTAGTAGATTTGGGAATGTATTCTGCTGTGATAGTTTTATTGTTAGTTTGCATGTAGAAGAAGTGCAATAATCATGAGTTTGTTCTGTTTTTATCTTAGTGAACATTTAGTGATTTGGGATTTTGCGTTTTTTTTAACTTCTCAAAAGATGTGAAGGGAGGAGCATAAAAGTCTAAACCCTTCCCCTAACCCTGGAGAAGGACATTTTCTATGCATTCTCTATACTGACACAATAATAAATCATATTGATCATTTATTCTATGCAAGAAGAGATGGAAACTTTTCTCCAAATGCATTTTGCAGTGCTTACTTTTCCTTATTTTAATGCACTGCTCATGCACAAGTATTCCACATAAACTGAAATAAACCACTCCTGAGCCTCCGCCTGAACCTCTCAGCTTCAAAACAGAAACGGACACCCGGTGACACGGCTGAAGAAGACGACACCGACTTGTTGCACCGATGTTGGTAAATGAGAGCACTCGCTTCATGTTTCCCTGCAGAGGGGGTCTGGAGAGTCTGACTCACACTGTTAGACAGAGGCAGGAATGAAGCAATGCATACAGGTGAAGAGCAGCAGAGTAGAACTGAATGTAACATGCAGGCAGTAAATTAATTCTGTGAAGGAATTTTGAGCATTTATGATTACTTTATTCTTTACTCTTACCTGAAAAAATGAAAATATTATAATATACAGGTAACAAAGGTCAGCTTACATTCGAAGCTTTACGTGAGATTTTTTTTGTTCTGTGTTATAATTACAATACGTTGTGCTGAATAACACTAACACAGGATGGATTCATGAAGTTGGAGTTCCACAGTGGCAACAACTCTGTGTACAATCCCTCAACCCCTTTGGCTGAATTTATCAACAACACCATAGATAAAGTCCATAATATTCACTCCGTCTTACGGTTGTTTGACAGTGTTTTCATTACCGGCCACCGGCAGAAAGTCCACGCTCCAGATTTGATTTGGAGTGGACACATAATCATACACACACACTGGGGCACGTGACACCGGGGCTGCTGGAACATCTGTGGGGCTGACAAGGGCATTCTGGGAAGGCGGAGGGGGGGTATGTACCGCTGGATCGAACCGGCTGGAAAAAGGGGCGGTTGGTGAAAAAGAGGAGAGAGTTCTCAGTGGCGTTGTTGTGGTGTGCACGCACATAACCACGGTACAAAGAGGAAAAGGACAGCGTGTGTGTGTGTGTGTGTGTGTGTGTGTGAGTGCGTGTGTGAGTGTTTGATGTGCCAGATCTGTGGGTCTATTAGCTTGTCTCAGAGGAGCAGGAAACCAAATCTTTTCATGGCTGCTGTAAGTCATTTTACCATGTGGAACCGCCAGGGCCTTTATACCTGTCTGCTGCATGCGTTAGAAATGAGGTCAAACGAATAACCCCTGAAGCCAGCGCTGAGTGTGTGTGTGTGCACGTCCGTGGTTCCCCTGCTTAGGAAATGAAAGACCAATTAAACTGGGCTGTGTCGGGCTTATTAGTGCAAACTGTGTTTATACAGGGAGTGTTGGAGGGAAAGAAAAACAGAGAGGAGTGTGAAAAGGAGCTTAGATCAGCAGCAGGGACACAGTTCAACAAAAACTCAAAAGTTGAAGTCAGAAAGGTCCACGTTCACCAGCAGTGAGTTGTCCTGAAATGGTCAACAATGTGATAAATCAAGGTAAACTGGGGCAAGTTACTTCATCCTGCTCACGTTTCTCGCCACATCGGCATAACTTTTGCGATGTTGCCATGTTGCCAGATCTCAGGCAGCACTTTGGACAGAAAATATGGGTAAATCTGTGAAAACAAGACCCAATAATATTTTTCCTTTAATATATCACTGGGAAACATGTGTGAGTCTGTAAGTACCATTATGTGACAGTTCTGTTAATCCTTTGGTCATGACATCCCAAAACCTGATGTATACATATATATGTATATAATAGACCAGGAAGGATTTGTTGAGAAGATAAATTGAGAGCAAATGTAAAGAGCTGTGAAGGAAGAACTAGAGCAAGATGAGGAGGATAAACCTGCCTGACTGACAGCTAGTGAATCTAACAATCCCCACTTATGTGTCTGAAGGAGTCCGCTCATGTGCTGGCTGTCTGCCCTCCACCAAGCCACCAGGGATCACTTTAACTAACTCCCCGCTGAAGATCCTGATCCGCTCTTACAACCAAGCTACTGTCAGACAGAGGCTGGAGGAGAGATTCCAGTCAGAGGCGGTCATCGCTGCGGCCGTGTCGGACCGACGAGCTGCGCCTCTGACAGCACTTAGAGAAACCTCTGGGGATGCAGTGAAACACCCACACACACGCGAGCGCACGCAGGCCGATGCAGTAGCTCTAAAACGGCTGCTTGGACTCACATACGCAAGAAATGCCTGTCGGGATTACTCCATCCCGTGATTACAGCTCCACAGTCTGCCAGAGCGTGTCCAACGCCAACCATTGTTCGCTGCTGCACGAGCTCCTTCATGTCCTGGTGCCAAGCCGCGCTGACTGAGGACCTCAGGGAGGACGGCGTGGAGGACCAGGATCAGGAAGTGGGGTTACATTAAATTGTGTTCCATGAGAGAGGAGTGGAGTGATTGTTAAAACCAACTGACTGGGGTTTGGGAGGTTTCCTAGACATTCATTCTGCACAGCCACGTGCGTTTAAAACAGAGACTGATGAGGTTTGGATCACAGTTCAGGCTGAAGAATAAATGTAACTAACTGACTGTTGTTGCTTCCAAATAGCCAGGGGACTATTTTTTCAGAGAGGGAAGAGTTTTTCAGACATTTTTAGAAAAATGTATTGTTTGCTTCTTTTGTTTGAATCAGACTCACCAGACCTCTGCATGAGCTGGACGCGCATTGTTCTTGACGTTTTGGGTTCTGATGGTTTACAGCGGAGAGGGGCACGGACGATCACGAGAAAATAGGGCAGTGGCATGTGGGGATAAGAGTCAAAACCGAAGAGCTGCTCGAGGCCTCTTTAATGACACATGTGCACTATCTTTACGTACGCAGAGGGGCTTCTGGGTAACTGCGGTTGAGAGAAGCCGATGGGGCTTGCCTCAAAAATCTCAGCTGACGCAAAGACCCATACAGCGAATACCCAGAGACAATTTGGTTGAAAACAAAATTGTGTTTAAGAAGAAGTACCGCATCAATCCCTGTTGGGGAAATTCAGTTTCAATTTTCACTCCCTCTGTTGTTGTTTTTTTCATTACATGCACACACACAGGACCCATAGATGTGCATCAGTTGCTGTGGAGAGATGTGATGGAGATGCTGCATGGTCAGGTGCTCCAAGTAATCAGGGTATTGTCTGGTCTGTGCTGGACTTGAACAGGCCACAAAGCCAAGTCCCTGAAGCCTGAGCTACTGCTGTATTTTATTATCTTTTCTTGCATAATGACATGGATTCTATGTCACTTATTCTCTCTAGTACACCCATGGGCCCATCTTTACAAGCTCATAGTGTGCAAACAAGCATTTTTCAATGCTAAACCCTCCTGGAGACAGGCTAAGACCTTGGATACCTGAATACATGCATATTTATAAAACACGACAGCTTGGTTTGCAGAATTGTTCATTGTAAGGTGATTTGCATTGAATTGGCCTAAATATGCAAACCACCTAATGTTACGTGCAAATGTGTTGTCGTGTTGGAAACAGCTGTTTGCAGGCCCTTTGCTGCAGGAACATGCTTCTGACCTGATCAACTTAGTGATGTGCAGCTTTTTGTAACTGCAGAAAAGAAATCCTAGTAAAACGCAGGTTCATGTGTCACAGTTCATACAGCAAGTTAAACTCCCAACAAGGCTTGCGTGACCTGGTTGGGCAGCTGAAATGGGGCACAAGGCAAAAACATTTCAGCTCCACTAAGGTGTACAAATCCAGATAAGCCAAAATATATTTTGAACAAAGCTGTAACATTAAATAACCACACTGGCCTTTGTCATGGTTATCAAAGGGGTTTTATAATGCATTATTATACAGCCAAAAACCTGCTAGTTTATAAGATTTCAGTTTTGTTTAAAGATCGGCTCCATGTGCTGTAACCTGCTTCTCTGCTCTGATTCTAAACTCTCGTCTCCAGGCTCTTTCTGTGAGGGAGGCCATTGTTGCCCAAGATATTTTGGCAGGCCACAATCTGTGCAATGACAGACAAATAGTACCTCTGGCTCACCTGCCTCGGCTGCTCACAAAGGGGGGATTTTGACGGAGGGGCTGAGCTCCCTGCTTGGTTTGGAGCCTCCAATGGGAATCAGGCGAGCGAGGCAAGAGAGGGAGATGGTATGGAGTCATGCAGCTTATCAGATAAAGCTGTTTGCGCCGCCTGCCAGGTCATTACACAACAGATGCACTCAGGACTTTATGCAGCTGAAAAGGTGGATCTGGAGTCGAAGCAGTGATGTCATGAGGATTGTTATAGATTAACAGGTCTTTGTCATATTGAGGTCAAACTGAAATCTCAATTCTCTTCTCTTTTTGGGATACATCATAGTGACGCTGCAATTATTATGTTCTTTCAAGAGTGTAATCCCTTTTACAAGATGAGACATCTGGGAGGACCCATCACGCAATCATGCTTATGTTCAACTCTGACAGTGGAAGCTAATTAGTGTAATTTGTTCATTTTAGGAATTGTTCCACAGCTTACCTCGTGATTTGAACCTCTACATGGTGCAGACTAGCGGTAGGAGTCACAGATTAATGCATGAAAAAACATATAGAATCACAGAATAATGGGTGGAGCGCTCAGATTTGGAAAAATCAACAGCTAGCAACATTCCCTTCAGCTGCTTAACTGCCTGTGCTGCTGTCTGTGCAGAAAGGGAAGATAAAATGAATTCTTTTGGTTAAATGCAATGTGATCAAATAAGCATTTCAGTTCCTGTAAGAAACTGCAGAGTAAGAAACACACTTTTGAAAAACCTTTAATAATCCCAAACCCAATAATCACAAACTAATGCTCTGACTTTTCCTCAAACACCTTGACAACAAACACGCGCTCAAACCACCCTGATTGAGACAGAGTCTCCTGACAGGTAATTATAATATTTACACTGGAACACTACCAATAAAAAAAAGTACACTGAGCCTTGTTTCTGCTGTAGCCTGCTATTAACCCCCAGTCTTGTTTGGCAGGTGTTACTGTTTCGTGTTAAGGCTAAATCAGAGGTAATTGCCCTCCATTATCCCTGTGAATCATGGGAGCCACTGAGGTGATGTGAAGTGTGCAGGCAGAGGCTGGGAGGGTTAAATGTAGGACAGCAACCTGTGATGCACCCCTGAAGGCTAAATGGAGTGGCAACAGTGCCCAGAATACTCAAACCCCCACAAATGAGAGGTCGTGATCCCCGATGATTGAACAAAGGCAAATGTGTGTGTGTGTGTGTGTGTGTATGTATACATGGTGAGAGAGTCCATGTGTGCAGTTGACAGGTTAGCGGGTCAGAGGAGTGTGTGTGTGTGATGTGTGGCCAGTGTAAGGGGTGTGTGTGTGTGTGTGTGGTGTGTGTGATGTGTGTGTGTGTGTGTGTGTGTGTTTGTGTGTGTGTGTGTGTGTGTGTGTGTGTGTGTGTGTGTGTGTGTGTGTGTGTGTGTGTGTGTGTGTGTGTGGGTGGGGGGGGGGATCAGAGGTCGCCTCGACCTGCAGTGGAGGCAACTGCTCTTCTTACAGAAAGGACACACACACTTCCTGCAGCCGAGAGGGGGAAAAAAAAATAGACCTTTGCTGAGAGGCGGCACGTGAGAGAGAGAGAGAAAATCCCAAAAAACACACATTAAATTGCTGAGCTTGGCCAGGTAAGAGGTGCCAAACACATGACAGGCTGCAACAAAGGAGGGAGACACATAGAGAGCAAAACATTGTGGAGTGTGGGGATCTGGAAAAACTCAGCACAGACAGGGGAGCAACACACTGCTCTGCAAGAAGCCGGGTCTGAGTGTGTAAACATGTCAGGGGCTTTTGGATAGATCGATACGAACACAAACGTACGCGAACTCACTGCTCGTACAACTTTGTGTTCACCGAATAAGTCTGTTATTATATCTGAATGCCTCACGTGATAGAGATTACCTCCAGTTCCCTTTTCCATCTCTCAAAAAAAAATAGAAAATAGAAAATTACTTCTCATAAACCTGTCGGATCATATTAAGAAAGTTCTTTATCCCCAATGTCTCATTAGTTCCCATTCTTCTCATAGAAAAGATCTGCACTATGAGGAAACTTTTAACACTCTATGCTGTCTAATGACCTTAAACAATGTAGTAGTCAGTAGTCTGTTAAGAATGTTTATCACCACCAAAAAAACTTAAATAATAGACTAAGAATTATAACTATATGTTGATGTGACCCAGGTCTTGTCACCACGGCTGGTTTTACCTGTATTGGTGCTCAGGGGCAAAAATGAGCTGATGGGCCCCATCAGCCCTCGATTCCTCCTCCTCAATTCCTATTGTGTCACTTGATTTTGTGTTTGACGTTTGACGACCAGATATATTTCCAATTGGCACCAACCAGTTGAGACGTATAAAGCCAACTTTTGGGTTCCCTGAAGTTTGGGACGCAGCTACAGTTGCCCATTTAGCCCAAAGTTGACAAGATAAAATGCCTAAATCCAATCCAGATATACAGATAAAATAACAGGAACCAGATTTGACCAGTTTGGCTCTAAAATCATCAGAGGCAGAACATCAGGTTACATTTTTTTGTCTTTTTGGCAGTAGAGTTTTGGGATAGCGACACTGGATCAGTCTGTCCATCCAGCACGTTTGTCCACAGCCAGCATGTCTCACCAGCTCCCTTCCAGATCCCAATCAAACCAACTCCTGACCGCAGCAGGCGGCTACAAATAAAAAAGATCTACTTTTCATTAGTTTTTCAAAGTTAGTTAGTTCATTTTTCCAACTCTAAATCTGCTCTTACCTCATCTGAAAGGTCCTCATAGCACCTGAATCCATATGTGTGTAAACGTGTGTAGACGTGTGTTTCTTCTCTTTTAGTTTTGTACTTTCTGGCAGGTATTCAGCCTTTTACTGTAAGACTTTATACTGAACCGAGGGAAGAAGGGAAGTATTGTGTTGCGTGAAACTGAAAGATCCAAGTTTAGGGATTTTATTTTCTGTGCAGACAAAATCTTCTTTGGACGAGTTCTGCAAAAATCTACCAAGTCCCAGACAGCACAGAGAGGGAGAAAGAAACTGAGAGACTGTCGGCACAGTCATCATCTGAGATGTACGAGTGGAGCTTAAACATATGGGACTTTTGGCAGCGAAGACAGACAAAGGCTCAGCGCAGCAGTCAGCAGAAAAGTGGGCTATTTTGAGGACAGCATGGAGGAAATTAGAGCGCAGGAGAGAGCAAAGACGGAGGGGACGCAGACGGGCCGACAAGACCGTCTGAAGCCTTGGAACCCGAGAAGATGGGAGAGAAAAGGCAGTCGAGGACGTCAGAATTGTCTTCTGGGTTCTGTTGGAGAGAAGTGGGTCAGACGGAAGGGCCCAGACCACCACAGTGCACCCTCACCTCACTTTAGCTTTTCCTCAGGAAACACGGGAACGGGAGAGTGCACACACACACACACACACACACTCCGGCCTTTAGATGAAGTGTTAATTGAGTCCCGTGGTGTATGACTTTCAAAAATAGGCTTTCCCTTGTTCCAATCCCCCCTCAAAGGCTTCCTCATCACATGGTTCAACAGACAGCATGTGTGTGTGTGAGTGTGTGTGTGTGTGTGTGTGTTCTGGTGAGTGTAAAGGTAAAGGTTATACAACAGCTCTGTAGGTGCAGGAGCCAGGGAGGTTTTTAGAGAGGCTTAGCAAAAAACGCTGAGAGAGCTTTTCCTAAAGCTCTGCGCTGAACTACTTTCAAATTTGGCACTCTTCTTTCGTGTCAGCGTTTTCAGCACACGCAGGACTCCAGTCACACAGCTGAAACTGATTTATGAAGGATAACGTTTTAACTCCCTGTGCTTAACAACTGAGATCGATGCAGATACAATCATGTAGACAGTGGATGATTTTACAAAGATTACTATACTAAGATTACTATAGTTCTGAAAAGCTCTGGGGACTCTTGAGTTAGGATTATTTCATCACAAAAATTTAATCTCCTGAGACCTGAACGTTTGTTTGGTATGCATTTTTATTTCTTTATCTCACATGAGGGCTCAGGGTCACAGAATATGTGACAAACAAATAGCAGTATGTACCTGATCAGCTGACAAATCCCTGGTTAGCCCACCAGCAGTAGTTTGTCTACATGTCCGTCCAGACTTTTGGTTTAAGAAAAAATATCCAAGCAGGTTAATTTGCATTGGAAAGAAGTTTAATCATGTCACCTGAGGACTAGTTCACTCCGGATTGGTATTTTTAAAAATGGATAATTCTCCAAAAAACAATTCTGTCCGCTCAACCTTTCATTTGATGGGACATCTCCATCCATACAAGATACACAAAAACAGTTCCAAATGCTCAAATGAGCATGACGGACGCATACGTCAAATACCACAGAAGAATATTCTGAGTAAGCATATTGAGGTTATTTTCCTTTAAAGGTGTTAACTTAAAATGAGTAAATTATTTAAAACCAAACGTAAATGAATCACTAGTCCACCATTGTTGTTACTGTTTCAGGTGTTTGCTCATTACACAGAAAAACAATGGGCAAATGTCCTCAAACGCTCTATTTTACGCCATTATCAGTGTCTACACACTAACACTGAAAATAGAGTTTCTGAAAATCTTCAACCTGGAAGTACTTTTCAACAAGGTCTATTTTCAGTGACGTACCATGTTTTTAAAATTACCCAGGTAAGTGTGAACTAGCCTGAGATTCTGTACTTGTCTGAGGATATTAATGAATATAGTACGCAGGGTAAGTTGGTCTGCTTCTTTCTGTGTCTTGAGATGCAAACATCTCATCACATGGGCCGGGTCACTGCAGAACAGGCCAGTTAAAGTTATGCTCTGTGTTTGACAGTGAGCCTCATTTACAGTTTGAAGTGTTTTCACATGAGCTCCTTGCATTACAGGCTCTGAAGGATTTGAAAGAGCTCATCTCTCTCCCCCGGCTTTGTTTACCAGAGAGTCATCTGTTTGCAGATGGATCGAGCGGAACCTGGCTTTAAAAGCACTGCATGGCTGCTGCTTGGGTGGCTTCGCGTTGGACTGCCTGCTCTACGTGACTGTTTGCATCCCGTGACAAGAGAGGCCCACCTTGGGATGAGCTCCAGAACGGGGAGATCAAGTTTCAGTCATAAAACCTCAGTTAGCCCTCAGTTCTTTCTTCCCCTTGTCTCTATCTCCATTAGCCCGCCTCCCGACCCTCCACGAGCACTCCCCGCTCTCCCTCCATCTCCCCCTTTCCTTTCCATCCTTGGCCTGTGTGTTTTCTTTTGACCCACTTTGAGAAAAAAAATCAAAGGTGGGTTTTGCTGTGTCAATATCACTGGCAGCGGGAGTATCGTCGTTTGTTCTAAGATGGAAAGAATGAGCCAAAACAGATAAAAGAGGGGATTCTGTGTCAGAGCCATCAGGGCGGCTCGTTTGACTTGAGTCTCAGTCGTGGTTCACTGAACTCTTGCAACTGATAGAGTGATTTGAAGTCTGCAGTCTTGACTGTTTTCTGTTTATTGGTCTAGACAAGGGAAAGAAAGTTTCTAAAGACTATTAACACTGAGGCTCACATATCTGCTAATCAATAGCAATAAACAATAATATAATCAATGAATTGATGTACAAGAACTTTAAAACTAGAACTTTCTGTGAGCATAGCATTTTTGTAATGTGTAAATTTAAAGTACACACATAAACAGAAGAATGGACAAACAGTTATGAACATGCTGTTGCTATAGCTTTACTCTCCTTAAGGCAGTGTAGTTCAGAGTGTGTTTATTATGTTCACTTATTTTTCTGCACTTTGTAGTCCCTTTATGCTACACACACAAAGAAAACACAACACAGCAGAACATCACAACAAGTCCTCCTCTCCTGGGCTGTGCACAAACCAAAAGTGGCTGTGAATATTTAACCATGCAGCACATGTAGTTGAGTGTATGAAAAAAAAAGAACAGTACATGATTGTACCTGTAAAAAGTAGCTCACTGTCAGAGCCACCTGTACAGAGCCATCATTAATGTTATTAGTAAAATACATTGTGCATGAAATGCATTTCCTGCTGTAATGCCTGTTGTGCATTTTAAGAAGCATTGTGTTTTTTTAATTTGACAGAATTTCTGTGAAATCAGAGGTCTTCAATCCACAGTGTGATGGGATGCAAACAGAATGGTGACAACAGACATTGTTATTGAGGCACTAATATAAATATAAAAAGCAATTTGGAAACAGGTTTGTTGTGAATTAAAGTCATAAAGCCTTCGATTCTTTTCTTTTTTATTTCATTTTTAAGTGTAAATGGATAAATTGATCTGAGAAAAGTTCTCTAAGCTCCTCACAGCTTTATTAGATAAACTGAAATCTACAGTGCTGTCAGGTAATAAAGTCAGGTGTCAGGTCTTTTTCTTAGCTCCTGAGAGGTTTCCAACTCTGCACTTACCTGACATCAACAGTACATATTAATAGAGGGCTAATGAATCACCCTTTAACTCAAAATCTTTCCCCTTCAGCCCTCCTTGTCCATGTTTTCTGCCCTGCCGGGGGTGATTAGTGGTTCTTGCACTCAGATCTCCTGTGGATTAGTCGGGAATGCAGCTTCATAGGGGGGCTTCAAAATACACTTTTCATTTCCAAAGTGCTCAACCTCTATCAGTAGCAGCCTGCTGTGAACCCAGTGCCTAAAAACAAACTGGACGCTTAGCTTGATTCTTATCACAGCAGTGGCCTGATACTGTAAGAACAACCCCGTGATGAAATCATTTCTTTGGACGCTACAAGCAAAACACACACGTTTTCTTCACATACAAACACGTGTATAAAAAGTACATCAGAAAACATTAATTTAACGTTCCTGTACATGTAGTCATGACCTGCAACCTGCATACTACAGATTTGAATAGGCCTATGCTTTTTCCCATCTTAACTACAGAGTATCTTTAACTCTTTCATTACAGAATTAGAAAACGTTGTTTCTACATGGCTCAAGAGGTGAGGTGTTTTTGCTGCAGCTGTCAGAAACCTGGTAAGATGTAAAGCTGTACAGTATCCAGGTTTCTTCTGGAGCACTCTAGCTAGCATATTTGGGTTTCTGAAAACTGGGATAAGATCTTATTCATGACTGTGAAATCTAGATATGGTTTACATGTACAAAAACAAAAACTGGAAAAACTCATGTCCTCTCTCAAACAATCCATTTGAAAACCTGTTGACATTATCTTTCAAAAAGTTTGACTTAGTGTAGTTTAATTTTATCAGTGTTACACAGTTTAACGTGTCACGCTTCTTTTAGCATATTTAAAGATGTTTAACTCATCGCTGACTCACGAAGAGCAGAGAAGTGTAGCGTGTGCAGGCCTCTGAATGGCCACGCCCCCTGTGAGTGATGTCACTGCAGGTGTTCCCACCAGTCAGACACTAAACAACTGCTGTGTGAAGTGCTGCACACCTGAGTCAGAGTGATTCTACTTCACAACACGCAATTTGTTGTCAGACAATGTGAATTTAAATATATGTAATACAAACGTGTGACTTTTACAGTGTGGTGTAGACCGAAGCAAACACCCTGAGATCAGGCCGAACCTGCCGTCTGACAGCATGAGTTATTGTGGAACAACTACAGAAATACTGTGACTCAGTCATTCTGTTGTATTTCGTTGGAGCTGCCAAGGAAAAAGACTTGTGTGTTTTTTATCACTGCACAATGAAGGGTGTGAACTGTTTAATGGCTGAAGTGCTATTCTTGGTCTGAAAACAGGACCTGATCATAGAATATTTCAAACAACAACATTTCAAATGTCAAAATGAAGTAAATCTGGGTGTATTTCTGTCTGATCGTATCTTTCCATTAACTTTGTATTTAACTGGGTGGTTTATGATGGATGGGAAGGAAGCAAAGTTTTGAAAGAAAGGGACATTGTGTGAAAATAAAGATATAAGACATCAATGTTTTTGTTTTCTTAGCTGTGTACTTACATGATCCAAAATGTTTCCAAAAATGTTCAAACCCAGATAATTTATAATCCATCATGTTATTCATAGTAATAGTGTTTTTCATTATCACTGGTGTCATATGCACTGTACCCCTTCTAGTGGTTTTTCCATTTTACAGGCTATGTAAACTTTCACTTGTTTCACCCTGGCAGTCCACCAAAATCTGTTTCTACATGTCATCAACTATTACAATAACACTGATAATGTCCTCAAGTTTGTATTCAGAATTAATTTTTGGGGAAACACAGGAAACGCCAGAGAGCAAGAAAGGAAGTCGGCAAATCGCCTACCTAGCCACGTCTTTGTTTGCAACAGTTTTTATTATTCACTGGCCACTTCATTAAAAGTACATAATGTGAATAAACATGATTCAGTGTTACTTGAATAAAATTTTAATAGATTTCCTACATCACTAAAGCCCATATCATGTCAGATAGATTTTCACTGGCAGTGGTGACGACATTAACTCCCATGATTCCATGTTACTTTACGGTGTCATCAAACTCCATCTTCTGTTACTGTTTTTATTGAGAGCCTCCTAGTGGCCGAAATTGCAGGTTGTGTGTTTGATAAATTAAATGCCTTTTTTATGTTATCTTTTTAATCCATGAACCTGTCGGCCTCATGTTATCGGTCAAAGTAAAAAGTAGGCCAAAAAGTACTTATGTAACTATGTAACTATGTCACAGGAGCTAATGGATCAGACAAACGAACATTTCAGCACATTGTTCTCAGTTCAGTAAGTCAATATGAACCAGTTCAATGGCAGCTCTCAGTGTTTGTCTGGTGCATTTACTACATTATCTGTGGTGAGACTGTTACATCAATGGCCCTGATGCTGCCGGCGCTGACGTAAAAAAAAAAAACACGCTCTTTAGATGCAACCACAGATCAGCCTGGGAGGCATGGGTTCATGAATGCAGTTTTTTGGTGTTTTTTTTTTCTTTTCTTAAATGCTTCTCTTTCTCACTTCTGAAAATAAAAAACATAAACTTGGCCACCACTGACTGCCTAGCTATTTAACTGACTGTGTGTCTGTTGGAATTTCAGTGATACTGCAAACTAATTTTAGTGCCCGCCGACACAGATACTACACTCTTTTTTTGGGAAATTTTAATTTAGAAAATGTTGGACTGTTTGAATTTCAGTTTGACACTAAAGGTAAAACATATGAGCAACAGTAGCAGGTGTACTGATGTAAAATGTTTTGCAGGGTAATGTGTCTCCTGGTCTTTGGTTTCCTTCAGGGCAGCTCAGCTCTCCCCGCTGCCTTTGCTGATGTGAAAGCTGTTAGCCTTTGGCCCAGTAAGATAAGAGCACACAGGTCAACACACACCGAAACCTTTTCCTCCTCCTCTCTGCTCAGACTGAGAGGCTGCTTCCAGCTCGACTAACTTTTATCTCAAGTATCGGCCGTTCACTTGGTTAAACACAGTGCGGGCAGACATTATCTCCAAACCTCTTAGGGAAATGCAGTTTGGAGAAACACAAGTGTGATGGAAAATAGAGAGAGAAACTGAGTATCAAGGTTTCTGTCAGTTTATTAAGTTATATATGGAAAAGCAGTGTGCAAATAGCCTAAAATTGCTGACACTTTTTAAAGACTGAAAATGAAGCTTTTGTAATTTAATGAGAGAGATTTTTTACTTTCATTGACTTTTACTTCACTCCTTTACATTCAATAAGCACAGTGGTTTAGATTAGTATGATTTAACTGACAGACATCAGAAAATATGAAATACTTTAGACCCTGTTAATGAAAATGTGTTCACTGGCACTTACACTTTAAGTCACTGGCCATGATTATATAGTCATTAGCTGGCACACTGAAATAAAACATTAAAAAATTTAACTTTGTGTCTTCAAATGAAAGCGTGAGGTTGGGCCCGCCTGAGCTTGGCCACATGAAAGAGCTATAACAGCTTTTCCAAAACTCGGGGAATCCATTATCAAAGATTTTCCTTGTCGATGTGACAGTAAGGAAATGTTCATATTCAGAAATCCTGCCTTTTCGTTTCCAACCCACTGATGGAAACTAATTTTAATCTCATTTTACAAGCTGGCATAAAATTTCCATCACAGCTGAAGAGAAAAACAGGTTAAAGTGGGCACTGAGGAGGCTCTCTGTGCACTGATCAAAATGTAGTTTTGTGAGAACCAATAAGGCTTTATAGAGCTGTTGACCTGACCTGCAACAGGGAGACAGAGCACTTTGGCTTTGCTCACCATCACACTCCTCAATATCCACACACACAAACACACCCTCCTCTAATTCTGTGGAAGAGCTCTGGCAGATTCCCACAGGAGAGGGTGGTCCCGCCCTGTCACTGTTTGGATTAGCTCCTCCATTTACTCCACGGCTGAGGCTAATATACAGAGTGTGATGTAGCTGCAGTTTACATGAGCTCATACCTTTCAGCTGATCTAAACCTGTGAGCAGGATGAGGGGATAACACTGAGTGCTGCAGAGCATGATGGTCACCCAGCTCCAACAAAGGCACCAACAAACCAGCAGGAAGACTCCCAGAGGGCATAAGGGGTCTTCATCCATGCGTAAAAGCATCATCTGCATTTTAATATTCACAGACTCTGCACACTTTTATCACCTTGGGCACCGAATGCTCAGATTACAGATCAATAAAACTGCAATCTCAGACTTCAACCTTTGCTACTCTGGGTCACTGGTCTGTTTTGTCAGATGTGAAATGTTCTGAATGTACATTGTAAAAGATGTGAACATAAAGAGAGGCACAAGTTAATGCAGTGTAAAGTTGTCAGGCTCCACTATTTAAAAATAAGTACATGTTAAAAAAACTGCAGGGCTAGACTGCATCCTGACTTTTTAAAATGTTTTTGTATAACATGTATAACTCTACTGGTCACTTGAGAAGTGGGAGGTGCCAGTTCAGTAGATTTGTAATCAAACTGGACTGCCCACAGCTTTTTACCCAGTAGGTAGACGTGCGTACGTGTGTGTGTGTCAGCATGCTGTACGTGCAGGCACACATTCCCACCACGCATAAGAGCGGGTTAAACTCAGTCATATCTTTGCACCTGTGGTGCTCTTGAGGCTTGAAAAGCGCACACTTAAGCGATATCACAGTTTGATAGGGCAGGTGTGATTTTTTACAACACCATGTGTGGAGGTCAGGAGCAGCTGCCATGGTGATAATTTCCTCCTGCTCGTAACATCAACAACAGATACCATCAGCTCTTGAAAAGCGCACACTACCACAGAGAATAGTATGATAGTATGGAGCTATAAATGTGTGAGAAGGGCATGCTCAGACCACCTGTCTGGCTGGTTTAACCCTTTGAGGAACTGTTGGGCCCCTAAAGAACTCCCTGTTCCTTCCTCTGTCTGTTCATTGTGTGCTATATAAACCCACATTCTTTGGAACATGCAAAATGAAAACACAAAACTGTCTTAAAGAGGGTCCCTGTATTAAACTGTAGTTTTTAGAGCACATTATTTCTGAATTTCAAGTTCAGGTACTACAGTAAAACAGGACCCACCTTAAGGCCATTATTATGTCAGTTTGTATTGTGTTTTAGTGTTTAATTCCCAAACAAATTTTCAGTCAGTCACATCAACACCAACCACTTGTTATCCACTGAACAGTTAAGTTAAGGACTATGAGACTCTGTATCATCATTAATGGAGCTGGACTTGAGGCGAACGGCACAAAGTACACACATTTGCAGATTTCATTTACTCAGCTCTCTGTGCTCTGTAGATACTCCCACTGTCCAGATTTCACAGTCTCTATAAAATCTCCACTGGGGGCGGGGGTCTGCAGTTTTTTGGCAGACAGATGTCTCATTTACGAACCCAGATTCTTGAAATATTTGAGAGGAAACCTGTCGACCTGCTCCTGACCCGGCCTGATCCGTCCAGTTAACTCGACTTACAAAGTGAGAGGCTCTCACCGCTCTCCGGGCTTGATGAATGAGACGGAAAACGAATGAGAAATGCCTCCGTTTGCCCCCCTGGAGAGAGGAGCCACATGTGCATTCAATCCAATCTGCTCTGCTCACGTGAGCCACACACAGGAAGGAAAAGTGTGTGTGTGTGTGTGTGTGTGTGTGTTTGCACAGGCACAAAAGGGCCTTTATCACCCTACGGCACAGGTGAATGACATCATTCGACCCACTGTGGGACTGCAGACAGTCGGGATTAGAAGTGTATGTGTGTTGTTTTGTGTGTGCATGCGTCATTAGCTATCATTTTTCCCATGAGAAACGGTAGCAAAGACACACATCCACTGCCACCATAACTGATACGCTTCCAGGACTTAATCATATCCATTCAGGCAAAGCTGAAGGGGGTGAACACATGTATACACAATCCCAAACAAACATGACTTCATACATGTTGAAGCAGCAGGTTAGGTTACACACTCAGCTCCAAACACAGAGGCACTATTTTCTTACTGGCAGCAAACAACAAACAAATGTTCTCTCCAGTCTTTTCACCTGAAGTAGATCCAGTATAAGAACATGGATTTTATTCAATTTTCCTTTTGTCTCACTGCAACAGATTAATTCATGTCTAATTGCATATTTCCAGTGACTCTGCATGCCTCTAAAATGTGTGTTCTGAAACACACAATAAAGCTCCCCAGTTAACGCGTTGTATCCATTTTGTTTAATCCGTTAAACTGGACCTTTAGAAATTGTATCGCAACTAATAATTGGTACAACTAATGTGCAACTCCTGTGACCTCAGCAGAAAAGAACACTGTGTACTTAAAAAGAAAAGAAATAAATCACAAACTGTCGAAGTAAGAGGACACAAAATCCAGTGAACACATTATGACACATTCGTTCAAACACAACTGTTTATGAAGGCTGTGACGCCTCACAGCTGTACTACACAAACGACACAACGCAGATCACACAGTCACACACGCACAAACACACACTGGGGCTGCTGGTGTTTACTCAGTTGAAGCCCTTGCTCTTGTCCTTCCTGTAATGGGACGCCGTGACACATGTGGCTTCACCTGTTCGGATATTGTGATATCGGATATGTTTTTGTCCACCTTCTTCTCTCTCAGCACAGGAACTGCCATGAGATATCCAGTCAATGAAACATCATCCCCACCCAGTGTCTCAGCTTCCTCAATTCCACAACTTTTGGTTTTGTTTCTCACCAGTTGCACAGAAAATTATCTATTGGTTATATTTAGTGGCTAAATTCCCCACTATGTTTAGCAGTTATCTGACTTGATACATCTGCAGGTAGTTTACAGTCAGTTATCATAGCTGCCTGTCGCAGATGAAGACAAAGTTGATGAGAGTAGCAAGAGTTGATGCAAAAAAGTACATTTGAATGCTGTAAGACCAAAACAGTGACCAAAAAGAGGCCAAAGTGTGGAGAGGAGTGGCAGAGTTGAATAAATTCCTTCACATTAACAGTCATTTTTTGATCCACAGTTAATATAAAACATTCACATGTGCTGACCATTTTGAGCATTGTCAGAGTATAATATTTTACTTTTCTTAGCTGTTTAATAAGAATGTATATTACTCTTCAATATACCACATAGCAGTTCAAACGACTGATGAGTATTCAAGCTTTGTCACAGCAATCTGGTTATGTTTATTTAGTCAGAGATAACCTGGTAACATGTTTACATGTCAGTTGTAATGATTGGTGTGTTGTTTTAATCGGGTTACAATAAAAACAGGCAGCACACTGTACACAGTGTGTATCCAGAGGAATGATGTGCTTCAGAAAAGCTTCTGATGACAACAGCAGCTGCTGCTCTCCTCTCAGACTCCCTGCAGCTTGTTTCTCAGCAGGAGTCGCACTGATCCCACATCAAAGGCCGGCCGACACACACACTTTAATTTACTGTAAAGGACTCTTTGGCGTGACTTCTGCTCGGCCTGCTTTTAAAACCTGCTGTATACATCAAGCCCTCTCAGACATCGTAATGGCTCTAATCGTTCTTAAAAACCAGACTCAAGGTGAACATGGAGGCCAGGATCTGCTAAGCAGGTCACATCCCATTTACACAGACAGGTTTCAAGTGCTTCACCCTACTTCCCTTCTTATTTTTAGGTGCTCAAAATGTTCCTGCACTTGGTTAGTAGATCATTTCTACCCGTTTCAGGACATGCATCAGCATCTTAAATGTTTGGCCAATCTAAAAACAAGCAGATGGTTTGAAACCTCAGGCCACACAAAAATCACTGAACTTGACTAATTGTTGAAGAGACGAGATAACCGCCAAAGAGGGGTCATGCAATGTAGGAGAGAAATTAACCTGTAATTGAAGGTTGAACCTTCAAAAGCAGCAGATTAATGGGAGGAAAACTGCTCGCCTCCAGCCCAGACACGCTGGGTTGGATTTATTGACGGCTTCCAGACCTGAAATTCTTGGTTGGCAACTGTGTACGATCCCGAGCACATTCAGTTCACACACAGGTGAGGACGGCCCCTTTCCTCAGGTAACACTGACATGCTTTCAGTGTATAGGCAACAGTATGTACGCTATGGGGGTTACTGTACACACACTGGAGAAGACGTCATTTTAGTATTTGAAGTTTTGCGTCTTCATCCAAACCTTTTTGTAAAAATCATTCTGAGATGGAAAAACACATGAAATTGCACTGAAAAATATTAAAAGTATATTAAAATTCCTTGTCATCCTAAAGATAACTTACCAATTACTTCATTTTTACAGGCTACGTAAAGGGGTACTCCAGTGATTTAGTACTTGGGTTGGGACGCCTGTTAGACAAAATCTGAATTAAAGCAGCGGAGGTGAGATATCTGCCCTTTGGACCCTCGCTTATGTTGGTGAATTGGTCCGGTGACTTTCAAAGTCAAACCCAGGCTGTTGTAATCTTCCGAGCCCACGCTGAGATCGATGACATCACCACGACAGATTTGCTCCTCCAGAGCCACCAAAGACTTTATACAGCTGTGTTCAACAAGTTTTCAACAGCTTTGCTATGATGAGCAAACTCAGCTTAATGAGTACAGCCTTGTGACCCTGCAAGTTTGCATGAATAGAATTACTGTTGTGCGAGTAACATAATATGACATTATCATGTTCCTTAGATGATTGCAAACATGATGTTATCTCAGAGTCATTCAGGGCGACATACAGTAGTTTATCGGAGAGTAAATGGTGTCGAACAGCAATGGAGCAGACAACAATAAACCAGATCACACGTGTTCCTCGTCACTGTGGTCATGTGTGTGTGGGCTGTTTTTGTCTCGACAGATGATCACAGATAACAAAGACAATTCCTTTGTTTCACCCTCATCTTCTGCTGACTGTACCTATTGTGCAGTCTGTGCCCAGAAGTCTGAGGGGCTGATGGGTACCTGCAGTGCCAGCAGCATGACGATTACTGGGATAAAAACAGCAGCAGGTCATTTTTACAGAGGCAGACGGTGGAACGATGAGACGGAAGATAAGAGACAGAAACTAGGGAGGGGAAAGACATTTTACATGGTGACAGAGGAGTGACACAGGACAACTTGTCCATTTATAAACAATGAAGTCATGGAGATTTAGTGTGTGATCGTGTGTATGTGTTAAGTGCCCTGTCCTTCAAGACACTATTGTTCTGTTGAGACACCAACAGTTAGATGAAACCTGCTTTTTAAAGAGAGCACCGCCACTCATGATGCTAAAACCAGCGCATGAGGTGTGTGCGCGCTCCATTTGGAGGAGGTGTATTTCTGCTCGTGTCATGCTGTGTTGAGGGGATGACTCCAAAATAATGCAGCACTCGCTTTGGAAGAGGAAGACGAATGACCACAAATAGATCTGAAGTCAGCCGTCTCACTGCAAAACATTTTATCAAGTTATTTTGTACAACAGAGTAGTAAGGCACAGTTTGGAGATATGGAGATTTCCAGAATAAAGTCAGTATATTCCATTTCCATTGAAGTTCCATGTAACATGAAACAACAAAGTCATTATATGATATACAGTATATCTTATAATCTATGAGTGTAAGACTGCTGGAAACAAATGATTGTGTTTACTGGATGGAGTAGATTTTACATTTACTTTTATGCATTCCCTCATATATAGTCTATATATACTGTACAGTTAGCTTTTACTCATAATATTACCTACTTTGAGCCCTAACAATTATGTTTTTTTCTAATATTACAAATTTGGTCTTCAAAATGTTCTGATTTCTGAAGTCTGAAAGAGAGTTTGAAAGAATATGTTTTTTAAGTTTTCTCACATCAACTTGTTTCAAATATTTCGTTTTAATTGTTGGTGCTGCATTATAATCCAAAATAAAAGGAAACTTTAAAGGTGCACTAATCCAGGTCATGAGGCTGTTGACACCCCTGTGTGTATCATCTTGTGATGTTAATATGGATAACATGTTAGCAAAATGCTGCGTGTTCACACATCCAGCACTGAGCACTGGGCACGTTTTGTTTGTTTTAAGCTGGTGTGTGCAGATGTGTAGCTGGTCTTCTACTAAATGCCCATATTGATGCAGACTAGTTGTCACGCACATGTTGCTCCTTCGGGAAAAGACAGTGTTAGCTCGAGGTAGCTCCTGCTCTTTTACAGTTGGAGAAATGTTACTTTTGTTTTTATTACAGTTATGTATCTGGGAAGCTAAAGCTATATAAAGCTATAAAAATAAAACCGATTTGACTTGCTGCTTTATAGAAAATAAAAGTTTCATGACTGACATGAAAACAATGACCTGATAAGAAGGCAATTTTTGCAGCGCACACAAGAAGTTAATCCAGATGCCCTGCAGCAGAGAGGACAAAGAAACAAAGGTTAGCTGTGTTCAATATACAGCAGGCTGGAGAGGCCGGTAAGCATCCTTCACTTTTACTCCTGCTTTGATAATATTTGGTCTTGTGACAGAGCTAGAAAACAATATTGCTTTCTAGGTAGCACTCTGAGCTGATATTGGATGTTGGGTAACAGCCAGTCTGTGTCATCTGCTGCTGATATGATGGAGGCTTCACTGCCAAAGCTGTCCGTAAACCCTGCAATGAATTTCCATTTTCTTGAGCAAATCGCACACTTTCACCACAATACAGCGGATCACTCTTCTTTAAATAGAGGCGAACCCTAAAGCAGTTTCATCAGTCTGGATTTCACAGGAGACCCAGAGTTTGCTACAGGATGTTACAGAGGCTTTGGAAACCTGGCAAGAATAAAAATATAGAACTCTTGTGAAAAACATCATTTTTTTTATTTCATGTAGGAGGGCAAAGTACTGTACATCAGTGCCCAAAATGAACTTTTTAATTCCGGTTTCTGAATGTTTTAAAATGTATTTTACTTGAATATTAGGGTCCCTTTAACAAAAACCAAGCATGAAGATGGTAGTGAAATATGATTCGAATCAGCTAACAGGTAGAGAATACCAATATGTGCAAATGAGTAACAAAATATTTCTCAGAAGAAGAAAAAACCAAAACAAAAGGCATGAGCGATGAGCTGGTGATGGATTGGGTGACCAAATTATGGCAAGCAAAAAGAGACCAAAACAAAAAACACAATGTGACAAAAATGCAGACAAAATGATTTAAAATGCAGCCTCGGTGAAAAACAAGAATGTCGGAGTTGATGGATGCGCGTGTGTTTCCATTCTGCATTTCACAGACAGGAATAGTAAATTAGTGGCTCTACCTAGCCTGATGTCAGTGTAGGCACAGAACGGTATGCACTCTGCTTTCTGCCAGGATTAATCACACAAACCACAGCCACCACTTGTGCAGGCAAACCAGTAAATAACACTGGGATGATGACATGAGGGTGCAGGCTTTTGGTGCTCTCTGCTGAACCCAATATTTGAGTTGGCCGTGTTTCGTCTTTCACTCGCCAGTTAAGCCTCCCTGGCGTTTCGAAAGACAACTGTGGAGTGACTCATGAACGGAGGCAAGACAGGATAAAAACAGGAGAGCTCCTGCTTCACCTTGTGACCTCTCAGACGTTGTTGATGTGCCATCGCATACCTGCACAGGCATGTAGTGGTGTTTAAGAAGTGGCGGTGAAAATTAGTGTCACTTGGTGGGGAGGCTCAGTGGGTGCCGACTGCCGTCCCGGTGAGCGACACTCAGCCTCGACGGGAGCACAGATGATCTTCTTACAAGTTACATAACTAAACCGAAGAAAGATGAAAAGCGTGGAAATCAACGTGATGTCGTGATGTAAAAACCTGAGAATGATTAAAATGATGCAAAGGGTCTAAACTAAGCGGACAGATGTTATATAAGTGTTTTAGGAACCTTTATATGCCAGCTTGTCCTGTGGCCCATCCCTCCTGTAATTAAGATTAAAAGAATCAAGATGCACTAAAAACATCTTTGCTTTATCAAAACAAGATGTTGTTTTCTCGTTGCATTTTAACGCTCCAAAAGGCCTCATTCGCGTATTGAAATCACAAAAATTTGGGAAAATGCCTCCATATATGATTTTACTTTTGTCACCTCTTTCCACTGCTCTAGAGTTTGCAGGTCTGATTGAGAGCCACTGGAGTCTTCCTCCAGGACACTGACAGAAGGAGTTGGGCTGACCTGCCAACCCTGCAACGAATGAGCCACAGGGAATGATGCAACCATCAAGTGGAAGGAAAAAGTTGGTGCATGCACTCCTTTCATAACACGCAGGAGACAATGGCCCGGGCATCACAGCTCATGAGTCATGAGTTCAGCACCACTGTGATTGCCATGTACAAAAACGTTTCTGTAGAGATAGTTGCATTTAGCTGAAAACAAACATGACAGTCAGACAGTTTCTGTCTTCACTAGAAAGCGTATCGTATCGGCTCCCTGCCAGTCTCAAACCAGGGACGCTGCAGTCACTGTATTAACCCTTTAACGCCAAGTGTATATTTGATTTTTTTGAGTTTTTGAGACCTTTACATCATTAGTTTGATATTTTTTTCCCTGTAAGACCTGACCTATACAATCAAAATGCCAGAAAATACAAAATAACCAAAAAAATAAATAAAAATGCCAGACATGTAGCAAAAATTATACAAATTACAATTTTTTTTTCTTTTGTCAGAAGGTTCAACACTCCAGTTTAGAAAAAATAGAATTTTGTGGAAATTATTTCATGGTTCAGGCTTTACAGGGTTAAAACCATTTCTGGCAGAGTAGCTGATAAAGGCAGGTTTGCTGAACCACATATGGTGCTGTTGTTCTTTGGTAATTTGATTACTTACAGATTTGTTAGTACATCAATTGGGTCCTGCATTATTATTTAATTTTGTGTCATGGCCTTCCAGATGACAAAGATGCTGCACCAAATTCTACTTCATATGTATTCAGTTCATATACTTTAGTTTATGTAAAGCTCATGGGTTGTGTGTTTTTCACCGAGTGTCTGTGTAAGGTTGGTGTGCTTGTTGTTTCAGAAAGTAACAAAAATCTGTCAGACACACCTCTGTCAGAAGGACACAAGGATAGAAGCTGGGGGGGGGTATTCTACGTGACTATGTGACCCTGGTCCTCTACTCTACTACTTGCACTGCTCATCCAGGAGAACAAAGCACTTTCATTACCTCAGGAGACCGACTCTGAAACCAGACAGAAGCACCTGTCACCTCGACAGGCTGGTAGTCCGCAGACAAAGCTTCCTGCTGCTGCAGACTGTCGGGGCCTCCGCTGACTCAGAGCGCAGAGGCCAGACGTGTGACAGCGGCCCTCTCACGCCCGACACACTCCTCCACAGACTTTAATTAAACGTGCCAGAAGAGATACGCTCTGCTGTTACACAACAGTTACATAAGGTGCAGTTTATAGGCAGCAAGGGACGGCAGGGAGAAACAGGTTTTAAATTCAAACCCAACTTTCACAAAGAGAATTAAAAACATGTCTGCATTTCTTACTGCTATACTCAACTGTGCTATAAAATGTCTGCACACACAGGTTTGGATGTGTTCATAAGCCAGGAATATAATGGTTACTGACAGGTTTAATCTCAAGCTCAATCTTCTTTGTTGCATTTCTGTTTTTTTTTTGTTTTTTTTTTACTTTGGACAGATCCACATCACTCAGTTTCCAGTCTTTATGCTAAGCTAAGCTACTCCAGTTAAGTGCTCCTTATTTATTGCTCATGCTTGAGTATGAAGTAATATGTTGATCCCATTCCTTTCACTGTGCAGAGTAAGTTTTTCTTGAAGTAAAGATTACATTCTGTCCTCACTCCAATGAACACCCACACAGAGCTCTTCAGCAGCCGCTTCTCCCATTTCAGCGGTAAACTTCGCTGGATGAAGTCGAGGCGACCCCGACTTGGGGTAAAATAACACCCGAGCTGCTGCCGAGCCCCTTGATCCTCCTCGGGCTAGTCAGACAGGAAGTACTTTAATCAGGGCTTCCTGTGCTGCCTTTGTTTTGACTGAGGGAGAGAGGGAAGAGTAACACATCCAGCAGCTGCTGCTTGAGGCTCAGCGAAGACACGCTGAACAAGGAAGCTTCAGAGCTTCAGTAGCTTGTGCCAGAGGTGGATTTAATGAAGAGAAGCTTTTCACTACAGCTAACGAGACACTGCGATAAGCTCCTCAGGGGGGCTTTAAACCAAATCATGTGCCTGTTAGGTGACAGCATCTGAAACCCCACAACACCATTCAGATGTCAGAAATGCAGGGTGCATCCCTAATTCTTTATGGATGTCAATGTTGGTCAGTTAAGACTGAAATAATTACACAACACTTGGACTGACAGGGAAATAAATACAACTTTGTACAAAATGTATTTGTTCAGAAAACTTTGAGCCGTGACTTTCTGTCACCACAGATCGTCTGGGTGTTTGTGAAATCTCCACAACCACTAGATAGAATGCTATTAAAATAATGACTTTGGCTGGAGACTCTTTGTGTTGTTGTGTTTGTGAATGTTTGTGTTTTGATCCCAATTTGGATGAGTTATGGCATAGAGACATCAAAGATATACAACGGCACAGATTTTGTTGGAGAAATTAGGGAGGCATTAAGGATGAGGCAGGGAGGAGACTCCAGTCTAGATCTTCTGACCAGGTTAAAACACTTTTGCATTTAGAGCTGTTTTGCTGCTCATTTTAAGGACCCTTAACTTTTAAGACTTTCTCCAAAACATACCCATAAAACTTAATGGTGCAACAGAGCTCATGGGATAGTTTCCTCCCATTTGGTCCTCAAAGTTTGCTTTAAGGATCAGCCTTAAGACAGTTTTAACTGCTCATCAGTGGTGCAAACTTGTGTGTCAGAGTTGGTGACTTTATTTCAAATGAACTGACAGTCCAAAATGCCCCTGGTCTCAGAGTAAGAGCTCTAGTTATAGAAAGCCATGACATGGATCCCCAACAGTTGTTAAGTGATGCTCTGGATCAGACAACCTGACGAACATATGCTACATGCTGGAACACGCGGTCTGGTCAGATGTGGTCATCATGGTCGACAGAGGCCCCTCGTGACTTTTTTTTGTGGGTTTTTGACTTCCATGTTTTGATGATCATGCCTTCCCACCGGGTCCTCGGTGTTCCTCATTTGTTTTTCTATGCGGTTATGTCTTCATCGTCTTACCACAGTTTAACAACAAACCCATTATCAGTAATAAATATATGAACTCGTGGTGAGACAGGCTGGACAATGAACACATTGTGGAGTGAGACATGAGCTCACTAACAGGCACATTTATCTCCATGAACCGGTTCTCTGACACATGACACTCTGACTGTTTCCTCAGAGCATTACACTTTAGGTATGCAGGGAGCTGTTGTTTTTATAGCTCACAGACATGAACCACTTCAAACTAAAGCATTTTTGATTCAGCTGGTGAAGAAGAGAAACATCCCCATCCTCTCAAAACCCAACCACAACCCCAGTCTTGGGGTGCAGAGACCAGATTTAGACAAACATTAGAAATATATGTATATAATGTATAATGTATATGTAATATACATTATAAATAGCTAAATATCACAACTATTCACCAGTGTTCAGGTCCCTCTGCTGCAGTAGCCAGACATTTGTTGTTGCCATGTAAACATTATACCTGTTTTCTTGACTTTTTCTCTGTGTCACATGCTGACATCAACAGCATTTGTCCACTTCCTGACACACAGCAAACACCCTTAAAGTGCAGAGAGAGAGAGACAGCTTAGCATTGATTCAGTCTGAGTGCACAGACGTTAGAGGACTGTTCAGCCCAGGACTGCGACTGTCCTGTTCTCCGAGTACAGACTGAAAACAGGCCGAGAGGTGTTTATCTCATTTAGTGATGAAGGTTGTGGCCTTCTGATGTCTTGTCCTCTTTCTCAGGGTCTCAGTCCTGTTATGTCTTCATGTGTGACAACACACCGACGTGAGCAGCACAACTCGTCCTTCTTCTGTTCTCGCTCTGGGAAACATTAGATCATGACACGTGTATATGACAGTTTAGCACTGTGAGCATGTGTGTTTGACACACCATAAGAATAAAATACCTCCAGTAGAGTCTAAGTAGTAGTAGAAGTATTTTCTAAGGCTGTGTAATTATTCATTTCTTTAATGACACTATGAAAGTTGCAAGTCTTATTTTGAAGGTCTAACGTTAACAGAGTCATGCAGCAAGTGTGTAGTGTGTAGCAGTGTGTCTCCAATACTAAAGAAAATGACATATATTATGTTTATAATAAGGGAACGATAGAATTACTAAGTTTTGACGTTTGTGTGCATGCTCTGTCACCAACAATTCATACTTATAATGGGAGGTTTTTTTTTTTATTATTTCACTCTGCTCTGACAGGTGAAGCACATGATGAGGTGATTGAAGTCAGGTGAATGACCTGGGCCCTATAAAAACCTTCCCTGTCTGTAAGTTTAGGATCATCGTTTTATTACATTATCTTAAAATTGGAGGATTATGTCCTCTATGATTAGTTATTAGTTCCTTGTCAACTGTAGCTACAGGTGATGCTGCACGTTTGCTTCACGGGTGGGAACTTTCCATTGGCCGGACAGTGAAAAGGTAACGTGTGTGATTTTAATGTTTATATGCCAGCAACTGTTGACCTTCTGGTTTATGAGAAAAGTTCCCACAGCATTAACTGCTGACATTCCCAGACATCAGCATAGTACAAGTATCAGAGCAGCACGGCTCTGTTGACTCACCACTGACCATGCAGGTGTGTTGTCTGTTTCTAATGTGAGATTACACTACTATCATATGAAAACAGAACAGCCATGCTGAACTGCAATATACTACTGAACTAATCCTATTATGAGTTTGATGGGGGTTTTTTTTTGTTTTTTTTAAATCATTTTAGCTACTCTGATAGTATTCAGTGTCATGTTATTCACTGGATTTTTCATCATATTTTTCACCAATATTGAATTCCAAGAAATGTCAAATAGATTATATTTTCATGTTGCAAACTGAAAGATGTTTTTTTCCTTGACTATAACAACAGCGTAGTGCAGTGTGGTCCTCTATGTGGTTGCAGAGCTGATGAATGTTTCAGACACACCTGGATCTCTCACCTCTCTGCTACATGACCTGGAGCAACCTGAGTGCAGGAAGTAACTGACGCCGCTCAGATAGTCCCCACATTTATCACTAGGCTCGATCAAGCCCTCCGGAAAGTCACCAGATCTGGTGACAAAGATGCATTTTTGACAATAATGGAGCAGCAAATAATCCATAACTTTGAGGTGGCCACAGGCGGTGTCCATTGTGGCACATGATTTTGATGAGTTTTAGTCTTTTTTCTCTCTCTCTTTTAGTCTTTTAGCTATATTATGCAATATATACAGTATATATATGATTTAGTCACATTTAAGTAATTTCATTACTGTCAGTTTTCATGTAAAGATATGTCAAACTCATGTCCATCTTTATATATAGTCTATGGTTTAATCCATATGTAGCACTCCCCTCAATAGACCTATCACTAAGGGCAGGCTTCTGGGTTCCTTTATTATATTTAATCAATTGTGTTTTAACCCTAATCTCTATGTATTTTTTCAAAAGTAATTTGGATTTCAGTTTTTATGCACACTTAGTTGTTACACCTATATGAACTCACCTTATAACCATATGACTTTAAATAAAATATTTTATTTTTATGATAACTCAATGATAGACAGTCACTATGCTCACCTTTAACGCTGGTATCAAAGAAATATCACAAGACTCTTTTTTTTAGAAAAATAAACAAATCAATTATTTACTTCAAGCTTTAAATGTAATAAAATAAAATACCAACACACTTTAACTGAGAAATATGTTTAAAGTACACTTTAAAAAACACTTTTAAGTTCCCCAAAATATATGGGTATACTCCAATGAAAATACTCTTTAAGTTTCCAAAATAACCTTTTAAGTTGTAAAAATAATTACTCGAAATACCTTCAAAACACTCTTAATATTTAGATATGAGTTACTCTCAGTAATAAACCCAAACACAACTCAGTGGGTCCACACTCACACTCACACACACACACATACACACAGCCGGCAAAATAAAATAACCCCGTTTCCGGCCTGATGTGGTGACTTTTGAGTGCCAGGAAATCCAGTTTTAATCCCAACGATCCAGAAACAGTAAAGGAAAAATGTTACCTCCAATTCAAAGAGCAGCCGTTTACCTGGTCCGAGTCTGGAAGGCGACACTGCAGGTACACTAAAGGCAGACAGGTGAGTGAGCGATGTCCAACGATGATGTCCAACGATGAGTCACACACACCGGCAGCAGCCGAGCCGAATCCACACACTCCTGTGTTCAGACCACGAGGCACAGCCGATATCAGAAGCTGATTTAGCTCCTCAAGGCTAATTCTGTTGTTCGCTTTGATAGCGAATGCTAACAACACTCTTGAGTTAGCTTAGAAGCTGGGCTAAGCTAAAACAATGCAGCTACAACAGTTCCGAACTGAAACTTGTTAAACTGTACACCAAACAGGAGCAGGTCCAATATCCGAGTTCTGAGTGTCGAGCAGACAGTCTCTCAGATACCGAAACACTACACACTAAACTATTATCGCTGTATAATTACCCACTCGCGACCATGCGTCTTCATTGTGCCTCGTCACGCTGTCGTCCATCTTTTTTTTTTCCCGTTTTTTCCCCCCAAAAAAAACTCCCTCACTCTCTCTCACTTCCTGTCTAAAACCTGTCAATCACAAACCTTAACCAATAAATGATCAGAATGACACTTCCTCTTTTATCAAAATATTTTAACCTTTATGAACTATTCTTTTTACATTTTTAATACACTTTTAATAACAGTTTTACCTAAAGATGAACTTTTATAAACTATTCATTATTTATTTTATGAGTAAGGATTTTAGGCAGGGTTACACATATAAATACTGAAGTGAATGAGATGTCCCACCATTCCATTAACAGTGGTCGCTTCATGGCTTTTAAAAGTTGGCAATTCAGTCTTGCACAGCAGACATTTGTTCACATTAAATGATGTGGACTGGTTATTTAAACAGTTCCTGTTGCAACAATTGTCTGATAAAACCCAGAAGTTGAAGACACTCAGTCAGCAACCTAAACCTGCAGGCAAACTGGGCAGCAATGGATGAGTTTACCAGTCCTTCTCCTTTTTGAACAATTAGCTTTAGGAATGCAGAATGTCACCCAGTCTAGACTGACAAAAAACTGGGCTCCTCTTGTGTAACACAGGATACGAGGTGAGACTTGTACAACACTGAGGGGTGGTAAAGTTGAGCAGCAGACATCGTATCTCTGTTGGGTTAGTTGAAGCTGTGCCACAGCTCAAATATTGTCACAGCCTGTCCAGGAGTGACACAATATCTCACCCCACCTTAACACCAACATATCAGCAATCAGTGCTTATCTGCTCAACAACAGAGCTACAGTCTCTCCTCTTTATTCTGACAACTACGTCTGCCGGCGCTGCAGGGCTGAACCAACCCGCTCCCACTCTGCTGTGGTTCGAGCTGAAAGGGAGAGGGAGTTTTCCCATTGCTTTTCTCACGGCATTCATATCCACAGCACAGAGAATTGGTTTACTAAGGCCTGCCACTGCAACTTGAATGCAGTGTGGTACAGATTAGCTGCACCAATCAATCATCGCTCTATTGCTGGCAGTTAAATCGGGACAAAGGAGAACGAGGTGACGGCTAATGGCTGGAGGTCACAGGAAAAAGTGGAGCGACAGGTACACTTCAGGGAAGACAGAGAATACTCAGCATGACAATAAAACAATCTGACACCCACACTAGCACCTGTACATGAAGACAGTCTTTCTGTCTTTCTGTCTGTCAATATGTTTTACCTCAGCAAAGCGGAAGATTTTTCTTGTTCACACAGATTTTTATGTGTAGGCAGATGTAGTATGTAGTATAAATGTACCTACACATTCTTGATATTTTAAAGTGAGTGAGTGCAGAAAGATTTTCATTTTCTGATCATTTCTCCCATGTTCAAGAAAGTTCCCTCTGACTCTAAACTGCAGAGTTGCTAAATCTCAATCTGATGATGTAAATCTGTGAGTCTCCAGCATAGTTTTTTTTTTTTTTTTTTTTTTGTCTGAGGGGGGCACCTTTTTTTCTACAACCCTTTACCTAAATGAGTTCAATACTGCCAAATGTGTGCTCATGCTGCTGGAAACTGAGAGGAAATGAACAATGACTACTTTTTAATAATTAAAGGTAATATCATCCACCAGCCATGACTTCATCTAATGACCATTTAATGAAAAACAACATAGTGTTTATCTAGGCAATCTGCAAGCATAGAAATGAAAATCTGAACCTTTCATTACTGTTTTCCTTTTCCAGTTTTATGAGAATCCTCCAGACACCCATGAAAATACCTTAACCCCACTGGACACTGTTTAATGAGCCCGTTCTGTTGGTTTGGGTAGATGAGAGGTCACTGCCATTAGTCTGATGTGCTCATTTCATCTGCAGGGTTTGAGTTTTGCTAAGTTGGCTCCTGACTATGAATACCTGCATTATATCATCCAGATAACTGCTTGTGACATTTTGGACTGAGGGGACGGATGTTGAGATGTAGAGATTGCATGTCTGATTAAGCTCTGGTATGTAATGTGCATGTATGCCTTTTAAACGCAACAGGGGCGCTGCGTTAACGCACCAGGGCTTCCACGTAACTTTGATGCTGTTTATTGAGTAATGCGTGTAGAAACATGACAAGGAAAACAGAAAGAAAAGAAACTGAGTTAGATAAGCAAAAAATGGCATGCCTCTCAAAATGTAAACCAAAATGTGGTCAACTGTATTTAAGGAAGATATGTGCAAATTAATTTTGCATCTCTAACTTGCTTTAGTGCTTAAATGCATTTTACTCCACCATATTTATTTGGCAGCTCTGGTTACAAAATAACAAAATACTTGATCAACGCACAGTATAGACACAGACACAATGCATCAGCATGGATTAAAATAACCAACACTAGTATTACATTTATAGAATAAGAAGACAAATAGGGGGAGCTGCTAGGCTAGGCAATGTTTATTGTTATTATTTTTTCTTTTGTCAGTTGGACCGATATACAGGTAAGACCAGTGCAGCAATTTCCTTTTGTGATGTAAACGCTGATGTTTTGTAAAGGTGTGCTCTTGCTGCATGAGGGACGGATCAGCTTGTGCGTTTGATGATATGGGAGATGAAACACAAAGGTTTCAAAGGTTTTAAAGTTGTTGCACTCACTTACGCTCATTTCATTGTCTCAACAAAGTGCTTTTTGAGGCAGGAAAGGGTCTGAAACTCAATGACATCGACCCAAACAGAGCCATGTGACAGCCCGGAGTGCATCGACAGATCCATAACAGCAGTTATCTGGCCTAGATTGAAAACAACAGGTGATTGATCCATGTCTGCTAGACTTTGGAGCAATCTTGTTGAGGAGCTTATGTCTTCTCGGACTCTACAGCTGTCAATCATTTCTTCACACTCACTTATCTCTGTGAGCACAGTGGTAGAAGCACAATAAAGGTTAAGTTACAGCCTCCAAAGTGACCACAGTGTCAAACTAACACCTCTATGACGCAGTTAGGAGTTATTGCAGGGCTGTTGTGTTGGACTGGAGTGTACAGTTGATGCAGGCTTTAAAACATATTGAGAAATTGATAGTCACAAATTGGGAAATGCAGGCCTAAGAAAGACTATATTCCTTAATCATTCATTTAAAGTCTTTTCAAGTTCATTTCTTCTCCCTTCCAACCCCTTTGCTCTGCAATTTGGATACATCTGCTGCACCACAGGACAGCTCACTTCCTTTCAAGCTAAGCTCAGGTTTTTTATCTTCCTCCTGGTACTTACCTCATCACCAGCTCCTTCACTTCAGAGAGGCAGAGGCATAGGTGAGCCTGCTGAGAGACAAAGGAGACATTGTTCAAACCTGTCCCAGAAACATCCAGTGACACAAAAAGAGGCTTGCTGGCTGACATCCAGAGAGCCTCTGATCGGAGAGGCAACACGAACCAGGTGTGGAGGTCGAGTCAGCGGTGGGTTGGGAGTTCACCTCACGCAGGCTTTTGAACTTCACTGCGATCAGCCTGTGGGGGAACAGAAGCAAAGAAGCTGGTTGGGGGATTTGAACACATGCAGTGGCAACATTTCTAAGAGACTAAATGTATCCCTTTTGTGGCACAGTGAAAGAACCTGCAGCTCTTTGATCCACACAGACATCAACATGAACACACCTTCACCTGGTTGGATGAACGTGACGCTCTTTGCTTCCAGTTTTTAGACTGGAAAAACAGCTTCCTCCTGAATTACCCACCAAAATCGTTGCGCCATTATGTTGCGTCTTTATCTGATTAAAAAGATCTCCTGACAAAAAAAACACCCAACAAAACAAGGTTCCCTCTTAAATGTCATGTATTTGACTATAAGTATCTAAATTATTTTTACGTTATAAACAGTCTAAACAGGACTAAGAGTCTTCAGCCATGCTAACAGCTCTCTGAGGCTGGAACAGCACAGCAGTGCATCTAACATTTCAGCAGTTAGCACAAAACAAAGTGCAGCTGAGGCAGGCGGGGAGGTCGTTAGTTTTGAAAGGATTGGGTCATAAAAAAGTACTGGACACAAGAAAGATTTTACATTACAGTGTGATGCAATTTACCTATTTACCTATTACCTATTTACACACCTGCAGTGTTACTCAGGACCTGACTGATCTCAGCAGGATAATGACTTCATCATTTTCTCATTACAAAAGGCCTTGCAAAGGACAGGCTGAAATAAAACCTCATTCCCGGAGGAAAACAACCGTATTGCAGGTTATGTAATGTAGGTTAAATACAGTCAGTCCTGACTGAGGTACAGATACTACTTTTCATAATCCAGCAATCACCATTATCATATTTGTGTGAAAGCCTTTTAGGGATCAGATATCGTTGCATGTGGATGAGCTTTTTGATGTGGCAGCACCTTTATTCTGAGCGTGGCTTGTTGTTTTAGAGGTTACATAACTGTTTTGTTGGTGAATTGCTGTTGATGTGTTTCACTCAGCTCTGTGTCTCTGTCACAGGAGGGATGAGAAAGCCCGGCTTTTGTTTCTCTCCGGTTTTTCACCGCAGGCCAGAGGTGTGTTTGTTGGCAGGGATCTGGCGGGCGGTGGGGGCCGTCTCACACAAATATTTGTTCTGGTGAACAAGAGCGCAAAGGTGTGAGTAATCCGGCACCGCTGTGAGTAATGGCTCGAATAATGCGGCGCGTTCCCTGAGGTGGTGGAGGAGGTCCAGGTGGCTCTCAGGCTGACACGCAACAGGCTGGAGGAGAGCGCTCGACTCAGGTGGGGTCAGACTAATGGAGTCGGCTGCGGCCTTGCGGACGTCCAGGGTGGCTTCTTCCAAACGCCGCAATAATGCATAAAGACGAGTTCACACCAAGGATTTATGGAGCAGGTCATTCCAAAGCTGGATCAGTTTCACAAGATCAGGTCTCTCTCCGGTTATCTCTCTCCGAGATAATAGCTTAAGTAATAAATCAGCTGGGAGAAATTACATCAGGGAAAAGTTGCATGTCCTGTGAATGTGTCTACTCAGGGAAAGCAAAACACACTGTTGGTGTGACTGAGGCCCAACGCTCTCAGAGACTTCTTAACCACACATTGATGATCCACTCACACCCAAAAACCACAGACACACACACATACACGCGCGCACACACACATACACCCACTGTGACAACAGAAGATGAAGAAGCAACCACATTTTTTTAAGAGGTCACAATCCAGTTGCTCGGATCAGTGTGGTTACTGATAGAGGCAGTTATCTAAATTCCTACAGAACTCATTTTGTGGGATCACATTTGTGTGATGTAGATGAATCATTCAATAATTGAGAAAATGATGAAATCATAAAGGAGAAGATGTCCAAATTTCCAAAGAAGACTTATGTGTGTAGTAATAATTACTAGATGCATTTTATGATTGACAGCTGATAAAGATGTACCTTGTTTAAATGGTGCAAAAAAAGATACTTCATAATATCTGAAAAAAAAAGGAAATATACCCTCATGTGTCCTAACAAAATAGCTTGCTTGCACATGCAAATATATCGCTGCCTGCTTTGACTAACATTCCACTTTATTTTCCCTTATTGTCCCATGTCTCAGCTTCTCTCAGCCAATAACAAACCATGATGGCCCAGGCAACATGACTTCCATCCATCACCACGAAATTAATGCCAAAAAAAATAGAAAAGTCTGGCATCTGGGCACCTTCGCTGCTGAGCATACCTCCCCCTCTCACATTTCCAGTAAACCCTCACCTCTTCACCTTTCAACTTGACCCCGTGAACTGTGCAGCTGCAGCCAGGCGGCCACATCCACACCCCGTGGCCCGATGCGTAGGTGTTCTGAAACCAATCTGTCAGTTTCACACACACACAGATTTTACGAGCTCGGCTGATTTAGGTCTCTACTCCAGCAAGCCTCGATTGTCTGGTGGAAGACTGGTTTAACCACCAGGCCATATGTAACTACTAGTTTGTAACTTTACATATTTCCTTTTTACTTTAGTTTAACTTGTGTATTGGCTGTAAATAAGTTTCAGTGTTGTAAATAAGTTCCGGTGTTATGTAAATTCTGATTATGAACCATAATTACGACCAGTTTGTACCTTTCTTCAGTCCACGCCCTGAGCTGTGAACTAAATCGACTGGATGTCGATTCCTGGTGGCTCAGCTGACTGGTATGGGACGAATGCCGACAGAATAAATTACAACCGACTTTAAAGGTGGAGCTGCTCGCTCACGCAGACACAAATTGTCAGCTTCATTTTACCAATCATTGTGATCACAAGCGACTGAGTGGCAGCTGGTATTTAACATCTGCATGTCAGGCACGCAGCCAGAGCTCACAGCAGGGTTCCCACGTTCATCGGGAAAGCCTTCAGTATAAGTATGTGTTGTTTATTAAATAGCGATGGATGTGAAGGTGATGAAGGAGACTCCTGCTGACACTGTCTTACTTGTATGTAAGAAAGGTTTATTACAAAGAAGTACAGCATCAAAACAAGCATCATGGATTGCCTGTGAGAGGGATCGAAGCCAATATGAATCTCCTCTGCATACCAGCTCTAACTATCTGCTTATATAGGTTAGTTGTTTTCATGAAAATGCAGCAGAACTTGTGACTTACAGTAAGAAAAGTCATGGGTACTCAGACAGAGAAGCGCCAACCCTGGGGCCCCTAACTAAGTGTAACAAACCCTGTCAGATGACAGTCATCCAACATATGGAACATCAGATACTACATGTGCAATCAAGACCTGAAGTGATTTTAAAAGTGTAAATATTTTATTTTCATCTAACCTTAGCCCATAAATCCATCCAAATCCATGTTTTTAATCACACAGAAAAACTTATGTGGTGGTTATTTGAGATTCTTTGTTGGTCTAGGGCTTGGTTAGGGCTAAAGTTAGTGAGGAAGGACACTGTTAACTTTTTTGTTTGGGATGATGGTGATGGTGGTAGTCCTGACGCTTAAGGGGATGTCTGGAGGCACATCTGTGTCAGCTGGTCTTCACATTCCCTGAGCACATGTCGAGGCATTTTACAATGGCCTATTGTGGTTCATTTTTGCTAGACTTAACTTGACTCTAGCTGTGGATAAACTGTGCGAGCTCAACCTGAGTCCACCTCCAGCTCTTCTATGGCCATCTGGTCTGCTGCCAGTGACAAGGGCAGACTGCAGCGAATCATTCAGGGAAGGTGACTGGCTGCAATTTGCCATCTCTCCACGACCTGTGCGCCTCCAGGACCTTGAGGCGAGCAAGAGACATCATGGCGGACCCCTCCCAACACAGACACAAATGTTTTGGGATCAGGAACAAAGTCTCATGCCAAGAACAGTTTCTTCCTCTCTGCAGCTGGCTTCATCAACAAGGACTGTGACCCCCACTGACACTGACTCTTACCCCTCACTACATGTTACTTTAATATAAAGCTGAAACATCTGACTACATTAAAACACATTTTCTGGATTTGGATTTTTTCACCCAATCTGGAAAATGTGTGTTCACCTTGTGCTTCCTCTATGAACTGGCTCAAGGTTCAGATAAAGGAGGGAGAAAGATGTTTACATAGGAAACCCCTGAGATGTGAATCAGTAATACATGTGAGTGGAAACTGGTGTATGAAGAAAAGAAAAGAAAAGAAAAGAAAAGAAAAGAAAAGAAAAGAAAAGAAAAGACAAAACAACCAAACCAGGAGACTATGGGGGAGTTAGCTCCTTAGTCCAGGCGACTTCACAGCAAGGGATAGAGAAAACACATCTGGCCAGGCAGGAGGGGTCATCACACTCATCAGTGTTCAGCATTTACCCAAGACCACAAGGTTTTTCTAAACTTAACACCAACTTGAAGTACTTTGAGTGACCTGATAATGAGTTTAAAAACGTGCTTCATTTGCCTCAAGCAGAGGAAACAAATGAAATGCACTAAAATTGAACTGATCTCTTTTTTTTCCCTGTGTGTTTTCCTCCAGAGTCTGCAAGTTCATACGTCTGCTGTGGGTATCACAGAACAAATGCACATTCAGTTTCAGGGATAGTACTGGCATTGGGACCTTTGCAAACATCTTGACTTAAAGCACAGACTTCCTGTCTGTGACTTTGGAGCTTGACCCCACAAAGTTCAGACATATCTGACACATCTGACACATTTCCTTCTTAAACTGTTCCTTGGCCCGGACTTGGGCTGCACTAAATTGGCCTGGACAACATGGTCCTGCCTGGAAATCTGACAAAGCCGACAGAGGCTCAGAGAGAAAAGAGGGACCGATTGAGACAGAGTATAAAGACACAGAGAGGATTAGATCTGCCAGTCATGGGGTCTTCAGAGATGTTATGTCCCCAGGTTTAATGGGGGCTGGGGGTCTGCTGCAATCAGGGAGGAGAGCACATAGTTTCACTGAAAGGACACCAGCTTTGATGTTTGAGAGTGGAGCAGCCGTCTGGAAATAGATTATAGAGTTTGCGTAACTCACTCACCTCATTTAACTTGGAATGGGAGGCAGAGGAGGGAGGAAGGAGGGGAAAGATGAGGCTGGAGGTGATGGTGAAGACCAGCAGTTTGACATCTATGATAAAAAACATTTACGCTCAACATTTTTATTACTATTATACTATATTTTTTTATTATTCTTATTTATTACATTTACTCTAGCTTAGTTGTTTAGCTCTAGTATATTTTATTACTCTTTTTTCTATTCTATATTATTGTACTGTTTTTTTCTCCCATTTTCTAGTTTATAGTATCATTATTATTGTATAGTCTGATTTCTGTAAAGTATTTGTAGCCCAGTTCAGTAAAGTTCTGTACAAATAAAGTCCTTTTTATTTAGTGTTTTCAGTCTGGCCTAAACATCATACTTGCGGGCTCTTAATGGACGCGTGTGCAGAGAAGCAAAGCGCAGCGTAAGCAGACAAACTGTGGGTGGAGAGCAGAGCCACATGGGATTACAGCACAACAATGTTTCCCTGGTTCAGTGCCGCTCCGCTGTTTTGTCTAACAAGAACACTATTATTTGCTGCTGAGGAGTGGGCCGGCGGAGAGGAGGAGAGACGGGGCGGCTCCCAGACTTTTTCCATGTTTTTTTCCAGGCCTTTATTTTGCTAATGGGATCTGTGGATTCTGACAAAGACCTGCGCTGGTAATGGATGAGAAGAATGAGTCCACAAAATCACTTTTTTTGTCCCAATTGATGAGCTGAAACTGGAAATATTTCCTGTGAAAACAAAGTCAGCCCTGTAGTTGCATGTTAGAGCCAAATAGTAATGTTTTGCTCTGCTTTTTCAGACACGTCTCCAGCTTTTAAAACTAAACTGACATGTAGAAAACACATTTACATAGTATCTGTATATCCTGTGTTTTGAGTGTTTATTCTGAGTACATTTGACCGATACAACATCTGTGTGGACGGGCACTAAATATAGTTTCCTGCATCAGTTAAGTTCCAGCGGCCACACAGGCAGTCAGCCATGACGATGGCTCAACACTGTTTGCTGCTTATCTCCTCTGTGATCTGAGCACTCCTTACATTACTCTGTGACTCCATAGGTTACTCCATATCATGGTACTCATGGTACTCCATACCAGTGTGGACACCACAGAGGGGAGAGATCAGGCAGAGGGATCAGTGTTAAACTGAGCTATAATTCATTTAATCAGCGCCTGTTATCAGTTATGGATCTCAGTCTTTTTGGGGGGCCACACAGCTGGAGGAAATTCCTCTAGGGGGTACAGTCTTTCAGATTTTTTTCCAGGTCGAGCTGCTCAGACGCTGATGTGTGTGGTCTTCAGAGAGGCTGCGTGCATCTGTAAATTCTAGGTTTCCCACTCGTACCTGTCAGTGTTTTATCAGCGCAATTATATTTTTAAAGGCATGATAGATGGTACATGTTCTTCCTATTCCTATACCCTTTTTATTTATGAGTCTTTACTGGATTACTTGGCTCTTGTTTTGGGGGAAGAGTCCAACCATTGCCCTCTTTGATGTATTTCAGTGATTTGTCTCAGTGATGTATTTCAGTGAACAATTTAAATCTATCATACAGCCCTATTCAGAGCATGTTACATCAGCTAAAAGCCTAAAATGTTCATGTAAATCTTACAAGTGCATGTTGTGTTTGGACTGGGCACAGGGGACACAGGACATGAAGAAAGAAAAACTCTATCAAACAATGAAATCATAGAATACATACACAGTGAGGTCACTTTATTACATAATATACATCATATGGTACCGTGAACTTTGAGAAAAATTAGTGAGAGGCAAATAAGCACTTCTTGCCAAAACAATGTTTTAGAGATGCTGTGTACACATTTGCAACTGTCACTCAAAACACAGATAAATCCCTCTACAAATCCCTCTGTCATGAGTCTTCATCTTACATATACAGAGCTCGCCCTATTGTGAACGCACACATACACAATGTTCTCACAGGCCTTAGATAATATTGATGCTGAGGCAAAAGGTGTGTACTCTTGATGCTATGAGACGAGAGGCAACTCCTGCCAGCAAGCTCCAGCAGCTGTAAACGACAACCAGTAATTGCATTTTAAGCCAGGTCTGATCATCTGACTGTTTAAAACAGTTATGTAATGTCAAAAGAACAGATCAAGTGTGATGCTGATGTGAAGCTGTTTGGTCTTCAGTACGCCATGTAGGATTTCTTAGCATTCACAGGTTTGCTTTAAGTTGATTTTAAACCAACATCAGTTTAATTTCTTTTGACTGATACCAGATCTGCTTTAAAGGAACAGTTCAATATGTTTTTGATATATGCTTATGTGGTGAGATCGATATCACTCCTGTGTCTGTGAGTTAACTACAGCAAAGGAGCCAACAGGCTTAGCTAAGCAGTGCACTTTGGAGAGAGCTGTTTCCATAGCCTCCAGTTTTATGCTAAGCTATGCTAACATTCACCATCAATCTTCTCATCCAACTCTTTGCTAAAATGCAGATAAGTGTAATTCCCAAAAAGTGGAATCATGTCTTCAGGCATTCAGTCAGACTCGGTCTCAGGTCCTTAAGGACAAGTCCTAGTCAAGTTCAGCTCCCTCAGGCTTGAGAATGAAAACTATTTTCAAGGATAATTACGGTTCATTACAGGTTGGCTCAATTTTTTTTGTAGGTTCAGCCATCTTTTCCATCAGTTATGATAACATCGTACTCGCCAAGGTAATTACTGAGATCCGGGACCACAGAAATATCTCTAAAATGAACTTTGATGAGAAACATGAGTAGTCGAGCATTCAGACGACTGTCAAGTCAGATTATCTGAACCAATAGTTCCCAATCTGTGCACCCTGGCCCTGAGGCATCACAAAAAGGGCTGCAAGATGATTAACAAGATAGAAAATAAAAAATTAATTACTTTTTTTATTTATTTATTTGTTTTCTGGTGCACCAAATTGTTTTTAGATTTGTCTCACAAATCTCTGTCCTCTTTCTGGTGAATTAAGTGATTTTATTCATTAAAATGAAACAATGAAAAAAAGACTTTGGTCACAGATGGTAAAAGTATATGACCGCTGATGAGGTGCTGCAAGTTGATTGCAGGGTCACAAGTCCAGAACCACTGCGCTCCTGAAGTCCAGCTTATAATCAAATAATGAGGCAAGGCGTCGGGTGTAAACTGCAACGGATGTTTATGCAGCTAAGTAACCATTTTACTGTTAGTTTCCATTTTCTCCTCAAGAATTTAGTTTCTGTTGTGGATCCGTTACTTGTTCAATAATCTGTGTGATGATTTTCCTTATTCACACAAACTTGGGTCCTTTTCCAAAATATAAGGATCCTCCAACTCCGTGCGACACGAGAAGTGACAGAACTGAACACACGCCTCTCTGAGTCCGCCGTGATTGGCTCATTTGTTTGAAGCTATCACACAGTTTCGTAACCATAACCATTACCTGGGAATGTTGCTGCTTTCGTTCCCACCGGGGCCGTGAAAGAATATTTATGGAAATCATACTGTACCAGGTCCAGAGCCAGGAAGTTGTCGGAGAGTCTCACATGGAAAATGAACTGCGGCTCCTGATGCAGACATGGAAAATTGCAGGACCATTTATGGGTTGTGGTGCGGCGAGAGAGGGGCTACAGAGTAACAAGCCCTCAGTACAATCGGAGATCTGAGATCTTGGGTTTCCTCGGCACCAGAGGACTTTGTTTCCCAGCTAATCTCCTCTTGAACATTTGGCGGCTTGGACGGGGAGGAGAAGAGTAAACAGTCCAGAGACAGGTTTTAAAACAAAGCACTCACCCAAGGAGCGTTCATACCTGACCGAGTGAGTCAATCCGGTGAGGCAAGCAAGGAGTTAGCCAAGCTGCTATATTAGACTTTGCCTAATCTGTTAGTGAATGTATGATATGTGGAGCAGATTCCTGTGTGATAGCTCTTGTGACTGAGGGGAAAAGCTAAATCAAAGCGGCGGCATTCCTCCCAAATATAACCTTAAATAAATAACCTTGCACGTGCTCTCACTCAAGGTAATAGAGAAAAATGCATTGCGAGGTGTTTGATAATCATCTTGTTTGTAGGTTATTATTCCACTCTTGGCAGGTCCCATGCCCTTGGAGCCCTGTTTCTGCTGTCCGCTGCACTTCTCAGTGCCAGCGTGCAAGGAAGGAGTGATCGCTCACTCCCCCGGTCTCGTAGCATGAAAAACACAGGGAGGGTTTGGCATCGCTGACGTCCAAGCAAAACTCAGCTCGGAGCGAGTGGTCAGTGTGTCGTACCACCAAAGCCCTGGGCCCCTTCGAGAGGAAATGAAAGAAAGTCTGGATCTCCGTCTTACACAGAAAGCAATATCTTGCAGGATGAATGCCGTTTTCACTGAACATCACACACACTTGTAAACACATTACATGTTGTCTTTTGACTGGAACACGAGCTCATTTTTCTATAATGCACAAAGAGCAGCTTATTAGATTAAAGCCTACAAACAAAGCGCTCAGACAAGCTGTTTTTAACTTAAGTCACTAACAAGCAGAGCCACATTTGGTCTGTTCTTACGCTCTTTCTGTGTTTTGGTCTCAGCTGAATATTGATACTTCACATTAACCACGTATAGTTACATAATTGATCCAAATTTGATAGGTGGATTGGTTTGAGTTGCTGAGAGAATATCTTATATTTGCTGAACAGCCATTCTGTCGCCAAGTAAACTTTTATGGAATAATAATGAATAAAATGTGACAGAATCAAAAGAAGAAAGTCTTTATGGCACAGTAACACTGCAATGTTTGGCTAAATACATCTAACAATAGCCAAAGCTGGTCACAGTAAGCTGCTGGTCATACCAGACCAAGTAAGGCTGCATCAGGAAAACTGCTGTGATGACTGAGCGTGTTGATGTGAGCAAATGTATATGAATTCAACTTTTCATTTGAAAGAGGAAGAAAATGTTACTTCTCCTCTCAGAAGTTGCATTGCTTTGCTTTAAGTGGATGGATTCTCCACAGTTTCAGCTTCCTATAAAAGAATGTGGGTTCCTTCACCAAATGTGCAACTCTCTGAAAGACTTTTTTCACTAATGCAGAAAATAAGTTCTGTGGATTCTCTCTAAAAACATTGTTCACATTTTGTCTCCAACAGTACATCATTAATATCTCAACCTTGCATTCTACACATCAGATCTCTAGTTAGACCTAGATATTTTTCATTTCTGCAAGAGATAAGAGGGCTGCTTTTTTTGACAAAAGGTATGTTTAACATCCAGATTTTTCAGGGTTGTTTCATCCATTTTGTTTGTATGACCACAAAATGTGTCACATATCTGTTGGTTTACTCAAAAAGTCAGTGCACCCATTGGAGATCAGTATATTAGTATGAGTAAGTATATTTTGTATAAAAAGAAAAAATTAATAGAAGACTCACCTCTGGGACATTGAACTGAACATCATAAGACTGTTGTCTCTGAGATAAAGATGTTAAAAGTAGATTCTGTATAATGTAGGTTAAACAAGCTCCTGTTGTAACACACATAACTTTGTAACAAACTGGCACTTTCAGCTCTGCTCTTGTTTTATGTAAAACACCCCTGAGGGGAAACACTTCCATCATCCTCTTCAAATACATGAACATCTCAGTGAGCCACTAATTGCTGTTGGAGGTTTTGTCTTTCCCACCCTAACTTGTCATCTCCTGAGGCGAAAGGAAATCCATGAGACAAGGTGATATTTGTCTCAGAGAAAAGCACATTGGACTGACAGCTCCTTTTGGCAGCAAGTGAGTGATGACTGAACAAGTTCCTGGTCTGTCGGGACGAGCAGAACAGAGTGTATTTTGACATAAACATGGAGTCCTTGGTTGTGATGGAGGCGTGCTGTGAACCCGTTTGACCTCTGGTCTTCTGATGTTGCCCTCAAGCGGTACTTTGCTGGTCAGATTCAGTCTTAAGCTCATAGTGTTATTGGTTGTGGCTGTGGATTGGGTAAACTGGTCTTATGGTTTCATATGCGCGGAGTTTCCAGTGCTTCCAGTGATAAAAGGGTTGCTGTAGCATTTAAGTGATACAGAAGCACTGAGAGACACAGAGAAGCCACACAGCTCGTAAGCCTTCGCGCGTCTGCATGTTAATGTCATGGACAATCCATCTGTTATATTCCTTCCCTGTGTATCTCTCTGTGTGGGGCTGTGTGGCCTTTTTACCATGCATGAACCACGAGTGAATGAATTCAACGTCCGTGCCGTCCACAAACACCAACGGCGAGCCTTCGACCGGCCACAGTCTCCTGTTGTGATTCATGAAAGACACCGTCGCAGGTATTTTTCTCTGCCGTTTTATTTGACCATTTTTGCCAAAACAGTCCTTGCATGTCGACCTTTTTGTCGACAATTTCCTTTACTGGCAGGGCCAGCAGTTTTCTGGAAGTTTAGACTGGCCTTCATCCCATTGAAATTAGCCACTAAATTCTTCATTTTAACAACAAGGCGGCAACGCTGATCTTCCTTCCTAATGCTCAGTCCCGGATGAAGGCAGATTAATATTTATACGCTTTTTAGAGAAGTAGTCGACATTTTGGGAAATATGCTTGTTGGCTTTCTTGCCGAGATATACGAGGAGATTTTTTAGGAAGCTCGCCAGTGGCCATTTAGCTTAGCTTAGCACAAAGAAACAGGGGGAACCATCTTGCTTCGCTCTGTAAAAAGACATCAGACTATACCACCACCTCTGAAGCTCAATAATTAACATTTTATATCTCGCTTGTTTAATCTGTGGTATTGATTTTCTCATATCCCCTGGCAAGAAAGAGAGTAAGTGTATTTCCACAGATGTGAAACTAATTCTCTAATCAGCAGCAAGATTTTGAAACGTCAGTATAAATGTGCCTGCTTTCTCCCTGAAAACAGCTGCCTGCTGACAGATGCTTCATAGAGCTCAGACTAACTGCAGAGTTGGGCTATAATTCTTGGTGGGATTGTCACTGTAAACAACTCTGTTTAACATTACACAAACTCATCTGACACATTATTGGTGAAAAATAATGCAGCTTTAATAATCAGTGAACAAAACTGTTGAAAACCTGTGGTACTGTGGTCGGTAAAAATAAATGGTAAAAAGAGTCAATCATGCTACAAAAGACCAACCTCACATACTGTGATCTCAGTCAGTCAAGCCATTCATCACACTTTTGAGAAGATGAACCAGAAGACTGACTTAATTTTCTTGATGTCTCATGTTGAACATCCAAATGAACAAACACAGTTCCTGTTATTCTGCGTGCCAACCACAAAGTCCAAACCTGATAAAATAATATGTTCAGCTCCGTCACACCTCCACAAAGCTGTGGTGGGGAATTCTGCCACTTCAGCACATGAGCTCATGTCACATTGGTCACATTAGCTCATGTCCAGAAATAGATGTCACTTCCTCTTTGTAGTTATGGGAAAAGAGAGACTGAGTCAGACCAGTCAGGGAAGTTCTTATCTGAGCCTTCGCGGGGAGCCCCATCTGCTGACTGCGGCCACAGGGCAGCTCAGATGCTGAAGCTGAGGGCAGTTTGTGGCTGTGGAAGTGTGTTTGTGGGGGTGTTTGGTGACAGCAGATGAGTGTGAAAGGATGTGGTGGTGACAGATCACTGACAGGAGGCTCAGCTGTTTGTGTCTGTCAATAATCCCGCCTCAGAGCTTTTTCAATAGCACAGATGAGCTGCTGAGAGAGCTCTCTGATGCACTGGAGACAGTCCGGAGGTGCTTGTGTCCTGATTGGTTCTTCGCCTGGTCATTTTGCTTAAAGTGCCAGTTTAGCACCATAACCTTCTAAAGTTAGGTTTGATTTAAGCAGGATTGACTTTTAATGCAGTTCCTACTCAGTTTTTCGGTGGTCATTGCAAAAATGATCTTTGTCTTTTACCTTTAAAACACAATCAAATGAGCAAACACTTTGATTCAAATTTCACATGTGTAAGAAAGTAGTTTAGAGTTACAGCATTTCTTAAAATAGATGGTTTCACAATAATGGCCTTCATGGCTAAACAGCAAGTTTTAAAAAATCCTGCTTCCTCTAATACCATGGTTAAGGTAAGGAAACATTGTAGTTATGGTAAATAAGCTTTGGCAAAGGTATGGTTAGGGTTAGGCCATGAAAACACAAGAAGATCCTAGCTACGGTTAATAAATCCCACCCACCACCCAATCTCCACATCTTTGCCCTCTGTCTCGCCACTTCCTGAAGAAACACAGTCAGATGATCAGTTGTAAAGAAACCTCCATGTCAGCTTGAAAATGAAAATAAAGCTGACCCTGATGTTTAGTTCCTGATTCAGCTCGCTCACTACGTATCAGATCGTCAGACACTCGTTACCCATGACGTTCAATCAATCGATCTTTTACAACAACCAGAACTGATAACAAAAAATAAAGCAAAACCAAGTAAATAAAGGACCAAGTTTTAGTATAAACCAAGATTATCTTTAACAATCAGCATTCAGGAACTTGAAAGACTTAAAAACAGCTCTGGTATAAGGTCAAAGGTCATGACAGGTACGTGACTTTACTATAAGACGTCTGTACAAAGACATTACAGCAGAGTTTTCTCAACTTCTCTGTGGACTTTTGTCACAGACTGAGCTGCTTTGCTGCCCAGGAACTTAAAAGCACCCATTTCGCTAACTACAATGCTGGTACATGTTCAACTTGCATTAAAGTAAATGGGCGACTGTGCGGAGAGCATGAGCAAATGTTTGGCTAATGCTCTCATTCTGAGAGGCAGACATGAGGCCATTACTGGCTTCTGCCAAGCAGACAAATTAAAAGGGAAGAAAACCTACTTCGCTCCGGCAAAGACGCGGCGTTTCACAGTTAAAAAGCTCACAGTGATGGCTGAAATGAAGCTGTCTCTATTTTTTGTTTATTCCTGCTGATCACTTCGCGTACTGCATCATCACCCAACCTCGTGCCAGCATGAACTGAGCGGTCCTTTAAATCCAATCTCTATGAAAACGTTTGAGAGGCTCTCATGGACCATTTGTCAGGTCTTCCAAATGGAAAGTCACTGACCTGACAAAGTGAGGTGTTTCCTCCAATAAAGGCTCTCTGCCAACAAATAAGATCAGTCAAACAGGGACCAGGCAGCGATGTCACCGTTTGAAAAAGCAAAACCTGACTGATTCCTATACTGGAAATGTTTCTCTTGGCACCTACATGGAACTGCCTGTTTAGTTAAGAGTTAAGCACGTTCATAAATCAATGGATATCTCCTTCTGTTTTCATTTCAGGCACTCCTCTATTCAGTGTCATGTGAGTCATGCGACCTAGCCCGATAAGGACGTGCAAGCTGTTGTGGCTATTTTAAAATCTGTTAAAAGAATACTTGCTAAAAAGAATGCTTATTTGCTTTTGGCTGAGTTGGATTAGATGCTGTCACATCCTCTCTCACGTGTGTCTTCATTAAGATGCTACAGGCAGTTGGTTAGCTTAGTTTAGCATGAAACCTGGACTGACCCATGTTGTTTTGCGTTTCGACTGATCCTGTAGCCGTGGCTCCTTTGGCATTATGTTTTGAGAACCCCTTACTTGCTTTAGCTCCATACCCAGAGATTGGTATCGATGTTCTCGTCTAGGTTGGCAAGAAAGTGGATTTTCCAAAAAATCGCGGAAAAATAAAGTCATGAGACCAAAGGTTCAGTTGCAAATCTTACACAGATCTTTATTGTTCTTTTATTTACATACAGTTTGTGGCAAGAAATTTGCCCCTTTTCTTTTTTCTCATATCAACACTAAAAACATCTTGTGCACACATACAAAAGACTTCTTTTTTGTCTCCCTTCCCCTACGTACTTTTTTCCATCAATTACACTTACTTGATTTCTTCCATCTATCTGCAAGACCTATTAACTTATACAGGAAGTTAACTGAGTTCACTATCTTGCATTGACAATCCATTTCACTTTCAAAACACAGCTTTGTCCATCTTTTCTCTTTTGTCTTCAGCCTTCGACAACATTCTCTTACTTTCATCTTCTTTCACATCATTCATCATTGTTTCACTGTCCTGTCTGTCAGAACAGGTAAATACATCCTGCTGCCTCTACTGGTGCAAGCAGTGTCCACAACCAAAAGCTCCATGCAAGATGCTACACTGAAAAGTGATGTTTCATTCTGAAAAGTCAGCTTTTTGAAAACCAACATGGCTCAGTTCAAAATTTTGTTTCACAATAAAACTCCTCATCTAGTCTCTGACATGTTTTTTTTTACATCGGATGATTTGTTAACACCCTTCACTGTGATGTCTTTGTTCTAACAGAGAGAAACTGAAGTCTTGTCTGTCACTGGATTTAAATTAATGCAAAAAAAAAAAAAAAAATTAAATTGTGTCCTGATCCTAACATCTGTCATTAAAGGAATGTATAAAAATAAGACTTCTGATTAATCTAAAGATCAGACTTTTACAGAGAAATCTGCAGCTTTGTGTAGTACATCTTATCGTTTTGGGGGATTCTCTTCCTTTCATGCCTGCTTAACATGCTCACAATTTCAAAGAAATTCACCTAATAACTAAAACAGTGCTGCTTTATGATACCTAAAAAAATACTACAATAAATTTTAGAATATAAAAATGTAAAACTTTCATTAGCCCCCCATAAGGTCTAAAATAATGCTTAAATATCAAATTAATAGTAAACAGAATTGAACGCACCACCTCTATCTTCAAGAAATCAACAAACTCAGCACACAGATTAATGTGTGAAAACGGTGTTTGCTTCTCAATATGCTTCCCTTTGTAGAGCTGGTGGAAGCTGCGCACGTCTCTCCAGAATACTGTGTCTCTGTGCGGTGTGCTCGGGATGGAGGGGTAAGGTAAATAGCTGCCGAAGAGGACAGTAACACAGAACACTGTTTTAATAATACGCACGCAAACACATAAATACAAGTCCCACGCTTCTCCACGTTTTTTACGTGTATGTACAAAAATGTCCGCCCTGGAGTCCATTTTCTCCTTTCACCTCGCTTCACACCATAGTCTCTTTCCTCTTCCCTAAAGAACACATAGACTTCTTGTCCTTTTTGGTTTTGTGCGATGTTGGCGAGGAGAGTGGCGACAACGAAGATGGCGAGGATGATGAGGAGGAGCAGGACGAGGGGGACGTCGTGGGGGAGCTGGGGGCTGTGCTGTTGCACGGCGAGCTGGGGGCGGACTGAGAGGCCGGCTGCGGGATGTTTTCGTCCGTTTCCTCCATGTGGACGATGGCGGAGACGGAGGAAGGGCGGCGCTTGGAGTGAGCGTTGCTTGCAGGCGGGGAGGGCGTGGAGGGCTCGCTGAGGGGCCGGTGGACGGAAATGGCGCTGCGGAGGCAGTTGAGCCACTGCTGCTTGTGGAAAACATCGTTGACCTGCAGCGTGTGGGACTGTGCCTGGCTTGGGTCTTGGGAGCGCACACGGAAAATGTTCTTGGCTGTGGATTAAGTGAAAAAAATAAAATTAGCTAATTGACATACTTGACAGGATACATCCTATATTCCTACATTAACTGCTTGAAACGTTTTGACTTTGACAGAAGCCTCACCTTTGTCTGAGTTGCTGAAAGCGCCTCTGAAGGAGCCGCCCATTCTGACGTCTCCATCCTGCAGGTCCTCCAACACGAGATCCTGCACTGGGATTGGTTGGCGGTAGACCTGGAAACAGTGGCGCTCATTCCTGGTGACGGGGCGGGTCAGAACCAGTAGCTCGGTGAACAGGAACACATGCAGCTTCTGGAAGGAAACAAAAAATAAACATTTAAACCAGGGCACTGATATTTTACATCAGCACCAAGAAAGCTTTCTGGAATCTGTTTATGGTCATCTAAGTTGGTGCTCATGTGGTTAAATCATAGGTCGGTGAGGGCCAGTGACAGCCTGACTGCCTTATATGGGATGTGAGGCTTGTGTTGATGAGTGAAGAGGCTGCCAAAGGAGCAATGTGTCGATGAGAGAAAAGTGTGTGCGTTGTGCTCACCGTGCCGCTCTTGTTGCGTAGCTCCCCGTGACACAGCAGACTCTTGCACTGCTCAATGCGAGAGTCTCTCTGCCTGTCGTCCAGATACTCAAACTTGTCGATGTAGTACTGGCACTCAGATTCTCCCTTCTTCATGTTGATGTCAGACAGCACGCCCTGGATGACGGTGATCTGCACACACAAGAAACTAAAACATTAACTTAAGTCTTGTTTAAAGATAACCAATAATAATAAAGATAATGGCTATGTTAAACAAATTTGTGTCCTTGACTTACCGCTTCCTCCAGGCTGGCAGCGTCCGGGTGCTCAGGCGGAGTGTGTTTCAGTATCTCTTTGAGCAGCAGTGGGTACTTGACCAGGCGAGAGCGCGGGATGTCCAGGAAGCTCCACAGGTCCAGCTTCCTGCTAAAAGGTGACTCGAGGCAGCGCTGCAGGAAGTCCTGAACCCGCGGGTCCTGTTTCTTCTGGTCCAGCAGTGCCTTGGCTGCCAGCTGGTTACTGCAGTAGTCCTTGTAGGCGTTAAGCCTGGGCAGCTGGAGGGCAGGGGGACACTTTTACTAACGCTGCCTTCCTTATTGGAAACTTAGCTGAGTTTTAACAGAATCAAAGAGGTTGGGGTTCTCGGTGACACTTACCCAGCTTACGACAATCTGCCCGATCTGGCCCACAGTCCCATCTGGCCCTGTGGCTTTGGAGAGCTCCGTCAAGAGATCTTCATGTAGAGGGATGTAGGCGTCCAGGTTGCCAAAGATGTGAGTGAGCTCCTCCTCAGACATAATGGAGAGCTTCAGCATGGGGTCGTGGTATGCCTGTGTAAAGGAGCAGAGACAAAACGGTCAAATAACAACATTCCACCAGGCCAAGCGGGGTGGATGCTAAGAATAGCTTTTAAAGCACTTTAGGGGTACAAGAGAAAGGCAGAGGAATAATTCCTGTCTTTTTATAGTTCCTGGCTTGACTATGTGGAAGGCCTGCCAGGCTTTGATTTAATCTGTTTGCTTAATATGTACTCCCTCTGCCTCAGTGATTTAAAAGTACAAACCTTGCGTGCGAGCTGGAGGTCTTCAATCAGATCCCGTTCTCCACGAGACAGCTCAAATATGGCCTGAAGAGAAGAGGGGGCAAAAAAAGATACTAGATTAGCAAAAGACATGAATCAGGTTGTCATTACAAATGTTGCATCTGCAAGGGTGCCCAATGACTGAGGTCAACTTTGAATTCTTTCTGGCTGCTATCTGCCTCTCCTTTTTCTCTCTGTATTTAAAACTGTACACTGTTTATGGCTCCTAACAGTTGGCTAAGATGTCTGACATATGCAGGACAAATGGGGAGGTAGGGCAGGAGAGAGCTGGTTTGTTGGCTTGTCAGGTATATGTGAGTTTACATAGACTGGGAAATGATCCCTGGATGGCTTTTAGCCCTGATTTAGACTGGTTCACACAAATACTGCAGGCATGTGTGAGACTGGTCTAGTCTCCCAACCTTACTATACAATGTGCTTGACTGATTTAACAGTATTTCATGTCTCTGTGCTGATTCTCACCTCCTGTCGCTTGATCTCTTTGGTGGAGAAACTTCCCTTCTGGTGGACATCTAGTGTCTCTGACCACAGCGTGCTGTTCCTCCTTTTGGGCGGTGTAGGTGCCGCTGCCTTGCTGCAAGGCTTCTGGGGCACGCCCGGCGACTTTCCATCTCCCCGGAAGGAGGCCTGCACATGGGAAAGAGGAAGCCCCAAATGTCAGACATGTTGTGGTTGGAAGCCAAGCAAAGAGGTGCCCCTCCTCCCTTTTTGCAGGATGTCTGAGGAGCTCACCTGGATGGTTTGGTTTGGCCGAAGCGCCGAACGGCCCCATTCTTCACCGGAGAGATGAGGTTGGCTAGCGACGTCACCCTGCCGAGAGGACGGACACGCTTGTTGCTGGGTTCCTGGAGAACCAAGAGAAAAAAGGAAGGAGAAATGAGTCAGACCGTTTTTTCATAGTCCCTAACTTTTTCATTCTGTGTGAAGCAACACAGAAGCAACAAATCGATCAGTGATGCCAACTTCTCACAGAGACCTCAGCAGTTAGTCCAGACACTCCCTTGTGACTTCCTTTTGATAAAACACATCAAGTCAGGTCATAAATCCTCATTATCGACCTCATTCCCTGTTTTGGGGTGTTGAAATAGGAGTAGCTGGAGCCAAGGTCGAGCCGCATGCAGACAGACTGGCGGACCAGCGGACAGACAGAGATATTGAGGAGGAGGAAGCGGCTCCAGCAGCTGTTGGCTCCATCATGTGAAGAGTCTTGAGCCAGGCCAGCCCACTGAGCACAAAGACCCTTTCTGACTGCTGATCTGGAGGGGATGGGGGTCTGGAGGAATGCCAGGAACGCACGAGACCCTGCTCTCAGCTGTTCAACACCCCTCCCCACACACACTCTGCTACTATCTGGCCCGACAACAACTACAAGTCCGCTTGAGAGTGGATCTGTACCATCACTCACACAGTGTGAGATAAATGCTTCCCGATTGCTCTGGTTCTTTAACTGCCTTTCTCAGGGAGACACAGCAGTGAGGACAGTGTGGCAGGACTGTTAAGTAAAAACAGACCACTACTGTGACTCGGGAAAAGGAGTAGCAGTTGTAAACAGACAGTGAATCTGTTTCTCTCAAGTGTTTACACAGTGTGGCGTTGCAGGGGATGCACAGCGGTGTTTATGGCTGCGAGTCGAGACAGGCTCCTCTACAGGCCTCGCGTGAGAGCAGCGCTACACCTGGGCCAGGTGACCCCCCCCTCCTTTTCTCTCTCCCCACTCCCCCTCACCCAGCCCTGAGGCTGGGAGAAAGGAGAGCACTGCTTGGCCTTGTGCCAACAACAACAGGCTGCAGGAATCAAAGAGCTAAAGATCTAAGGTAACGATTTCAGCCCGCTGAGCCTCTTCAAAAACATGACACGATGAGACAGCTACAGACATAATTAGCATTTCCAAAGTTTGCACTCTCTGCAATACATTTAGCAACTTCACACTAATGAGGGCTTGCTGGAGCGCCACACTGCTAAAAGCTGCTGCTGTTTTCTCCTGACGCAGGGCAAATGGGATTTTGCCTTGGCTTCAGCGAATCTGGGAAACAGAGCAGTCATTGAGGCTCCGGACCCTGCGGACACAGCTGTGGAACAGATTCGCTCAGTCTGGTGTGGCTTGTGAGCTGCTGTGGCTGCGGTCGAGTCACAGTCTGCTGTGCTCAGGGGTCTCCACACTGGCCCCAAACAGACAGACAGCCTTAAGAAACTTGAGCAAGCCCTCTAGTGGCAGTGGCCAGTAAAGAGATGCCACATGTCAACATGTTTGTGGTCTATGTTCAAAGACAGAATTCTTTTGACTTGCTTGTGGGGACAAGGCTCGCCAGACTCTAATCTGCGATGACTTAATGTCAGTAGACAAAGAAAGTAAATTATATGTGGGTTTCCAAAGTCAATATTAGAGACTGTATGTTTGCCCCTGTGCCCTTCCTATTCTTTGGGAAGCAGCTCCAGATTAATAAAAGGCAGTAATCCCGCTCTCTGTTTATCAACTGTAAAGTGACACAGCTCAGGAAATTTTCTATTCTTGGCATTCTGACCCAGGAACTCTGTGGAGGTACGACAAGCCTGGTTTGCTTCAGGAAACCAGACTGATCCGGGATTTGTACTGCTACTTTGGATCACTATCAGAGGAACAATGACCCTACAGACACAGCAAGGGCAGCGTCTTCCTTAAAATCCTAACCCAAGATTACAAACTCATAAACATCAGGAGTTAATTCAAGGATCCCAAAAGCTCCCTCCTGTGCTCTCCCTTTGATGTAACCTTGTGTGCGCTCTGAGCTAATACCCCAGATGTGAGCCAGCGATTACAGCACAGCTTGAGCTGATAGGAGCTGAGAACAGAAGAGCTGGGGCACAAATGAAAGAGGCAAGGTCATCAAAAAGTCAGGAGGAAGTGACCTGGTGTAAAGCTGAACGGGTGTCTCGTTTCTGCAATTCCGGGAGCCCAGGACTCACTTCATGAATTTCTCTTAGACTTCTCCTTTGTCGAGTGGTTTACTGTCAATGAAACTGCATGTTCCTCAGACTTCTTCCGAAAGAGAACCAAAGCAAGCCGCAAAAGGGGAAGGAAGGAGCTGAAGTAGTGGCCACAGAGCACACCTGGGTTTTAAAGCCTGTGGCCCTTTAATTGTGTTTGCAGCTGAAGGAATGCTCTCAGGCTGTTGTGCTGAATTTGCATCAAAGATAACCTGGTTTAACTTGCCAGAGGCAAGCAAAGTAATCCCTGAACTAAAAGGATGCAGAGTTGTTGACTGAGAGACCCCCTACTGCTTTACTGTTAGTGGTACTTGAAGTTTACTGACTGTCCTGATCTCTCCATATCCCACCAACGCTGAGCTGCCTGCTGGGATGCATATTTAAAAGCACAGACGGGGAATACACAACACTGAGGGGGGTCAGGTCACGTTTGCAGCATAGGTGCGGTGTAATCCAATGATTAACTTTTTCAGGTTAGGCAGTATCTCAAGCATTGTTTTTAGTGCCCAGGCACAAAGTTCAAAGTCTCATCTTACAGGCACAAAGAAATTGAAAGGACACGCACAAACACTGTGTACTCAAGAGAGATAAAAACAGGGTAAGGCGCTGATTCACTCACAATCTGACACGCAGATTTGACCTCATCTTAATGGTTCCGGTCAAACATTTACTGAAAGGACACAGGGATCAGCTAAACAAAGTAGTCATCACCAGTCATCATCACATATGTGCAGTTTTTGCATCTCACCTCTGACTCTTTGTTGGCTTGGTTCTGGTAGTCTATCACTTGCAGAGTCCGTTTGATAGGCACCAAGCTACCCAGTTCATCGTAAGCCACCATAGCTTTCAGTAAAAACACAATATCCGTTTTTAATCCAGGCGAGTCAGCTCCAAATAATCCACATAAGAGAAAAAAAACTTGATGAAGATCAAGGGTTGTGTGAGGGTAAAAAGCCCTAAATAAATAAATACACCATCCCCCTGTGTCTTCTTCTTGCCTCATGGGCCGGGGCTCTCTAAGGGCTCCCTCCACACACACTTTCTGAACTATGGTCTGAAGTGGACTGGGGAGGGAGGGCTTTATATCAGGAGGAGAGAGGGGGAGGAGCAAACCTCTGCTCAACCCTCATGGCTGTAAATGAGGCACTGTAGGCTTTACTTGGAAGTGAGGAGAAGCTCTGTTGCTCCATCAACTCAGAGTGAAAACAGTAGTGAGAATATTTAAGATCATGCGTGAAACTTATCTCTGAACAGAGTTGACGCAAACAACTCTGATGAGGGCAGGAGAAAGATGGAAAAAGACTTTTAGCTAATGTAATATAGGTGTTTCTCTGGAAACTGGGTTATGGTTTGCAGCAAAGTCTGCATAATACTTCACTTTGTCAGTTTTGAACATTTTTTTAATGTTAGGGCCAAAAAAGCTGATACTGAAAGAACATTTCAACAGCTGTTTTGTTACATAAACAAATAACAGAAACATTATTAGTCGTAAAAAAATCTGCTGATTATTGCAGCATATCTTTTGTATTTCCTTATTGATGGTAACCATTAGAGCTGAAACAATAAATAATAAAAAAGTAATTGAATCTTTGAATTCATTTATCTATTCACAGCTTTTCTCTGTTTTGAATCTTTCTCTTCCTTGAGCGCTTTAGTCAGTGACATAAACATCAAATGACTATAGTGCATGCTCTTAGTGGAATTTAATGCTGCAATATTTTATATTTTGAACTAGTTTAACTCAGTCACTAAAACTACAATCATCATGAAAAATCACTGGAGTAGCCCTGACATCAAAATGTTTTGCCTCAACTTCTACCAACTCTAGTATCACATACTAACATTTCTGAAATTAGATTACTGATTCTCTTTAATGTACTTTAAATTAACAAACTACAAAGCAACTACTACATGGCTATTTTTTGTTAGTTAATCAATCAAAGCAGTCACCACTCTCTGAACTTTGGTTGAAACAAAGCCGTTATCAGTCTCATCAGCTGAACTGGGGGAGGTGATCAATTAGAATATCAATAGTGGGAGCACTGTGACAAAGTCAGCCAGATGTTTAAACTGAAACCTGTATATTGAATACCACTGGGGGGGTGGGGTGCAACTGCCACCCATATGTTGATTGGTGTAATAGGGCAGAAAAAGGCAACATGTTTGCCAGTTTCAGTTAAGACAAGGAATCGTTGTGAAGCAGAAATCAAACCTGTGGCTCTCTCTCATACATGGTTGAAGGACGAGCACACCTGAAGCCACAGATTCTGAACACACAACGCTACAGCTGCTGCACAAATGCACAGCAAAAAGTGGGGTGTTAGGTGTGATGGAGCAACTACTGGAGAGGTGCTACAAGGCAGGGTGTCACAGTGTGTTCTGGGCAAATGGACGAGCCTGCTCGTGGCTCTGTTTCATCCTCCTGAGTCAACATCAAGGTGTGAAACAGGACACAGGCTTCATGCTGTTGCTGTGTGTGGGGGTGACAAAACACAAATGCTGAGCGAGGTGGATAGATGTTGAAACGTTTTTTTTTTAGTTTGCGATGGAGCAGTCAGGAGGGCTCGTCTGATGCAGACTAACAGGACGCTCAGTCTGGAATACATCAACCATAAGTCTGCAAAACAAAGTGGAGAGGGATCATGAATCCAGTGACTTTAGCATCAGAAAAAAAAATGTGCAGACTGAGGAGTCAGAGAAGATCTAATAAAAAAAATCGAAGTGTCTGTGTGTAGTCTATGCGTGCCTTGAGATGACACGACACTGTGTGCAGTCCTGCTGTTACTCACTCCGGATGGGGAGACCTCGGGCTGAATCAGCCGAATCAGCCGCTATGAAAACTAGAAACAACATGGCCCGGCCTGCCTGGCCTATTCGCCCCCAGTCACACTGAGCAGCAGCTGGAGTGCAGCCGTGATTTACACTCCAAGAGACACACATACGCGGCAGTCTGTAGTGGAGTGGGATGAGTAATACAGTGAGCGTCGAAGTCTCACCTCTGTCTAACCTATGCTGTGCCAGGGACGGACTGATCTTCGAGGCCTGAGGGGCTGAAGCTCAACTCAAATACTGCAGCAGTGAGTAGAGGACGGGCAGAGCCTAATTACAGCTCTGGGGACTGCATTAAGCAGGGAGCTCTGTGCAAAGAAACACTGCTGAGTGCTGACTGACTTAAAACAACAAGAGGACGCTGGAGGTGCTGCTGCCCTCTACTGTTGGACCTTCCTTCTGTTTTTGAGTGAAAATAAATGTGATATGTACAAATGAAGGAAGTGTGTCATGTCTTCTCTCATAGGCTGCATCATTGGTAGATATTAAGACCTGTTTTGCCACTGAAGACTTAATTAAGTATGTCGGGACACCTGATCTGACATGAAAAGACTATCACCTCCGTCTTACAAGGGGCAGTAATTTTTTTATTTATTTACCCAATTTTATTGTGTTTTTGCCCAGAAGATGATGATTGAGTAATACAATGATCACAGTCATATAAGCTTATTTAGAAGTGAAAACCAATATATTAAACTGCCTGAATTTAGGTAATATGAACAACAAGAAGTGGCTGCGTTGCTCTAACATCTTCCACTGTCCGCTTGGTTGAAATCTGATGACTGTGAAGGCCACAACATATGATTCAAATAATTTTCATATTCATCAAACCATTCAGTGAGTCTCTGCCCTTATATGGAAGCATCTGCATTTCTTATTTTTCTCTAACTAAAATCTTTAAGAATCAGACCTCCAGTTAGGGTGTGATTGAGATCTACTATTAAACTAAGACGTCTCTGTCCTGATGGCAAGACAAATACCTCCACTCCTCTGTGGCTAGCCTTGAATAAAGATGAAGAGACAAAGAAAATGTAGGCAGTGATCTAATCACACGGCAGCCTGCAGAAACAATGAAAACTACAGTTTTAAAACCAGACTAACATCCTCGGGTTACTCAATACAGTTCTTTTTTTACAGTTTTGTTTTGTCAGTGTTCACACACCCAGAGCAGTCCCGGTTGCTACCAAACACAGCGCGGTAACTAAGACTCACACTAACAGACTAACAGACTGCAGACGCTTTGTAGATAGAACATGCTGATATACTGATAAAGCTTCATTTGACAGAAACAAATAGGAAAACCTAATTATCCCAGTTAATATGATTGGTACTGCCATGTTTTCACAAAAACTCTCCTTGTGTAGTTCTTGAAAAGTTATCATGCAGTCTTTCGGTGAAATGAAAATGGAAAAAGGTTTCATTTTCCAGCTCTGAGATTTTAAGGGAATTCAGACTCGAGTTAGAGCTCAGGTGATGAAACTCCAAACAACTTGCTGCGTCATTTACAGTGAAATACCTGTTGGGAAAACATAATGTTCTGAGGCATGACCCGAAGGCAGGACTACTTCTTCACATACCTACTCGACCATAACCACATTAGGAGCTGTACAGCCAGCAGACAGGCAGACAGACTGAAATGGGTTCCACCACAGAGTTGGGTGATATAGTGAAATATGTCATGAGGCATTATCATTTTTGCTGGCGTCAGATTTTTACATACCCTAATAGCTGAGGTAGCTATTACACTAATACCTGTGGGTGCATAAGGCACACCATCACATGCAAGGGTGCTTTATATTGGATTTGGATACATGGTATGGTACGTGGTATTAGCCAAAAACAAATGTTCCCGGCAGGTTATTTTATCTATAGACAGTCAATTAATTTCTTTGAGAGAATGAACTATATCACAATACATACTGATTTAGTGATATAAAATTTCATATACTATGCTAGAGGCCCACATTAGAGTCTTGCATTATATCAGGAATTATAGACGTACGAGAATTGATATTCAATTTAATGACTTGTTTTAGTCAGACAAAAATTTGACATTTGAAGACGTCACCTTAGGCAGAAAATGATCTGCAGAATAATCAAGAATTAAAATGACTGTTAATTGCAGGCCTAATCATAGCAAATCTTAAAAACATTACACAATACACAACTACTGAGAGCCCTCCTGTAAGTCTGATTTTTTTTAACTACTCCATTTGTCAGAGCCAATAGGCAGCAGTATACCAGCAGCCATATGGTTAAAGGATTTCTACTCAAACTGCCTCTGCATGTGGAGCAGTGTGTGGGGATTAGGCTGGAGGTACCTCAATTAGAAAAGAAAATAAAGTCAGAGCCAAACACTGAACACTGCTCTGATTTGAATCAAGGAGTGGCCCCCGGGACTCTCCATAACACTGTTTCTGCTTTGTTTAGCTAAATCAAAGCAACTGATCCAACTGGTTACAGAGGTCCAGGCTGTGCGTCTCTTTCTAATCCCTCTCATGTGGGCTTAGGACAAAAACAGCCTGTATGGAGACAGGATAGATGGAGAGAGGCGACGGGTTGCTTATAAATTGTTTGGTCCATTAGTGCTACCCTCAGCATTACTCAAATGTTTCAAAGAGAGAGTGCTACCAAAAATGAAGAACTGAAATAAAGCTAAAAAACTATAGACACTATTGTATAAACAGCACATTTTCATTATGATCGCCTACATGGGTGGTAGTAGTGAAATGTGCCTGAAGCTAAAGGGTGTACAGTTATGACGAGATCCTCCTACATTGTCCACAGACATGTAGGTGTGTTCATTTAACTCCCACACACCAAGTGAGTTTTATTTTCCAGCCTGGCCAGTCCTGCTACTCGGATCTCTAAATCGGAAAACCTGCTTTGGCGTAACTTAACAGCAGACCTCAACGGGCTCTTCGCCAAACAAACAATGGCTTTATTTGTGATAAGCTTAGTCATTTTGATGATATGCTCTGAAAAAACTAAGGAAATAAGACTTACACAGATACAGCAAGAGATCAGACATGCAACAGTTACCATCAGATGTTTCTTGGCAACACAATAAACGAGATTAATCAAAGAGAGCGTGGAACATGCTGGTTCTTACACAATAACCTGAGGCGAAGCTGTATGTCTGACAATGTCTTTTTTACCTTGAAATCAAAGCTGCAGAGGCTGGCTGCGTCACTGTCATCCTTCTCCCTGTGCTTTCGCTTCTGTGGAGAAATGAATGGGCAGGAACTTAGCAGGGATTTTCAACATGCATCGACTAGAACATGATTGGAAAAAAAAAGACTAAAAAGGCCTTGCATATGAAAACAACTAACATATTGCATATATGCTTAGTGCTGTAGTACACATCCTTGTCTGGGTGCCAATTTAAAACCAACACGTAGAGCAATTTACGGCCACCTCATCCCACTTCTTCCTATTTCAGGCCAATTATGCTCATTGCCCCTGTAGTGGTCATAAAGCTACACACTGCTGGAGGTCCTGCTGGGAACAGGAAAGGGTTAATTAGGCAGCGGGACACTTTAACACCTGCATGTGGACTCTGGTCAGTCAGTCAGGGAGAGTCAGTTAGCAAGTGAGAAGAGTAGTCTGGTCCGTTGAGGCTGAGGGTTATAAAAATCCTGAGGAGCACTGGTCGCCTCAGGGACTCATGGTGCTGCGTAACTGCGCTCCATTAATCATGGAGGCCAGACTGCTTCTGGCTGAACACACAGGACGTCAAGACCTGATTGACCAGCGGGGTGAGGAGGGCCAAAATGGACACATAATGGTCAGGGGTGGCTGATGATGAATGACTGAGCTGTGTGTTTGTTTGTGTTGAAGCAGGGTGGTGGTGTGGGGCATTTCCTCTCCGACAGGCCAACCTGTTTGTTTTCCCACATCCATAAAAAATTTAAGAGCTATCTACTCAAGTATTCCTACTAAACACCTCTAAAAATGTGTCCCAGCATGCATTGTGGGTGGTGTTGTGACTATTAGCCTCATCACAGCAATGAATAGCACCGTTTGTTCAGAGTTGGTTGCATCTCAATGAGGGGGCTCTGGACGGAGCTGCAAGTAACAAAAGATTGTGTAATTCATTTCTACTCAGCAGAGCGCAGAAGAGAAGTTTCACTGTAGGCCTGAACTGACGAGACAGTACGCTAACAGGACATGAGATAGCATACTGAAAAAGCAAGATATGAAATGGCAGGGACTAATCAGATACTGCCACTGTTTAGTGTTAACATATACATACATACACACCAGCTGTGTCAAGTTCATGTTCAGAGTAGGTCTGGTTATCAAACTTAGGTATGTGTGTGTGTGTGTGTGTGTAGTGTGTGTGTGTATATATATATATATATATATATATATATATATATATATATATATATATATATATATATATATATATATACACACACACACACACACACACACACACACACACACACACACATATATATATATATATATATATATATATATATATATATATATATATATATATATATATATATATATATATATATATATATATATATATACATACACACACACACACACACACACACACACACACACACACACACATATATATATATATATATATATATATATATATATTAAGCTGTTCCTCCTGCTTCACACTGAAAGCCCTCCGTCAGCAGATTGCAGATGAAATAACACACTCCAAGCAGTGACTTGTTCAAATGATGGGTTGGGTTCTACGTAAATACTCTGAGTCAACAAACACGGCTTCTCTGCCTTCTCTGCTCATTACACACACTAAAGCTATAGAAAGCTAAAGAAACTATCACGCCCAGGGCCTGGTTACTTTGTTACTCATCTGGGAAGATAGATTTGTATGTTATGAGAAGGCACGATGATGTACACAGACAACAGACACACAATGAACAGCCGGGAATACTCCACACAAGTTTCAGACAGACTATGAGGGGTTTTGCTTTTCTGTCTTTAGATACCAGCCTGCTGATGGAGGCTCAAAAGGATGTTCAAAGGAAAATCCATCCTTTGACCTGAGAAACGGCCCATTTTGACCCAGACCTGGATGAGATAGGAGCCAATTAGCAAAAGAAATGATGAAATCACACAGCTCGGTGAAAAAAAAAAGAAAGATAAATAGTTACTGCAGTGTCTAGATGAGGTAAAAGAAGACTGAGAGAAAGAAAATAGAAATAATAAATAAAAAACAGTTCAGCCAAAATAAGTGTATTGAGTTCAACTGAGAGTGTGAAAGATGTATGTTATGTGAGGGGGGTGGGGAACAGCAACAAGCTGGGTGGAGCAGCACCCCTCCTCTACTGTCATTGTTCTGTCACCTCAGTCATGTAAATGACAGTAAAACCCATGAGGTGGTCTGGTGACAGAGTACACATGCAGCCAAACAAAGAGTAGCCAGAAAGAGGACTGCTGCAAAGTACCGTACGGCTGTCAGGACGAGTACAACCTGACTTAACTTTAGCTGTAATTTCATAAACAATTGCGCAACACCGGCCGATCGAATACCTACAAGTGCACATTCCTGGTAGAGTGCTTTGTAATGTGAAAAGAGCAATTCTACTGTTTCCCTCTGTCGTGGAGGCTAAAATGATCCCCAGTGGCAACTATTCTGACAATCGATTCATTGCTTTGGTCTAAATCTTTCACTGGTTCCAGCTTCTCAAATGTGAATGCTTGCTGTTTTCTATTCTTCTGTTCTATTACACTAAACATATTTGGGTTTTTAGTTGTTCTCAGATTAAATGATTAATTGAGAGAATATCCATTTTTAACTTGTGGATCTTGAGTCATTGAAATGAGGTAAAACTGACTGCAGCGTTGCAACAATCATTTATGATATCCTGTCAAAAGTCTGTAAAACATCACATAGAGCTAGTAAAAACAGGCCAAAAATTTCATTTTAGTTAGCACGTGTTATCAACTATGAAGGGGCATGAATCCAAGACGCTGAACAGCTGCATAGCAATATCAAAGTGCGATGTATCCACGGAGGGATGATACAGCTGCACTGGGTCCTCTCATTGAAATAAATGAATGTTCACTGGAGAGCACCTTGGATGCATTACAAGGGTTTGGTTGTATAAATCCTGCCTTTTGTGGAATGCTGGGGAATCTTCAGACAGTCTGTGGTTTTAGAAGTCAATCTTAGTTTGAATATAAATTGCTGTTGATATGGGCAAGGCCTTCCCACAATAATTACCAATGTTTGCGTGAAAAGCCTGACGCGACTCAACAGCTGACAGCCATATTAAATCACATCATCTGATTAAAGCTGGAATGCTGCTTATCAGACAGGCCACTCTTGAGGCTGACATCCCTGGCCGCCTGAACTTGTTGCTTGAGGAGACATAATATTCAGAATCTGACTCTCGCTGTTGTTAATTACCTTCACATTCCACCAAACGGCAGTCTGGTTTGATCTCCACCTTGGCATTGGGTTAGAAACCTGACTTACATTCTCACCATGACAGAAAGCCCCTTGAGGCCTCGTAACCGATGTAGTCTGAGAGAATGCACCAAGTGCCCAGGGAATGCTCGCCTCGCCTGCTTCCAAGGTTCGCCTTAGGGCCAGTGCACCCCCACTTATACCTGGCCCTGCCGCAGCCAGGGGTAAAAAAAATTCCCCCTAACCACTTCAAAGCCCGAGGACCTGGGTAAACTTTATTCAAAGCCTTGGCAAAACCTTCAAGCTTAGAGTGGCAGGGCTGAGATAAGGAGGGCAACGAGACAAAGACACTTCCAGGATTCTTTTATCGCTCGCTGTTGGGTAGATTTATAAATGACAGATAAAATGCGGGAGTAAATTGAAAGGGTGAGCTAACGAGGTCCACATGGTTTTGGTGGATGAGCCCAGCGTGCCATGTTTGCGAATCAAAGGCAGCACGCTGGCACGAGATAAAGAGCTGCTGGCTTTTGCTCTCTAACCCTGCTTTTATTTCTACTCCGCTGCCTTCAGATGAGCTATGGATTGTGTTTCAGGCAGCTGTAAACCCTGAAATACCTCCACACTCGTCATTCTGCTCGCCGACTAATCTGTTTGCTCTTTTCTGTTTCTAATCAGCTTGCTGCATTCAAGGCTGACTGTAAACCACAAGCAGGCCAGTCTATTAGAGACAGCAGCGGTTTGTAGACCATTATGTTCCTCTAGTGTGGGGGGTGGAGAAATCAGAGCAGGCTGGATTTCCTTTATCTAGCATTTGGTGGCTGGCTACAGGAACGGGCCTTGTTCAGCCATGAGGGAGCCACATAACAAGAGTCATCCAGTCCCTCAGTGAGGTATTAGATGGAGATAGACGTTCGGTGCTGGGAGATGCCAAGAGGAAAGCTGGCCTGGAATGTAGAGCATAGTTTATAGACTTCACTCCACTGATAATGTTGCAAAACCAAGGTACGGGGATCAAGGCCGGTGATTGCTCTGAAGGTTGAGCATAGAGGCCAGATCCAGATCAGAAGCAGGCCTGACTGAAACGAGGCCAAGACTTTGGATGGATAGCGCTCTCCACAGGACAATAACTTTCAAATTAGTGCTACACTTGCAACAATGCAGACATAGATCAAAATAACTTTAAATGTCACAGACAGCCAGGCCTTGTGTTAAGAAGTCAATAAATCTGAAATAGAGCTACAGTCGCTCTTCTGCGCCAACACTACTGTTAAATACAACTTTTCTGTCAGTGCAATGACTGACTGGATAAAATGAGTGTTTAATGTTTTTTTATTTCTGTATTTTTCTTAAATATATTTTTTTCCCCTTTTTCTATGACCTTCATACACTCATACACATAATCAGCACATCTTTACATTTGCGCAAAGGCATGCCCACAAACCGTGCCATTATACCTGCAATGACCAGATATGTCAGTCAGTTTGTTACATGAACTAATTTCCTGGATTTTCCTGTAAACATGCCTACTTGTAATAGTCTCCTCATTTTATGTAGCGCCCGACATATATGTTCACTGTTACATTAAAGCCTCAAATGACCTTGAAAACCTGATTTCAAATGAATTAAATGTTTCTTTACTACAAAAGGTGCCCCGATTAAGTTGTTTTTACCAAGCTACATGCATATTTTTTAGCAAAAATCATCATTAAATTTGTAATAACATCACTGAGTATTGTTTATTAAGAGTTTAACAGTTAAAAACTAACTAATCTGCAGGACAGTGTTTTTCATTTTCTAATTATAAGTCAGTAAGAGGAGCCCTGTGAGAAACACAAATACAGAAATCTCTAGTGTGCAATAACCATAGCTTTTGTAACTTTGCACAAAAGTAGCACAAAATAGTGTGTTCATACAGGACCCAAACATTTATGATAACAAACTAATTGAGAAAACTGGTTTTCAGGTCCTTTAAGTGTAAACTATGTCTTGTTGCTCATATATATTTGGATTTGGTAAAAAATGCCAGGCCGATGACACTCTTTCCCCTCTTTAGAACTAAATAATTTTTTTCTCATGAGCTGTAAAAGTTCTACATTTTAATTCAATGAAAAAAAAAAACAATATTGTGACTGCAACAAAAGAGAATGAGGCCCTATTGACACAAGTATTGCTCATAGATTGGATTATCTTAAAACTAAAATAATTGTATTATTATATTTATTATATTATATATATTATTATATATTTAGAATAATAAAATTAAGTAAGTAAGCAAGTGAGACTGATAAGACCTTTCTCCTTGAGTCTGGATGGTTTATCTGGGTAACAGTGGCTGTGGACCAACAAGGAGCTGCGTTTCACTGTTGTGACAATGAACAGTGCCGCCGGTTCTGAGACTTGACAACTCAGAGGCAGGATTTAAACCCAAGAAACATCATTATGATGGGAAGTGTTGCACATGTGTCATCCCAGTTTGCATAACAGGAAAAGCCAGCCAAAAGCCAAGTTGGAGAAGTGTGCAGACGGTAAATGTGTGTGAGAAAGGCATACATCATTCAAGTACTGTATATTGTATATATAAATTGTATATTAAGTAAAAAAAGTAGGTGTGCCATAATTTCCTTGCTTGGCACTCTGTGGCTTGGCTATGGACCTTTTCCTCTCAGGTAGTGCTGACAGTCTCCACACTGCGGTAGGTTATTTTGATTAGTTATAAACTGCCAAATTGTGTGTTTGTGTCTTGCAGGTGGCCTAATATGATCTGCAAACTGGAAAGCAGGAGGCCTGTACTCACCAGACTGAAGTCCCATTGTGGTCCTGAGGTGAGGAAGGTGAAGGAGCCTCCTCTTCGCAGTGACCTGAACAACAACAACACCAGAGGGGAGGGTCACCATTACAACAGAATTACGATGCAACCTCAGCTACAAAGTCCAACATGTGGAGGGCCTATTCAGAATGCTGTAGCATTGAGTGCGCTACTTTGCTCAAAAGGCTGTTATATGGTATTCTCTCAGGATCCACCACTGAACAAACATGACTCAGGACCAACCGTGAGAATATTTAAGAAGCAGCAGATTGATTTAAACCACCACTGGAGTCCACTCTGACCTAAAGTCCCAGCCAGACGCTGAGTAAAGCTGATGACTTGGTAAGTTCAAAGCATTCATATTAGGAGAAGGGTGACTCAGAAATTCACCTCTTTCTACCTACCACAGCCTCAGCATGGTGTAGCTGCAGTGCTGTCCTCCAAATCAGCCCAGGACAGTCAGATAAGGATCCTCCCATTTAGAGAGAGAAGAGGAACATGACCCCCAGGCCACTTCCTCAAAGCCTCATCAACCAAGATGCTGTTCTTAGACCTAAGACCCCTGTGAGATCTGAGGGAGGAGTTCTTTATCCCACACCTTCTTCCCTTCCAAACATTTGGACATGGCCCAAATGTCTCTTTTTGTTGGGATTTTCTGGCAGGGGACAGCTTTGCCTTTTTTTGGGACTCCACAGTGGGATTGTCCGGATAGAAACTTCCCCCAGACCAAATCCTTCTTATGTCAAACAACTTATCTTGAACCTGTATGATTATTTAAGGCATTACAGCAAGGTTCGGCTGGGTAAGGCCACATCGAGGACAATTACACAACACACAGCACTCAGAGAATGGATGGTTGGAGAGCATGAGGAAAAACATCAAAGCAGCCCTTAAGATCTGTATTGTACCAACAATAAATTGGATTTTTATTGAAGCATTATTTCACATTGATGAAATACTTTCACTGAGAAGTGTATCTCATGACTGCCGTACAAGGCTCAGTAACGACTTACGAAACGAAAGAACACAGAAAACTAAAACTATATACTGACCTGACACAGACTGCAGAAAAAGGGCACTGTCTCTTGTTATATAGCATTTATCTGCATGTTTTTTGTTAATAAAGTGTCAAGCTTTTCAAAAGAGGACACCAATGCTGTGCAGAAAAGTTTATGACTCAAGTTTTAAAAAGAAATATGATCTCATGAAAATGCAAACCAAAGATGAAATACTGAGACATTGTGTAATATGTTTAAAGGAACTATCAAGAAACAATAGTGCATCACACTCAGGAAACATGACAGCACGGTGAATCAAACCCCCTACATTGCTCAGCTTTCATAATCCAATTTGTGAAACAAAGTCATAAAAGGTGTCAAAAGAAGTAACTGTTTATACTTTGGAGATGTATGCCTTTGGGCTTTAGATGGCCGGACCTAAAAAGGCATCAGCATCCAGAGAATGCTGAGTTGCCCAGAAACACTTGCTCTGTGTGTGTGTGTCCGGCAAGTGCTGCTCGTAAGGCCGAGTCATTCCAGTCATACTGCCGCTCTACTACTATTGCTCCAGGTGGTATTTATCCAACGACACAGCCAACTGTCCATCTACAGCGAGCACTGTAGGCAGCTGCAGAACTGACTGCATGCTTTCTCTCCGCTGACACCTCAGAACATTGGACTGGAAGTGGAACGATTACTTAATGACTTCATTAGTCCATGGACAGATATTTTTAAAGCACAAATGTCAAACTTCTGCTTTAAGCTTGTGTCAGGATTTGCTATTTTTTTCCTTATTTTCTATCATTGCAAACTGAATATCCTTTGGTCTGTTGGTCATAGAAAACTTGATATTTAAAGACATGACATTTTTACATTTAATAAACATATTCATCTAAATAGAGAAAATAATGGTCAGATTAACCAGTAATTAAAATTACTGTTTGAGTCGTAGCTGAGGTTATGCAGTCATTTACAACCGTTAGCTATAATGCAGTATTTGTACATCACTAACATGAAATGTCATTGAACGTGCCCACTATTTATAGTTTAAAGTAGCTCCAAAATACTTTCCCCCATTACAATGAAACACAATGAGGATTATTATTTTTCAGTATTTATCTGTGTTAGTTGACAGAAAAATTATTTACATCTATATAATAAACATCTATTTTGATCATCAATTACTAAATTAATTATTAGTTAATAATTATTTCAGTAATTTTTCAAGCATAACAGAGAAAAAAAGCCAAAAATGTTATTGTTCTAGCATAGTTACATTGAACATTACTTTCTTACTCTCTTACTTACTTACCTCTATCATGTATGGTTGTAAAATGGATATTAAGTTTGGTATGGATTTGGTATTTCTGACACAGCAGGATATTTGAAGACGTCAGTTTTTATTCTCAGAAGGTGTGAGGAGCCTTTTAAGGCCATTTTCAAACTTTCATGGTCTTTGCTATTCTTTAATGACTAATTTAACAAAAGAAACGGATTAATTGATCATGAAAATATTTGTTAGTTGCAGCCCAGTTACATCTGAACTGTTAAGTAACATTTTGCAAAGGTAGTCAGTTGCTCTGAATGTTTGTATAGATCCTTATAAACTTGCTCTTAAAAAATACATAAATAAAGATTATTCTTATTATTGTTGATGTTATTGGTGTTACATAATAGCAAGCAACTGGGGAAAAACATGTTGCATGGGAAGTCAAGTATTTTATGGTTTAGTCACAGTAACAGCAGTTTGTTGAGCACAAATGAATAGCTGACATTAAGTATGAATATCTACTATGGTTGAGGACAGAGAAACAGCTTCCACTAGCCACTCTCAGGGTTGAATATGACTTTCTTGGGAAGCTTAGTGCTCTTGTACTCGCGTATTATCACAATCCAGAAGTGTTTAACACTACAACTATAAACCAAGTGATATCACAGACATGTTTGGACAAGAGAAAAAATAAATGAAAACCAAGTAGAAGGGAGAAAATGGGACATGAGGTCCTGTGGAGCCCAGTGGGTTGAATGGAGCACCAACAAGCACTAATGATCTAAGTTAGGTTCCGCGTTCCTGTTGGGACCACCCATGTTGGAAATGAATGCACTGATGCCACTGTAAGGTGTTTTGGATAAACAGCATGTGCTGTGGAACAACAACAACAATAGCTAAGGAGAAGGAAAATGAGAAGCTATCTGGGTGTCCTGTCTTGGGTCAGAGGTTACTGCAGGTGTTGCTCACATTTAACTGTCAAAGTGCTGAATTAACCTGACACTCCTGTACAGGGCAGTTTGTTCTGTTACAGTGTCCTCGACCCCCCCCCAGTCAAAATGTCGACTTCTCCATCTGTGATGACATACACCTTATGACCAAACTCTACATACATATATTCTGTTCTTGATGCCTTTCTTAAAAAACCAGCATGAGTTATATGTATTTTGGGATGTATTTACTGCATGATCAGACTTTGCTTTCATTGATATGCACCATTTTCCTCAATTTACCTTTAGGTATACATTGATGTTACCTAGACTAAAAAGAAGAGGAAGGTGTTTTTCAAAAGACGGTTTGGCCCCCTCAGTCTCCAGACCTCTCTCCAATTGAGCTTGTGTGGGATGAATTGGATTCGATCAGTCAGAAAAGCGCGTCCCACAAATCAGCAGTCTCTTATTTGATGAACTTAAGAAAGCTTGGAATGCAATTCCTGGCACATACCTTAAAAAACTTGTGGAACGAATGCCTCCTATATGCCATGCTGTTGATAAAGCCAGTCTAAGCAAGAAAAACTCAAATACCTGATAATTATAGTAAAAATGTCTTCTGATAAGTTACTCTTTATATAATAATCATGTTTATTTTGTTGCAAATTATACCAATGAAACTATGATCTTTTTTTGTACAAATTTGATCTTGCTTCCAAACTTTTGGCCTGTAGTGTAAGTACTGTCACAGGCCTGTGGTCTGGACGCTTCTTAAAAGTAGTCATTTGCAGTTTTGATGACCCAGCAAGTGCCGTTCATTCTGCTGTTGTACACCCCTAGATACAAGCCATGACTTAAATATAAACGTCTCTGTATTACTAATCGGTGGACAGTACTGTGGTGGGAGGTATGTGAGAGTGTTGGTTTGCTTCATTGTGGTTCAGTTTTTCCAGTTATGACAAGTCTCTGCAGCCAAAAAAATGTCAAAAATGCACTGAAAAGCATGGTGACTAAATCTTAAATGCAACAGGAAATATTGTAAATATTGTGTGGATCAGTAAATACAAAACAAAAACCAAACTGTTTCTCTAACAGTGTTTTTAAGATAATTGATGCCACTGGGGATGCGACTGTAGGGAACCTGGGTGGGACAGCGGATGATCAGCTGTCCTTCGCCACCAACATGGCTGTGACAGCCTGCTCCTGCAGATTCATCCTCAACAACATCAGGAGGATATATCTGTTCCTCACGCAGGAGGTGATGCAGCTTCTGGTCAAGGCTCTTGTCATCTCAGGCCTCGACCACTGCAACTTGCTTCTGGCTGGTGGGCCTAATTGTGCCATCTGACGGCTGCAGCTCATCCAAAATGCAGCAGCCCGAGTGGTTTTCAGCCTACCCAAAGTTCTCCAAAACCTCATCACCACTGAACAAACAAAACAAAAAATTCTGTACATCATGTATGGGCCAACATACCAATGACAATATCATAAGATATAGGCTAATAATGACATATAGGTCTGTCTGAATCAGTCTCACTCTAGTCTCTATACTGTTTGTGTGTAAAAATGTATAAATTGATTTTGTCTAAGAATATGAACAATATATGGTAAGGAACTGATGAGCTCTCTATTACTATCTGTCTAATGTAAATTGGATGCCTACTGTGTACTATCATTTGCATTATTATTTAGAGTCCTGCTATATGAGATTGGCAAATTCATTGGTAAAACAAAAATAAAAAGATATTTAAAGTTAAACATAATTACTGGATTATTACACAAATAAATCTTCACTGTAGTGTGAAATCAAAAGTGAAATTGATAGAGCATTATGTTGCTATAATATAAGTATAATATAAAGTCATCATTTACTGAATGTGTGTCATACATCCGAGCATTAGTACAGTGTAAGTGTAACAGAGAATCAGGGCTGTGCGCTGGCTGATCAGAAGGCATAAGCTATGTAATTTATCGCGCTTCCAGAGAAGACAATAAATGAGTCATGGCATTGGCCTAGGAACACTGCAGGGCCACACACATTATCTGATGATTGTTACAGCATAAAGAGGTGTAGTCAAGTTCTCATACGGGTGTAGACAGACATGCTGGGAATCTCATGCTGGGAATGAAAGCCTGCAGCAAATAAACATAGCTGCTCTTCCGCTCGTTGACGCTATGTAATTTGTAATGAAGTTCTTCTATGGAAGTTCAAAGGAAGTCAACTCATCACCAAAAGGTCACCCATTAGACGAGTAGGGGTAAAGGTCCGCAAAATTCATGGCTCAGTATCTACCTCATGGTTTGGTACATCTTTACACACATTACGGGAGGGAAAAAAAATATTAGAAAATAACTTATAATTTTGTCAGCATTCAACAGTGGCTCACTGGCTATAGTTAAGGCAATCAAATACTGACATATTTTCAATAAGAACATATAAATAACACAAATGTCTGTAGTGCTCCATTCTGCTGTAAAAGGCGACAGCTGCCTCGAGGGGAAACAACTGTTGTGGCTCATGTAGATGAATTGATTGCACAGTTTATATGCCATATTTTCATCCTGGTAGTCATAATTTCGCAAAACAAAAAACAAAACAAACAAAAAAAAAACAGGCAAGGACTGACAACGTACTGTGACACAAGTGTCCTTCTTTTGCACTTAATTCTTTACTGTTTATTTGGATGATTTTATATGATGACACACATCGGAGGTTACAGTGTGTTAGGTGTGCAGTGTCTTACAAAGGCTCTAACTGATCTTCTCTGTCTGCGAATTTCTATTAAACTGAAAGCATCTCATAATGCAGTGAATATATTATCCGATTCTAACACACACTTTTTAGCTGCTACAATTTTACTTGTGAGTAAGATACAAGAAGAAAGGTCCAACTCTGGCCTCATTGTCGGTGAGATCATCCAGTGAACCTGCAGGTTCAATTCTTTACAAAGCCAAAGTGTTTATGTCAACAGTTTTGTATCCTTTTAAAGTATCTTTGAAAATGAAACCAAATCCCTGCTTACTCTTTGTAAGTTGCCTGTCAAAGGATCAGCAACAAACATCTGAAACATAAATTCTTCAAAAAAAAAGTACTTCATAAGGGCCAAGATTATATGGCTATCTGTATGACCTATTCTGTGTACAATTTACAGAGCAAGTCCTACTAATGAAGACATCTTAGCAAATTACCAGGTCATAAAGATCCATCTCTAGAGAATGACTCATTGGATGTAGACTTATCCAATGTCAAGTTTCCCATACAATGAACTGTTTTGGAAGGCGATAGGCTTACGTGTGTAACTAGTTCATGAATAAGTGATTGATATCACTACACATTCATCAGTGCCTGGAGCCAGGGGACAAAGGTCCTTCCTACTCTTGTACCTACTCCTGTGTGTCGACGGAAGTGTGTCCCATGAGTCAGTGGATTAGGATCCCAGCTGGCCCGGCCCTTGTTTGTTAAGGCTGGCTGAAACTATCCCACTACTGACCCCACCTGCAGCTACATGTCCTTCTGTATCTTTTCCACTAATACTATGCTAAATGACACATATAAGAACACTCACACACAGTATTTCCATGATGCTAGCGGGTAAAGCAACAGCTGATAAAGTCATCTTACAGGACGCATGTGCATACTGCTATTAGATGAAGCTTTATTTATACAACTCTGTCTCCGCCTATTCAACATGATATTTAACCAGGCTTTACATGGACTATGAACTTACAGTGCTGAGTTCACAAGCATTGGACCAACTTTGTTTGTTCCTGTTGGTTAAATACTGCACGTGTTTGGCAGCATGACCGCTCAAAAGAAAAATTCCACTACCAGTCCAGTATTCAATGCCAATCTCACTTGGGAAATCAAGCCTTATATTCTCTATTTCGACGCTTGTGTTTTTTTCCATAAACCCTGTTACGGAGGTCAAGTATTGGGTGATGTTTTTCCATGTTTGTCTGCAAAGCCAGTTGGGCAGTGGGCAGGGATGGTGCACTTTGGCACACAGCATGGAAAGCCTTTCAAAAGAGTCCTAAATAAATGCTTGCACGGGTTTATTATCCCAAAACAGACTGATTACTATTATTGCATGTTGGCCGCCAGTCTGAGAACTTGCCAGATAAATCTCGCTGTATTGATAGAAATGGGTGGCACTATTTCAGTACTGGTCACATTTATGGCCAATTGAGTAAAGACATTACCTGGAGAGACAGTGATAAGTCTCTGAGTTATCAGTTAACAGTTTATGTAAAGATGTTCTGCTCATCTCTGAAGTAATACACAAATGTAGAGTTAGAAAGATACTGCTTTGACCCAAGGTTTTCTAATATGAGCACTGTCTTGAGAATATCAAAGTTCACCCCATAAACAGACACACCAATGAACTAACTTGTTGTCAAAAACAGTGTTGTATGAGTCAAATTTTCATTTTGCAGCTGATTTTGGAACCGACATGCTGTTACTTGTTTTCATGGGTTTTATTTAAAGAACAGGTTCACATTTTCACACATTCAAGACTGTCTTCAAACAGTACTCACACGCCCACAAGAGTGCTGGTTGCTGTAATCATCTCAATCTAATCTCATCTCAATATTGGCTTTCCAAGCACAACTCCAGAAAACAGAAAAACACATCAGTGCATATGAAATAAATAACTGCACTGTCAGACCTGCTGTGACAATGCAGTAATAACCACTCAAAACTTCACCTCTTCTGCGTTTACGAACAAAATAACCCAGTATTTCAGCACATCATTTACTAGAAATACTAAACAGAGATTTCAAATGGCCAACAAAAGAAGGCAGGTGGAGCAACAGGAGATAAAGTACAGTGGAAAGAAACAGGCCATGCTCACACACTCGAGCAAGGCCAGTGACTGTATACAAAGAAGAGCAGGGCCCACTGCAGACCTGTGCGGCCCTCTGCTGGTGTTTTCATATCTGCACAGTTTAAAAAAGTGTCAAACACATTGTACCGGCGTGTATTAGACATGTTTGGTAGCTTGTCTGAAACAAGAACTACCAATACCAGTATTTCTGATACTCACTGGACCACTTCCAAGTTATCCACCCTTCTGTTTAAAGAAAACACTAAATTATTTACTGCTTATCACATACTACATTATTACATCTATTTATTAATAAAGACAAAAACAAGGTTCCACTACTTAAATATATCATATATTAGTCTGGTGTTTAGTCTTTACATAGACCTGACAGCTGTTATTTACCACAACTGTGACTTGTCTTAATATGTATAGTTTCTAAATTGTTTTACTTTTTCTAAGTTTATATACCTCTACTGTTTATTTCTTTTCCTTTCTATACTCCTTGCCTCTGTCATTGTGCTGGTGCAGAACTATCAATAAAGGTTTATCTTATCTCTGCAGCACTGTGGGTTAAAACATGCTAAGTCGCTGTTAGCTCCAAATGTAGACTCTGACGAAGAGCCAGCTCTGTTGTTTCACTGGGTTTTTAGTCTCCATACAGCGTGTTTGTTGGAGTTCAGAGAGCCTGAAGAGGAGCTGGACTCACCGTCTCAGAGTCCCGCTGTCTCTGTCGACCGCAGACTCTTCTTCACCTGCTGAGAACTTCCTCTTCAACTCCCTGCAGCTCGGTGCTCCTTTCGGTCTCTCTGCAGTCGAAACGGGAGCTTGGACTTCACCGGTTTCGCCCATTTGAAAGACCAGAGAATGGGGCTGTTAAAACTGTATGTCACTGAAAGGGTTAAAGTGAATAAGAACAGTAGATCTCACTACAAAAGCACAGGCTCGTGACTTTTTTTTGAATATGGCGGAAATCCAAAAATCGACCAATGAGAGGAGAAGAAAGGAGCTCGTTGCTAGGATATTACGGATAATGGGCGGGGCCTGAGTAGTCCACCCCCAGGGACTGTGTGTGTTAACGCAACGGTACATTATAATACACAGCTTGGAGGGACTGGGATTTAATTTATTTAAAGACTGACAGCAATAATAACATTTTCCATTCACTCAGTTACTATATGATAACCAGAGAGTGAGGTAATGCTATGTTATATGTGGGTTTCTCAATTCACTTCTATTCCTCTTTATATTCATGAGAAAAACCAAGATAAACAAGTTACTAATCACATATTAGGCAAAGTAGCACTGTGAATTAAGAGAGGAACATTAATATTTTATTTTCTGAAGTTCTACTGAGTATCTTGGCTTGTTTGCTCAATCATTCAAATTATATGAAAAAAAGACAAACCAAGAATAGTCCAAAACTGGAAGAACAAACTTACATTTGTGTGCCTTAAACACACATGTGCTGTTATCTATGTGTGTATGAGACAAGGAGACTCCACTGACTTACAGGCATACAATTTATTCAGTTTGCACCACAGCATGTGATATTCACACGTGTATAACATAGCCTGCATGTGTTTTCTTTGTTAAACGCATAAATAGCATACATATGCACCTGAGGTCTACTTGTAAATATTAATTGAGTATTTACATTTTTACACTATTTTATACCTCTATACCACTACAGTTCAGAGAAATATTGCATTTTTACTCACTGCTACATTTGTTAGACAGCTGGTTAGTTAATATTAGTATAGTTAATATTAATGTGGAAACCACATTAATATTTACAGGCAGCTGCAGGTCAGGTGGTAGAGCTTGTTGTCTGTTATTCACAGGGTTGGTTTCATCCCTGACTACTCCTGCTTACATGTTGTGGGTCAAAAACAATGAACCCCAAACTGCTCTCCAGTTGTGTATGTGTGAAAGAAAATTGTTTTTACATTGTGGTATCTGGTAAATCAATGTAATGTAGTTTTATGACAATGATCAGCTTATGAATTATTTGTATATATGATATTATTATAGATTAGATTACCCAACAGTATAGTATTTCAAATTAACTCCACTTCAACCAGCTACAATAGTAAATTGCTGTACACTTATGCATCAGTAATAATAATCAAATATAGTATACAATAGTATAACACTGGCAAGGACCACTCAGGAGTTAGTAGATACCAAAAACAGAGCTAAAAAGCCATAAATATTGGTCTTAAATTCAACAACTGGCCAGGGACAAGACCCCAAATGAATGCTAATGTTGCTCTGTAAATACTGGATGTAAAAAAAGCAACTGTTTGCTAACAAATTAACCATATCAATTTGAAGGGTAATAATATTTCAATTTTCTGTTCACAACTCGTTATTGGATATTTAAGTGAAGAATATTTCTTTCATCACCGGGCAACACTCACACTTATGATGCATTACAATTATTATTGCATTACAATATGATGCAGCACCTGTGATTTACACATAGGCCTCCATGGTTTGCTGATGCTGTAATGATAGAAACCTACAAGGATCAAGTATGTCAACGTGTCAAAAATCTTTCACAGTAGAGCCAGACCGATAAAATAGGCCGGGCAGATAGCTTACTGCAGGTGGCAAATTAGGTCATTTAGAAGCGTTGTCACCATTACATAATTTGTCCACCAGAGAGCACCGATAAGTTGATTTCTACATTAATTTACATTAATCTGGCTGCCGCTTCTGTCCAAAGTCATGTAGAAAGGATGTCCAATCCAAGCCACAACAGATTAAGCAGATTAAGTAATAAGTAAGAAGCTAATAAGTACCTCAGTGTTGCACTAGGGCAGGGCCACATGTTGCAAGCATCCAGGGCCTATCCCAAAGCTAAGTGGCATGCCCCCGGGAAGATTTTTTTCTCATTTAGGGCAGCTATATTCATTATTTTTGACCTACTCTATCCTTCTGAGTCACTTTGACCCAGAACCACATTTTGAGGTTTCTTTGTTTTTGTGAAAAGAAAAGTCTCAGCTTTATTATCTTCTACACCAAATACTCTCTAAAAGGTTGACTTTCACCAAATATTATTTTGACAAAAGGAGCATTAAAAATAATCAGTCATATTCATCCATTTTACTAAACACATTTTTAAGACTCCACTACTGTCACTTTCAAGATATCAGGTCTTTGATTTGGATGAACAATGCTGAAAAGAATGAAGATGTAGACACTATCTAGACTTACACTGTGTACTGACTGTGTAGCTGCTGTTCTGTTTGATAAAAATAAGTGGAGAAAGGCAAAGTCAAGTGACATAATTCCTGTCCTGGCTTGGTTCTAAGGAAACTTAGATGAACAGAACTACTAGATTAAAGACTTTTCAAACTAAATGTTGCTATTGCTCCTCAGTCTGCCCTCATGTTAAAGAGGTTTAACTCTAAAATGAGATATCAATTTGTGTATCAAAATACGTATTAGTTCACATTAAGACCTGTGTAGAGTAGTAAAAGATTTCAATGAGATTCTGGTTCAGTAATGTTGGTCAGGCTTCAATCACGAGACCAAACTGTTGTTGAATAGATTATTTAATTCTACAAGTAAACTGAATATTTTTGAAAACATGTTGGATTCTTTAATCAATAAAATACCTTAAATGACTTATTCAATCTCTCAGCCTAAAGGTTTATATCTATTGATGTAACAATCTAGATTAAGCTATTGTAACACATCATTATAGGCCAATACCTACTTTAGCGTCTAGTCTTAAAATAGTCCCCAGCAATGTTTTTACATCATTATTTTGTTCTTCTCTGGCACTTGACAGTGATAGTGACTTGACAGTGATTTTTGAAAATCTGAAATTTAGGAATGAATGAATTGGTCATTTTTTTTATACCTTTCAATACTCATTATACTCATTATATACTGTACTATGTACTATACACAGATACCAGTTGGTTGGGGACAATGATGAGTACTTGATATCATTTAGCACATCAGTCATAGACATATAAAGAACAGTAGCAAGATGCTCAATCCATCCCAATCCATCACCTTTGTCCAGCTGTAACACCATTCTCAGAACACATGATATGGAATCCCCACGAGGTTCTACACGACATCATGAAGCTGTTCTACAAATAAAGTGTGACACACACACAGAGAACACACGCAACAGGTCGATCCACACGATCACTTCACTAGTGTAAAAACTGACTTGTGAGGAAAGATAGAGTTTAAAAAGACCCAACCTGAAAGGTCAACAGCGTTCTACAGGTGAGACAGGTGAGACCAGTTACATTGCAACTGAAAAACACAAAGTAGGATAAGATAAAAAAAATGATATGATAATGAATAAAATTGAATATAGAGATACTCTTAATGAATCATCACTACCCACCTGTTGTTATATCTTTTAGATTTTATTCAAATGAAAAGAAAGAGAAAAAAACACCTCAATGACTTAGTTTTAATGTGACAGAAAAACAAGTGTTTAGCACAAGTTAAAGCAAATAATAGTGATCATATTTAAAAAGAATGACAGTATAGCTTTTTTTCTTGCTTGTTCTCCCATCTCGGTTTTAGTTTGCTATACAAAAAATAATTTATAATGGAGGAGGACAGCAGCTTAGATGTGTACCCAATACCAAGCAACTACGAGCTAGTTGACTTTGTGGGGAGTGGGGACTATGGAATAGTTGCAAAGTGCAAGATGAGGGACACCGGAGACTTGGTGGCGATAAAAATCTCAAGATTTGCCAAGACCACCGCACGTGAGGTTAGTTAATTAATATATTTTGATTAAATCTATCTTGAAAAAGATAGATTCTATTTAAAAAAGATATATTTTATTTAAAAAAACCTAAACAAAACAGATCTGCTAAATATAAATAACAGACTTGTTATTTATCTCCAGGTGTCCATTTTACAAGAACTTATGAGACACAATCTAGATCAGTGCAACATTGTAAAGTTCTACGACTGGTACCAGATGAACAACACCACTGGTCTGGTGTTCGAATTCCTAGATATGACCCTCTTGGACTACATGAATGAGGATCGCCTGCCTTTAAATGACATCAGGCCCATAATCCAACAGGTAAGGATACAGTGTCAACAGCAGCATTCTAAGACTGATCAGATTTAAAGCTGTGAGGAAATGACTTGGAGATGTTCTAAATTGTATATGTGACCTTTTATCTGCAGTTAGCCACAGCATTTGATGCATTAATGAGTGTCGGAGTGATCCATGGAGATTTAAAACCCGACAACATCATGTTGGTAAAGGGTCAGGACCGGTCCTTCACAGTGAAGCTTATTGACTTCGGCTTGGCATTTCACAGATCTGAAACCGTGGTGGGTGCTCGTCACCAACTACCTTATTACAGGTGAAGTTTATAGAGACACAGGTTGTCATTCTACTACTAGAGTATGTTAGCAGTATAACACTTTTGCTATAAACAGATAATGAGGTAGGGCTTTTTGTCCACATCCAGGGCCCCCGAGATCATGTTGGGACTCCCCTTCAATGAGGCCATTGATATGTGGTCTCTTGGCTCCGTGATGGGGTACATGATGTTTGGAGCCCTCATCTTCCCGTGGTTCTGTGACTACAATCAGGTAAGCAATTTACTAAATCTGTTTCTTCCTGACGGATCTCATACTACTGCATCCATACACTGCACCCGGCCTCAGTCCACCACGTAAAGAATGACCGGGCTGGACCTTATCACTTCCCTTAAATACTCTGATGGGACCGTGTTTCGTCACCAGATGCAGACTATTTGTGAAATCTTGGGCCAACCAGCAGACCGGCTTCTGGATGCCGGGGTAAAAACAAGGCATTTCTTCATCAAGACATCTGATAATCAGTGGACCCTCATGGTATGTTATCTTCAACATGCTTAGCTTTAACATCATCAACAGTTAAGATAAGGTCAAAACTATCTTTTAGGTTATCTTATCCTTTTAGTCACAGGACCAGTATTGGCAAAACAAGATCACCATTGGCAACAAGAAATTTCCCTTCAACTCTCTGGATGATCTGAAAATGGTAATACATTCAGTGGGTGAAAAGTGAAAAGACTTCATTGATTCTCTTTTCATGAATGAGGAAAAGAGTTTGACTGCTGCTGGATTTTCTTTTCAAATGTAGCTGAGTGAGGAGCTGGAGGGCGAAGCCAAAGACGGAGGATGGGGGCAGTGCGTTGAACTGCTGAAAGCCATGCTGAAGGTGGATGCCAGTGAGAGGATTACTCCCAGAGAGGTCCTCCGGCACCCCTTCATCATGCAGAGCTACCTGAGTGAAGCTCTGCAGCCAGCGGGCAATGAGCCAAGTACCAGCCAGGCAAACTGCAGGAGGACAGAGACTACTGATGACAGGTAGAAGAGCTGTTGAGTCATTCTTCTATTCTCCTGCAGGTAGATATATGTGCGGTAGAGAGATCACATATTGTGTCTTTTAAAATTCAAACCTGTCCTCTGGTGACTCACAGAGAAAAGGTGCCTGAAGGAGACATTTTAACAAGTGTAGCTGGGGCAGAGATTTCTTTGGAGGCCCACACTGACCCACATTACAGCTCTCTAATGTGTACCTGTGTGAGAAAGTACATAGTCCCTCTGAATAGACCATACTCCTTGCTATAATCGACTGTCTGTGTGTTTTGTGTGTGTGTACAGTACCCTGGCTCAGGAAACTCGGGATACCACCGTGGATTGCCCCGGTGACATGCTGAGTTGTGCAACTGTAATATTAGATCCTGACCCTGCTGCAGCTCCTGACATTGCTCAGTACGCCGACAGCTCAGAGGAGATCCAAACGCTCATCACAGAGCCGAGCGACACCACATCTGGTATGAAACAGCTACACTTGAACCTGAATTGCTAAGCGCTTCCACATTGTTGTCGATTCCACCACTGACAGTAAAAGTATTTTATGTTGATTTAATTGTTTCCTAGACAACAGTGAGCCCCGAGGGAAGAGGAGGAAAAATAGGAATCGCATCAGGTGCATCACCTGTTGCTGCTCTGTGGAAACTGAGGAGTAGATGTCTCAGTGAGAAACGCAACCGGTGAGGTGAGTTGTGCTAGTTCTGGATGGGATAACTAATTTATACATATACATTTATACAACATTATATCTGATCACGTTTACAATACAGTACCGTTCAAAACAGGCATAAATACAACCCAAAGTGTTTACACCTGTTCTGGACTGTCACACTAGGAGTAAAAAAGCCTGATCTGTGTTTAAGAAGTCTGGGTCATCTTGAAACAAGTCAAGTCAATTCACAGTGTTATGCTCAATAACTCAAATGCAAAATAATACTGGAAGTAGTGTGTAGTGTGAAGTAGTGTGTGATGAATTAAGAAGGAAAAACTCTAAAGCCTGAAAGTGTTTAAATCACCACACCCTCCACTCTACAGTGTCCTCACCTTCACCCAGCCGTATCGCTCTCTCTTTGTGTCGTTGCACACAAATGAACAAAATAGACACCGCTTTGCATTTGTCACAGCCTTTGCACATTTAAAATAGAGCCCTTTATGTAAAAACTGACTAAAAATGTCACATCACCTCACCTCCCTCTGTGATGTGGTGTGGAAGACGTCAGCACAGAAATACAAACCAACACATCCTTATTGTATTGTACTCTTATTGAGGTGCAGGCCTATGACTCATACAGGTATCTGTTTTTATACCTCGCCTCCATGAAGGCCAGCCTCCATAAAGGACACATTGTATGAAACAGGCAGAGACTGTGGGAAGACGTCTACAGGGCCTGTGGACCTTGCCAGGACTGGCCAAACTTATGACAGGGGTTACGTGAAAAAAAAAAAGTTCGCAGTCCTGGGCCATGAGCCTTTAATTTAATTTAACTTATTAAGTACGTTTGAAAGACTTGAATCTGTAGTTTGATCATTTTATCACTATGTCACACAGCAGTAAATATCACCCCTAATGGGAACAGTAATGTCAGGGCTTGGACTGAGGAAGTGCTGGCAGATCAGGTGTGAGTCTTGAAGGAAAAACTGGAAGTGCATCAGTGCATTGCAGTTAATCAGAAAGTTCATTAAAACACAACAGGAGTGGATCATTTACCTGCGTGTTCTCAGAGTGATCATTTTTCCAGACAGCAAAGTCTTTGAGGACATTTCCTCCTGTTTCATCCTTCAAACAGGTTACACACACATACACACAGAAGAAAAAAGATTAAGCTGGTGATAATTCTCTTTGTCTCATAATTCTTTGTCAACATTTTCCTCATGAACAAGGTTACAGATAATTTGTTCCTTCTTCCTCTCAGGGTCCTCCACCACCCATCTCCATTGTCGGCGTGAATGCCGACACAACCCTGAAACCACGGCTGTTTGCTGTTTCCTCGATGCCTGCTGAGCTGCGGCACCATTTTTCACAACCCACCTGCTTCGACTTCTTCCGCCTGCTGTCTCAAATAAGCCTTTTGGAGACCGTTTCACCAAGGACTTGGCTTCTGTTTTGACAGTGCTTTGGCTAAAATTTTGCCATGCCTCAGTGTGGAAAATAATCAGTGAATAATTAAATGAATTAAAAATGTATGCAGCTTTACTGAGGTAGTTAAAGCTGGAGAATGGAGAAGATGATGTAGTCATTTGTTAAGATGCTCTAGGGAATTCATTTCACAACAGACTAGTGTTTTACTAGTCTACACTGTTTTTTCCAAATTTATTAAACTGTTTGTTCTGAAAATTTATTAGGCATGAGGAATTCAGTTTTATATTAGAAGACACATCACTGGTTCCCAATAAACAGTACAACCACAGACATGTTTATAGATGAGCACATTCAGATCCACTTGTTAAATGATGGTGACAACGTACCATTATTCCTCTTGTCACAGTGTTGAGTTGCACAATTTAATGTGGTCAACTTGTTCTTGTTGTCTTTGTGTATAAAACAGGCCCAGACTTACAAAAAAGAGAAATGATAATATGGTAATCATTTACCAATCAATTATAAACATGTATGAGAGCTTGCCTTTCCAGTTTGATATGTAAATGAGGTATTTTCTAATAATGAACATGTAAAATAAAAAACAGATGTTCTAAGCGTTCTGTTTCCGAGGCACAGAAAGTTCATTCATATTCAAATCTCTACTTTTTGGCACAAACTCAAGTAGGATAAATAGATGTTAGAGTTTGAAGTGTTTCTTTAATTTTAGGCAAAACTGGTAATTATGAATAATGATAAATGTTGTTTTTTAGATATGAGGAGGAGGAGGTTGAACTAAAAAAATGAGCTATTGTCTAATGAGTGTTACACTAAGTGATTTCAGGATTAAAACAAAAAAAAACTTGTGTCTATTATGTCTTTTATTATCTTTATCTACTTGGCACCTAACACCAGACAGACACAGCTAATTACTGGGAAATGTGATACAGCATTTAGCAGCTAAAGAGGCAGATACATCCCAGAAAGGAGACCTGAAAGGAGTAAAAAAGAGAGTGAATATTGGACTTACATTCATCAGCATGATACAAAGAAACATCAGATGTGTCTGCTGTGTACACATCATCACACATCGATATGTGATGTTGCTATATCTGTCATTTATATGATTAAAAATGATGGATTAGCTGTTGCTCTTAAGAAATTGTAATAATGCTGCTGTTTGTATTTTATGCAAACATCTTCTGCCATCCTGAGAGGAAAAACGTTCCACACAACAGCTCAGCTCAGCTCCTAATCTGCCTCTTTTCTCACAGAGCTGAAGGATCAAGAGGAAAACAAAACCTTGGTTTTATTTAAACATAAACATTCAAGAATTAGCTTAAATGCTGAATAATTATTCATTCCCATTTTTCAGGGCTGGATGTGGCTAATATTGTGGTAATGAACAGGTGTGTCCTACAGGGGCTACTGAACTAATGCTCAATATAAACATGCTCAAACTGCCACAACGTGACCCCCTCATACTGATAATTGATGTTATATTCAATACTTGATTGCTGGAACACAGTGGCTAAAAGTCTCTGTTTTTCTAAGCTATAATTACACATAGCATGAGAGATATAAACTGGAAAAGCCTCCCTCGTGTGAGCTCTTGATTGGCCATTCAGCTAATCACACGTGGATGCCTTTGTTCTGTTGTTTTCTCTTCACCAATTTGCTTGTGTTAGATAGGCTCTGTCTAGCTATTTACTTTCCATTAGGAAGGAGAACACCAATTCTCATTTTTGTGGTTAATTTCACACCTTACAACTTGAAGTCATATTAAAATGTTTTTAAATCAACGTTCCAACCACAAAAAAAAACTGTATTTTTCTCCCATGTCTGCTGGCAGGACCTCTGCTGTGACTCCATCATCTCTTTATAAAAAACATTTCATGAAGTACAGGAAATAAAAACTCATTGTCCTGTGAAATTGGCAGTGTTGTGCTCTGTGCATTTTTAAAAGCCCTTTGCATTCACTTCCAACAGCTCAATAACCTGACAGAAGTCATTCTGTGCCTTCTTTCAGCCTTGAGTAAAAAACAGCATCCACCTGCATCTATCAAACTCTTCCATCAGAGTCCGACACAAAGAGGCACAAGTTAGTTTTTTTTCTTCTCCTTGTCCTGCGTGCTGTCGAGGACTCACTGATACATTGATCCACAGTCTTATAACCGATTTCAAATGGTGCTAGAAGGCGGCAGCGGGCTCTAAGCACCAGAGGAAATCAGTTATCTTTTGGTGGTAAAGAGGAGGAGGAAAAGGACGAGGAGAGACGAGGAGGGGAAGTCCTGCGCTTGTCCTCCCGAGGCCCTCTCACTGCCAGAGCTGCCCTCCTCTCCCCAAGAACACTGATTTCAAATGGTGCTAGACAACAGGAACACACATCTAAACCACCACGTGAAACCAGCTTCTGGGGGAAGACGTTTATGGTGTCAGGTCACAGCTGCAGCGGTGAGACGAACCAGAGGCTGTCAGAGTCACTAGTTCCATCTCTGTTTTAAAAAAATGTATACATTGTGACATTTGTATTTGTAGAGTATTCCATTATATCTTTAAGGAGAACAGGCTAATAAGTGTTTGTTACCTTATTTGGAATGGCATGCAGTTTACATCATTTCACTGTACAAGGCCTGATAACAACTCTGTTTGCTGACGCAGTTGAAAGCCTCTGAAAAAAATATACAATCCTTATGTTAAGATGCATTTAATCATAATTTAAAACTATCTAGGCTGGTTGGTGTTTAAAGTGAACAACTCCCCCGATGCCCAAGACCCTTAGGTGCCCCGACGGCCCCAGACTGTCCGCGAAATCTCAACGTGGTAAACATTTTATTCTTAAGAAGTGTCACTTTTTAAATGAAATATCTAAATTAAATCTACATAGATGGATTGGCAGAAAGTTTTGTACAGAGATCCATGGTCTGGGATGTAGTGTGTCTCACTTTTACTTTAATCAGTTTGCTGTTTTTGTCTTAAAATATCTGAACTATCATTTATGATGCTCAGAAGATGAATTGTAGTAACTCGGATCCCCCGACCGCTCCTCTAATGCCATCATCAGGTGAACATGTCCAGATAACATAAATAATAAAGCCTACTCTTTGTCAAAAGCACAACATAAATAATGCAGTCATGCAGCCACAATGACAAGAGCACCATGAAAAGCCCTCAGCCTGCTCCAAAAACACACAGCATCACTGGTAGTCAAGTTAGTTGAGCCTGGCGTCCTCCCCGCAGTACGTCCATGTGTCGCACTGTCAGTGGAGGAGAAACGTGACAGCGCCTCTTAAATCAGAGGAAGTGAGCGTGGTTGTCATGGCAGTGCGGCGACACGGAACGGCCCGTATGTGAAAACAGAGAGACGGCTGAGCTGACGGCACGCGACAGTAACGTCTGCATTAGGAGGGATTCACAGCGGACACACATACTGAAGCACCACAAACATACAGCACGTAATGATGTGTGCTTACATTGTAGCTGAACCACGTCTGTGTGCTTACGGCCTCGGCCTCGCTGCCGTCGATCCTGCAGGGACGAGGACAGAATGATCACACGACAACAGGGTTAGAGCGCTGCGACTGAATGTAGGTATGTATGTGTTTACGTGCATCAGCTCTGTGACAGTGAATGCAGTCTGACTGTACTTGTCCTGCAGGTATGGACAGACACGTGACACCCACACACCTTCCTCTTGCTGCAGCACTCCCACTGCCACGTGTACATGTGGGGAACTTGCCCATTAACACCCTTTCAGTCTTATTTTCTTCAGACATTTAGCAGAATCAGTGTGGCTCCCTCACTGGTCCGAAGACTTTTCAGTGACAAAATCTTATGTCACCTCAGATTTGTCCGATATAATCAGATAAACATCAAGTTTCGCTCTGAATGCTAAATTTAGCCACTGTTGCTACGCTTGTCACAAGCTTCCTGTAATCACATATTTGCATTCATACTAACATGACCCTGTTAGGCTGCGTAGTTTACAAACTGTCCGTTTTATTTTTAAAACCTATTTTTACTTTTAACATTACAAGAAAAAAAGCTTCCACACAGCAGAGGAAATACTGGTGAAGTTTGCTAACTACTGATATGCTAACTCTTGGCCTTGGATGTAATGCTAGTTTATTTAAGCTAGTTAGCTGAACATGCTAACTATTGGATCTTGCGTTAGAGCAGATAAACACACAGTTTAATCCATCCCCTACACTTCTCCTCTTGTGCTCCCTCCAGACTCTTTAAATGCAAACTAACGTCGAGTCAGCAGCCCCATGAACATCTTCAGCAGAAATGCAAATCGTGACAGACCTGCCGCGTCTCCTTATGGCGGATACAGCGTCGTAGTAAAACATCATACGGATTAAGCTTAACTTTTAACCCCAGCTGGTGGCCACAGACTAATTTTAGAAATAGGATGAGCTGCGTTGTGGTTTGATGTGCAGTTTGCTCTGTATTTTCTTTTTTCTGTTCCTTGTTCCTGTTTCTAATTGCACAGTCATTTCTCAATTCTGTTTAAAAGTGTTAAATAACCTTTACTGGAACGGTCACTTATTCAAACCGAGCGGGGTCACAGGGTGTGGCTTGCAGACACAAGGTGACAACCTTGAAGTGCGACTTTATGCAATGTATTAAATGAATAAAAGTGAGTGTATTTGCACTGCAGACAAATCAACCCACTGAGGAGAGATTTTAATCCTCGACCCTCGATCAAATGGCTCAGTAAAGCGGCCACGATGTGTCGCCGAACCTCCGTTTCCTGGGTGACATAGGGGCCGAGGAGCACATCCAGCTGGAGGAATGTAAACAGTGACAGTGTGTGTGTGGTGTCTTGTGTCACGGCACAAAGACCTCTGTACGCTGCGCTTTGTGGGAAAACGCCCAGTGCCCAGCGCTTATGTAACTGGCTGGGTCGCCATGACAACAAGGCTACAGTAAAAGCCGGCATTGTCCCGGCGGCCCTAACAGGTGTTTGAAAGATTGTGTGTCAGATGATCCGTAGTGATCGAGGCATCAGAGGGTGCAACCGGCAGGTCCAGGTGGGAAAATCTTTATTTGGGATTTAATGGTGCGCCAGTGTGGGTTTAGGAGGGCGGGGCAGCGGGGGCAGAGTTGGACAGCATCTCCTTATTAAGCAGGTATGACCTCGCCCTGACATGCACATGCACTATTCATGAATGTTCAGTCATGCTGTTATATGCAGTTTAACCTACTCCCTGTAATTCTGCTTATTAGCACAAGAGGGCGACATGACATCTAGAAGCTGCCATCCTGCCCTGACAAATAGTTACTATGGTGATGTGATGTCTGCGGATTGCGTGTCCACACAGGGGAAGCTCTCATCAGTCCTGCCCTCAGTTTAGAGAGGTCAAAGCTCAGGGTCAGTGCTACAGCAGCAGCAGCGCTGGCACAGATACAACACAATGTTAATCAGAGCAGATAGAGGAAGTATATATAGTGCAAAGTTAAAATGCACAAATGATGGTAACATCTCATCTCCAAGTATAATGTAATCCAAAAGAGCATAATTTACACTGGTGATGGGGTGTGGGTGGTGATGGGGCATGTCCCACTCAGTTTTCAGAAACTTATTTTTGTTCCTCTCGCTTCTATTAACTGTCCCTGAAGTGTGTTCTCATTCTGTCTGGTCACCACAGTGCAGATGCAGATGAGAGAGCTGATAAAGAAGCTTATGCTGAGAACAACTAGACTGTGCGTTCGACTGCATTAAAAGGCACCGCGAGAGAGCAGGAAGGTGTGTGAGGCTGACACTCAGCAGAGTAAGCAGCTGTGTCTGTCGCTGGTTGGTTGACAGCTTTCTGTCGTCTCTAACTTCCTCTGTGATCGCTCATTTTAAAAGTCTCATACAGCATAGTGGTTGTCTTTATGCTGATTTTCTTTGACTGACTGACTGATTGATTTTTTTTAAAAAAACGTCGCAATCATAAAATAAGCATCTGTTCCGTCTGCACACCACACAACGGATGTGATGCTCTGTTTTTTTTGTACTGAAAAGTGGACAAAGAAGAAAAAAGATTTAAATGTTTTTATGTTGTTCAGGCGGCCCGCGGTGAACTGCAACGCCGCACCTCTGTGGATGTAGGTCTTTTCACAGGGAATCTGAGTTTTAAAAACAGGGCTGATCTGAAACCTGCACAGGACACGCAGGTATAGATAACAGAGGCAATATCTGCGCCTCGTTGCAGCACTTTAACGTTTCATTTCTGTCACACCAGAAGGTCACATGGACGGCCCTGGTTGTCACAGATCTCTCTCTGCCAAGGTGGCTCGGTCCCTACAGAGTCTGCACACACCACCGGCTGAAAGACAAAATCATCATCACAGTTTGTTTGAAGGTTTTTAAAGGCTTGACCTAAAATAACATGGAAACAGTGCAGGCTAACAGCACCAGGCCCCTGCAGTATGAATGCAGGAGTGAGTGAGGGACACACACACACACACACACACACACACACACACATCCCTTCTCTTTGCTCTCTGGGGAGAAAGGCTTCCTTGTGGAGGTGAGGCGAGTGCTTGTTGTCGGCTCTCACTCTGGCTTCCTGTTCTGTTCTCTCCCAGGAAGTGACACGCAGAGACAGAGGCTCCCACTGACACACACACATTCACACACACACACACATACACACACACACACACGGGTGCACATACACACCGCTGGCATGAATGGTCGGCCCCCATTTGGCTCCCACGGGTGACGGTGATGTCATCCTCCCCGTCGCTCCATCCGTCCGTCCTTCCGCGCTGCCTCTGTGCCTTGAAGCAGAGAGGTAGAAATGACGTTAAGTGATGACGATTGCAAGTTTATATAAGATTTATTTTTTGTCCCTGCGCTTGCAGTTTTGCTGAGTCACGGTGTAATACACTGCACCGGTAACTGGACTCATTTCAAGTCTGTTTTGTCGGGTCAAACGTGTCTTTACTGAATCATCATGTTATCTGGAAAACTACAGATTTCATGTGCGCCGTACTCGACCTCATTCACTTATCCGGTGGACGAGTGAATAAATGGATGGAGGGATGGGGAGGTGAGCGTGGGAGGGTGAGCAGCGGCATCGATCGAACAGATGCACAGGATGTTCACGCCATTTAGCGACAACTATTAGTCACACGGCTGTCTGAGCCACCTGCCATGGGCCGCATCATCACACACCCTCAGGTGAGAGACGGAGAGCCAGCGATCTACATGAGAGAAAGAAAGAGTGTCTGTGTGTGTGTGTGTGTCGCTGATATAAATGGATATTTGGTTTTCCAAGCGTGACAAGTTTTGCTGCAGAATGAGATCGAAGCTTTTCCAGAGCAGTTGTCACAGCCTCGTCACCTCACGACTGTGCTGATTGTGACCGTTTGAAGAGATCGCAGCAACCCCCTTCATGCGGTGAGGTGAGACGCGACATCGTTGTCCACCTGGACTGTAAAAAAACATCACCACAATCTGAGCGTTTGCTACGTCATGAATTAACCTCAGTGGCATTTTACGCAGTCCAGTCCACCCACCTCAGTGTGGTATGATAAGTGAAGGAAAAAGATGCACCAACCTCTGGCTGCATCACACTAACTCTGACCTATGTAATCATGGTATATTGTCGGAAGACATGACTCATAGAATAAAACCGCTTTAAAAATCAAGTTACACAAAGTACAAAGCGCTCCAACATGACCTTGCTTGGCAGCAGCTTAGCAGCTTAGCAGCTTGTGCAGTTCACTTCATAGACCAGGACTTATTTCTGCATCCTTAAACAAACATTATTTCCCAAAAGCGCAAAACTGTTGGAGTTTGAACATCACCAATGTGACAGACTGACACCAGCTGAGTGGCAGGCTATGAGAACGGACGGACAGGGCAGATTAGATGATGTTTAGACAGCCGACATTAAAGCTGAAAGGTTACAAAGATGACCTTAAAGGAGAGTGTGGGTGGATATCGCTGATAGGAAAGAGACTGTTGCAATCTCTTCAAGGTCCGACACGTAAGGTAGATGGAGATTTTTTTGTCTAAATGCCATTTGTAAGAATAACCCATGGCACACACACTGCCACTCTGTAAAAAGCATTTTGGGAGCTGTGGTTTTTTTAGATTAACTTTTGATTCATCTCTTAGCTTTCAACAAATATCATTAAAAAACTGAAACCAAAAAAAATATATATATATATTTTTCATATATTATTTCTACACATTACATTTCTATATATAGTATATTCTATCTATGTTCTTTTTTTTTTTTTACTTCAGTGGTTTGTGCTAATGTTTTCAGAGTGAAATCTAGTCAGCTTTACTTGGAACACAAACTCTGTGTGATTGGTTATCCCAAATGCTGAATGCTGTGAATGCTACGATAAATAATAAATGCTATGTGTGCATGATGAGAGAGTGGAAAAACAAGTCTCATGTCAGCGTTTGTAGGCTATTACATCACACGGCTATGATATGGCGTCGATGGCGCACCACAGTTGTTGACAGCTTGTCTTGTTGCAACACTGGCTGTCTAAAGTTGGTCAACCACTGCCATTAGATTTTCCACAAATACATCAAGAATCTCCTTTTTTTGCAAAATTAAAAAAGTGCACAATGGTAATAGTACTGTTAGAATTTAAATGTTTAATAGTTTAAAATGCAAATACTTCAGCAGTATTTGTGAGCTGTGTTTATTACTACTGTTGCTGATCTGAGTGGCAAAAAGATGATTATATCAAGGAACACTGACTCATCTCTTGGGCTACTGTATACTTCTATCATCTGACTGGTACTCATTTTCTCACTGCTCTCAACTTACTCCTCTCCTTTTCAGAGGCTGAAGAATTTGATGTGATGACACCCACTGAGAACGAGAGCCGACCGTAGTAAAGTAACGGTGCTGTTCATCAGAAGCAAGTACATACAAATACGCACTCAGTACAATGAACACCTGCCCACTGCTGGGGTACGGCAGCACCACTTAGACAAATCACAGTAGTAATAATAACAGCCGTTTGTTAAGTTTAGTTATTTTCTAGTGATTATTTTGGACACTTGTGAGTGGTTGCCTGTTGTAGTCTGGCATTTTTTTGGGGACATTTTGAGCATGTTTGACAATGCCCCCACCCAGCCCCCCCTACACCATGTATATCTTATAATTGCAGTCTCGCTACCAAGCATCCAAGGTGGAACACAACAAAAACAAAACTTTAAGCTTTATCCTGTTACAGATCACCACTCAAAATATCTGAGAACCATATAAACCACAATCTGATAACATTTTCTCCCAAGGAAATACACCTGAGGGGGTTTTTGTTGTGAGTAACTGCTGATAATTTGATCTGGGAGAAATTACAGAGTCAGTGGGACCTACGTCATCATTTTAGCTTTTATTCCTAGTGACTAAAATAGAGAACAATAAAGCATTTCTCATAAACTGGAGCTCCTTGAACACTAGTTTAGGCACTAATGACTTGATTAGCTATCATCTTTGCTTGCAGTGACTATCACTCAACATTTATTAACACTGCGGCACAGTGCTGTTCAACCCTTCAAACCTTCCTGCAAGGGAGAAGAAAGACCAGGTTTCTCGTGCACGATTAAAAACCATTAATCACCCTCTGCTTTCGTGAACTTCTCCTCCAGCAGGCAGCCTGTCAGACAGACCGGCATCTCAGGGCCACTGACCTGATACTGATCCTCCTTTCCCGTCAAGAAACCCCCCCCCACCCCCGTGGGCCATCTTATTGTTCACATGTGTCTGTTCCAGGAAAATTAGAGCTGCTTGACACTGACTGAAACGAAGACGCCTGATAGATTCATTGATGTGTTTCGCGCAGACGGTGAATCATGGGGCAGTCACCGCTTGTTATTGATTAAACCAATAATACCATCCTCCAATTCCCCAAAGAACACTAGTACACTGTAGCCAAGGGTAATTTTTTTTTCTTTCATTTCCTGGCTGGGGAGTGAAAGTTGGCACAAGCCCAGCCATTCAGCATACAGGTGTCCGTAACATGGTGTGTGCTCGCACTCAGATTGTTATCCTGCTCTTTTGAATCAATGAGCTCTTTCACTGAACGATAACTAGGGGTGGGTGGGTCGATACCAAAATATCGATACAACAGATACCATGTCTCGTTTTGAATATCGATTCTAGCGACCAATAGGATCGATATTTAAAAAAAGGCTTTCTTTCTTCTGCATTGTGCCCATTTGTATTCATCAAACAGTAAACTGTCTTTTTGTGCAAGCAGCTCCCTGCTGTTGTAAACATCACACATCTTAGTGCGCACACTCCACAAATTTGTTTGAACACATAAGTAAAAAGAGAAAGAGAAGTTGGAGCTGCAGCAGAGAGGAGGGGAGGAGGGAAATGGCTCAGCACCCAGACCCCTGACACAGAGTTCGCTGACTGAGTCTTTCAGAGAGGAATAACCAGGTCTGTAATAATTCAACTTAACATCAATCAAATAGGATATTTAGCAGTGGTTAATGTTACATTTTCAACCTGTTATTGCTCATCATTAGCTGATACACTAAAATGTTGTTGTGTTATAAAGTAAGTGTGAAAGGTATAGGGTTCCTATATTAAATATGAAAATACATTAACTGCTTTTAACAATAATGAGAATTGGTCTCAATATCAATATCAGCCATTCTGGCTCTGCAAGCCTTGGTATTGGCTCTTAACCAAATTTTGCAGTATTGCCCACCCCAAATAATAACATCCCCCAGGAATGATGTAGGCCTCCTTTAACTCTCATTGAACTCAAACCAGTGCCATCTAAGGGACCATGTTTGGGTTCAAAGTGTTGACCCCCTGTACTCGTCATGGCCTCTATCTATTCAGTTTTATAAAATCAAAACATTGTACCAAAGTGCATCATACCTCAGTGAGAGGTCAAATCAAACCATGACAAAGAATCCAAAACCTCCTAGTAGACATAATTGCTTTTCTCTACTTATACATTTCTCTTGGACACAGTTTGCTATCCCACGCTGTGTTTGGCTGTAGGGCCCTGTATTAATGTTAAACTCCTGGATTTATGGATGATATCAGATTCTGTGACAGAACGCCGCTGTTTCTCTCGTCACTGACATTATCATAAAGCGGCTCATGGTGTAGTAGTGTGTATGGCTGTAGGTTCCTGTGTGTGTTAGTGTGCATCAGTGGTGCAGTTCAGGCAGAGGTCGTGCAGAGTAAAAGCCCCCGGGGGTTATGCTAATGCAGGCGTTTCTGATGGCGGCAGCGGAGAGCATCAATCTCAACCAAGGAGCATAATGATACTTTAAGTCCGCAGGGCAGCTAGGCCTCGCAGTGCCACACAAACACACAATGCAACTGACACACAGCTGACAAAGACACTTCATGGGCGGAGGCACAGTTATGCAGAATAACACATATTTTACAGTTTACAGTGGCCTTGCTCGACTCCACATTTCATGCCATGAGCGAATTTTTCTAACCCATATTTCTTGGCATGGTTTCAAATCTGCTGTAGCTTATAATTAATCGCTGTCTTGAAAAACAAAGGTGTCCGAGATGACACGGATGTGACAGTTCAGTGTGTAAGACGGCATGTTTGTTATATTAGGAGACTTCCATTTCCTTCTGTGGCTGTCAGACAACCGACAGGAGCGAGAGCGTGGAGTAACACAGCAGCGATATGAAAGCATTAAACGCGGCACAATTACAGTGCGAAGAATGACACATAAACTCTGACTGTGCTAAATAAGGGCTCCATGTGTACGATGTTTGACTGCCTCACAATACGTGAGCTGTTTGAATGCTGTACAGTAACTCTAACCCTCGATGCTGACTGGATGCAGCTACATCACACTCCTGCTCGGTCTAAGCTGCTGGTAATGATCCACTGCCATTCTAGCAAGAGTGACGGAGTTTCATACAACCTTGTATTTTATATACCTTATTTTCATAGATCTGGTCAACTGCTGAGATCTGAGAGTGCGATGACAGTAATATATAATAAAATATATAGTATAATATATAGTAAAATATATTACTAAAACCCCTTGTTGGAAACATCCATCACAGCTTACAGAGTGATCTCTTGCCTCTGTGGGATTACAGAAATACCTTTGGGGACTGCTGGATAATAAGTAAAAGAATAACGTTTTCACTTTAAGTGCTGAGATCACAACTGGGGCTAGAGGAAGCATGTTGGCACTGGATATAAAATCTAGAAGTCAACACAATTACCAGGAATCATACTCTCGGGACATATAAAGTTCACAGCAATCTAGCTTGTATTAGTGCTTTTGACTTAAGTGTTGAATGAACCTGAGTGACTAACATCGACAGATTCATGGCAGCAAAATGCCAATGGCAGGCAGCTGCAAGAGGAATGGACCAGAGACAACAACCTATAGGACTGCAACAAATTAGAAGAGTGAAGACAAACACAGATATTATCCTCTGAGTAAACACTGGAGTGCCCACAGGCCACATCATTGGATAGACCCCAGGAGTTCCTGCATCCAGAACACAAACAAGGCTGACTTATTTCTCCTCACCCTTTTTTTCCATTATGGAAAAGAGAGAGGACAAAACAAAAAGCTTTCCTTCTGGAGAATTTCAAACATCTGGCTTTGTTTGGGCTCAGTTCCGGGAACAGATCGCAACTTCAGTCCACTCCCTGCGCTGTGGCGGCCGGCCTGGCCAAGAGGCCTTCCTCCCTGGACACAGATAAACAATCTTAACAGGCCAATTTGAAGTGGGGGTAAAAATAGCAGCATGTTGCCGCTTGTGGGTTTGAAGTTAACTAGAAAACAGGCCTTAAGGAGAGGAGAGAGGGGTGGATTCTTATCAGAGAGATGGACAGGGTGGTGTGACGTGGGGTGACCCTGGAGGAGGGATAGGGTTAGATGGATATGTTGTCATGACAACAGTCGGAGTCGGTCATATAGGCTGATATGAGAGTTTAGAGGATGCTGCTTTAAGCCTCTTATTTTTAACAGAGAGTTACTGAGGTAGGAGTGTGCATGTGTGTGTTTGGGAGAGAGAGTGAGAGAGAGCAGGGTGGGGGTGGGAGGGGGGGTCCTGACATAATCTTGACACATCACCCACTTACAGTAAAGCAAGATGTTTAGTCATTTCCTTGCCAATAACAGCACCTACTCTTACCTGCGAACTCCTCAAACACACACACCGGACACATGTGAACGCACACACACGCACATTTGCACACAAAAGGAGCACAGACACACACGCATGCGCACACACACATATTCAAAACACCTCTGAGACCTTTCTGGATTACACTGCAGTTGTTTTTGAGTCTGACACATTTCTCCAAAGGCCCACTAAGCAGTGACTCAGAAAAACACACACACACACACACAGAAATTACAAAGAGTAGCCTTTACTGGCAATGTGATGCCAAAAGCACCTTGTCACGTAATTCAAACACTCTGGCCTCGCTGCCGGGTAGACACACAGCAGCCGTGTGATGAATGCATTTAGGTTACACACACACACACACCACATACTCAGAGTTAGTCAGCAAAAGCTAACTAACCACAGGCCAAATTGTAAATCTTCAACTTCCCCTCCAGTTCCCTCTTGGCTGAGGGCCACGACAGCTTCCCAAAATGAGCGTTGTGTTACAGGAAGAGCCGTGACGTTCCTGGAATGCCCTGTCTGTCATCATATCAAAACTATGACTCTCCAAAAAATCTCCTCATCTGAAGCCAAACATCCACTGACTCCAAATAGCCCTCCTGACATCTGATTGTGCTGCGGGCGTGTGGGTTTGTCGTTCAAAAAGTGTAGGCGAATAGACACGGTCTACTGGCAAGAGTGTAAACAGTCTGTGTGCGAATGAAGAGTCCTCCTTCAAAAAGTGTTGGCAGCAGTTCAATGCTCAATATCTCTTTATTGGAGAATCTTATCTGCAAATGTGTTATTTGTATTCTTCAAGAACAGGCTTGAACATTTATATATATTTATATTCCCCAATTATCCAACTCAAATACCGCTCGCAAACAACTTATGTAGCGTAGCATTAAGAGAGGTATGGCAGGTTCCATGCCCACTGCCATCACCTTTTTTGGTGTTCATACCAGTTAAGATCAGATGGAGAAACAGCCTGGACATGAGCCTCAGACCGCTGAGACTTGCTTTGCTTTGTTGGGTCATTTCACGTTTTTTCACGCGGAACAGGGGAGTCATTTCCTGTAGTGTCCTGGGAATATCCATCAGTGTCCCATCAGGGTCACCAACGATGAACAGTGGATGTCTAAAAGAACCTAACTAGCATCTCAAATTAAACCACCCTCCAGCTGATCAGTGTGAACCATCTGAAGTTGAGCACCAGTAGCATGTTGACTGGTTGAGCCTTATTTGAAGGTTTATAACTACTTGGGTCTTATTTTCATGGATTCTGCCAGTGTTTCTGTTGGTTATATTAACAGTGTACTTGCTAAAGACTTTCCTATGGTCTGAGATCATGGCGACGTCACCGCATTTGGTCCAGTGAGGCAAGAACAAAGAGCAGTCATGCGATGGGACAGGTTGATAACAAGCCAAAAATTTTCCTCCAGACAAACTTAACCACTTCATTAGGAGGTTAAACTTTTGATGTCGCAATAATTCCTCACTGCACTGGAAAAATTGCACAACTACTATAAGTATAGTAAGTCAAAGTTAAGCCACGAGGTGATGGATGTTTACAACAGAGGGTTTGAGTTAGAATTTTACTGTTTGTTTTTTCTCACATTAAACTTGAAGATTTGTTTACAACCTGTCTGACTGCTTGGGTTTTCTTGCCGCGGTGACTGTTTAGCGATGTCACCGCAATTGGTGTTGGCCTAGTCTATCGAAACAAGACCCAGGCTGTATGAAGATGACATTTTTTCTTTAAAAGCAGACGAAGATGAACAGCTACATGAGAGCGTCGTGCTGATGTTACGTCTACTACTCACACAGCACCAAACGGCTGACAGAGTAAAAGAGAAGCTGGTGGAGCATTCAGCACCTACAGAGACACATATTCTTCTCGGGAGTTGGTGGTGACCAACTGCAGAGCAAAAAGTAGAGTGAATATTGGACTGAACAGAAACATGAAACAAATGAATGGTAAAGTTGTTCTGTGTCCGCTTAATGTGCCAACAGGAAACTGTTTTCATTAGCCACCACAATGTTATGTAATGACAATGTGTTAATGGTGTGTGGCAGCTTGTTTCTGCTGCTCCCAAGTTTCCAAAAACAAACAAAAAAACAGCATTATTGCTTTAAAGCTGAATCAAAATTGTATGAGTGAGATGTTTAAAGGCAAGATTCCATTTATGTGGCTGCTGTATAATATCCTTCGGGCAAATGTTTCATGTATTATTTTATGAAAATTTCTCAAAAGATTCAGCCATTCAAGCATATTTAGCTATTTGGTACCAAGGTACAGTTAAAGAAGTTAGTATTGATTTTATGCCACTGATAATTTTGCAATGTGCACAGCACCCTGAATACACAAGGGCAACACATCTCTGCCTCACTGTCTAAGCCTCTATCTCCTCAGAAGTGGTGATTTCCATTACAGTCGTCCAGCTTTTGTTCGCTTGTGACAGTGAACTGCTCCCATGAGTACCAATGCCAATTCTCTCTGTCTTTGAACAATCGATGACTGAACTGGAGGTGAACATTCCCCAACTCAGGGAGGACAGGGTGACCTGGCGTGATGGGAATGATTTCTGACACACAGTCTATGTCACGTGCAGAAACACACTAGTAAGAACAGTCAAATGTATGATGGATTTTAAGTCATGTAAGATGACTGACTTCTATGGGTGCTCTAACACCTAACCTGTTTGACACAGTGTATGAACTCTGGTGCTTTTGCCTGTTTAGCTCGGTTCATGTCAGTCAAACTCTGGCGTGGATTAAACAACTGGGCTGAGCTTGCTTAAAAAGGCGGGTCTAAGTTTGGGTCCCGACTGAGCTTGTCATCACAAATTAAAAGGAAAGTTATTGAAGTAGTGGTGTAACATATTTTCTAAGAAGAGAGTTTGAGAGAGAAGATCAAATCTTGTATGCTTTCCCACTCCTACTTTAAGTGGGAAAGTCTGACAGATTGTCACTTTTGAAAGGTAACAAAAACTGTGGGACGCAGCCCCCCCTCTGATTTCAACACTAGGAATGAGGATTTCAGACACTGTTATACAATCTGACAAGCACTTCATTTAAACATACTGAGGCCTTTAAGTTAAGCTCCGATGCCCCCCATTTCAAAGAGCTTGGTAATCAACACACACACAGACTTCACACACACACTTTCTGACACTTGATCTGGGGCTATTGATTGTGACTTTAGCCCTTACAAGAAAAGTCTAAAGAAAGAAAGAAAAAGACAATAAGATAAAGAATACAGTTATATTGAGGAACCTTTGTAGGCACACTGCCAGCAACAGACATTCTGTACATCCCTCTTGCTGAGTCATACAACTTGCAGCCAGAATCACACACACACACCCACTAAAGTCTGACACACTGATGTCACTGCACTGGGCTGTCAGTTGATTTCACTTTCTCATGACATGCCTACAATCTGCAGACAGAATAAGACAAGATAAAAGATAAGATAATCTTTTATTAATCCCACAGCGGGGAACAAATTTCCGCTACTTATTCCAGTACGACTGAATACCAATATTGTATTCAAGGAAGTTGCGGCCTGCATCACCGGCATCAAACGTCACGACTGTGCGTTTAATTTAAGATGTGAGGGCGTGTAACGACACAAAAGGCCGTCTCTTGTTGCACAGAAACAGGAACTGTGGGTTTGCAGAGCCGCGTCACGCTGTGACCCGCTGACTCTGCAGGGGTATGGAGACAACAATGGCGACATGGCCGTGATGACGGAGTGATGGGCTCAGAGGGATGTTATCAACAGCCGACCCTACTCCAGACAGCGTGGACATAATTCTTCAGGACAGATTTAGTCGTGAGAACTCATAACAAAGATCGTAAAGACACAATGCTGCCAAATCATAAATTACTATAAATAACAATAAATAACAAAAGGTTACATTAATATACATTAGCTATATTTCAGTACAACTCAGTAGTTTTACTGTAAACAAATAAGGCCCTGATTAAAAGGCGCCATGACCATCACTGTCTACCACGCATTTAAAAACATACATTACAGACACACAATAACTTACTGGTAACTTCAGGTATGTCCATCAGTTTGGTCCAGCATACTGCGGCTGTAGTCACATCCAAACGCTCTGCTTTGGTCTTGTCTTTGTTTCTGCATGGGTGGAGAAAACAGATAAATACGCCGGTTAGATGGTTCCGCCTTTTCACATGGATCATCATTCTTGAATCAGGTTTTTAATGTAAGATGGCACCTAACCCTAATTCCACAGTCACACCTATAATTGGTCCCCAGTGAAGAAGAGGGCGTACGTGTCACAAATACATGCGAAAAACTGCTCAACGTGCTCATGTCATGAATTCAATCCGACTGAATCTGAGTCACTCACATCTAACCAGTTAGGTCGATAAGGTTTGGGATTGACCTCCCCTCGGTTTTTTAATCTGATTTTCAACTTGTCCGATGCAAACGTTAGCCTGCTGCTAACGCCCTTCCCACACTGTTTCCTGTTCTCTTGAGCCTGCCATTAAATTTCATGTTGCCATTCCTCTCTGACGGCAGCATAACCCCATCAGATTTCAGGGATGGCAATCACCACCCCTTCGTCTCGCCCCTGTTGGACTGGCCTGTTGATAAACATATCCCAACTGGAATCAGCACTGGATCCATTGACGCCGTTCAAACAGGTTGTTTATAGATTATAATGATTGAATTTTACGATGATGTCTCTCCTGCAGCCTCAGACATTTTGATCAAAACCACCCCTCCGACCACACACACACACACATCAAACAACAGTGTGAGATCACAGCTCAGGCTCCTCTGTGGCGTTTGTGCTTCCACCGAGAGCTGCAGAGTCAGAGGCTCTCTCGCAGCGTGTTAACACCCACAACATGCACATAAACACACCCTGTTGTGACATGGCCTCTCCGCCGCCGCTTCCAACTCAAACAAAGTGCTTGGCCTGGCTGCTGCCAGCTCCCACCCTGGCAGGAAATGATGTAAATCAGGCTCGAGTCACAACATTGGCTTCGGTTTGAGGGTGCTCCTTTGACACCAATTAATGGTCCGGTGTCAAATGCTGCAGGGGTTGGTGAGAACGTGTTTTGAACTCCAATCTCTCGCCTTTGACAGGATAAGCAGGTAGGGGAAAGGAATTAGGGTTGGGCAATTAGACAAATGCATCAGGGATCAGCGATGAGCTCAATCAGTCACCAGTGGAAAGTCCCTTGCCGATTGTTTGCTAAATGAAAGGACAATATCAGTGTTTCGGTCCAAGTTTCAATCTAGTCACCTGACACCTGAAAAAATGAAGTTTCTGTCTCTTGAGTTTTCTGTCTCACTGTATCTGTTGGGTTTGATTCAACAATATGAAGTCTGTCATGCATTAAGTGATGGAAAAATAACTACCTGTCGACTTTATGACTTTATGGTGGGTATAACTCACAGTGACGCTGCTTTTATCAATTCATTTACCTTGATGCGTGGGAAATCTAAAATGTAGGCCAGGGCAAGACGCAGTCAGGGAATAAGTGGCTAACAATTTTGTGTTTAAGAGAATTTTCTTTTAATTATTAGGCCGTTGTTAGGTAATTAGAGAACAGAGTAATATTGTTGCTGCATAACAGAACTCATCAGGAAAAAAAACAAGGAAATAATGGTCCACTGGTTTTCTGGGGAATCCATTAAGTGTTGAGTTGCAGTTTATTTTAAATCAGCACTACGATCGGTCCTCTGAGGTCGTTTCAGATGTTTCGGATCTTACGATGCATAGATTTTAAAAATGTCAAACTGCAAAGTAGAAAGCAGTGTGTGCCAAAAACCAGTGCTGTAAAAGTACATAGTGGCTTTAAAATATTACATAATATAGATTATGTAACATTATATATAAGATTTAGATTTAGATAAAGGGATGTTCCAAGGAACTTTCAAATATATATTTTTAAAAAGACATTATAGAAAGACATTATATCATTTTTGCTATTTAATTACAGTAATGTAGTTTGCAGTAGTGCAGTTTTATGCTCAGTCACAGCAGCTTTATCAAACAACAGAAGAGCTGTAAAACCTGTAGCAGTTTCATCTACTATCAGACGTCACTGTTTATTAGGTGATATAAAGCATAAAATAGTTTGAAAAGGTCTTAAAACTCCACATACAAAAACAACAATGCCACACAGTCAGCTCAGGTGTGTGTCAATAGAAATATCAGAATTTGGTAACATCACACTCTTGCAATCCACGAGAGCGCAGTGTGTCGTCACCGCCGCGTTAACCTGTCCACCTCCTGCCCTCCAGAAAAAAAAACACACCAGGAGATGTTTCACTCCCTGCTGGCGATTAGCATCAATACTCCCAGACTTTCACCTTTCCTCTCAACCTCCACACACGCACAACCTCCACCCCCACTGATGACAACAGAGAGTTATTGAGACATGGCAGAGTAATTGTTTATGGCAGGAGAGGTGGATCAGAGCCCGCCAGATCCTGTTACCCTCCGCTGACGTGAGTTCATGTGGGAAAGCGGGCAGGCAGGTAAACAAAACCCCAGGCAGGTACTGCATGGGGCAGTCGTGAGCACTCAACACACACACACCCACACACCCGCCCACTTGCATATGCGCTCCTGTAAACAAGCCAAACGCTCTACATTACATAAACCCATAAAAATAAGAGTTACTGCAGTAGTCCATTTCACTCACCGTCTCCTGTGTCATGGTGTGTTGTAGGTGAAAGTGTGTTTGCCTCCCTCTGCTCGTCCACTCCTCTCCTCCTCTGTCTCTTCCTAGTTTTCCCTCATGACTAACATTTGTGGGCAAAGCCTTCCTTTTCTTCAGAATCTGGCCACAATGACAGCATCCGTTTCATCAGAAGAACGTCTGCCCCTCCCCCCTCTGCTGCTGCTTTGCCCTCATCACACTCTCATTCTTCTAGCTGCTGCTTCAAGTGCTGGTTCCTGCCTCTCCTGTGTCCTGACAGTGACAGAGTTACACACTGCTCTCTCTCCCTCTCTCTCTCCTTCCTGTGTGTGTGAGTGTGTGTCCTGTCCTACAAAACAAAGTGGGTGTGTCTCTGTGAAACAAAGCCAAAAGTTGTGAGTAAAGGGGAGGAAGCATACACCCACGTGTGAGACGATGGAACGGCTCTTCTTGCATGTGTGCGCCCACGGTAGGTGTGACTGTGCTCTGTGTGTGTGTGTTCTAGTCCAAGCCTTCCCTCTTTCTGTTACACCATCGGCATTTCCTTGACTCCACGAGTCTCACACACACACACACACACACACTTTGCATCCAAAGGCAACGGAGAGTGTTCAATTGCGAGTTTATCCATGTGTGATGCCAGGCGCTCCATTTTCCCAGGCAGCTGGACAGGATCCCAGCGATGCCGAAGGATGACAGGGAGTAACAGGAGAGAGTGGAGGATGATTTATCTAACAATTTGACTGCATGCGGAATTGAACTGACAACCCTGGCAGTGTTAGTGCCTTGCTCTGCCCACTGAGCTACACAGCAGGACCACACACGAACCATCTCCGCTCTGTAGTCAAATAAAACAAAAAAAAAAAAAGTCCCAGTTGCTCCGGGCTCTAAATTGCGCTCCGTTAGCCTCCAACATATGAACTGAATGGTAAACAGCAGGAGAATGAGAGCAGCCCAGGGACTCTATAAAAAGAGCTCCCGTCTCCATGGCGATGCCAGAAGCAAAGAGTGGTTCTGTCCAAGTGGCCGCGCTTTCCGCCGGCCTCTCACCCCCGCCTCCCCCACCAACACACACACACACCCACCCACCCTTCACTGCCACCACCACCTCCTTTCTGTACACACAAGGCATTGTGGGAAAGCAAACGCGGCTCACATGCCCTCCCTGCGGGGCGTCACACTTCACAGTCGTCTCCACACAGACAAGACTGCTGAGTGTCACAATAATGAGGAGAAATTTACTCTGTTGACACTGAAGCACACACAGGTCAGAGGTCAAGGACAGTATACCTGTTGGCACTGACAATGAGTGAACTGACTTTGTTGTTACTCTGATATAATAAAAATAAAAAAAATAAAATGATTACCACAGTTTTTCTCTCGTTGTTGCTCTTCAGCCTCTTGGCTTCTTTTGATTATCGAGTAGAATGAGCAAACATCGAATGAGCAAATTGTTTTTATTTAGATCCAAATAATTTTAAAGGAACTGTTAACCAAAACACAATATTACTATTTTTCCTCTTTTGGCACCATAAAGCAGACAGCACTGAGATTCAGTGTACTGAGATAGCTTGGCAAACCACGCTGAAACTGGATCAGACTCTGAGAGAGAACTAAGTTGCATTGTGTTTTGGGGTGAAACATCCCTTTAACCGACCATAGTGATCCGTCTCCAGCTCGTGGCCTCGTGTATCTGGGTCATAGCAGTAAACATAAATACAGCTGCTCGGAGAAGGTGAGAGCCGGAGAACAGGAGCTGTGTCTCCAATTAGGGAGTATGATCCATGGCCACAAACACACACACACAGCTGGGTTGGACCTTTATGGGTTTGTGTGTGTGTAAAAGAGAGAGCGGATGAGAGACTGCACAGGTGTGGCCTGAATGATGAGCAGGTTCCTCGCTAATGAGGCCGAACTCAGTTTACCCCCCGCAGAGATTCACGTTCTGACAGAATGAGGCCCCTGTTTATACACACACACACACACCAAGTGAGCTATAACAAAATAGAGCAGGAACAACGATGCAGGCCCTACCTGTCAGCCCACTTGATGAAGATGTAAAGTGGACAACTGTGTGTGTTTGTGCATACGCAGAGATAAAGCTTTTAAGAATGTGATATTGTTGCAGTGCGGGCCAAAGGTACAGCAGTGCCACGCCCAGCCCTCCCAGCCATTCACAAAACCTGGTCAGATTCCAGGAATGCAAGCAAAATGTGGGGCAGCAGTGCTGAGTCAACGGAGTCTGCAACAGCTAAAGAAATAAAAGAGGCAAAGAAATAATAAGTATGTGAGTGTGTGTGAAAGTCAGAGAGTCGAGACTTATTACCTAATAATTATTGATATTTGGATCATTTAGGCTGCTTTAGCAGATGTCAACTTTCACGGCTGAATCATCGGTAAGATGAACAACTGTGTTGTTTGATAAAAAGTCAAGCACAAGACTGTGGACATAAAAATGTAAGGTGAGGTGTTAATTGTGACTCTCAAGGTGCACTGTTACAATAAACCTCCAATCACTGAGCTCAACACACTGACATGTGCACTGCCACCGGTGGGCGAAAGATAGAGACTACAGTGTTCTGCATACTTTAATTGTTGGTTAATTCAGTTGATTTTATTACGTTTTTCTTGGTTTTTGACTTCATTAGGACGACCATTTAGCCAACTAGCTGGCGGTTTATAACTCCTGCAGTTATAAATGATACTAGTTCATTAAGGATGCGTCATGACTTTCGCCATTTCTAATAAGATAACAGAAAGAAACCGGTGTGTCATCTGCTGTTACATAAAAGCAAATTCATTAAGACATTAATAAAAGTTTCTTACAATAAGTCTTCAAGCCTGCAGTTGTGGATGTTAACAAAAAGACAAAGCAAGTGTCATGTTGAAGGCTAAGCAGCAGTCCAGTCAGCCCAAAAGTTATTATAACTGATCTGTAAGGCACTGACAGATTAGTTATAACCATCAATAAAGACATTCGTTATGACTTATAAATCTATAAATCTTATAAATCTAAATTTATAAAGGACGCTTTATGAGAATGTACTTTCTGTGTGTTTCATACACTAAAGCCAATTTGAATTTCTTCTGGTCAGATGAAACTCGTGACACAAGTCATACAAAAGGGCAAAGTACTGACAGTAAGACAATAAATCCCACGCACACACACACACCCCAACATACACATCAACACTCACAAGGGAAACGTTGGAAGGTGCCTGTGGTCCAATCAGGGAGGGAGCCGAAGAAAAAAAAAAAAAAAAAGAGATGAAAAAGGTTGAATTCCAACTCAAGGCTCCTTCAGTCTGTCCTCTTGAACACAGAATATATCTCTGAGTCCGTCACTCAGCTCTAAAAAAACTAGAGTGTGTGTGTGAGCGTGTCACTGTGTTGCACCATTAATACTGCAACACCATGAAAAGTGTCATCATACCAGTTCTGACTCAGTAAGGAAAAGACAAGCAGAGACCTCCCATCTGATCTATTAAATGGATTATCTTTATCTTTTAGAAGAAAGTGTGTTTTTAGAAAGTGTGTGCGTGGGAGAGAGAGAGCTCCAAATTAGTTGTTACTGCACACAAACTTCACCGCTTCGGTCTCAAACCACAGAACGCTAAATGGAAACACACACAAAGAATGAAAGTCATGCCTTTTATTTACCCTCACTTCCACATTGTGGCTTGCTGCGTGTGTGAGTGTGTGGGAGAGTGTGTGTGTGTTTCTGGCAGGTGCTCATTCACAATATGAAGTGAGCTACACATCAGGAATTGTGGAGAGATGCCTTCAGTTTCAGTGGCGGGAAACCGCTAAGGGGCAATAAATCTAGGCACACACCCTCACACAGAACACACGGTTCTTCAACATGCGTCACAGCTTGTGTGTGTGTGTGTGTGTGTGTGTGTGTGTGTGTGTGAGTGTGCGTGTCCGTGTCCTACCACCCCCTGCTTATCATGAACCTTCACCTAATTCTGCTCAGTCCATCCTCATCCCAGGCCATCTGACACCCTTGCGGTCCCAGCTTTTTACCCATGCTGCGATTCACAATATATTACTCTCTGTTCTGCTGTTTATTCATTCATTCATTCATTCATTCATTCAATCATGTGCAATCATGTCTGGTGTAATAATTGCACAAACTAAAGCCGACTAAGCCCACATGTTGAGTATCAGAGACACAGAAACAGCTCCTGAAATATGAAATAATAAATGTTTCCTCTGATTCCACAAAGTTAAAGTTGAATTCACAAGCAATGCAACCAATCTTTAATCAGCTTAATCAACATAATTATGTTACAAAATCATGTTTTTAGTCTTCAAACAAATCAAGTTTGCAACAAAATTGTATATTACAAGACAACCTTTTCACTTTGGGGCATGTTTGTTCTCTACAGTTTCCATATTGATATATACATGCTAATGCAGAGGAGTCAGTCATCTACCAGGGACACCTGTATGATTGCCTAATTCAGGACTTAATGGATAACTTGACCAAAAGCTTCTGACTCTGTGCCACCTTCTGACTCTGTGCCGCCATTTTCTTGCCACCTCCTTTTGCTTTATCAGTTCAGACCAAATAAAACGCCCACGAGGACTCAAATGCAACACAATGCTCCTCATTCTTCTCATTTCTTCCCTTCACTCATCTCCCTCTGTTTATCTCTCAACCATTACATCCTCCCATCCTGCTCGTGCGCCTGCCAGCATACATACATCAGAGTCAAGTCGGGGGAAAACACACACACACACACACACACACACATATCTACAAACTCGGCTGAAGCTGTAAAGGCCACGTGATGCGTTCAGGAGGCAAAGTTCACAGAGAGAGGGAGTGGCACTGTGTATAAGGGCCAGAGAAAAACACACACACAGATTTTCACAACAGGTAGGATCACGCTGTTCGCCCACACGCACATTCTTTTCATTCCACAGCCAGGTAAACAATTTCATCTAAAGGGGAAAAACACAAAGTGTTAACCACACACACACACACAGACATACATACTTCTCTGCAGCATCTTCACCTTAACCCTCATGTGCTTTGTTGTTTTCAATCTAGAGAGGCGGAAAGATGATACAGTATGCTGTATGCACATGCACGTGCGCGCACACACACACACACACATACATACAGTATATGTACAGATACAGTATACGCACGTAAAACACACACATAAAACACGCAGACACACACAGTGAGCGATTCAGACCTTTCTGTCAGTGGTGCGTCATTCCAGTCCTGCTGGCTAATTTGAAGCCCATAGGCATCTGCAGCATACATTAACTTCCAGTGACGCCTGAGAGAGAGAGAGAAAGACAGAAAGAGAAAGAGAGAGAGAGAGAGAGAGAGAGAGAGAGAGCAGTATGCGGTTACATAAGAAGTCCCTGTGAGATGGACAGCATCTCATTCCCGCCTGCCCTTGGTGATCAACAGCCAGCCAGCCAGCCTCACAGTCCCACAGGGAGAAGCAAAAAAGCACGGAGAGAGAGAGAGACGTTACATAAATGACATTCAGCATACTTAAACACACACCCCAACACACACATGCCTGCTGTAAACAAACGTACAGAACAATCCATCTGCACCTCACCTCAGATCTCCATTCCCACAGCGCCTCTCTCGTACAGGACGTGTTTACAGGTACGCGATCGTCGGCTGTGACCTTTGACCTCCTCACTGCTGCTCTTTCAGGTGCTCACAAAGGAAGTGATGAGAGCTGTTCAGGATGAGTGCAAAGTGACGATGTGAATGTGATAAGATTAATATAGGCATTACTGAGAGCTCAGTATGCTGCTGATGGTTGAACAGCTTGAGGGGACAGACTAAGATAGCAGGTTAGAATCTATGTCCAGTGGTGTCTGCTGAGAACGGCTTTCATTTAGACATTTACACTTTTTTCAGTCCACCTCTCCTCTAGTGACACAGTCAGATCCAAATTTTTAAAGGCAGAGGGTGAAGGCTTTTTGTATTTTGAACTTTGTATTTGATGAACTTATGAGATTCACAAGGGGATGAACTGCTAAAATACTTAGATGAAACAAGACGTGTGTGCGCCTTGTAAAGGAGTTTGAATTCAAGTTTAAGTTTGCTTAAAATACTAGATGATATAACAAGATACTCCTGCGTCACGTCATGCTCCCATCAGCGTTATAAGTTATTGACAGGGGTTCTGTGATTGGTCAGACAGGCGAGGCAGAGGAGCAGCACATTAGCGCGGGACTGTGTCTTCATGTGTGGACACATTTGGCACAACAAACATGTCCAGCTCATGTTTTCTGGCTTCTTTTCATCTCCGTCCCCTCGGGCTCAACATCTTTGTCAAACCTCCCTAATGCTCCCGTTCCTCCCTGCGCTGCTCAAGATACCTGCAGGAGTGTGACAAGGAAGTTCTACACGCTCACATTTCACTACTGACAGCTGCTGGGCACCTCGCAGTATTCGACACAGATACGGCCCCGTTCGTGACCTTGTAATGTCCTTGATTGGTGCGTGTGTGTATGTGGGGTCATATCACTATCAAGCTGTTCCCTATGTCCATCACACACGCAGCGCACATTAGCGTGATACCCCGCCTGGTCGTATTATGTGACAACATGGCGAAGGATTAAATTTTGCTTCGCCAAGTGCGGCCCTCAGTGCAGCTGCAGACAAAGCAGGAGGGTTACACTCTGCTACCACCAGCAGAGGGTTAAAGCTGCACCAGGTTTTCTGAAATATTTCCTAATTTGAAGAGTAAATACAGTACAAACTGCAGTTAATTATCACCACTAGAGGCTACCAAAGTGCAAATCTGCCTCATGCTTTCCTAACGAGCACTTTCGTTTCCTCTTCAGAACCTTCGTTTGAACCTTTGAATTTGAACCAGAAAGCTTTTTCTCACAACACCACTTGCAGCATACCATCACACCATGCTATTTCTAAGACTGGGCCAAAAGCTTTTCAATGGCCAAATCGCAACATGCAGTACTGGTGATCTGCTGAGTAATATGTGGGAAGATCTCAAAGGCCCGAGGAGCATTTGAATGCAATTCCCCAAAGCAGTGCAATCTAAGCAGCTGGGCTGCAGTAAGCACTGTATGATGGATATTCAGTGTGTGTGCTCACACAGCAGTCAGAGGGGGAGAATCTACACAAGCTGTGACCAACTGGAGATCTAATGGTATCCACGGGCAACGTTGTGTTGTCACACCAGATCAGATAGTGTGGTTAAAGGATATCTCGCCTTATAATACAATTTAAAAGATTATTATAAAACTAGAGAAAAGGGAACTGCGTAACAAGCAGTAAATCACTGATACTCTCTGTTCAAGGCTGTAGATACTAACTTTACTTTCAAAATCACTGAAACAGCAAAATGCAAATTCTATTTCACAGTGTATTTTCACTTTATACAGTATGTAACACCAGCAAAAGCGTAACTGACCAAGAAAAGGACAACATGTTTTTGTGGTAGACTTTTTTGGTCGTCTACAAAACTTTTAAAGACTCAGGAGCCTCATTTCAGCCTCACTGTCCCACCAGGATAAATGACTCAGTTAATACAGACAGATTGGACTTTAACGTCACCCCTCTCTGCTCACTGCTGGCTGCTGCTGTCCCACACTGAGGGGACGGACCTGCAGACTGTGACTGACAGACAGCGAGGGGAGGCCTGGCCAGCAGGGAGCACGCAGGCCTAGGACGCACAGCGACACAGTGGTGGCGTTGTTCCTGTTGCCCTTGGACATTTATCCTCCGGTTTGACAGGCGAGGGCCACGGCCAGGAGAGAGAGCGTCTGAGGGGCCGAGGGAGCTGTCACAGCCCGAGCGACTCTGAGGCTTTAACGCAATCTAGCAACTGCAGTGTTAACAAGGCAGCAGCAGGGAGGGCAACGTCGGAATCTCAGTGGCCGAGGGGGGACGTCGATCACCACCAATGCCAAATAAGGCGCCACGGTTTTCTTAATGATGTAACCACAGCAGTATGACACAGCTCCTTTTCCGCTAACCCGTCTCAGCAGTGTGTGTGTGTATGTGCGTGTGTGTTTTAAGTCAGGTTCTGCTGCATCCTGAGTCCCGTACATCGTGTTCCTGAGCGGCGTCTGACAGCAGTCCCGCGGGCTGCCAAAGAATGTGCTTCCTGGCATCAGCCCGAACCTCTGACTGCCCACAAACACACACACACACACGCACACACACGCACACACACACACACACACACACTATTATGAGCATCTTCCTGATGTCCCTGCTATTTCACCTTTGGGGTTTTTAGTTTTGGCGAGACAATAACAGCGACTTGGTGTGTGAGACACATACACAAACCAGAGATGATCCTCCCTCAGAAACCCATCTGTTTTCTGTTATTCCCCATTTATGATCTTCACTATCTTTGTAACTTGGTTTTTATTTGCTTTCCGAATGCAGCCATTTTCCCTGAAGTAAACTCATCAGCTCCTGCTTCCCTGATGGCTTTTTCTTGCATTTCCCAGGATGCATTTTAAAACTTTTGCTCCTCTGTTGCCCTTCCACTTTCCTTGTTAGAGGATTTTTTTTGGAGAAGCCACTTTAGAAAAATTGTGAGATCCTACTCCTCCATCACCCTCATTGTTAGACCAAGAGGAGGAGGACAGAGAGAAATTAATGAACTACAACACAACCACACTTTTTAGAAATAGACGGAATGAATAGATTTATGTATATGTTATAAAGTGAATATGTTATAAAGTTTTACAGAAGAGGAAAGACAGTAATCCTTAGATATAAATGTGTTCCCCCGAGACAACTAAACATTTAACAACAAGAATTTATTTTTTATGTGATTTTTTTTGTTTGTTTGTTTTCTGACCACTGGTGTTGTAATTGAAGAAGAGGGAATACTTGACTTTTACTTTAACTTTGTTGTTATTTTACACATTCACACACCACCCTGACTACACATGCACAAACAGGACCTATACGCATGCACTGACACATAGAGAGAGATTCATCAGAGTGAGGGGGCTGCCTCATAGGACAGTGCCCTGAGCAGCACTGACTGAAACATGGGAAACATGACAGACATCAGGTGGTGGTAGTGATGCATTGTGAAAGAGAGCAATGTAGGTTTCAAAATATGTAAAATGTGTCTGTGCACATGTCTTAAAATGGTAGGGGAAAAAAACAAGATGTTTGTAATGATACACACAATATGCTGTGGTTAAAAAAAAAGGAGATCGAAATAACATATTGGCTCCAGTAAAGCAAAAGAAAGTCTAATGAGTAATATTTGAATCGTAAAAATAAAAGTCCCACTCTAAGGGGAGTTTCCTCCACTAAATGTGCGAGTTCAGAATTAAGATGTAGAGAAAGATGAAGAGTGTTTCAATTAAACTGCCACTCCATACTTTGACGCTGTGGTCAGTTGACACACAGTCCCTTTCTGTGTTTGTCTCATCTCTACGAGGCCTGCAATTTTCATTATGACATTAGAGGAGCATCTTGACTAAGGTAAATGAAACCCCGTCGTGTGTTTTCATGAATAATCTGCGATGAGAGGATGCCTGTGAAAGCTGTCATGAAATTACAACTTCCAGGAGAAAATCCCAGGGTGGGTGGTCGTCACAATGACAGGCAGCACCAGCAGCTGCACACACACAGCAGAGTCATAACACATCAGATTACCTCCGACACTCATCAGAGTAGTTCTCGTATGACTGCACGACTGCTTGTGAATGTTGCTTCCACTGTTTAGTTTCTATACCACTACAGGGGAGCAGTTCGTAAGAAAAAGAAAGGTTTTTCCCCTCGCTTGATTCTGCAGACTCTAAACAGAGAATATTCCAGCAATTTCTCAACTTTAGGTTTAGGAATCCTCACAAAGTTGCTTCATTTGTAGGTGGAGTCGAGGCAGATTTGCACAAATATGTTATTTCTAATGAAAATTAAAAGTTGATCCTTTCTGTGTATTTCAATGTCTGGTGCTCCCATGATTGTGACAACAGAGCACACAAATACGCCATAATAAAATTCAGAACACAACTTGATAGCTTTGTAATTGATGGTCCTGAACATTTCTGGGACCTAAAATGAGACTATGAGTCATTAAAAGAGGAGAGAAGTAAGAGAAACTTTGCCTGAACCCCCGACAATGACGCAGATCCTAACTGTAATGATAAGCTAAAGGCAAATTGGCCGGGCTTGTTGGGAAGCCTCCAGGAGAAAAAATAGACTCTGTTTGGTATTAAGTGGGAGTGTTGCAACATATGTTGTTCTCAAAAGCAAAGGAATGGCAGCAGAAGTTTTACAGTACTTCTGTTTTGGATCTCTGTTATGAAAGTATTTCATTATTCATGCCAGCTTAATTGCCATTGTTAGCTGAGCTGATGGTGATAACTGATGTCGACCAGAGACATGAATTACTTAATGCCCCTATTCAATAATGAATTACATCACAAAGTAGGATTCAAAACCTCAGATTAAGCTCTGTTTGATCCTCCCACTGGCTGCTCTATGTGTTTCGATCCTCAAATATTAAAGTATAAATATAAAAATCTGTATTTGTTTCTTCTTTTTCTTTTGTTTCATTAAAGCAGCTCAATGCGACTTTTTGTGTTGATTTTGGCATACCCAGTGAACAAAGGCAGTGTCTAACTTTACGCTACGTGTCATTCCGACGGCAGCTCCAGCGACGGACTTCGAGTTAGCGGCCGAAGCAACGGACCCATCACCATTTCACCAAGTAATGAGCCGACGACAGGCATTTAGAATAACTATTACAAACTCAAAGAAATGGCCAATCTTCTCACTCTTGATCGTTTGCTTATGCATAATTTATGATATTAAATAGAGGCTGTTTCATAGCCAGCTTAAAACTCTACAGTGTGATTCAAGCGAAATACAGGGGGCGCTGCAGCCTCACAGCACCTCTGTATCCGGTCCTTTTCAGCTCAACAAATCACGCAAAGGTGCATGTTACTGAATTCGTGCAATTACAGGTACAACAGCACAAGAATCAACTAAAGTAAAAAAGAACGTAATAATGATACTTTGTTGCTTTTAACATCTGCAAATGAAACACATGAAGCCTCTATAACCACTATGGACTGACCACTTTGTATTGTAACTTCCTCCATGGTGCAGGAAACACGCGGATTAACCTCCTTCTGCGTAAATGATGTTGGATAAAACACAAAATGCTGCACCTTTGAGTCTTGAGATAATTTGTACACACATGGAGAGACCTCCTGCTTCAGCAAACTGATCTGTGATGATGTGTCCTCCAAACGCGTGTTTGCACTTTGACCTCGAAGCCCTGCCTCCATCCAACCAGCCCGAGAGGCGCAGAAAAAACATGCACCAGCGGCAGACAAGACACTTTGATCTTTAAATAACAGCCTGAAAAACAGCCACCAGGCAGATAAAACAACCTACGTGATCTCAGAGTACTCACAGCTGTGTTTTTACCCAGCATGCCACTGACGATGGGGGCGAAAGCAGAGAGAATAAATACCACATCGGCTTCCAGCGTCCTCCCCATTTTTTCTCCCAATCTTCTCCTCTTTTTTTTTTTTTTTTTTTTTTTTTTAATCTCCTCTCCTCGCTGCTTTTGACATCACACGGCGGCGTTCGCTCTGCCTCAAGCGAGGCGATCATGAATGAAAAGAGGAGCGTGACTCACAGATAGCAGTCCCACTCACAGACCACAAACACACACACACATACAGAAAGTTCTAAGTAACCCAGCGTGCTTACGTATATATGTATTATACGTGTATGTGTGTGTGTGTGTGAGCGGTGTTCCTTTGAAGCACGGCCTTCACCTGGCTGACTGGATGAATCATAGCCACGAGGCAGAGGAGGATGACGGCTCTGAGGTCAGGGCCTGACCCTGGCTTGCACACACACACGCACACTAACACGCACATTTAAAGATGAAAAGACAGATGGATGAGAATGGAGATGCAGAGGAGGAGAGGTGGTAATTACCTGTCACTTCGAACTCAGGCAGGACAAGAAGGGCCTCAGTTGCCAAAGTGAAATCAAGTTCTGAATGATTGAAAAGGGAGATCAGTCGACCTCATCGGCACTATTTGAACTTGAGATGGAGGAAAGTCCCAAACGCAGTCACAGTTTCCACTACTCAGAGCATCCTTGTAAACTGCGCTACAAAAAAAAAAAAACTAATGACAACAGTCGTAGCAGCAGACCTGATCTGGTTCACACTGGCTTTTGGACACACAGGAGAACCAATGAACAGCAGCCAGGGCGGAGTCTCAGATAGCTGTCAATCATATTACCAAACTTGTCCCTGCAGGAGGATGGTGCAATCGCGTATTACCACATTTGGGTCTCGAGTGGCTCGAGCCCAAAAAAAAAAAACAAAAAAGGTGTCGGGGGTGACCACTGACAAGGAAGATGGGCAATAACTATGTGCTGTGTGTGTACTGCTGCTCCAACAGCAGCGACATGACAGGAAATGAGGGGAACGACACGCATCAAAAGTCCCCAGCCTGGACTTGAACAAGGGCCACTGCAGGTCATGGACGGTAACACCGAGGTCAGCGGGGTGCAGAGAGGCTGACGGTCTCATGCACTCATGGACACAACATGACACAGAGACACACTTTGTGCACATTTTCTTATTAAAGCATGAAAATGACCGTACAGGCAGTTTTGGCACGTTAACTACATAAACGTGATGAGAATACCTGGATACAGAAATACCAATCATTTCACAAAATTCCAAATCAAACTTTCTTTGAGCAATTTGTGTCACCTTCTTTTTTCTTTTAAACACTACAACAATCAGCTTACATACAAGGTACGCTAAGGTCTGCATGTGTGGTCTTGTAAATTTAATTTCTTTCTTTTACATTTCGAATCTGCCTCCCACCTGCAAAGTTGAAGACATTTAGCAGGTGTGCGTGTCAGTTCCTGTGCAAGCATAATTCTCATGGTATAATATTGCACTTTCATAGAGTTAGTGGACTCACTGGAGACAGATTTGACAAAGAGAATATCCAAAATGAATGTAGCAGAGGCAGAGCTATTATAGCGTTTAGTCTGTAGAGTTGGTCAAGCTCCAAAAACACTGATCCACACTTTCCATGATGCAACTGAGTATTTTTTATTAGACCTTCCTGTCTCCTAAATGTCTCCTAAATGTCATTCTTACCTCCACCTCCACTTTGTAACGCAGACACACACTACACATTTGTAGTCTCCAAGCCCAAGACAAGATAACTGTGACATCACAGTGACATCATCTCATTGTCATCATCATTTTGTCAAATATTAAGAAGCTCTTCCAGAGATGCTGAGTAGTGCGCGTCGTGGCTAGTAAAAAGACCATGCTGTGTAAAATCAGTGGAGTAACCCTTTAAATTGAATCATTAAAGAATTTTAACTACGATACATATATAATGGGACATTTGACAGTTAACAGATACATATACTCCACACACTCATAAGTGCTTAACAATATGTAACTTTAACAAATAAATATATAAAATTTGGTGGACTCCCCATAGAATCTCATACAAGGTTTCTAGTCGCTCTATTACGCTCAAATGAAGGGCAGTGAATGGATCGCAGCCCGGAAGGTTGAAAATCAAAAAGCTCAGCAGGAAAGTGATGTAGTAGCTTTACAGCTTAAGGGATAAATGTGCACAACCACTGGTATGGTCCTTTAAAGTAAAGCCTCTAAAGTTGTATTTGCATGCAGTGAACCTATTCACACACACACACACACACACACACTATGAAAGGAACTAAAACGACAAGAATGCCCTTTAAAGTTCATGGAAAGCCAAAATTATGCTGTGAAAACCACCACCATGAAGAGCAGTGGGATCCTATTTATGCATTTCACCCTATTACTGTTTTTTCTCTGGTCAGATCAAGGCTACCCAGACGTACTGAGGGAGAGCACCAGGTGTACAGCAGCAAACGCAGATCCCATGTATGCTGCATCAGCAGTTGGTAAGGGTGTGCTCAGCGTCTTAACTGAACGACAACTCAATCTACAGACCACATCATAACGGACCCAACAGCCCACGTCAAATCAGGGGTCATATCACGATCACTGTATGACTCGCGGTGGGTCTGATTTGTCTAATCGTTTGCACTGGCAGGAAGTGAGATGTCGAGAAAAAAATAAAAGAGTTAAGCTGACAGGAAATGGTCTGAGGTTTCTCAGTTCTCTGTTCTTGATGCACACATCCAACTGGACTCCTTTTTTTTTCTCTTCTGATCAGATTCCGACCTTTCAAAAATCACAAGACCTTCTCTCCCTGATTCTCCTCTACACTCGAAAGAATCTGTATTTTATTATTTCTATGTCTTTCTTTCTCAAATGAGTATTATTGATTACAGCAGTGTTTTCTGCGGCTGGATTATTACCTTTATTTCTCATGTATGTGACAGTTATTAAGACACTGAAGCTTATCCTAATGTCAGATCAACCAGACAGACAGGAGAGAGGTCTGTCCGGACAGATCTACAGCTGGTAGCTGGAGTGTGTGGGGAAACTGTACTTACTGCCACTGAGCAGTGACAGACCATGCTTTGAAAACCAGAGCATGCTGTAAAGTTTGGAGATTTGGCAGAGGATTGATTTAATGATGTTTAAATGTACTGCAGGGGGAGGGGGAGACACATGGATGCACAAGTGGAGAAGTGAAATAAAAACTTTCTTTGATCATGAAATCTAATGTCATTTTATCTCTGTGGTTTTTCTGTGAAGCGTACGAAGTACAGTACTGCAGACTGGAGTCTTGGTTCATGGTGAAGACGGAGTGACGGCTGTCTCACATGACCAGGTACAAAATGGGCGGGAATGCACTGTAGATGTGCTTATCTCCTATATGAAATGCTTGCATCCTCACTGCCCTGCATTATTCTCACCTACGATGAACTGGTCATGGGCCACATGTCTCGCCTTGTCCAGACTTCAGTGTTCTTGATTGTGTTGTTGCTGTGGCTGCTGTGACACACAGTGTGTCTGTGTTCAGGTTTGCTGTCGGCTGTAGTGTATAAATTGGTGTAAAATGTCATAAACGGTCTTATAGATGACCCTCGCCGTTCAAATTAATACAAAAACCATGAATGTCACATATAATTTAGTGTGACATCCCATAACTACAACATCCCACAGACATTCCCTGGATTCAATCACATTCAAACCTGCTTCACACTGACATTTTATGAAGTTGACATGACAAACATGTTAGCAAACAGGTGCCTATTTACACATCCAGCACACACACAGAGCAGCTTTAGAGTTCATTTGAAGTCGTCTTTGTGTCCACCTGCTGAATGTGAGACCAATTTACACTCTTCTTTCTACCTCCTGAGAAAAACATCTTACTCTTTAGCCACTTAACGCTCCCCTAACTTCGTTGGTAACTTTGTCTGTGCACTGTTTGGTTTATCGGAGCCTTTTCACTGAAAACAGCTGCCTGATACAGCTGGAGCAAGGCTGATGAGACTCGTGAGAGAGAACCAAAAGCTTCAGAGCTGCAGAGTCAGGGATAAATTATCTGTGGGTTTGTGACAATAAGTAATCCTTTTCACATTATGCATAGTAATTGTATTTATTGTTAATATGCAAATATTGTTTAGTGCAGCTTTAATAAGTTCTTCAGTAGTTAAAGCAAGGCTGAATTCAGGATAGAGCTGAGGTTAAGTCAGGACCAAGTCAAGTTCAGATGGGTCATGGAGCAAATCTGGGATTGGGAAAACTGAAATCTGGAAGTAATATAACTGCTAGTAAAAAGCCTGGTAACTTAGTAACAATGTACTTGTATAATGTTACTATTAAACAATGTACAGACTTAGCGTGCAGTATCCAAGCAAAATGAAGATGGAAGGATGAAAGAGGTCTAACTTATGATGCTGATATTTGCCAAATGTGTGAATTAAAGATATGTATTTGTCTAAATTCTCCTTACATCCTGGCAGCAATCAATAAGTCAAACACTCTGACATAAAAATAACGAAATTTAGTATCTGTGGCTGTTGCAGACCTCTAATAAGCCTGCCTACCTGCACTCACTCTGACTGTGGACTCATTGTGCATGACTTGAGTCTTCCACAAGGCTGGGCAGACATATTGCTGAAGCTAGTCTAAACCCGTCTTGTCCTTTTTTCCTGTTCCCACGCATAGTTTGACTCTAACGTTCCAAAATCACATTAACTCACATTAACTATAGCTTGAAGCCTTGACTTGGTTGGGTCCCGGTCAAAATACCAACCAAGATGATTAAATAACAGAAAAACCTTGTTGAGACTGGACTTGAGACCAAGACCTCACTCGACTAGTGCAGCCCAGGACTGATGTCCTCCATGTGGTTGGGTGTGTCTCTTCACCACTGACTTACAATAAAACTCCTTGTGATTTTTTATGATTCTGAACAGACTGATGTAACCAGATTCAACTATCTAAATTCCTCCCAGGTGTAATAAAACCTGCCTCAAACCACAATGTCCTGTGAATCAAAAGAGCTCTTTTAGATCAACAAGAGGGTGCATTACCAATAAAGGCCTATTGATAAGCCATTAAAAGCAAGAAGGAAACAGAGAGTTGATACTGAGGGTTTATTATTAACACATCAGCATCAGGTGCTTTTCTTCCTCTGCTTCAGCGAGCAGAGAAGTCTGCTCTATGTGGTTTAACCAGTAATTACCAGATGAGGTGAATGTGAGCTCGGTCAACCGTTAGAAATGTTCTGAGGTTTCCAACTGACTACAATGAGCGACCCTGTCATATCAAAACATAATACAGTATCAAAACAAAGAGCTATTGTTCTGTCAGTCATTTCTCACAGGCCCTTGCAAGGCTGAAGTAACTGAATTAATTCAATGAAGCACAAGGACTTTGGTGAAATTGTTCCCCTGTGATTCTAGAAGGAGTTCATAATACGCTCATTCAATTAGCAAGATTAGAGCTTTCAAAATAAAGTGCACAAACACTAAATTAAAACACAAAACAAACTGCTCTGCCCGGCCACTTGGCCGCACGCTGCAAATACATCCGCATTTGGCAAGTTCACAACTGTCATTTTTCTAACGCTTGTTCAGACTTTTCAAAATGAGTTTCCCCTGATGGATGTGATTTCACGTGTAGTAAAGTATGCCACTTCAGCAAAAATCTACTCAGTGAAATTGCCAACTTGAATCAGCCCATTTCTAAAATGCACGGACATCAAAAAGCAACTCATTTAGACAAGGACTTAGGTTTGGTTTCAGATGTGGGTGGAGGTAATTGATGTGTCAATAGACCAGTTTTATGCTTTAACCTATCATTATGAAGTAAATGATGATTGCACAGTGTAATGTCTATAGAATAATGACACCATCCCTGTTTAGACCGGCTCCACTTAAAGCTTCTATGCATTTCTATTTGCCACCAGGTATGAAAATGAATCCTCAGTATACAGGATGTGCTGTGGCGTACACTATATTTTAGTTGCATTGACTATACTGTCAAATAAATTGTTGAACTGTGTGTTTTATTAACTCCATAGGAGCACCATAACATGAGCAGTACCCAGAGTGCTGTCAGCCAACCTTGCTCAGTCACCACAATCCGTCACAGTGTAGCTGCCTTTTCTGACAGTGATTCAGTCAGATCGTTTCTTTCTCTTTGTAAAAGCATAAACTAACACACCGACCCAGTTTGCTTCATGACGCACACTAAAGAATTTATTATTCATTAATGACAGCTTCACTTTGGCTCTTCAGTGAACGTGCTTCATGTTCATCGTTTGGAGACAATCACAAGAAGTAAAACAGAGAGTGATCTGGATGTTTTTGTCTTATATGTTGGTTGTCTTCTTTTCTTTTCTTTTTTATTTTTTACTGCTATGGACCCTCGTGAGATTGAAATAAAAAATCTTTTGAAAATGTATCTATTGCCACTTTAAATCAGGGCTTCTTCAACCAAAGACAAATAACTCTTGTAAACCATGTAAATTATATATACTGGTTTTCAACTCAATTTTATGGCATTTAAATGCTTTCTTTTTTTAAAATCAATGTAGCAAATATTACATTAAAATAAAACTAATACATCATACATCTAGAGCTTTCATTAGTAGTCTAAACAAAAGGATCGGAAATGGTACATGAATTTCTGATTTATAATAACCCTATTTAAAATCACATTTTGTTTCATTGATAGATGCAATAATTTGCATTTCAAACAAATTGCAAAAACGTGTCACATTATCATATATAAATATTGGATGTTGGTAAATCTCCTGACTATTGCTGGAGAAATCTAGCCTGAGAAGGCTGAGGGCTTTCTTGGAATCCTCTGCAGAGGTTTCCCATTAATCCGCCCTGTGGAGATTTCACAAGAAATTTGCTTGAGCCCTTGACATGGAAGACCCAACCCAGATAGCGCTCTTCGATGCAGTTACTTTGAATTGGAATTGAAGCTGTGGCGGGATGTCAGGGAAAGTGACCAAAATAAAATAAAATATTGAAAGGACAAACAGCCTATTTCCTGGAGGGTTGCCAATTTCACTGCATCCCCTTTGAAGAACATGAGTCACTGCTGTTCTTGACAGCTTATATAGCAACCGATTACTCATAAGCAGAAAATAGTCTGTGGAGGAACTCTCTTCGCGTTTCTGTCAAATCCATGAGTCTCTTTGTCCGCAGTGGTCAAGCTTTGCAAAATTTGAAACTGAAATAAAAATTATGAATACTTTAAGAAAGGGAAAACAGAACAAGATGGAGGCAGACACACTATTTAACAGGTCCTGTTGACGACACATGCAACACAATAGCGCGCCTGATGGAAGATCAAGCCTTGACTGGGAGCGGAGCGGGGCGGATGAGGAGCTGACTTGTGCACAGGCATGAACAAATCCAGTGTATAGCTGCATGTCTGAAGAGAGTGAAGACTGCTTTCTACATACACCTTGTGTTTTCATGAAATAACTCAGAGACTCCAAGCAGATCAGGACAAACAGACAAAGGAACTTCCACACAAGCACAGCGACGCACAAAGCCTTTCCCTTGGACTTATGCACAGATCTCTTTGATTCAGTCGGAGGCTCGCTGCACAATCTACTGACTGTACATACGCACATATTTTGAAGCTCAGAGCTAAACTTCCTGTGCGTGTTGGCTTGTTTTGCCACAACAAGCCGTGGAAGACGTGCTGTGAAAGCATACTTGGTCACAGCTTGTATCTACTCAGTCATCATTCATTCATTCAGAACGTGTCAGACAAGAATAAAGTGGACAAAAACTTTCAAAGATTATGTAACAAACACCAAGTACAAATTTTCATTTGTGTAAATCAGTGTGTGCATAAAATCAAAGTAAAAATACCTCATGGTTAAAAAATACTATATTATGATAATAATAGTATAACAATGATAATATTAAATACATTACATACAAAATACTTGCAAAATGCAACCTTTCAATTTATTTTGCAGGTATGGCTGCAGAACAAAATGAGAGACCATAATAAGAGCTACTAGCAAACAAACATCCCATAAAAAGACCCTTAATTATTTAATAATCTATACACACACAGCCATTAATGTAAACCTAAAGGTCTGCATTGTTATACCGCAAATGTTAAATCTAAGTAAATAGAGGATTTTGTATTGCATTTCCATAAAGGTAGAGGACTCAGAAGGGAAAAAAAAAAAATAGTGTCAGAATCAAAGCAGTGGAGGTATAATGAATTTTACTTATATGGTATATATAATGGCGTATATCAAGCTACAAAACAATGGACCCTGCATTTCCCATAATGCAACTTGACAGCATCTGTGCTACCTCATATATGCTTTCAGATCTCCAGTATGTACCAAAGACGCCCCCAGCATGCAAAAAAAAAAAAAAAACTGCGGCAGACAGCAAGCATGCAACTGATACGAATGGACAAAGAGCAAGCATGCAGTGCACCAATCCTTTACTTTTTCTACAGACAGGACGATTCACCTTGATCCCAGTCTCTATAACCATTCAGGCATCTGGGCAGGCTCCATCTTCCCAGAACTCTCCCAAATGAGAACATCAATTAAAGGCTCAGCGGATCATATCGGCAAAAACAATTTCCAATAGAGCTGAAGATCAATGGAGCGAGACGGTCCATCAGTAAAGTTTCTGTTTTCTCATTATTTCATTAAGTCCCAGCTGAGCGTTTTTATATTCCCGCCATGTTACGTTACGCTCTAGTTCCTGTCAATCACCTGCACCCGTGGGAAGAAATGAGAGTCTCTGGCATGTGACATATGGCAAACATTTGGAAGATCAGATATCACTACAAAGTACACATCGTGCATTTTTTTTTTTTTTTTGCTGCAACAGTCGAAATTGCAGTCGCACACTCGGATTCTTATTGTAACAATGGGGCAAACAAAACAAGCTAAAACTCTCAAAACCCATAGCACAAAACAGCCAACAGACACAGTTTCCAGCTGGTGGAGATAGTGAAGCATTCGGCAGCTAAAGAGCCGGACATTTCCCTCAGGAGAGCAGATCAAGCTAAGATGAGACTGAACGTTGGAATTACATCTGTGAGGTCGCCAAATGAATGCTAATGTTGCTCCTCGTCTGCTCGATGGGAGGGCTGATTGCTGATCTGTTCACCACACAGACTTTATTAGATAATAAATATGTGTGTCGGTGCAGGGCGTCACCTTTAGCCACGACGCACATCAGCTTTCGGACTTCTGTTCATCAGTGGCCACAAACAGAACTCCAGATGAAAGGCGATGTTGTCCGCTGGATGTGCACAAAGGCAACTATTTGCTTAAAAGTTCATCGTATCAACTTAAAAGGTGATGATATGTCAGTGTCGTGTTTCTGCTGCCCCCAAGAGGACAAAAAATGTGGGCAGCTTTAGAGCACGAGAGTTATATCTGCCGTGTTCATTTTACTGTCACTTCTGGACAGTGGTTCAAGGACAAAGCAACTCTAATAAAGCTTAAGGACGGAAGTGCAATACGTGTGAGAGAGAAAGGAGAGCGGTTATGAACTCTCCCTTCCTCCAAGCGTGCCTGCCTGAGTCCCGTTCCCTCTTTTCTCTCTCTTTTCTCTCTCTCCCTTAGTTTAAGGCATGTTTACATTTCGCACAGGAGAAAACAGACAGAGACAATAAAAAACCAGTTTATTAGGAAATGGCTCCTGTGTGCTTCACTGACGGCTGACCCCCCCCACACCCAACTGCCCTCCCTCTGCAAGGTTTCTATGGCAACACGCCACTAAGAGGCAGTGCTTTTGCCTCTCTGGGTGGAATGAGTCACTGACAAAACCTGTGGGTCCAGGCCAATCAAAGGCTGCCAGTGGGACTGAAGGCAAACTCAGAGAGCCAATCGTGTGACGATCAGGGAGACAGAGATAAAGGCGTCACAACTTTTGCTTTCCATTTGACTAATGACTTCGAGGTATGAGAAGTCGTGCCAGTTTCACTTTTCTTTAAGTTGTTATCATTGGTTTTCGACCCTCTTAGTTTCTCGCTTCCTCGCGCCGTTCAGCCCCGGTGTCAGCGTGACTCAGGTTAAATGGTCCTGGCAGCAGGTTATTAGAGCGCACAGGTCACCACCACCTCCAACTCTCTGCAAAAATAAATAGCACTCGGTCACACGTTTCCTGGGACACGTGAAATGTCACACCAGTAAGAACAGTGTTTACACATTTCTTGCATGTTTGACTTTTAGAAGGCATGTAATTCATCTCAGGCTGAACTGATGAAATGCCACGCTGTTACTGAATCATTCAGGCCTGAACCGAATCATGTTCTTCGTGTGTCAGCCTATTAATGACAAATCATTAATCCGGACCATTTTCCAAAGCATACTGAGCTTTTAGATAGATCAGTAACGTAGCAAACTCTCTCCAGTCCATAAACATGGTTAAAGCTGCAGTCGGTAGTGAGAAGAGAGTGGACTTCTGAATGACTTAAACTTCTAGCTTGTTTCTTTTTTTTTTTCATTGGTCTTCTTCTGTTTAGTTTCTTTGTTTAATGCTTCTTCAGAGGTTGTTTGTCTGCCATTACATCCACTCCGCGTTAGCTCATGATGCAAGTGTATGCATCAGCTGAATACAGATGACAATACATCGTACTATCAATTCCTTGTCCCATCCTCAATCTCTAAATTTACAAGTAAATATACTACTAAATATACGAGTAATATAGTACTTAACCCTGTAATGCCAAGTGAATCATATTTGATACATGAGTTTTTGAGACCTCTACATCATCAGTGTGATATTTTCTTTCCTGAAAAACCTGACCTATACAATCAAAATGCCAGAAAATACCAAATAACCAAAAGATAAATAAACATGACAGATGTAGCAAAAATGTTAAACATTAACACTCATATATGCAAATTGATATTTAATTTCTTTTTTTTTTATTTGTCAGAAGGTTCAATAAACACTCCACTCATGGTTCAGGCTTTACAGGGTTAAGGACTGTAGGGCTGAGGGGAAAACAATGTGTGTTATATTCATTATATTGTTCATTTACATTAGCTTGCCCCGCACAACATGTTATCACCATTTATTATTCATTTTAAGATGTTTACAGTGCAGAAAGGATGTGCTTCTTTCATAAATCCCCTGTTAGACTGCCAGTAGCTTGCTTACCCTTTATTATTTAAAGTTATATCGGCAGCATTAGATATTTGATCTTTTTTAAATTTTTCTTATTTATCTAGTTGTGTGGGGTTTTTTTATTTAGTTACCCATAATAATTAAATTCCCACTTAAGTTTATTGTTTTATTGCCCTGAATAAAGAATTGCCCTAAATAAAAACATATATAATAATTATAATAAAGATAATTGTTAAATCTTTATCTAGGGAATAAAGCTCATTATTAAACTGTAAAAAATGTGTGTTTACTTTATTGTTTAGTTATATGCACTCCAAAATTACAATATAACTGAAACAATAACCTAAATTATTACTGAATCCTAAGACCCTGTTTTTTACTGGGTCCATGTATGAAAATATAGTTTTAAGGGTTCAAGGGGTTAAAACATTCATTTATTTATCATTATATAACACAAGGTTATATAACAAAATGAAAGCTGTAGTCCCTTTTTGCTACACAAGGAAAAAAAAATATTTATGGTGTGGAGTCTCAGCCGGAGGAAAGAAGCTGCTCTGTAGTCAGGCAGTACATCAGCGGATACTTCTGTACTTCTAGCCAGGGGGCAGCAGGATGAACAGGCTGTGACAGGGGTGTCTTTTGTCTTTATAAATCCCCTGGACTCTGTGCAGGTAACTCACCTCGCTGGGCGGTTTAAATCACCTGCTGCAGAGCCCTCCTCTCCTGGGTGTGCACAAAACAGTTTGTATGCCAGTTTGTAATGTTACCCGTTAGGATGCTCTCTGTTGCTCCTGTGTAACCGTTGTTGAGAACTTGGCATGAAGTTTCCTTAAGGCAAGCAGTCATTTCTGGGCTCTCTGTATCAGGGTGGAGACGTGAGATGACCGTGAGAGGCTCTTTTGAGATGCAGATTCCCAGAAACTGTTCGCCTGCTCCACCTTAGTTCCACTAATGCAGACAGGGCTGTTTGTCTGATCTTCCTCTTTTCTAAAATCAACCATCAGCCTCTTTGACTCTGCTGACACTGAGCAGTAGTTTGTTCTCTGTGCAGAACTTTGCAAGATTGTCGATTTCCTCCCGATACGAGATCTCATTTGTTGTTTGAAATCAGGCCAGTGATGGTAGTGTGGTCTGCAAACGCCACAAGTGAGTTCTCTCCACGTCAGGGATTACAGCCATGGACCGGAGCACACAGTCCTGGGCTAGGGCTATGGTGCTGCGTACTAGAGTACAGGAGGTGTGCCTGTCTGAAGTGCCGGGGGTATTTTTATGGGGAAGTCTAATATCCAGGTGCAGGAGTGCACAGTTTCAATTTTAGTTTCATGGGAGAGATTGTGCTGAATACTTAACTGAAATCACCAAACAGCCTTATGATGTAGGTGTTGTTATTTTCAAGGTGTGTGAGGACTGAGTAATATCCTTATATGGTAATATATTGACTTTGATATTATGCTTGCATGGTGAAAATTCTTTAAAAATGCACGGAATCAAATTATAAACAGACTAACTTAGGGCCAACTACCTTTTTTTCCCCAGAGTGTCCCTGTAGGTTAATTTGACCCTGACACAGGTGACCCCTGATCAGCTAACAATTAATACACAAGATGCTGTATATCATTTAAGAGACAAACACTTTCCACTAAGAGGAACTATATAATAGGAAAGAGGAATCTCAGGTGATAGTGTGAGCACAGTAAATGGTAGCTCTGAAGACCTGCAGTCCGTGCTCTGGATTTATCGAGGCCGGTTTGGTGGAGTAAGCAGAATCTGCCGACACAATGGAAGCAGCGCGGGTCATAAAGAAAAGACAAGCTTCAAATAACGTCTTTTAGTGCCCTGCTGCACAGTCCGATCCTATATACCCAGCCCCTCCTGTGGGGCCCCAAGGGCTCTGAAGAAAAGAGCTCATGCTTACTGCAGGTACCGCACACACACACACGCTGCTGCACACACACACACATCATCCAGTTATGCAAATACACAGCTACTCCTGGGCAGAGACTTCAGCGGCACAAGCAACAATCTAATCTTCATCTCCTTCCTCCTTTTTCCCCTCAAGCATGAGCAGGCACATGCAAACATACACTTTTACACACCGAACGCAGGCCTAACATGCATTAGAATTACATCACATTCGCAGTCCCCCCGGGGGGCAGCGGAGCACAGTGTTTATGTATTGCTTGCATTTCCCCCTCTCATAAATATGAAATTAGCTCAATTAGGTTGGAGAGCGCTGCGTGGGATTGCTCTTTGACATGGCTCTAATTGAAATGAACAGCAGCTTGGCCTCCCCTGCTGAGGCCTGCCTAATGCCATTAGAGGGGATCTGAGGGCACGGCACAGCGTATGTGTGTGGTTCATTTGACACTCCCACACACATACACCTCGCTATTTAATCATACACTAATCCCCATTCATACCTCCAACAACAGTAAGGACACTTATTGAGTGAAACAGCACGCTTAGAGAGGCTCCGCATGCACTCGTGCTGTGCAGGAGAAGCTGTAAAAATGTTAAACAGGAGGAAAGATGCAGGCCGTGCGCCATCGGCACTCAGGACAACACCCTACCCATCATCCATCACTCATCTAACACATCATTCGACTGACGTAAGCCATAATAAGCACAAGTTTTTTTTGTTACTTGCACACTGTTCCCATCTAGTGGAAATCTAACAGACTGCAGCAAGGTGAGGAGAGCACACACACACACACACACACACACACACACAGCTGGATGTATTTATTCCCTGGGTGAAATCAGCGTTAATACTATCAATAATGCACTTGCATGAGCTTGGAGGCTGGTAAGACCCCGAGAGCTGCATGTTTGGTGTTTGATTTCCCAAGCCCAGCGGCAGCTGCTGACACACACACACACATACACATGCACACACACGCCGTAGGCTGTTATGTAACCAATAGCCACGTGTTGCCGTGGGAACAGGGAAGGAGTGTCGTGGTGGTGGAGGTGGGTGTGGAGACTGAGACCAGACAGCGAGAGAGAGAGACAGACGGGGAAAGAAAGGCTGAGATGAGAAGTATCAAATCAATGAGATGACACCGAGATTTTGGTACCAAACTGAATCCGCCCACACCTCCCAGCACCTTTCAAAAACACACACACACGCATGTGCGCACACACCAGAAATGAACCTCATGACTTGGCGGATCAGTCAAGGCTAGAGGGGCAGGACAGAAACAGCAAGGCTAGTACTTTGCCTCACCCACATAGAAACAAACATAACACATAGAGACTGAATAATCCCGAATAAGCCATCATTTTGTAACATATATTTCTGACAACTTTATCAACCTTTAAAGCTGCATGAATCGAGATTTTACATTAACGAGGTATTAAATGCAATTGTTGCTTCTAGTGACAAACCCACAAAGAATCAGTTCCTCTTTGCTTTGGCATCTTTCAGCTCATTTTGGTTTTAATGTTTGGGTTGACTCTCACAGCTCTCATCTACTTCATTTCAGCAGCATACAGATGTTTTCAGTAAAAAAGCTTTGATAAACACACTACCTTGCACCTAAGTTTGAGAGAACCGTAATTTCAATTCTGTTCTGTTTGTCCTGTACATGCTGCAGAATTGACAATAAAGCAGACTTTGACTTTGAGTACCTGCACAGCACCAAATTACACGCTGAAAAAACGTAGCAACTAGCTGGTAGAGCAATTTAATAAAAGCATGCTCTCATTTAGCATGCATGTGTGTTTTGTGTTTGTGTGTGTGGTTATTGTGAACAACAGTGTGTGAGTTTGTGCTGCCGTGAACAAAGTTGCTCTGTGTTCCCGTGTGTCTGCTTCTTTGGCACAAGGGTCCTTGAGCTGGTGTGTGTGAGTGTGCGTTACAGAGGCAACGACGAGTCCTGTAGAGATAAAGTGGAAGTGCTTCTTAGCAAAGCGCTTTGTTATTCCAGAGTGGTCCGCAGATGACTGCATTCTCCACGTCGTTTACATCAGGACAAAGATGAAAAAAAAAAAACAAATAACATGCAGCATGATGGAAAAGAACTGGTCTGGCCTGTTAAAGCAGCAGCCCTGTCTCCTTTCTATTGTTCTGCATTTAGTAAAGGGCAGCAGAACTTTTTTTTTTTTCTGGGAAAGTCGTGCCTCACTGTTACATCAGGGAGAGGCAGAGGAAAGGCTATAAACGGCAAGTGTTCCAGGTCCATTTCCAACAATCTAGGCCAGTCACTCTGACGTAAAAACCCAGCGAGGAAGAGGGGAGCTGTTGCATCGCTCACCGACGCGTACAAGTAGATGTGGTTGACGAGGGACGAGAGAGTGTGTGCGTGTGTGCCTGCGCGTTCGTGTGTAAAAAGAACAACGGCGACGCCACAATGTCAGCGGCATCGCCAAGCCCATATGAGGAGGCTTTGTGAGAAGCCAAAGCCGTCTGTGTGCTTGTTTTTGTGCATGCGGAGGAACCCGAGGCCCAGACTACTTCCTCCTGCAAAGTGAGCTGGTACGGCCAGTCTATTTGGTTCCGGTCGCTGGGGAAACTGGTGCCGTGGAGAGAGCCTTCCCCCTCCTCCTTGTGCCGGACAAAGACAGATGACAAACCAAAGAAACTTTCCCAGAAACGGATGTACAAACAGACAGGAATAAATCCACGAGCAAATACAGCCGTGTCAGAGGCAGGGGCAGCATCGATTGCTTTTTCTGTTTTGTTAGTTCTCTCTCTCTCTTTTTTTTCTATTCATTGCTATGACATCACGACTGCTCCCTCTAACCCTACCCTCCGCTTTGCATCCCCCCCTTTACCACCACCACAAACCCTCCCATCTCTCTCACTCGCTTCAGGGCCAGTGTCACCATCCCTTCTGTTGCCTTGGGGATATATCTCATTTTAGTGGGCCTGCGGGGTGATGGGTTTGAGAGAGTGTCAACTGAAGAGGAGGCGGTGAGAGCATGCCAGGCGGTAAACAGACAATCAGAGGCTGGTCAGAGTTTTGTTGCCACGGACGTGATACCAAGGACCAGGTCGAACTTCCAGGTCGACCTCAGATAAGAGCTGGACACTGGCCCCACGCGTGGAGAGATTTCACGACTCCGCTGACCTCCAGTGCCGGTTAGAGTGGTTAAGGAAAAGGTCAGCGCGGTCTCCGGGCCGATGGAAACGAGCGCTTCCCCCGTTTCGGCGGTGTGGTTTTGGGTGTCGTGCGCGGACGTCATGCAGCATGGGATACGTGACGCACGCTAAGCGCTCGCTCTCCCTCTCCCCTCTCGCTGCCTCTCTTCCCATCTGTGGCTAAACAAGACACTGGAGAATGGCTAACATAGCAGCGTTGGTTCATGTGACACTCCCCTGTGCCTTTGGCCTACTTAGCGGAGCTGTAACAGTCTGCACCTCCCCTAAAACTATCTCCTCCTCTTAGCCAACTCTACTCCAACTACCTCCCCCTTTATCCAGCAGTCAAAAATCCAGGTACAGTAAAATATCACCAGCCACCTCTCTGACATAAAACTCTCCGATTCCTCTTCATTTTCAGTATCGACCAGCTCCTTATACTAATGTTTCTTTAACCTCTGAAGAACCAGCTTCTTCCTTCCATCTTTAAAAAGTAATGTTGAGTGAGAATTAAAGCCACAAGCAGGATAACATCAAATACACTTGTTGACTGCTGAGTCGGCTCATTAAACAACCACGATGACAAACACAACAACATGTCTCTTGTGTGGCGCAATTTACTTCCTGTTCTACTTTTTTAATAAAACCATGCAAGATTTGAATCTTGATGCTGCTAAAATACAGAGCCATTTGTTTTATTTTATTTGTAGGAAGAATATGGTGTTATTTCTCTTTAAGGAGTTATATAGTTTAGCCTGAAATGCTGTTAAAGGTGCAAAGTTTTCAAAGATTTCTTCAGGATATGGATTAATCTGTCAGGCAGAAGTTTGGGGAATAACCTGATGCATAAAACATCTATAGCATTTGGACTTGTTCGGTAATGGCAGCGTCTTCTTGCATCTGTATATGTGATACTATCATCCAGTTTTGGAAAAGGTTGTGTCTTCATTAGAGAAACTCTCTGGGGCAAACTTGTAAGTTCAGTTACCACAACTGACATTTAGAGGATGACTGTTAAAATGTAGCACATCACTAGCACAAGCAGAGAAAGGGCGTTAACTCACCCAGGGACTCAGAAATCTAAAGTTTGTTAACATTAGCGGTCATAAGCTGATCATACCAGACCAAGTAAGGCTGCAACAACAAAGCTCATCAGTATATTGAATTAAGCAAGGGTTCATATTATAGCTCATGAATTTAACTTCTAATTTACAAGAGGAAGAATATGTTATTTCTTTTCTCAAAAGTAAGGCAGTCTTGCTTTAAAGGCAGCATTGAAGGCCAGATTTAGTCAGGCTTTTGCACCTGTTTTTCAGGTGGAGACGTGACACATTCAGCCGCAGACACACTTGCTTTTTCAAACAGATGCAGCGGGCTTGAGTCACAGTGTGCGTGTCGTATGTGCGCGGATCGGCAAAGGTGCGCCTCTCTCCTCACTGCATACGCATTTAAGGCAGGATGACACAGATAATAGGAGATGTGTTCACAGAGGTTGATTGTGGATTCTGCTGGAAGTCACGCTATTTGTTGAATCACAATCAAAGCCTGCAACTAAATTTTTCTTTGTTTTATTTGGTCATGTCTGTCTTTTTGTCTCCATTTATCTACACTTTTGTTTAACATGGATGTGTTTATTACTCCTAATGTATCAATAATGCATATGTGTGTGTTATAAGGATTTCACAAGATATTAATATAAATTTATAAGTAATATTTTGGATAATAGTAACAGTTTTTCTCTTGTGGAGCAGTAATAGTAAATATTTCATAATCACCATCATTACATTATTTCTGACCTTGGTGATCTCATAGAAATTCCACTGCTCATCTGTACCAATGGGCTCTCCTTCGCTGGCAGAGCTCTACTTGAGGGCAGTATTAAGATCAGTGCAGGAGTTAAAAGTGTAATGAGCTGCTGTCTTAGCAAATCAGGTGTTGAATATACACAGGTCGCGGCCCCAAACTTAATGAAAGCCATCTTCTTGCTCTGAGAGTTAAAAATTGTCAAAGTAACTCCTCTCCAACTATCTCTCTCTGTCAATTATCTACTTGCCAACTAACAGCCCTCAAGAATTTTTTCCCCGAACTATATTTTCCAAGAAGTTTCACTCCTCCTCCTTCTCTTCTTAAACTAACTACTGATCCAAATTATGTCCCCTTAAAATAACTTCCCTCCTCTCCATATTTTCTCCAAGTACTTACCCTCTATCTACACTTCAACAGCAAACTATCGAGGGCTTCATCTCCGAGCTAGCAGCCTAGGAAACTTTCCTCCAACTATTTCCTCGCAAACTGTGTCTTCAAAATTATGAAGCAAATCAGTGGTACTGCTACCGTCCCTACTAACCTCCCTTCTCAGAATAACTCTTCCAATTATATCGTCTCCATCGCCTTCCTCAAATAGGCTGCATTTTCAAACTACCCCCCCTCAAACTGCGTCTCCTCTCCGACAGCATCCTCTCTAACTCCCCGTTCAGACACTCCGTGATGACTCTCCTTTCTCCCCATTCTGCTCCTGCGAACACTTCCTGGTGGCTGGGCTGTCTCGGTCACGCTCTGCAATGCGTACGCCTCGTTCTGAACGCAAATCAAATCAAACAAGGAAAGGGTGTGTGTGCGTGTGCGTGTGTGTGTTTTAGGTGTGCGTCAAGCGGCGGAAGGGGAGGGCTCTGAGGGTGAAAACACACAACTATTAAGAGCTTGTGGTTTCCTCTAAACCACATCCACGACCCCCGCCGTCACTTCTTCTTCTCTCGTTCTTTGCATTTCTGTGTTTATATCTCTCCCACGCAGCCTATTTCATTCCCCATCTTGACCAGCAGACATATGGACAGTGGGCTGTTGCCAGAAAATGTTACATTATTGTTTAAGCCAGACGTTGATGTTTCTACAGTGCAGTAGCTCTGCCAAATTAGAGAAAGGAGAGAAAAATAAGGAAAAATAACGAAATGCTACCTTATTTTTTTTCCCCTGAACCTCATTATATCAGCACTCTCTGTCTGTGTTGAACTCTCTAATAAAGATACGGGACGTTTTCTCCTCCATTACCCTTGCCCTGCTGAGGTTTCATTTCACGTCCTCCCCAGGCCGGTTGTATGCCAAGCAGCTCAGTGCCAGGCCAGGCTCTCCCTGCCAACTCGCCCTCCATCCTGCGGGCTGCTTAACAATGCAATCTGCTGCTCACCTCTGACCAGAGCTGCTCCATTCACAGTCTTATCACAGCACCTTGAAGAAGGCACGCAATGCAGTTAAAGACTTCAGAGGTGTATGCCACAGAAAGTCAAAAACAATAATGTTGTGGTTTATAGCTAAACGTCCAAATTTGCTTTGGATATTCACGATTCCCAAAGGATGAATACCACTAATTTATGTGACTCCCTGACCTCTCCTCTAGCACCACTATCCTAGGCTAGAAATTCCTAATTAGGTTCATTTCATTTCATTTGTTGGGCAGATTACCATTAAATTCAAAGGGCCCCCCTGCCCTGCAGCTGAACACTAACACGTAATGAACTTTGCTGTAGTATTACAGAGTCGAAATATCAACTTTGTACACAAGATTATAGTATACGCAATTATTAAACACGTTCGTGCTTTCCGGTGGATGGCCCGCTCCAGTTTGAGCGCTAAATGAGCTGAGCACCCTTCTCTGGCTAAAATGTCAACTTTGTACATGACATATTGCGTAATCTAATTAGTAGATTGTCGAGACTTTTACACTTTTACACACGCGTTTTAGTTAGTGGTGGCCAAAAATTTGGAGACGCACGCCTGTGACCAGTGAATCAGCAATGAAAAGTAAAATTGCAGCGCTTACCCCTCATTCATCACACCGCTGACATGGCCTTCTACAGGGTGCTTCACACCCCTAGTGGGGCTGCTTAAAGAGCAGCAGATCAGACTGTGGTCGCACTGGTCAGCTTCCAAGTGTGAACATGTGCACCTTTGTGAATGTGGTCAGGGCGTTCCTGCCAAAGACAATGGTGCCTCTTCTCTTTTGGTTTCAGACGGTGGTACCACAGGCCAAAATATAGACACAGGATACTGTATCTCATAATCTAACAGGATGACTGCTGTTCAATGTATTTAGGACATTCCCCAGAACACTTTCCATTTCAGACTCTTCGTGACTCTTGATGCTTGCAGTGCTGCAGCAACTGTGACAGTGCAGATTTCTGTGACATTTACTGAACACATTCATGCTCCAAAGAGGATAAACCCTTTTGATTTTGATAACACTGTACCCTTTGCTCCAGCAACACCCTTGAGACGAAGGCTGACATTTTTGTCTCACTCCTGGTCAGGCTCTAAGAATAGCCAAACAATAATCATGTTGTTTCTTTGGCTCTTTCCGATGCAGTGAACATTGCAGCCACTAGCAGAACACCACCAGGGCTTTAGAGTATGATGCTAAGTAGCCATGGCCACGTTCAATAATATTAATTTCAGCCGGAGAAGGTGAGCACACTCTGAACCTAATCGTTGAGTAAACTGATTTTCAGCAGCTTTTCCTCTCACCACTTCCCTGAATAATACATTCTGTCAGATGGCTCATTGGGCCTTTCATGAGCTGCTTTGAGAACCATCTTCCCATGTCCATTTTCCATCCCTTAGGAAGCCCACCGTTTGCTGAGGAAATATTTGAGGAGTGTCCATTACCGAAGTTGTTATGAAAGTCTTCGAACGGCCAACAAAAGTTCGAGTCTGCTCCAGCCTGAGAGGGCAGGCGGCCAGAGAGATGATGACGGAGGATAGCAACCAGGGAGGCAAAGCTCTGGACAAACAAAAGCCTGTGTCTCTACTTTAATAGTGAGCGGAGAGTAAACACATTTCATAATCAAATGCGCACTTGCCCAACCTACGCGGACACTGACTCATTTTTACTGCATGTATGCATTTGTTTACAGTGGAACCACGGGCAGAGGCACGGCGACCACACTGCAGTCGACAGCAGCAACGAATAAAGTGATCGCTCATTAGTTTTTTTGTTCCTGTCTCACTCTTTTATCTGTCTGTGGTTTTCCTGCCCCGTCCCCTCTCTCCTCTCTTCGCCCTCTCTCTCTCTCTCTCTCTCTGTCTCTCTCCCTCTGCAGCGGTGTAATGTCTGCAGCTCTCGCCCCTCCGCTGCCTCCTGCGTCACTTCCCCTTCTGGTCGGCTGTCATGTAAACACAAGCACACCCCAGCTCGCAGACGTGTTCTCACATACAAGCCGAGGCGCACTCGCACACAAACACGCACACACACATACACCCAGTCACATGGGAGCTGCTAATTATGACCACATAAACCCAGCGGAAATACAACTTTCACAGCTGGCTGTTTGAGCTATGCTCACACAGAGGCGCATAATTCACAGACAAAGAAAACCCTCACATCAATTACTTCAATTATTCAGCAAACACACTCCCGAGGAAAAAAAATAAAAAAGTAACGGGCTGATTTCTCAGATTATCCACCGATGCCGGGGTACAAATAGCAAAGATTTTTTCTGTAGCAGTGCTGGTGAGGAGAAAGGACGGAGAGGCATGGACAGAGATTTAGTGAGGGGGAGAGAGGTTTAGCTGCAGAGCGAGGGGAGGAACATTGGCCATTTACATGAGGCAGCGGAGAAAACGATGAAAACAACACATGCTCATTTATATCCGCGCTAAACAGATCTATTTGTTGAGACAAGGCGAGCATAACCATCTGACAGACGTCATGCGCAGTCTGTGACGCAGATGGGAGAGTCTGTCCTCGGTGAGCACATGCAAAAGTGGACTCAGAAAAACAGGAACACACACAAACAGGCAGGCCATGTTATCGGAACTACAGTCCTCTGACACACTCCAGCCATTTCAAGCATGCCACTAATCTGAGGTTGGTGGAATTCTGCGCGTATAGGTTTGCCAAGTGGCGCTCTCAAGGGCGGAAATAACAGCTTAGAGCTCTGAAAGTTCGCTTCAAAAGGCTGATGGATTTGTTCTCGGCTAATAAGGCCAAACACAGCAGGATTAATGCCAGTTAATGGTTAATGCTGCGGGATTATTGCAAATTTCATTATCATGCAAGTGCTGGAGGACAGCAAAGCTCATGTTCTGCTCTGCTTGTACTTGTCAGGGCGCAGTTGTTGATTCATTTACCACGGAGGGCGAGATAATTCCTCGATTCAGAGAGCACAAATATGGTTGGTTGGTTAGTTGCAAAAAAAAAAAAAAAAAGGACGCATGGGCGGAGGATGTGTGAATTTACAGGTGACGCAAACCTGCGAGTTTCTACTGAAGCAGGAACAAGTAATAACATGAAACATTCAAGTGCTGCCAGTGCTATCAGTTCCCTGAATTCATCTCATTCTTAGTATAATTCATACTGAGAAATACTGCTGTCAGAAGTCTGTTAATGGTTCATAAGACATCACACAGTCACTCCTTGGCTGTTACATAATGCCTGACCTGAATTCTAGATTTCACGCTAAATATTTCACAGTACAGAAATGCATTCAATTGAACATATACGTTTTACTCAATACTGTGTGAGCAATAGCAGTACTGTAAGTGGGGAAGCTGACCTTTCACAAGAGGCCCAGACCTTTAGAATGACTGCTTTTATATGATGCAAGACATTTAGTATTGAATCCTTGACAGTTCTTAGCCTTAAGATGCTGTGTGGCTATTCTGGTTCTGTTTACGATAAATTAAAGCTGCTTTATTAATTCACTTTTTATATCAAGAACGGATTAAATACCTCCGATATCATATGAAATGCGTTGCTCGTGGTAAGACCCAGAGTCTCGTCACCGAACTCCGCAGCTCCCCTCAGCTGATCGGAGCGGTTGGTCTCATTTCGGCCCATTGTTTTGGTCGGTGTCTGTTTTGATTCAGAGCTCTCATCGGCCTCATTTCCACCTTTTCAGCAGTTTCCAGGAAAACAAAAGAAAAGCTCTTAAAACCCCGCAACCTGCTCAGCTCCAAACAGGAGACAGGCACAGTTAAAAAGCAGCTGGTGAACACAGCGGAGCATTTAGCAGCTAAAGAGCCACACATTTCCCTCAGGAGACCGTGGGGACAAAACCCTGCTCACAGGAAAGTGAATATTGGACAAATCTTCACATTTTAGATGTGAAAACTAGACAAAGTTTGGCATTTTTGTTTGATAAATCACTTAAATAAGTAACTGATCATAAAAATCGTTGGGTTGATAGTTTCAGCCTTAGGTGAGGGGTGAGTAAACGCTCTTCTGTGTGTCTGGTAGGTTCAATTTTCTTACTGCGTCACACTGCCTCAAAATTAGCTGAGGAGGGATGAAGATGAACACAATGGCATATTAGGCTGCTGATGATGATTCAACAGTGTGCCACAACCATAAGCGTGACTGGTGTAAAGCCCAACGTTGATGTGAGGGTGAATCGAAGGTCGAACACGGAGCGTCGTGCGTGAGGGTGAGCCAAACAACGACGAGCCAAAGAGTTTTTCCTGGTACCATCGCATTACTGGCACCACCGTGTACAGTAAATTTGTGTCATAAAGAAACAAACAAAGTCTAACGGGTTTTCCTCCCCAGCACTCCCCTGCTGATCAGTCACATTTTTAGATGTGTGTGTCTTTTAAATCCACTGGCCCCCACCACCTCCACCCCAAGCTGGCCCTGGCTGAGAGTCAGCCTCTGCTGCTGGTAAAGCTTCTCCGGAAGAGCCACTTGCATTAATAATTTCCCCTCACTGCTTGAGACTGAAACCACAGGCCACAGTTAGAGGCTGTCTGAACTCCCCCGTGTCAGAAACACACAAACGTGACCACCCTGTTATGATTCAGCAAAATGTTGACTGCTGTGTGTGTGTGTGTGTGTGTGTGTGTGTGTGTGTGTGTTGTGCAATGTTAGCTGCAATGCCGGAGCAGCAGGCAGGTGGTTCTCCTGTTTTTCTCCCTCACTGCTCTGAAATATTGACGGTGCCTCACGGGCGCGTCTCCAAACATCCCGCAGGAGAAACCGGATGGCTTCATCAAACAAACGGGGAGAGGCGGCACACTCCTAAACGATGCTCGCAGAGAGAAAAGTGCAGCCACGGAGCCGCGTCCAGTCCCACCAGTGACTGAGACTACATGAGAAACTTGCTGTAGAGACGCTGCGCGGCTCTGCTCACATCATCATAACGCGGCTCGCCCCTGGCACCTGGATGCGGATCGAGCCTCGGGGCCGGGCTGGAGGCGGAGGGGCGGGATGTCTCCAGTCCGGTTCCGGCCCGGAGCGCCTCGGCACAGAGTCTCCACGCTCCGGAGCGAGGCCTTTATTCCCACTTGTTTACTTCAACTTCAATTTCGATGTGCGCAACAGCACCTGGAATGCGGACACTGGCGCACAGTGAGCCCGAGAAGAAAACGCACATGGCACATGATCAAGAATCTGCCCGGCAGAAACGCTGTCTCTCTCCGACAATAAACACTTTTTCCTTCTCTCTCTCTCTCTCTCTTTCTGACAGATGCGGGTCTTATGGCACACACACACACACACAACACAAGCGCCTAAATGCACCTGCGGCAGCACACTGAGCCGATCCCACATCAGCCGAGCTCTTAGAAATAACTTCACTCACGCTCAGAGCCGCTCCTGTCCCGCTCCGGGACCTTTTCCTTTTAAAGTGCGTGTGACAGCCGGCAGGTGCAGCTGCGAATAAACACACAGGTCCGGTCTGAGGGGGCGCACCGAGTCCGGTCGGCCCGCCGCGGCCCGGTTCGGCTCGGGCTCGTCCCCGCTGTCCCTCTCCCGACAGGCTGCCGGCCGTCGGCGCAGGACTGCGTACGTTTCGGCCCGTCGGCCGGGAGCCGAGCGCCCTGCCTCTCCGCTCCTGCCTGTGCATGATATCACGTCCATGTGACACGCTCGGGCCTCTGTCAATGGAAACTTAAAGGGACCTCCCACGTGACGGCGCCTCGTGCGCGCTCACGGCGGGCAGTGCGCGTCCCGGGAGCAGAAGATGCTGCGGCCTTAATAAAAGTCAAACAGCGGCCGGTAAAACACACCGAGTTTTTACCGGAAGGATGATGATGATGATGGATGTCAGACTGTTGGTGGAAATAACGGCAACACAGCTGCTGCTGCTGCTGATGATGATGATGACAGTTGTGATGATGATGATAAAGTTAACTGTTAGTGGTTGTGATGAGGGTGAGGAAGGTGATCGTTAGTGGTTGTGTTAATGATGATGATGAAGATAACTGTTATAATGATAAAAATAACCGTTAGTGATTGTGACGATGATGATAATGCATTTTAGTGATTATGAAGAAGGAGAAGAAGATGACGATTATGATGAAGACCATGATAATGATGAAGATGATGTGATGATGAAGATGATGATGATGATGGATGTTTGACTATTGACGGATGTAATCCCAATAGTGCTGATGATGAGGATGAGGATAGTTCTGATGATGATAACGTTGACTGGTTGTGATGAGGATGATGAAGATGACCGTTAATGATGATGGTGAAGATAACTGGTTGTGAAGAAGAGGAAGAAGACTTAGAAGAAGATGATCATCATGGTGATGATAAGAAGTGTTAATAATAATAATGATCCGGATGATGAAGATGAAGATAACAGTGGTTGTAATGATGATGATGATGATGATGAAGATAACATAGTGGTTGTGATAATGATAATGTTGAAGTTAATGATATAGGTGGTCATGATGATGAAAATGACAATGACGATGATCAAGGTGATGTTGGCGGTGATGAGGATGATGATAATATTAGTGATGGTACCAGTCTTGATGACAGTGACGAAGATGATAGTGCCTGTTTCTTTCTTTCCACATGAGGTCATGCTGCGTGTGATGTCATCATAGGGTGACTAACATTATTGGGAAACACGAGTGATCTCATATCAGAGACAGAGAGACACATAAGAGTTTTTTCCTCCAGTTCACAGGAAGTGGATGTGCTGTTTGTGTATACTCACTCTCCTGCTCTACACTTAGTACATTGGTGTGCTCTCTATTTAAGGTGCCGGTGGAGTTTTCCTTTGTGACCATTTCCTTTAGTTTACATTAGCACCCTTTCTTCTAGAAGACACCCTATGTGTCCATGAGGCCTAATAGATAGTAAATACTTATTACATTTCCTGTCTTGTAAAAAACATCACTCATCACTTTAAAAACTACTTAATACTCTGGAAAACAGCCAGCAGTGAAACTAAATAAACCAGAGTAAAAGTCACGTTGGAGGCCCTGTGAGCCTTTGTAAACATTACCACACACCAGAAAAATAGGTTAATACCTACCATATTAACTACTATTGGATGTTAAAGCCCCTATAGGAAGCTGTGCTGCCTGCTCTGTCTTTATATTAGCATTAAGAGTAACCAAAGTCAGACTTTTTCAGTCTTTAACATTCTCAGCATTTATAATGTTAGCACACTATGTTAGCAGTCATTTCAAAGCTGAAACAGACTAGAATTTACTCATTATTTTTCAGGTGATTCTGTTATGACCTTAACTATTAAAGCTGCTCAAATCAATATTTTTATATATACTTTAGATTGAATGATCATGTGTAATGTGAAAGGAGTCGCTCAGAGTGAATACCACACATACAAAAGAATGATCCCCTGCCTGCAGAGCATTTGAACATCTTTGTTCAGGTTTTACTGTTTTGATTCACTCTCAATGCTCTCATCACCCCTGTGCCCAGCAGCAGCAGGCCCCTCATTTTGAGCAAATAAACTCTAAAAATACTACCTGCCCAGCACCGCAACAGCAGACATACGGTGAGTGACTGGACTGACAGATTGACAATACAGAGCTGTTACTTCACACATAAAGCCGAAGATTAAAAGATCAGCGAAGTATGGCAAGACTAAAAACTACAAAATTAACAATACAATAAAACCGTGTTCAGATTTACATTACAGAGTGAAGCCATGCTTGCAAGGTACTCAACAATACCGATCATTCATAATCGTATTGTCAGTGTCGGGGTTTACGTCCACACAAATGAAACTTGACCAGTGCCCTTCCATTTGCAGTAAGTGGGAGCAAGGCTCTGCCAAGCACCGGATGTGCACTTAGAAGAAACACCATTATCATTCACTTCACGTTATCAAGCCTGGAAAAGGCTCACTTGCAGATGATTCATCGAAAAACTAACACTCTCACCGGGATTTTGCTAAAAATATCAAAAACCAAAGAAAAGGCTCAAACATGCTGGACAGCGACAGGCTCTTCCCACACTGCTGCTTTATCTAGTCATGTTAATGTCCCTAAAACATAACTTTTAATATTTTTTAATCCATTGTTTCAAATACAAATTATTTTACTATACTGTTCTACCATTTATAATAGTACAGTAAATTTCCCAACAACCTTAAAATAATGTAAGTCAACGCCTGAAACTGCATATTTTATGAGTAATATTTTGTAGTTTTTTTGCTTGTAGTAAAATCATGTTTGAAGCTTACTGCTGAACCAAAATTACATAACATGTGTTAGAAATAAGGGAAAGGAATCCCTCAAATACAAATGATTCATTTAAGCTGTCATAAGGATTAAAACGCACAAATACAGAAAATAATATAGTCAATGAAATTCATAAACTCCTCCATGGGCACTGTTTGACTTGATTTTCTCCTCAGTGTGATAGAGGGTCTCGCTGGCAGTCGGGACCGTGTGAACATACCACAGATCCAGGAGTCTCTGAGGCTCGCGGCCCCCCTGTGGTTTGAATTAGAGCGGATTACAACTCTCACCAACAAAAGACACCCCCCCTCCCCTTAGTTTTTTTGTGTAATGCGCTTCTCTGACGAAGTGACACTGCCAACTAAAAGTGGCTCCTTTTGTGCTGCCAACCCATTGAGAAGGCATAAAACAGACATCTATCACATGCTTAGATATAAACAGGATATTGATTATTATTATTGATTACATGCATTTCTTTAATGAATTCATCTTGAAAAAGGACAGATGTCCACCACACGTTATCAGGTGGTTATCAGTTGGTTATTGGAGCCCAATAACATGTAAACAAACTGACCAGACAACAAGGTTATTCAGATTTGGAAAAACAATCTCATCACAAGGTCCATTAAGTAGGTGTTTTCAGTCATATCACACAATCTTACTCCAATAATGGAGACCTTGTAATGAGATGACTCTATAATATGATTACTGTTTTTAAGGCTAAGAATGAATTTCCTCTCTAAACTTAATTTATAATATTAAGTAAGGAAGAGCACACTAGCAAATGTTTTGTTCTTGTTCTTTCTAACTGACAACAACTATTTAATTATCATCATGAAATCATCGTGAAAGATTTTTTTTTATCTTTGTTGACTAATCAGTTATTGGATATATTAGTTACCGTTAAGCAATACATTTATATATTAGGTACTGTAAGAATTAATGTCCCATCTTATCTGGCAATCATTGTTAATTACTGTTGATTTAATAATAATTTAATAACAATTATCTTCCCTTGCTGTCACTTCCCCAACAAAAATCATTTTGTGTCTTGGCAGACCATCCATATACTTAAGAATTTAATTTACAAAGTTAAATAAAAAAATTATATTACAGGAGATTTTATTGGGACAGAATGTTTAAAAAAAGAATAGAAATATTAACTGTTTTTCTTTTACTGTGTTACTTTTCCTCTTAAATATAAAAGCAACAACACACCATCAACTGAAGACAAACCAAAGATGCACAACAAGGACAATTAGGAAAATGTATTTTAAAATGTTTTTACTCAAAACGTTTTTAATTGAATTTCCTATTTTGAGAGAGTGTTGCACCTTTTTCAGCCACTCTTGAGGGGTAGTTCTACAGATGGCAACATTTGTCTGTCAGTCTGCCACTTTGGTGCAGACCAAAATATCTCAACAACTACTAGATGGATTACCGTGAAAGACATTCATTGTCCCATAAGTATGAATCCTAACAACTTGTTTATGAACAAATACCTGCCAAACTAATTGTGTTCCCATCAGCCTCAGTCATAGTTTGGTCCAAATTAGTAAATGTTACAGTGCTAACACCCTTAATTAAGATGGTGACCATGGCAACCACGATACCTGCTTAACAGCGGGATGTGAGCAGTGGCGTTGTGAGCACAGTACACTGATCTTATCATTTAACCCAAAGCAGCACTGTGACCTGTTATGACCTCACAGAGGTGCTGGCATGGCTGGTGACTCTTAGTCTTGTTATAATTAACAACACCAAACAAATGGACAGAGGGGAAAATGGTGAGCAGGAACCAGAGAGAGGATGCAAACTGGTGACACGTTGCTAACCAGTTCACTGAGCTCTGAGTCAAAAAGTAAAAATAATAAAATGTACTGTTTGCTTTGGACTTGTCGCACATCTGATGCCAAATAAAATGTGAGGGAATTTAACTGACCATAATCTTTTCACATGCTTCCCTCAAGGCAGAGGGTGGGATCAAGGAGGTGGGGTTCAAAGGATGGAGTTCTTTTTTGCACTATGATAATTTCAGGAAAAGAAGTCCATTTAACTGGAATAAAGCATTACTCATCGGATGATTCATCTACCCTGTAAGCTGACACTGAGATCACCCAGAGAGGTATTTTACAAGGAGGGCCACAGCAGTTGCCGCCTTTGTTTCAGATAGGAACGATCTACAGCCCAATATACAATGACTATACAGTACATATGCTCTATTAATCACCCATATAATATGACAAAACAAGGCAAAGCAAGACAAGATGGGACAAAACAAGGCTATGGTATGATACAACAGGGCACAACAGAACAAGAAAAAACACAAGGCAGGACAGGGCTTGACAGTACATGATAGCTCACATGATTGATCCCTGAGGTGTCACAGGGGCACAGAAAATAGTTCTCAAAAACTGTCCATCAGCACTGGAATACCAACCAGGCTGGGCCCACATCTACAATGGAGCATCCAGCATCTGCCTGGTAATGGGAATATACACCGCTAAAGCTACTGTTAAATGACATGTTAGGGGCTATAACATGGTTCCAGCTTTATCAACTAAGCCTGAAGCCCTGTCCTGAATCCTTATTGTCTCAGTGTAGATCTAAACAAGACTCCATCCTTCAAATCCCACCTCCTTCATCCCACCCTGAGGTTGGAGAGATGAATGGAAAAAGTTTATGTTAAACTGCCTTACATTTTACTTGGTATCAGATGTGCAACTAAAACAAACAGTACATTCTTCTTTGTTTTTACTCCCTATGTGAAAACCTTTATTTTTTACACCATAGTTTTTGTTCTCAATGGGCCCAGCAACTAATTTCTGCCTTAAGACCTCCAAGCAGGCCAAAATGGCCATGCCACAGTGAGATCTGTAGATAATCATAGATATATGGACATTGTTTCTGGAAAAGGAAATTATTTTAATAGTTTTTCAAATCTAATTTCACTGTGTACTTTCCCAACCTTTAAGCACAACAAAATCCCCAATGTATTGAGATAAGAACCAGCCTAAGTAATAGGTTTCATTGTTCTTCTTATTTGTCTGAACTGCCCGTTAAACTACAGCGGTGAAGCACTGGAAGTTTGGTTAAAGTTTAATTTAATGATATAAAACATAATGTGAACATGTGATGTGTTATTATGAAGGATTCAGTGTGGCCCGAACAGAAGAAAACAGGGTGTACTGTCTCTTTAAGGACGGCCGCTGCTCGCAACCCTCCCGCTGCTTGTTATTTTCTGCAACAAGATGGCTGTCGTTCCTGAGAGCAGAGTCCTCACTTTCAGCGTTTTTAAATGGAGCTCTTACTCCTCGACATATTTACCTGAGTGAGTAGTGCACGTGTTAGTTGGCCCGGCGTATGCATTGTTTTTTGTGGCGACAGGTGGCCTTCTGCCGCCCCTTTGCTCAGGTGTTCCCTCTGGCCTAGCTCGGTTGTGATCCGAGCGAGCTAGCGTTAGCTTTGTCAGCGGCGGTAGGGGCGTTTGATTTCCATACGTAGTCGCCCGATAGTGATGCCACTGATGAGCAAAGGAAGCGTTTGATTTTCTGTTTAGTAGTCTGTGAGGGAATCTGTGTTGGATGAGACAGTTGTTAGTATCTCCTTTAAACTTGTAGTTATTCAGCAATGTCCCTTCGATCACTCAATAAGAACCATAAGGGGTTCTCTCTTGTGCACCTCCCCGCAGCTTTGTTTACGCCAATTTACATTTTCTTTTTTAGAGAAGAGCTTGTTTTGTATTGACAGCCTTCAATACTTTGTGTTTACACTAGCTCGGCTAATTCTTTGCAGCCATAGACTAAGTGGTGGTTAAAACAGCAGCGTATAATCGAATTAAATTAGTCAAAGCGCAGTCCGGTCCCCTCATACGTGAGAAAACGAACGTCCACGTTAGCTTACTGGACTTCAGAGCTCAAGTGGGCAACTAGCCTGCTGCTGTTATCTAACCAGCAGCAGCTAATCAGCTTTTTCGTACAGGCTGCTTGAAAGTGATGTTATGACACTGAAAATAAACCTTGTTACATGTTAGAATTTACAAGTGTAGTTGGACATAGTTTCAGAGCTTTCGCCTGTTGCTGCTCCAGCTCTCAATATCCAGTGAAACTGTAATGTTTCGTGTTAGCCAGCTAACAACAACAGTCTGCTAGCCGGTACTAAATTTAGCTTACTGTAATAATTTAATGGAGTCATCGCACCTGCTAGCACAGTCTATCAGGACTGCATAATCAGCAGCTTGTTTACACACGCACACACACACACACACACACACACACACACAAACAAACAAACAAACAAACAAACAAACAGTAATGCTCCCTTTGTGGTCCCTGTGTCCTAATTTTGATGTGATGTTGTCTGCTGTGACTCCAAGTGCTCCACAGGACCTAAATAAACTCCAGTGTTGTGTATGTGTGTGTGTTGTTTAGGAATATCTTGGTGGACAAACCTAACGATCAGTCTTCCAGGTGGTCCTCTGAGAGTAACTACCCTCCACAGGTAGGTCTCACACACTGTCTTCACCTGACCTCACTGCTCCAGATGGACCTGAGAGCTGAGAGAGTGCATTAAGAGCAAACTGTGAAGTTTAGGGAGCTCTGTGGTTTATTTGTTAATACTCTATAAAGGTATAAAATATATTATAACACCTTACAGTACCTGCAAGTTCCTACATCTACCTGGTCTTTCTTTTCAAGCTCCTCCTGGCTGTTTTTCCCCTCTTGAACTCATTGACCGACTGCAGCAGCGCTGTAGCACGCAGAGCTTGAGGTTAAGTCTGAACGTTTGTGTTGTATGGCGAGAGGAAATGAAGCATTTCAAAAACACTGGTTAACCACTTACCAGTCAGTTTGATTCTCGCAGTGTTTATGTCGAGTAAAGCACCTGATTGGTATGGTAAGGCTGAGAACAATAGTAATGGGGAAAAAAAACAAGTGTGTATACAATGTCTAATAAATATATTATACTGTATTATAGGTTGATATTATTATCTGAAAACTGAAATTCACTCACATCTGTAGCATTCAGCCAGTTAATTACAGTATGATTATTTAAGCATTTGCTATGCATGTCTAGTGTGTTGGTGTTTTCCAGTATCCAATATACGATTTATTGATTAGGTGATTTATAGAAAATTAATCATTAACTATATCTTCAGTCACTCAGGAATTTTTGTGTGACATTGTCATTTTCTGTCTTGGAGTGTGTAGCTCAATAGAACTGAAGTAAATTAAAAACATGATTAAAAAAACTTACACATCATTGATTTGCATTGACATACTTAAACAAACTACATGTCACATCTGTGACATAACTAGCTGTAATTGGTCAGGTCAAGATAAACATGTTTACATTTGCACTACATTTGCATTACATGTAGTTGCAAGTAAATACAGTCATAATCTATGTAAACAGCTCATAGATCTCTTTGTCCATGTTGTAGACTTATGACTAACTGGAGCAAAGAACAAGATCAATGCCAGACAGGAGACAAGGGCAGTAGACATGGTTTTATTTTTTTTAGTAATTTTAAAGGTTGAAAGTGAAATTCATGTAGAAAGACAATTGAATGACATCAGTGTTTGTTTTAGTTTTATCCCAGGTTAATATTGGTAAAGGCTCAGGACATGGACGATAGAACATCTATGTTTTTTATGAGGAAATGTGAAAACGTTGCTCTCTGGGTTTATTAAATGCCTGCTTTCCAGTGGCACATTTAATCAATGTTCCGGTCTTTGGTCTCCACTCGTGCTGGCCTAATGGCCCCTGGTGATTTGTCATTAGATGTCCTAGCTTGTTAGAGCATCAGTGACATGTGGATGCGGCTCATAGATTGGATGTAATGCCACTTACCTGGTGCAGTAGATTGAACTTGCTGTTGTCGTTTAGATAATGAGCAAATCTTTTCACAGAGACTGACCTGCCATAAACACAGGCAGTTTCCAGCAGTCCTCCGCATACATGAATAGCATCATAACTCTGCTCTTTGCCTTCATTCTATTACATGTGTCCTCTCTGTTTTAATCTCCCTTTTTCTTCAGTTTTTAATCTTGAAATTGGAAAGGCCAGCAATTGTTCAGAGCATCACCTTTGGGAAGTATGAGAAGACTCACGTCTGCAACTTGAAGAAGTTTAAAGTGTTTGGTGGGATGAGTGAAGAGAACATGACAGAGCTTTTGTCCAGGTGAGATGTCACTTCCAGTGCAACTGTTCATTTTTGTGATTATTGCACTTTGAAAATACTGAATTGGCAGCTTAAATTGCAATGCCATTTTCTACACACACACATATATTTATATATTTATTTATTTATTTATTTAGAGGATCACTATTGGGAAAATAATGGCACATATGCAATGAACTATCTGCAAAGAAGTTGGATTATTTATATCTATTAATATCACAATCAGTTTCAATTTTCTTCCTTTAAGAGAAAATTATTTTTAGACATACAACTTTTGGTTTTACTAGAACCACATTGAGTAATCTAAAAACCTTGGAGAGTCCCTGAATCTTGGATTTAGTAGCATCCTGGACTGTGTCCCTGAGTAGAGTCAGGGTTAAGTTACATTGTGGAAAAAGCCTCTATGAGGTGGATGAGGTATTGATTAGATGTGACTGATGCAGTGTCTTTATCAATGTACTTTTTGTTCAGCCATACTTTAGAGCATGATACTGAGTTTTTTCATCATTAAAAGCCTGCTATTGGGAATAAGGATACCCTGCTTAAGGCATCAGAACCTGGAGGCAAAAGTTGAATAGCTTCACCTTCATCTCTTGTTCTGAATTAGTTTATATGATGTCAGTAATGAGAAAATGTGCATGCCCTCTTTCAAGCTAACAGTTATATTATTGAAACTGGGCAAAATTTTTAGCTGGAATTGGTTCAGTTTACATTTATTTACTCTCATTACAAAATCACAAATTCCTGGAAGAACAATGTTGTTGAAAAGCAGAAGAAACAATGCCTTATGCTTTTGTATTCTAAAATTTTAATTAACTTAAATAATGTTTTGCTCATGTTGCTATTGCATGTATCTGCCACCTCTTGATACCTGATAAATGTAGATAGAATATGTCTACACATTTAAATGTAATAGATGTAGATGTGAGACTGGATTTATTTTTTCGACATGTGGAAACTGAAACACCTGCAATCTAGTGCTGTGCGACCAAAATCTCATATCCTGTTACAGGTCATTTCGTATTCAGGTAATGATACATATCTGGATATGACCTTTTCTGCAGAGGTGAAGTGCTATTTGTTCAAGTACCAAAGTGCACCTATGACGTGTACAGTTAAGTTGTGCCTCGTTTTGGAGGTGATGTAACCACTGTTACATCATGCTACGGTGGCAAGTTTACATTCATTAGTCAATCATCACTGACTGCACTAGTTAAGCTACGTATTAATAGACTGTAGGTAAAGTCATTTAATTCACTTTGCTGCTCAAAGGCTGTTGGCTGCTTTTAAGGTGGAATGTTTTCTAGCATGTTACATGTTACTACTGCGTGAGTTGAATCAGTCAACACACCTCAACCCTCAATGTGACAACTTTGACCATTCCCTCTGTTTTCGTTGGCTCTCTAGTGTGACATACACGTTACACCTGTGATTTTCTTTAACTTCAATGAACAAATAGTACACATGATCATTAGCAAACTTTGTTTTTCTGTTCTGTGTCACATTTTTCATCAAACCGCGTCTATGTGACAAAAGTATTCCCACTTTCAGGTTGGAGCTTGTGTTGCCTGCATCCATGCTGTGTGGAAGAACACAAAGTGTCATCCAAATGACCGTAAAGAATGTGATTTGCAACACAACAATAAATGATGGACCATAATATGAAACAATGTCTCTGTCGTGTATCGTCATATCACACAACCCTACTGCAATCTGCAGAATACTTATCTCAGTAATTGGTGGATCATACCATCCAGTTTATCCTCCAGTTTAAACACATTACCTGACTGCTTCTTTGTTAACCAAGGGGACAGATCATAGTTGCCAAACTGTTAAATTAAGCTTGTTTACCTGCCAGATTTGGACGACTATCCCAGATTTCCTGCATGTGGATACAGTTGGTATCTTAACCCAGTAATGTCATTTATGAAACATTGTCTTTTTCCTTTTCTTCCAGTGGCCTTAAGAATGACTACAACAAGGAAACATTCACCTTAAAGCACAAAATCGATGAGCAGATGTTTCCCTGCAGATTTGTCAAAATAGGTGAGAGCTGATGTGGTTTGTGATTTCTGTTGGTGTTAGCAAAAACATTTCTGTCTTTTTACAGTTTTCTTCTCTCTCCATCTTTACCCTGTGTCTCAGTGCCTCTGATGTCTTGGGGTCCTAGTTTTAATTTCAGCATCTGGTACATTGAGCTGCATGGTATCGAAGACCCTGATGTGGTGCAGCCCTGCCTTAACTGGTACAGCAAGGTAAGCTGATGTTAGCCTAGGGGTACAGGAAGAGTGGATTCAGCAGGCCTGAATCTCAGTTAGATAGATTAATCAACTGGCAGAACCTAACTTCTGCAACAAGTACCTCTGAGATGTCCCTTAACAAGACAAGGTGTGCTTGTGCAAGGCAGCTAAGGATAAAATCACGCCTACAGTTTGTTTTCTTTGATTCAACTAGTGAGAAAACATTGAATTTGCTCAACTATTTTAAATTGGCATAGCTTAATAAAAAAAAAAACAAGGGAATGTAAATGAAGCCATTAACATGTTAATCAGGAAGTTTTATTGATTTCTCATCCATCCTTCCAGTTTCAGTCCCTTTTTAAATTCAGGTGATCTTCTGAACTCCTGAACTGCTGTAAAGTAATTTATTGATACCAGAATTCACTCCAGTTCATGTTGTGCAGCACTTTCCAAGTGGGATCAAATTACAGTCCTACGCCTAACAGCTTCATGGCTGTAATGGAAGAGGTTTTTGTAGGGTTGGGTTTTGATATTTTTCATACCAAATTCAAGTACAGAACAGTTTTCACACCCTCATACCTCACTATAAAAATAGTTATTTTTTCATTTAAGAAAATAAGCCAATCTTCTTAATTCCATCAGTGCTGTCTCAAAGGATAAATCCAGGTTACTACCACTCGGGCTTTATTTTCACAGTATTTTCCAACATTCCTATTGGTATCAATAACACTGTACTCACCAAGTCAATAGCAGATAAGTTGATCCAAGACCTGGAATTATCTTTTAATACAAACAGCTGTAAGACTGTAAACCAAATATAGTTCAGTAAATATTTAAATGATTTAAAAGAAAGTTAAATTAGGATATACATGGAAAAAGTCGATGAAGCATTTGGGGCCAACATTTCGTCAAAAGCTTCATCCAGCTTTTGGTTCTATTTAGAGTCTAACAGTGTCCACAGTGTGGCTAACAGTAGTGACTTATGATTGGGGACTGATTTCAGCCTATTCTCCTTCCTCTCTCCTCATCTTACCCTTTCAGTACAGAGAACAGGAAGCCATCCGCCTTTGCCTCAAGCACTTCCGACAGCATAACTACACAGAGGCCTTCGAGTCCCTGCAGAAGAAGACTCGGATAGCACTGGAGCACCCAATGCTCACCCACCTGCACGACCGGCTGGTGCTCCAGGGAGACTTTGACGCCTGTGAGGAGCTCATAGACAAAGCTGTTAGAGGTAGCAATACTTGGCTTGATGAATCTAAAGTAATTTTTTGAAAATGATACTCATGATCCTACATGCCTGCTCTCTGCTTTCATTAATGGTGATTTTGACATATTTGATCCTCTTCTCTCTTCGCTAGACGGTTTGTTTAACCAGTATATCAGCCAGCAGGAGTACAAACCCAGGTGGAGTCAGATCATCCCCAAATGCAACAAAGGTACAAGCGCCCAAGAAATCAACCGAGACGACATGAACAGTGAGACCATCTATTCAAGCAGGAAATATTCCTGTTCCGTCAATCGAATATTCCAGCACACTGTGAAAGCTTTGTGACCTAGTAGCTAAAACAATGCCGCCTTCCCTTTTTTTTTTTTTTTTTTTTTTTTTATTTCCTCTCTTGCCTCCCTCTCGCCCTCTGCTCCTCCCATCCGACATTATCCTCTTTCACTTTCCTTTGCATCATCTTCCATCACCCACGCTCATACACCATCCTTGTCTCCTCCTTCCTCTCCTCTTTGCAGGTGATGGCGACGACAACAGGCCGGGGATGAGGGGAGGGCATCAAATGGTCATTGACGTCCAGACTGGTGAGACCCACGCTGCCGGTGTTATGACTCGGCTGTTTAACTGGCGCTATGACTCATATCCTCCCACACAGACTCCACATCCAAAGCTCTATTGCTGTTTAATCAAATTAACCCTCCCTCCCTGTCCCCTGCACCTCCAGCTCTTCTCCAAAAGAAAAGCATCCTGAGGGCATTTCTCTCCTAAGAGCACATAAATCACAACTTTGTTTTGAGAGAGACACACAACTATTGTGTTTTTTTTCTGTATCTGGCAACGTTGTTGGTGCTGTACTTCCCCGCTGGCCATCTGAGAAACAAAAGCCTCCATTGTGTGTGTGCGTGAGTGATGCAGTGTCTGTGACTGGTGTCAGAACTGAGAGAAAGCATTGCGTCCCTCTGGTCGGTGTCTCAGGCCGCACACACTGACTTCTGTGTTTTGGTAGAAGTAGTTGATAGAAGAAGTAGATGCATGCAATCCTAAATGATTTCTTTGTTACCAATCCTGTCCCAGTATTTCGACCCAGTGTAATTCAGTAATGGCTTTTTATTTTAAAATGTTTAAGCTTTTGAAAATGGTTTCTTAGTCACAAGTCCTGTCCTGAAACTGACGTTTACTCCTGATCCCATTTCATTATTTAAACTAATGATTACACATGATGAGCTCATGCTGAAATGCTGCATGTCCCATCGCAATCCCGTTTTTAACGCAATGTTTAGTTCATTCATGCTATAAGGTTTACCTGTAGCCACTCATATGGTCACATCCTCAACATGAGGAAGAGCAGGATCCAGGCACTTTTTTAAACACCACAGCACAGTCGCATACAAAAACAATCATCTTTTCTGATCCTCTGCCCATAAAATCTTTGTGTTGATCATTACCAGTGACTCATTTAATACTTTGTGGCTTTCACAGCTCACTCTCTGGTTTGTACTCTGTTTTTGAAATAGCAGCAGTAATTGCACAACTTATTTCCTCCTACACACGTCTCTGATACAATCACAACTTCCCACTACTCCCATCTGCCTGAGCTACAGTGGCTCATATTTGACCCAAACAGTGATGTTTGCACAGCAGAGACTAGCGAGCTTGTTCATTCGCAACACAACATGAAAGGGTTGTGAAGTGGTAGTATATCACAGTACATCATGAGTCGTGTTCCTGTAACACCTTGTCCTCTTACAGTCTTATAAGAATAGTATTAGTAATTAGCACTAATATTAGTGATTCTAAAGTATGTTTTCAGTATGCCACATAACTGAATTTCTTTACTAACTTACAGTAGACTTAATGTAGACTGTGCAGCTGTGTTATGCAGGCAAAATAAACAAGACTCAAGATGACTATTACAGCGATTCTCTTTAGACACACCTCACCTCTGTTTTTATTTGCCTTTTGAAAAGTGCATATGCGTCTAAATAATTACTTGAAAGGGAGGCGGTGAACATAAAAGAAAATATCGCAGGATTGGATTTTATTGTGTTTTCTGTCAGTCTCTGTGGTGATTTACTACAAAAACGTATCAATTTAACTTACGTGAGGGGACTTTGTTGAGTGTAACTTACTTAATCTGATTATTCACAGTGAGGGTTTGAGTGTGTGACAGAGTTTCTACTGAGCAGAAGGATGGTAGAGTGCTTGACATTATCTGGGTGATAGCAGTTGTTAAATGCTGTGTAGCTGCAGTTTGTAGTTGCTGAGAAGTGATTGTTCCCTGCAGAGACTGTGTACCTGTTTGGGGGTTGGGATGGCACGCAGGACCTGGCTGACTTCTGGGCTTACAGCGTTCAGGAGAACCAGTGGGCCTGCATCTCCAGAGACACCGAGAAAGAGGTGAGTGAGGTCCAATTCATTCAGGCAAAACACAGTTGTAAAAGACACGTATACAGAATGTTTTTCATATATTCATGTAGCACTCAAAAGGTGTAGGAATGTTTGTTTCCTAAAGAGGTTCTGATAGCCAGCCCCCCTCCATATCACCGGTACAGTTGACTTGAAATTTGACACAAATGTCTGTTACGTGCTCTACAAAAAATCTTGTGGACCATAGAAGGCTGTCATAATGGATTTTTTTTAGTAATTTACATAATCTGGAAAACAGTAAAGTGACATCTGCTTTTGTATTTCCACTGTATCAACACCAAACTTGGTTTGCAGCCTTGTGGGATGCTATGATTAAGCATGATCCTTCCAAAAACATGGCAATAATCAATCAAAAACTTCAAGACTTGGTGGAAAATTGAGCATTTATTCATCATGATAAATCTTGGGAACAGTTGTGCCAAAACTTTTTGAGTCTAACCCGTAGAGGGCTTCACAAGTGCCCAAAACATGTATCTCTATACCCAGTGCACCCATTTTCACCAATTTTGGTGCACATGCTCTGGGAGCAAATATTAACCAAAATGCAAAAATTAATTTTGATTGGTGCATGTGGCTATGGTCTATCACATATTATTTGTACCTTATTGACTATTCACAGCTATAGTAGACAGTAATACTCACAAAGACAAGTTGCTGTACACTAATTACATATATGATGAGCAGCTGTGAATGTCTGTCTTTTTCATACCAATCAGAGTGGTCCGAGTGCTCGTTCATGCCACAAAATGTGTATCGACTCCCAACGGCGTCAGATCTACACGCTGGGCCGGTACCTGGACTCCAGCGTCAGGAACAGCAAATCTCTGAAGAGCGACTTCTACCGCTACGACATTGATGCCAACACCTGGACTCTACTCAGCGAGGACACATCTGCTGACGGAGGACCAAAATTGGTGTTTGACCACCAGGTAGCTAGAATCTGTTTCTGTTTGTACCCGTTAGTACGCATAAATCATCCACCCCCAACCCCCGGAACAAATTATTTCTCAGATTTGGAGACGCTGACATGACAATTTTCACTACATTTTTTATTGCAAAAATGAATGAATGAATAAATTAAGTAAGTAAAGTCAATGTGGAAATTTTAATAAATGTTTGAAAGTATAAATGAAGCTCAAATGTGGCCACTGTAAGTGAGAATATTGAGACTCATTCTTCCACACAAACAGTGAAAATCAGAAAGTCATCCTGCTGCCCTTTGCTCTCTCTTTCCTAACTCCCATAACTTCTGTTTCCTCTGCTCCCTGTTCTTCCTGCAGATGTGCATGGACTCGGAGAAGCACATGATCTACACATTTGGCGGTCGTATCCTGACATGTAACGGCAGCGTGGAAGACAGTCGGACATCAGAGCCTCAGTTCAGCGGTCTGTACGCCTACCACTGCCAGGCTGGCACGTGGAGCCTCTTGCGGGAAGACTCTTGTAACGCTGGGCCAGAGGACGTCCAGTCCCGCATTGGGCACTGTATGCTCTTCCACACTGTGAGTCCAGGCTGTCTGTATGAGTCCATGATTTGGGTTCATTTTTGTTGCTGTGAGGATAGTCCTGCCTGATTCAATGAATAAAATACTGTGAGCATGAATATAAAACTTTTTTTTGTATTTCTCTGTTTTTGTCTCTTTGTTTCCTAATCACTCTTCTCCTTTAACAGAGGAACCGCTGTCTGTATGTGTTCGGCGGTCAGAGGTCAAAGACGTACCTCAATGATTTCTTCAGCTATGATGTGGACGGAGACCATGTGGAGATCATATCTGATGGCACCAAGAAGGACTCAGGCATGGGTAAGCTTTATCCCCAGTGATACGGCACATTTAACATTCTTATCCTAACAACTCTTAAAGAGCACAGAGCAAAGTTTTGGTAAATACGCATGTGCATAATGGAGATGTGGGCCTGTACTTCACCAGAAAGGTCTTTAAATGCACAGGGGGCTGAACATCTACTGGTCTGTGTGCATTATGAAATCAGAATTGTGTGTCTTGATTGAAAGAAAACCTGGAATTTGGGTTAGTTAGAAGAGGTTATGTCTGGGAAACACTGAAATCAATGCAGTGATCAACAAGTCAGTGGAAATGTTTTTCCTTGTGTTTGGCTGGTTAAATTGTAACTTTCAACCATCAGATACCAATAAGATTACTTTCCTTCTTTCCTGGGTTAAGTATTAAATGAGTGTCTGATTTCAGGCCTTCAGATCTTCCCAGTTTCTTTATAAATCAAGTCAAGTTTTCTGTCAGTATACTGCAACTCTGGATATCATTCATTTTAAACAGTTTATTGATTGTTGATATACGTAATATTACTAACTAGTTTGAAAAAGTAGAAGGTGAAGAAGAAAGAGTGTAATATGATACTTGTAACGATGTGTTCTACTCCTTTATGTTTCTTCATCAAAGTCTTTAGTAGCTGTTCATTATGAGACCAAGTAAGTTTGAAGGCATTGAGGGGTGAAGAAAGGGTCAGCAGATTGAGTTTACTGCTGGGGAACAGAGTGAAATATAGAGGTGTTTAGAGTTATTAGATATGTACAGTATATTATGTTGTGCTTTCATCACTTTCACGACAGGCTGCAGGATGTTTCACCAACTCAAATACTGACGTTAGCAGGGTTATATGAACACAAAAGTACTGAAAATAAACAACCTGTGATTAGCCATCTCTGCTCTAGCTTATGTGTGTTTGTTGGACTCTCTGCTTAAAGAACTCCGGCGGCAGTCAGACACTTCCTGCCCCACCAGACAGATTTGACTGAGATCTCTGCTGTGCTCTCAGTTCCCCCTCGAATACCGTATAAATACACCTCTGTTTGCTGAATGTTCATCACCTCTGTCCTGCCAGAGCCAAGCAGGGAGAGAGAATCTGGACTTTCTGATAATATGGGAGAGAGAGATTGAAAAATGCAATTTGCGCAAGTAGAACAGCAAGAAAGAACAGAATGTGTTTTGGCAGGAAGGAAGCAGCAAGCCCAAACAGTTCTGTCTCATAATCGGTGTCACATGTCGATGTGTGCTGCGGCTCAGGCCTGGCTCAGCTCTGCAGCAGCATCTTGTCCTGTCAGTCTTCATGTGCTGACCTGTAATCCCAGCCTCTCGGTCGGCCAGCCTGCTGTCTGTCTGACTAAAACTCCCAGCAGAGATCAGACAGCCTAATTCAATTGATTATAAAGATATCCCTGTAGTTAGTTAAATGCTGTAGGCATTGCCTCACAATGGCAGAATAGTGTTTCATTTTAACTTTTAACTGGAAATACAGGTATGTACATACTGTATAATGTACAGCAAGTACATGATTAAGCAAAACCAGGTCATCTCCATTTCCAGGTCATCACTGCTAAATGCAAGGCTTGTTTCGAAAATCCCCATAGCAAACCTCATTTATCTTGTTTCAAGATATTGCAAAGTAGATGCCTAACAGTTTAAATCCTTAAAACTTTTTTTCAAATGTTTAACAGATCTTACAATAAAAAGAAAAATAAAAGAATATTAATTGACTATATAGTGTCAAAAATAACATTAATAACAGATTTAAAATGTAAAAGTAAGATTAAAACATTGTAATCAACACATTTGATACATATAAAAAAATATGATTGTGCTCCCTCTCGTGTGTGCTCGGTTGATAGAAAAAGAATGCGCTGTATAATGTATGTGTATATAATAAGTTTGGCAGCTGAAAATGGAATCACACGTTAATGCTGTGCTGAACAGTTGGAACAACATTTATTAATAAAATGAGTCTAGAGTAAATTAGGTCTCTAAACAGATCTATGGCTTAACCAAACTGCCTGGCCTGTCAGTGAGATTAATTGCATTGAAACAACAATATACAAGTTCACTAAACATGTATAAATAAATCTGACAAATCACATTTCATTTTGCCGTGTTAAACAGTGGGGTTGCAGGTTTAGCTCTAATATATACTGCTAACATTTTATCTGCTATTTGATAAAGTATTTGAGTTCCAGGAATTATGGGATTGCTCTAATTGTTGACATGCTCAGGGAGTGGGACCCTTCCCCACCCATGTAGTTTTTGATGCTTTCCTCCCACCCACAGCTGGTCCCGGGCCTGCTGTAATCACAGAGAGAACAACCGTGTGTGTCGGCGTTTCTCCATCACACCCGGCTGAATTTGCATGCTGTTCACTCTCTCTCTCTGCTGGGCCTTGTTGCCATGGCGGCGTGTTGCTGAGGGTTTTTTTTTTTTTTAAACTTTACTTTTACTTTTCATTTTAGGGAGAATAAAATTATGTTATTTACGGAGTTGTCCCACAAATGTTTTCCTCCATGTTAACAAGAACTACTGACCCAGATAACTTCTACACATTGTCATATCGTTTCTCTGGTGGAAAGGTTTTATTCTCGATTTGACCTCTCTGCTGATTTGTCTTCATTGTTTTTGCCTCCACAGTGCCAATGACGGGCTTTACCCAGAGAGCCACCATTGACCCCGAGCTCAATGAGATCCATGTCCTGTCAGGCCTCAGCAAAGACAAGGACAAACGCGAGGAGAACGTTCGCAACTCCTTCTGGATCTACGACATTGCCCGCAACAACTGGTACGAGAGATTATGAAGTAAACACACATACAGGTTTCTGTTATCGTTACCGCAGCAGCGCGGAGAGTGCACACACGCACTCACAGGAAATACTTTCACACACACCAGTTCTTTGTAGCCAAGATCTTCACCACAACAGAGAGCATGCATGCAAACAACACACACACACACAAACACACACTTTTTTATACAAATATCAACCCCGCCAAGTATCACATTTCAAATCATATGTGACCTCTCAGCCCTCCACCAGGGAACTGCATGTTCCTGGAGTTTATTTGAATGCGGGTATGTGTGTGTGTGTGCGCACATGTGCGTGTGATCACTGTTTGTAAAAGAACAGGCTGTGACGCTGCAGCCTTCACTGTTCCAGAGCATTGATCTCAGTAGCTGTTCTTGTACTGTGTGTCCAGTGAAATAAGTCAATGAGACACTTACAGCATTATGTTGATGTGTGCTAGGCCTGTGTGTGTTGATATTTGTGTAGAATGCCTGCGTGCGTGCATAGCTGGCTTGGTTTAACAGCTTTTTTTTCACTAATGTAAACTTCCTCCCTCCTCTTTATTTTGTGTGTGTGTGTGTGTGTGTTCGTTCCTGCTCAGGTCATGCGTATATAAAAATGATCAGGCAGTGAAAGAAAACCCGAGCAAGACTCTGCAGGAGGAGGAGCCGTGTCCACGTTTTGCACACCAGCTGGTCTACGATGAGATGCACAAGGTAACACGCACAACTTTGGCTCACCCACACTTTGATTTAGTACAGTATCGCACAGATTTCATGAGAAGCACTCCAATAGTAACACTCCCAAGATGTTTTTGAAGGCGAGCTATAGCTCAGCTCTCTCAGATTTATTGTTTTGCTGCTTCAAATTAACACGTCTCTTCATGAACTGTTCATACACCTGGTTCTACTTTTTGATCCAAATCGTCTTCTGTTACATCAGCACTACAAATGGGAAGCACTCTCTCACATCTGCACAATCATTGTCAGAAGATGGAGGAACTTTGCAGTTAGACTGTTTACTCCTTACAAAGCTGAAGGATAAGACAAGGATAAGTTCAAATTATGGAGACGACTTAGATGGGTATAAGATCAGAAGATGAAACACTAATTCAACCATCTGGGCATTATAGCATTTGAAAGAAGTTGTTTTCTCCAGTCCTTTCATTGTTTCTTCCAAAAATTATCAAATTAGAATAATACTAATAACATACTACGCTGTAATACTGCAATGCTAATAAGAAAAGAGTTTTCTCTTTGGACAACCCATTTCACAACCAGTGTTATAAAACTGAACCGAACCTGGACATGTTTGTGAGTTATGTCAGATTTTATCTCCTGTGCACTGTAACATTTTTTGACATTGTCACATTAGTTTTTGGAAAATAACCCAAACAAGGTTGGTTGTAACAGCACAGTTATTCTGAAAAGTATATTTTGGTGCCTTAATCACAACATTATGCACTTAGACTAAATGTGTACATCCATCCTATTCCACTGAAGACATAAAAGTTTTGTTTACCGATACGCATTTTCTTGGATTCAGTTTGGTTAGTTTAGTGTGTCGGTATGTGTTTACAGGTGCATTACCTGTTTGGTGGAAACCCCGGGAAGTCTTGTTCTCCTAAGATGCGCCTGGACGACTTCTGGTCCCTCAAGTTGTGTCGGCCCTCCAAGGAGTATCTGCTCCGCCACTGCAGATACCTCATCAGAAAATACAGGTCTGTACTGTTTTGACTCCGGCAGCCACGACCACAACACGACACCACAATGTTTTTTGTCTTTTACTGATGTGCTAGTTTGATATACTGTTATTAGCGTCAGTACTGGCATTATTGCCCACAAGTGACTAATCCACATTAAATGTTTATCACCATCTTAGAAGAATTGTAATGACTCAATTTTGAACAATACCAATCAATGTCACACGTCGAGGTGTACAAAATTCAAATAAATAAAAGCTCTGTCCTCAGATCAGTTTGTAAGTAATTACAACACTGTTTGAATCAGGAACATGAAAAAGGTTGGTGCATCCACTGCCTTCTGGTAAAGAAAAATACATTATTGGTCATTTGTCAGACATTTCAAGCATGTGTTGAACAGTGCTCCATCTGACTGACTGAGATATTTATAACGTTTTTCACAACTTATTCACCATCGGTGCTGCTAAGACATTAACCTTTTGTAAACATCTAAATGGCTTAACAGCTCAGGGGGAAGTTTTGCTTTTCTTTTATGTCATGAAACTGAGAAACCGGACCTCTGAGCTGTGGGAATCTTTGCTTTGTCTCTGTTGCCATCTAGTGTGTGTTTATTTGTAACTGCAGCCCTGCTGTGTACGTCATGTTAACCATCAGTGTGTTTTGGTTGGCCAGGTTTGAAGAGAAAGCCCAATCTGAGCCACTAAGTGCACTAAAATACCTGCAGAATGACCTGTCCCTGACAGTGGACCACACGGACCCTGATGAGACAAAAGAGGTACTGGTCTTGACTTTAGTGCAGAGTTTTAGTTAGTTTTCAGTGTAACAGTTTGTAGGGGGGGTTTTGAAGAGGGCTTGAGGAATGAGAAATGTGAAAGAAGGTAAAAAAGATGAACCAGAGAAAGAGGGCAAACATGTAGAAAGAGAAGCAGAAGAAAAGGTGTGTGACACAGATGGTAATGTAAACTGAGTTTCAGTGAAGGAGAGTTTATAGACAAAATCTGGATAAAAGACTTGTGTGAATGTTGAACCTGTCTTGGTTTATGAATTATGCAAGTTTCTCGTTACTTTGGAACTTTAATCTATCCAGATGGATGTGTGTTCACAAGGTGTATTCTGCCCTTGTTCGACTAGTTACAACAGCCTGGCTGTTTGTTTGTTCACTACTGTCTAACGTTAAAGTGACTCAGACGCTTGTGCTGTGCTTCAGTTTCAGCTGCTGCCCTCGGCACTCTTCAAGTCCAGCTCTGACTTCATCCCTCTGGGTAAGAAACTGATCTCTGTTCATGTAAAACATCACGTGTATGTGAAGGTAGGAACAGGAATTGGATGAAGTTCAGCATTCAGTGTCTCTAAAACAAACAAAGAGCTGCCTGATGAATTTCACTTCAGCTTTTGTTGATTTTGCCATCTAAGTCACTGATGTTAGATAGAGGATATTAAACTTAAAATCATGCAAGAAGAGTAAAATAATACCCAGGTTCACACTGAAGAGTAAATTTGGTGTAACCAAAGTGTAAACTGTAAACTGAAAAGGAATCAGAGTTTACAAGAAGTTCTTGGTTGATCTAAAACATGAGTAGTAAGCATCAGTTTATAGACCACGAGCTTCTGTCCACATCACTATTTGGCACTGAAGTCCATCATGCAGTAGTATATCCATTTTTAAATCCTATGCTAATGAAGCTTGTCTCAATTTAACCTCTCTGGCACAGTGTCAACAAAAACCAAATATGAAGAAACCCACAGACTATGTATCTGACTGACTTTTGTGATCCTCTAAATTTTCATCTAATGCCACCCTCTGATCCAAACAGTCTTTATTTTACAATACTTGACTAAGTAATGACCAAAAATAAAGACATTCCCATTGGTCTCAGCTTTACTTTGTGTTCAGCACTAACTAGCCAATGTTAGCATCCTAACATGAAAAACTAAGGCGTTGATGTTTGGTAGCTATAATGTTTACCATCATAGTGTTTTTTTAGTATGCTAACACACAGACTGGATTCCTTTCATCTGATGATGGCAAAGTGATGTAAAGATCACTGAAGTTCGTACAGTTCACCCTGAGGGCAACATGAAAGAATGAAGCAAATTCCACGGCATTTCACCCATTGAACTGTAGTGAAATATTTCAATACACTGAAGTATTCATGTCTCAATATAATATAATATGACTGTCATTTTGTTTTTAAAAGAGTTTCACCACTTTTTCACTGTTCTCCTATTCCTAATGTTATCATGCATTTTCATAACCCAAAGAAGTAGAGAACAACAGGGCCAAGTATTGAGATCTAAAGGCAAAGGTGCGGACTGAAAAAGTAGATACACATGTTCTTATTGGAGTGTTTTTCCAGAGTCTCTTTGATGCCGATGATCATGTTTATAGCAGCACCTGACTTCTCCATGTCATGTTTTACACATTTACACCAGTCAAAACACATCATTAGTACTCAGCTCATCTGTCAGCCTGAACATGATGAAATACTAAAATACTTTTTTCTTTGATGTCTGCTTTCCACAGCACCATACATTTGTTGAAATTAACAGTTGTTTTGCCGCCTGTCTCTCCTCCTTTCCTCCTCTCTTGTCTTAGGTTTCTCAGACGTAGACCAGACGTACGCTCAGCGGACTCAGCTCTTCGACACACTCGTCAACTTCTTCCCGGACAGCATGACTCCGCCCAAGGGCAACCTGGTAGACCTCATCACGCTCTAGCCCCTCCCACCTCTGCCCCCCCTCCACTCCCTTCCCCCGTCACCGCAACCACTGGACTGAACACCCACCCATCCACACGCCTGATGGGGCGGAGGAGACAGAGACCAATTATTTTTCTATTGCTGACCCCTGCTGGTGGGATTATACTTCATCTGGAACCTCCTGCTGTCACAGTCTGCGTTACCTGGCGGTGACGGTCGTAAACACACACACGAACAACACACAAAAACTCCACGGCAGTGTGTGTGTGTGTGTGTGTGTGTTTACCTTACCCCACGACATCCCTTTGGGTTTTCTTCCTGCTGGAGCACGCAAAGCCCCTCTAAACTCTGCCAAACATTGCTTGTGTTTTTCATCTTCACTTGATTTTGTTTCCCCCCCCCCAAGAAAAGTGAAGGCCAAAAAAAAAAAGAGGATTTGCATTTGTTTGCAGTCTTTTCTGCATAGATTTTTCCTTTTTTGTTGTGTTGGATTTGTGCTTTGTACCCACCCACGCAACGCCCACACCAGTCAACCGCAGGCATCCATCCACATGTTTGGAGCAAAACAGATGATGAGACGATGTCTGTTTAGACCAACAGTTGCGTAAGTTATGTTTAAATTCGCTGGTTAATTTATTTTAGGACAGGACAGTGTGACCATGATACGGGAAACCACTTCACTTCTCCACAGCTAAAAGCTCTTCTGTTCTTTAGCTAAAGTTTCAATAGCTCTCCTGCAAGATTGTGTGTAAACTTTAATGATTTGGTTAGTTTGCATTTCTGTAACAAATGCCTTTATTTATCATCGTCATGGCCACGCAGAGGCAAAAAAAGATTTAATAGTGTTGTAGGAACAATAGAGGAATGAATCTATGAGATAAAGTTTAATATATATCTAAATATACCTTTTTATATTGGGCTTGGTTGTTACCCCTGTTAAATGGGCTGGTAAATTTGGATTTACTACAGGAGATACGAGGTGAAGTCTGAATTTTATTCCTCAATAATTAATAGACTGTAACTTCATTCAAGTGGTTAAATGGTGTACAGAATATGTAAATATACATATAGGACTTCTTTGGTTTGAACAGATTCTGTGCTGGATCATGTTCTCTCTTGTCCCTCTTCATCAAAAGGTCAGGGCCCACATACAGTAACCTTCCAGCTCTACATTTAATACTCACTATTACTTATTGGGAAGCATTTAAAACAATCGGTGTGCGTGTGCGAATGAAGTGCTGGGGCCAGTGAATTCAGTTTGACGATTAGAGCGGTGTTAGAGGAGGCCTTTGAGGTCTGTTTGTTGTAGTGTGTTGACACGATGCTCTCCTAGTGGATGAAATTTTCATTGTTTTTCCTGAAATATATCAAATATGTCTGAAATTGATTCATGGTGTAGACGGCAGAGTTGAGCAGAACCAGCCGAGCCTCAACATCGGTCATTACGAACTTGTAATGCCCTAAGGCATAACACTTTTTATACCATGGCCACTTACCTACAAAATGCCAAATGTTATCAAATTAAACACATTAGTTGATCATTTTCCTTACTTGTGTAACTTAACATTAACATTTAGCCAGCAGCTCCATGAACTGCAATACTAGTCCAGACTGAAATATCTCTACAAACACTGGACGGATTGAGATTCAGTTTGGTTCAGACATTTATGGACCCCAGAGGATGAATCAGACTGACTTTTGGTGATCCCCTGACTTTTCACCGAGGGCCACCATGAGTTGGACGTTTGTGGTTCAGAGTGAAATATCTAGACAACTTGACCAAATATTTGCTAAACTAAAAACATTCCCATCAGCCTCAGCAGTGCTTTGTATTGGTTTTTTGCTTTTTTTTTTTTTTTTTTTTTGTTTTTTTTTGTTTTTTTTTTTGTTTTTTGTTTTTTTTTTGTTTTGTTTAGCAAGTGATAGGATGCTAACCTGCAATGGTAGACATCATTACCTACACTTGCATTAGCATATGCTGACGTTAGCATTTAGATCAACACACATTCTCACAGAGCCTCTAGAGTGACTGTAGACATCTAGTTTTTTTTTTTTTTTTTTATCTCACTCTTCTGTTTCTAACACTCAAATAGAGTCCTTCTACCCCAGAGTGCTGATTGCATTGCAAGACAACTCTTTCCCTGTGTCATTGCAAGTTGATGCGGATGTCCAGATTTACAGATTCAAAACATGCTTGAATTTGTATTTAAATTTGTGTGGTGAGCAGCTGTTTGATCTTTCCTTCCAGTCACAGGTAGCCCCCTTTAGCCTCACTGTGGCTGTCATGTTGTGTAAGAATTTCCAGTGGCCATGGTATAAGTTCATTTTACAGACGCAGACGTGGTTGCTGATATTCGACTGATTCAGCAGAAGTCTACCGGACACGGGTTGGTTTTATTCGACACAGAAAGACTTCACACTCAACAGTCTTCGTCACACATCCCACGTAAAATGAACGCTTCTGTCTTCTCCATCTCTCCCTAGAAACACTATTTAGAAAAACACAAGAGCAAAACTTGGGGTACAAAAAAAGTGTGCGGTCTAAGTGAGGAGGCAAGTTTAAAGCCTGTTTTCTCATGTATGAATGAACAGATAGCTGAGAGGGTGATGTTTGAGTTTACCAACATTTTCCATGAGGAGGTGGAAACAGGCTCAGCTACCTAAGAGGAGCCCTGTAGGATTCACTGTCTCGCTGACACTTCAGAAGGGTGTGAGTCTGGCTGCAGGATCGCTCCCCCCCAGTGTCGCATTTTTTAGCTAAAAGTTAAAAAGTTTGTGAATTTTGGGGTCCATGCTGAATGGTGCTTAGTGCTCACTCAAACTCCCACTTTGTCACTTTCTTCGTTTCTCGTCTTTTGTGACTCTCTCAGATTTTAACAGAATGTTCAGGTGAAAGCAACAAATGATTGTCTTCTCCCAGGCCTGCATTTAGAACAGCTGTGATACACAAGAACCCCTCGTGACTCGTCACCCCAACACATCTGCTCCGACTGTTAACCACTGTTTGTACATAATGTGTGTGTGATGTACAGGATCAGTGCTGTTTCTGCCTACAAGTTTGAAGAACACTGAGGGCAAATGACATCATGAGGTCTGTTTGACAGGAGGGCACGTTTGGGTTAAAACATGGTTTGTTCTTTGTGGAAAATAATGGCAAATTTCAAAAATCTCATATTTTATGTTTAACACTATTATGAGTTGGACACACCTGTGAGCAGAGTGAAATTCAACCAATCAGACATGAACTAGTTACCTTATGAGTACCTTTTTTTTTAGTGGCATTTTAGACAGTGATTTACATCTTAATGCACTTGAAATTAAAATTAAAGTTGAAATTAAAGGACCATACTGGTGTTTTTAAAGAACATATTACAAGTCAAGTCATGTGTAGTTAAACTGAGCCTATGAGTTACAATGGACAATTATTGGATAATCAGTAATAATAATAATCATAATAATCATAATAAACAGACATGATGTTTGCTGTAATTCGTGATATGGCGTTGAAGTAAACTGAGACCAGCTGCTATGTTGAAGGCAGTAAACACTACAGTATGCTTTGGAAACTAGTGTTGGGGGAATACTTGAAATGTTTTTACTTGTTTACTGAGAGTCAGCTGAGGAGATCAATACCTCCCTCCTGTCTGTACTCTAAATATTTAGCTACCGCTAGCAGCTTAGCTCCGCATAAAGAATGGAAACATCTCTAAAGCTCACTGATAAACACTGGTGGAGTTTCTGCTGGTCACTCGTTGACCTCACAGTGACAGCTAGACTTCAGGAAGTCACATGACCTGGCACAGAATCCGACACAGCGTCTGCCTCAGGAACAAAGAAACATGATCTTTTTCTTTTTTATTTGTGACCTTTAGAGGTGCCGGCTGGATAGTTCTACCTTTTGAAAGAGCCAGGCAAGTAATTTCCTCCTGCTTCCAGTCTTTATGCTAAGCTAAGCTAACCACCTGTTGGCGGTAGCTCTATTAGTATTTATATTTAGTGCACAGGTATTAGACTGGAGTCAATGTTCACATCTGACTCTCAGCGGGAAAGCAAATAAGGAAATATTCCAAAATGTCCACCTGTTCCTTTAAAGACTTGACTAAACGTGATATGTAGCAGAAGTGTACCGAACAGAAAAACAGTGGTATGGTCCTTTTTTAAGTGTTAGACACAAGCTTGTTATCTCCTACAAATTCTGCCTCAATGATCTTTACATTGAATGCACTTCCTCGCTGGCTTTGTCCTGGTTTTAATTTCATGATGTGCACTGTTGTATAAAAATGGCAGATCCCTTCAGGATGTTGTTTGCTGTGATCGTGGGTGCTCTGGTACTGTGCCTATCATCACTGTGAATAATCTCACCGGTGTGTTGCCGTAGTCTGTCTGTGTGTCACACTGACACTGGAGATGAGTAGTTTCACTCCACATTCACTTTCAGGTTGTTTCAGACAGCGTAGCATCTGCAGGGAGTGTCAGAAACTACCTGCTACAGACAGACTATGATTGATTCCCTGAATCCATCAGTCTAGAAAAGTAAAACCTGTAACAATTTACCACAATTGTTTGTTTTGTGCATTAATGTTTGTTTCGTTGGAGGAGGAGGATGGCATGTGCTTCATGCTTCCGCTGCCCCCATTAGTGGAAACAAATTGGTGATTTGATAAAAAGAACAAAAAAAAATGCATAAAGATTAGAAAATGAAAATGCTACGTGAGGTATTATTTATATTTTCATTTTGTGCCAGAAAAAAATGTGTTTCACAAGACTAAGATAAATTGAAAGCACCTTTATTAAAAATAAAAGAAAACACAATGCCAAATACTACTTTAGGGTAAAAATCCTCCACACAACAATGTTTGCTGGATTGAATGTTTTTTTTTTTTTTTTTTTCTTTTCTTTTTTTCTTTTCATTTTGCCCTCCTCAACCCCTGGGTGGGACTCAGGAGTTTTAAGGCTGGTACTCTCAGATCAGTGAGCACTACTCTGTGGATACAGTGAATGTGTAGAAAGCCTTGTAGTATTGCATTGTATGTAATGTATATAATGAATAAAGATTGTATTTTGTTCAGGTTTTCTTAACTCCTGTCTGTGTGGTGTTTCTGCCCCCTGGTGGTCACGTACGGGGCCGCACAGAGCAGGACAACGACAGAACCAAAGTGGAAAAAGACTCTTCCTTTATTTGCAAATCTGAACAGGTAGAACAACATGACCGCCAAGGCCATCGACAATTTACAGCTTCCAGTGTGTCAGACCCCTGTCGTTTGCCTTCAGCAGCAAACAATCCATAAATACATAAAATACTGGTAACGTACTTTGGTGAAAAGAAATATCACAGCTATAATCAAAGTGAAACTGTAGACAAACACACACAAACACAATAAAAAAAAAAAAACTTGAATTGGAGTGCCCAAAGTGATGGATTCACTTGTATATAAGTAAATATATATATTATGTTCTTAATTGGTTTACAGGGAAGTAAGTGATCTAACTGATCAGAATCCAACATGGAAAAAAACAAACAAAAAAAAAAATCTGCAGGGATTTGATATCAGGTCAGGCATCTTAAAATGTCAGATGACTCCTCCCATCCAGCATGAGCAACAGTGAGGAAAAAAAAAGAAAATATTTAGAGTGTTCGCTTCAGAGGTGCACAGAGTTATTGGCATGTAAGTAATGACCAAAATGAAAAGTCAGGATCAGTCCAGTTTTATTCTTACCTCCACTATTTGACCTTTTTGATATCTCAGGTTGAGGGGAATCACTTGATAGCAGCTGTCAGAATGGCCTACTGTATCTTGCTCCTCAAACACTGGAAAATCTCTTTTAAAGCTCTCTTTAAAATGTATAATTGTATCATCCAACAAGAGTGAGAAATGTTAGTGGGTACTGTCTAAACAGTCCTGTCATTTTAGTGTAGTCACAGGATGGTTCCATACCACAGTGTCTGCTAGTTTTAGTAGTTTTTCCATCATTCCCGTCAGTAATTATTACACCGTCCACACCAACAGGTACGAAACATGAGCAGTCAGACGGGATGAAACAAAGTCAAACAGTAACATTATCACCTGAACTGTTTGTTGTGAAATCCACAGTCTACAGATCAGCTTGGAACATGCAAGCTGTGATCTGAAACATAAGATCATTTTCCTTTGCTTTTAAGGAAGCTCACAAATCACTTTAGTGAAACAGGCCCTGCTTCACGTCTGACCTGATAGCTGTGTGCACAGTTTTCCTGCACAATAGGGGATTTTTAAAGACCAGACACTTTATCTTGGCAGTTCTTTCTTGTTAAAATTTTCCACCTGGTGTTGTAGCAGTGTTGCACTGTTCTCTGATCTCTTTAATTACTTTAGCACAGTCATTTTACAATCAGTACAAATACTGGGGAAAGTTTCTGTAGTTTCCAAATGAGGCATTTAGATAATGTGACTTTATTGGTGAATTTTAGAAGGCAAAGCTCACAAAATAAGAGATCTGTTTGTTTGTCTTTCAAACAGAGTGAGCGATATCCTCCGTTTCCACCCTTCAACATGTGACCTTTTGAATTGAAACCCTCCGTCTGTTTTATCTCTACAGATAAAGCAGTGTCTGTGGACATGCTTATCTGTGTGAAGAAGGTCAGTGCTCAGTCACACCAGTTAGCCCTCATGGCCTCACACGCACTAGTGGAAAGTCACCAGAATGCTTCGAAGTATCCCGAGGTCACCTACCTAAGTTAGTAACTCTACAACTGCCGAGGCAGCTGACGTTGCCCTTAGCTCTCCGATTTCCTTCCTCTTGGGGAGCGAAGCAATAACCTGCTTCTGCCTCGCGTAGAAAAACAACGTAACGATACTCTATTTACAGGCGCTTGTGTACAAATCAACTCTTTTTGGGAGTATAGCAAAAGGAAAGGCACTCTCCTCTTGGGGTTTGGGTCACTTTCTGATGAATGGTGCTCTGTAGGAGGTCACACTTCAAAAATAAAAACTACTGTATAGGCAGTGATAACAGTGATTGATTTAGTGAGTTATATAAATGTTTAAGTTTCCAAGGCCACTGTGTACAACAGTACTTCATCCTGTGTTGCATTTTTATCCCTTTTTTTATTTTTCATACCAAAATATAATAGAAATCAAAGGAAGGGAAGGTCCTCTCTGACTTCAGGGTCAGGAGTGTCAGGTGAGTGTGCAGGGCTGGCATGGAGTAAGAAGTGTGTGTTCTTTTGTTTGTTTTGGTGTGGCTGGGACTATCCAGGTCCCGTTGCCGTCTCCTCTTTCATCCTCTTCTTCCTCCTCTTCCTCTTCTCCGCCCCCGGCTCGTCTCTACAGGTGAGTGTCCTCCTCGTCGGGCATGTCCTCCTTCAGAAGGTTGTCGATGGGGACGATCCAGCTGTCGTTGAACTCTCCGTTCAGTGCCATCTTCTTCTCCTGCATCTCCGGCTGCACCTCCATCACCTCCAGCGTAGGGTTGTCGTGGTAACCGTTCTCCACCGTGTGCAGCTCCTCCGTCAGGTGTTGCTGTGGAGATAAATCGTCTTTAAAAACTGTATATATGTGTTCGATCATTTAAAAAGAGATATGGCTTCCTTTATGGTTAAATCACACTCACAGTTTTAAAACTAAGATTTGAAAGTGAATAATCCGATTCAGGACATTATTCTGAACTGCTGTGTAAAGGTCATAGAGGTCAAATCAGTCAGGGATAGGGAAGCATTTGTCATGACTTTATTTGTCACATTTTTCTTTACTTGTGTAGGATAAGGTCACTGTAAGAGATCCACACTTCCGGGAATTTAGATTTTTCCAGAAAATAAATGTCTCCACTTCAAAAACTGACACTGATGTCTGTCATAACTCACTCATGAATTGAGTGTTAAAAGTGGTGCTCATTAAAATGGTGGACACTTAATTACAACTTTTCAACTTCAGATTTTATTCGGATTCGTGATTTTACAGACATCTTTGAATGAGACATTTCTTGATGTTCCAGTATTGAAGTAATGCCATGTGCAGGAGATTCAAGTCCACCTTGATTGATTTCACTTCTTTGTTTCACTTTCTTTACGACCAGAAAAAGTAATCTCAGGTTTGTGTGTTCGCATATATAGCACTCAGCAGAAAGTACATCTGAGAATGATGCCAGTGTCATAAAACAAAGTAAAGGTCAAGTTCATAAAAAGTTAATGAATCACCTCACGTTGGTAGAAATGCTGGTGGATAAGTGCACATTTTGAGAACATGAATTTATTGGGAAAGAAGCAGGTCTGCTGTGCAGTTTGCAACACTAGAGTGAACTGTTTGTCTGTTTCCTGGTGATGTGCATGGAAAAAATAAAAATCATATTGGAACCAGCCACTGGATGGTCCAGAGGAACACTTTTAATCCCTGCAGGCCAAAAGTAAAAAGAAGTACCAGTGGGAAAAACACTTTGGGCCTCCGAGGTGTCTGAACAGGAAAGCTTTCTTCCTACCTGGTTCTCATGGAAGGGCTTGCGGTGGTGGGAGGCGCAGACGGCGAGGATGACGATCATGATGAGCAGAGCTCCACACGAGGCCAGGATGGCTATCAGGGTTTTGTTATCTGTCCGTTTCTGCGGGTGGAAAACACAACGAGGGAATGAGTGCTCCTCACGTCATAGTGTCTGTGGAATCTCTGACCCTGCAAGTGTTTATATGACCCGATAATACTCCATAATCCACGTTAATCCTCACCTTAGTGATGTCTTCATAAATCTGGTTAGCCTTGTCTGTTTTCACTGTAAGATAAATTCCAATGTATTTATGTTCCAGACAGTTCTCATAGAATTCAGCTGAGTTTTACTTGACACAGACAAGTGTGACTTCCTGCTCTACCTGTGCCATTTATCTCCACAGAGACAAGCTGTATATTGCCACTGTGGTTTTGCCACGTCAGGACGCAGTTTCCATCTTTTAAATTGTCCATCAGCTGCTTGCACACGTCCACCAGCTCTCTCTTCTCCTCATTCTGCTGGTAAAATGACACATCTATGAATATCCTCTGCACAAAATAAATCAGTCAACGCCACAGCACGTACTTCACTCTTCATAAATAATTCACAAGCCGATAAACCATTGAAGGGTGTCCACTGTACTGTCAGGGTTTGAACAGGAAGGTCAGAGGTGACAGCTGAAGTCATGTCTTCCTGTGCTGTGATGTATGGATTATTTCTGGGTTATTATGGAACAGCACAGCTGCGCAAGAGTATAAGGAAGAGGTGTGGGAACATAGGAAACTAGTGAAAGGCAGGAAGGCTTCCCACTAAGACATGTTTTCCACCCAGTGACTGGAATCTTTATTTATTTTTTTTTTTTTGCTTCACTGCTTCCTGTCCTGTTTCTGGAAACACAGAGTCTGGATGGCTCAGAGATCCACATTGAGCCTCCTCGGAGCCCTCGTGTATTTTTTACCTAAATCCACTTTAACTGTACTAACAACACAAGACTTTAGCTGTGAGGCCGCACTCGGTCACTCGGTTCTGCGTTCAGTGCCATGAACGAAGTCCCTAACATCTGTGTGTATGGGAGGAAAGCGGAGAGGATGTGGGCCTGCCTCGCCTGCCTGCCACTGGACGGGACAATACCGGAGTCCGGAGAGTGAGAGCAGGACCTGTGTTGATTATCACAGGTATTGTTAATGTGAATAGAAAGTCTGATGCCTGTAACAGATTTAGATACCAAACTCTTACCTCGTGTCTCTTGTTTAGCGAGTACTGCAGGAAAAAAAAGGAAGAAAACAGGTGCGTCAGTCAAAAGCGGTAGTGATTCTCGAGTCTCTAAAAGCATGAGCGTCACTGTAAAATGTGCAAAGTAAAAGCAAGAACACACGCCATCTCTCTCTGCTCTGCTTTGTCGACGCATGTCTTACCAGTAACATCTTTGGCGCTGCAGGTGTGGTGGTGTTTGTCGTGTCCTCAAATGTGGGACCTCCTGCTCTGGTGCTCGAGGTCCCTGCCGTAGGAGGACTCGTCTTGGTCAGCGGGGAGGAGGAGGGGGTGATGCTGGTGTTCCCATCCTGCCGGCCGTCTGCTCGTCCCATCATGGAGGTCAACTGGGTCGTCTGCTCCTGCCCTTTAGCTGCCTCAGTTGTTTTCTCGGTAGCTTATATCAGAAAAAAGTTTGAATTTGAGTTGTGAGTTTGCAGAACTGAAATGATTATCTCAAGTGATGTTGAGTTAGTTAAACACTTCACTGAAGTCAAATTTGTGGCATTCATTAAAACCTCCATCGACCTCGACAATGTGATGGCACAATGCAGAAGTAGAGTATTTGGGGACACACTGAGCATAAAGATCAAGCCCAAGAAGGTGATTATACAGCAGGAGGGGTCTGAGAACTTTTAGTTTCACTGGGATTTGAGCCGCCGCCGCCACTACCACTGCCTAGTTTATAATGGACTGAATACAGCTGTAGAGGGGAGTATCCTATAACTTTTTTTTTTTGCTATGTCAGTGTGCAGGTCTATGTCTCTTATCAGCTGAATCCAAGTTTAAGGCTACCCAGATGTTTTTGCTTGTTATACACCCTGTTCAATATCCACTATAAACGTCACTGACTACGGCACGCAGCACTGAAAAGCTGCCACTGACCCGTGGCGGAGCGACACCTTTATTTTATGTCAGTGGTTCCTTTCATTTCCCATCCACATGCACGTGCTCCTTCACTCTTTGGAGCCGCAATTTAACATGGCGGCAGATTCTTTTCGGTTCTTCCAGAGTTGCACAGATGTCTGACACTGTGAATAACATACGGACTCGCCGACAGAATAATACGTGTGACTGAACCAAACGAGATACAAAGAGCAGCCGTTCCGCTGACTCTGCATGTGAGTTTGATTTAGTGCAACATTCACTTCAATACTGAAATAATACGCAAGATGTACTGTGATGTATAAGTCCACATTATATGTCCTACCCTGTTTAATGCTTTCCTGTAAGTGCATGTATCTGTGACTTTCCAAGGAACTCCAGTTCAAAGTTAGCTTCAAGTTAACTCTGGTAATATACATCAAATGGTCATATCAATGTTAATATCAATATCAAATGGTAAATAATTGGTTCTTCTATAATGCTTAACAAGAAGGTGACAAGGCAGGCCTGGGAATGATGCAGGTAGCTCTAAAAAAGTGACAGTATATATCATCAGAGTTGGGCTCATGATGTGTCTGTTACGATGTGTGAATGTTTTTTACTTTTAATTCTGGCTCCACACAGTCTCTCAAATGCTACGATGCTGTGCCGCAACGCATCGTCCCCTCTGAGTTTCATGACTTAAGTATGTTTTGCGTGAGTTTTGACGCTACAGAGTTTGAGATGAAACCACAATCATTCCCACCACAATGGCTTCACAAGGAATCTTACCTTTGCCGACCTGACCGGCTTCGGCAGGGCTGAGGGTCGTGGCCTGGTTCCCTGATACAGTGGTACCTGTTGAGACTGAAGGCTTAGGCGCAGGAGTCACCGTGATGTCACTGGGAGCATTGGAGTTGAGCGGTTTTGTGACAGGAAGGGTGGAAACTACTGAGCTGCCGCCGCCACCACCACTGCCAGATGTTGCAGGTGGGGCTGTGATCTTGATTGTGTCGGTGGTAATAGCATGATTGACACCCACAGTAGTGGCCTCACCAGAGAGTGATGCTGGCTTAGTTGTGGGCGCGGTGGCTTGTGGTTGGGTGGCAGTTGGGACGTCTGTAGGCTTGGTTGTAACAGGCACAGAGGTCGGGTTCACCATAGTTGGATTTGCCAATGTTGTTGCCTGTGTAGATGTTCCATTTGGGTCAATAGTCGTTGCTCCTGCCATGGGCATACTGACACTAATTGGCTCAGTCTGATTAGCTGAAGGTATCGCTGACGTTGTCGTGTCAGAACGAACGCTGTGAAGTAGCAAGCCTGAGGAGGAAGAAAAACAGAGTTATTATGTACAGCATGCTGTTAAAAGGGTCGTATAAAAACAAACTAATCACTGGGGAAAATGTACTTAATTCTGTATTGTTTTTTTTTTCTTTAAGCACAACAGGATGGAAACACAACACTGACACCTTATAAGTTAGCAAACAGGCATCTATCTACACATCCAGCCTGACCTGGAGCAGAATTCATTTGGAGTCGTGTTTCTGACCACCTGCTGGATTTAAGTCTAATATTTGCTGTTCTTCTTGCTCTGCTTTGGTCTCCACCAACTAGTGAAAACAAATTCTGGCCCTTTAGCTGCTAAATGCTTCACTGTGTTCACCAGCCGCCTGCAAGCACTGATAGGCGCAGTTCCTAAAACCGAAACAGTTAGCTGAAAGTTTCTAAAATGCTGAGGGGAGTTGGGTGATGAATTTAATCACTGTAAGCAGCTCCATTTCCTATTACGGATAACCATTATTGATATAAAAACACTGATAGGTGCAGCTTTAATTTCAAGTATTTTTTTTTTTACCAGTCCTGAGTCTGAGCTACGTCGACATCTCTGATTTCTTGCAGTTTGGACAGCTGCAGGCGCTCAATCTGCTCTTTCTCTATTTATAGTGACCAGGAAAAGGATGCTGCACACAATAAACTAAGAAGCACCACGCCCGCGACCACGGCCCACTTGAAGTGCCCTGTGAACAATCCCCCGCCTGACTCCGTGGCCAGAAAACAATGACCATACCCTCACAACACCCACCACCCCCACCCCTCTGCTCTTTCTGATCTCCAGCTACAGCACAGCCACACACTGACACTGAAGTGTGGTGGCACATTAGCTGACGTGTCACCATTTTAATATGTAATATTTCCTCAGAGGGTCTGTGATGCTTTAACATGTTGGAGCTCCTTCACTGGAAATCATACAGACTTTATCTTTTTGCCAGTAGTTTTTTTTTTTTAACATTCAAGAATCAATTTAAAAAACATTCAAGAATCTAAAATAAGATAGTATGGTGTTATTTTAGCTTCTACCAAACCTCTAAGCAACCAGTGCTAATAAAAACCAACTTGTAGAGGCTTAAAACTCACTAAAAGAATTCATCACACTCTGCTATTTTAATTCATTTGAAAACTGTACCTCACAAGTATAAAGTAACTTTGAACACATAAAGAAGACATAATTTCACTGTGATAGACCGCCTACTTCAAGCTGATTTTAAGCCTCTGCAGATGTTTAAGGTGTGTAATTTTTGGGAAAGTAGTCTCAACAGTTGTACAGTGTTACGAAGTTGTATGATATTCATTTAGTGTAACCGCTGAGCACTCACACAGCAAAGCGTGTGCAATGATCTACACACAGTTTAGTCACTTCTCACATTATAAAACATTTTAATATCTACGTTTCCATTGGTCACTGAGCAGACTGTGTGCAAATGTGCTGTTGAGGTATGTGTGAGTCAAACTAAACGATGTATGTTCATAATGAAGGTACATGTCAGTGTAACAGTGTGGATCATTGATAGAGATAGAGCTCTACGGCACAGAGGAAGAAGACGTGGTGCATAGGATTTTGATCTTTTTATAGAATGTATTGGTATAAATAAAAAGAATATCAATAGATTAGTATTAATAGACAACTTTACATATTGAAAAGTGGGAAGACCTGGCATTTTCTCCAACTAGTCACCACTTCATATATACCTACAACAATCTTCACTGATTTCCTATTCCTCAGTTGCAATAGGATATCTTCAAAAAATCCACAGTCAGACATAACTCACTCTTCTTTATCTGACTGACAAGAATCCCTGAAAAGCATCAGGCACCAAAGGTTCATATATTAGGTACGGTGTCATCTGTGAGCCTTTGTTGCTCAGACTTAGACTAAACAAAGAGACTTTCTGGACAACAAAAAGCCAAACCATTCAGGATATTCTCACGAGCAACTCAAACAATTCCATATGCCGTATTTCCCACAGCATGTGAACGCAGCATTAGGGCACTGTCAGGGGTTAGCAGATAAGAGTCTGCTCTGGTCAAGTGGAGGCTGGTAGAGCCAAGCCTGTCCTGTCTGTAAACCGCACACACATCACTTATCAGCTGTCAGCCTGCTGCCATAAACACCGTTCCTGAGAGAGTGAGCCTGTTCTCCGCTCAGAGGAGTCCTTGGACTGAGCGGTGAGCATCGAGTGTTCGTGTACAGTACATGTGCCGCTCGCTGTTCTGGCCTTTTGACACCTAACAAGGTCTGCTGCTTTAGGGCTCTTTCCTCAGTTTATCAGAATAACTCGATAGAGAGCTTGAACCTGTTGTCTCCAATCTTCAGTCAAGAAACACAAAGAAGAAGAAGGCAGCTTGTTCTAACCCAGCTCCATCTTAACATGTACTTTTAGAACTTCACCATGAAACTAAAATGAATTGGGAGGAAGATATACTGCACCTGCAATGAATTATAAATTGTCTTCTTCAGCTATCTAACAAACAGAAGCAAAAGCTGTTTTCTAAACTTTGCTCATATGGATGGATTTTCCTCTCATCCAAAGGACTGAAAGGACTCCCAACATTACATCCTATTAAATGGATTTGAAATGTTTTAGTGTATTTTTCCAAATATGTTGCATGGCTGCTGATTGATACAGTGAGTACAGTGGCCAAATCCTTCCTGATAATCAGAATCAGAATACTTCATTTATCCCAGGGGGCAATTTGGTGTTCCAGTTGCTCTGATACAGAGAAGACAAGTAGAAATATACAAAAATACAATAAAAACAGGATATACACAGTTAGAATTGAAATACAATAAACAGAATATGTACAATAAATAGAATAAGTAACTACACATAAGTGCCTACAATTTGAGATTTTTTTTCTTTCTTTACGAGAGGTCTTCAGAATCACATTGTCGTGTGTGCTGTCTTGTTTGGCGTGACCCCCGCTGACCTGAGCCGTCACTGATGCATCTGTTTCTTGGCGGGCGACAGCACCCGCTGATCCCACTGTTATCAGTACCAAGGCAGTTTTTACCTCACCCACACATTCCTCACAGCCTTGCAGGAAAAAAACATACACTCACACACACGCACACACACACACACAGGAGAGAATTATTCAAGTTAAAGTTTGTTCCTTTGGAAATCACCACCTGTAGTCTGTCAAGTCCACTTGGAATGCATCTCTCTCACTTCAACATAACATACACCCTTTTTTCTGTTTTTGTATTTTCCCACAAATATAGAGATTTACTTTACAGTTTACTTACAGTAACTCTGAGAATAACATCGGTCTTATTAGATTTAGTATAGTAACATATATCATTGAGTCTTGTGGAATTACTCAATAAAAATCTGCATTAAATATTTTGAAATAAACAACTGAAATGATTGTGTGTAATGTGAAAGGTGTAACTGGTAGATACAAACTTAGCAAGCAGCTGTTCACACTACCTTTCTACCCATGATAACCCAGAGGTGTACCAATAAAATGTATCTCTCCAGCACCAATCAGCTGACAGACAAAGTTTGAGCTGCTTAAGAGTTTTTTTTTTTTGCTCAGGAGGTGGATTAAAAATTGGATTTATGTTTACAATGTTACTAAATACGAAGAACCAAATGAATGCTAATGTCTTTCTTTGTCTGATAGATATGTATTTAAGCTGTTTGCTAACACAACTTGCTCATATCAACTTTTTTTAAATGTAATTTATAATTTATTTTTTCTGGACTAGAAATAAGTTGGAATGACATTCAACAACAATTCTGTGTTCAAAGTTTGCTCCACTGCCCCGTCCAAAAAACACAATCAACACCGGCTTCAGCAAATGAAGTGTAATTTTTATAAAGATGTGACTGTTTTTTTTTTTCAAAGTAGCAGCATATCTGCACAAGATCCAACACATGAGGAAAACCCTTAGACTGAAACCCTGCCTACTCATACATAAATAAAGCTGTGAAGATTATGTCTGTTATTTCCAACACTACGTATCATTCCCAGGTGTATGCACAGCGTCTAAAGATAGTGCCATTATCCTTTATCTTTCACAACAAGTTAGTGAGTTATTTCTATTTTTTTATTTTTAACTCTCCAACCCTGCTCGGTGATAAACCTCTCCTTACTGACATCTCTATACTCCGTCTGCCTCCATCAGTCTGAGTGTGCGGAGCTGCAGTTCTGTCGTATTGTTGTGCTGTTTGTCTCCGGGTGTGACCGCTCCACTGGACCGTGTAAGGGTCAGGCTGCGGAGGGTGTGAGAACCGACCTGCTGTCCTTTCCCTGGCTCCTCTCTCTACTTCTTGGCGTGTTTCAGTGACAGGAAACAGTTGGTTTGAGCCTGTGTGTGACTCAGTTGTAATAAATGTGATGTAAAATTGCAATTTGGGGGGTGCAAATTGTGCCATTTAAAACTGCCCTAATCAATATTTTTATATGACCAATCAGCTTTTCTGTTCTGGTTGCATCTCACCAGTTTCCAAATTTAGCCTGAATGAACATCATGAAGCATTCAGCAGCTGAAGAGCCACATATGAATGTGTCTGGATCTGTAAATAAGCATCTGTTGGCTAAAAGATTAACACTTTCTAAAGTGATAATATGTGAGTGTTTACAGCCTGCTGTGACCCCCCAAAACTTCAAAGATCAAATTTAAATTGATTCATACCACCTGAGTAATCAGCAATCTGAAAAGATGATAATATAGATATTTTGATAACCTTTTAATAAAGAATGAATGCTTTATTTTCTTTACATCTGCATCATGCTTGATTTTAAATGACTATGGGCTGAAAAAGCATTTCAAATTCAAAAATAAAGTCATAAAAAGATATCTGAATGATGAAACTAATTCTAAAAAAATTATAATAATTCAAAATAAGTCAGAATCTAACTACAGTCATAATGAAGTAATACATTTTTCTAAGTTGATTTATTGGACAATTGACTTGGCACAAATCAGCCTCCAGAAATCAGCGAGTTGAAAAGCTTCATGAGGAAAAAACCACGTCCGTCCTTATTGGCCTGCTCTACCTTTGAAGCAGGCCCCATAGTGAACCTGTGGAGCGTGACGGTGTTTAGCCTGCATTCACTGAGACTAAGTGGAGGTCCAGGGGAGGTCACAGAGTGATCCCTGTCTCCCTGTCCTCCCTTTAGGGGGTCCCTCTGTTTGGCTCCAGCGGGCGTCAACCTCATCCTGTTCAGTGTGAGAACCACCATCCGTACACATTAAAGGGGAATGTCAGAGTGGCCGGAGGGTGGAGACTGGCTGAATTGTCTTCCCATCCTTCACTGCCATGTTGTAAATAAATGGGCCTTACACAGACTGGAACATGGAGAGGACAAGAATGAAGGCAAAGAGGGACAGAGGAGACAGTTTTATTACTCTGTGCCTGAGTAAATACTATTGATATCAGAGGTTGGCATCATTTGCTCCCATTCAGACTGGGTCTGACTCACAGGCGGTGTTAGTTCATCCCAGAGGTGCTGGAGGAGGCTGAGCTCTGTGCAGGGCTGATGTGAGCTGTTATATATATTTTGACACAACTACAATTCTTTGTTGGTAGAAAACTTCCCATAGGGTACAAGAAGTAGCTGAAACAATCACAAACCACCCAGAAATGTTGTACCTGCCAAACAAAGGAGAGCAATTGGATGGAAAATCTGTTGGGTTGGATGGAACCAATCTGTCAACTCTGCCTGCTGGCTCCGAGCTTCATATTAAGTATTGATCTTCTCATCTGACTTTCAGCAAGAGAGCAAAAAAGCATTTTACAAAATGTTGAGATATTTCTTGTATCTAATAGGCCTGGTCCAAAAGCAAACAATTTGATGCAATCCAACACCAGAGCCCAATCTATTATCTGTTATCTATTAATTTATATATTTGTTGAGACTGTCAGAAAGTTAACACAGTGAAACAAAGGTGGTGTTTAATGAGGAATTATATTATTATATTATTATGCATTATATTGTCAGATCACCGATTTTCATGGCACTATATGTGAATGTGCATGCCAGCTATCCAGCCGGCTCTCCATACAGCCTGCCAGCCACTCTGACTGTAACCCCTGGATTGGTGTGCGTCTGAGCGTGAACATGCTCTATGTGAACCAAAAGGGGGAGAGTAAATAAATAAATGTAGCTGTCGCTCCAAAGCACCGGTGGGACAATGCCACCACGTTAGGTTGGTGACAGCCCACACAAAGGCCTCTCTGGCCCCACGTGCGGCCATGCAAGCACGGGCTACTCCCTCGCTGCAGACCCCTGCTGCGACCAGGGCCTTTTAGGGGTTTGGCCTCCCCCATCCTCGTCCCATTGAGAGAGGCAATTCAGCTCTCTGTGGGACTGAGGGGGGTTGGTGGGAGTGAAGAGTGAGGATGGGAATGGAGTTGGGGGCGGGGTCTTTGCTTTACATTGTGCACTCCAGTGAGGGGAGGTGAGGAGCTGTGAATGTAAAAACACTCGGCAGGAATAAAAAAAGAGAGACAAGTCAAAGGGAGGTGGTGGGGGGGGGGTTGAGGTGAGAGAGAAAATTAAGTGAGGTTTGAGATGCCGTAAATCTAACGGCCACATGGAAATGACTGACCACACACACACACACACACAGAATAACACTTGCACCCTTGCACACATTATCCACAAACAACACACTCCCTGTCCTTGGAGACCAGACTGGTATGTGTGTTTATATGAGGCTGTGGGCTGCGCTAATGGTAGAAGTTCAATGTTAGAGCGCCGTCATGCCCCCATTGCGCACACATACACACACCCACACACTCAGACACACACACCCCTTCACTGCTAAGTAGAGATAAACTGAAAAACAGGAGCGCAGAAATTTGAGCCATTTATCTGTAGTTTAGTCAGATGTAGAAGGACATCAATCACGCTTAGACACATTATTGGAACCTTCACTTAATCACTGAGGATTTGTTATGTTTATTTGTCAGAAACATTGGTATTTCAGATAAATAAATAAAGTGATCATTGTACACTGGTATACTGCGTTTTACACAGCTGCTGCTTCTCTCCTCTGACTGAGCTTTGGGTTTTGCTATCCATCACCTCTTCATAGCTTAAATGAACTGGATTTACAGTCGACTGTGGTCAGACATGCCCCTTAGTTAGTGATAGACCAGATCATCTTCATCTGAGCTCCCACTCTGAGTGTGATTCCTTATTCAGTGTCCCTGAAGCCATTTCACTGTGTATTTAGCAGCCCTGTCAACACTGTCAACCCGTAAGGAAAAAAAAATCAAAAACCAGTATGATCAATATGTACATATAATGTACAGATGATTGCAAAAGTATGACGGGTATGCCATCAATCACAAAATAGGTTATTTAATCTGGAGTCTGCCTTTTCACAGATAAATACACTGAGCATGTTTTTTTTTAATATAGTGCTGACTTTATTTATACATGATAGAGGCGCTGAAGTGGCTTTTACACTGTATCTCTATTATATCTGTTGAAAATGAATCCATAGAAAGTTGGGTCAAAGGTTTACCGATCATCAAATTGTTAAACTAGCAAATATTATAGTTCTATTGTTATATCTCTAAGATGTGCTAAAGAAGCTGGGGATCATGTGAAACTTGCCATAAAGCTTCTTCTCCACTAAGTTACTCTGATAATCTAATATTAAGCTAAGCTACAAAGCTGTCATTCATAACAACAATTTACTGCACAGTAAAGTTAGTTAAAGTAGACCAGTATGACTGTAGCAGGCAGTTTTTCAGAATTATAATGTGCACAGCATAAAAAACATGAATTTAATGATGGTGATTTTTCTAAAGCAAAAATATAGAAAATACTGTAAGTCATAGTGTAAAATGGTCTGTTTGTGTAAAATAATGTTGCTGAGTGGTAATGAGGACAGTCGAGGTGCAGTTCACAGTAAATATCCTGACAGAAAACCAAAAAAACAAGAAAACAAGGAAAGAACTAGAACTCATCAGCATGACTTAATACAACACAAGTGAGAAACTGTGTTTTTTTGTACTCTGGGTGAACCAATCCTTCAGGAGACGCTCGGTGTGTGGGCACGTTTCATCTCACACACATTTTACTCACATACATACATTGTGCTCGCTAATGGAGCAGCAGCCGTGTTCTGTTTTATTAAAACCCGAGACACGAGGGGAGTTCACACAAAGTGTGGAGGCAGATGAAACGAGCGCTGAGAAAGCTGGGAAGAGAAGATGAGAAGATGAAGGGAGGAGAGGAATGAGGAGGCTCCAGACGAGGGAGAGGAGGAGGTGCGCGAAGGTCCGTGGCTGTACCAGCCGCAGGCCTGATTAATGGACACCTGGGTGTGCAGCGTGGCATGCTGGGTAGAGGGAGGGAGTGTGGGGTTACAGTAGAGGTGAAGGCGAGTATCTCTTTATCTGGAGCATCAGACATTGATGAAACGTTCAGCTTTACTCCGAGCACATTTTCCTCCTAGAAGGAAACCTGCATCCACATGCCAGCCGTGTCTGGCCTTTAAAAACAAAGATCCTCTGCATCTGGAGGGTCCACTCGCTTCCTAAAAGGGTGCTTCGACCCTTCAGGGGTATGTCAAATATTTCATTTCACTTTCAAGGTTTTTAACAGTAGGAGAACACATAATGAACGACTACTCTGCAGGTGTTGAGCTTTCTTCCTCTATGGTGCCAATTCTGTTCTAAATCACAAAGGCTCAAACCCAATACAAATCATACTTGTTGCCAATGTTTTTAACAATTTCAGAACTGCCCTTACTTGCATTTCAAAGGTGACTAAGTGTTCGCTTTGGTGAATTTTCTATCTCAAGTATATTCCAACACAGTGACAAAGAAAAAAAGAATAGATCCTCTGTATATAAAGCCCTTCGAGGTAAACTGTGATATGTGATATTGGGCATGTAAAATAAACTGGAATTCACAAATTTTAAAGCAACAAACTGCAACATAATTTTGAGTTAGAAAATGTAACTAGATTTTTACCTAAAAGGTAAATTCTTGAAGTTGAACCTGAAAAAATAGTTTTAACACCTGATCATTTACACTGGGACTGAATATTATATCATCTGTTTTTTATCTTTAGTTTGTGTCAACTCTGGTATTTTTTTGCCATTTGAATCTGTAGCTGTAGTTGTATTAACAGCAGTCACACTCAGTTCCAGAAATTAGTGCTAATTAATTTGCATCTTGTATCACAAGCTCTCAATATGGCAGACTGCTTATTCTAATCATGGTTTGCATTGTTTACCATAGAAAACACCATGTGGGAATAGAATGGGTATAGAAAGACAAATAAGGAGCCTCTATTCAGTAAATGTCTTCAAATTAGAAAGAAGAAAGCCTCCTGCAGGTTAAAGCGAAGTCTCTTCAAGTCGATTTCAGTGTCATGAATTGAATCCAAGGGCTGTCTGTACATTTAAAAAGGAACTCTAAAAGCTGATGCTTTGAGAATGCAAAATCTTCACTATAGTCCTGAAGAACTTCAAAATGGTGTCAGATGAGATTTTTCTTTACTTTGTCCTGGTATATTATACCTCCCTACATCCTTCCTGCCTGCTGCTCCACCGTCCAACTGGATGAAAGGCCTCCTTGCGGCTGACTGGGAGATGGTGGCTCAAGGCCATCTCCTGCCGCCACACCCTCCTTGGGAACTGGATGTTGATAAAGTTTTTTTCCTTTCTATTGTTCTCTGCTCCCTCCCATGTACGCCAGCCAGCGCAGACACCAGACGAGTGTGCCAAGCAGGCAGTGTCTCCCCGGGCCGCTGGTGTCCGAACAGCCCAGGAACCCCCGACCGCCTGTTATCTTGTAGGAAAGGCAGGACACTGCAGAGGTTAGGAAGTCCTGGACTGGACTGATAACTGATGATGCTGCCTTCCTCCAAAAGGTCCAAAAGATCTATTTAAACACTGACATCACCTTCAAGCATCTCATGATCGTCTGCACTATCTGAATCTCTGTCTTCCTCAGAGATGGAAGGACGAGTCCATCGAATGAAATGGAGGGTGATGCAAAGAGAGGTGGATGTTGTGTTGAAGACTATTCATATAAAAGAACAAAATTGTGCATTCTGTCCTCTGCAGTTCAATGATGGCCATCTGTGTCTATCAGAAAGGTTTCTCACACACCATTTTGTGATGGAGAAGAGAAAAAGTTCTAGATAAAAAAGTTACAACAAAATAAGAGAAATTGGAATCTCTAAGTTAGTACAAAAAACTTTACGCATGAAAATTGCTATATACTGTGTTTGTCAAGACTGAACCGTGCTTGTGATAACAGGGCATTAAACACACACACACACACACAGATGCATGTTCACACGCACAAAAAAAAAAAAAAAGTGGAAAGTGGCAGGCTCTTATTTTTAGAGAAAGTGCTGACAGCCTTCAGAATGAGATTTGGGGGGGGGGCTGTGTCAGACGTTTTTTTTCACACACTCAAACAAACAAAAGCCTCCCATCTGAATCCACCTACTGTAATGGGGAGAGAGCAGGCAGGTGCATAATTAAAGAAAAACACTTTCCTCGCCTCACAGCCAGGGAGGGAGGTCAGGGGGCCACTTCATTATTCAGGCTCCTTCTGTCCACAGACTGTGTGTGTGTGTGTGTGCGTGTATAGGGAGGGGGGGGCATTGGGGAGTCCTTAACTGTGGAATGGTGGGGGGGTGGAGGGGCAGATGTTTCAGCCCTGAATCTTTATCATTAAACATGATTATGGTTCTCTTTACAGTTTTAACACAGCAACAGCTGGAATGAGCGCTGCAACTATGGATACAAACAGTCTCCTATCTATCTGCTATACACCTGCATGCGTACAAAAAACACTTTATGGGTAACTAAAACGTATCATATATCATATAGGCCTATATAGCATGACAAAACACACAGCGTATGTTCACATGCATGCAAAATGATGGTTCTTATCGCAATTTATTTAGCCTTTTTTTCTTGTGAAATACTGCACACCTCCACCTCTCCAGAGCTCCTAAAACCCCTCAATGATACAATATGAGTAGAAAAACACTGCCCTGCGGATCTCATCATAAGAGGGCAAGCAGACAGAGCGCAGACCACTATATTTAACTCCCCAAGAGCATAGAAAGTGTTTCTGATTAGCTCCAGCTCCCCCGGCTACAACATGAAAATGCTGCTGACACGTTCATGCAACAGTGGTTTAAGTCCAACAGTATGATAAAAGAACACAGCCAGGGGCCATCCAAGTGCATGATGACAGCGGTGGTACATTTACTAGTACAAGTACAGTACTTTGAGCTACTCAGACCTTTCTTGGGTATTTCAACCGTCTGCGCCTTCACACCTATCCTCCACTACTTTTAGAGAGAAAGTATTGCACTTGTTACTCCGCTACACTACACTCCACTAGTAATTTTCATTACAAATATATCAAACAGTGAAGTTTTAGATTAGGACACCCAGCTGTCTGAGGAACTTCAAATGAGTTCAACCTCCACTGGCTGCAACATTAAAATGCTACTTACACACTAACACATAATTATTATTATTATAAACAGGACACAGGAGTATTTTTACTTTGATGGATGTGGGTAACACATTTTTGAAATTGAACTTAATTTTCTTTGTTGTACTTTAACTCCAGTAAAGGACACTTCCACCAGATAGTTTGAGTGGCTACATCACACTGCTGTAATACCTCTGAAAAGTCAAATTGAAACACAGAACAAAGTTTAAATCTTCACAAGATATTACTGCTTGTACTTCAGAGTAAGTAAGAAGTTTGCACTTCTTCTGAGCGCACCTGTTGATTGTGTGTGCTGCATCACACACACACACACACACACACACACACTGAGCGAGCATTGCATTGTCTTGATTTCTGTCTTTAAAGCACCAGTAAAGCCCTGCAGCTGCAGCGTTAAAGTGATGTCTCTGCACACACACACACACACACACACACGCTCTCTTCCACAGACGCGTCCTGTGATGCGTTCACAGGCGCGCTGCACAAAACTGACACTTTGCAGCAGAAAAAACAAAACAAAACAAAACATAAAAACACACTCTGAGTTTGGGAGCAGACCCATCCCAGGTGGACATGCACTTTACAGCCTACTCACTGAGTGAAAGCAGCCGTGTGATCCCCATGCTGGCCCTCATCCTGGGTGCTCCTCTCTGCTGGGTGCTGCAGACGTCTCTCTGATGATGAGCTGCGGCCGCTGACTGACGCCGTCCTGCTACGCCTTTCTCCTTCAATTTGAATCTCAAGCAAACGATCTCGCCCAACGTATTGTTCGGTTTTTTTTCCCTCCTCTTCTTCTTTTAAACTGCAGGCAAAGAATGCTTTTGTTCGTCTGTGCTGCGCTCTGTGCAGAGCTGAGGATTTGGGGGAAGAGCTCCTTGGCTGTCCCGTTGCCTCTCAGTGTCTCTCTCTCTCTCTCTCTCTCTCCCACAGTGAGCTGCTGTTGCTCAGTCAGTCCTCACTCTCTCTGCAATGTTAGCAGCCAGAGTTGCAGACCAGGAGCACTGCCCATTCCCCCGGGCTGTGCCTGCCTCCCTTATCATGAGGAACCAGGGGCAGACCCAGTCCGGTCCAATCCCAGAGCTCTGGACTGGCCGCTGCCAGAACATTTTGAATAACAAAGGAAGCTGCGAGACAATGTGTTCCCCTGGTTTTGATTCAGTCCTAAAATGGCCCGTGACTCAAGGACGCGGGGTGAAGTCACGCCAGCGCTGATGCCGTTTGATCAGGGGAAAGACCTGTTTAGATCCACGCCGTCAGCAGGTCTTGGCGCTCACTTGTCCAGCTCCTAACATTTTTACACACACGAGCTGAAGTGCAACACGTGCCTGCAGCTTCAGAACTAGTAATCTCTAACTTGGACTCCAGTCATGAAAGTGATGACTTCCTTAACTTCCTGACTGCTGAGACTGGTCCCTCTGGCCTTTTATTGGTCTGCATTTACAAACTTAAAAGACTTCCATCCAGACTTTCGCTTTGTGACTAAGCCCATATTTCCTCTCTCTGGTTTAGCCCTCCACCAATAAGCCAGAACTGGAGGTCATGGTCAAGGCTGATCTGTACTAAGATACAGTATTATGTAGTAGGCCACAGCAGGAGTGGGTGCATCAGCTCAGCCTGTATCATAATCTAAATCAAATTTATTTATTTAAAGCCCAAAATCACAAACATCGTTTGCCTTCGGAGGGCTTTACAATCTGCACAGTTGTGACACCCTCTGTCCTTAGACCCTCGAACTGGGTCAGGAAAAACTTCAAAATGGCAAAATTCATCAGTCATATATGGAGTTAAACATGGGTCGTAATAAACTGTAGATAAACTGAGTTCATGGGTTTAGTCCATGTGTGAAGGTATCACAGGTAATGGAAATGAGAGCTCTGGGCCACTCAACCTTCTCTCCACAACACAGACACAGATCATGTCCCCACCAGGCCAGTGAACCTCAGACAGATGGACCACAACCAGAATCAGTGAGGAACCTGCAAGACTGGAGAGAACAAAGAGGACCGGGGCTCCGGCAGTAACATGCACTTTACAGGACATAAGAGTATTCACATTAACCACTTTAACACTTTAACCAATTTAACCACTTTAACAGTCCAGTCATAAGCTGACTCCAGTTTGCAGTATTACCATATCTGTTTGCACTCTCTGTGATTTTGCCATGTCTTTGTTTTATTGCCATGTCTTAATAAGCATCAGTGCAGTCGGACAGAGAATAGTGGAGCTCCTTCACCAACTGCTGCTGAGGCTGATTGAGACACATCGTGATTATAGCTACAGCCAGAGGATGACACTACTTTGGCCGTTACTGTGATTGTGGCTGTGTTTTGGGTGTTATCATTATGAGGGCGACCTAGCAGGGTGTAATGGGTAAAACTACATGCAGTTAACCACGTGCAGGGGTTGTGTGTGTGCAGACACTCTTACTGGTACTGGTTGAGCTTTGTGCTGAAGCTGCTGCACTCCTGGACTGCTCTGCGGTTTCATGATGCTTCCTAGCCTAATGTTCATACAGTAAAACAAAAGTCATACCCAGAGTATGATTTAATGACAGCTGCATCAGAGTCAGAGAATGAGCAGCGAGCGTCACGTCTTTGCTGTTGTACCTGCAGGGTGTCGATGAGGGGCAACGCAAAACCTAATGCGAGGAAATGAAAAAAGTTATTGGGATCAAGCGATCATCGTTCTTAATCCACATGATGTGAAGCTGAGATTTGCGAGCGAGCACACTGGCTCCTCCGTGAGCTTTTCTGTGGTTTTCCCTTCTCTTTGGAGAACCAGAACTCCAGCACCTGAACATTAAAGAGGAAACAGGCCATGTGAATGGGTCACTTTTCCTTTATTTGTAAAGAACTTTGAATGAAAGTAGGTTTAACATCACTATCATTTTCTTTCTTTCCTTCTTTCTTTCTTTCTTTCTTTCTTTCTTTCTTTCTTTCTTTCTTTCTTTCTTTCTTTCTTTTCTCTTAGATATTTTTTACATAACTAACATCCCAAACAAACAAAAAGCCTTGTTTCTGTTTTAATTGTGTGATACAGATTGATCACGAGACAGGACAAAATTCAAATGATTTAAAACCCTTTATTGACATAACATAATTAATGCATGTGTAACAAAAGTGCCTTTTCTTGCGCTGGGAGTTTGAAATGATGAATATTCATTTGTTGCTTTTCCATTAGCTTGCGATGACAGTTCAATTTACTCTAGAAATGGGCACACTGGTTCAGCTGGCGTCGTGTTTGACGTTTGGATTAAAGTCAGGCAGTTTGGCCGGATTGTTGCCCTGCAGGAACCACCGCGTTGACTCAGTCGCTTGTAGCCATGACAACGCATATTCACAAACGTCCCAGGAATTGCTTTCAGGGCACTTTTACTATGCCTCCATTCACTTCGCTGGGTTTAATCCAGATCCTTCTCTGAATGCAAAATGCAACAACAGACGCATGTGTTTTATTCTGGGAGTCATCTCACTGCTGTCGTGCTTTCGGGGATGTGACGGGAGCACCACCGGCTGCTGATGGGAAGTCTGGGGGGAAAAAAATAGAGATAGAGATAACATCAAGGGTGTGGAGGTCTTCCTGGGTGTTTCCTTCCACTGGAACAGTTAGGACTCATTAATAAAAAGCTTTAGAGACTAAGCTTTAAAGACATGAGCACGACATCTGGGACGCTTGGACTGCAGATGTGTAAAACTTACACAAAGTGATCTCAGGATCTCTGTGTAACTGTGTGTGTACATGTACATTAGGATCATTCATTCTAGTGGGGTGAGTGTATGTGTACAAGTCCGCCCCACCGGTAGCTGTGTGACCGCTTGTGTTAGTCTGTGTTTGTTTATGGGTGTTTGTCTGATTACATGTGAGTATTTAAACCCCACATTTTTTTGCATGTGTCAGTCACAGTTATTTTAACAGACTTGTTGACAGATGCATGAGTTCATTTATAGCAGTGTTAGCCTCTGGGATGTCTGGGTGTAACTGTGGACAATTCATGTGAATTGTGTTACTTGGAAAAAAATGAATACATGGAAAGAGGAAGAGCTGTTAGATGGTAGGAGGAGAATTTCGTTTTTAGTAAGTAAGTGAAGTAAGTGAAAGTAACAAAATTAAAATGAAAAACTTTTTCAAGTATTTTAAGTAATTAATTTAAACATTAATCAACATGGATGCAGTCAGTATTAGCAGTGGCTCAGATGACACGTGATGTGAATGACATGCCAGTGAAAACCTGTAGTGACAAACCCAAGCATCATCCTCCAACTCTCGTACCAGCTCAGCCCTGACAACTTTACTGTTCTTCTTCCCCCTCATTAGTGTCATTTTTACAGCAGCAGGCAGCTGTTGTCAGCGTAAAAGCTCCAATGATCAGCACACAACCTACGACAAGAACAGTTATCACACTGCTATAACGTCTGAAGCACGTGTGAGCAGAGACACATTAACTGTGAGAAGTATCCACCTTAATGCTGCTCAGAGTTAATGGAAAGTTTCCATGTTGCTAAATCACAACCTTCTAAATGATATCTTTAAATATATTGCATGACTGTTATTGTTGATGTGAAATATGTTGCATCTCCTCTGTTTACCTTTCAGCAGTCTTTATGACATGCACTCCTCACACAGACTGATTAGCACTGATGAATGTCTGAGCGTGCCTGCCTGCACGCATGACCGCCAGCAGCCATCCCAATTCCTGCAACTGCTCGGAGGAATGTCATTTTAGCTTTGGTGCTTAAACAGCGATTTGATCCCAGAGCTTCTCATACATTTCACCCTCCATTACCTCTGGAAGGCCTGCCCGATGCACCTCGTCGGGCCAGCTGGACTCAGGGCAGACAGGGTGGACATGAGCATGAGCGGCTCAGTGAGTCGAGATCAGTGAGACGATGACAGATGGAGAGGGAGGGGGGGAAGGATGTGTCACCGAGCTTCCTCAGTGTGACTGAGTTAGGTTCTCTTGTCGCTGGTCCACTTGTCAGCTGTGACTCACAAGTAGGAAGGATGTTCTCCATCCACTTTGATGTTAACATTTGCCACTCATAGTCTGCTGATCCCAACTATTTCAGATCTGCGACGGCTCATTTTTCCACTGCAGGTTGTGCGAATCATATTTTGTGCTGATGTTCACTCAAATTCTCAGTTTGAATTTGGACACTGGTCGTGTTTGCTGTTTGCTATGGATACGGGGTTTTTTTAGAACCAATCAATGTCTCCAACTGCATTTTCTTCATGTTTGTTGCCATATGAAAACATCCTCCTTGATTGTGAAAGGTTGTCTGAGGGAAAAAAAAATCACTCTGTTTTTACTGAGGAGTTTCCCAAACTATGAAATCACTGCGCTCTGCCAGAGAGATGCCACGTAGTGTGTTTCATCAAATACTTGTTGCATGTCTTAGTATATCAATATGTTGCAGAGAAACACCTGCACACCATGTAACTAGCAAAAATATATTTATCGTGACGTTCCATCAGACCCATCAGGGAAACCTGCCTCATGAAGTAGATTTGTGAAGCGTTCTGTGTTAACTGAGCCCTGTTGATCGACCAATATGGAGTAGTAGCCACAAACGCATTGTTCAAAGTCAGTATATCAGAGGTCTAAGATGGCTTTTTAAGAATAGATTGAAAAAAAAGAATTTAATTAGAGTCCCCATTTCAATATGTCAACTTCTACCTCAGCCAAGCCTAACTATATTTTATTTTTATGCTATGATGCTATAATTTGTCACTGATATCCAAACTAATGAAGCTCTACTGCTGCTGTTAATGAAGAAATAAAACAAGAGATAAACCATGAAAATAAAACTCATTCTCCACCCTACCATGGGTGGATTTCATCACCGGCTGATGTCTGACTGCTCACACCAGCCCGGCTCTGGTCACCCTGATGTGAGTGTTTGTGTGTGCCCAAAAACTGCTGGCACCGAGCCGTGCCCTCTCATGTCCGGGGTTTGGAATTCCTCAGCCGTGAGCTCAGCTGCTCCGTGCCGGCCGGCGCTCCAGTGGTTTTGTCCTCTCTCTGGGCCCAGGGCCACGCTCACTCCCTCCCTCGCCTCATTAGCCGACTATAATGAGCGGGGCATGCCAGGAATGTGCGAATGCATTCTTCTTCGTAACCCCCAACTCCCCACCAGTCACCTCCTCAACACCTACTAGGTCTCCTTTAAACACTCACTGCCCCCCCCTGCTGCAGTCCTCTCTCCCCTCACACACACACACACTCCTCCACATCTCGCATAGCATCCCCCTTACATAGCTCCTCTTCCTCCCTCCTCTCCTCCTCGCCAGGCTCAGCCCTCCCACCTCGGTGCTCCACGCTGCTTCCTTCCCAGGGTATCATGGCTCTCTGACATTCCCTTGAGGTGTGGTACCAATCACAGGGAGATAAGATTGTAATCCTCCCTGTAATTTAGTGGGGTTTTTGTATCAGCACCAAGCAGATTTATGGCAGCGAGGTGCGCAAGAGTAAACGTTTTCTCTTGCTTTTGTGTAGATTTTGACTGATAGATGCGACACGCAATCAAATTCTCAGTTCATGATTCAGGATTTAGTCATGTTCTCTGAGTATGAGTCACATGTCTCATTCTTTTTCTTTAGTACAGAAACTCTCACTTAACATTGGAAACTGCACTCCAAGGAAAGGAAAGGAAATTAAAACCAACAGAATCACTAAGGAAAACACAAAACATTGTTAAAAAGTGTAAGAGCTGCAGCTCTTACAGTACAAGTCAATTGGCACTGAAGGTCACAGAAAACTCAAATAGATCCTCGCTATACGAATTCCAAAAGTCTATTTTCAATTGTTATAACAGCAGTCTATTTACACACCATGTAGACACAGAGTAACATTAACATTACTTGGAGTGATCTTCTATTCTATCTTCAACTATTATATCCACTATTCCAGTACTCTTCTTGTAGCTCTAGTTTGATCTCCACCAACTCTTCAGTAAGATATTTGGTTCTTTCGCTGCTCAAAGTTCCACTGTGTTCACTTGCAGGTAACTAACAGCGTCTGTCTGCTGTTTGTTCCTGTCCAGGTGGTGTATGGTTGGATTTTATTCTGAGAGCAGTTTCCCATGAAGTTCATGAGAGTGGTGAAGGTGAACCACACAGTAAAGGTTCAGGCTGTGAAACTAAAATAATGAGTTCAAAGCTGCTAAAGTGCTATAAGTGAAATTTTAAACAAGCAAAGTGAGCGCCATATTTTCAATTCATAACTTCAAGTGTTTGATAAATTCACCACTTCATCTGAAATACATTTGTTCTTTCCATTGGTCCTCAGTCTATCCATTGAGACCTGTTCAGTTTTCACTCCTTTTAAACAGAGACTGTCTCAGTTAAAGTAACTACATGGAAATTGAGTGATCCCTGTGTACAAAAGTGGCGTTTCACCACTGCCTCCTGAAGCTGTTGCAGGATGCCTATCGATGTGGTAAAGTATCTAACTGTGGGTTTACAGAAAAAGCTGTAGAGAGCGTTGCATGTGTTGAAGAAGTCTCTGATGGCTGGCTCTCACAACGTGTGGCCAACAAGATTCAGGCAGTGGACAAAATGCACCTCACAGCCACGTCTGTCCTGCATAAGCTGCTGGATACATTTGACTTAAACTCATGGTGGTGCTCAGTGCTGCATCGGCTTACTCGGACAGGAAAATGCTGGTAATGGACTGCGATGCGATGGCCATCACAGGAAGTCTCTCTGTTATTTCCAAAGTAGCTTCGTTGACAGATGGATCACTATGGAAACATTTTCTTTTCCAGTAGGACCCATTGTTCTATCCACTTTGATAGTGAACGATAATTATCCATTGTCTTTTACAGCTTTTGCTTCAGTCTCAACATTGCTCATTGTGCACATTTCTCTGTCTGCTCTTCTGTTCCTTTCCACTGACTGAAACAGTTCAAATGTTTCTTGGAAGTCCCATGTCTGTTAAGTCCCTTATTAGCCTCAACTGCATGTTTCCAGTCAATCACTGCTTTGCTGGTGAAAGCTGGATCACATTTGGACTGAGAAGAGTGAAATCTCGATTGTGATACTGTGATGATGTGAATGACTTCTTTTCAGTTCTTCAGAAAGCTGACAAATGTTTCTCAAGTCTGACTTTCATAGGCCCATCTGCTCTCAGATCGTCATGGTGAAATCATCTCCATCAGCTGCTGAGCCCTCACAGCATCAGTGTCCTCAGGAATTCTCACGTTACCTCCACTGTTGCCGCTTGTCTGTGTCAGGATCAGCTTGAATTATTAGCTTGAGCTTGGTAATCACTGTCATGACTTATTGCTGATGTGGGTGCTGTTCCAAACCACTCCACATTAATTGAATGATGACTAAGTTTTGCATTCACTTTTAGTGAGCTTTGTTTACTGCCAAGAAAATGTCCAGCTAAGTGCCACCCACCCAACATCTCTACATATCTATAAGTCACATAATTTTTATGGCTGCACAGTTCCATCAAATCATTGAAAACACACATTTCCCCAAAATTCAGCTTGACACACCTGTATGGAGTTTTAAATAAAGCTCTGTGAGTTTGGCTGTGCACTATAAGTCTGTGCTGACTGATCCACCAGGAGGTACGGTAGTGTCGAGGAGGCTTAACAGCTTTAGGATACTTTATTTATACTACGTTATTTATATACAGTGGATTCCTAACTAAAATTCCACCTCTGTCAGCTTTGCTCCGGTCAGGTTGGGGCAAACTAGGGCTGATCCCAAAGTTCTGGTGCACTCAGAAATGTGAAATCTGCCAACATACATATAAACACCAATTCTCCACCTTGTCGTGTGAACGCAGAACTTTCTCTATCTGCAGTGGGAAGCATTTGCATAACATTTAAGTGCAGGGAAGAGCAGCATGTGATGGGGCAATGTCTAAAGTAAGCATTTCACATCTTTCATCAGGTCTTCTGTGTTTCGTGCTCTGTACTGCACAGCATATGTAGCGTGGGAGGAGGCCTGACATGAGAGTAATGACAAGACGCAGAACACTCCACACCTTGTAATCAGATGCCTGGTACCAAGCGGAGCTGCATCTGGAGTCTTTAGTACAGTATGTGTTTGTGTTTCTGAGAGCGAGGGAGCTTTTGGGAAAGGCTCAGTGTCAGAGGCTCTGCTTTGAGCATGAAGCCTCTTTCCTCTGCTTTGACTGTGAAGAGCTTTGTTGTTAACCCTCCTTCCTTCAGCTCACGCCGCCACGGAATCGTCTTCCCCTCTCAGAATGGATGGGGAGGACGAGGGGTCAGAGGTCAAAGGGAGGAAGGAGGTGACGTAGGATAACCCAAGAAAGGAGTGGAAGGATGGAGGGTGGTTTGTGTAGTATGTGTGTGTGTGTGTGTGTGTGCACCCTGGAGGAAAACGCTCCAGATGGGATGCCTGAGAGGAAGCTATCAGGCCGAGGAGCCTCAGAGGAGTCAGTGACAGCGGGGGTCGAGCTGACAGACAGATACCTCTATCTGCTTGTGATAGGACAAACAGAGCACAGATGTATCTAGAGGTGCTACTAATGATGGCTACATCGCCGGCTGATGCTAAAATTGTCAGCCAGGTCCACAGCAGATGCCACCGTCCACTCCCTGATGCCAGCCAATCGAGCTGGATGTTGTCGAGCTTGAGCTTTTGACCAGATCACGCGGTCCTCAAGCTTTAAACTCTACTTGCAACTATGAATGAGAAGTCCTAAAGATAATGGAGAGTTTGAATATCTACTATTGCATGTCACCTGAGCAAACTGTGTGAGCTGATGATGAAAGTGTGATGTGGTTAAAATCTCAGCGGTCAGCTCGAGTCAAACTGATTATTAAGTTTTCTCTGTGAAAGAAAAAGCCAACCAGCGACTTTAGATTTCTGCTGTTCCAAGAAGTCCTCACACCACCTGCCACCTCTATAGTTACAGCCTCCATCAAAGACCTGCAGTTAATGCCACAACCTTTATTACCCCTTTACCAAATGTTTTAGTCATCTCACTCATACCATATCTTAGTTTATCTGCCATAACCATGATCCTCCCCTAACCTAAGACAGACATCAGTTGGCATGGCACCACTGCAGAAAGTAAAAGTGAAGAAACATCGACAACAGAAGCAAAGAATTGTTGCCGTTGAACATGATTTGGGGTTTTGCTGAACAGTATCAATGTTATTTCGATGTCAATGATCTGTGTGGCAGCTGGGTTCACTATGTGTGACCACAAGAGGTCGCTTATTAGGACAACCTAATGTCATTTTAGGAATTTCAACAAATGTCTGATGCAGTTGTTTTTCAGGGGACGGTCTATAACCTGAACTTTGGTGTTTATTAAATATTAATGGTAACCTCTGACTTCCCTCCAGCACCACATCAGGTGAAAAATGTCTCTTTGAGTAACACTTTGCTCCATGACGGAGTATGTCAGAAACTAGCAGAAAGACGTCCCTGATTTTTTTCTGGGCATATTTATGGCGTCGCTTGTCCTCAGACTTTAAAATAAAACTCAACCCAACTTGGACTTCATGACATTGTTTGCTGTTATTTCTAGAGTGTTTTGTATAATAAAACAATGGGATGGTGGATGGGGGGTTGAACAGACAAATGGTTGAAACTGTGGAGAAGGAGGAAGAGGAAAGGGAGGAGGTGCGCCGTGTGAGCACGTCTTTGTTGGGAGTAGCTCCTGAGACAGAAGATCGATGCGCAGCCAGTTTATTGTGCTCGTCTATTTGTCTGTCTGTCAAGGGATGTGTGAGCATCCGGGCAGACACCAAATCGTGCTGTTTATTGGCAGAGGGGCGCGCTCAGGAAACGGCCAACAGGAGCTTCCCAAGGAAAAAGGCGAGGGGCGATCCCTGCAGTTCTATAGGAGGAAATGAGCCACGTGGGTGTGGGCCTGATGGAGGCTACTTCCAGTCCGGGGGCCCTGAGGTGGGGCCACGAACAGGAAATATGACATTTTGCATTTACATTACATGTGCATTGAGGTATTTAGCTTATCAAGAATGATGAGTACAATGAAAACCTAATGTCAGAGACTGGCCAAAATTCAATCAACAAATGGAAAGGAATGAATGAGTCACAGTCTACATGTTTCCTCTGACCTCAAAATGATATTTAGACTCACTTTAAAAATGCTGTCAAGAAAACAAAAAAGTTAAATAAAAATAAATAAATAAAAACCATACTCCATAAGCCATACTGCCTTAACAATATGACTTAACAGCCCTTCATGCTGAGAGAACTTCCAGTCAATCTGATTTGGAAAACCCTGTTTGAAGACCAATATAAGTGACTGTCTAAATGTTGTATTACAGATATACTATTGCTGAATGCTCCCTCAAATTCTTGAATGACTTCCAGCACCTCTGGAAACAACCCTGCAGCCAGCTTTGCTCTTTTGCTTGGTTTGATTGTGGGACGTTAAAACAGCACAATGACTGAGCTTTGTATTGGATATTAATTACACTGTGCCCATTGTGGTCAAGCTTTTTTCTTTTTTTTCTGCAGAGATCAAAGTCTAATCTGTTTATAGAAGAGCTGATTAAGAGATGGGAGACAGACAGAGAATAAAAATGGGGAAATTTCAAGGCTGATTTAAAGCTGTTGCATCACTGTGGTAGAGATTCAGAGATCATAAATGCCTACATCCTGCCATCAATCAATTTCACGGGTAGGTAGTATATCAATAAAGGTTTATACAATGGTATGCCTTTGGTAAAAAAAAAAAAAAAAAATGAAAAGCATAATTAGTTTCAGTCCTGCAGGACAGTCAAAGTGTTTATTTATTTATTTAATTTGTGGTTGAGACACGTGGTTTTACTAGGGGTTATGGGATATTTATTGGACAGGAGCAGTAACTTCCCAGAGTCTTGTCATCCCTGTGAGGTTGCCAGGCACCTCTGTAATGATGTAGTGTGTTTATTAGTGAGGTTTAGGGTGCTGGTAGTCAGATTTAATTGCCTTAGGAGACAGAGACAGACTGCTTCCAGTCCTTGTGCTAAACTATTTGCAGAGATTATTTAAGTGTATTTCCCAAGTTGGTGAACTCTGTTGAACTTAAAGCTGGTTTGAGGGATGTTTACATATAGATGACATTACCAATAAATTATTGTTGTGGAAATTTCTCTGTAATTTTTCAACTATTTCTGAACACCAGCCTTTGATCTTCTGGGGCTGTGATTGTTATGTAATGTAGTCATATGTCATTAACATCCGTCAACAGTGTTCTCTCCCTGCCAGAAGAGGGAGACAAAAATTCAACACTTCAGGTTTAGTTCATCTGTAACCTTCCTCTACATTTAGACTCCTTAATACAAATGTGCAAAATCAAGGGTGCCTTCAAACACAAATTAAAAAGTACATAGAATCTGGAAATCTCTGTTATTAGCGCCCCCCAGTGTACGGATAAAATTAACAACATATAGACTGCACCTTACTGACAGAATCTTATGCCATCAGAGTATTTGAAGGGTGTCTTTATTCACATATAAATTCCACACATTTAATGACTTGATTGACCCGTGAACATGGATGACAGTCAGATTTACGTGTTACCTTTAACCTGTGAAGGATAAAATAAACTTGTTTTCTTCCTTAAAGCTTCTCATTCCTGACACATTTTTAAGGGGTATTTAAGATAGATAAATAGAAGATCAGGATTGTCCTGCCCTACAGCATGTGATTTGAACATTTTACCAAAGGGTGGCAGTGTTTTACAAACTACACAAACTGACTGCTGTTTGATGGACCCTTAACTTATCTCCAGCTGGTGTTTGCAGAAAGTGGGGAGACAGGATCTGAAGATCTCTGCTTGATATATTGTCCTTTCTCCTCCTCTGTCCCTCTGTCTCCCCCTGATTTGTGTGGGTGATGGTGTTTGGGTTGGCACACAGCTCTGTGGAGAGGAGAGGACATCCATAAGAGTCAGCAGCTCAGTGCTCGTAAATTGTCTGGTGATGCTTCATAGCCTGCTGCCATCTTTGGCAGCACACCAAGTGTAATCTCAGTAAATGCCACAGTGGAAAAGGCTGCGTAAAAACTCCAGGGTATCAGATAAGTACCATCCCCTAATGCTTTCGTTGGTCTTTAGTAAATGTTTTGAACATTGGGTATGACTTTGCTGTTTCAGGAGCAGCTGGACTACCAGACCACAGGTGTACCATCTAAATGTTTTGGATTTTTTGTGATTTGAAGTTACATTCTTTTGGCAACACAACTCACAAATTAACCCAGAGAGACACATATTGTGCAACTCATGCATTACTCTGCACACTGTACACATCTGGCAGCAGATTCACCCATACCTCTGTCATTCAGTGCTGGACAGAGCTGCTGGCTGCCTGTCAGGATCTGGAGTTCCTGTGTGCTGAGGACCACGACTCTCCTGGAGGACTACGAGCTGCTGTGCTCTGAGCTCAGGTCAGACACAGCTCAGACCAAGTACAACCAAGTGAGTTAGTCTTTTTACCACAAGGTAGTCTGATAAAAGGAGTCTTCCTATCACTTGTATCTGTTCCTATCGTGGAGATTTGGCACTGCTGATATATTTACCTGTATACTGAATAGTGTATATGTATTGAAGGACCAATTCTACTCTTGTCCTGCCTCTGTATGCACAGCTAACTCTGCTGTGGAGTTTCAGATTGGAAAATGTGAACCATGAAGGGTATTCTGGGTGACACCAGACATCCACGAGTTTTAAGTCATCAACAGAAAAGTCTTGTCTCAACAAATTCAAAAGTAGGATTAGAGTGATTCTATATGCTATGAGTGGTCCAGGAGAAATGTGTTCTATTTGCTCATCCAACATAGTGTGTGTTTCCTGTTTTCAGGTCTGGAGGACTGTTCACATACGTGGACAAATGCCAGCACAAGCTGCTAACATGAATGTGTACAGATGCAAAGAGATTAAGACAGCTTAAGCTTTACTGAATATGAAATTAAGCAAATTGGAATTGTTTTCTATAATAAATAAAAAATCGTGACTTTTGTACATCACTTTTGAATTTTTATTCAAAGGATTTACATAACGTTAAATCACATGGTAAATTGTGTGAACTTACAAAAGAGCTGCATGATCTGATGTGACAGTTTCAACTTGGCTTCTCTTAATTCAAACAGAGAAGGCTTTCAAAAATATGCATCCAATACAACACTTCCCCTTACTTCCCCCACCCCCAGCCCTGTTCCAAAAGAAGAAAATGCATAAAAGCAAACACAGTAATACACACGCACAATAAAAAAAAAAAAAAGAAAAAAAAAAAAAGAAAAAAAGAAAAAAAGAAAATTGACCACTAAATAAACGTAATAAGACTAGCCTTAAAATAAAATAAAGCCTCAATTTCCCAGCTGGTTTGGATGCTCTCCAAAACATTTGGTACCTCACAACTAGAAACTACGCTTTCTACTGAACAGGTAGTGATTTCTCTGTACATGAGGGTTCCTGCAGACGCCTCTCCTTCTCCCTCCCTGTCCATCTGATAACCTTAGCCCTGTGGCGGGGTCAGAGGCCATCTGGCAAGCGTGGGCCTGGTGCGGAGCTGCTGTGTTCAGGCTCTGGGTAAGGCCTCGTCATGAAAACTGGATCTGTTGTACAGTGGGGATCTGCAACGCAGCCACAGAGTTTAGTTGGAGACTGTGTGTATTATTGTCTACCTTATTATTAGTATGGGAACTTTGAAATTAGGGATGAAAACAACATATCAAAAAACTGTGCAGGGCTGTTGTCTCACCTGTTGGTATGAGGTGGTGTACACCATGACGTTCTGCTGCTGACCATCTGCTGTGATAATCCCAGCTGGCAGTGGATTTGCTGATGGAGGGAGAAAAGTGTATTTCAGTAAGACTGAAGTTCACATGTAAAGAGCAGATGAGAACACAGAAGATGAATGCACATTTGACCTATTTCCACTTACTGAAGCTATCGTCTGTGAGGTCCTCTCCCAGGCTTTCTCCCACTGCCACCCCTGGGATCCCTTTCTCTCCCTTCATGGCCTGGAAAAAGACCAGAAAAGCAGAAAACGTTACACATGTGAGCATGCCAACGTCTGGAACTAAACAAGAAGGTGATGTGAACTGGAAATGAAATGATTCTATTGTCAGGCCTTTGCAGTCACATGTAGGATCCTTGAAATCAGAAAATGACGAAAACAAGCTAAAATCCACTCCGGGTTGGGTTACAATGAAAAGCAGGTTCAGTTTGAACATTTCCAAACAGCATCATTTATTATTTTAACCTCAGTAAAGGTAACCTGATCAGGGTCAACAAATCACTACCTTACTGATGGTATTTAACCATTTTAGACAGTTGAGCGCAAGTTGTGTCTCTACTTGTGTTCCCGCTTTAGTTCCCAACACATCTGGTGACCCAGCTGCTTCATGCTGTCTGTTGACCGTTTTTCTGCCCAGCTGGGCTGATTTTAATTACAACAGGCAGACAGACTATTTGAGCTTGTCGCGATTCTTTGGATTATTATTTATCTGGTGAAAACTTTATTATATTGTCTTACAGCTTTTTACATTTAGCATTTGGATGCAGATTTGAGCAACACTGGGTGACTTTTGAGCACTTATTACACAGGAATCACTGAGGCCACGCTACATCTGAATGAAGCCAAATAAATGAATAATCTGGGCCATAAATCATAATACAAACATGACGGGAGGATTAAGGTTTGAAGTAAAATCATTAAAAAAAAAAAAAAAAAAAAACAGGCTCTGCTCCATGGCATGGAAAATGTGAATTAAACAGCTCAATCTGATTTAAACTGAGGTAACTGGTGTTGTAATACTGCAGTCCATGTGTATGCGGTCGCTGGGACGTTTGTGTCTCACCTCTCTGAACTTCTGCAGGTAAAGCTTCAGCGGCTCCACGTACATGTCAAAGCCCAGCGTGGACATGGCGAACAGGATGTCCTCCCCGTTGATGGTCTTCCTCTTCTCCTGGTGGCAGCGCTCACTCGCCTCTGACGTGATGAAGCTGATGAACTCGCTCACACACTCCTGCACACACTCCTTGGCATCTTTTGCAATCTGTGGAAGACAGCCCCGAATTACAGAAAGGAAGACAGTCAAGATAAAGAGCCTTATGCTATAAAACTGCAGGGGAACAGGAAATATGACTATGTGCTTTGAGTGTGGCACCAAATACAACCTTTAAATGTGAATGAGCATCATCTACACCAGATAGCACCATGTGTCAAAACCAAAAGTTCACGTACAACTTCCCTAAAGTGTTTCTACAAAGTGCTACCATTTCTCCTGTCTGAAATTTTCAGACTCGATATGTATATATGATGTATACATAAAGAAACTGATAAAAAGAAATTCTCTGTAGTGCTGTTAGTGGTTGGAAAAGGAATCTTTAAATGTGAGTGTACATTGAGGAAATACAAGCAAGATTGTGTGACAGCTAGTGTGGTTCATGATCCAGCATGTGACACATGAAGCCTCCAGTATGTGATTTTTACACACACACACACACACACACAGTGAAATGAAGGAAATCTGCACATTCACAGTTCAGATTTTTTCAGTGAGGGAAGACGAGTATATGTATTTCTATTTAGAAAAAAGAAATTTAACTTCTTTGTCAGACATAAATTGTAATTCAAAGCAAAGTATTTCAATTGTCTTAAAATATGTCTAGAGGGGATATAAAAACTTCCTTTAAAAAAGGATTATCTTCTCTCACTTGGAGACAGATAAATGAATAAGTTTACCTTCAGGGTCTACCCGCACTACAAGATTACTGACTGTGAATTTTACTTTAAAAAGGTCTTTCGAGGGAACGATACTTTCCACCTGCTACTACTTTGAGCTGAACTTTAAAAAATATAATTCAGATTAAGGTTCAGATAAGTTGATTTCCTCTCCGGGCACAATCATTTTTACTAAGTTTTACAAACCGATTATATTAGTTATCTAAAAAAGCGAACAAAGTATTCGTAATGAAACTTTGATTATTCCTGCTCCTTCTGTTCTCTCACTAACCTTTCCAGTCTGAGGAACAGCGTTCTTCATGATGCGAGCCACGTTGGCAATAGGAAGATAAATGTCCTGCTCCCTGAAGTTGTCTTTGACTCTGCTGTCGTCATTGTCATTCAGGCTCTCCTCTGCATCATCTACAGGAAACACACACACACACACACACACAGTCAGCTCTGTGTGACCTGAGCAACACAACACAACACTGCTGGCTGATTTCTGACCGTCCACACTGCTCCTCACCATCTTGAGACTGGAGAACGTAGTGGCTGGATGCCATGTACTCTCCAGTGATGCCCAGCTGGGAGGCGTCGGTGGTCGAGCTGTCTCCGTCCATCTGCAACACAAACAAACACACACACATCTCATTTAAATATTTACAGCATTATACCTGCAAATCCTGAATGTACCAAACATCTTAAATCTTCCTGCAAACTCATGAAAATGCAGATTGCCTTTGGAACCGAAACGCTGTTTTAGTAGACCAAAAAAATCAAAAATGACGGCTTGCAGTCTTATTGTGTAGCTACCCTGTGGATTCAACACTCTGGCTGGCCTTCATTACTTAAAGCAGGAGCACTAAATAAACTACTTAAAGTATCACCTGTGGATGGATGACAAGCTACTCCCATACAGATAAAACACAAACAATATATACATATTTCAAACTACGAAAACTGCTGATTAGATTTCCCAGCTGATCCAGAGATCTATCTTGCTATTTTGGCAGTGATTTTGTTCTATTTCACATTAGAAACCTTGAGACTTCTGTGAACATCTCTCATGGTCTGTGTGCCCTGAACACCTGAATCACTTAGCAACAATATCAAAATAAAAGCAGGCCCAGTGACATAACCAGCCACCTATGCACATGGATTCAATTCACTTCTCTCCACTTTGAGCAATGATCAAACTATTATGGTACTGACGGACACAAAAGAAAAAAAGTTACTGATTTACTGCAGAAATGATAATATATGTGGCACTGAGCTTGAAAATGAAAATGGAGATCATTTAATCTTTGCTGTTTTAACTGTATTTCCTTCCTGCCACTTGGAAAAACTGGTGGACACAACCAGTCCACTCCAATTAATGTGACGGACGAATGTTTGCTGGATTTGTGTCTAAACAAAACTGGTCACTACAGGCTCTGGAAAATTAGAATAGATTTTGCACTGTTTTCTGAAATATATGAAAGCATATAATTGAGAAAATATCAGCAGATTAATCATAACGAAAATAATCCTTGACTGCACGCCTTGCTGTTTAACTACAGATCTACAGAATATGTGAGAGTGTGTGTGTGTGTGTGTCCGGTCATCACTGCTCGCGGGTCAGAACAGGTTTTTGTGCTCTCCTAAAGGACAAACAGATGACTATCCTCATGTCTCAGATCATAGCTCACATCTACACCTGTGTTTTAAAATAAAAGCTCATGCATGTCCGTGTGTGAACAGCTGGGCCTGATATACCACCCTACAAGCTGGATCCACTCCAGTTCCTGCCTCTTAAACTGAGCACGTCCATGAATTCGGTTTGATCAATTCATCCCTCCATACAGGCCTTCATTTCTCTGATCTGTCCAAGTCAATGAACAGCTCTTAAACTTCTGTAACTTTTAACTAATTATGATTTGTTTTAATTAAGTTGAGAAATTCAAATCAGTAAACATGAAGGAGGTGTGTGTGTGTGTGTGTGTGTGTTATCAGGATCGAGCTGACCTCCTTATTCATCAGACCGGGAGAAAAAAAAGCGGGCTTGATTTTGTGCCAAATATTTGATTCAAACGATATTAGATTTATACGTTCCCACTGAAAATACAGAAACTAGTTATCTGTGTTTCCTCTTATACCGAGCGGACTTATACTGAGATGTGGACAACGAGGACCGCTTTAACATGATGTTACGATGAAATATGTTTTCGGGCTGAGACGCTGCGAGCTAACCTAGTGTAGCATGTGCGGCTAACATTGTAAAATAAAATGGACAAATATGCTAGTTAGATGACTGTAAACCCGGAGAGAGAGCTCGGTTTAGTGTTAGCCACAAGCTAAACACGCTGACCTGCGTTTAACTCTCCTTTCACATGCTAACCAGCGTTAGCAGGCGGGGGTTAACATGAGCTAGCTGTTCTGTGTCATATTTAGCTAGCTGGTGTTAACAGACGACTGGAGGTAGCGCCACTTCGCTAAATTTAAATTAAATAAAACGACTTGAGCGCAATAGAGAGACCCTGTCCAGAGAGGTGTTACCTTCCGCAGTTAACCTATTCAGGCACACCGTGTCCCTTGAACACATTTTCGCAGTGAATCCACAGCAGACAGCCCGTGTTGGCCTGTTCTTTGTCGCACACCGCGGGCACAGATGTGGTCGGGGCCGAAATGTTAAATAGCCATTTTTAAAAGTTTCGCCCGCTGGATAGCGTTACTTCCTGATGAGCAGCCCTCATTCACTCAGACAACAAATAAAAAATCAGACAGAGACGGACATTTCCATTCGAGCTAACGAGAAATCGGTTAGCAATCATTGGCCGGAGCCAGGCACAAACCTGCAATGAAGCCCTGGTTGGTTACCTTCCTCAGACGGCTGTTTGGTTGGACAGAAAATGGCTGCGAAACGACCAGTCCCAGCGCGGAGCCGCCGCTGCACTACCGGGCCCGGCCGGCAGGGGGCCGCTGCATTCAGGGGCCGCCCGCGAGCTCAAAACTCACAGATTTAAAGTGAATCCAACGGCGGGAACATGACTTTTAAACTGTAAAAATGGCGAGTGTGGCCGGGTGAACGTGATGGACGATTTTAGTAGTGTGTAAATATGTGTTTCGGCTGTTTTGGGTTAATAATCCAGACCAGTCACTGCATTATAAAACACACAAACAAATAGGTAACGTCGTTCGGTCGTAATCCCTTTTCCCTTTAATAATTCCTACGGTTATGGCGGCACGGGAACGCATCTCTCCTAGGCTACAGGTTTCCCTGCTTCATCTCCCCTGGGAGGAAAGTGATCATGATGTCCTCACATGTGGGAAACACTAAAGGCTCCTCAAGCGTTGCACCGAGAAACAAATACATACACAGAGCCCATTTAAGTCTATTTAGATTCTATTAAGCTCAATGAGGCGAGTTATGTGTAGGAAACTGCAGAGAAAGGCTGTGTTTTCCTCAACAACCTTCTCTTGCCACCAAAAGCGAAAACTGCTTTTTGGCAATTACACTGTGTCTTCATGTTTGACATAGTTCATTATGTTTGTTTACTGAGTTTACTTTACCAACTGTTTACCAAAAGAGCCCTGAGGCAGCTGTTTGGTTGAACTTGATGTTCAAGGACTTCACCAGAAGATGTCACACTATCACCATCAACAAATGGGCCTTTCTAACTAATACTTCTCTTTAAATGGCAGCTGCAGCTGTACAGATTAAAAAAAGAAAAAAAAAAGTTCTATTCAGCCTTTGGTAATCATTTCAGATATTTATGATTCCCCTCCTGTGTTTCTGTCACACTCAGTATGATGAAAATACTTGTGAAAATCTAATACAGTCTTGGCAGTATTTGATTGTATTCAACATTAAAACACTGTGTATCTGTGTCTATTTGTACCTTTTGTGTCTAAATGCTATTGAATAACAAGCCTTTTCCATCCTGACAGGAAACCCTTGCATAAAGCGTTTTTACAGGTCTGTCAGTTGACGTCATGCAGTCCAATCCATATCTGGCCTGCAGTCAGAGGGAGCTCAGGGGCCGAGCGCCCTGCTCACTGAGGGCGTCTGTAGCTCTGATTTTCTCTGTCTGTTCCTCTCAGACTTGCACCAAAAGTTCTGGATCTGTAACGGTGACGCACGGACCCGCTGACCTCGTACTGACAATGCTGCTATGTTCTGCTGTTTCTATTTTTAGAAGAGAGGTGTTTTGCCCGCACAGGCTTGCCCACATGGGGTTTGATCATATGGATCACATTTGCTGATTTGCAGGTGATTATTCAGTGTATGTCTGTAAGCTGTTTTCCTGAATACTGACAGAAACAGTGGCGTTTGGAGGTGAAATTATACTGTGCATTGGTCCCATTTATACTTGTCATTGGGGAAAGATGACAGGAAATGGAGGAGAGCTGGGAGGGTGTTTGTACATGTACGTACTCATGTAAAGCTTTGGATCTCTCTCCATCATTAGTTGCACAATCCAAAGCTTAAAAGACTGATTTTTTGTTATCTCATTTCATGCACCCAGCTGTTACTCCTGCTTCAGTCTCAGTGGTTAGAGGACACTCCACCAACTCAGCCTCATAATTACTGTTAATCTGGTCAATGAATGCACACTTTGCCAAAGCACAGCTCAGATGATTATCATATTAATGGGCTTTGGTAATAGGATGATCTGTGAGCAGCTCTTGAGGAAAGTGGAAATGAGATGAAGGGGCAGGAGCTGGGGCTGTTGTGGAGGACAAATGCTTAACCCGTTTCAATATTTAATTTCTCTCTTTCTCTTTATTCGCCTGACTCTGTGGCTCTCATTTATTCTGTTTTTCCTTTTCTCTCGCTCCTTTAGGAAGCTGCAGAGTGGAGGAGAAAGGTGCTGATCCTTGACCCTGCAGCTCCCTCTCCAAGAGGCACCGAGAGGGCTGAGTGTTTAATTCTCACAGTCTGAAGAGTCACTGTGAGTATCAATCATTACTCCTCTCTTCTCGAGTTTTGCAGGTATTATGCAATTTGTTCTTACTTTAGAAACTGTTGTATTGCTGTTTGAAGTCTGAAAATGAAGTTTTTTTCTTTAGAAATTCCCTTTTCTTTTCACTTACTCATTTATTTCTTTGTGTCCTTTTTTTACTCTGCTTTTTTTTTTTTTGCATTTCCTTACCTTTTCTTTCTTTCCTTGTATTTTCCTCTCCTCTTCTTTCTTATCTATTCTGTCCCCCAGAACTGTGCAGGTTCCAGTCAAAAACATGGACAGATTCAGGACATTTTTATAACACGCATATCTGTTGGGAAAAGCTATTCAGGACTCTCAAAAGACTTTTAAATTAGAAGGTAATTAAAAAGAGATTATTACATTTAATTGTGTGTATTAATAATTCAAAGTATTCAATGAAATATAATTCAACAACCAAATTAGAAGTGAAAACTTTAAACATTGCTGCAGAATAAGAGTAAGGAATGTGACAAAATATAATATAAGCAATTTATGGGTTATTTTTTATATATATATACATATCATATTAATAATCTGTAACAAGTTAGAACAAGTATAAATACAACCAGACTCCAACTCAAAATAATTGAGAGTGAGAAGCTTGACTGGGCAATCATTTTTAAAATGAGACACACATTAAAAGAAGTCACAGCAGCCACTGAGACCTGAATTTACTTTGTATTTCTTCCAGAGAGTGCAGTTTTCCTCATCATGTCATTACACAAGATTCACGCCTGGTTTATTGTTGTGCTCGAGGGGGTTACCACGTAGCTACAAAGCCTTCACATGTAGCTCCCAAAGCTTCGCTGTAGGCTACCCTGCAGCTGATGTGCCTCAAAAATGTCACAGCAGGTCTGGGCTATTGCAGCATTAGTTCCTGTTTCTATATGTGCCTAAAACAAATGCATAAATACAGTAGGCTCAATCACAGACCTCCTGCAATCCACTGAACATCACCTCTGAAGTCTCTTCCCTCCCAGTGAGGATCTCGTCTCCCTGCCTCAGGCCCCGGGTCAGATCCTGGTGGTCAGTGGTTGGCTTCCTGTTTGGACTTGGACTGCATGCAGAAACCTGAGCCTGAAGGCTAAATGTGGTGATAACTACCCCATCCCCTAACTTACCCACAATTTTTACCTGTACATTTTCTAGATTTAAAACTGTGCCCCACACATAGTAATAGACAGCAGTGTTAGTAAGAGCAGTAGTAAGTTAGTAGTAAATTTACTCAAATATTGACATTGGTACTTCTAAATTATTCAAGCATTTCCATTTTATACTACTTTATATTACATGCACAGTTCAGGAACTATTTTACGTCATACATCGCTACATTTTTTTATAGTATAAAGTTTTATCTAGTTAAAGCTTATAAAATATAATATAGTGTTACACATTAAACCAGTGGTTTCCCACCTCCACCCTTACAAAAGAACAGTGTCAATTTGTCATATTATAGATTTCTAGGAGTTTTTAGAAGATTTCTGAAGTGTTTTTATTCAGATAACAGTTTCAGTGCCCAAAGAAGTAAAACTCTCCAGCACTTCATAATATTTGAGATCGCAGACTTCTGGGACCCACTTGAGGGTGCCCAGTGTCAGTGCACTGGAACCACTGGACCAAACTGTGTCCAAAGTAGTAATATGCATCAATATAATGTAATGTGAAATAATGGAGTACTCACATGTCCCATTTTCCTGCAAAATGAGTACTTTTACTTTGGACAAATATATTAGTGAATTTAGTACATTTAGTGATAATGCTTCTGTACATCTGTACAGAATCTGTACATCTGTACATCTGTACAATACTAAATGCAGGAATGTAATGGAGTAGTTTGGTACTTTTACTGAAGTAAATGAGTACTTCTTCCACCATCGTCCACAGACCCTTTGATGTCCACTATTAAATTTTTTTTGTTTTTATGAAGCCCAGATCACCCCACAGTAGATGATCTGTGAGAATGTAGTTCATAACCCAGTGTTTCCACAGATACCAAATATATCAGAGTGAATAACAGGGAGAATCAAATATGCCAGCTATGTCTAGATATTCTACTTTGACTGAATGGTGTAGCTATAATAAATTTCATCTTGGATTTAAAATCTGAACTCAGTTTAAATATGAGAGGATGGCCATGAAAAGTCAGTATTGTGTGTGTATCCAAAGCCTGACACATCTCCTTCCTCTCTGCCATAGAGCTCCTTTGTTGTCCAAAAACTATTAAAAGCACATCAATGAGCCTCGCTGTTTTACTGGCTGACATGTTCCTTCATTACCATGAACACACACTGTAGTTTATTCTGCTTCAGGTCCACATACACCATCTCACTGCTGTTAATACTGACTGCAGCATCAAATGTGGAGTAATTCTCTGCTCACAACAGTACCCAATAAACGCGGCATTTTCCCCAGTTGAAGTAATGTCTGTTAGAGACCAGCTGTTTTAGGAAATTACTGGGCCTTTTTAAAAATTAAAACAGTATATTTGTGACCTGTTTTATGTCCGTCAGTATCCTCAGTCCAGCAGGGACCAATGAGCTTGGGCTGAGAGCCACAGGCAGGGAAGGGATGGCAGCCTCAGTCGTGAAAAGGGAAATTAAAGGCTTTAACTGGCTTTACTTAACTACTTCACAAGTTATATTCAGATTTTTATGTTGAATTTTACTGCTTTATTTTTTTTACTATTCATTTTTTAGAGGATTCTGCAACAACATCATAGCACATTTCTAGGGGAAAGTTTCAAGTACCCATCATCTCAAGGAATGTCAAACTAAAAAGGAAGAGTTTTCAAAGAATAGCAGACAGTTAGAATTGATATTTTCGCCAGCATCAGCATGAATTAACCTCCATTACTGGCCTCTGAGTGCATGATGGGACACTGGAGGCCCGTCGACTCTGCAGTGGCAGCATCCTGGTACACAGTTTGGAAATAGTTCCTTATTCAAAATACTGATTGTACCGTTATGTACAGACAATATCAGTTCACGGGTCCTTTAGAAGACATTTGCATACTTTTTTTAAAAAAGGAGGCTGTATTTAAAATGAATTGGCATAAGGGCTGGACAAAATAATAGGAACACATGACAGTATAATGTAGTCTGGTACAGCTCCACATAATACCTCTGCCTCACTGCTCACATACTATATGTTCATTTTCCTTCCTGTAGTCAGCATTTAACTTTACATTATGAAATATGATCCATCATGCAATATATTATAACATTTATATTACAATATGCTATTGCTCAGTATTGCATATGATTAGGTATCACATATTTCATCATATCCAGTACTAAGCATCTAAAGAGGTGGCAGTGTAGCTATAGACCGTCCAAACAGAAGGCTCTGACGTGTTCAAAAGTGTAATATGTGGGTCAGTGCACGGCTTTAAAATGAAGAGATTTTTTGTCTCTTTTGCCCTGGAGGTGTTTAGTCATGATGCCAAAAGTTGTGCATTATCTCACGCCTCATTAATCCAACAACCCTTGTTATATTTTTAGCTCTTTCTACAATTGACTTGGCACCACCCAGGACAACTGCATTTCAGAATCCATCTCTGCCAAGCTGGTGGCATTACTGTGTTAATATCAATGTTCTCTGCTGCACTCATTGTCTTTGATCCTGCAATCTCTCAGACGGCTGAATTGCACTTTATTCCCTGCCTACAGTGATCATGATTAAAATACACTGCAGCCATCATAACCAATAAAACTAGCTTTTAATATGATTTTTTTAAGGTTTTAAATTTGTTCTTGTGTGGCTAACTTGAAGACTTGGGACTTGGGACTTTATAGAACGACACGTAATTCAAACTCACCACAACGACGTTGAATTTGAGTGACTCTGACTCTAACATGGGAATTTGACTCAGACAAGGTCTTAGGGACTTGGAGCGATGACTTTGGAACTGAGGACCTATTTATACAGGTTTAGCTTTATGTTTAGGTTTATTATGAATTGAAAACTTGCAAAAAAAAAGGTGGATGGACACCCACCCACTGACACATCATGAGGGTGACTGTGACATGGGGACAAGAGTTTGCAGCTCTAGAACACAAGTCAAGGGCCTTTACTTGAACTCGCACCCCTACACTGGGGATGTGGGACTGACTCCTTTCAGATGTGATGTTAGCAATTGTCTTTCAGACCTCGAGTATGTGAGACACATCCTAGAATACCCAGACTCGGGTCTTCCAGTCTAACATGCCACTGGTGCGTCTGACGGTCTCATTCATGGGCCCCAACGCTGGAGATATTCTTGATGAATATGGTGATGCAGTGTGGTCTTACCACCGCTGGGCGCAGTTGGCGTCCCCCCAGGGTCACCTCAGGTCAATGTCCCTTTTTCCAGACTATTTCCTAAGAAGAGCTGTTTCAGTGGCTTTTAAGAGACACAATCGCTACATGCTGCTTTTTTGACAGATATTGATTTTTTCACCCGCAATGATATTAATTCCCTGTCACCTCCGTGGTGTGCTGTCTCAAACTGTTTTGAGGTACAGTGCCGAGAGGTCAGTTTCGCGATATTTCCTCCAATATTTGTTTAGTCCTTGAAAAAACTCTGCCGTCTGAGGTCAGTGCCAGAGCAGCAGATTCAAATGAGTTTTCTTCTCTGAAAGGCTCCCTGTCTGAATTATTCATGGACAATAGCTCACTGTCCAACTCTGCGGAGACTGACCCCACAGTACATGAGCGGGTTAATAAGTGACATTTTTCAAAACTTAATTAATAAAGCATCCGATGGAGTGTTAAATAGAGGTCACTGGTCTTGGCAATGTCAGCTAAGAGGAGGTTTGGGGATACTGTTTAATGGCTGACCGTAGATCCCCTGCTGGAGTGATTGATCACTCCGAGGAAAGGAGCTTTTGTAATTATGAATCTTATTTTGGCTGTATGAGATTAGGTCTTACATATTCCAACTTGTAAAGTTCTAAACTTGTCTGTATAGCATATGTTGTCATTTTTTCCTCCAATACATGAATACATGATCATTTTGCAGGTTTTGGACAGGTTTTGGACCGATGGCTGTCATTTGGCTTGTCAGTTTCCCTACGTTGCTTTGAAAAGTTCCTCTTCAAAGTGTTCACTGCCAGACCTCTTTTAGTGACTTAACAAAAGCTGATCACCATAATATGTCATACATTTGAGACAGAGTTTACAAGTGTGACCAATATTTTTTCAAACCAATGATAAATCAAATGTCTGGTAAAGGGCCAGATATTTCTGTCAGGATTTGGTAGACTAAAGTCAAGCTAAAAGAAGCGTGAATGCTGTACTTAGGTTCAACAAGTGGACAAAAATAAGACTATTCTGAACGTTCAGGCCTAGATTAACAATGTACTGTAGTGCAAAAAAGTGATATTTACCATAGGTATAAGGACAGAAAAATCTAAGACCCAACCAAAATGCAACCAAAATGCTACAACGAAAACCATTACAGAGTACAACGTCTAAAAAACATTCATCACACCCAGATGCCCAATAAGCAAGTCCAAAAACAACTGTCGCAGTCAACCATGTCTTCAGCTGAATGAGCAGAGAGCACCAGGTGAGGTGACTGTCGAAGGTTTAGGGACCATGTCACAATCAGCTGACAATATATTGCAATGTGTTGGCTATTAGAAAGGGTTGAAAAAAATGGTTGTTTTGTTGGTTGGTTGCATTCAGGTGAGGTGATGTGAAGGTTTAGGGAATAGCACAATAGGACAATATATTGCAATGTGTTGGCTATTAGAAAGGGTTGAAAAAAATGGTTGTTTTGTTGGTTGGTTGTTTTCAGAAATTAGAGGAATAAAAACAGAATTGTCATTTGATTTTCATTTCAAAGTCAAAAGGCATTTTTTTGTTTTTCTGGTCAGTAACAGCAGATACAACATTTACCGGCTGATTGATTTTCCTTCTCGCCTTTATGAACAGAAAAAACAGAAGTTAACTAATGCATGAACTCTAGCAGGAATACAGTACAATACAATAGTACTTATTCCATGCAGGAAGGGTTAGGGTTATGGTGGATTAGTAAAATGGTCTTTGCACATACTTTCTATCAGCAATAAGGTGTACTACAGTTATTTGCAAGGAATATTTGTCTGTTGTCTGTCTTTCCTTTGGCGGCTGGATTGCTGAGGACCCAGGAAAATGCACTGGTGAGTGTAAGGTTGTTTGGATCAGCGGTTCTCGAGAAAGCTGCAAGCAGCGATACCAGAGGTCAAACAATTGAACCGTTCTGAAAGAACACTCCACGTTACTGAAATCTCTCTCTCTGCTCTTTTTGGGGGGAGGTAGCCACTAGTCTAGTCGTTGTCTTACGCTCCAACACTCCAAACCATGTATGCATTATCTGTTCTTGATAATATCATTCTGTGTGTGTAACTAAGCAACTGTATACTAACATGTTAACCATAAGAACTAATGTGATAATACGCCAGTGTTGTGTTTACAGTTGCCACCAGGGCCAAAAACTATTGATGCAGCTTTAAGTGCAGAATCAGAATCTGCTTTATTGGCCAGAAATATGAATACATCCAAGGAAATTTGGCTGTTTTTTTCATATTTGTCTTACTTTTGAGCTGCTGTGACAAGTGAATTTCCCTGCTGTGGGATGAATCAACCTTATCTTACCTCATCTTATCTTATTTGGGTTTTGTTTTCAACGCTCTCAATGTGCATTCACAGAAATAGACTTACCTTCAGTTTAAAAACAGGGACAACAGCTAAAAACAGAACAAGGTGAACATTAACATTATACTTCTATGTGTACATGCATTAGTTTTTATTAGCTGAAAGTTTTGACGGGCAAAACTCTGGTGGGGCTGGTGGGAGCACAGCGGCTCTTTTTTTGTTTTGCTGCATGGCTCTCTGTTTTTTTGTTACTGCCACTTGGAGGCCCCGAAAAGAAATCTTCCACTTCCACACATCAGGGGCCACTTTAAGTCATCAATTTCACAGAGAGTGTTTCACTTTTACCGGCGTGATTGAGGCCTTGAGGATGAGGGGAAAGTGCTGCTTCAGGGTGGTGTTGGCAGGATGTTGGGAGTGACCGGCCGATGACAGCTCCACCTGACAGGGCCGAGGACTGACACTCCGCTGCTGACACGCTCCTCGCTTTGTGTGTAGTTGCTGCTCTTTAGGTTTGTTCACATTGCATGAGCCTGTTTTCTTTGAGCGCAACTTTGAAATACACAGAACCACTGATGAATTTTTACGGCTCTTAACTTTAAAGAAGATAAGGTGCTCCCCAAGGTTCTGCCTCTGAAAGCGTCTGTAAGCTTTAATATAGCTGAGTTTTTAAAAGCTGCAGGAGAGTGATAAGACTCTGAGATTTGATGCATTTACATGGAGTAAATACTTAGGCTTATACTCTCTGTGTTTTTATTACTATGGCACAGGCCTCAGGGCTTTTACAGCCTTAATTTCATGTAATGAAGTAGACAGGGATTATGGAATTACCCAAATTAATAGTGTTTATCAGCAAATGCTCTCACTTGCATGCATATGCATATGGTGCCTTTATTGAAGCATTAGGCTGGAGTTCCCGATGCGCTCCCTTGTTTGCTTTTCCTCTTTTATATTCTCGCTCTGATTCAGCGACCGTCTTAAAACAACTGTTGAATATTCATGCGTGTCATTAAGTGAAGTGTCTCATACAAATGAATGCAGGGACTGGAGTGCAGATATTACTTAAAAGCATGCCGCTGACCCTCCGAGTTTTTTTTTTCCAACCACAACCTCAGCGCTACACTCTGCATTTGAATAAAAAATGTACATCTGTGAGCCTACAACATGGGTGAACAACGTTCAAGGGCACCATTTTAATTCTCTTGGTGTCTTCCAGGCTATCTCAAGAGTTTCCCATCCATTCCCTGTTAATGGTCTGTACTGCCGTGTGTGGCGTGTGACGAGGGGGGGGCACGAGCGTGCCGTTCCAGGAAGAAATGTCTATTGCGACAACGCCACCCAGGGGAATTTCACCCCCCCCGGGAACTTCTAACCCAATATATAATGGTTAGGCACACAGGTTCGTTTTACACCACAGGGCAGAGACAGTTCAAATTAATCAAAACATTTTATTTAATATAATAAAAAAAACGAAACTAAATCAAACATGAACGTTTGCGGGCAAGATCAATTAAAATATAGGGCTGGGGCTAACCACAAGCATTACATTAACCAAGAAGGGGATAACACTCTCAAACCAAACCACCCGTGCTACCCCAAACAAAACACTCGTGAAGAAGAAAACCACCACCAGGGAAGGGGGATGCTGCCTCAGGCCCACAGCACCTGCACACAAAATAAATGTTAAAAATCAAACCACAAACGATCTCAAACCTAAAACAATACAACAAAAGAAAGACAGGACAATCTACTAAATGTAACCAAACAAATAAACCAAAATACCATAAACAGAACAAAATTAAACAAAAGAAATGAAACCTAATAGACTAAAAACAGTTCAGCAGGGCTCGGATGAGCCCCCGTAGAAGCAGGGCCAAACGCCTCCAGAGAGGGAGAGTAGCATGAACGGTGCCGTGAAGCCAGAACCAGAGGGCCCGATGGAGCCAAAACGGGGGACTTCTGAACCCAAACAGCCTTTCAGAGCACAACAGGAAGGCTCACAACAGGAAGGCTCAACAGAGCCAAAACAGGAAGGCTCAACAGAGCCAAAGCCAGGAAGGCTCAAGGCCAGAGCCAAACAGCAGCAGAGCACTGGTGCAGCGTCAGCACGACCCCAGAGGAGATGGAGCGCCAAACGGCAAAATTCACGCAGTTGCGGCGCCACACCTAAGCACCCCGCGACGCGATCACTCCCCCCGCACACACAAGCAATCAGCCGCGCTATCTGGAGATGTTTATGACGCAAGGGCCGCCACGCCAATTGAGCCAGCCGTCACGCTGCTGTAGCCACCGGAAGGGCCAGGAAGAGAGATCAGGTGTGCTCCACCTGGATTTAAATACTGCTCACGCTGCCGATCTGTCAGTGCGCCCTAGCTCGGACTAGGGCTCAGGGCACAGTGCCATATAGTGGCGTGGAGGAAAGAGACCTCCGGCCACATCTACCCCTCCCTTTTGCATCGGCCCGACCGATGGACCACAGAAAGGCCAGACTTAACACCAAGGCCTAAAAACAGCGAAGTGAGCGTAAGATGCAGGGTCTGAAGGCTCATCGGCTGTACTGTTCTGAGGACCTATGGAGCGAGGGAGATGGTGAACATTGGAATGGTGTCCAGCAGTTGAACGAGCAGTTCGACGCAAAGCCTGCTGACTCGTGCTTGGTTGGTCAGCTGGAGACTGCAAGGGAGCCGGCGGTGAGGATGGCCCATGTGGTCGCGGTGTCTCTGGGACAGACCCAGTTTGCAAGGGAACCACTAAGGGGCCTGAAGGCTGCAAAATACCTGTAGGTGCTGTAGATTGTGGAACAGGGGTCTCGGGGACCAGAAGCCACACATCACTATCACTATAGCTGTCGCCATCATCTAGTGCTGCCACAGTGGGTGGAGATGGAACCTTAGATGGAAGGGTCTTTGCCTCTGATTGAATCACAGCTTTCAACATATCACGATGCACATTCCGGACTTTTTGCAGATCATTCACAGGAGCTACACATGTACACTGCTCCTTCACCAGATGGTGCCTTGACAACCTGGTGGACCACAGAACTCCAGAGATCCTGGATTTTGTGTCCTACCTCTCACCCCGTGGTCCCTCAGATACACCAACTGGCCGACAGGGAGAGGTGCATCACGCACCTGTTGATCATGCCGCTCTTTTCTGCGGCCAGCAGCAACCCGCAGTCGCTCATGAGCACCCTCAAATGCAACTTGTAACCTGGCTTGGTGTTCGACTACCCAGTCCTGTACCATACCAGGTGTCGGATCCTGGACTCGACCCAAAAGGAAGTCCACAGGAAGTCGAGGTTCCTGCCCAAACATCAGGTAGAAGGGTGACTCACCAGTACTCTGGTGGGGCGTGGTGTTATAGCAGAACAGCACCTGAGGCAAACAGGAACCCCAGTCACGTTTACGTGATACTGGCAGTGTGCGGAGGAGGTTGTGGAGAGTTCTATTAAAACGCTCACATTGACCATTACCTGCGGGATGGTACGGAGTAGTGCGAGATTTAACAACACCGTATAGTGAGCAAAGCTGTCCAATAAAGAGAACTCTCAAAACTCCGTCCTTGGTCTGAGTGAAGACGACTCGGAACACCAAACTTGTAAAACCACTCAGAGACCAAGACCTGGGCCACAGTGGAGGCCCGTTGGTCCCGTGTAGGAACCGCTACTGTGAACTTGCTAAAAACATCTGTCATGACCAGGACATTTTCAAATCCGCTTCTGGAAGGCTCCAGCAGTGTGAAGTCAATCGCCAGGATCTCATTGGGGCGTGAAGCAAGCAAATGACCCATAAAACTGTGGGGCACACGACCTGAGTCCTTAGCAACTTGGCAACGCTCACACTGTTGGACCCAGCTCTTAATGTCAGAAGACATACCAGGCCAATAACAGCGCTGCCGAACCAACTCGGTGGTCCGCTCAATGCCCTGATGACCATGCTCTTGATGTAACTGATTTAAAGTGTCCTGCTTAAGGGCTACAGGCAGAAGGAGCTGAAGAGACTCTTCTCCCCCATCTGAGCGGAACACCTGGCGAAAAAGAACACCATCCTTCTCCACCAGGCGATCCCACTGGCGCAAGAGCGCCATGACTGGCTTGGAGAGCTGCTGCCTCTCACCGGAGGTAGGTGGAGCATTCCGTTGCCAGAACACCAACACCTCCTTAAGAAAGGGGTCATCTCTCTGCAAAGAACAGAGATCTGATGCAGAGTGGGCGGGAAGAACAGAGACCAAAGACTGAGATGCCATTGCCTCCTGACGGGAGGACAAAGTTGGGCTTTGTTGTAGGCTAAGGGGAACCACAGTGCCCGGCAAGATCGGTGCAACTGCTTGCAAACCTGAAACATACTGCCGTGACAGTGCATCAGCATTCCTGTTGCTACGGCCTGATCGATACTTTATTGAAAAGTCAAAGGCAGCAAGTTGTGCAGCCCAGCGGTGCTCTGTGGCCCCTAGCTTGGCGGACTGAATGTAACTTAGCGGGTTGTTATCAGTATACACAGTGCACTTATTATGCCCCAACAAATACTCCCGAAACTTCTCAGTCATTGCCCACTTGAGCGCAAGAAATTCCAACTTCATGGAACTATAGTTTGACATATTGCGCTCTGTAGGCCTGAAGGCCTCTGCTTGCATATGCCACTGGTCTCACACCACTGTCCGTCTCCTGCGAAAGGACAGCACCAAGGTTACTGTGGCTAGCGTCAATCTCCAAAATAAAGGGGCGTGAAAAGTCAGCATAAGTCAGCACTGGAGCTGAGACAAGCCGAGACTTCAATGCCTCAAAGCTTTCCTCACACTGTGGTGTCCACACAGTGTCCAGAGCCTGACCTGACCCTCTCTTTGACTTGGTGCCTGCCAGCCTAGCCACCAACTGATGCAGAGGGCTAGCCAACTTGGCAAAGCCCTCCACAAAACGGCGGTAGTAGCTGGCAAAACCCAAAAAAGAGCGCAGCTCTGAAACATGACGTGGGCGTTGCCAGTTAGCCACTGCTTCAATTTTCTTTGGGTCAGTGGAGACTCCCTGACTTGAGATGACATGGCCCAGATAACCAACCTCTTGCCGAAAGAATGCACCTTTGTCAAGTTTTGCCTTAAGGCCTTCCCTTTTGAGCCGGTCGAGCACCATCTCCAGCCGTTGCAGGTGTTGTTCAACAGAAGATGAATAGATGATGATGTCATCAAGATATAGTAGCAGGGACTGACCCTGCTGATCACCAAACATCCTCTGCATCAACCGCTGGAAGGTACTTGGGGCGTTACACAAGCCAAACGGCATGCGGTTGAACTCAAAAAGGCCAAAAGGTGTGCAGAAGGCAGTTTTAGGCCGATCCTGCTCGGCCACAGGGACCTGGTTGTAGCCACTCGCCAAATCAATTGTGGAGAACCAGTGTGCCCCAGAAAGCGCATCCAAACTTTCCTCAATGCGAGGCAGGGGAAAGGCGTCCTTTCTGGTCTTACTATTAGGAGCTAAGGAGACGGTAGTCTACGCACAGGCGTAAACTCCCATCCTTCTTCCTCACCAGAACAATAGGTGAGGCATAGGGACTGCTACTCTCCCTAATGACCTGAGACTCCAAAAGTTGGTTGATATGAGCCTTTACTGCCTCGTACTCTGAGGGAGGGATGCGGCAGTACCTCTGCCGGACTGGGACATCATCCAACAAGGGAATGTCATGACACAACAGGTTGGTGCAACCCAAGTCACCATCATGTGCTGAAAACACAGACCGATATTTACGAAGCAAGGATTTTGCACCAGCCTGTTCCTGTTCAGACAACAAAGACAGATCCAGCATCTCCACCCTGTCCAACACTGAGGTGGCCACTGTCTGTGAAGAAACTGTTGCAACTGATGACTCAACTTCAGTCACGCCTGTTGGTAAACTGACAACCTGGACAGCACTTAACACTCCCAAACCAGTCCGAGGGTAGAGAAGAACCTCTGTCGTCCCAACATTGACCACCGGGACATACACTGTACCCTGGACAACCTGTACGAGGCATGGGGAGGCTAACAACCCAGCAGGCAAACCTGACTCTGGGGGCTCAAACAGCACACTCTGGCCAGAGAACTTCTCCGGACAGGTGCTGGCAACGAGTTTTATCACCCCTCCAGGTATGCGCACCACACGCACCACACACTTTCCCCTAGCCCTCACCGAACCAGTGGGGCTCCCTTGAGCGGAGGTAGCCGACTGGTGGCACTGCTGCAGAGCTGCAATGACTGGACCAGGTGCTTTTGAGACAGGAAGTGAATCAAAAAGAGATGGACCAAATGCCCCAAAGCTGCAGAGCTGGTGAAGCTGTTGGTAACACCGGCGAATCACATTCATCCCCAAAACCCCAGGGACAGAGGACACAGCACCAGGGAGGGTCTTTAACAACAAGAATCCCACAGCGGGGCATCACCTTACCACACAGCTCCACGTCAAGCTCCAAATAGCCAATGTAAGGAATCGCTAGACCGTTAGCTGCACGCAGCTGTAGCCAGTGACATGAGCGAAGGCGATCAAAACCCCAAGGTGCAAACTGTTTCTGAAAGAAACTTTCGGTCATAGTGGAGACCATTGAACCAGTGTCCACCAAACAGGAAACTATAACCCCTCCAACTAATACATCGATGTTCGGACAGGTAGCAATTAAATCAACAGCCGCACCCTCCCTGTGAGCCTATGGACTCCCCAACTGAGCTGTGGCTCGACAGCTCAGTGGGCTTCAGTTTTCCGGCTGGTTGAAGGGACGGGAAGGGAGAGCAACACCGGAGCTCAGTCCTGCGACAGAATGTCCATGGCGCCGAGGAGGGGCTCTCTCACCCTCACACTTCCGAGCAAAATGGCCTGGTTGTTGGCTCATGAGGGCACCTCCTACAAATTACAGAACCACGACGGAGAGCCTGCTCTTGAGGGCGAGGAGCCTGCAGAGACGCTACAGTCTGTGCGAGCTGGTTCAACTGTTCCTGTTGACGCTTCAGGACATCCATGAGAACAACTCACTCAAACTAGGCCCAGGTGGGCTACTAGGACGAGTGGGTTGGAAAGCGACCCTGAACTGCATACTGGAGGCCATAAGCAGATGGCAGAGAAGAACTACGTGGCCTGGCACCTCCTGGAAGGCCCTCCCTCTCCCATCTAATAGCCTCACTACGAAGCTCCAACATTGTAGCCATAGGCTGACGGCGCACCAGCTGCTTAAGGCTCCCTGCGAAGGGAGCTATCATAAACATGCTCAATAAACTGATCTCGAAGCAGGACATCCAGCATTAGGTACTCCATCAGGTGCACACTGCTTCACACGATCCATTAATGCCATGAGGGCTAAGGAGAACTCCTGCAGAGTCTCACCTTCAAGCTGGTGCCGAGAAAAGAATGCTTGCTGCAAGGTGACATAAGACTCAGTACAACCATAGAGCTCCTTTAGAATGGCAAGAACCCGAGCTGGGTCTCCTCGCTCCCCACTAGAGCGAAACTTGATCTCTTCCTTGGCCTCTCCCTCCAAAGTGGTCAAATATTAACAAGGCTTGGTCTGCAACAGTAAGGCGGCGAGCACGCACACATGCCTGTAACTCCTCCATCCATTCAGCTATCCCAATGCCTGTCTTGCCATTAAACATGGGACACTTACGGTCTCTAGGAATGACAACCAGCCGCTCGGTGACAACAGCGGAGGCACCTGCAGACGGGGCATTACTAACTGGTGCAGGGGAAGACACACCGCCAGAGCCCTCCAGGAGGGCAACCTGCTCCTGCCGAAGCCGCTCATTGTCCGCCTTAAGCTGCAACATGAGCTCCCTGAGCTGCTGCATTTCCTCCTCCATGACAACTGCTGACCAGCTGCACCAAACCTAATCGAATGATATGACGAGGGGGCTCCTGGACCTAACACTGCTGTTTTGGCTCTAGAACTGCATGTAAGATAAAATATTTAAGACAATAAAACTACACAATTGAGGAAAAGAAAAAAAAACAGAACCAAAAAAGAAAAAACAAAATGTCTCTGCCCCTTGTAAACGTGGTGGATCCTGCCGACAACGCCAGAATGTGGCGTGACGAGGGGGGGAATGCACGAGCGTGCCGTTCCAGGAAGAAATGTCTATTGTGCGACAACGCCACCCAGGGGAATTTCACCCCCGGGAAACTTCTAACCCAATATATAATGGTTAGGCACACAGGTTCGTTTTACACCACAGGGCAGAGACAGTTCAAATTAATCAAAACATTTTATTTAATATAATAAAAAAAACGAAACTAAATCAAACAAACATGAACGTTTGGGCAAGATCAATTAAAATATAGGGCTGGGGCTAACCACACAGCAACATTAACCAAGAAGGGGATAACACTCTCAAACCAAACCACCCGTGCTACCCCAAACAAAACACTCACTCGTGAAGAAGAAAACCACCACCAGGGAAGGGGATGCTGCCTCAGGCCCACAGCACCTGCACACAAAATAAATGTTAAAAATCAAACCACAAACGATCTCAAACCTAAAACAATACAACAAAAGAAAGACAGGACAATCTACTAAATGTAACCAAACAAATAAACCAAAATACCATAAACAGAACAAAATTAAACAAAAGAAATGAAACCTAATAGACTAAAAACAGTTCAGCAGGGGCTCGGATGACCCCCGTAGAAGCAGGGCCAAACGCCTCCAGAGAGGGAGAGTATGAACGGTGCCGTGAAGCCAGAACCAGAGGGCCCGATGGAGCCAAAACGGGGGACTTCTGAACCCAAACAGCCTTTCAGAGCCATAAACAACAGGAAGGCTCAACAGAGCCAAAACAGGAAGGCTCAACAGAGAGCTCAACAAGCCAAAACAGGAAGGCTCAACAGAGCCAAAACAGCAGAGCACTGGTGCAGCAGCGTCAGCACGACCCCAGAGGAGATGGAGCGCCAAACGGCAAAATTCACGCAGTTGCGGCGCCACACCTAAACACCCCGCAACGCGATCACTCCCCCCGCACACACAAGCAATCAGCCGCGCTATCTGGAGATGTTTATGACGCAAGGGCCGCCACGCCAATTGAGCCAGCCGTCACGCTGCTGTAGCCACCGGAAGGGCCAGGAAGAGAGATCAAGGTGTGCTCCACCTGGATTTAAATACTTGCTCGGCGCCACTGATCTGTCAGTGTGCCCTAGCTCAGGCGGCACAGTGCCATATGGTGGCGTGGAGGAAAGAGACCTCCGGCCACACGTGCATTGTGCTGTTACCTGCTGAACACTGCAGCACTTAGATGCACATTTTCCAAGGTTATCCTCCAGACCACCCTTTGACTCTCTCCCTGACAGACCTGCTTGTATAATTAAGATAGATATTCTAATTTGAAAAAAGTACACAGGAGTGTCTCTTTTGGCGGATGCTTGAAAATGCCATTAGAGCGTAATTTGATCAAAGCAAAGCAGCCTCCATGACTTTGTGCAGGTCACACAGCAAGGTTAAGATGCTGCACAGAGGTCTATCTATCACTGCCTGCCTGTCTTGGACAGCGTTCAGAAGTTTCACCTTACCCCCTGCAGTGTGTTCACACACCACTAGGTGGCAATGTAGCTGTTTGTGGAGCAGGTAAATGAAACAACACACACTGTATTTGGTTAGAACTGAAAGGGAAGGAAAATAAAACTGACACATAAATGTGTGGGTTGAAAAAACAGTAATACCAGTTTTACTGCTAGAATTATGCAAGTTATACCAGTGCAATCAAGAAGAAACCTTTATTGATCCCAGCAGGGGAAATTCACATTTTTCATTCTGTTTGTTTTTAACACACATTTTACATACACATAGGAATACACACACGCACAGGCAACTGGCGGAGAAATGCCAGAGCGAGGGGGCTGCACCCTCAGCACGCCGCCCTGAGCAGGTCTGGGGTTCGGTTTTGCCTTGCTCAAGGGCACCTCTGGCAGTGCTCAGGAGGTGAACTGGCACCTCTCCAGCTACCAGTCCACCTACTACTTGTGTGGTACACAGTTATTGTACCTCCACTACTAATACTGTTACTGTTAAAACGAAAAAGAAGAATTAAATGGGAATATCCAAGGAGTGGTGGTTTTTATTTTACTTAAGTAGTGTAGAACTACTGTCTGAAAGTCCTGTATTCCAAATCTTCCTTAAGTAAAAGTATCAGCATGAAAATAAAGTGCCAACAGTGAAGGTAATCAGTATGCAGTCCCTGTGAAGAAGGGGCACTTTGATGCTGCAGCTGATAAAGGTGGAGCTATTTATATACTGCTGCATACAGAAACGCCCTGGATTGATTTGCATCGTTATGTGTGAATCTGCAAACTAACAAGTCACTAAAGTTATCGAGCACACCTGTCACTGAATATATAATGTAGTAGGAGTATAAATATCAGAAAATGGAATGCATTTTGTAATATTCGTCAGTTAAGGAGAATAAGGTAACTTCAAAGCTTTACTTAAGTACAGTACTTGGAAATGTAAAGTAAATGGACCACTGCTGGTGACTTTTACAATTACCACTACCTCTACTATTACTAATACTGGCTGGGGTGGTGCAACTTCCAAACTGCAACTATTGTACCCCCCCCCCTCTCTCTCTTTCTCTTTCTCTCCACGGTAAAGGTTAAACAGCAGGTTTGAACGTGACGCTCTGGAGCAGGAGCGCACATCTGGACGCGCTCATTCCCACCGAGAGGAGGGTGCGCTCGCTCCCTCCTCCTCCTCTCCCTCCTCCCTTCCCTCTCTCTCTCTCTCCTGTGTCTCCTCCCCCCCTCCGGCAGCCCGGCAGTGGTACGCTCCGTGCTGGATGCGTTCAGCTCATTGACCGGCAGACAGTCCTCATCAGTACCAGCAGAGCCCCGGAGATCCCCACAGAGCGGCCCTTCACCCCCCCTCCCTCAGAGAGAGAGAGCAGCCCGCAGCCCCTCCGTCCCGACATGAAACAGACTCTGAGCGAGCTGATGAGGATGAGCAGGATATGTCGCATGGTTTTTGCCACCTGTTTGGGATCCTTTATTCTGGTCATCTTTTATTTCCAAAGTATGTTCCAGCCAGGTAGGACCTCCTCTGCTCTCCTCTCTCTTGGATGTGTGTGTGTGTGTGTGTGTTGATGTATGGCATCTTACGGCATGTAGACACACATCGATTAATCGGGGCTGTACAGTAACGCAGCGGATAAATCATTGATACCGGTGCGGTGTGAGGGCGTAAATCATCCGATCCGGACTGCGCGCTCCGCGGTCAGCCCCTCCATGAGGCTCGGAGCCCGGATCGCTCCGGTCTTGTTGCGCTTTTGTCCGGCTTTTTGTTGGGCTTCCCTGCTTGGAAGTGTGCGTTTTGGGTGTGATTGGATGCGAGCAGGGAGGCAGGCTCGCTTCTCCTCCTCAGCTGATAAGTGGCACGGATTGGTAAAAGGGAAGAAGGGGGGTGTGGGGGGGGGCTTTTTTGTCTCCAGAAACGTGGCGATCGGGTGGCAAAGTGGGCACTTCCCACGATCCCAGCATAATCCACCCAGATGTTACCGATCGAGAGCAAAGACACAGGATGGAAACGCCGATTTGAAGGCAACATCTGTAAAAAAAATCATCCTCAGAGGGGCGCAGGTCTGTCCTCTCTGATCCGTGCGCGCCCTGAGACCCCCTTTTCATCACTGATCACACAATAAAGACAAGCCTCTCCGTGCCAGTAGGGGCATCCTCGGGGACAGATTTGCATCAGATCATATCAGAGTATGATATTTTCCAAACCTCCCTTTTGAATAAGCGGACCTCTGGATGTGCCGTGCGTGCGCCACAATCAGAGGAGGCTGCGTTCAGAGGAGGAGCGCACCGAGCCCACAGCACAACAGGTTTACTGTACGGTGCAGAAGGCGAAAAAAATATTTCTGGGTATTTGCTTTCCATTAACAGAACATCTGAATCATTCCCGAGCAGAAATGATAATCCCATAATGCTGCTGCTGCAGACAGTGTGTCTGCAGGCTCAGGCTGAGTTTAGAGGCTCTGTATCATGCCTAATTCTGTTTTCACATCTTTTATTCTGTGATACCTCAGGTTGCACAATCCATCTAAAATTGAATTGGAAACAGGAGTCTGGTGTAGGGTCAGTGCACACTTGGGGTCACTTGGTAAGGCCAAAGGTGAGTGTCAGTGTGGAGGTGATGGTGTGACAGCAGAGAAGAAGGAAGCCTTGTGGAGCTGTGTCTGAGTGATGGGGCTGCTGGGATACAGGGGAGATGAAACATGAGATACGGCAGAGAGCAGAGGCACGTACCAGCATGAAAACCATAGCAGGGCGAGCTGTCATATCTGTGATCAGGAGGCACTTCTTTCTGCAGGTCCGCTGGCTCTGTGAGTCACTGGTGCTGCTGCGAGCAGTGGTACACTCGATATTTTCTACACCCACAAAGAAAATCACCAGGATACATCACTTCAGGTGGCATATCATAACTGAAACGGACATGACTATTCTATAATACTACCTCACCAAAACACAATATGTAGCAAATTACTTATATTTGGGGTCAATTAATCAGGAGCACCCAAAAAATATTGGTATTAAAGGGTCAAATCATGCAAATGACAAATTTAGTGTGAGTTTTATTAGCTGAGGTATTGAGAAAGATATTTCTCTGCCATTTCTGAATCCAAGTAAAATCAAGGTGAATGGAGTTTCATGTCATGCAAAAAAATGCTCTAAACCTCTACTAGTTTACTTTGTATCTACCCTCTAACACAGATATAAGCCCCATGAACACACAATGTGCAGTATGAGTTATCCAGGGTAAGGTGGATGCTGTTACTGGAAGGCGATATTGTATTTTACCTGCTGTGAGCGACTTAAATAAAATTCCATCGCACTGGGGCGGAGGCAGAACTCTCACCACATCAACTAACCCTTTCACTTAATAAGATCCTGAACTGAGAAACCCCCACCTGAGAGGGGCCTGTGGTTCTATATAATGTAGTTGGGAATTACATAACCGAATCCCGTAGCAGGAACACTGTACAGAGTGAGACCTCTCCTCTACATCATTAAATGAGCTTCCAGGCAGGGAATTGATTGTAAAAACTGAACCAAGACTCCATTAAACCCCTGTCAAGGACCCCTGGATCCTGCTCCCACGGTTGTGCCAATTTCTGTAGGCATTGCATCAGCCTGTGCTCGACACACACTTCACACACACACACACGCAGGTCATGAAGTGGCTATTTTATTTTGTTGTGCTGATGACAGGGTGCTGCACTCAGGGCGCGCTGATTGAAGAGACGTCTATAGCAGGGTGTTTGTGCAGGAGCTGGGATGTAAGTTTTAATACTGCAGTGTGTATTTATGCGTGATTACACAGGGGAGGCTCATACTAGTGTGTAGTGTGTGTGTGCGTGTTAGTGTTGTTGACTTGCTCACAACCTTTCTTTCTGAAATGACTTTATCACTCCTTCATGATCAACTTCCTTGTTTTTTTTCTCCCGTTTTTTTCTCTCCCTATTCTTCCCAGTTTCTTTCTCTCTCTCACACACACACACACATGACAGCACCATTGTTGTACATCAGATAAAGTCCCAGGCAGCGTCTCCCTGCTTCAGGTATGTTTAGTGGGCCCGGGAAATTTGTCTGGCCCCCCAGTGTAAACTCTCACCTCCCTTCCAGAACCCACGGGGTCATGACCTCTTGGGGTGGGGACCTGGGGGGGGGGGGGGGTTCACACTGTGGCCTGAGCTAACACACACACAAAGCAAGCATCAGAGACTTATCCCAAATAAAAATGGATCCGACATGTTCACACCACAAAATGCCAGCTTCATGACCGAAAAGAAACGCCACATTTGAAATGACTGAGCGTGTGAGAATGTATTTTTAAACTCTTTGGTGAGTTCAGTTTTAGTTCTCGTCTTCCTCGCTCCCACCGCTCACAGGCTCGCATGCTCCTCCATCTGGCGTGGACGCCGGAGAGCGAGCGGAGCTGGAGAGACTGTGAGTACACTGGCAGTTGCCCGCAGCGCTGTATTCGACAGCAGTTTGAGGGCACGCCAAATTACATTTTGTTTGGAGTGTACTGCCAGTCTTAGTCAAAGCAGACAAAAAGCATGGCAGCAGTGGAAACATTATTCAAGCCAGTTCTCATGCTCAGTGTCCAGCTAGGCTATTTGTAACTGTGTGTTAAAGGGACATGTCAACGTTTTGTAAAACAGTGCTGCTAAGTAAGAATGTGAGACAGCGAGAGAATTACATTTCTTTATAGATATAATCCATTGGTCAAATTCAGTTTTTTTATTTGAGTCATTAAGTTAAAGGGGCTGTTCACCCAACCTGCAAGAATATTCATTCTTCCACTTTCTCCTGGTGCTTCATCCAAGAGCAGAGTTTTCATTCTGTCTGCTGATCTTTTGAGATATTTGTCCCTTTAATTTTCTGCTGCCATATAAATATAAGAGAGATCAACAGAATGTCTTTTATGTTGCACAACTTATTGAAAATGTGAACATCAAACATGCCTCGCAGAGTTGGTGGGTGTGTGAAGCAGTGCTGTTAAGCTAGCAGTGGATGGCCAGTAAATACCTCCACAATGTAGGCTGACTGCTACATTAAAGCAAAAAAGTCATTTCTAAACATCCTGTTACCAGTGTTTCCAATGTGAGGGTTTCTTGCTTTTCTTTGTCTTATGTGACAGTAAACTGAACATATTTGCTGTTGGTTAGACAAAAAACATGTTGGACAAAACCTATGTTAGACCTTTAAAACACAATTTTCTTTCATAGTTGATAATAAAAAATTATTTGCACCACTACATCCATCACTGTTATCAAGTAACTTCCCCAACACTTCAATATTAACACATCTTTAATTGGGTGGAGGCCAAAATCTCTGAGTGATTTGAGTGAAATGATATGCTGATATGCTGTGATGCATTAGCACAGAGTTCTCCACCAGAGGCCACTGAGTTGGGGCCAGACCTCTCATCATGTGCTGGTTGCTAATTGGCCAAACTCCCAAAAAGTTGGCGGAGTCCTAAATGGATGAAGTAGATGAAATATCCAGCCTTTGGGGGGGAAAAAAGGAAATCTAATCTCACTAAATGACTGCTGGTGTCATAGAAATGTTTGCATTAGAATATCACTCAAGTTTATTTAAGATGCTTATTGGCAGCAGTCCTGTCTGCCCGCCTGAAATATGCAGTCATAAATTTCAGGAGGGAAAAAATGAACATGGAGGGTTTCTGATAGAAAATCCCAACACAGTAAACGTTACAGGAGACACACAGACACACAAATACAAACAGACTGGCGTGAAAGATTGGTCATTTGTGCCAAATGGAGGTTGCTGCGCCTGCTGTTACATTTCAGCCAAAATGGTCAGCTGGTTTAATTTAGCCACTGCTCGCTGACAGCATAGAGCGAGGGCCAGTGCCCCCTCACCTCCATCTTGTCTCTCTGAAGTCACTGAGGTTACTTTGTGCCTGTGACAGACCTGGTGTGCCTCATCAGTCCGAGTCTCCGCTGCTCCTTTAAAGGCATTGTAGCGGGCGAGATCAGCGAGGCTAATAAGGCAGTTTGCTCTGCGGGCTGCCTTGTGTTGTTTCTTTGTGAAGTGCCTGTGTGTGTCTGTGTGTGCTGGGGTTGCAGCTGTGTTCAGCCACTGTACAGAGTCTGTGAGTGGTAACCTGCTTGTGCACCCAGGCCTCAAATTCACACGCTCACATTTCACATCTCCCACAAAGCCCTTGTACCACCGGAGCAGTCAACTGAGCCCAGAGACAGACCTGAGTGACCTCCTTTCAAATCCTAAAATGACCTTTTTTTAAACTCTGTGTGTGGCTGTGTGTGTGAGAGCAAAGGATTTCCATGGCAATGGACATGGAATGAAGCTTAGCTGATTTGATGTGAAGAATGGGAACATTTTGGGAGAGAATGAAATATTTCTGTCTGGAATTTCTATGGGAAACCTGAAATTCCTCACCTTCATTGGTCTGTGGCGGTAGTGTCAGCTGTAAGTGATCCTGTAGTGGTGTGAGAGACCGCCGAGGCACGGGGGTCAGTGACCTCAAACATGTGACACTGTAATTAGAAAAATGGGCTTCTATCCTCAAACCTTCCTACAAAAGCTGTCAATATTGCCATGGAAATCTTCGGCCCAACAAAATACGACATTTATTAACATGCTGTACAACTGCAATCATGCCAGGCCACGTGAGTAACCAGTGAAAGGACATGGTGGTCACATCTCTTGTCATCACCACATAGTCATAATCAGCATTCCATGGAGGCGATCTCTACATTGCTGATGTCTATGTGATACAATGAAAGTCAATATCAGTATGCTCTGAGATTAATGTGACACTAAAGAGCATGAATAGTTGTTAAAACATCAGTAACATTCTGATGTTTGCATCCTAGTTTGTGTCAAAGATGGCTGAAGTTCAATTCTCTACAGGAATATCATTGGATTTCACTTAAATGAGTAAATTGGTTGGACATTTGCTGTTATAAATGGTTTGTTTTCTTGGGTCTCTATCAAGGAATTTTGGCCTTTTAAGCCCGTTTGCTGCTCCTCAGCCTTGCTGTGTGTAAGTGCTGCCCTCCTGTTGTAGCTCTCCATACGCTGAGCCTGTCGGATGTTATCACACGCGGGGATGCTGAGAGAAAAGATGACCCGAAGAGATGAAAGAGATGAAGATAGCTGTCGAAGCTGTCCCGAGTTTGCGATTGCAATGGGTGCCTTTGTGCTCCCCCCCCCCGTCTCACAGCCCCAGTCAGTGACCCTGCGTGCTCCTCTTCCCCTGTGCGTGTGTGTGTATTGTGAGAGTGCATCCCGGACGTCCTGTTTGTGTGATCTTAGTGCTACTGCTGTTTTCCTGCTCAGCTCTGCTGCTAAATCCAAGATCAAACATTCCAGCAGCAGGGGGAAGGGGTGGGTCCCCGGCTCTGTCCCACCACAGCCACATCCAGCACCAGCACACACAGATTATCTGCCACACAGGCAGTAATCCCGGTGTGCCACTCCAAACTTTGAAGACTGTTTTGATTTGATGCTGCAGAGATATTCAAAGAGTGGTACCTACAGACTTTGATTTTACTATATTTTAACAAGGCCTTCACATCATACAGTCAATTTAATGAACTTCAACAACATCCGAATCTTTGTTGAATTGCATTCAGCTGACTAATCATCTGACATTTAAAGCAGTTTTGTTCAAATTTTGCATCTTTCAAATGATTCTAATTGCATGCATTTTTAATTCAAATAAGACACTTCAAATGAGGGTAAATTGGTGCAGTTATTGTGCTGGTTTTAGTTCATCTCTTTTAATAGAATAACTGGAGTAGTTGTCAAACTCTACACAGAGAGGAAACTTACACATTCTGGTAAATATACTTACTCACTTTCCCACCAGAAGATCAATACCAGCTCTCATGTCTGTAGTGACGAGTGTAACATGACCTTGTTGATGTTTTTAAGTTGCTGTGCCCTGTGTTTGGTGAGCCAAGGACACATTTCAACCCTGGTGGACAATTAAGATCCATTCTATTCTATTCTAAGTACAGAGGAGGCCACTCATTCAGCTTGGCATAAAGAACAGGGGGGAAATAGCTAGGCTGGTTCAAAAATACACCTACCAACACTTCTAAAAGTCACCAGTTAGTGTGTTTACCCATCTGACCAGCTTCTCTACTTTTTCGTTTGTGCACAGACTAAAGGAATTCGTTAGTGAGAGCTTTGGGGCTGATAGGGATATTTTTAAACGCTGGACCGAGACGAATTAGCTGTTTTCTCCTGCTTCTATTTAGCCAGGTTAACCCCCCCTCCAGCTCCACACGCCATCGACCACAGAGACACGAGAGGTGGCACTGACCTTCTAATTTGTCCAGATTCCACTTCCACAAATCAAACATGTTTAACACAATGATGACAGCTTCAACTGGTCTCACACTCAGTCTGAACAGGAATCCTTCAAGGAATGTATTATTATAAGCATTAAAGTGCCACCTGTGCATTTCCATGAAAAAAAACGTATGTCCTGGCTAATCCTTTGGTCAACATGTGCACAGTGTTCACATGAAACCCTCATTTACTACAAGGTAACATGTTCCCTCTGTCCTCTCTGACCAGAACTCTGTGCACAGACTGCTGCAGCCTCTCTAAAATCTCATGTCAGCATGTTAAAAAGGGCAGAATCTGCTTAATATCCGGTTTTAGATCATGTAGTGTCTTTCCTGTTTTAAGTGCCCCACGTGTCCTCCTGACTCTCTCTCTGACTAATTCAGAGCAGACCGATTGTGCTGCTCTGCCGTCTGGACTTCAGGCCAGGCAGCAGCCGGAGGCCGACGCTGAGGACTCCTCATTTACTAGACTGAGTTGATAACCATCTGCGTGAGCGTCTGGACTTCATTAGAGAGGCGATGAAAGGGCTGCCACAAAGAAAGATGCACGAATACACACACACACACACACTTTGTAAATACCCTGACATAACCTAGCCAATACTGGGACGATTCCCTCATTTTTCTAAGTGAGGATTCTAGTGACGATACTGTTGTCCCTGTACAGTACAGAAGTACAGAACAGAAACAACAGCACACACACACACACACACACACACACACACACACACACACACACACACACACACACACACACACACTGACAACACATGCAACATGCAACTTTTTACGACCATTAAGTCATTAACACAAACAGTGAGACATTCCCATAGCTCAGAACAATAATAAGGCTTATTCTGAGGGGAAACAATAGACAGACTCCGTCTGCCCTTCAGAGTCAACGAGGATGTGTGTGTGTGTGTGCGTGTGGCCCCTGAAGACCTATCCGCCTCCAGTTTTGCATCCCTGATAACTTCATCGAGAGCGAGACCTCCCTGCTTGAAGGGATTTACACACATGAGACACACTCACACTCAGCCAATCTCTCACAGCAGACGCATACCGGCAGGGTTGCACATGGGAAAACTGTCATCACCCCACCCTCTTTCCCCTCTGAAAAAAAAACACTGTCTGTCTGGAGAACAGGGGTCTGCTGTGTCTGTGCCGAGCCTGCGATTGTGACCAATCTATGTCTAACAGTGTCATAAAACTGCATGCTTGAAGTGTGTGCCCTCATGTCGAAGCAGTAATGGGTGGACGGTGCAGCGTGTTGCGGCTCAGACGTCTGTATTTAACAGATGACGATCCTCCACGTGTTTGGGGGCTTTCTCTCAGGCCCCGAGGATTTACTTTGCCTTCCCATGAATCAGAAGTGGGGACGTTAATGATAGGAAACATCAGCGTCAGCAGTGTTGTCTGCGCTTCAACATCTGCCTGCCATGCGTCATAAAATGTGTCTCAGGTTGATTGTGTCGTTTAATGCATGTTTTGACGGGGATCCATTCGCCTTCCTTTCGGGCTCCCAGAGGCAAAGAGTGGAAACAGTCAACACATCCTAAACTGGCTCATATATAATTATGTAATGGCAGTTTTACATAATACAGTATCATTTTTACTGCGATTGTGCTGCTTTTTAAGGTGTGTGTGTCTGTGTGTGTGTGTGTGTGCAGGCGTGTTAAAACCTTGTACAGCGGTAAACTGAAACATGGCTGCCATCTGTCAGACTTCCATGTTCCACACTGACATCTGGTCTGTCTGTGGTTGTCTTTTGTGTGTGTGTGTGCGCAGGGGAAAAGGGTGTCTGCTACTGGAAGGAAAAAGGCCAGCTCTTAATAGACTCTCCAAACAAAAGCGAATGCAGGGATTTTTTTTTTTAATACCAGCAGCTTTAAAGGCAGTGACACAAATGTAAATTTTGAGTATTTCAGTAAGCAGAAGTCACAAAGTCATTTAATGAGACTCTGTAAATTGAACACTTCTGAGACAATCTGTATGTTGTTCTGTTTAATGGATGGTAGGTGTGAGTCCAGCTCTCTGTGGACAGATTAGATCACAAGCCGTTTCCTACCAGGTCAGAAATGTTGTGAAATTAAATGTGTGTACTTTTCATTGTTAAAGATGTTAAATGATCTTAAAAAAATCTTTTGGTGTCTATTTTTTTATTTAAACAGAAAAGCAGGTAAAACTGTGAGAATTACATGTGACCAAGTTCACTTAACTTGTGCAGGTCTTTTGAATGGTATCTGTGGTATCTGTGTCATTGGCATCAGTGGAAGCACTACTCATTGTTCAGTAAATGAGCCACATCAATCTTTAAATGGTTTTCATTTGTGCAATGGTACTTCAGCATTAATCATAACATAAGCCACTTTTTATTATGCAAGGGAATTATTCCTGAAAATGTGTATCACTCCACAGCTGAAAATAGTCCCCAACAAGTGCCACAAATTTTCTCCCGTTTGAGGATTGTTTGTTAAAAACCACTGTGCCCAGCAGAGATTTATATCTTTAGCAGGAATAAATGTGCTCGGATCACCACAGAGAGAGACGGATTGTTGGTTTTGGTCTTTTTTGTGGGATTTGTCGTCAGTAAGAAAGAAATCGCTGTCCTTTAAATAAATCGCCGAAAGAAAAATGAAGCAGCTCAGTGCTGTCTTGTCTGAGGGTCTCGAATGTCCCTAACTGCACCCCTGTGTGTTTCTCTGTGTGTGTGGAGTGCTGGCATGTTGATAAGTGTATAGTGGGAGTGGAATGGTTCCCTATGGTCATTATGCACGGCTGCCCCTGCTCGTCTGTGGGCCCGGAGCAGCAGCAGGTGGGGGAACGAATGTAATCACACTTGCTGATAAATATTGATTTGGTTGTTAGGCTTTAGCCTCGGGCAGTAAGTCGAGAGTGCGTGCATCATGCGCTGGCCACATTTGGGCATTAATAACAGAGCAGGAGGGAGCAGGGCAAGCATTTTTAGGTGGTGACAGAACGGCTTTCAGAGCAGATCCCAGAGTCAGTGTTTACCTCTGGAGTGCAAGGAGCCAGGGGAAGTGTGTGAGTGTTGTGTGTGTGTGTGTGTTGGTGAGCGTGCGTCTGTGTTTGTGCAAGTGCAGGATGTCTGAGCAGACGCGCAGGGTGCCCAGAGTGTGACAGATTTGTCTACAGAGGACAAGGCAACAAGTGTGCCGTCTTTGTGAGAGTCAGCGCATTGATTTAGGAATTAGGGAAAGTAACCGGCCGCGGCGAGGCACTCGGCCCTGCGAGTGAGAGTCGGCCCAAAACAGCGTTACAGTTGTGTGTGTTCCCCAAAGGAAAAAGGTGACGGTGTGTGTTGGTGTCCTCGGCTGCCAGATGTACTGTAGACGGGATGGTGTAAGAGAAGTGAATCATGGCTTTAATTAAGTGGGGGAGGGCTGAGCCGTGTCTCATTAAACGGCTTGCGGAGGAGCATGTAAACTTGCCTTCTCTACATCAGCTACTGGGAACCTTTTACCGAACGACTGGGAGGGATTTTCCACTCCTCCTCCACTTCCTCCTCCTCCTCCTCCTCAACCAGGCTCTCTCTGGATTTTGACTCATCCCTTTCACCAAAGACAGGGAATAATCCACCCTCAGATACTTTTTAGAGGCTGATAAATCTAATCAGTCTTTGATTGTCCGGCCATTCTGAGAGGAAATTTGTGATACACTGCTGCAATTAACTTCTTAGTCCTCTTATTTACTTACTTACTTGAGATTTTACAGAGGAGCAATCAATCATACATCAGCCCGGGTTTTTCCTTTATGGGGAAAGGTCAGTTTACTCATCTTAGGGAGTAATGCTTAGCCTGTGAAATCAGATATATAATGTCTGAGAGAATAACCTGGATGGTGTCACACTGATGTCAGGAGGGTTATGCTGCTTTGGGTCTGGAGACTGGCCTTACAAGGCCGGCCTTCAAACTGGGGGATGTGCAGTTTGTCAGACCAGACAGGGAAGCTCTTAACAGAAAGATGCTATCAGAAATGTGGGATCCAGTGTTTTCTGGAGCTCGCCCCGCACCAGTGAGGGAAAGTCAGGATATCTCATCCTCTGCTGCATCAGTTTTGATCCTTCTTTTTAAATGAGAAGCTAGATTATGCTATCAAAATAAAATGTCTGCCTGATTCTGGTCTAATCTGCTACTATTGCTGTAGAAAACTTTCCTCTGTGTGTATTTCCAGTATGTATGATTGTTGAAAGGTGGTTGCAGTGCTAGTAGAAATATGGTATATGCCTCTTTGATTCTGAGATACCAAAACCTGACATCAGTGTATGTACACCTAATATTAGCGAAATGCAAGGTGTATCAGGGTGGAAAGCATTTTTGATTACAAGCTATTCTGCGGCCCTTTTTGCTGCTTATATCAATATCTTGACAGCTTTCAGTCCCCACTGCAGTTTCTGTTGTGGAGGGTGAGATTACTTTTCTTTCAAAACTGCTGACCGGACAATTAAAATCTGCAGAGATTAAAACCATTATGTGCAGTTTGCCCTGATTAATTATGCAGCCAAACACCATTTCCCCACCATTCACAGCTCCTCCACGTTTCCCCACATGGCTTCCGTCTTTGCTCTCCCTCAATTCATGCATCTCTCTTTCCCATTATCCGTCCATCTGGGCTCAGTGTCTGGCTCTCCCTCAATTCATGGAGTTTTTCCATCCTGGGTTATTCTGCCAGCGCGTGGCCACTTTGGCTCGCGGAGCCGGTAGACTTCTGACTTTGCCACCGGCCTCGGCGCAGACTCCGCGGTGCGGCATGACGGTGCAGACTCCGCGGTGCATGGCCTGCTCTGACGGTGCAGAGCCTGCTCTGGCCTGGAGACTTTAAGACTCCTCTCATGTCCCTCCAAAGAGCCTCCAAAGTCAGGGCAGGGCGGACATGTCCCTCCAAAGAGGTCAGGGCGGCATGTTGGTAGACAAGCAAACAGAGCTCTCACTGACTCAGCAAGAAGCAGGAATACACACGCGTGCACGTGCACACACACACACACACACACACTAGCCTCAACAAACCTTGAAGATGAAGCTGTGAAGCGCACACACACACACCAACGGTTTGACAAGGACAAGGCAATGCCACTGCACAAATGAGCCCATTGTCTCAGAAAGTTTGCCTATTTGGGAGCTTAATTGTGCTCACGACACTTTGACTGTTAGATTGTGGGGGTTGTTGACTTTGGCCTGACAGTGGCGCTACAGATAAGTCCTGAGGCCAAAGTTAGATTTAGATATTCTGTGTACATAAGAATGTGGGCCAGAGAAAAGATACCACGGGTAAAAAAAAAAAAAGGAACCCAGCTTGAATCAAACCGTTGGCATAACCAGTATATTTGGTTCACAAACAATTATAAAACTCTCTGACACATTTTCCCATCAGCCATTTCTCTCTTTCTCTCAACACACCGCATTCACCTCCCCTCTAAACCACAATGAACGTAGCGTCTGCCGTGTCTGAGCATGAACGAGGGGAAACAGGGCAGGAAAGGAGGGATAAAGGGAAAGAAATAGAAGCAGAGGAGGAGAATGCACAGGAAGTCATGACAGCGGTGGAGAGACACCAGTCACGCAAGGGTGTCCAGGACGCATGGTCCAGAAGACACAATGAGCAGATGTCAAGAAAAGAAATAGAACCCAGAACTAATGGACAGTATTAAATCAGAGCAGGTACACCATTTGTTAGGACTGGCCGTAGAAAAGCTTGAATATATATGAACACATGTACAGATTCAGCTTTTTACTGTGTCTTCTAGCACCTTCTATGTGCGTGTGTTTCCCAAAATCAGGGCCACATTTCCCCCAAAACTCTATTGCTTCTGGTCACGGAGAGGATGTGGACATTTGTGCCTCGCCCAGTTTGTTTTCTCTTTGGCCTCTCTGAAGAAAAAAAAAAAAAACATGTTGGAAGTGATTTTCTTGCCGGCTTTGACTCCTAATCCACCTGCTATGTGGAGAAACTCTAACGGCCATTTCAGATTAAAGATTCACGAAGAGCGAGATGAACAAGTCACTTCGCAGTGCCGAGATGCTGTTTAACACCGGAGCAGGTTTTCCCTCTAAAGAGCTTAAAGGATTCATTTGACATTTGGAGAAATACACTTTCTCGCCCAGAGTTTGATAAAAATATCGATACCACTCTCAATTCTGTGAGTTAAGTGCACTTACTGTAGAGACAGGTGGCAATTCATTTAGTTTAGCTTAGTATAAAGACGAGCTCGCAGGTGTCTCTGTCTACCAACAGATCGAAACCTCGCCAATTAACAAGTTATATCTTGTTACTTTAACTTCTATTGAGTCACTCTTCCTGGCCAAAAAAAGTCTTTTTTTTACCTCTTGTTTGTTCTTACTGATGAATAAAACTTCATATTAAGCACTGAGACATGAGAGTGGTATTGATTTATTCTCCAAAAACTATTTTCGTAGGACCTTTAGCTCAGGTTTTTCTGAAAAAAAACCCATCTCTCTCTTCTTGTGCTGCTGTAAAATAATCCGTCTTAATGATCCAGCACTAAAGTACATTTCTCTTCATATTCAAACTTGTGGAACTCACTGTAAAAGAGCCTACCAGGCGAGCCTTGGTACCCTCTCCTCACAGTGAATGTAAAATGAAAGCATTCGTGCATTGTTGACATGAAAACACTGCAGTACACGTAGCACCTTAAGAACACGAGTTGTTGGCGAGTCTGCCTACTGTACTGGATAGTCGGTGCCAGTCTCCAAAACCAAACCGCATCCAGACAAGCGCAGCAGAACATCATAATACCAGAGGGTTAATGACAGTTGTCTGCTCCTCTGATCTTTACTGTAGTCTACTTTACTGCTCTTCTCTGCACTTCTTTTTTCTTCTCCTCTCTTCTCTTTTGCATGCGACACTACTATGCAACATTACTAGAGCAAGTAAATATGGCAAAAAGACTTGTTCCAGCTTTGTAAATGTGAATATGTGATGCCATTTCTTGGCTGTGTTAAACTGAACATCTTTGGGTTTTGAGAGTCAGTCCAAACAAGGAATGTCAGCTTGTTCTTTTTAGAAAATGTAAAAGATATCTTTGACTATTTTTTATAGACAAAATGACTAATCCATTAATCAGTTCAATAATCCATGGATTAATCAACAGGATGATATTTTTCATCATGACACAGGGTCATCATTAGAATTATTTTTAGAGCCACATACTGTGTCGATCCTACAGGGTTTGGCTATTTCATCCAAAAATGAAGAGTGATGTGTCTGGTTGAATGGAGGGATATTTACCTATGACTAACACTGTAGACTGGAATAAATGGTCACACACTGGTGATGTCTGTGTGTAGAACACACTGCATCATACTTGGGGTTTGTGTGCGAAACTGATATTACTTTCTCCTCTCATCTCCTCCCCACTCACCTCTGGCTTTTCCTGTCCTTTCTTCTCTTCTCCACTTTGATGCTGATCCTCTTTCCTCCCCCGTTTCTCACCCCCTCCTCTCCTCTCCCGCGGCCCCTCATTTTGTGGCCCAGGTGCTTTCACCAGGCGGCCCAGGAGAACCTCAAAGTAATCTGTCACTCTCCACCTGAGAAGGCCCATCTGTCCTCTGCTTGTGTATATGTGGGAGAATTGTATATGTACCCGAAGGCTATTTGTCTGTGTGCTTCATGAATCACCAGTCACGGTGATTAAGAGATATTTATGAGGACTGGCTGGGCATCAGTTACCAGCTGATAGAGGCAGGGGGACAATGGGGGGAGCGTCAGGTAGACGGAGGTACAAAGTCTGCAGGAGAGAGATGGCACATGAGGGGCAGAAACAAGTGCACAAAGCTTTTACACCTTCCTCCTACTTACCCGTTTGCTTTGCAGGCGGGATGGGGTTGCCATGGCGATGGGGAAGGAGGGCTGCATTGGGAGCAGAGAAATGTCCCGGTTGGCTGGGGTCCACCGCCCCGCACGGTAGCGTAGCAGAAGTGTGACTTCTGACAGCGAGTGTGTCTGGAGGAGTCTATTTTCACCTCACAGTTTTTGGTGTGGGGGTTTGAACACACCACAGAAATGAAAAGAGATGAAGACACTGAATAAATTATGGCAAACGTAAAAGAAACGTCTGTATTTACCATAACTGTCAGGCGAAAACCCTCATCCTGTCAACTTTTCGGAGACTGCGATGGCCTTGTTTACTGCGTAACCACGATGCATTTTTGAGTTTATGCACTGGGGTTTGAAAGCGTTTCATTAGCCCAATCATGTGTCATTTTCTCATCCCGTACAGAACAGCTCCATCCTGTAATTGGGGTTTAAATATATAAATGATCCCATTTAGAGGCATAAAATTTCCACGTGGCATTGGCGATATAATAGGCAGGAAATGAGCTTTAGATTAAATAATTGAAGATGATCGAAAAATACGTCATGTATCTGCATGTGTATGTGCATGCATGTGTGTGCCGTGTATTTTTATTTACCTCAACTGTGGCAGGCTCTTTTGAATGTTTAGTAGAAAAAATGTTTATAACACAGTTGTCCTTTTTATTATCTTACTTTTATTGACATTTAGAGACATTTTCTTTTTTTTCAGAATTGCTCCTGCTTGTTAATGCAAAATCAAACTCCCTAATGTTTCCCTTTGTCTTTTTAAATTTAGCATAAGATACATTTTCAGAGCAACAGTAGCAACAACAGTAATTAGCATTGGCCATTCAGAATCACTACTTAGTCACTCTATGTTTAGAGAATTATTGTTTTCACTCAGTAAAAGGTTCCCAGCAGCTCAAAGGGCACAATCCCAAATGTTTCTGGTTGATTTTAATGTGAAAAATCGGTGTCTTACTCCATTTTGACCATGTGCCATGCAAAATTTGGACTCACCACCACCATTGTAGAGATTTGGGAAACATTTCTCTGGCAAAGCAACATGCGCAACATGTAACCGAACTGTGTTGTGCAGATGAGTAGGCAGTTACTTTGGTTAGCCAGCAAGCTCTCCAGGAAGCTGATCTCTGTGCAGTTAACTAAAATAGCCAGTGGGGCCTCTATATTTACTTTTCAGTGGGACTCAGACACAAGTGTATGAAAGTGTATGTGTATGTCACTTTTTGAAGCTTCAGGAGGCTTCAAATCAACTTCAAATTTCAAATTTAAAATTCAAATTTATTTATTTAGAGCCCAAAATCACAAACATTGTTTGCCTCGGAGGGCTTTACAATCTGTACAGTTGTGACACCCTCTGTCCTTAGACCCTCGAACCGAGTCAGGAAAAACTTCAAAAAACCCTTTATGGGAAAAAGAAGAAACCTGAGGAAGAGCCACAGATGAGGGATCCCTCTCCCTGGGACGGACAGACGTGCAATAGATGCCACATGTACAGAGAACATCATCAATCATATTATGGAATTATACATGAGTTCGTAATAAGCTGTAGCTATACTGAGTTCATTGGTTTAGTCCATGTGTGAAGGTATCACAGGTAATGGAAATGAGTCTGTGAGTCCAGGTGCATCTCTAGATGTCCTCATATGGAGCTCTGGGCCACTCGACCTTCTCTCCACAACACAGACACAGATCATGTCCCCACCAGGCCAGTGAACCTCAGACAGATGGACCACAACCAGAATCAGTGAGGAACCTGCAAGACTGGAGAGAACAAAGAGGACCGGGGCTCCGGCAGTAACATGCACTTTACAGGACATAAGAGTATTCACATTAACCGCTTTGACACTTTAGCCAATTTAACTACTTTAACCAGTTTAGCCACTTTAACCAGTTTCTAAAAGTGACTCCAGTTTGCACTACTACCATAATAAGAGTAGAGGAAGCAAAGGAAGAGGAAGCAGAGAAAGAGGAAGCAGAGACAGAGGAAGAGGGAGAGGTGCCCGATGCATCATGGGAGCCCCCCGGCAGTCTAAACCTATAGCAGCATAACTAAGGGCGAGCCTGTGCCCACCCTAACTATAAGCTTTATCAAAAAGGAAGGTTTTAAGTCTATTCTTAAACACTGACACTGTGTCTGCCTCTCGGACCCAGACTGGGAGCTGGTTCCAGAGAACAGGGGCCTGATAGCTGAAGGCTCTGCCCCCTAGACTACTTCTGGAAACCCTGGGAACTACAAGTAAGCCTGCGTTTTGGGAGCGCAGCGCTCTAGTCGGTTGATAAGGAGTTATCAATTCATTAAGATATGATGGTGCCAGACCATGCAGAGCCTTATATGTGAGGAGAAGGATTTTAAAATCCACTCTAAATTTTACAGGGAGCCAATGCAGAGAAGCAGTCAATACTGGAGTAATATGGTCTCTTTTCCTGGTTTTAGTCAGCACCCGAGCAGCGGCATTCTGGACCAGCTGTAGAGTCTTTAACGACTTGTTTGGGCAGCCTGATAAAAGTGAATTACAATAATCCAGCCTGGAAGAGACAAATGCATGGACTAATTTTTCAGCATCGCTTTGGGACAAAAAGTGCCGAATTTTTGCGATGTTGCGCAGGTGGTAAAAAGCAGACCTTGAAATATGCTTAATATGGGTGTCAAAGGACATATCCTGATCAAATAAAACCCCGAGGTTCCTTACAGTGGTGCCGGAGGCCCAGTTAATGCCATCCAACAAGGCTATCATAGGAGAAAGCGTGTTCCTCAGGTGTTTCGGACCTAATAGGATCACTTCAGTTTTATCTGAGTTCAACAACAGGAAATTTCTGGTCATCCAAGCCTTTATATCTTTAAGGCAGGCATGGAGTTTCAGGAGCTGATCAGTTTTGTGTGGCTCCACTGATAAATATAATTGGGTGTCATCAGCATAACAATGGAAATCTATGGAGTGCCTCCTGATGATATTGCCAAGGGGCAGCATATACAAAATAAACAGAATTGGACCAAGCACTGAACCTTGTGGAACTCCATGACAGACTTTAGTATGCACAGAGGATTCATTATTAATATGGACAAACTGAGACCGATCTGATAAGTATGATCTGAACCAGTTTAATGCAGACCCTTTAATACCAAGCAGTTTTTCCATTCTCAGCAACAGGATGTGATGGTCAACTGTATCAAAGGCAGCACTAAGGTCTAACAGGACAAGTACAGACAGAAGCCCTCTATCTGATGCTGTCAACAGGTCATTGGTGACTTTCACAAGTGCTGTTTCTGTGCTATGGTGAGCTCTAAATCCTGACTGAAAAACTTCAAAAAGACTATTACTGTGGAGATAATTACATAACTGGCTGGCAACGGCTTTCTCTAGGAATCTTAGACAAAAAGGGGAGGTTGGATATTGGTCTATAATTGGCTAACACATCTGCATCAAGTGTAGGTTTTTTGATCAATGGTTTAATTACAGCTACTTTAAAAGACTTGGGTACAAAGCCTGACACCAGAGACAGATTAATAATATGCAGCAGTGATGTGCCAATAAATGGGAAAACTTCCTTAAGCAAGCGTAGTAGCGTAGTTGGGATCGGGTCTAGGAGACAAGTTGTTGCTTTCGATGATGCTGAAACTAACGAGGATAATTCGGGAAGGCCAATTGGAATAAAACTGTCTAAGCAATTGTCAGGTTTTAATGTATCTGCTCCTAAATTTCCTGAGTCTGAAGGATCGGAGTCTAACGAGGGCAGATCCTGACAAATTTTGTCCTCCCTAATATTCAGAATCTTGTCATTAAAGAAGCTCATGAAATCATTACTACTTAAACTTAAGGGAATGCAGGGTTCAATAGAGCTATGGCTCTGTGTCAGCCTGGCTACAGTGCTGAAAAGAAACCTAGGGCAGTTCTTATTTTTCTCTATTAATTCTGAATAGTAGGCTGCTCTGGCATTACACAGGGCTTTCCTATATGTTTTGAGACTCTCTTTCCAGGCTAGGCTAGGCGAGAGTCCTCCTCTTTGGTGGAGCGCCATGGCCATATCCTTTCCAATTGTCGCGTTGTTTGTTTTAACTTGCGAGTTGCAGAGTTAAACCATGGTGCCAATCTCTTTTGTTTTATAATCTTTCTTTTTAGGGGCGCAACAGAGTCCAGAGTGCCTCTGAGTGAGTCCATAGCGTTTCTAACAAGTTGGTCAATTTGGGGGGAGCTCAAAAAATGAGAGTCGTCAGAGATACTAGGAAATCTAACTGACTTTAATGCTGTCGGAATTGCTTCCTTAAATTTAGTCCTAGTACAATCGGGTAACCATCTAGTGAACACTAATTTTTCTAGAGGTGCATAGTCCAGTAATAGGAATTCAAATGATACTAAGTAGTGGTCTGATAACACAGGATTTTGGGGGGAGACTATTAAGTGCTCAATATCAATACCATAGGTGAGGACCAAATCAAGGGTGTGATTGTGACAGTGAGTTGGAGAATTTACTCTCTGAGAAAACCCAATGGAGTCCAATAATGAGATGAATGCTGTGCTAAGACTGTCACTATCCATGTCCACATGAATATTAAAACATTGACATTATAAAACAAGGAGAAGCAGCAGAACCAGAAAAATCATCTTGTCCAATCCATGCAATCATTTTCCTCATCAAAAACTGGCACCTATGTTACCCATAATGCAGCACAGCCACCAGTTTGGTGGGAAAATTGGGTTTGAAAATTGTTATGTTAGAAATGGCTAAGTAGCCCGGAGCTGCCTCCTCAAGATGAGGAGTGTGCTGCAGAGGTCTGGTAAGGTCAGCTCTTCACACCCCACCAGACTTTGATGTATAAAAACGGCACAGCTCCCCTTCGAGAACAGAATGAATGGAAACTGTACGTGATAGTGTTTTCAGTGCTGTGAAACATCATGGTGATTGTGCTCCAGGGAGGACCATTTTTCACCTTTATCAGAGCTTTATTAGGGAGCAGGCTTTATTAGTTGGTGAAGGATACACACCACCTCTCTCTCATTTGAATTCCAGCTTTTATCTGAGGACACATGCATATTGTCTGTTTCTCAGCCCTCATATCTGCGTGTATCTCCGCACCTCTGTATAGCCTCTCTCCGATTCTGAACGGTGATGCCTTGTTTTCTCTGTCTCTGTGCCATCCTGAATCGATCTCCCGCACATCCTCCTGCCAAGCCATGGCAGTGGTCAGCTGTAGATCTGACTGACAGACAGCAGAGACACCTAAAAGAGCCGCTTTGTTTGCCTGCTCTGTGTCTCTCGTGGCCCAGCAGCTCACTGAATCATACTCAGTCACTCACACGCACTAACACATGGGCACACAGGGTCATAATTTCCCCCTGCTATCTATTTTAAGAGGACTTGCAGTCCTCAAAAAAAAACACACACACACTATAATTTAGCGGTCCATAACTGCAGTGTTGCAAGCGCAGGCAGCATTAAAGGCATCTGAGTGCACGGAGAGAGAGGGCCAGACAGACTGACTGACATGGCAGGACAACACACATCCCTTCATTTATCTCTCATTTAGTCTAATGCTATGTTCTCGCAAATTAGCTCTCTGCATTTCCTGTAAGTGGCTCTATAAAAGAACAAAGAAATATCACCATCCACTGAAATAGCTGCAGCGGTCACATGCAGATGGGCGCATTCATTCGCAGGCTCTGGCCACCGTGCTGTCAGCACGTGTCCCCTGCTCAGGATGACGCACACCCATAAACAAATGACAGCTGGAGTCGACGACGTGTCCGGCAAAATGTGTCTTCCTGTTTCTGTGTGGGCGTCGGCGGGAAACCGAAGATTAGACCACGAGACGGAAACGCGGCCCTCCGTTTGCACGCCTTCATCCTCTGTTTTGTTTTTGTTCCTACGTGTGAAAGTGTTGCGCCGTGGAGGTGACGGAAAGAGAGGTGAGAATAGTAGCGGGCAGCAGCTGTGTTCAAGTTGTGAGATTATCTGTTCCAGCTGGGCGCTGATGAATCAGGGCTCCTGCACTTGACCTTCACAGGCACAGAGTGTGATGGGGAAAGGCAGAGGAGTTTGAAGGGTTTTGTTTTCATCTTCTGAAAACTCACATTTAAACAAGTTAAAGAGTTCCAGTTTAGCATTATGAAGTTCTGAACATTTCAGATATTTTGATGTTGTGAAATACATTATTAACAGGAAGCAGGGGAGACGGATATCTGAGCCAAATATAAGATGCTTGATTAATTTGTAAGTGTTTGATTTAGTTTGTTAGTTTGTGACAAACTGGAATGAAAAAATGATCGTTTGTGCTTTTATAGACATGTTAGCTGTCTCTCTGTCTTTCTGGTTCCAAGAAAGTGAATAAATAACACTAAAATACAGTTTTCATTTACTGTTACCTGGCAACTTGCAGCAGAAGTCCAGTGATGGTTAATCTATGCAGCTTTTAGATATATATATAGATTGGTATAGATCTTCTCATTTAACTCTTGACAAAAAAAGCGGAAAGCATATTTTTCCAGAAATTAAAAGCTATTCCTTTGTTATATAGATTATATTAAAGATTTAATACATACAATATATACTTTTATATACATATATCATTTTTAAATTTCTAGTACCAACTAAGTATATGTAACGTGTAACTCTATTTTTTTAGCTTTTAGGGATGATAATGCAGTGCACTGAAAAGGATGTAAAATTTATGAATCCTGAAAATAATCTGCGTCTAGTCCGTAATTCATTAGTAAAAGTAGAGAAACTCGTTTGTACAACTACAAGCCTGAATAAAAAAAACATCCGAGCATCTTGTGTTTTGTTTGAAAGACAGAAAGGCCAAATAGAAATAATATTCTCACATTTAACCAAGCAGACCAAAAATACAGCTATAAGCCCGATAATGAGCCCCCTCATTGGTGCTTCTCTTTTACATCCAGCATGGATCATTTCCCATGCATGCGATAAATTTGCATATTTGCCAGGAATGTTAGGCTAAGCGAGAATATAGAGGTTATACAGGAACACAGTGTGAATACATTAAATGGCTTAGCAGTTCCAGGGAGAGAATTTTTTTTTTCCATTTAATGATCTCAGTCATTAACATTTTAAAGACTAAAGGTAGACATGGTCGAAGTTTTAAGATGAATGGTTAGATTCCATGTGTTTTAGTTCAAAACAAATTCAAGTGTGTAATATGAAAAATATTATAGAGACAGATTTTCAAACGGTAAGTCATTAAAACAGTCTTTTGACAAATTCCAGTAGAGGTGTACAGAGACATCATTATCTGTATCTGTGTGTTCAACCAACAAAATGATCTGTCTCTGTATTCTGACAGCAAACCGGATCACTGAGCATTCGGCAGCTCAAGAACAAGACATTTCTTTCAGGAGACCAAAAACAGAGCTTAAAAGAATTAGTTGTAGGGTGCTTTATCAGCTTAAAATGTTGTGCCATGTAAATGTTGTGTTTGAAACATGTCAAAATGATCAGTTATTAAAGGCTTTTATTTATGTAAAGTTGACTCTTTCTCATCCATATTTGTGTCTCTATTTCTTATATATGGATATAGATAGCTATAGGAAGATGACTTCACCACATCGAATCTCTCCTCCAGTATAAGTCTAGTTTGTTGCATAATGCACTGTCTGTAACCATAACTCTTCACATCACCCTGTTTGTGCATATGACTGAACTCAAGTAAAACCTCAACTTTTGCACTCTCATACACAATCTGCAGATCCCCTGATAAATGGAAACACCCATCCCATCAGTGATGAGAGTGTATGTTAGCAGAGAGAAATCCCAAGTATAATGAATGGGGGGCGGAGAAGTAAGCCAAAAAGGTAATAGCTTCATTTCATTTGGAGGCGTAATGAGGAATTGATTTCCCTAAATGTAAGCGGAGATTAAAGCAAATTGCCTTTCTAAAGCACCTCGAAAGGAAGTAATGAAGAAGAAAATGACAACATGCACTCCTGCATGCGAGGGGGAACACTGAGCGATATACTACCTATTAAAAGAATTACGCTTCGTATGTCTCCATATTGCTGACGCACTTTTACATACACACATATAGACACACACTATTGAGAGTGTGAGCAGGGTTTTTTTTTTTTTTTTCACTTGTCTGGAAAACAATTTAAAGATAATGAAGAAGACTTTGGAAATAAATAATGTGACTCATCTTGCTATCTTCATAATGCAGTGTGCTGGTTGCTATATACACACACACATTTAAATGCAGAGACACACATTTATTATTAATATTTCATACCCACTGTTGCCGTGCACAGAAACACACACTTAAACCCAGCTTTACACACACGTCATCTCAGGACAAATACATTCACTCTGAACTTATTTATACACTCATTCTTAGCCCTACACACTCCAAACCACACACAATCTTGGGATGTACACATTTACTTTAAGGCTATTTTCAGCCATTCAAACACACACACACACACACACACACACACACACATTACAGTGGCCTATGTACACACAGGCACATCATCCTCATCAACACCCCTCCCCGACCCTCCGGCCCCCAACACAAATATTATCCTCACAATCTTTTCTTATCAATGTTCAAACACGCACACACACACACACACGCACACTCACTCACTTTAAATCAAATTTCAACTGTACACACACACACCATTGGACCCCCTCCCCCCCACACACACACACATACATACACATACATCATCATATCCACTCGTTTTAAATCCATCTTCAACGTGCACGGACACACACACTGCAACCCCAACCACACACATAGACACTTCTTTCCGTAAGTCTGTGCGTGTAGCTCTCAGCAGACCCGGAGCAGCAGACAGCAGCAGTATCTCAGTTAAAGTATATGGACACACACGCACTTCCCCTCTGCTCCCTGCTGATTAAGGCTTTTATAATTACAGCCCTCCGAGTGCCCAACTTGTTCGCACTTCAAAGCCGGCCTGCCGTGATTGGAGGAGGAGAGAAGCCGCAGCGTTACACCAGAGCCGTACCTATCATTTTTCTCCAATCAATCTGTCATCATCCCTTTCTTGTTTTTTTTTCCCCCTCTTTCCTGGGCCTAACCTGCATTTATGGTCCAATCCTCTCTGATAGGAACACAGTACGTACAGTGATCACAGAATTAAACAGACTTAAATCAGGTGAAGCCAAAGGAACAGTGTGGCACTTTTGAGGTTAATGCTCATGGAGCTCGTAAGATCTTATCTTTTTATGTCATCTATAAATTTTTTTCATACTGGAAACAATTTTACAACTTTTTATCTTCAAGTTATACACATACAAAATCATCTTACAGTGCAAAATAGCAGTCTCCTCTTCATGATGCAACAGATGTGGAGTGGTAAACAATGGCTCATAAGTTTGATCAACTTAAACTTATTATTTAACTACCTGAAGTAAAGTTTGTTTTAACTCTTGAACAGTTTGGTAAAGGGTCAGTTCATAAAGCATATGGGCCCATTCATATATGAGATCCATTCATTTTCTGCTCGTTGTGGCAGAAAAGATGTGCAATCAACCTCTTTGAGAAATGTGGAGTGTGTTTGCGTCGTGCACACATGCAAACAACCATCGTCCAGTCCAGCAGCAGCAGCATGGCCGACTGCTCGATCACCACTGATGGTCTGTGTAGACATTTCGTCCCTCCTCCTCTAAAGTGAGGGGCTGCTGAGCCAGTGTTACTGTTAAATCAATCCCATTTCTCTTCCTGTCAGCGCCATCACCACATGGACTGTTTCCCTGCGCATGTTTGACTGGTGGAACTGGGCAGAAACTAGCTGCTTCCTTCTCCATTTTATGCTTCAGCAGCAGCGGCCGCACATGCGACAAGGCACAAATAGAGCTGACACAAGGAAGTTAGCTGCTATATGCTCCCGCTGCGGCTGTAACGTAATCTAAGTTGAAAGCTGGTTTTCTACTGGCTGTCTTTGATATTTTTGGCGTGAGAGATTTTCGTCAATACAGCTGCAAAACTGTTGGAGGGAGGTGGACACTGGAGTTACAAAGTGTCCACACAACAGCACATATATGCAGCGGTGTGACTTTGAGGACAGGAGGTGTATTTTTAGTCTGGTCTTTTCTCATGCTGGTCAAGCACCTGCTCAACACTTCTACCATGCCCCCCTACATTGCTGTCCTTGTCCTCTGCAGAAGACACACACTGCAACTCACAATAAGTTAGCATGATTATAATAATTAGAACAACTGATCTAAACAGAGGGGGAGTTAACTTAATGTGGTTTAGTTGGGAGACATCTGATGATATGTGACACTGAGACAGTGTGACAATCACATTTTTCATTTTGATTTATTTCTCTAGTTAGTTTTCTTACTGTGAAAATTGCAGTTTGGTTGTATTGTCACGCTGAAAATTGTGGCACGTGTGTGTGGTAATCAGACAGACAGTACTGCGTTCCTGAAGAAAATAAAGACTTGAAAAGTATAATGTTGGTCAACACTCAAGGTCCACTCTCTAGCTTTTTCCAGAATTTCAACAACGGCTCATGGTTTTATTCATCACATAGCTCAGTCATAATGGAGGGATGATGGTGAGATGCCGTTGAAAGTGGTGGAAAAAGATAGTAAGTGGACTTTAAAGGTTGTTGTTTGGGAGTTGAATAAAGAATATCAGATGTCTGGGCTTCCCACCAACAACTTAAAGAAATCTGATTGAATTAAACGCTGGTTAATTAACATTAAGTTAATGGCTAATGGCTGAAGATAGGAAGAGTACCTCTATTAAGCTAAACAACTAGTCATCACCTGCAAGTACGATACAATTAAAAGCGCCCCTGGTGACACAGAGGCTCTCGTTGCTGTAGCGTAACACCAAGGTTATCATGTGCGTGTTTTCATCGAGACTGACCGCAGTGTTGCCGCTGCTGTGATCTATTGAGCCTTTTCAGCCTCGGGCCAGAGCGCAGATAGATTGCGCAGCCGGAGCCATCCCCAGCAGTGCGTCTTAAATCACCTCAATCCACTGAGGAGGTTAGGATTGTAAAACATGCTCCATCATGCTCTCATGCTCGGCTCCCCTCGCCGTCTTTATTATATTTATTTCTTCTCCCTGTCGGTGCAACAAGACTTTGGGATTTTGTCTAAATCGATGCTCCCTCCATGCTTCTCAGTATTTGTTTCACCCTTTTTTCTCCAGGTTGCCAAGACCTAGGCTCGCTCTCTCTCTATATATATATTTATTCCCCGAGGCCAGCTGTGGCGCTGGAGGGGGCTGATCTGACTCGGAGCAGCCCTCGCCAGGACTCTGCTCTCCCGCAAAACCCTTAATCGCACGGGCCGCACCCCAGGGAGGAGCTGGATGAATGAGACGCTGGCGAGGTGGAGCGAGAAAAAAGACTGTGTCGGGTAAAAAAGGGGGAAGACCGCGCGCAAGCTAAAAAGTAGACTTGAAAGAACCAGTGCGAGGAGAGAAGAGGGGAAAATAACGAGTGGGAGAGAAAAGCTGAAAATGAGCCCATAAAGGCTGCTCATTAGCTTCGAGCAGAAAGCTAATTTTCAGCCTGTTAATGGAACAAAGAGAGGAGAAAGGAAAGAAACGTGGCACACAAGGTTTACCATGAACAACACAAACACTTGAGGCTCCATCCATTTTAGGTGCCTTTCTATTTGCTGCAAGTGACTCATGACTGACTCATGTCTGACTTTTTTTTTCAAGATTAAGCTAGATAGCAGAACACAGATCATTTGTTTTATTATTATTGACATGTAAGTTTGTTTTATGCAGTGATGGCTAAAAAAATCAATCAAATCAGTGTATTTTTGGGTGCTTTGTATTTTGGTCAATAAAAGAGAACTCACCCACATATACTAGGATGTAAAACTTAAAATAAATCTCTCGAAACCTCTCAGATTCCAAGGTCACACACAGGCAAAAAAAAAAAGCGTGGAGAGTGTGACACATATCGGACCCACCAATGGAGTTTGAAAGCAGAAAAGCTTTTTAGCAATCAGGTTTTGGCATCAATCCCTGAGATCACAAAGTAAGGGCTTCTATCTGGAGCCCCCATTTTGCACAACAGTCAGCAAGCATGCAGTTAGAAATCCATCAGAGAAGAGGCATGGACTCATTTCTACACCCACAGCAGCAGACAAGTAGACCAGAACACAGCGCAGCCACCAGATGTGTTTCTGATAAATAACTTTTGTTTCTCTAAACTGGAAAACTCGCCCGTGTTTTTCCTTGCAGCGCCATCACTCACGCTCCCTCCACCTACATGTCTCTCCCACAGCTGAAAGGATTGGCTTTTTGGGACAAGAAGTGTATAAGTGTGTGCAAATTCGAGGCTAAAAGTCTTTTTATGGCACACACAAGCCTGTTGACTCCCAACTTTGTCCATAAATAGATACTGACACACCCATATCTAACCCTGTCTGCACATAAACTGTATTTGCTCTGTCCTAACACTAATCTATAAATGTTATTATATGAAACTGTGTTGAGAGACAGCATCCAAATTTGAATGTCACAGAAATATTATCAGTGTGTCACAGTCCGCTCATTTGGTACTACACCTACACTGAGGGACACGTATTATCAAGGCCTGCTCTGTTTTCATATCAGATTCTATGTGGAAAGTTGGATGTGCATTATTTATTTGTGCATGCACATCCCTACATCTGGCCTCAGGCCCATACTCTGTGGGTTGATGAAAGGCATTCTGGGACGTGTAGGGAACCACCGACCGAAATTGAAACAGATGGTCCAGTTTTTGAGTATGTGGGCACTTCAGAAAAGCAAATTACAAGATTTCATATCAGAAATAACTACAGAATGATGATATACAGTTGACATGCGACAGCTTAAGGTACTGGGTTAAGCTAATGTACATGTATGGTAGGTGCACTTTAACCATCATTACTGGACCTGCTGTATAGGTCTCTTACCTGAGGTCAGATCATTTTAAATCAGGCAAAATGTCAGGTTTGTGAGCATAAAGAAGACCTGCATCTGATTTTCATCACCAAAATGAGTGCAGGTTGATCAACCGGAATACATTTTTTCTCCCTCTTTCTCTACCTTCCAGCCCACAATTACATTATAACCAGCAACTTATCAACAGTAGTACGTGGTTGGTTGCATTTTCACTCTGTGAGTGGCAGTCATGGATAATCTAACACTGTGTCTACACAGGAAGTGTCTAACAGAAAAGATATGCTTCTGTTGTAGCGAGCCGTGAGGAGATATTTGCTGAACTTGACAAAAATTTAATTGGATTAGTATTGCTGACACGTTTATATATTTGAAAGACACCTCAGGTTGAGTGCGTAAAGCACGAGTGAAGAGCAGGTTGTTTCACTGCCTGTATACCATCTCTATTGATTAAAACCAAAGCGATGTCTCAGACCGAGTCTCAAACATGTCCTGTGTAGCACACTGCAATGAGTGGAAGGGTGCTGTGGATATCCTGGTCCACAGAGGATAAATCCTAATGACTGTGAACCCTCTTACCTGTCCTCTAGAGCCATCAGACCCAGTTTTCCAAATGTACACAAGAAATATCAAATATGATGTGGCTTGTGGCTTTTCCTCAAGTGCCACCCTCAGGAAAAACTTGTAGTCCCACCAATTGGTTTGGCTCTAAGAATAGCAAAATTGCTAGTATGTTCTTTATTCATCAAACATTTTCACAATGTGTACAGTGAATCCTATGTGAAGCCTCTAGTGGGGCTTTTGACATTTAATCCCATTTTAGTCGGTGTATCACTGATGCTATTTACTCCAAAATCTAATCTTAATCTTTCTCCTTGAAGAAGTGAAGAATAGCAAACGTGACCTCACTTGTCAAAAACACCCTGTCTCCTGAAAACTCAAACAAGTTCTTACAGGGATAAAAGAACAAAGTGAGAATACACACAGAGACACACACATCCTGACGATGTTTACCTTCCTCATCGGACAGACGACCCCGGTGCATCCACACAAACACAGACATGAGTGAAATAAATAAAAGAAGTGTTATGGACTCTATAAAGACGCCTTCAGGTGACGTGTGGAGAAAGGAGTGCTGCAGCATGAGAGAATAACAATGTCAGCACCTGTCAGCCATCCCTTCACCTGAATGGCTAACATTGGAGCGACATTGGCTTCTGACAGGGAGAAATACTGTCAGCTTCATAGCCTTGAAGCACTCTGACACACACACAGACACACACTCACACACAGACACACACACACACACTCAAACTGAATGTCATCAGTTATTTTACACCCAGCTTTTTCTGCTGACTCTGGCTTTCCACTCTCTCTCTTTCACTCTCTCCCATTGAAAGACTCACTGTAGCACACTTGGTGACGTAGATCAAGGCGCTGTGTCAACAGCACGCTAACGCCGAGGTGACGTCAACCAAGCAGGCTTTCCACAAAGAACGCTTGGTGAGCTGGAACCTCTGAAAACACTGAGCTTGTGCCACTTGTTGTGTCTGTTTGTGTGTGTCCTGTTGTTCATTGATTAAAAGCATTTTTACAGCCTTTCTGTTACAAATCATTAACATTACTGCTGAATATCTAAGCAAACCATGCTCTAGTACTAGTACATATTTTCATGTTTTTCCTACCTTCCATACAGCTCTTATTTCCCATCAATGTCTGTACAGTGTAAATATCAATTCACAGACACTTGAAACTTGCACATGTTGAGTAACACACAGATATCAGTAGCAGTGACTGTAATGTCCACTCATGACTGAAGTCCACAAATCTGCTGAGGCCCTCCTTGTAATAGTGATAGTGCAAACTGGAACCACGAGCACAGGAGTGTGACTCTTTAAGGTGCAGATTTGCCACAGTGTAAACAATATTAGGTGAGGGAAAAAGTAATAACGTTGATTGAAATGAATGAAAGCTTGGAGGGGTAGAAACAATACATAAAATTCAAATTCACAACAGGATGGTCTGCATAATGGTTAGCTGTAATATCTAGTACTTTACATTTGTAATAAATTGGTGTGGTGGTGTAAATTTTATCAACGTTAGACCAATGGTGTAGCATTTATAACCTCTCAAAGTTTGAAACTTTGACCTTTACTTGTAACGTCCTCCATCAGTCAAGGCAGTGCACTTTTTAAAGATCAGTCACGCCTCCACGTGCCAACAAGATGCTTGAAGGGCAGACTGACTCAGCTGAACTGATCTCAACATGAGGGGGCACAAGGAGAACTCTTGAACCTCTTCACCTCTTGAGAAATAACAGTTGGCACGGGCATAAGTCTCACCAATAAAAATGATTGAAGTTAATGGTTTTGGCCATCACTCATAATGTGATGGTATATTAGAAGGTCCCCACTGACCATTTTACAGGGTGTCATCATATCGGGCCTCTGATGGATGGTACAGGTGGAAGCAGAGTTCAGCATCATGCCAAACAAAGAAATTACTTCTTTTCATAAACTTAGAGTTTTCAGTAGCTTTGGACAAAAGTGGCTCCATCCTCAGAAGATCTGGGGATCAGGGACTGCTTACTCAAGGACACTCCAGTAGTGGGGGGGGGCTTTCTCACCTTTCTCACAACACCGTACTGCTGCCCCAGAATCGATAAGGCTCATTCTAAAGTGCTGCTGCAGCCATGTTGAAGACCTCCCACGTGGCAGATCGCCCCCGGGCGCCACGGGAGGCCTTCATGAGACAATGCACTTCTCTGCAGGGTGCAGGTCATAAACACAGCCGCTCCATGGTTTGATCAGAGGGCGTGTGAGTGTGTTTGTTCAGCCAGGATGGAAGAAATGCGGGGAAATGAGCACGACCTCATAAAATGCAAATAAGCTGCTTGGTGAACAGAGAGTAACAATAAAAGCATTTTCACACAATTAAAGGATCAGATGGTGGAGACACGACTACAGAGAGTGCACCTATTCTTCTTTCAGTCATCCTAACTGTACCCATATTTACTAAACCTTTAGCATTCTACTGATTTTATGTGTACATTTTCTAGTCATGAATCCCACTCAGGTTGTGAAAGCAGTTAAAACCTACTAGGACTCCTAATACAACACCACTTTACCCTCATGTCCCTCACAGTGTGTGTACATTAATGGGAAGGCTGAACTGTGAAGCTGGAACTGCTGACTGTTAACATTAGTGTTAGCTAACGTTAGAAAGATTTACTCCACATAGTCTTTGTAAAGTAAGACATTTTCTGCACTTTTTATTGAACGGTTGTTTTGTAGAGATCACATGGACAAAATGCATGTTACCATGTTTAACAAAAGAGACCATGTCAGGAAGGGAGGTCACATTTTTGGCAACTGGAGTTAAAACACATGAGGAACCACACAGTGTAGCAGACTGGTTTATGAGAAGTTCCACACAGGTACACAGATCTAGAAGAAGGGACCTGTTTTTGAATTTGGGTGTTGGAGTTCTTTATCGGGGGAGGAAATAGACCTGCTAATAGAACCTTTGGGTTCTTGTGACTTGAAGTGCCTGAATTAATTTATCATGTTTTTTAACTATGTGGTCTGTTTTGGCTGTTGTTGTGTTGTTGTTTTTTTATGACATCATCATCTTGATAGAACCTGTACACATTTTCACCATTTGTTCACCACAAGTTGTTTCAGGTTCAAGCTCTTAATTTGTCATGTGCACAACAATTACAGTGAAGTGGTTATAGGCAATGACATTCTCAGGCTCCAACATGTATGCAGGATGAGCAAGAATCTAAGATAAAAAAAAATATAATGTCTCTATAGAGAGGGAGAAAGAGAACTTTGAATTCTACTTTTATGAAGCTTATCATTTTAACAACTTTTCAATATAAGCAACTCCAATACCACCAAACCACTGACTACTTCAGCAATAAACATGAAGGAGAATTATTACCCTTATGACAGTGTCAACTAAACCTGAAAGATTATAAGCTCGATCTTTATTTTTCATAATAATAGATTGGTTGGGGTCATGGGGTTGACCCTTTAATGTGGAACAGCTCACAGTATTGGTAATCTATATATATTCTTCACAGGTCGCCCCAGCAGGATTTGAATTTCTAACCAAAGTGTTGGGGTCGCTCTCCTTAACCATTAAGCTGCTGAGAATCAATTGGTTTTATGTAGAGCTTTGTGAGTGTGTGCTTGTGTGTGTGTGTGTATCCCCTCTGTGTTACAAAGTGCTTATCTGCAATTATCAGCGAGCCTGGTGAAGCTGTTGTGTAGTCAGTCAGACTCTGTCTGCGTATTAACCAGCATGATTTTTAATTATCCTGTAATCAATGTGTCTAATGAGCCTCAGTAAGACAGAAGGAAGGTCAAAGGTCACAACTAAACCACACAAACTAAGTACACACAGTAGATAGAAAGAGGGACGTGAAGAAATACAGTGACTCTTATTCATCAAACTGGCGAGTTTTGTTGTCTTTTACCCTCTGGGTATTGTTGGCAGTAGTATTGCCTTTCGAATGACTTTATTATACTCTGACTTGTATTTTTCAAACCACCTCCATGAATACTGATGTTGTGAGCTCTAATATTAGCATGAGAATCTGGCACATTACAGTTGTGTTAAATGAATTGCATTAATCTTTCATTACTTAATTCATGCACGTTTGTTTTTATTAGTTTCCCTGTCAGCAGGATGTTTGCAGTGTTTGATGAATGGATTTTCATGCGTACTGGAGAGCAGTTAGGCTGTTGGCCAAGGAACAATTGATTAAATGCTGTGGACATCCAGATGTAGTGTTGCTTCAAATGAAATAAACAACGGTCTTGAAGGCTGAAAGTCCTGCAGCAATTTAAAAACCCTGCCGCATTTGAACAATAAAGAGAGAATTTGATTCTTTCCAGAGGAGTGAAGCTGTTGCCGGTTTTGCAGCAGGACCCTCGGGCACAGCGGGGACAGGCTGAGCGAAGTTGGCCACTGTTTGCACGAGAACACACAAAGCCAATTAACTGAACCAATTGTAGCAAGTCACACACTTCAGCATCTTTTACACCTACAATTCCATCAGTGTGCGTGTTTCTCTCTCCATCTGTCTGTATGGTTATGCTGCGTGATATAAAGCTGTATTCCCAGCAGGACCCGTCTCAGGGAGCTTTAATTCAAGGACCTGTACATGTGTGGGTTTGTTGCACTCCTGTATGCTGTTCTTTTAGACAATTAAATTCAGTTACTTTCCCTTTATTAAGTTTCATTATTTAGATATTTAATCACGTATCTTTGGAATTCAAAACCATTGTTTCTACAGGGTAAAAAAAGAAAGAAAGTAAAAAAGAAATATATATTAATTCAAAGGTAAAAATATGTAGAAAAATGAATTAGATAAAGGCATGCAGTGGGCAAAATAAAGAAATCTAACAACAGTTGGTGAGCAGTGGTCAAATAACGTTTCATCTGCACTAACCAGTATTTTTATATAAACAAATCAGTATTTTCATATCAACAGTGGATTAAATGACAGTGTGTTATGTGGAAGACACCCACAGAGAGGAACCCACAGAGAAAACTCAGCTCCCCCACCTTCTCCGATCATTCAATGATTGTTTTGGCTTTCCGACATTCAGCTTGACTGTTCTGGTTCACTGTCACCGCTGTCAGCATGGTTTCAGCCAACAGCGGGCTGATAAACTCACTGTAGCACCTGCTCAGCACCAAGCTGACAGACAAAGCGAGAAACCAGGTTGAACAGTGGAAAATTTAACATCTGAGGAGATAATTTATCAGGAGTTGGTGGAGACAAAAAAGAGCATGAACTGGACTTTACACTGAAGTTTACATTTGACATCTTCCTGTTGCTTTTCTTTATGTATGTAGATATAGGAAGATGATGTCTCCATCTCTAATCTCTCCAACAAGGCCTAGTTTGCTGACAGGTCCTTCAGCTGGCTGAAATAGCAACTTTGAATGGAAGTTAATGTTGCTCTGAGTTTACTAGATGTGTAAAAACATGCTAACCATGACTTAACAAAGTAATAATATGTCTACATGTGTCTACAGCTTGCCCCACTTCCTCCAATAAGTGGCCAAAAATGTTTTGGAGGATTTTAGATAATTGAAAAGATACCCATGTTGTGGCAGCTGTGTGTAAATGGATACAATGCTTTTGGCTTCACAATCAGCATGTATCTCTGCTTGGTTTATGATTATCATGTTATAATTGTCGCAGGTCTCATATTAACAGGATATGTTGGGTCACTTTGGGGATGATGGTTCAGTTCCACTTGTGTCAGGTATGGGTTTGCAAAACTGAACCTGTGCAAATTAGTTTCCCAAGTCAAAGAGAAGGGTTGTTTGGCCATACTCTACTGTCTTTAGGAGCATATGGCACTAAACCTGTTTCCATGATACAATATACCTTTAAAATATCCATGTAGAATATCAGCGAGAACATTTTTTTTTAATAGATGACTGTATGCTCGGCTGCAGAGAAATGTTGATGAGGTTATCATAGCTCGTCAGATCATACCTGTTCTACCATGCAGTGCCAATGAATTCTGTTCGGGACAGAGCCGGCACAGTGTGGAGATCCATGCCCTGTTTGTGTTTTCATGCTTCTAAATCAACAGCATAAGCCTCAGCAGCATCACACTTCACTAGCGTGGTGCAATTTTGCCACTGTTGCAGTGGCTGATTCAAACAGGAGGCGTCCACACAACAAATCCAACATCTCTGCTTCAGTTCCAGCATCACTTCAATTACCTCCCTCCACTGGAGAGGACAGCAATGTTGGGAAAGTTAGGGATTGCAGCTGTAATGGAGGGTTTTAGTATCCAGAAATGTTTAAATGCTTTTCCAGAAGCTATCCCACAAGAGGAATGTCTGCTCTTTACATCATTGTTGATTCATCTTATGCCAAGGAAATGGTCTCAATTAAATATATTAAATTTTGGTGCAAAATATGATACAAAAAGCCAAATTTCAGGAACCTGAAATGAACCTGAGTGTGTCTGCAAGCTGTACTTTTGGAGGCATGTGTGCTTCTGTATGTGTATGTAGACACTTGCTTTTGAAGGCCCCTTTTGAAAATCTTGGATGGACTGAAATTACAGCAGGAGAAACTGAAACAATAATAGAGACAGTGAAATAGTGTGTGTATGTGTAAAAGTGTGGTGTGTGTGTGTAAAGTGTGTAACGTGTGTGTCACAGTGGGGTGCATATTGCTGCAGGGAGGCATGTTCAGATCTGGGCAGACAGCTACAATTCAGCACTATTAAATATTAAATGCGGCCAGTTAAATAAGTGAACAGAGAGAAAAAACATGGATAAAAGCCCAAAGCCCCAGTAGTGGCCCCTAGAGGCTGCAGTGTTCATTACACTAAAGTGCTCAACATGAAAGACCACAAAATCATTAATATTAAAGCTTCTCCCCTGGGAAGCAGGAAAGTGCCCTGCAAAAATCAGTTCAATCTCTGGATTTTTATATTTATTACGTAAGAATGGAAATAGTAGGGCCATCACTGGAAATATCAGGATCAATCCTCTGTGGACCACGAATATCATCAGCCAGCAGTTTTAAGGTACCATGCCACAGGCCAAAGTGTTGGTCATAAGGACATTTTGACCTGAGGGTGGTGCTAGAGTGAACGTCGTTTGTTGAGCACAGGTGGAGCCAAAAGAGGTTTCCCCACCTTTCAGTCATGAATCGATTTCCTGAGCAGCACATTTAAAGCTGCACCAATCAATATTTTTATATAAACAACTGACCAAGTGACTATTTGTGCAGTTATAGTTGTTGCTAACAGAGACGAGCCCACAAAGAATTGTAACCTGATTGTGCAGTTCCAGCTCTAAGAGATGTTTTATCATCCTGTCGTTGTTTTGATTTTACAGCCCACAGATTAGATTTAATTCAGTCTCGCTACTGTCAACAATCTCATTTTTTATCTTTATCTACTGAGGGCTATTTAAAAAAGAAAAGTTCATGATATACTGAATAAGTGTGTGCCTGTAAGCTCAATGCTAATAAAGCTGTCACTGCTTACTGAGTCAGGGAAATAATGATTTTCAGACCTACCGTACCACCATCCTCAGCATGGGCACTTTGTGTTTGCTCCTCCTGTTCTCACAGTATTGATTCTCTTCCCATGTTACGCACTACTTATGAACTTTCTGCTTTTAACATCTTTCCCAACTCAGAGGACACTGAGATAAACCAAAGATGAAGTAACTGTGTGTGTGTGTGTGTGTGTTATTTGGCGTGACAAATGTGTGCCATACACTGATTTAGGGACTACCTGAAGCAATAACCGGCAAGAGTTACCACTGTCGTCTTCACACAGCACAGAGCTTGTTTGTGCAGCAAGCTCCACCCATGCCCCCACCCTCAGAGAGACAAATTGTCACATATTGTAGAGCTCAAAGAGTCAAGGCCCCCCTTCTCTGTCAGACCAAGGCTCCCCATCCCTCCAAGGATGCTGAATTGATGTGGAGAATGGATTGTGTGCTGTTTGTGTTTCAGGGGTTACTGAGGGGTAATGTGTTCCAGGGAGAGGTCAGGTATGCTGACGGTAAACCTCCTGTGTGTGTGTGTGTGCTTTACTGCGCTAAGCCGTTTTCAGATCAACGCACTGTGCAAGGTTTTAAAGGGTTTTAAGCAGCAAGTGCTGTCGTCCTTACGCTGATGAGCTGGCTGCTATCAGATGTTGGACTTTAATGAAAGTGGTTCACTCGGTGTGTGCATGTGTTTGTGTGTATACGTCTGTGTGCCATTCTAGTCACTTAAGATGATTCTCTGTTGCGTGCAGACAGTTTCAGCCTGTGGGTGTCTATGTTTATGACAGATATGCATTACTCTGACTGCTTATCTGTCTCTTTCCATTCTGTCTTTCATCTCTCAGCTGTTTCTGTGTGTGTCTGTGTCTGTGTGTGTGTACCTCAGCAGTGGCAACCTTTCTTATGACCCAGTGAACTCATTCAGCAGCAAGCAACAGTCCAGCGAGTGTTTAGCAACAGCGTCCGACTGCTGGGAGGATTGTCCCTCATCGCTGTGTTGTGAACGCAGCACAGCCACGCTGATTCCAGTCAGCACTGTGTAATGACAAGGCTCCTTGCTGAGTTGTGGCCAGGGGCTGCATGGGTGTATAATTTTACAACAGTTTAAATTTGAGCAATAAATTGTATTGGTGCACCATCATACAGGCTGCTTTCGCTGGACGCAATCATCTAAAGCTTCTCAATAACATAAAGGCTTGTATATTTAGTACGGGTGGCCCCAGTGGAAATAACAAAGCAAAGCAGAGCAGTTCTAAACAGATGAAGAAGAGACTGTTTGAAACATCACACAGGTATTGATGTTCATAAATTCGTCATTCACCCACAGAGAAAAGGCGTCTGTACAGCAGCTGCTTAGAACCATCAATTCTTAAAAATGGCACGCTGAGCCTGAAAAGAGGCTTAGATTGAATTGACAGTGGTCCAAAAGCAGTTCAAGATGCAGTTTCAGCCCATCAGAACATAAGAGGCTTAAATTTTCCCCACACGCACTGTCTTCATGCTCAAACTCGTCACTGTCCAGGCTCATTTTAACTCCCACTGATGGTGTTTTTTTGATTGTTCCTGAGCCAAACCACGGAAAGTAAAGACTTCAGAGCACTTCAAAGAAACCAGTTTGTGCAAAACACCAAGTGTTTACACCTGTAAAGTTGAGGGGGAAGTCCCAGTTTAACTAAACCAAGCTAACATGGCCAGCTAAAATAATCCTGCTAACTGTCATCCAGCTCTGTTTGTTTGTCTTTGATGAAGTTGGTTCGAATGGAAATACACAGTTGATGAGCGTTTAGACCAAAACATTCTTCTTCAAAGCTAATAAAAAAATAATAAAGATATTGATTGAAATCAGTCATATTAAATAATACAATCAAGTTATCTCAGTTATCCATGTATGAACACCAGGACTCTGACCACAGACACACCGTTAAGTGCTTTTATTCATGATTTCATGCTAATATATTCAAATGACTGGGAAGCAGCTTTCAGCAAATGAATTCTCTTTCTCTTCTGGATGTGTTTTTCTGTTGCTCAGGAGGCAGAGCGGGTCAGCCATTAATCCCCAGGTTGACACTTCGATCCCTTCTCTCCTGTCCATGTGTCAACGTGTCCTTGAGTTAGACACCGAACCCCTAACCTGCCTGATCTGTTTTGTCAACCTGGAGGAAAACCACCCTCTAACCCACCCTGGCTGTGTTTGCGTCCTTGCTGAGCTGTGCTGCACATGCCTCCACACTTTAGATTCAAGATTTTTATTATCACATGCACAACAATTACATGGACATGGAGTCTCTGCTTGCCTTGAACAATGCTCAAACATATTTTGGAAAGAAAGAACACACACATTCAGAAAGAAAAATAGAACAAAAAAAGAAATAATAAACCTAAGTAAAATACATAAATATATAAACAAAGATAATGTACAATGGAATATGGAAAATACTGTTGTATGTTACTTTAAATGCCGCTAGTGAGAGGTGGTGATATAAGGTACAAATTGCACTGCAAGACAGGTGCTCCTTAAATCATTAAGACTAATTGTTGTTGTGACTTATAATAGCTGTTGTAGTTTGTTGTGGTTAGTCATTTTTCATTTTTATTCTGTGTGTGCAGGCTCTCTCTCTCTCTCTCTCTCTCTCTCTCTCTCTCTCCACGTGGCTGACAGCAGGATTCTTAGAAACAGCCCAAGTGGCTTAACTAATGGCGCCATGGCGAGGCGTCTCCAGAGGCTACAGTCGACTTTAATGGCAAAAACATTAACAGTGAATATGATGTTTTAAGATCGATACCAATCTCATGTCTATGCTTGAAATATGAAGAGCATGGAGACGAGGACTTCAGAAGCTGGGAGACGCAGCTAGTTGGGAAAACCACTTCTTTTTACATTTAATATCTCACATCTGTCTGGGTCAAAGTCTTCACTATGAGCAGATGATAATTAAAACAAATTCTTTTCTTTTTCTTCATTTCTCATGCATATTACCATCTACTTGACATTTGCATATGCATTACATGAATATAAAGTAATGAAACCTTCCAGCTTCACTATTGTCCTTTGTCTCAAAGGCTTTTCAAATGACTGTACAAATTAAATTACTGTACTGTGTATAATTCCAATAACTATAATTTAGTGCAGTACTGTATATATATACATCAGGTAGAGCGCCTAAATAAATTACACTCTCATCTGCATTCCAAGTGTTTTCCTCAGTGTGTTGTTCTCTCGTCTGTCTCCGCTGGTCCTGAAGCCATTCATCGCACGACACCACGTCAGCCTCAGCAGCATCCCCCTGCAGCCTGTGGAAACTTTGAAATTTTCCTCTCCCAGGCTCGCTGCCAATTCTTCTACCTTCTCCCCGCCAAGGGACAGCTCAAGGGGGCATTTCGAGACCGGGCATTATCAATCCACTTGATGAGGGCGTCTCCAGCCACGGCTGTTTTCTCCATGCACATTTGTGTTTTAGTCTCCATCACTATCAGCTGTTTCTCTTTGTTTGAGAAGACCATGCAAGGTCGTCGGAGGAACACCAAGTTCAAGTGCCACCAGCCTACTGCAGACTACTTTAAGTGAATTATTTAAACAGCATTTTTACACCACTGATTTTGTCTCAAACCTTTTCATCCATACACACGATTAATCACTCTAATAGTAAACATTATATGCGGTTTCGACGGCACTGGTCTTCTCACCTTCATTAGCCATAAAACCAATCTACATGAAAGTGGTTTTCACTATTTCTCTGTGAGTTATCAGAAGTAATTTTGGGTAATGTAGGAAACTACTAACTGAGGAAGAAGTGTAAGGCGGTTGTGAGAAAGCTGTTTTATTGAGGGGTAGATCACAACACTTTATTCTAAAAGATCTCCTGCAATGTTGTGAAGCATATATTGATTACTAATGAGCGTGAGTGTGTGAGGGATGGGTTTCCATCGTGTCAGGCCTCTGTAGGTGCTGCAACCTCATGCTTCCAGGTGCAGTTTGGCCAAGACACCTGCCTGAGCCCAGCTATTAGTGTGAACACAGCCCTCTCTCGCCTGCAGCAGCTGGGGTATCACTCCACCTGGGCCTCATTCATCTTCTGAGCTGCAGTCGCTCCTTATGTTCGGCTTGAGTTGATAACTCATCTCTTTAAGAATCCCTTCACGTCCACTCTTCCTCCATCTCCCCTCTTCCTCACCTTGTGTCTGATGGAGCTGCTGCGTCTGACTCATCTTTCTCCATGTGGCTCTTCTCTTGCTAAATAAACCAAGGACACAGTAATAATCAACTCTATTTCTTACATCTATTATTAGATGCCTGTGGTTTTGATCCCTGGCCTCTTTACTGTGGGTCGGTGAATTTCAAAATGAGAGGCTTTTCAGAGAGTGCACTTACTGTTAAACTCTCTGAACACAGTATAAGTGAGAGGTTAGGATATAATGTCAGTGCATTAGCAGTTGTATTTCAAAGAGTCCCTCAGGCCTTATGCCTCCAGCTTCTCAGCAAACTTTAGAAAGAATAAAATGTTGTTTTTTTCTAAATGCTGGTGGAAAAACAAAAAAAGACACACCCAGGAGCTTTAGTAGATAATTCACTGATCTTCTCAGTGTGAAGTACAGCTTTCTGCTGAAAAACACTGAGAGAGATATACACTGTGTACAGTGTATACTGTATGTACTGTATAATAATATATATAAGATACATAAATTCCCCATTAATATAGTTAAGTGTGATGTCTTCTTAAAATTAAGATCCAGTCATTTAGTAGAATCCTCTTTTGATATATTCACAGTATGTGCACAGTATGTGCACAGTATGTGAATATTCTTTACTCAGGTTAATATGTTAATGGAGCTTTTGAGTCTCACCCTGCAAACAGATCACAAACACATCATTTGAACAACCCCCACATGTCATCATCATTACTGCTCAATATCTTCACTTCCCTGAAGAAATTGCACAACTGAAAAGTCTCATGAATTACTCACGACCTCCCGTCAACTCAGAGCGTTTCTGCAGCTTCAGATATTTTCTGCCTAATGTCCTGGAGTGTAGGCAGAGAGCAGCAGGGAAGACAAAGATGATTTTACTCGTTGGTTTGCTGGGAAATAAGTGGCTTTGTTACTGCCGTGCGTTGTCTGATTCTTCCCCCAACATGCTCTCTGTGTCCGCCTGACTGGCCTTCCCTGCCTGTCAGTCTGGGATGGTTTTCAGATGATAGCTCGACCTGTCAGCCTGCCGCCAAGCCTCGGGGGTTAAGATACCTCTGTCTGATCTCAGCATGTTTTTCTTCCTCACTTAGTTCATGCAGGCTTCCATTCACACTCTTTATTGCAGGGCGGAGTGTGGGGAGGTGGCGGGTGCAAGGCATGAGGTGTGTGAGACTCCAACAGAGTGTGTGAGAGGAGGGTTAGTGAGTTCACTCTGAGCTCTTTAGTCTTCCTGTCTGTATCCAGGCAGAAGTCTTCCCCCTCTCCATCCCCATGACTCCCCTCCCGCAGCGTTTGTGTCTCGTGGTCTTGTGGTTTTTGCGGCGTCTGCTCCGGTGCTCAGGTCGGCTTTTCACATGTGACTGGGTCTCTTCCACGCTTGGCCACCTTCCGACTGAATCAGCCCATGGTTGACCGCATCTCACTGCTGGTTCATTTCTACTCAGCCAGACTGTATGCGTGTGTGTGTGTGTATGAGTGTCCCGGGGGAGGGGCGGACTATAAACAGTAATCACATGTTAACTTCCTGTCATCCATCAAAGCCTTGGAGATCCATTAAGTCCACGCAGCCTCCGTCTTCCTCTGCTTACTGAAGCTATTATTGCATTGCAAACTTCTGATATGATGGAGGTCCCTAATAAAACTTTATTTTGGCAATTCCTTAATCAATAATCATTTTGGAAAACACCTATTTAAAGGCAGTAATCTATCATGCTTCCCTACCAATAAAATGTCCATAAACTCAACAAAATTTATATTTCTAGGATTAAAAGGGAGACAAACATTGATCTGAATTCTGGTTCAAAAGTTTTCTCTTGTATATAGTTCAAGTCTGGAAACTGCTTCAAACTTCCTGGCACCAGCTGACCTGTAGTTTGTTCATGTTTCCACTATCTGTTTGACTCATGCTTGTCTAATAGTTTCCTTGCAGATGTGCATGCCACTTGGCAACCTGTCACATGTGAGTTGTTGATGTCACAGTGGGACCACAAAGATTTAAGTGAGCATCTGTGGTCTTTGTTCCCAGCTTAAGGCTACTGGGTATGAATTCCTTTTCTTTTTAGTTAAGGGAATGTTGAGTCAGGCAATAAGAGGGCAGCTATGACTCAGTGGTCCTGGGACAGAGGGGATAAGCAGATGTGGAAGTGGAGAGGTGATGTCTTGGACAGGAGATGGCAAAGGTTTAAAGGGCCCGATCAAAAGATGTGACCATTGTCTGACCCAGCATTCCTTTACTTTAAAAGGAACCTCAGATAGTTTTAGTTTTATTTATCCAGGTTTTCAGATATTTTTTTTAGACTTTTCTCTCTTCCTCCACCCTAATACAGCATAGAGAGAGAGAGTTTGTTATTCTCACATCGTTGACAAACTGCATAAAAATATTCAATATGCTGTGTTTTTCCACACATATCACTGTGAAGAGTTTGCATTGGTTTTACTTTCTATCAAAGCAATAGTCCTTACGAAAACTGCTGACAGAATGCAGATAATCCAGAGTGTGAAAACTGTATTAGCATTTAATGCTGTTTCGATAACTAGTTTTGTGATACACAGATACACCAGACACTGCTGCAGATCAGGGTGTTATGAGCAGACAAATTAATTTGAAAGAAAGAGGACCGAAGCAGTAAACCAGACATAAAAACTAACGTCACATTGTTTTTCTTATTTGGTTGTTGAACCCCTGACCTCAGTGTGTTTCCTCCAACCCCCCCTCTAATAACAAATCTACACTGTGTGACCTGTGTGATCAACATTTGGGTTGCGATCTTGCCAAATGACGTCCCCATTGTTAACAATGGCCAGTTCAAAAGACCTTAAATGAGTCAACACAACTGAAGGACAGGAAAGAAAGACAGCAGCACAGAGAGGAAGCGGGGTTTCTTGTCCTCCACTGAGCTCATTCTCAACCTCTCTGTGGGTCACGATCATCTCCCACAATTGAACTCATTCTTTTCTGGGATCCCCTGTTGCGTTTTTTATCTCCCAGCATAATAATACAATTGAATACCCAGTGATCACTGTATTTCTCCCCACCAGGCATTAATTATTGAACTAATTAATGGAAGGCGCCTTGAAGCTGCAAATGTATTATTCATCATTCTTTGGAAACAGCATTTATCCCAAAGATTCTAACATAATAATGACTGTATTTATTAAACATGTTTTTTTCCATAAATCATGTAATCATCCTAGTAAAGTCATCCCAGAGGTGGCTGCACTGCATTCTGGTCTATTGAGGCTTTTTCCATTGGAGATATGAAAATGAATGAATGAATGAATAAAAAATAGGAGGTATGATAAAACACATAACTCAGCAGGATTGGGCTCAGGTTGCATGTGCATTACCTATGTATATAAACTGTAGCATGCATCTAGTGCATGTTACCGCAGTGCGTCTGTATAGGAATAACACATGAGTAATAGAATCCCTCATGTTAAATGAATGAAAGCCCATGCAAAGGTTGTCTGAGTGAAACACTGCCTGCTCAGTGACTGGATGTGAGCTCCACCAGTTTTCTTCTTCATTCTGCCTCCTCTTGACCAGCTGCTGTGCTTTATGCTCCAGTGTGCTCAGTGATGGCTCAGATATGTTAAAGGAGACCTACAAAGCCCACTTCACTGTTCTTGTACTATGATGTAGACATTTTAGCTGTCAAGTGCTTTCTTTGTCTGTGCTTCGCCGGTTCTATTATAACATGCACTTTCTGAGCTCGAATCACTTAATTTACCCGCTACAATGAATATACAGTTCTGGATTTTTCTTAGTGACAGTGGCTCAGCAACATATTGAAAGCTAACCTAGTGGAAAGTGGTTAGACATGCTGGTACACATGGTACAGGACTATAAGAGCTCACATGCAAGAAAGCAGCTGAGGCTGTTCAGCAGGATGCTGTCAGTGCTAAAAGGAACGACCTGATCTTGTTTAAATGTCTCACACTGACAAAGCAGAACTCCATCACTTTAGTCATCTAAGCGTCAAAAGACAGCACTAAGTCGAAAATAAACTAACAATGTTAGATTAGGCACCCAGACTAGAGGGGAGATTGTTCAGACTCCCCACTGTCTGAGCCAGGCCAGAGGGTCAATCACACTTTTCTTGCCTTTCTGGAAGAGCCATTTGGAGGAGCATCCAGGCAAACCAGACTCAGCAGCAGTTTGCTAGAACCAACCCTACCCTACTGACACCTCCACAAGGTTATGACACCAGTCACCCCCTGCTTCCAGCTCATCCCATTGGGATCACAAAGTGTGATCAGTGATGTGAGGGTTCCACTAAAGGGTGGGTCTGGCCTATACTGGACTTACAAACACATTTCTAATGGTGTTGTTCCAGTATAGCAGATATGCTGCATATTACTTGGTCTTTCCCTCGCTCCCTGGGTCTTCACAAGGTACATCTGTTTCGAGAAGAACAGGAGGTGAAAGTGCAGCCTCAGGCTTCAGTGACATTAGTAGTGTCACTGATCATCCTGTACCTGTGGCCATTATAAGTTTGCACTTCTGGCACATCTGCAATTTGAAATATATTAACATTAATGTGCTCCATCATTTCCTGCACCACCCAGAGCCCACCATGATGCTTCGCAGATTCCCTGCACTTCCTGGGCAGTGCTACTGTGGTGTCATTTAGGTGTGATTCCTTGTGACAGTGTTAAGAACTTCCCCTGGCAGTCCGGAAGAATTAAGCAGTATTAAAGTCATGTAATTACAGTTCAGTGAATTGTGGGTGACTGCCAGAGAATTCTCATGTGGAGTCTTCCACAGGGACATTTTTCATGATGAGGTGGGTTCATATATTAGTATGTCCTACACCTTTCATCATGCAAGGTCACATGTGGCTTTGTTCATATTAAATACTCAACCAGCCAGTGTGAAGCACTGCCTCCGGTGGACATCCAGAATTCATGTGTTTTGTATTGGTCTGATTAATAAGCTACTTCTAAGAATTCTTTTCTTGTCAGTTCTGCTTTTCCCATTGACAGATTTTGTATTTGTGTGGTGATATGGAGAGGATGTTATATAATATTAGTGCAACACTTTGTGACAAAAATATCTTTTTTTTTATCAGCAACACAGTTTCCAAAGCTCTTCTCTTCAAGTGAATTTTATCATATTGTCAAACTGTGGTATGTTGATTGACACCTCTTGCCCCCCGCTGCACATAGCTTTCAGTCAAAGCTGTCATATTATAATGATACAGACTTATGATAAGGTGGAGTAGAGAAAAAAACTGTAGTTCAGAGTAATCTTATCTTCTCTCTCTTCCTGACTGCTGAGCCCAAGGTGAGGACTGTCAAAGCCGTAATTGCCTGTGTATTATCGTCACGTTAGCAATCATCATTAAGGGGATCAGACTGAGCACTCTAACCTGGAAGAGACACGCAGCCAATCAACACCAGAGAGCGGATTTGCTTTACATACACACACACAAACACAATCACCTCCCCAAGTTCTTATTGAGCTTTGTTTAATGAAGTTGTGCCAACACTGCGAATCACCTGCATCTCTACTCGTCTGCTCTGCTTGCCTTGTTCATTTAAATCCCAATTAGGCCGCAGCACTGCAGTTTTCCGTTGAATGATAACAACCCCACACACACACACATACACACACACAGACACACACATATGGACACACACACATCCATAAAGAAGTGGTGTACTATATCTCAATGTTCAGACCCAATCAGGCCTGCATGTGTGTGTTGGCTGATGTGTGTGTATGGGCAGCTCAGTGTGAAGTCAATCTCCGCCCTCTCCCGCTGGGAAGGTAAGATTAGCAACAAATTAATCCTTCTCCAGCGGCCCATAATCTCTTTGCTGATAGATGGCGGCAGATGTTGTGCGTGATTGCGGGCCTGGACCGAGCATGTGCAGGAGCGGCCGGGCTTTACATGGCGCCTTGTGCGTAAATATAGTGCAGTGTAATATTTACTGGCCGCAGTGCTATTTTTGCAGTTTTGACCACTGAGCTGATCAACAACGGACAGTCTTATCGAAAAACAGACACTATGAGGTTTATGAGGCACTGCACTGTTTGCCTCACTAATTATATTTTATCTCTGATTGGGTCAGTACCTGTATTTATCAAATCACAAAATCTTGGTTTTATTTCACTCCTCCTCCCACCTCCTAACTTTGGCCCTTTAGAGAGTCCTCAAGTGTAACTTTCACAACTTAATAGATGCCAGTGATGAACTGTGATGAATACAGGCGCTAGTTAACAGACAGGATGGCCACAAAAACACCAGCTAATGAAAAGGAGAGATGGAATACGTACAGAACGAAACAAACGTCTCTCTAAAGCTCTCTAAAGTTGTCTCCGCTCACCGTCTAGTTTCATAGAACCTGCAGCTTTCTGCGGTGGTCTCACTGTTTTGTCCCTTTTTCCTTTTAAAGCCAACAAAGACATTTTGTTGGCTGTTTTAAGTGAATTGTTTAAATCTGGCTCTTTCTGACCTTATCATTTTTAGCTTTGCGTTTTAGCGCTCGGAAGCACTTGAAGTGTGTATCTCAGAGGACGACAAAGAGGCCTGTTCTTCGCATTGAGCTGGAGGTTTCCCGGCCTATCTCTACCTGCTTTTGAAAGGACTAATGAACTTGAAATCGAAGCTTTCTCAGCAGCAGGATAATGGTGACAGGATAAGGAGGAGAGGCAGAGGGCTGTCGGCATGACAATATTCCTGCTAAGTCTGATAAAAGCTGAGCAGTGTGTGTCTGTGGTGTGTGTGTGTGTGTGTGTGGATGTTTGCGCAGCACACAGAGCATCTCTTACCTTCGGGGTAGATGTTGGAGACCGACTGGGCTGCTGGGGTTTAGACGGGCAGGGGCACAGCTTAGAGCATCACAGCCAGGTGAGGAGGAAAGGGTGATGATGGGGAGGAAGAGGGGAGGAGTGAGGCGGAGGGAGAGGATGGTAAATGGCGTTTCTTTAATGTTATGTCTCAGTGAGTCAAAAGGCAATTAAGAGCTTCTGGAGAATTTTGACAGTTTAGACAGTGACATACCAAGTGAAGCTTCCCTCTTAAAGTAACCTCTGTGAGACATTCACTGCAGATGTGATATACTAACAGCAGCAAAGTCTACTAACATTACTTGGCTTCCAGATGTCTTTCAGGTATTTTTTTATTTAACTCATAAACACTTCATCTATCCCAGATGTTACCACGTATTATCAAATATAGATTATTTTTGGAGTGTCCTCTAAAGAAACCCAGATACACAACTACTAACATGGCTTGATCAGATACTTGATGTTTGAAGGTCTTTAGATGTTGATTTTCTGAAACAATGCCAACAAGTTCAAACCTTTTAAATCCTTTCTTTGCTTGCGAGATGCTGACTGAGAGTCGCTGTTGAAGCTGAACCACTTAAGGAGTTGAAGTGTCGCTTGAAGTGCCGAATGGGTTAGAAGTCAGAGGTATAGAGACTAAAAGCAGATATGTCAGTTGAAGATTAATTGGTGCAGCGGGCTGAGGACTCCATTACAGTGAAAGCTCTGAGAACCGTCGAACTGTTCAGTGTAATCAGTGAACCCAGCTGAATCCTCATTTATAGGGCGATGTTGTTTAAAGCAATAACAAGCAGGACTGGAGCGATTGGTCTGCCAGTTGAACAGTAAGGGTGTTTTCACACTTGGTCCCTTTTAAAAGAACCAAACTCAGTCCTCTTTAAGTGGACCAAAAAGTGGACCAAAAGAAAACGAACTCAGTTATTTTTGTGTTCACATTGTGAGTTTATTTCAAAGAGGACCGGGTTCTCTTTCTGGTCCAGTTCAGCTTTGATGGGGCCTCAGTCCTCTTTCTGTTCACACTAGGTCCTCTGGAGCTCTCAGACCCCCACTGCACTGCATTCTGGGTAGTTTTCACTTGGAACAAAATGTCTGCTGCTATGCTTGCCCTTTTGTGTTTTCTGGTTAAATTAGCACACATACATTAGGAAAATAGAGTTATTCAGATTACATATGAACACAAAAAGCGATTTAAGTTTTCCCGGCTGCAGTCACGTGACTAATCTACGGCAAGCGAAGAAGGTTACAATACAGTGCAGAAAGTCGAAGTGAACCCGGTGTGCTTTGTGTTCACAATGCGCAGATTAGGCGAACCGTACCGCTGACTTTAGCGTTCAGCCTCTCACTTGAATCAATCAGACTTTCCCATGACCTCTGTGAGCCAGTCGTTAGGGTTGCCATCAAACTTCAGACCATGTCAAATAAATAAAGTAGATTTCTCTTTAGGCCAATAAACCCTGTGAATCAAATTTAATTAATTAATTAAATTCGAAAATAACCAAGTAATACACAGTATATATACATTATGTCAAAACCAGTTGCCAAAAATCATACTGGTCCCACATAAATTTGTCACAGTTAACAAAATCACAGTGTCTTAAAAGTTTCTCTAATGGCCACCAGAAAAAAAGTACAAGGTAGCTTTGTACATTAAAGACACATTTTTTACCAGTTCCAGTTAACTGATTTGAACACTGTTGACCCACCTGTCCATCACCATCTGTGACCTCGTCATGCTGAAGGGATTGATTTTTCTGAACTCTGCATCGATGCTGCTCGACTGTTGCCCGCTTTCGCCTCCACAGTGTTCTCCTCTATAACCATTAATTGTACATCACTTTGTAAAGTGCTTATGCTAATTAAATGTTGTGTAGCTGAGGTTCTGCCAGGGGGGTTGTAAGGTTAAGGCCAGTCTGTCCCAAGCTTTCTCAGATTTTTTTCCAGATCATCATATGAGCAGAGTTACACTGACAAACTAAAATGCATATTCTTACAGTACATATTTAAATCCCTGACCCTCTACCATAGCTTCCCCCATTCCCCCAAATTTAGGATTTTGTGACAACTTTTGTGACTTAAAAGGGCATCGCTGTTAAACTTCAGCACTCAGGTTTCTCTTCCAAAGACAGATGGTCTGGCATTACTGAATGTGCTCTGCTATCTATAACATCAAAAATGGATATTTTCACCAGAAAGAGTATGGGGTAAACTTCCAGGTCTCATAATCATCATAAGGTCATCATAATCCCTGAGGCTATTAGCACATCATCACTAGTGTGTTTGTGTGTGTGTGCCTTGCTGTAACACACAGTCAATGCCTGTCAGCACCGAGGAAATGAAAAGGTGCTGCTTTCCCATGACCTTACCTGATTCCAGACCGGAGGAATCCAGCCAGCCGATGCAGGTGATGGGATGGTGAAGGGTAGTGGTTTCCATGGTTACAACTCAGTTCCCACCGACCAATGAGCCAGGTGTTGGCAGGGGACTACAGGTGACCTTATGTTCCTGTTGACTGGGTGGGCGTACACTAGTAACACACTGAGCTCCGTTAGCTGGTTTAGCTTCATTGTACAGATCCCAGTGCCTTGGGTGTGTGTGTGTGTGTGTGGGACAAACAGTCAATGGCAGCAGACAAACCACAGACAGGATTACTGACAGATTAAACAGTTCAGCCGGTGTTCGCTTGCTGTGTGTGATTGTGTACCTACCTGAAGCCTCAGAGCACACCAAAGCGCAGTGATAAGGCCGGGGACTGAATTACTTTTATGTCACTGAGTGTGCTTGCGTGTAGGACGTAATACGCAATGTGACAACAAAAGGGATTCGCACAGATGAGCATTCTGGGTGGTCACATCACCAGGGTCTTATACAGAAATTGGCTTCACTTTGAAATTGGTCGAAAACACCAAGATAGATTGAGAAAACAGTTGAAATCATTGAGCTTTGACTCCCACAGACTGCTGTTTTTGGATCAGGGCATAACACATTGTATTTTTTTTATCTTTCACAGTAAAGGACTACATCTGAAAGAGCGAGATTCAATAAGCTGGTTCCTAATGCCCCTGGTTACATTTTGTCAGAGCTGGAAAGTTTCAAACTGAGTCTTTGACAAACAAGCAAACACATAAAAAAGGATAAAATAAATGTAAGAAATGTTCTCTAGCAATGAATTAGGCTAAATTGTATGCTTCCAGCACTCTCTCACAATAAAAGCTTTTCAATCACTGGGAATCTGCGAAGCATGAAGTGAGGCAGCTAAAGGGCGTTTACTGCGAAGCACCTGCAGCCATGTGACGTTTATGGACAAGCATAAAGAAATGCTTCATAACTTGTCGCTGCAATAACTAAATATAAATCTGTCTCTCCAGCTCTTTCTGTGTATTTATAAAGTGGTGGTCATTTTGTGGTCATTTTCAGTGGTACACGGTCCAGTTTTACTCTTAAATCTTTGCTTAAATTCATCTCATTCTGCCATGTAGCATTATTACACATATTGATTTTAATTTGATATATTGTCCATATCTTGCAGCCCTGGTTGTTGCAACATGAGACAACATTAATAATGTACTGTTGGTGTGTTGTTGGTATAGTGGCTTCAAATGATCTCAAATCAGATAAAGCACATGGATTCCAGCATAACTAGAGATGTAATTAAAATTATTGATAAGTCAATTGTATAAATGGTCAGTAGGTTTGAACACTGGCTTTGATAATTAATAGTAAATTAATCATTATTAATTAATCATTTATATGTGATAATATATAATAAATCAGTTGTTAATTAATTATATTTTGTAGATCAGTTAGGAATCATAAATAAGAACAAGTTATGCTGTTAATCCCCCTCCAGAAGCTGGAACCTTTGTTTATTAAAGAGACCTTTCCACAAGGCTGATTGATAGCTTACGTTCTATAAAAGGACAGCTAATTGAATAAAATTCACAATTAATAAAGCCATTAGTGAAGCCGATGTATAGTGAAGCATCCTTTTTCAGTGTGCAGAATCTTGACCATACCTCGTGGGAAGGACACATGACAGAAAGTATCAGTGTTCACCCTCAGCACAGGTCAGCTTTCAACCTCATTTCTTTTGGCATCCATCGTCATTAGCAGCAGGCTCGCTGGTGCTGGTGGATAAATATCACGACAGCTCTATGACCCATCACTTTCACCAGGCGCAATCACACACACACACACACTGGGACCGAATCCTCATTACCCCGAGCTCCACCTCAAACCTATGTCCACAGCAATCAGTAATCACCACTGCTCTGCTGATTCAGCCCGCTGGGAGTGGAAGTGTGTGTGTGTGCGTGTGTGTATGCTTTTCAGCGTGAGCGAGTCTAAAAAGCAAATATTCCATGATTGCATTATTGCACTGAAAGCCGCCATCCTCTGACAAAGCAGTAATTGCCTGTTTACATTGTCCACAACAGGATGGAGTGTTGGACTGCATTATTAAAGACTAGCTATAGCAACCGGGTTATCAGTCACGCTCTGTGTGTGTGTATGATTAATCATGCATGTACAGGAATGTGTGCGTGTGTTGAGCGTGTAAAAGCATCCCTCGTATCTCTCGATCCTCCCCTCGGCGCTTGAAGGTCACGGCTGTCTGTTGGGGCTCGTTACGCTAACAAGCGTTCAGCTTGCTCACCAGGGCTCCGTCAATGGATCTGGTTTGGGCCAATGGAGGGATTACAGTTCACATACAAGGATACTGGCTGTATCCGTGGTCAGCGCCAACCACAACTCACTCAATTCTTCGCTTTCTAAACGGGATTTTAAAACATCAACAGCCTGCTGCGAAATGTGAATCCTCCTCTTCGCTTTGATGTTCGTCTGACGTCTGAGATGAGAGGAAGAAGCAGACGGACCCTTATTGATGTTTGAAGGGGAATTTGGACATGGCAACAGCAAAGCAAAAAGAAAGGGTGTAAAAGAGGAACTGGGGGGATACCGGCAGTCACAGACAACATCCTCATTAAGCACAGGCAGATTTGCATGTTAGTGGTCAACAGATTTGTAAAGTTACAGTTCAGCACATGAGCAGGTGTGTGGATGTGGATTCTGACATTATGAGCCTCACACAACAGATGTGCAAATTGGCATCCTATTCTCCTCCACCACTGCACATTTTAAATAGAGGCAAGCACATACAAAGGGAGCTATGTCCACGAGAGCACATGTGTATAATTACCTGACCTTACTAAATCAGTATAATAGGCGCACAATGAGACAGTGGACCTCCAGCAAAAGATATTTTAACCTCACCTCACCCCTTTAAGCTCATTTTAATTCACCCTGTGGTTGTTTTATTTTGCTTTTGGGGATATTTTGAAGGTGAAGGTCAAAGATCCTTGGACCCCTGCCCTATCATGTTTAATCATCCATTCAAGTGCTAATTGTTACTCAGACATTTGGAAATATATACAAAACTTAACTGATAGATTCAAATGTGTTCAATTAGTTATTACATGTGTATTTAAATATATCATTTGTCTGGGAATGCTATGCACAAATAATATTTGTTCTTTAAAGGTGTGACATTTCAGCATCTTAAAGGGAATAAATAGAATCGTTGTGTTCAGAATGGGCCCTTCATACCTTCACAGGGTCCGCAGGTCCTGTTTTCTGTACTGCCATGATCCTACAGTTTCCCAGAAGGGAAAATTTGTTTTTGTATTATCAAATTAATATTAATAAAATTAATTTAAATAAATATTTTTAATTTTGATGAAAGAAATGCTCAAAAAGAGTTCAGTTACAGAAGCTATTGGATGGAGTTAGGACTTTGATAAGCAAAGGATATTGCCCTAGCATATTATTACAAAATTACAGGCCTGTAATATAGAGCATTATTGCTTTATTACCCATCATGAAGGTCTAAATATTGCCCTTTGTAAGCTGCCAGAAACACAGTTCGGGTGATGAATCCTGAATCCTGGTGGAAAATTACTGGAAAATACTGGAATTAGGCTTCAAAGTTTATAACTGTAGAATGGACTTCTCCACAGGCCAATTAATAGAGAAAGAAAACTATTTTCAAGGTTCCTGTTTCAAGTCCAATTTCTTTATCACTCTACAACAAAAGGGTTGTACAATACACTGAAAGCTCTTCCTTTGTGGTACACACAACCCCCCCAAAAAACGATTATTTATGGTGGAGTGTGGAGGGTGAATTGAGGAGTCTCACAGCCTGAGGAAAGTGCTGTGTAGTCTGGTGGTACAGCAGCAGGTACTTTAGTATCACTTACCCAGGGTGAAAGGGCTGTTTGCTGGGGTTGGTATTGCCTTTATGTTTCCTTTGGGCTCACTTCAGGTACTTCACCTCACTGATATCACTGATGCCTGGTAGATATGAAGGTAGCAATGATGCTGGCCTCTGCAGAGCCTTCCTGTCCTGGGCCGTGCTTCTTATTGCTCCTCAAAAACTTTGCACTAGAATTATCCCTTCATAAGTGGCTTTAAGAAATACAATACACTTGCCATTGTTCTTTATAAATGACAATGAATTTATTCATTACAAACAGAAATAGGTAAGACAGTATTGAGAAGGATAATTATTGTTCACGTTATATATTAATACAATAATTTACATAAATATAATACAACATACATTGTGACTTAACTGGTAAGTTGTACTTGTGAATGTGCATCATTTGTTATTCCCATCATTGGTTTTCCTAATGGCAGCAGCACATGTTCATCCATGAACATGAGGCAGATGACATGTGGAATAAACTGCCATTAAATCCTTGGCTTTCTCGTTAGCGGTTCATTTTCTTTCCTGTCGTCCTTCAGCGCTTTTCTATCCAGAGTAATTGGAGAGAGTGTGTTGGCGGGGGCGGAGTGTTGCGCTGGCTGCTCCCACAGAGCTGCTGCCAGCAGCTACTGCTCTGTATCGAGTTGTGTAAAGAGCTGAGATCCAGCCAAACAAACGCTGAACTGTGGCTTCGCCCTTGGCATATAGTCACTGCTCTCATTATTTATCCCTGTAGCTTTCTGCCTCCTTCTCGCAGCAGTTGGTCATTTAAAGCAATGGCTCGCAAAGTGGCGTCCTTGTAGAAAAGGTCCAGGGGGTTCACGGCAAAACAAAGAGTAGTTAGATTTCACTTTTGTATCAATCATAGGAATACAGCCCAATGAAGAGAGACTTTTCTGATTTTCCCCCTTTTCTCTCCACTATTAGAGGAAGACAACACACACAGTTGGCAGGGGAACGGTTCAGCTATTTGAGGGCTCTTCTGAAGATTAAAGATACTGAAATCCATTAGGAAGAAAGGGAACATAAGTAAACACTCAATGAAAACCAATGTCCACTAAGATGGAACTTTTTAGTATCATATATCACTGCAATGTGCATGTCCATATAAATTGCAATAAGTTTACCCCTTTAAAGTGAGACTATGTAACTTTAAAAAGACGAACTAACACAACCTTCCTATTACAAATGATAAGCTCAATTTAAATAGGAAATAAAACACATCCTTTCTATATTCAATGCACATAATAGGTTGCTGCAGCAACCTTAATTGGTCTGTTATGTCCAGTGGCTCATTGTGGTTTCTAGTGTTAGCTGCTGTTAGCTCACAGTTTAGATGGATATTTCTCTGTAACTATATTCAAATTTTCATGGATTAACATACATTAAATGCATTGGCTCGATGAGACAGTGAGTGAGTGGTTTGCTGAGTTTTTAGGGGGTTTTTTTTGTTTGTTTGTTTTGTTTTTTGTGCCACCCGTTAAGCTGGAATTGCGCTTCTCTGAAGATACACATAAACATCTTTGCCGACATACGCAGAGAAGGGTGTTATGGGTACCCAATTCGATATGTCATTGTCCTGTAATTACCACATGTGGCCAATGGTGGCTGCTGCCGTGCTGCTTTGTGGTTTGATTAATAGAGTAGAATTAGGTCTGATGTAGTGTTGTTTATTAAATAGCGATGATTTGAAGGTGATGAAGGAGACTCCGCTGACACTGTCTTACTTGTATGTAAGAAAGGTTTATTACAAAGAAGTACAGCATCAAAACAAGCATCATGGATTGCCTGTGAGAGGGATCGAAGCCAATATGAATCTCCTCTGCATACCAGCTCTAACTATCTGCTTATATAGGTTAGCTGTTTCATAATCCTGTGACAAAATATATGGTTCACATTAAGAAGGGCTATAGGTTTTCAGACAGAGAGGCGCCAAACATGAGGCCCCTCACTAAGCATAACAAACCCAGGACAGTCAATCAACACATGGAATTTCAGATACTACAGTAGGAACAAAGATATGAGGATAGGAGACTCATTCTTTTGTCTTGAGGACTAAACATGGAATCAGTATCTCTTAGCATGAGAGTCAACGTTCCTGAGCAAGACACATCTTAACCAATCAATCTAAACTAGTTATTTGTTACTCTGATTTGATTGGGTTGGTTTGTCTGACAGATCCTCAGTTCTTAATGGTGTCTCCGCCCTGTTTTGCAGTCATGAGGAGGAACCCCTTTGTGGTGGACGGCTGCTGTCGGAAAGGGTCCCGCAACGCCCTGCAGGAGCTCTACAACCCCACACAGGTAGGAGGCCATCACTCTTGAGTAACCTCTCTCTCTTTATGTATATCTTTGTCTATTTTTCCTGACCCTCATCTGCTCCCATTTGTACTCTTCCCCTCACCAAGCTGTCAGAGGTCTGACCCAACAAAGTCCTCTGAGGCACTGACCCCAGCTGGCTTGAGTGTAGAACTTTTTGTGTATGCCTGCCTGTGTGTGAGCCTGTTTTTTTTGCTCTGGTATGTTTTTTTTTTGTTTTGTTTCTTTATTTGTTTTTAGCTTCTCTTTTCCTAAAAATGGATTTTTGTTGTCTCTACTGACTATGATGTGTGTGTCACTGTCTCAATGTCAACCTACATGTGACAGCGATCGGAGCGTCCCCCCTCCACCTTGACTGCTCTATGAAAGCTCCAGGGGACAGCATTAGCATAGTGCCTGTCCATTTTCTGTCCAATAGTCAGGTAACTTTACAGGCCTGGGGCGATAAAGCCATCTTCAATCTCTGAAGGAGGAGAATGAACAACAAAGGACAGTGGTTTTGCTGAAGTCTAACAACTTACCCCTCTCAAGGACAGAGAGGAAAAGAAAAAAACTCCTAGAATAAAGTGCTTGGCCTCAGCAGGTAGTATTGCTCACTTGTCTCCATGAATAGTCATGAAGAGCAGGACCATTATTGGGCTGTCAGTTTCAGTTCCAGATATAAAGAGCCTCACGAGACAGCAGCCATCTGAGAACATGACACCTGCTATAACTACATCATTGCCGGCATGTAATTAGAGCCTATTATGGGTTGCAGTCTTAATGGATATTTTCCTGCTTTATTGGGCAGTTTACAATGAGAAGATACAGAGGGAGGACGGCCAGTGAGATAAAGACGATGACAAAGGTCTTTACCTGCTGAGCTGGCAGGACACTAACAGTGTTATGGTTACTGGTAAAGCTGAACAAAGCAAAATCTTAACATATAAAGAAAGATCAACAGCTTAACATACCAACATGTGGGGAAAAACACTATTGATTCATCGTATGTGACCAAATGGTTTCTTAATAGTTCTTTGTCATCCTTTAAAAGCATGCTCATGGTTCTGCATGAGGAGGCCCACTGCAAATCTGGTTTATTTTATGTTCATTACTGATGACTACTTTATGATGCATTTAGGATGATTTCCTTCCTTCCAGACAGCCGCTCTTTTTAAGGGTAAAAAGAAGCTTTTTGGCAGTCTAATCAGTTTAGGTAAGGCTGCCAAAAAGTAATACAATATTGTAAGGAAACCAGATTTGGAAGACAAAGAGCAAATGTTCTACGAATTATAATGATTACTGAGTCATTGCTAACTGTAAAGCCCCTATAATATGTAAAATGTCTTTGTGATTCTTTCAAGTTTTTCAGATGGCTTGAGTTTTTGTTTTCTAGAAAAATGAGACAGTCCCTGTGAAAACTGGCACAGTGCAGTTTTAGATGATTGATTCCCAGCGCTGGAAGAACGATACTGAACAATATTGGCATGCATTGCTATCAGCGACACAACAAACAATCAAATATTTGTTTGCAAGAACACAAGATGAGAATATTAGATGAAGTGAAAGAGAAAAAAGAGAACAGTAGTCCTTACCACACTGTAAATCAAAGATTAAGGACAGTACAGATCAAGTATTATTGGACACTGTACAAATGATTGTAGGAATCCACATCCAAAAATTAAAACAAAAGACATTGCAAGTGATAAGAACATGTAGAAATGGTATTTTAACTGACAGAAATCTTGCAACAGATATAACAATATACCTACCTGCTCTTTCAAGCTCTCAAGCTCCCAAGCTATGAAAATAAAACCCATGCTGTTAAAACGGTAGTTTTCCTTTAAAATATTATGCTGTTTGGCATAGACCTCCGAGTGTCCTTGACTGCATCAATGAGGAGAGTTTTCAATACAGCCCCTGCTTACAATGATAATGTAATTCTGACAAAAAGCAAGGCAACTTAATGTTTGCTGTGATGGATTACCAATCTCAACCAAGTGAACTGAAACCAGTGGGTTCCGTGAAGGTAGAAATCAATTCAGCAACTTGTGCTCTGAAAAGGCTTGGCGAGGATGAAACGCACACACATTGTGTAGTTTATGGGCCACATCATGCAAAAGCACTCTTTCCTAAATGGATATTTGGAAACATTGGAGGGTAGCCTGTATATACATTTTCCAGAATAAAATACAATGCTCTCTGTATTTGTGTTGTGTTTGTAGCCCAGTCTATCAATAGTGTGGTGCAGTAGCTGAAGGGAAGAGCGAGACAGGAGGACACTGCTGGAGGTGATGCTATCACAGTGACGGATTGGGTAGTTTCTGCTCCTCCTCTGTTCTCTCATCACTGTCCTCCTCTCTATCTATCACCCTCAGTCTGCCTGCCTTCTTCCTTCTCATGCAACTAACTCTGGCCTGCCTCTTTTCTCACACCTCCAGCTGTCCTTTACTCTGCCTCTTCTGTCCTCTGCTGTCTCAAACTCATTTTCCAACCTTTCTCACATTCCCTCCCATTCCCTCTTTTGGTCTCATTCTCATCTATTGGCCATTTATCACCGTGCACCTCTTAAATGTATATGGGGGGACTTGAAGTGGTTTTGTGGATGGCTAAGATTAGACCATGTGCACCTGGACTCACCGAAGGTTCCGTGGAGGATTTTTCCACACGTTCTCACTCATGTGAAGTCCCATTGATATATTGGGATAGCACACAGGGGGGGTGTTACTGCAGTGAGGGTAAACTTTAGCAGGGTGCTTGGGGTCACTGGTCAGGAGAGAGCCTTTTCTATGTGTGTGTGTGGGGGGGGGGGTGTTCTTGTAACTGGGGAGGAGCAGTTTGAATCAAGTATTAATCCTTATTTGACAGAGACATTTGAATTGGAAAATGTTTTTACATTTCTGTCAGGTATAGATTAAATAACAAGATGCTCTGTGTTAGCTTGTGAGCTTTAGATGTGTTGATAGCGTATTTTTCCAGATGAACTGTCCCCCCTGCCCCCGTCCCCCTTTATGCTTTATGTTCAGTAATTGATGCACGAACAAGAGATTGATCTTCTCAACTGAAGCTCATAAAGAAAACTGAAGAGGCCTATTCAAAATGTTAAACTATCTAACATATCAAAATGTATCATGCCGACTGACAGATTGCACTGCAGAGCGAAAAGAACTTGGCACCTCACCATTGCTGTTCCCACTCCCAACCTGATGGTGTGTGCTCAATCATATGAACACAAACATTTTAACTATGTAATGAGATGATCTCTACTCACTCAACCAGTGCAGGGTCTCTATGGGTAAGAGGTATACCCTGGATAAGTTTTCACTCTGCCACAGATCTATCAACCATTCAAAGTCGCATTACACCCATGGGTCATTTAGAGTCTCCAGTTCACCTTCCCTGCATACATATAGATTGTGGAAGAATATCCACACAGGCAAAGGGAATACAGGCAAGCCCTCATGCAGAACAGCCTCAGCCAGCTGATGGATTCAACCCCAGGGCCTACTTGCTGTAAGGCGACAGTGCACATCACTGAATATGTTCAAATAAAGAATTGAATATTCCACCAGTCACCTTTTCAGAATTTTCAGACCAAAAACACATATAATGAAAACATAAATTCACTCTACGTAAAGATGAGCTTCTTTTCTAAATAAATATGAGTCACTAGTATGAGTTGAGCATAAACATGGTGATGGCATAAACAACCACAGCATAGCCATTTTCTTAGTTTCTTTCATTTTATTTCCACATATGATTGCACAGGATGTATGTTTGTATCTCATCTGGAGAGCAAAGCCTAAGTGTTCGCTTAACACATGATAATCACTCAGCTAAATCTAGAGCCATCACATCAGAGGCAGTTTGGCTCACATTGACTTTGAATCTCAGCCAGGTGTGCAGGGAATTCATACAGTTTGGCCACATTCATAGCAAAAGAATCTACCTAAAAGGATGAAAGGTCACCCAATTCTGCAACCCAGTTCTTGGCAAAGGAAAATCAGAGCTCATAACGCAGAGTTACAGCCCTCCACACGTTCGTCCTCCAGCCCCACCTACCTCATTTTCACATGGAGATTTATACATTGGGAGTCAGACGTGTATGTTTTTAGAGCTTTGTTTTTATTGTGGCAGATTGAGAAACATGTTGTGTGCTGCTTTCAAATGACGCCCCTGCTGTGTAACACCATGCATTTAATCAACTGTTTTTACAACCTGTGTGTTGTCAGTACCTAAATAAAGCTCTCCCCAACTCCCATCCTGTCACCTGCTGCACCCTGTGTGAGGGGAAGAGTTTTGTTCCTGCCACAGTCTCCAGACCAGCTATCTGACATCTGAACTGACAAAACGGCCAGATTAAACTAATTATTCCTGCACACAGTCAGCAGTAATTACAAACACTTATGCAAGCATTCGGGATGAACCAAAGGCAAAAACAATTAACCAAACAGATGACCTTTCCAACAAAAGTTCTGTATAATTCCTACGTGAACAGAAACAAACAAAAAGACCTTCACTAACCCGAACTCCACAGGCGAAACAAAACAGGAGAAAATAGTGCCAACACATCCCACTTTAATTTCTTTATGCATGTTTTCTATATTTAGAGTGTTCTATATTCAAATAATACATGTTCTGTGGTTTCCTGACAAATACAGACCTTGCATGAAGTAAATCTTCAATCCAAGGCTTAATTCCCACATGCTGAGCTGTGATGTTACAGTAGCCAGAGAGCAACAAGATGTCTCTGAGGCTCCAAAAGCTCACAGAGATCCTCCTCTCTGCTATTTTTACCCTTTGCTGTGTTTGCACTCCATTACAGAAAGACTGAGCTCTGCGTCCTTGGGGCCAACACTGGTTGTATTTATCAAAATTTAAATGAATCAGAATGAGCTGATTTGCCAAATGCAATAAACCTCCAGAGGGACTGATCTGATGTGGCCACACACATCGTCACATATCATCTAAATACAGGGAAGGAAACTAGTTTCTTTGCACAGTAATAATCTTTGCTGCTCATGGTAATGTTTTTTTCTTCCTACCAGTAATCACAGGCTGGCTCACGGAGGCATGTAGACACCATTATTACCAAGCCAGAGCCTGGCTCACAGTTAAATGCTGATGCAGACATCAGTACTGAGCCTGGTGAAAAAGAAGTGCGTAATTGTGCAGAGTCCTGCAGAGGGTTTGAAACAGGGATGAATAACTCAAACCTGACTTGAGATCACTTACTTCACTGTCATGGAAGTATGTGACTGTGTGTTGGTGTCTGTTGACACAAGATTTGATTGATCTCTCCCTTTAAACTTCGAATTGGCATTTTTTTTGTATATCAAATATGTATATGATGGGTTCATTTGGGTATGTCAGCAAAGTGGACAGGGCATATTAACATATATATGATCAACCACCCAAAACAGACCTGGCAAATCAACAAATATCTTTATCCCTCTGAGGCAGAGTGGTCCAACAACAAGACAATCCTAGACAATTTTCTTAAAAAAAAAAATATCAGGCACAGTGCACCTAAATCATAAACTGTCTAAAAGATGAAAAAAAATCTGAAGTTGTTTATCTTTTTATTAACCAATAAAAAGACCAACCATCAGACATAAATAAAAAAAATGATTGAAAAATGATCTCTCTTTGTTGGCACAAGCACAACTCAGCTGTACTAAATTCAGCTTAACTACATATTAAGATCTGGGAAAGAGTGATTTTATTATAACCACTATGGAGGCTGCTAGCATATTATCCTCTTTCCACTGCTTATCCAGGTTTGGGTTGCATTGGCAGCAGGCAAAGTGGCCCACACATCCTTCTCCCCAGCCACTTCCTCCAACTCTTGCTAAGGGGTGCCAAGGCCCTACTAGTACAGAATCCCTCTGATGTGTTCTCCTTCTCTCATGGGTCTCTCATGGTTAAGACATGCCCAGAATATCCCCACAGGGAGGTTTCCAGGCAGCGTCCTGGTCAGCTGTTCTACCTGGGCCTACTGCAGGATGCTCATGTGACAAAACACATTTTGGCCACTTGTATCCAGTTTTTTATTCTTTCTGCCATTTCTAAAACCTCTTGATGACGAGCATAGAAATGCAGATTGATTGGTCAATAGAGAGACTATTTTGGCTTCATCCAAACACAATACAAGTTGGTTGAAATTTCTACAAATGGAAATTGGAGGGAGGTGAACATGTTGTCAGTAATGGATGGATGAACCAACAGTTGTTAACAATAATTGAAAATGGGTTGAAATAAACACGCTCCAAATGTTAGTCATGTTGTGGAAAGCGGTAATTTTAGTGTTTCGAAATAGATGCATTCTGTGAAGGGGAGGAAAGTGTCTACAGGTGCTTATGGCACTAGATAATACATGTTTGGATTGTCTCACCAGCTGCAGATATCTTGCTAACCCCACAATCCCTTCACTTTAGTTGAGTGTGTGCGTCTATGTGTGCGTTTTTTTTTCTTCTCACGCTTCCCCTCCCACCCTCCCTGGAATCGGCATCCTGGGCCAGATTATGCAGGAACACAGCAGCAGAGACTGGCATGCACCTGAAAGAAATGTCATACCTTTCACCCACACCAAAGAAGCCGAAGCAGCTGTCTGGGTGTTGCTCTGCTGTAAAACCATCAGTACGCTGTGGGTACAGGTTTAACGTGTGTGTGTGTGTGTGTGTGTGTGTGTGTGTGTGTGTGGGAAGCTAGATAAGTCATTCCGGGTTTGAAGACAAAGGGATTTAGAGGAGGAGGCTTTACTCTTTTTGTCTCTGTCCATCTCTGGAGGCTGCGTATGAAGAAAGGAGGTGAAAGGAGAGAGACAAAGGGGAGGAGGACAAGAGGGAGATGATGAGCGCTCTGTTTGGCTTTCTGAGAAGATAAACTGTGTTGAGGGAAGAGACTGTATAGTACAGGAGGCCTCAGAGAATAGGGATAAATAAGAATGAATTTTTTGTTTCGTGATGATCAAAGGGAAAATGTTTCTTGATGTTGACACTACAAGCTTTTTTCCTTGAGCGCTTGTTGCATTTCGCCCCATCTCTTTATTGAGAAAGCATTGTTGTTTTTGTCACCCACTCTCCCTCAAAAATAACTAATTTTCTAAAAGATTTAAATTTGATTTAAATTGATCAAAGTCATTAGAAATGGAAAATTCCACAAAATGGAGACTTTTAACTATCAAGGTAAAAATGACATAAAAAAAGCAACAAAATAAAACTAAACTCTGATTGCTACAATGTTAGGCTATGTTGGGACCTCCAATCTATGAAAATGTTTTGGGTTTTTTTAAAGATGTCAACTATACCTGTGATGGATAAAGTAATATAAGAATATCACAGCGCACCTGCACACATCTCAGTGTGGGATCAGAACACCTATCAATAACTTTTATCTTTTTCTAAATCTAATTTTATCTCATTTTTATCTTTCTGCAGTTAGACTGAGCTTGGTTTGAGTATGCAAATGTGCGCAGCCAACTCCAAAATTCTTTCCCCAAATTTTCATTTAATCCCTCTGAGAATTTTCAATATCTAAGTCAACAAGTTGAAAAATAGACTTGTGTGTAATACAACACATTGAAGCAGGCCGTTGTGAAGCCATTACAGGCAAAATACATTAACTGTACAGTGTACAGGTCATTAGAGAAGTGAGCCTGAGGCAGCCACATTAACTCATGTAGCTTGTTAAACAAATGATGGCCAATCAGCGGCTGCTGACCTGCTGCACAGTCAGGGCTTTGATTAGGAAATGTTTTGCCTTATCAATCACTGATTACATAGTAGGGAATGACTTTAATTTTAGCTGACAGGCTTGCTCATTTACCACAGAGAGGTCACTCATGAGGCTACTTGTAGATGAGATCCTGCCTCAGAGGCATCAGGGTTCATGAAGCAGGTGAGCCAGGCTCGGTGTGGGATGAGCAGGGCCGGAGAGAGGCTCCCTCCATTCTTGAGCCTGGCTCATGAGTTTAGACAGGCGCATCTCACTGCCTTTGTGGCGCAGTCTCTGAGCTCCCATGGGGAGTTAATGTATTTTGCCTGTACACAAGTTAGCTAACACCAACAATTTTCTTCTGTAATTCTGACTTGATGAGACTTGCTGTTGCCCTCTGGCTGAGTGCACCCTCTGAACTAATCCTTTATTTTATTCACACATTTCATTAATTCATCCATCGTTTCAAATGGGTGGCACTTCCATGAAACTGGGTTTGATGGGCTATGCATTATGCTGCAGGACAGACATTCATCACTTTCTGTGCAGCCTACCAGGGCAGCGTGTCTCAAACTGGCTGTAGATTTAATCACCATTAGCTGATTTAGTCTATTAATCAACTTGAAAAATTCCTTAGAGTATTACTCTTTAAAAATGAATGACAGAAACCACACAGGGACCACAAGAACTGTTGGTTCATTCACTATGTTGAATAAAAAAATGTAAATATACCATTTAGCATCTAGTAAAGACATTTCCACTGCACACCATTTGCTCAGCATGATCACTAGTATGCCTGTCACAGTGAATAAAGGATAAATTCATTCAGCAGCTGAATGACACTAGCCTCCTATTCACTAAAAACAAAAGGCAAAATAGTAGTTATGTATTACATATGACTCCAGTTCTAAAAGTCACTCTTACGCCAGTTTTGTTAGGTAGGTGTAATTAAAAGAAAGCCTCCTGTCATCAAGGTGATAATGTTCAGTTTTTGTTGAAAGGTGTTGATCCAACTGTATGATCATTTTTCAGTTAGTTTGTCCATCCATCCATCCATCCATCCATCCATCCATCTTCATCCGCCTGTAAATCTCACGCTCCATCTTTGCCTCACTTGTCTTGTGAACAAGACCCCGAGATACTTGAACTCCTCCACTTGAGGCAGGACCTCTCCACCCACCCGGAGAGGGCACGCCACCCTTTTCCGGTCAAGAACCATGGCCTCGGATTTGGAGGTGCTGATTCTCATCCCAGCCGCTTCACACTTCGGCTGCAAACCTGCTCCAGTACATGCTGAAGGTCCTGGCTTGATGAAGCCAACAGGACAACATCATCTGCAAAAAGCAGAGATGAAATCCTGTGGTTCCCAAACCTGGACTCCCTCCGGCCCCTGGCTACGCCTAGAAATCCTGTCCATAAAGATTATGAACAGGACCGGTGACAAAGGGCAGCCCTGCCGGAGTCCAACATGCACTGGGAACAGGTCTGACTTACTGCCGGCAATGCGAACCAAGCTCCTGCTCCGGTCATACAGAGACCGAACAGCCCTTAGCAAAGGCCCCGGACCCCATACACTGCATGGAGCACTCCCCACCCAATACCACGAGGGACAGGGTCAAATGCCTCCACAAAGCACATGTGGACTGGTTAGGCAAACTCCCATAAACCCTCAAGCACCCTGTGGAGGATATAGAGCTGGTCCAGTGTTCCACGACCGGGATGAAAACCGCATTGTTCCTCCTGAATCCGAGGGTCGACTATCGGCCATTGAATTCTCCTCTCCTGGCGTAGACCTTCCCGGGGAGGCTGAGAAGTGTGATCCCCCTGTAGTTGGAACACACTCTCCGGTTCCCCCTTTTTAAAAAGAGGGACCACCACCCCGGTTTGCCACTCCAGAGGTACTGTCCCCAACCTCCATGCAATGTTGCAGAGGTGTGTCAGCCAAGACAGCCCCACAACATCCAGAGACTTGAGGTACTCAGGGCGGATCTCATCCACCCCCAGCGCCTTGCCCACCGAAGGAGCTTGCGAACTACCTCAGTGACTTCGGCTTGGGTGATGGACAAGCCCACCCCAGAGTCCCCAGCCTCCACTTCCTCATTTGAAGGCAATTCGGTGGGATTGAGGAGATCCTCAAAGTATTTCTTCCACCGTCCGACAATGTCCCCAACCCCAGGCCTGGCTCCAGGGTGGGGCCCCGGTAACACCAATCCGGGCAACGTAACGGTGCTTGTTGGTCTACTTTTCATGATGGGCTTGTGAACCGCTCTTAGTCTGGCCCATCACCTAGGGACCGTGTTTGCCATGGGAGACCCTACCAGGATTGGCGTAATGCCCCCGACAACATAGCTCCTAGGATCATTCGGGCACACAAACCCCTCCACCACAGCTGGTAAGGTGGCGGTTCAAGGAGGGGCAGTTAGTTTGTCACACAGTTTAATTGTATTGGGTCACACTGACACATATTTATGTTACTTTGTACACCCCATTTAAATCAGTGAGGGTATGCTCAGAAAGTCTGCCTGTCTAATGCATGTAGTTACAGTAGTTATTGTTGCTTTATAGTCATGGCACATGGCTTCTGGCTAATGAAGACTTTAAAATTCAAACATTCTGTGGTGCAGGTGGCTCAGTGGTAGAGCGCAGTGGAGACATCGGGGTCCCTTTGCTGCGTGTCTTCCCTCTCTCTCTCTCTCCCATCTTTCCTGTCTCTCTCTCTCCTGTCTGTAAAAAATAAAAACAATAAAGGGTGTAACCCCCCCCCAAAAAAAAAATTCAAACATTCTTTTTCTTGCTGCCATTTCAGGGCACGAATATGTGAACATTCAAGTTTCAAAACGGAGAGTACAGTTGCCGTGTGATAAGTGTGAAATCCTCCATTTCAGTTTTTTTTCTCCCGTTCACCTCTTTCTACTTCTTTCTCGTCTGGGTTTTGCTCCCAGGGGAGTAAAACATCCCATGCAGAGAGAAAAAGGGTAAAGTGCTCATGATAGGGGAGAGAAACGTTGATGGCTCTGAGGGAAAGTCAGACCAGTTTGTCATTATCTTGTCTGTGCTGCTATAATTATAACCCCACTTTTCTCTTTGAGATATACCTACACACACACATTTACACACCCAGACACACACAAGCAGTACATGCACACATGCACACAAAGGCACATAATATGTGGTCTTCACATGTACAGCAGCACAAGTACACACAGATTTACAAATGTATACAATTATGTGTGTTTAGACACATATCCCTGTCTAATATGCAGCGTGCAGCTGCACCATTAGTGGTTGTTTTTCACGGGACCATTTGAATGCAATGGCTCAGAACATAAGAGAAAGCAGTGTAAATGTTTTGTGTTGCAGTCACAGGCGAGCTACCTTTCCCCTGGGAAGCAGGCATGTCTCTGCGCTCAGGTTGCAGGTTTAATGTTGCCATGAGACAGAGAGAGTCAGGCTTACCCTGGTGTTGGATATCCTGGAGAGTTATCCTGAAGTGGCCACGGCAGAGTTCACTGACCTCGGTTTATTCTGTGTTTACGTGTTGACATGTTGTGTGTGTCCACATTCTGGAGCGCGTGCGTTCAAACCATACGGAACATCTTGTGGTTAGGCAGCTGTGAGAGGGATGGTTGTTTTCCTGGCAGGTGGTGCATTCAAGCAGTCACTAGAATCAAAAATGTGGTACTTGGCAGCTAAGGCGAGATTCATTCAAAGGCTACTTTGTTGGAAGATCTTATCCAGCTGGTGAAAAACATAAGCAAAGACTACATGTCGAGGACAGGATTATTGCTTACGGTTGCATCACTGCATATTGATAATGTGACACTGAAACTGACATTGATGAGATTTCTGCAAATACATTTTGTGTTTGATCTGAAATGGACTGAAACAGTTCGGGCTAAATTAGGCTAAAACTCCTGTACCAGTATAGTCCGTGAGTGTCCGTGAGCAATATGTTGAACCAAATGTTGATACTGAATGATTCTGCAAAATCACAGATTACATTTAATGGTAATGTTCTTTAGATCACCTCCAATCTGCAGATGACAAACTATGGCATAATAGTGGTACAGTAAGGTATGCTTGATGCAGCCAGGATTAGGGTTGAGTGGTTGGGAAAGATCGGGTTGGGTTGAGCAGTCCTCAGGCCTCTGAATATGCAAAGAGCAAATATCAGTGGTATTCAACCATGTGGCATCCAAGCTCAAAATTATACTCGCTGTCATTGCAGCAGTACTTGAAAGGGAAACTAAAAGTGAAATTTTAACTTTCATTTTGAGCATTCCTTTTTTTCATTTGCCTTCTATGAGTCCTCCAACTTTGTGTAAGTGCAGTTCCAAATCACTACCAAAGTACCCCTTTAAAATGGCTTCTCTACTTACTCAGACTCTCCTAGTGGTGTTTTTTAAAGGCAAGACTAATGTTTAATTCTGATATGTAGGTGTGTTCATTTTGAACATTTTTCTTGACGGAAAAAAACATCCAGTTCTTCTCCTAAGAGTTATATCGCTGTCAGGGTGGAAAAGCCTCAGTTAGACCATCATGGGGCACTAAAAACTCTCCATTAAAACCTCTGCTAGTCAAATTGTTATGATGGTCTGTTAACAGCTCCTTTAGGTGAGGTGAGGCCTCGGGGTTTAACTGCAGCTTTTACAGCCATCCCTGAAGTCTCTGGAGTACAATAATACCCACAGTCAGTCCCATTTTTAGTAGGCAACACTGAGCCACTTAAATCTGAATTTTGCTGGAAGTGAAATATTGGGGCTTAGCATATGATTACAACATTATTATTAGCATTAATTGGTACTGAGAATCAATTAAGAGTTGAACCGAAAGCCTGCAACTCATAGCATCATGTTGTGCGTATGTTTGTGTTTGCCCTGGCAGAGAGCCCCGGTGCTTTTAGCCTCTGGCATACACACTGCATCCATTCACTACCGCCCTGCAGTGCTCTTACATAACGGGCATCGGCACAAAATCATGAATCAGTAGATTCACTGCTTTAAAATTTTCTTTTATGCCGCTTTTTGAAAAGTTCCAGAAATGCCAAGAGATTAGAAAAGTTGGTTTGTGACTGCAGGGCTGTACGGGGTCTACAGGTTGTTGGATCCAACCAGCCACATTTTTTAAAAAGCATTAATTAATCAATTAAAGTAAATCACACCCTTTACAGTCATTTACCCAGAGACAAAGGCAGGAAATTTGCATGAGGGCAACTCAAAGCAACATGAAGGGGAGCAAACTTGACACAACAGAGTGATTCCAGAAGGACTCCAACCAGCGGAGACAAAATGAGAAGCTCCAACCTGAAAGTGGGCTTACTTCTGATAAAAAGAAAGAAAAATCACATGTGGTTGTTTTATATAAACTATTTCTTACTGAAGTTAAAGAAAATCACAGGTGTAACGTGTATGTCACACCAGAGAGCCAACGAAAATTGAGGATTGAGGTGTGTTGACTGATTCAACTCACACACTGAGTAACATGCTAGAAAACATTCCACCTTAAAAGCAGCCAACAGCCTTTGAGCAGCAAAGTGAATTAAATGACTTTACCTACAGTCTATAAATACGTAGCTTAACTAGTGCAGTCAGTGATGGTTGACTAATGAATGTAAACTTGCCACCGTAGCAACAGTGCTCATAGGTCATGGTTGTGTTTAGGTATGTCTTTGGAACAAATGAGAAAATATCCAGATATGCATCATTATCTGGATAACGATGAAATGACCTGTAACCTGTGTAGGATATGAGATTTTGGTCTTATCACACAGCCCAATGACAGCCTATTGTTAGTATTTTACTTTACGTCACTCATCATGTCTCTCTGCTCCATATTATTCCAAATGATTGTGTTCTTTACTTTTTGTACTTTCACGGTGGTGTCATTTCTCACTGTGTTCATTATCTGCCTTCAGAGCTGTTTGGCAGAAGTCTGTGGCTGCGCTGAGCTTTGTCCAGGTATGAATGTGTGAAGCTGCATGAATGGCATTCCAGAAAAAGGCCCCGCGCTCTCAGTCGCTTCCCTGGATAAATAAAGGTAGAGAAACATTTCCTCAGGTCTTTTCCGTGTGGCAGTGGGTGAGGGTGGTCAGCACGAGGGCCCGACTTCACAGAAATGACAATATAGGAAAGTTGATGTGCCGCCAGCCTCAGTGGAGAGAATGAATCTGTCTCACAAACTGTCAGCATTGTCAAGGTTTTATAGAAGGGCCTGTCCTTGTCACCTCTTACAGAGACTCAGGTGAAGCACTGGAAAGTCAGGTGTGTGTGTGTGTGTGTGTGTGTGTGTGTGTGTGTTGTGGCACACTGGCAGCTTTATTCCGTCCTGCTCTATGAATGCCAGTCTGTAAGCAGAGAGGGTCAGAGAGACAGACTACCTTTAGTGCTTAGTGTTTGTGTGTGTGTGTGAGAGAGAGAGAGAGAGAGAGAGAGAGAGAGAGACAGAGAGAGAGCGGTGCTTTGATGAATCCTACTGATCTTTGTTTAGATGACTTCACAGCTAGCGAGAAGAGAGGGAAGCTGGTGCACAGACAGGAGACAAGGTGTGCAGATGGATCAGGTTTTAGGAATCAGAAGAAGTGTGGCGGAAAAGAAGCATCCCTCCAACAATAACGAGATCAAACTATAGTAAGGAGAATTTCTGCTGTAGCACTTTGTTTTCACCTTTTGCACTTTGGACGTCAGGGCATTTTTTTTTCTATGTTTCCAGACACATTCTAGTCCTCCAGAGACAGTGGACAGAGTGTAAATACTAGAGAAGCAGCACAAGAAGAGTTTCACAGAAAATAAGCAGGGTTGCACAATTAATTGAGGAAATATCTAAATAGCAGTATTGGCTGCTGCAGTGTTTAAATTGCAATAAGAAGGAGTTTTTTTTTTTGTTTCTTAAAGGAAAAGATGTTTCAGGCATCTTTTCTGACGCTCTGCAAAAACCCTGGGCTACAATTCACGAGGCATTAGCATTTCATTTTCTCCCCAACAGTATTTAAAACACCTTTCTCAAGTTCTGAGGAATAAATTATCAACAGAAAGCTGCTTCTGTATGTATGGTAATTCAAAGTGTGAATGTAACATGCTGAAGATAAATCTCAATACAATTTTTTTACCACTATCTTGGAGCCCTGATTCTTATTCTATCAATAATTTCAACAGACTCCATAGTGTGATTTCACCATGCCTAGAATAAGCAGTTACATTTTTTGGAGCTTGGTTGTTCCCTGTGCCCATTAAAGGTGTTTTCTTTTTATTTCTTTTCATCTGTTGCTTTTCACCAAAAAAATACTGTGTATTATTGAAGCCTAACAAGTGCATTGAAAGCAGTTCCTGCCTCATCAAACATTTGTAATTACTAGTCTAACAACCCAGAAGCTGGGTAAAGTTGCTATTTTAAAATTCATGCAGTGTTTCCAGTTGCAGGCTATTTTTTCCATTAAGTAATGGGGTAGCTTGATCAAACACTGCATCAATGTATATTATTTTCTCTTCAAGTATAAAGAAGAGTAAATTGGCATTAAAACAAGTGGGCTGCATAGGTGGCAATGGTGAGACATGAAACATGAAACAGTTTCATCTTTCATTGTGACAATTGCAAGGTAAACAGCAGAAACACATTGTTCACATTACGAAGTCATCTATCTGAAATCTGCTCTTACATGTATGTCCTTCTATGTACATGTACTTTCTTGCCTCACAACCCTGTATTGTCTTGCCAGAGCTCTCTATGATGGCGTCCCCACCGTGCTGTGGGACTGGCCTCAGTACGAGACATTTTTCAGTTTCTGTTTGGTCTGACTGCGGCCTTGGTCATAACCAAAGCAGAGGAGAAATTAAGTTCTTGACCTGATGGTGGTGTTAGATGAAAACATTTAAGTGATTCAGATTCATCCCCCACAGTGACAGGAATGTGTCCAGATTTTCTGATTTGAGCAGGTTGGTGTTACAGAGCAGAGAGAGAGCAGGACCTGCAGTTAACCTGTTACTTGATGTAAAATTGAGCTGAGAAAGTTGTACTTTGTACTGAAGCTTTCTGCTTGTAGCAATGGAGCACATAGTTTGATAGCTTATGGTAAGGGCAGCTTGGAACTCCACTAGCTACACTTTCAAAGTAGCTTCCCCAACACGAGTTACTGCCACCAGCAACCAGTCGATCAGTAGAATGACATGAATGTGTACAGCATCACACGTCATTCTTATGGACTGCTCCATAGCACTACTAGTGGTCAAAAAATATACAGGAAAACTTTAAATATAGTGTGTTGACATTCTACATAGCAGCATTATGTGATCACAGATTCAGAAACTAACCAATACTTATATGCTGAAATAATCCTGAATAAACTAAATGACCAAAAATTGGTTTACATATAGTGAACTTAGGGCTTTTGAGGTCCTAGGGTATGCAGGGTGCCAGGGTAGTTTCCCTCTTTGTCCAGTTAGTCACTTGCTTTCTTACTTCTTTCCATTCTTTCATCAGTAATCCCCTTGTAGCTTCCTTCCTCTGTCTTTTTTTCTTTGCAACCATCAGCAGATCTGGAGGAAGCTATTCATTACCACCATTGCATCTCGAAGACTAAGTGCTGATTCTCAGATAATATTTCAAACTGATAACAACTCTCAGTGAAAATAATACAGCCATGGCGAGGAAATAAGGGCTTGAAATACGGAAACACACGTTCCCCTGTCATCAGCTTCTCACACATCTTAGCAACAAATGTGCAGCCACAAGAACAGAGCGCTGTGGTGAACGTACAATGGGGCTCCTCCCGACAAGATAAGAATAATACAGATAATAGAGTTTTCTATTTGCATATACAACACTGATAATGACGTTTACGGAGAGATTAGGTTTAAATGTATGCCAGAGGATTTTCTGTCTCTCTCCTGCTCTTTGAATTTTCTCCACATTTTGATTGACAAGTTTGCCAGAGAGGATGGGTTGAGCGCACAAATACACCCATAGATATAAATTCATGTCTCTTATCTGTGTGTTGGAACACTTAAGTAATTCATCATTTGCGCAGCTGCACAGGGAAACTGCAGAGCCGAAGGTTTGAGGTCCTTCTGGGATCTTGACCAACTGAAAGAGATCAAACTAAATTGACCATATCATGTGAATGTGCTTTAGTTGTGGTTTTATTGCTGGCTGTTATCGGATGCTGACCAACTAGTTCACAGGGGATTAAGAGGGTAGTAATGTGCAAGCAAATATGCAAGTAATTGTATCTGCTAACCCATGGGAAGAGCTTGACATGACCAGAGGTCAGTGATCTCCATCACAGCTTCCTCTCAGTCTGCATCAACCTTATCACCTCTCTCATCGCCTCCCTCTCCCTCTCATCCTCACTCTTTCATCGAAAACTGCACAAGGGACTTGACTGAGCTGCTTGTGGTGGAGATAAAATGGCAGAAAGTAATCCTGTGGAAAGAAGGGAGATAAGAAGAGGAACACTGAGGCAGAGCAGGAGATGACAAGATTCCCTCCCTCATCTCTTTTTCCCATGTTAATTACAGCTTTGTCCTCTGGGATGGAGGGCCGCATGCTCGCTGCAACATTTGTGTGAATCATAGCTTGATGTCTCTGAGCGGATAAAAAAGGAAAGATTTTCATCAACAAAGAGCTGCTATTTACTATGCACTGTTACGCCTTCGTGGGCTTTGATGTGTCAGCATAAGCATGAATAGGGAGGAGTGGAGAGCGCACAGAGAGGGAAGAAGCAGGGGGAGCAAAATGAGGCCTTCTTCTTGAGCAGAGATGTTCATAATCCATCATGCCTTGTCAATTTCACTTCCCTCAAAATGCTTGAAAGGACTGTTTAATATGACACGGAAAGGCAAACAAGGTTTTAAAAAAGGCCATATAGAGAGAGTAAAATAGTTTAAGGCAGAGGTAACAAGGTGGAGATGGGAAGAAATAAAGAAACTCATAGTTCGAAAGAAAAAGTTAACTTTGTTTTTCACATTAAAAATGGGGAAAAGACTACAGTTTGTTTTTTTATATATGGGAAGAGGATATCAAATTCTCTACACAAGTTGTGGATATATAAATATATGTAATAAATGATGTTTCGAGCATAATCAAAAGTAACTTTTTGTAAAGACAAGATTCATATGTTGTTTGTACCACTTTTTTCTGAGAACAGTTCATCATTTACAGTATTGTATCATCATCATCATTTGTGGGTGTGTGTTATTATTTTTTGGGAACAAGGCCTATATTTTTGGCATCCTGGTTATTACCTTGTTGCAACAAGATCCATATATTGTGTTGACAATTTATTATCTTGTGAGGAAAAAGATGAATTTGTGATGTGCAAAAGGTATTTCTTGTGAGCAAAATCCATATGTAATGTATAGTTATTATCTAGTGGAAGTTATTAAGTTATTTAAAATGTGCTGTTTGAGAAGAATAAAAAAACATCTTTTAGAATCTGCATTAGTTACGGGCCTTTAGAGCACTTGCATCACTTGAATGAAAATGAAACTTGACACATTGTGTTGCAAAAGTTCTTATTAATTTTAAATATTAGCTAAGGCATCAAGATTATTAAAAAAAAATCCAGCGTCTTGGATACTTTTAACAATATGAATAATTTTTCTTTGGTATTTCAAATAAATTTTGGATGAATTTATAATGCACTGCATAGTTTCTGAATATACTGTGTAATGAAATGTTTCAAAGGCAGTTTAAACTTCCACTGCTATGGCTAAGGCTGGGATCCGTTCCACAGCAAAACCCAGACTCATTATAATTACAGAAAAAAACATACTTTGTCAAAAAATAAGGAGGATCATTTGTAAGTGATGGAGTTCACATTACTCAACATCTCATTATGTGAATGTTTCTGTGTTGAAGTGTAGTAGAAATGTGAATTCACAGTGAGAAAAGCCTTTCTCCCACCTCATCATCCTATTGATTTTCTAAGAAAATAAACAGAGAGAGCATCGACCTGTGACCTGTTTCCCCACATTACTCCCAGAAGGATCTGATTAAGACAGTAGCAAACTATGAAACATGACTTTTACAGTCATCTAGAAATACCTTTTAGGGTCATGTGTTTCACTGTTTCCCTAAAGACTGCTTTTGTGTATTGTCATCAGATAAAAAGGTGTAAAGATTGCTTTCCTCCCGTGATCTTGTACCAAGGGGACATGATAAATTGTCCACTTAGAGGCATGGTCAAAGAGTGATTTCAAAATGAAATGCATACAAACCTTTTTAGTCAAGCTGTCCTCGTGTATGGCTCTTGATGGTGGTCCCTGAGTTATTGCAGCACTTCATGTCAGCAGCTCCCCCTCCCTCTCAGCCCTGGCCGGTGAAGCACTGAAAGGCAACGTTGTTGTGAGTGGGATGGAGCGGTAGAGGTGCGGGCTTCACAACAATCAATTTGGACTCCGCGAAGAAACCAGAGCACTGCCCTGGAGGGGTATACAGACCCAGAGGAAAAATAATCAAGAGGCACAAGAAAACATTTCTGCCCTTCAGATTCAAAGACTCAGGCTTCTCTCTGCCTCCTGTCTCCTTTAATTCCTTCCCAGCCTCCTCCTGCCATGTTCCACTTCATCACAAGTGTCATTGGGAATATGAAATATGCCTCAGATGAATGATTGCTGACTGGATCAGCGCATATTGAACATTCAGTATCTGTAATATCCACCAATATCACTATTTTCCTTCCATACCATGATGGACTAATCTCTGTTATAGTCTGTGGAGCGACTCAAATAGGGGAAAAAGATATAGTCAATAAAGAGATGAGTATGATAATAATAAGGGCTGAGATTAATAACACTGTCTCTTACTATCTTCCCATATATCTCTCTTCTCTTCCCCATTACTGCTTTGGTTCACTTTCATTCATTTATTTTTTTCTTTCACTATACAGTAACACATATGGAAAAATGTGTAATGACAACAAGAGACAATAGAGACGGGAAGTAAATTTGTCACAAATCCTTTATCTTTAGCAAAAATATGTTAATAAATAACAGCCAGACTATAGAAAGATACAAATGAAAGAGAGTAAGTGTAGAAATGTAGAAAGAAATATATATTTATATATTTTCCTTATATGGAGATCTAAGATATATTGTAGTATATTTACAGTGTACTGTGAAATCTATCATGTTATATATGGGTGCAAAATAAAACCTGCATTACTATGACACACAAACCTACAGCCTCTTTTCATGATTGAATTGCTGAGCATCCAACATGCTAATCTGGCTAATCTGAAACTTTTATGACACAGCTAGCCTCTGCTTGTTCCTGCTGTGTTATCCATTCATGAGGGGAAGATATAATTAACAGAGCTTATGGTTCTTACCTTTACCTCCTGAAAGCCCTTTGTGGAAATTTCACAGCAATGTCTCTTTCCCTCTCTGTCTTTCCCTAACCAGCCGGAGCTGTCTGGACCAGCCATCCTCCACCAGACCAGAAGGGATCAGGTAGTGGATGCCTGTCGAGCTCACAGTGCAACCAGCCGTAAGCGCAGAGTCCTGACGCCTGGAGACCTTAAACACCTTGTGGTGGACGAAGACCATGAGCTCATCTACTGCTATGTCCCCAAGGTGGCCTGTACCAACTGGAAACGTGTCATGATGGTGCTGACAGGCCGGGGTAAATACAGGTGAGACTGTCAAATGAACCTAGAAAACACTACAGTATATTTGTTCCTTCGTTGTGTTGTATGCCCCTTCATTCTGCCCTCATTACATTTGTGATACTGTACCAGGACGTGAATGCACATTGTTTGTTTTGCCATTGTCCCTTACTGTCTTGCCTCTCTTCCACAGTGACCCAATGGAAATCCCCTCAAATGAAGCCCACGTCCCCTCCAACCTGAAGACACTGAACCAGTACAGTATTGCTGAGATCAACCACCGCCTGAAGAACTACCTCAAGTTCCTCTTTGTTCGTGAGCCCTTCGAGAGGCTGGTCTCTGCATACCGGAACAAGTTCACCCTCAAGTACAACTCGTCCTTCCACAAGCGCTTTGGCACCCGCATCATTCGGCGCTACCGCAAGAATGCCACACAGGATGCCCTGCTCAATGGTGCTGACGTCAAATTCAAAGAATTCACCGAGTACCTGGTGGACCCAGCCACGCAGCGTGATGGGCCACTCAACGAGCACTGGCAGACCGTCTACCAGCTTTGTCACCCATGTCACATCCATTACGACCTGGTGGGCAAGTACGAGACGCTGGAAGATGACGCAAACTACGTACTGCGGCTGGTGGGTGTTGGTGACTCCCTGCGCTTCCCGACTTATGCCAAGTCAACTCGTACCACGGATGCCATGACAGCCCAGTTCTTCAGCAATATCAGCACTCAGCAGCAGATCCAACTCTACCAGCTGTACAAGTTCGACTTCCTCATGTTCAACTACTCCACACCCAGCTACCTCCGGCTGGACTAACGGAGGAAAGAGCCGGGACACTGAGAATGGCTACCTTGTTTTAGGAGAGGCAACAAAATGAGTGAGGGTCGGATTTTTTGGAAGCAAACTTGATTTAAAAAACATTGTACCTTGCAGGCGTGGGGTCTGAATTTGATGTAAAAAAGGTGCTGAGAGAAAGAAAGGTAATTCGTGCTTGTCTGGGCATGAAGAGCAGGATGTCCGATCAGCTCTGGGTGAGACAGAGAACACTGATTGGATGAGAGTGTGGGCTAAATGAACCAAACGCATGCAAAGACTAAAATGTGTGGGTGAAGCAGGTCTTCAAGTGTTTTAAAAAGGGGGGACTTATCCTCAGAGGACGGACTTGAAGAGGGATTCTCCTGATGATGTTCCCTACATGTTTAAACAAACTGCTGACAAATTAGACTGCTTCAGATTCTTCAAAGCAAACAACGGCCTCGCACGTGCCCTGACCCCAACGCATTGTGGGAGCTAGGCTTATCTCCCCCTCCCCCTGATCAATAGAGAAACTCCGTCAAATTGTAAAACGCAATTCATGTCCTTCGCTGTGCTGTCAGCACGGCGTCTTAGCACCCATCACCCATACCCTCATTGCAGTCATACATTTCAGAGGGAAACTGGTTCATCGTCTCGAGGGCACCCTGTTCTGATGGCTACTGACTCCATGCTCAAGACCTCTGCAGATGTAAGGCAACACAGTAACAAAACAAGTTACCGCTGGTCTTTGTCATGATGTTGATGGTATAAGGGACCCTCTGTGTAACTACCTGATGACCCTGTGAAAATGGAGACTCCTGCTGCAGCAGTAAAGTGTGCTTAATAAATCATTGCCTGTAACACTAAGCATCCTTAACACACTACGGCTACAGAATGTGCCTAGAAAGGTACAGGAAGCTTGCACGCGAGTCGGCACACCAGCTGTGATAGAGAAGTCTGTCAGAGAGAAGATAAACAGCCTACGCGGTCGGGAAAGGGTTAAAGGCACTGGATCTCATAACTCCACCCTGCCGTGCCCCACAATGCCCTGCCCAGGGGCTCTGTGGACACACCCAGGGCCACACCAACAAAGCCCCTATCTCGCTGACCAAACATGTCTTTCAGTAAATTAAGATCCTTCTGTTTCTCTGCATATTTTTGTTTGTAATGTCTTATGAAGCATTGCTGCGAGCAGCAATAACTAAATATTATTTAATTTGCTTGTTGATTATAGAGAGAGAGTTTTCAAGAGTTTTTTGGGTTTTTTTTGGGCTGATGAACATTTTAGGACATTTTTAAAGTCGAAATGTTGTTAAGAGTTTTCTTTTGCCATGTTTCTTCACAACTTGCCTCCGATACATTATTAGTGCAGTACAGCATTTTCATTTCTGAAGAGTGTGAGGTGCGTTTCAACCCTTTGTCCTTCTGTGTTTGAGATCATCAGAGATTTATGAGTTGTTTTGTTTTCGTTAGGGTTAGGGTTAGGGTTAGGGTTGTTAAACATTTGGTGCCAAAATAGCTTGGAGAGCCTCAGAGAGCCACACTTTGTGTTCAGTCTGCATCATTGCCGTTAAACAAATTCACAGGAAGATCCTCCCCGTCCTCGAGCAGAACATGAGAACTGGCTGCTGTTTTCAGTGTACATATCAACAGTCTACTGCCCACATCAGAGAATCAGACACTGTATCTCATGCTGTTATGTGATTAATGCGGAGCAATGTCGGGGTTAATAACTGCACTCTCCATCACGCTGTGAATTGGCTTACAGGCTTGTGTAAGCATTATACAGGAGGGAGAGAAGAAGAGAGTCATTTTGTTTTTTACACCTCTTTGTAAATTCTAAACCACTCCAGCTTCAAAGTGAAAGAGACATTTTTTGGGGGAAAAGCTGTACCTTTTTGTTGCACTTGACTGAACCAGAAATCATATTTTCCTCATGTATTTGTGCAAACTGTACCTCTCTCCCTGTCTGTTAATTTAGCAAAGGAAAATTTAATTTTCCTTTGCTTAATTTTCCTTTAAATTTTTTATTTAAAGGAAAATATAGTTTATTCAAATTATTTGGTGTAGTTTTGTCCATCCTTCCTGCTGGTAATGAGAACATTTGACTCACCGGATTCATCGAAGAGAAGTTACTGGTGCTGTGATGCTGCTAGACAAGGTGGATATATTAAATGGTAAATCAGGTTTGTAGTACGTTGATGAATTCTGCCTTTATATTGGAAATATGCACCAACTAAAGCACAATATCAACTGACACGACTAAAAAAGAAGCAGGTTCTTTCATTAGGGTCTGATGTTGAGTCCCTGATTTGAAAAGGCTCCCTGTCAAAATCTAGTGTTAAGACCTGCATTTTTTTCACGCTTACATGGCAAACAATGGCCGTCGGGCACTGGACTCTCAGGGGTCTCCAAAGCCTAGAGTTAACTGTTTAAGAATTGATTTATGGTAATTTAATTGTAATTCTGTTTGGGAATACAGACATCAAAGCACAATATCATACATTTGTGCCAGAGGGCTTTGCAAACAGTATACATACAGTACAATACCGACTGTGGACCCTCAAGTAAGGGTCCACAAAAAGCAACAAACAAACAAAGAAACCTTTAGCAGTAGAATTATAAGAAGAAGACCCAGAATTACAGTATTGTATAAATTAAATAATAAGTAAATATTAAGTGTAATACAGATTTTAATGGGTCTTGAAAAGGGGACCTGTATCACAGTCGATTTTAAATACCTTTGTCGTTTCAGCTGACACTGTGCTGACATGGTGCATATTCTTTAATCAATTCCTGTTTAATCAAATTACCACACAGCAAACCTGGAAGGTTAAGGGGCTAACAGGAGCCATCAGCTCATTTTACTGCCTAGCAGGTTAATCCAGCCCTGCTGCTAGACACAATGACTTTGTAAGATTATCTTTATTGAATTAATGCCATTAACTGTCTTTTCCGATATCAGAGCTAGTTTGACTTACTGTACTTAAAGCAGGACTCCACGGATTTGACACCTCAATACAATGACTTTTTATCAGAAAGCCTAATTACAACAAACTGGGGATGAAAGACATGAGTGTTTACCAGGCATGGGGGGGGGGGTCTAACTAGAGGCTGCATTATGGGAAATGTGGGATTCCATTTTTATGGGGCTTAACTTATACTTGAGTTATATTACTTACATTTATTAGCTCCGACTCTGCTTCAATTTGGACCTAGTCTAGTCTGTCTTATATGAGTCCCCCAACCTTTTTAAAGTGCAACACTAACTGCAACAGTAAGGTAAACTGTACTTGTTTAGTTGATGGCTCATACAGCTATTCCAGGTCAGCTCTGCCATAAAGTTGTGTCTAGTGGTGATCCAATGTCTTTAAAATGGAGCTGGTGAGTGAAATGTCAGCAGACAGGTATGATGACCAAATTCTTCTCCTGTTACAAACCTCTTGTGAAGCTTTTGAAGTGTTATTACTGTGCAAACGCCAGTCTGTGTGTGGGTTATAATGAGAGAACAGTCTTATTTTTCTTTTCTTTTTTTTTTGGACCCCCACACAGACATCTGGCTCTAATAAAGGAGAAAAGCTACTGGCCTGGCCTGTAGCCCTGGCCATCATCCTCCTGCAGAAACAATGGTTGTAATCTCAGCACGGCCTCCTCCTGTGTCAGGCGCACAAAATGCACACACACTCAGCTTGCACATTAGCACTCCTGCTGATGTTGATGCCGCGAAGCATCTTACTCAGCAGTTGTAAACCAAGGCCAGGGCCGGTGGCACCTCTTCACTTTAGCACACTGACTGAGCCTCGGCCTAAACTGCTCATTTAACCCCCAGAATGGTAGACGAACAATACATAAAGGACCTCTTAGCCTGCAAACAAGCCATTAAAGAGGTCTCCTCGCTCTATTTTCTCCTCTCTCACTTCTCTCCAAAAGTTGCCTCCTGTATAAAAAAACAGAAACGAGTCAGTGTCAATGATCCCTGCCGTCCCTGCAGGAAAAGGGCAGCCTGCTTAAGCAAACAGAGCTGGTGAAAAATCCCCACGGGGAACCAAGCGAGCATCGAGAAGCCCCGGCTGACTTTCTGTCTCGGATAAAAACAAACAACCACATTTCGAGGGCTTTTGTCCTTATTCTGAGCTCCCCAGACTGTAGGCCTGTTCACCGCCCAGCTGTCTCATACTGTAGGAGTGTTTGTATTCAAGTCAAGCCAACAGGTATATTTATGTTGTTTTTTAACGATGTCTATTATTAGACTGAATTACCGTTTTTGCTGTTTTGCTGAAAGGAACACAGGAAGGCTTTTTAACTTATCTGAGGGTTTTTCTCTCCAGGAGGATGATGATATGAGTTGTGCTTTTATCTTTATTTTACTTATGCACAGAAATACATTTCTATATACAGTAAATCATAGTCTAACAGCAGGTTAATATCAATATCAATCTCATATCTGTTAAATATGGAGCTACAGTCAGTAGCCACTTACCTTAGCTTAGCTTAAAGAATGGAAACAAGGGGGACAACTAGCCTGTCTATGGTAAAGATAAAAAAAAACAGTATATCAAAGTTGATCTTATGGGAAGCATGACTTCTGTCGAAGAAATCATGGCAATGAGTCAGTATTTGTTGAGATATTTAAGTTTAGGTTGTGGGTCAAGTCTTAAGTTCACTAATCAGTGTTTACTTAACATCGCACTTGGTTTTATTAGATGCTTCTCTGTTTCCAGCCTTACGCTAAGCTAAGCTCATATTCAATGGACAGCCATAAGTGTGATATAAATGTTCTCACACAGTTCTCAGCAAGAAAGCCAATAAATGTATTCTGCAAACTGTCACACTCAAAGGTCAGAGCTTATCTCAGAGAATAAGTGAAAAAAAGGTGTCTATAGTTTTGGGATTCCTGGATCTTCTTTGGCTCCTATTTTGGTTAAAAAAAAAAGTATATTTGAAAATATATGTCTGCAGACCTATCATGTCTCATTAGCAGAGAGGGACAAAGCCAGGAACTGTTTTCTCTGCATGACTACAGACATGTCCCATGCTCCAACGCAGGATGTTTTTGTACAGTGTTGACATGATGTCACTCATTCTGTTGTTGTCGCATTTGGACGTTTGATGGATTAAGAACTCTGGTTGACATTTTTCAACATGTTTATTCGAATTTTGTGAAGAACATGAAGAGCTAGGTCTGTCAAATTCCGGACTTTGGCTTCGTTGTAATAAAGTGAAATGGTCTTCTTACTTTATGTGATTTCTACCAAGAGGTTTTCTATTGGTTTTGAAAAGTTCTTTGTTGTTTACAGAGTGTGAAGATGAACATGCCCAGTGGAACACATTTAAGTAATTTTCTTGGATAAATTTTCTTTAATATTTTACCGGCATTTGTCCGATTTGTCCATATTATGCTGGCCGCGGCCTCGGTGGGCCTGTCAGGCTTCACATGTCCCTGCATTGTCATCATGTGCGCCCTCCGCCAGTGAGGAGAGGTCACATGTCGTCCGATCTGAGTGTTTCCAGCAGCTTCATGTTCTGCCAAATGGTGTGGATGTTGTGCTGTAACCTGTACAGGAATGTGTGTGTGTGTGTGACCTTTTTGAGGAAAGAGTGCAAAATGAGCTGTGTCTGTTACTGAATTTATACCATATCATGAGCATTTCTCACCATTGTGCATACAGTATCAGAGTGCCTCATGTGCTGTAACTACAAGCGGAGTGGCCGGATGACGGCTGCACGAGTGTGTATAGGTGATGTTTGTGTGAGTGTGTGTGTGTGTGTCGACACTCTGTGCTGTACCCACTTTGCCTTTGGGGGACGTCCTAAAGGAAGGTGGGACTCTCATTCAAACGGGCGCCACTTATTTATTTATTTATTCTCGGACGACTACCCACACTTCTTCGTCTCTATCACCATGGCAACACCCTCTAAACTCTCGGTATTTCTTGCCTTTGGCTGTTCTGTTTTACTCTGTTCATTTTCAGGCGCACTCAACAAAATCATGAATGATTTACTGTGTACTGTACACCGAGTGTGGGAGAGTGGTGTCGATCCTACAGCAGCATGACCTGCGGTTCATCCTGTCTAACGTTTTCACAATAAAATAACACTGAAACTCCCAGAGCCTCCCACTGCTTATTTCTATGTGTGGACTTCAAATATGTAGCAGAACATACAGCTGCACACGACCTCTGACACGGAAAAGTCCACGCAGCGCTTAAACACACCATGGAGAGCAGAAGAAGAAAACCTTGAATTCATTTTCTGTCATCGTTTCTATATTTCTCTCAGAAAATAATGGAGGTCAAACTTACACATACTGTAAGTTTATACAGAATGAAATGAAATGACTGAAAGTTCAGGCAGAGGAACAATGAATTATTATCATTATTTTCAATTCTACTTCTTAGTTATAAACCATCGATTTCACTGAAGTTTGTTCACATTTTGCCTTCCTGCTCTCATCACTTTGGCCCGCCACCTCCACCTCATCATCACCAGCCAGCCAGTGCCCTGTCTACAGCTCCCTGGGGGGAGATCACTGAATAGCAGCTATTTATAGGATTTTACCGCTGTAAACTGGTCTAATTGATGTATTAAATTGAAGCATCTGCAGGCATGTGGTGTTTTTTTCTTACTGCAGTTAAGTTAAAATGCCAGGAGAATATGCTGTGTGAAAACACTGTCCAAAATCACTCCCTCATTCACTCATTTACTATTCCATAAATAATTAATAGTTAATAAAATGAGTAGCAGATTGAGACTTTGGTCCCTTGTGTGTGTGTCGACCCTCTTTTTGCTCTTTTATTGACGGGTGTGTAGTCAAACAATGGTAATTTATGCATTGATAAAACGCAACCCACTGCACATTATTTCTGTGAGCAGAAAGTAGTGTACATGCCGTGGATACAAATGTCTTTTTTGTGACTGGTGCTCTATATACTGATCAGCCCGCGAATGTTGGTACAGCCAACAGGTACAGGTTATTTTAAAGCTGTGCAGACTGATCAAAAGTTCTGCATTCAGATTTTTACATAAGTAGGTGTTAGTAGGTATTACCATCAAGGCATACTAAAATTATAAATAGTACTATAACTGATACAGTGTTGTGCAAGCAGACTTTCAAATGTTGTAGTCATGGTCATGGTCAGTTTGAATTAGTGTAAATTTCCCTGTGACATGTAGTCAGTATAAGTAGTACTGTTACTATATAAAAGATGGAAATACTGAAGTAAAGTACCCCAAAAATGTATTCAACTGCAATACTAAAGTAAATGTAGATATGACTACTGCTTATAAATCCAGCAGACTAGTAAAACAAGTAAAACCAAAGTAATAAACAAGAGGCTAAAGGTCCACAGAGCTGCAGATAATTCTCTGTGGTTTGTCACAATGAACAACACCTTTCTAATTGTGGTTATCTGATCTATTGTTAATATATGAATATTGATTAATGCAGCAGACTCAAAGTATTTTCTCACTTAAAAACACATTTTAATGCTCACTGGAGTGATGACATTAAACAGATATCTCCAAACATGGGCGCATAAAACCAACAAACAGCAGCGAGACAGAGAATTCATTCATAAAGTATAGACCACTGATTTAAAAATGAGTTATAGCCCATCTTGTTCCTGCCTCCGATGCACCTGCTAGTTGTAAGTCACGGCTTATTAAACCTGCAGCAGCTGTGTTTGTATCTTTGCCTCCATCTCTGTCCATCTCCTAGGTTGCACAGCCTCCCTGCAAAGACCACCGTCTCTCTCATTACGCCAACACTGCGTTCAGTGGTTCCTTTAAAGTGGCCAGCTTTAAAGAAAAGGCCTCGGGTCCAAAAACTACCACATGAAAAATATTAAAAAAAAGAAAAAGAAAGGCACAGATTTCTCTCATCTGTGAACACCACAGATCGGAGTGTTTTTACTAAAATATACAACCCACTGACTCCTCTGACCTCCAGGCTCGAACTCTGTGTCAGACTGCAGGCTAAATATAACCCTTTAAGTTTCTGTTCACAATGCCTTTCTTAAAAACCAGCATGAGTTATATGTATTTTGGGATGTATTTACTGCATGATCAGACTTTGCTTTCATTGATATGCACCATTTTCCTCAATTTACCTTTAGGTATACATTGATGTTGACCAGATCATTGCTGAATAAATGTCAACACAAAAGCAAAGAAGGGCTTAGTTTTAGGGTCGAGAAGATTTGCAAGAGTCACAACTTCAGTGCAAAAGTAAAAAAAAACAAATCACAGTTTGCATTATTCACTTTAACTTCTTTGGCTTTTGAGAGTCTGCATACAAAAATCCCAATAAATCTCAACTGTGTTCAAATCTCTGACAAACTACTGCAGAAATGGCTAGAAAGAAGCAACTGAGTAAAGAAACAAGAGAAAACAAGAAAGCAAAGTCTCAGCAAGAAAAACTCAAATACCTAAGTGTCTTCTGATAAGTTACTCTTTATATAAGAATCATGTTTATTTTGTTGCAAAGTATACCAATGAAACTATGATCTTTTTTTGTACCAAATTTGATCTTGCTTCCAAACTTTTTGCCTGTATATATATATGTACGTCCAGTATATATGTATGTCCAGTACTGGACTTGGCAGTGAAGTTGTCTAGATGTATTCTTCATTTCATTTTAAACGACGATGAGACGGCCTACAGAGAGGTCAGAGGTCAGAGCCCTGACATCTTGGTGCCAGGACAACAACCTCCATCTCAACATCAGCAAAACTAAGGAGCTGATCGTGGACTTCAGGAGGAGGCAGAGAGAGGAACACGCCCCCCTCTCCATCAACACGGGACTACGGTGGAGAGAGTCAACAAGCTTCAGGTTCCTCGGGGTTCACATCAGCGAGGACCTCACCTGGACTCATCACACTGACTTTATCACAAAGTCAGCCAGACAGCGGCTTCTTCTTCCTCCGCAGGCTGTGGAGGCTCAACATGGACTCAAGGATACTCTGCAGCTTCTACAGGTGCACCATAGAGAGTATCCTGACTGGCTGCATCATCACCGCCTGGTACAGCAGCTGCACCACCGCCCTCAACCGTAAAAGGCTCTACAGAGGGTGGTGAAAGCTGCTCAGCACATCACCAGGACGGAGCTGCCATCCATGGAGGACCTCTACACCCAGCGGTGTAGGAAGAAGGACACCTAGATTATCAAGGACCCCAGTCACCCAGCTACAAACTGTTCTGTCTGCTGCTGTCTGCCGTTCCGACAGTTCTGCAGCATTTGAGCCCGAACCACCAGGCTCAGGGAAGCTTCATACCTGCAGGCCATAAGACTTTTGAACACTTAAAACTCTTAAAACAATAACACCATCACAATAACACCATCATCACCATCTATAGCATATTGTATTGTATATTTGTATATATATTTGTTATCTCTTCTAGTTGTATATTTTCTTAAATGTAAAATTTATATTTATTTAAGTTAAATTTACGTCTATATTTATTTATTTTTATTCTTTAATCTATTTTCTTGTTTTAATGTTTCTATTATTTTTCACTGCTAATATTCCTGAGCATTGTTTGTTTGCTGTAGGGAGCAAGAGTCTTAAGAATTCTCATTGGCAAGTGATTGCGTAATGTTATTGTTGTGCAAAGACAAATAAATTCTTGAATTCTTGAATTCTAAAAGAGTGGTTCATTTGAGTGAATTTGTGGTTTAACAGGTCTATGTATGAAGTCTTTGCTGTACACAGTGTACCTGATCAGCACCTGGAATGAGAATTGTTTGTCACATGTTTGAATAGCATCAGAAAGCCTCTCCACTCAACACCTTTCTGACATCGAATTTAGGAAGGGTGTGTCCAACAATTGTCCATCAGTGCAGAGAAGGAAGCCAGGGTTTGAACTTCTCTATTAAGCTCTCTTTCCATTGGTAACTACTATTTCTGTTGTCACTTTTTAATGTGTACAATCAAGTTTTGATGACTATTACTGTCTTCCTTGAAAAGTCTGTCTGAAAGTTTACATCATAGTATTTAAATAATATTATGTCTGCCCTCCCTCTATGATGACCAGTTTGTCTCCCTGCCTCAGATTTGGGCTGTTTTCCAAACAGCTGTAAACATTTTTGTCTTCTGAACCTGTTCCTATCCAACATTTCACTTGCTGCTTATAGTCTGATGCTAAACTAAGCTAACTGTCTCCTGACTCTAGCTTCAGATCAGGCAGACATGAGCTAGTTCTCAGCGCAGAAACACATGGGCTTTTTCACAAAATGTCAAACTACAATATTCAAAAGGGCCTCTGAGCTCAAGAGTTCTACAGGTGAGGAGGATCAATAGTTTCTGAACTTAAGAAACAGTCAGAGTGTCCTTGAGCAGGCGACTGACGGATAAAAAAGTCTTGTTTTAGTTCTCAAACTGATATAGAGCATGTGAGGATAGAAGTATTTTTACATCTCCACATCATATTCAAACAGTACATGCGTCCTGCTGTAAACAAGACACGCTGAAATGACAGGGAGGGGTGTTGTTGTTTTGATGGGCAAGCAAGTGCAACCACCTGCCCAACCCCCACCCCACCCCTTCAGCTACCACCCATTCAGACGCACAACACACAACTGGCAGCTTTCCTCCTCCTGGCTGACCTTGTGGTCCCATCACTGAAATACACATTGGCCTTCGTACCCTCTCCAAACACACACCCTGTCATTAGAGGGAGGCCGGCAGCAACTGGTGAGTGTGTGAATGCTTGTGTGTGTTTCCCAAGAGGCTGAAAAACAGAGAAGACGCTTCATATTCCAACCATGAAAAATCTAAAAGAGAGAGAGTCAGGATGCCCAAACACACTGTGTGCTAATGGTCTGTTCTCAGATGCATTTGTCATGTTATGATGACAGATGTGTTTCTTTTTTTAAAACATTCAAGGTTTGTTTTTACCCGTAAATATACAGTCCAGATTATATTTAATACAAATCTGATCTACTCAATCATTGCAATCTTCCATCATTATTATAATTGTATTATAATTAGAGCTCTTACAAAAACCTCTAAGTCTTATCCAGTGTTAGATCCTTACCTTCTGTATCTGCAGAGACTCTGCCTTATGTTTGGAATTTCTTATTTTGCTGTGTTTGTTTCTGGGCATCAACATCTGTACAGTGGTGTGCAGCCCCCAGCCAATAACAGAGTGCGAGCTGCAGGACTCTAAAAACATACCGACCATTTGCGACCAGATCGTAAGCATGTAGGACCACCGGAGGGGCCGACTCTGAATATTATGTTTACAGACTGTAACCAATGAGCCTTCATTATAACTTTAAGATGCCATTCTTGCTTAATTATTGCTTTTTCAATGTGGCTGCATCAGTTCAATCTCAGAGTGCTTTCAGACATTTTAAAGGATGGGTTCACAGTTTTTCAGGTCTTTATGAGAACAATTATCAGGTACCTGGATGTGTAAACTTTGTTTTAGTACCGTTCATAAACGTAATGTTAAAATAGACATATCACATACCTGTATGGGAGGTAAAGCTCAATTCCGGATCGGCCCTAGAGTCCCTCAGTATCTGTCATAACCCCAAATACAACATAAAAAAGAAATTCTCTGAAGCCAAACACGCACCATTCACTGTCACCTGGCCTGGGAACGTATAAACATAGGCTCTTCCAGTCTACATGCCATAAATCACTTCCTGATTTTGTTGTTAGAAACTAATAGAATCAGCCGCTTATCTTAATGTTGGTCTCATTTGCTTATGTAGGTCATATAGAGGCATCTGCATTAAACTGAGACTGTTTCATAACCAGTTAAACACTCCATAGAGTGCTTTTTGTTAAATTGGTGCTGTACACTTTACATACTGTCAAACTAATTGGGGTCGGAAGAGCAGATTTTGGTTTGATTAATTATTCTGACAGATGGCTGAGATGCTCCAAGTTCATCAGTGCTGCATACTGATATTTTTCCATAGCAACTACTACACATAGCAGTAGCTTTCATTTGGATACTTTCTGAAAATGCCACAGAGCTACATATAAGAAAGCTGTTGAGACATTCATGCTTCCATCATGATCTCTCTGCAGCACATTTTTTCACTTTTCCATTGTTGCATTAGTTTTGGATTTTCATTTGTGTTTTTGAATTGACATAGTTTCTGAAGCTGCAGCATGTTTCTCCTTTTGGAAATCTTTCTGGCCTTTGTACCACACTTGCCCTTGTCACCTTCTGTAGGAAAAGCACAGATTTTACTAACAGCATTAACGATGGATCTGTTCTGTGTCTCAGTAAATTTGTCACAAGGCTGCGGGAGAGTGGCAACTTTGGAAGGACCCAGACAGTTGAGACAGAAGGATGATTTCTGTGGTTTTTGTGATGAAAAGCTTACAGGCAGGTGCAGGTTTGGGCGACAAGATAGGACAGCAACACAACAACTAGGACAAACTGAAAGGGGAACAAAAAAAGTGGGCCAGCACAAATGTAATGGTGGCTGATGAGTGAATGATGTGACTGCAGGACAGATGGGACTGGAAGAATCTGGAGAAAAGTCGGAGGGCATCTGGTGCACAGGACATGTGGCTTAAGAAAAGGACCGAGAGTACCAAGACAGAGCCACATATCATACCAGGACCCTGAAACTGAAGCAGATGAATTCTTCATTTTATTATTTGCACTTATTTTTTTTATTTTGTCAAAATGTCAAAAATCATTTCATAAAAAACAGATTTACTTAAATCAGGCCTAAACTAAATCTAGGATTATTCTAACCACAGTTTAAAAGCTGTAAAGTCTATATAGTCATCCTCTGTCCTCATGCTCTCCAACCATAAAACTGACAGGATAAAAATAATTCCTCTGGACTGTTCAGAGGAATCCGAACACCAGCGTTAAACTGGAAGTGACACACTGCAGTAAATAAACGTGATAAGGTGGTTTTCATGCCTTGATATCACAGATAACATCAGATTCACTGAGGATTGTGATTCAAGTTTCCCATGACTGGGGTGAGCAGGCCTGTGACCACAACGTTACAGGTCCAGGTTCACACCAGCAGCTTTTTTCACTGCGACAGGAGACTGGTGTGCTCTCTGAAAATTCAAGTAAGAGGCACTTTTCCCCTGCCCTTGAGTGAGGCACTTTGTGGCCGGCTGCTGCATGCTGGTCAGTGATAAAGAGCTGTTAACGCAGCATTAGTGAGTGTTAGGGAGGATTTTGCTGTAAAACATTACAATGTGAAAGGTGTTGGCAGGATAACCAAACTGAATGGATTATCTGATGTGATGATAAATCACCTGCTGATTTATGCAAACCATGACATTTAAAGTGGAGGGCGAAATAAACATAACAGAGGGGGAGTCGCTCCACTCACGTATCAGGCACTTTGAGTCCTGAGGGTTAACGCTGCCATAAAAATCTCATCTGGAGGGAGAAAGTACAAAGAGGCCTGGTGGTCAGAGGGGCTGGGCTTTTAACCCGAGGAAACTGTTGAGTGATTTGACCTGCTGAAGAATCCAGACGGCCCACATGTGCTGTGATGGCCCCTTATGGCTTGGCCACACCAGCATATAATACATCTGTAGTATATTTTAATACAACCCATCTGACAGCTGTTGAGACATTTCACTTAAAAACAAAAACGACAGCCTCACTTTGATAAAGAAGGAAATTTTGGGCTCACCAAAGTCACTAAGATTCATCCTCTGGGGTCCATGAATGTAAAATTTCCTTGCAGTCTGGTCCAAAGCGGTGGACAGATGTAACAACCAAAGCTGCTAGTTTGGACAATGTGCAAAAGGGGGGCAGATCAGGGCCGACTAATCCATGATTGACAATGTAAATGTTAAATTCTCTGTATAAAAAATGACAAGTTCTGCAAACAGTGTGACTGCGACTGTATCCGCATATACTGCCCCCACTGTCTGAAGCAGTGCAGGATACATGTGATAGCTACACAGATGGTATGTTTTTGTGCAGTCTATGCTTCTTTACCTGCACACTGTTCTAATCTCTGACCTCCCTAAAAGCAGGCATGCAATAAAGAGAGGCTTTAACAAACTACATTTACCAGTGAGGAAACCCACGTGTTGGAATAACCTGGTTATTGATGGTCATGGGGTGGTTTTGTTCGGCTGGACGCTCTTTTATGGCTCTTTGTTGCCCATGAATAAAACTTCTGTCAGAACCCCCCGGCAGCAGATCTGCAATCACATGCTGTTTGCCAGTCTGGATATGAGGGTGGGCAGCTTCATATTCAGCATGAATAATTACTCCGTAAGCTATAATATGCCATGTTTTACCTTCAGGCTGCACTGAACATGCCACTCATCCTGACGAGCTGTCAGCACTGAGACAGTTTCCACCTCCCGGCTGAGCTAAGCACACCTCAGGCTCTGGACAAACAGATGGGGACGGCGGCCGATCTCCACTTGAGGTGACGTGTGGATGGAGGCAGTTGTTCTTTTTTCATGGCTTTCTTTTGTGGCTGGTGTGAAGCTGACGCACTGTACCTAGACATGAGTCTATGTGCATTCCTCTTTATGAACAGGTCATGAACAGTAACTTGTGCTTGTCCACTTTATGTTTTTTATTGTTTGTCAGCATTTCAGTGGTGAGTTCTTTTTTAGTACCAGGTTAAATATTCTCTGTATGAACTGAAATGTATTGATAGTATATTTTTGCAAATTGACGGGCGCATTCATGAAGTGTTGGTGATTGATTTGCATTGTGGGTAATGTTGCTACCAGGTTTTGACGAATGAAGAAGAATGAGTGGAATAAAAAAGCTGCATTGACATACTTTTTTTTTTTTCAACTGTCCATCTTGAGCCTAACAGTGTTATTAGAGTACAATGCTAAATTAACAAAGTATTCTTTTAACACACACACAGAGTGATTTAGTGCTTGGAGGACAGTGACTAGCTGTTTCCTTCAAAGTCAAGTGTCCCTCTGCCTAAAATGTGTCCCTCTTTGGCGACGGGCCAGTGGTGTATATGGGGTGCTCAATATCCAGACAGGGTGAAAGGCTGTGTGTCCTCTCCTGCTGTCTTGGTGTGAGTTTGTTGGCAAATGAGATTGATAACCACCTAAATAAAGACAGATTGACCGGCGTTTCACTCCAAAAGGCCTGAGCACCCACAACGGGCTGAGTCATCCGTCCTCTGTAACAGCACTATCGATCTTCGCTCGTCAAAAGTACAGTTACTGTCAGTGTAAAAGATAGAGGACACCGCGGCGGGGGCACAGAGGTCACAGTGTCACATCCAGACCGGCTACCTGCTGTCCCCGGGTTTTTTCTGGGAAATGACTCAACACGAGACAGCGCGACGTTACCTTTGTGAGTAATAACCCTTTGAAGGGGAGAGAGGACTGCGGGTCAAAGCAGAACAATACAAGCTCAATAAATCCAACAGGGAGACATTCAGAGCATGTACAGTCCGACTCAAGAGGAATGTCTCTCCGGGGTGTCAGGAATGTCTCCGTTTGCCCAATAAGAACACGTAGATGCTCCGCTCAGGTCTGTTCCTGCAGCCACGATCACGACACAGATGGAGTGGAAAAGTTGACTAATCCACCTTACAGTAAAGTCTGATTCACTCTCATATCCAAGTAAGCTCCATGACAGGTGGTTTTGTAGCATGGTTGGCCCAAGGGAAAGTCAAACTATAAAGGCTAGCAATTCTGCTGGCTAACTGTTCCCATTAAGATAGGCAGCTGCTCCGTAAAGGTAAGAGCATTATGTTTTTTTGTTTGGGTGGGTTAAGATGTCCTAGGCCCACATATAACTGCACCTGAGGTGTTTATATCTTTACTGAATGGCCACACTGGCAGACGCATGAAAAGCCCCCTCCTGACTGCATCATACTGCCTCTGTGATCTGTCTCCTACATCTCTGTGCCATATGTGTGTCTCTGCAGTGTCTCTGAATGGGGGTAGTTGGTCAGTCGTCAGTCAGTCAGTAGTTCGGTCAGTGACCGAAGCTTAAAGAGAAATTCAAACTCTGCCTCACTACCTCACACACCCCACCATATTCCATCGACTGGATAGGAAGTTAAATGAAAAGCGTTGATTGTGTCTCAAACTTTACCTCCTTTTCTTTATGTTGTAATTTCAGGTCCCTGGTTTGAGTGTGACACACTGCAGGAACATGTCTGAGCACCTCGGCTTGACGGGCAGGATCCACAGGCCTCTGCAGAAATCTGTTTCCAATTACGTTGCGCATGAAACATCTATTGTTTTCCCGAGCGCCCAGGGAGCTGACCGTGAGGTAGAGCCAGGCCTCTCAGAAACCCCCCCGCGACCCTCTGTCTGGAGGTTCCACATTAACACACTGCTAATAACCCTGGGGGGTGGCTGCATGAGTGACAGGGGAGGTTAGGTTTCACAGGCCCTCCGGTCCTGTCTGGGTCACTGTTGACGAGCTGGCAGACCGAGGCAGACGTATGTACCCCCAAAACTTCACAGCTCCATTTGTCAAACAAGCACTGCATCCAAGCGACCTTGTTAAAAATGAGCCGTCTAGCCACTAACAGAGGTGCGTTGTTAAACACAACACGCGCACACGCAGCAACTGAAATATATTAATCACAGCGTTCCCCCTTTAATAATAAAACAGTACAGCCTGACGCTTGCCTGCCATGTGTTGTTCAGTGCTTTGATAATAAGGTATTTTTAGATGTCCTCCTGTTAATATTCGATACAAACCTCCTGGTCCATAAAAAGTCCTTCATCTGAAGAACACAACTGATGCTCTCAGCCAGTAAGACAATCCATACGCATGAATAATCTATATCTACTGCCTTTGGCTTTGATCATATCAGAGGTAAGAAAATCCATTTGACGATGTTGAAAAGTTGTGAAGACTGTTGGAATGCCTCTCACCGTGTTCAAAGACATATGGGAAATCCATCGGTTATACAAGCCAGGACTTTAAATTTAGACCACGCACAAGGTCTGTAAGTACCCCCCTTCTCTTTTGACTCTTTAACTGCCGTTTCTTCTTTTCAGGGAAGATGCACCTCGTGGCATCTACCTTTGAAGTCGTATGTCATTATTACACTGACATGTTAGCTTGGCCGTTTCCACGAGACGTGCCGGTGCCGTTATCAGCTCGCACTCACTTCCTTATCAGCTCCAGCGAATCGATTCTGAGGGGACTTTGATGTTTGGTGGTGTTACAGCTACGGCGCGGCGCCTCACTCCGATAATCCATCAAGCAGGGAGAACAGAAAAAGACAGGCCTGTCGACAGGATTTCAGGAATAATGAGGTCTTCAGTCCATGTCCCTGCACCCCCCGCGTCCATTTTATTTATCTAGTTAGCAGTTAAGTGTTATTTTCTGTAAGTATCCTCTGTCACATCCTGAAAGTCTAATATATACAAACTCACAACGGTTCTGGTGTAGAAATACCAGCTCCTTTATAGTGCTGGGTATCGAACAATACTGAGCCCCTGAAATCCTGACAATCTTTGAAGCACACACGCAGGGACTCGGATGGGCCTCTGCTGCTGCCCAATTACGTGCCAGCGCCACCCATTTGAATGAAATAGCAATGCGTCTGGGCCAGGTTTTGGAGGTGAGCCCGCTGCACTCCGAGCTGAACTGGAACAGCAGCAGCAGCTTTTTACAGGCAAACACGAGCTACTGTATGTGCTGGAGGTGGGCATGTGAGTGACATCTGTGCAGAAATGCATGTGCGCGGCCTTGTCGTGTTGTCATGGATACCATCGCAAAGCGCAGATAATATCTGGGACTCACTTCAGGCAAACAGTGCGCGGGATGAAGATTATTAGCATTCATTTCAATCATAGCTCCTGCTCTCCCTCCCTGGCTCACTATCTGAGCTTTCATCTGCTGCATTCAGAGCTCATGTGACGCCTGTCTTTCCCTTTCAATGCTGTAATAACTACTGCTGTATGCCCGTGTGGATAAGAGGACGGCTACTCGTCAGCCAAACCCTTCAACAAAAATAGCCAGAAATGAGATGATTTTCAATTCAAAGACATTTATTTAGACATTTTTGGGCCCACAGGAGCCACAAAAGATAATCAACGGTTTCATACCAAAAGGAAATAGCTCCACTTTAAACCAAATTGTCACCCTGACAACTCTGATATTTAGTTGCAGTTATTGAAATGGCAAACATCTCATTTTGGAATCAAACTGAAAGAATACAATATTCATTGTCTTAGAAGTGAAAATTAGTAGAAAAAGAAATCATTACACGGTATTACAATGCAGTAGAAAGGAAATTGCATTCGTGACGTGACAGAGAAAAATACCTTGTTAACCAGTGAATCTCAAGAGGCACATATTGGAGATGAGAAGAGCCACTGGCTACGTTGACATGCACACAATATGCTGCTGAATTAACACAAAAAGGATGGGTCGAGTTTAAGAGCTTATTTTTTCAAGCAAGATGATTTTCCCCACGTCTTCTGAATCATCATTTAATAATCAGGATGCTTCGTCTGGATCAATGTTCTCTGACCTTTTAAACACACGGAATATTCTGGAAAAAAGTTGATTCAATCAAGCACGGATCTGGCATTTAATAAATTAACGCTGATATTAGACTGATATGAGTAGATAATCGGACTATGTTGGAATGAAAACTGATGATCAAATGTGTGCATGCATGTAGGTCCTCTGCATACATGCACTGAAAAAAGCGTGAGATTAAGCGTGCAAACACCCACTGCTAAACCCCCACAAACGGACCCCCACTGAAGGTAACAGAAAAGACAAATAAACAGAGGAAACAAATGGGAAGAAACACAGTCTGACATAAAACAGATCTCACGCTTTGCTTTACACGAGTATCAGAGAGGTTATAGAGATGTAACAGGACACAAAGGCTGGAAAGGTAAATGGCTGCAAAAATCAAGTAAAAATTAAGTGGACTGGTTGAACCAAAGATGTTACTGACCCTCACTAAACTAACCTGACCCCTGCTGGCTGGCTGGCTCCTGCTGACTTTAATGTTTCTCGCTGGCTGGTTTTAAAATAGTTTTAAAATATGCAGTTGATGGTTACATACAGGACGTCATATAACGCTAAAAGTAAAAAATGATCTAAATAAAAAGATGTGGAGGTGTAAATAAAGGAAACAGCACGTTTCTTGTCTTGCAGTGTAGAGATAGTTAGTCCTAGTATTATTTGTATGATTAAGGATGATGTAAGGTCAGACATTTCCTTCAATCTAACATCACTCTGTTTAGCTCCTTAGCTTAAATACTTGTTTGTACTTTCAGACATGATGTATTCACTTTTGACATCTCAAGCGAAGAGGCTCTCAATGTAATGCTATTTTCTGTGAACTGTGAACTTCCCCAAATCCAGCAGAGAGCACAACAGAGCTGCTAACGTGAACTATGACAGCATCTAAGTCCACTTCCATATAGCGAGGGAATAATAAAACAGTGGACATCTTTGTCATGATTGGAGCTTTTGAAGTTTTAACTAAACCAGACATGCTAACACTGCAGACTGTGTTAAAGCAGATAAACCAGCTGGTTAATCTGTTCGTCACAGATTTGTCCTGTCATTTTGGAATGTCAGTAAGAGAAAACACCCTCATCCAAGCCAAGCTACAGTCCTAGAAATCAAAACCTTGTTGTACCAGGTCCCATGTGATACTTTTGAACTTGAACAAAATGAATATTGGTGTGGAATTATTTGACTTGTCTCAGTTCCGAGTAAAAATGTGTACAGTGTTGGTCCATGAGACAGGACATTATTTAATCGCTGCTTTCCAGGGCCAAAACGTTTGGAAACACCTTACCACACTTCCTGTCAGGAGGCAGATTAGAAAATAGAAATGAATGGAAATGTTCACATTTATACATATAAAACAAAACAGATGCACAAATGTCTCCAAATGGCACCCGTGCATGTTGGCTTACTGGCTTACATGCAGCCGGAAAGAATGTTCCAGGCCTTATCCTTGCAGAGAAGAAAACACTGAAATAGGCCAATTATAACTGTGTTTCATGAACAGAGAATATGCTGAGTTTGGACAGTGGGAAAACACCAAAAACAGAAAAACAAAAATCAACAGACAAAGGAAGTCAACTTCTCGTACCATCAATACGAATTCACGTTATTCCCTTTTAACTAAGACCTGTTAACGTGGCAGTTAAACGTGTGTATGATGATGTAAAGCAGTAATACAAAGGCAGGTAACATATTTTGTGACACAGTAGGAGGTACATCCCCCAAAATATCTACCAGCCAAAGAGATTGTATTAAAGTAGACCTCTGACTGATGCTTGGCTGGCACAGTAGACCACCTTGCCAACAGCAGTAAGGTTTCCTCAGCGTCGTGGGTGGTGGCTGGTGTTTTCCTGCTCCTCTTAAAAAGTCAAGCAATATAATATGCAAGTGCTTTGGTGCAAATTATGCAGATCAAAATCTGTACTGACAACAGTCTAACTTTAGGAAATATAATGTCTTTTGTGTAAAAAAAAAAAAGCCAGGAAGTAAAAAAAAAAAAAAAAAAGCCAGGAGCAGAAAATAGTCTCAAACCATCATGTGGTTTAAGTGAAGTGAAGCAGAGGAATGTGCTGGCCAGCGACAGAGAGTGTGCCCACATTCCCACAAGGCTTAAGGCATGAGAATTCGGACGGCAGACAGCAAGGTTCCCGTCACTGCTCGCGTATTATTGTCAGAGGCCGCTCAGTCGCCCACGTCGCTGTCCTGGTCTCCTATGACCCACAGGAAGTGGAAGCTGAGCGCCAGCAGGGCGGTGCCCAACAGGTCGCCCAGAGCTGTCAGGTAAGGGATGGAAAAGCTGTCCGGATCTTTGCCACTCCGCCACATGGAGTGCACCATCCAGTCCGCTATGCACAACAACAGCAACACCTACAAGACAAAGAAAGGAGGGTTAGAATGCAGAAAGCATACATGGTTAGCGCGGTCGGCTTCCTTCCCTTCTCTCAAAAAGAACACAGGTCGACATAGAGCGGGCGTTTATTGGGAGGGTATACACTTCTTCATTTTCTTGGATCGATACTGGTATCATACATTTAATATGTAGCTGCAGCCAATTAGCTTAGCTTAGCACGGAGTTTAAAAACAGTAAATTCTGGGGGGTTTCCCGCTTGTTGTCTGACACGACCACAGAATAGTCCAGCACATAAGACATTTTGTTTTGCAATCCCTTTAGTCTGATACAAACATGAGGTTCACATTTGTGGTTGTGGGCTACAATGTCTCAACTATTGGATGGACTGCCATGAAATGTGGTACAGACAGTCATGTTCCATTAAGGATGAAGCGGAATAAATTGAATCCCCCAACTCTTGACTGAGCTGCATCGTCAGATCAACATGTTTAATCTCACCAATATTTTGGATTATGACCAAATACCTTCAAAAAGTACTGTCATGGTTGTTTTCTAAATGACAATAACGAGGATAATAATGATAATACTGACAATATTAGTGGCTGTTGTTGCCTAGTTACATATTTCACTGATATTTTGTAGAGATGGGTCTGAATCTGGCAGCTTATTTTATTTTTTTCTTATGTCTTTTTACTTTCTTTGCAGTAATAAAGATAATATTTTGTCAGAAGAAAGGACGTTAGGAAGAGGCGGTCTAAGCATAATTCTTAACCAAAGAATAAAAAGAAAAGCAAGATGGAGACAAGAAAAAAAAGCTTCCGTTATAGAGACTGTGAGGGAATAAGTGCTTCAAAATGCTGTGCAGGATGGCATAAACACTTAAACTGTAGTGGGAACAGAGAGGGGAAGTAGTAATGGACAGAGCAGCAGACCGGGAGACGAGTTAAAAGAGTGTTATTCATAATTCAAGTTTCCACGCATGGAGGGAATGGTGCCGAGAGAAAAAGAGAAGTCTATTAAAAGATAAGGACGAGTCTATAATTTAAGGGGAAATGAGCTGTCCAGAGCTGGCAGCGCAAACATTTTAAAAACAAAAAGAGTATGGCAGTCATTGAGCGATATTGGCATGCTAAGAATACAGGTACTGATGTTGGTATCAAGAGATAGCAGGGAGAGTAGATTATGACAATATATCTTTTTCTGTGCAGAGAATGCGAGAATGTTTGCGTTCTGATAACTTGTTACCCAGTCTGTCTATAAATAAAAATGACTTTTTGTGATGGAATGTGCATCCTGTTAAACAACATGGCCTCATGCTTTCCTATCCAATAATGTTCAGTTGTGACGCGATGAAAGCATCTCGCTGGCGAACAACAAGCTCTCACACCCGACTATCCAACAAGCGAGGGCGTCACATCTTTGTCTCTTATTCATGGCGACAGGGTGGCACAGTTGGACATCCTCTCATTTGTTGCAATTGTTGCTTTGGTACCATCACCTGCCTCGAAACTGTCAACTACAATCCATCATGACAGCACACAACTTCCCATCGAGAATATTAGTTTTTACTCAGACAAACAAAGAAAAGGACGAAGAGACAGAGAGGGGCTTGTGCGCAAAGTTTCAGGCTGTCAGTTTTTCAAGGATTAATATGCATCCGATTTCAACATTTTGGAAAAAACTAATGAAAAATGAAGACAACAAATACAACAGAGTGCCGATCCATCATGCAGACTCTTCCTCTGTGTCTTTATTTGGCTCTTTAATCACCACGTCAGAGTGGTGAGAGAATGGAAGTGTCTACAAGATAAAGCCGTTTGATCTCCTGAGATGGCCGCGTTCGCCTGCACCTGCTTCTCTGTCAGTTTCTCTAATTACAAACTACTTACACAGGTGGCAGACAGAAATGTGCAACTGAAAATGTGTCTTTGAATGTTGCTCAGTTTTTTGTAGATGCTGGCTCTATAACAGTGGATTGTGGACTACAGGAAGCTCTTCATCATCTGCAGGCTTTGGACGCTGCTGCTTCAACCATCAACCGTAAGGCTCTACAGAGGGTGGTGAAAAAGACAAAGAAGGCCACCAACAGATACACTCTACCTTTACACTACTGTTACTTACTGTTCATGTTTACATATATTTATGCTACCTGTTTAGACCTGCTTTAAACAGTAGATCTATTTTACTAGCTGTTTACAGCCTGAGGAAAATAAGTAGAAATTTAGCTTTGTGCTCAGTCTAGTCTGACTGCGCCATGTCAGTTTGAGTTTCATTCTCCCACTTATGCATCACATCCAATAGACTTTAATACAGGATTATTCACTCTTTGCAACAGGTAGAGTACGCTTTGGTTGGTGTTTTGTGAGCGACATTTTTATTTGTGTTATTTATGCTCTCTTTTGTATTGTTAAAAAATCTAAATAAAACAGAATAAAGCTGTGATTCTGCCATTTTTCTGAACCTGATCTGAACCTGCACCATAAAAATGTTGACAGTTATTAGTTGTTAGCAGCAATCAGTGATTTAAGTTATGTAAAAATCATGTTGGTGTATGATGTATTATGCAAGTGGTATATTCTTGTATTGACTTGAAAACAATCTTTGTTTCAAGCTGTTCTCACCGACAAAGTTCCTTCTTCTGTTTGCTCAGATTTACTTCTCTGACCTGCCTTGGCAAATCCTGCCTGCAAGAACACTGTATCACATAATGTCACTCTATTTGCTACTTTAAAACACTGCGGGTATTTAGCATCGGGGAAAACATAATTGGATTTTGCTGCACTCTTCAAAAATAACTGCTTGCTGAATTTGTAGACTGTTACAACTGTTTTACATTGTTGATCCAATATTGTGTAATAACTTATTCTAGTGCACGACTTAAATAAAATTATTCTAAGGAATGACTGGATTATACACAGGCTTGGGTATATTATTGTGGCTTTTTTTTCTTTGTATTCTCGCTTGTGCTCCACTTTAAACTTTTAAGAGGGAAGAAGGGTGGTACCCCTGTCAGACTCTGGGCCTCATGCAACCCCTCATACAAATACTTATAAAGAGCTGCTTTTAACAAGTGAGAGCGAGTGATTTAAGTCGGAGCATTCACCAGTTTCTTTGTATATAGAATTTTCTTATCGGCACAAACTGAGTGTTTTCTATTTCACACCTGGTGGACAGATGCTATGAAAATGCAATAATGTTAGAGAAAAGGTTGAATTCATGCAAACTGACTGACTGTTTATTGGACACAAGTTTTGCTTATGGACCTTCGTCAGGCATCAATGCAATTAAGTAATAACAAGCTCTTATTTTTATTCTTGAGTATTTTTTGTGAAGAGAAACCTGCTGGCAAATGGGTGGAACGGGTTGCCTAATAGTTTCGACCTTTACTGTTGTTACAGCAGGTGAGGAGAAGGGAGAAAAGACCATACCTGCAACATCTTCACTTAACAGACTGAAAGGTCAGCGCTTCCTGACATTTCTGAGTCAATCCAGTTGATGTACTTAGGATTCAGCGGCCTCCCTCTGTCCTGGTTAATGAACCACGCTCCTACTAAATCTCCTAGAGTCTCTCCAGTCAAGTCTGTCTTGGAGTCTGTCTTATCACCCTAAATGATAAAGTTCCAGTGTCCTAAGACATTGGACCATTTCTAGGACCTCTCTCGGCCGTGTGGGAGCTCGTTCCTGGTGCCTGCATGTTTCATTGCCGTGTAATTGCCTGACAAAATGAGTTTAGGGTGCATTAAGGTCCAGAATTACTGCAACATCGCACTGCCACATCTTGTTCAGGTCAACATCATCATATAGCCACACACTAAGCATCCTCTCCAGCTCCCACAGAGAGAGCAGTCTGATGCAGGCACGCCAAGAGAGACATCCTGCTCTGAAGCCCTTTAGTTAGTCATCAACAGCTCCCTTCGGCTCTTAGCTTTTTCTCAAGCAACATTCTCACTCTAAACTTATGTCTTATTGAGATTTACAAGCGTTTTATCTACTGCACCACCTGTTGTCACTCCTGGATTAGCTACTTCCAAACATTTGTCTTGGCAAGTTATATTTTTCTCACTAAGCACTTTTCTTTACAGAGGAAAAGATTTGATAACTCCCAGTAGGAGGGAAAAAAAAAAAAAACATATTTGTCAATCTTAGACTCAAGTGGTCCATTCTGCTACATGCACATCCGATCAACAGTGTTATAAAGAACATGATAAGACTTATATTGTATGTCTTTTCATGTCTGCAGTTACCGCCACAGCTGCCAGCCAGCAACATCAGTAATCTGTATTTTGACGCCATGCCATCACTGCAACTCTTGGCTATTTCCAGGTCCATCAGCCTGTGCACCACAGGTTGCTGCTATCTACCTACACTGGCCACTTTATCAGACACACCTGTATATCTGCTCATGAACGTAAATATACAATCAGCTAGTGATGTGGGAATAACTCGCATGTAGACAAGAGGTTCAGCTGTTCTGACCAAACAGCGGAAGGGGGAAAAGATGTGATCTAAAAGATTTTGAGTATGGAATGACTGTTGGTGCCAGATGGGTTGGTTTTGAGCATTTCCCAAACTGCTGATCTCTTTAGATTTTAACCACAAAAGTTTGCAGAGAATGATGCATAAAACAAAAAACATCCAGTGAGCAGCAGTTCTGTCGCCAATGTTAATGAGAGAGGTCAGAAGAGAATAACAAGGCTGGTTCGAGTTGACAGGGAGACAACAGTTACTCAAATAACCAGGCATTACAAGAGCGCTATGCAGAAGAGCATGTCAGAACATGGGGAGCCTTGAAGTGGATGGACAACATTAGCAGATGACCACGCAGCAGGTTCCTCAGCTGAGAACGGGACACTGAGGGCACAGGACAGAAGAGGGAAAAAACATTGCCGTTTGGGATGCAGATGATGGGGTAGGTGCCTTTTAATACTGGTTTAAATGCCACAGCTTACCTAACAATGTGCATCCCTTTATGGCTATTTCATAGTGTTTACAGTCAACAGATCTAAAATGGCACACTTTCATAACCGCACCAAAAGTTTGACAAGTGCATCTTTACTCTTGCAAGTTTCTCCCAAGGATTTCAGTCACATCAGGTTGTCTTCCTCAGCAGATAAAGTTTCCTCAGTCTTTATTCTTCCATGACTTTCACACCAATTCTTTTCAATTCACAGGCTTGACAATAACATATTTAACTGTGTCCTTCCTGGTTGTCTTTTTTATTGTTCTGGGATTTTACCAGGTCAAAACTTTGTTTTTGCTTCCTTGTTTCAATTCAAGTCTTCAGAGAGTCAAGCCCAGGTGACAGTAAAGCCCAGGTGAATAAAAATGTCCAAAAGCATTGCATGTAAAAATGTTTATTGACAAGATCAGGACCTACACTCATTTCACTCCAGTGAATGGTCCAACATAGCCACAGTCTTCTTAGAGACATGGTTTGCTGAAATCTCTTCCTGCACATATTGATTCAAGTCAACCTATTCATTGACTGCAACCACTCTTTTAAACTAGCCAAACGTGCACAGCACAGAGCTGGAAAATTGGAAATGTACTGTACAAAAAAAGAGGGCTCTGTCAGTACGTTCAGATCATTAATAAGACAGAATATTACTGTCTAGCCCCAGAAAGCTTCCTTATATTGTGTTTTTGCTCTCTTCCTCTTGAGCGCAGCTGAGCGGTTCAAGGACCAAAAGCTCAGCTGACATATAAGAGATCCATCAACTTTCTCACAGCTTAGATGTGCAGATAGCGCTGATAGCATCTGATATCCGGCCTTAAGTAAAATAATGAGTTTGGGCAAGGGATTGACCCTTTGTTAGTTCCTTTAACACAGCTATTATTGGTTTATATGTGACCATGTACTGACCCCATGACTTTTGGCCTCAGTATTATTAAATGTCCCAGTATCATGATTCCCATGAACTTTATATTACCATACTCATGCATATTCATCAATGGTAAACTTTGTGTAACCTTTTCAGAGAGTTTCCTGACTCCTAAGCTGTCAAACACCTATTCCTCACACTGACTTTTCTTTGACACCTCTGTGGTTTATTGCACTATATTGCCTTGGTTTATTTTGCCTTGCCTCATACTTTGTCTGAATATACTATGGGCTAAAACCAAATTGTTAAATCACCTTGTCTTGTGCACTGTTTAAGTCATATTTTCATGTTTCTTCTCTCATTTGTCCGTGATTTTTTATTCACGGTTCTGTGTAAAATCATCAACCACTGAGAGCCAAAATATGCAGAGCTCCACCAATTTGAACTCCATTTTTCTTTCTTTCCGCTCAGTGACTGTACTGTGGGGCTTGCGGAGATATCACAATGAGTTGGGGTATTCTGCAGAAATGTTTCAATTTGTCCCCTAATTTTTGGTGCCTTTCACTTTTAATAGAACATTATCAAACTGCAGCATGTGTAATTTCTGCTTATCGGTGCTATTAAAGAAGCAGACTATTACAGTGCTTCTTACTTTAACTGTATGGCATTATCAAATTCTACCATGCTACTGACATCTTTGCCAAATTGTGTCCAGCTCCGTGTAAGGTCTGTATATATTGAATCTCAAATGGATATGATTCCATGTAGCAGTCAGCGTTCCTGGCAATTGGATATTTGAGATGTGGGTTATGTGTGAAGTTACTAAACATTTATTTCTCTACTGCACATTAACTGAGAGTGATTTCAGTTCTCAGATATGCAGTGATGCACCGACATCATGGTCTTTTGAGGGCAGTGACTCAGGCTACTGACATTCATAACTAATGATGCTGTCTGCTTTATTCAAGTGTCTAAACTCAGTCTCTTTGATGTCCCAGGCTCGATACAGTCTACTCCAAACATGGAAAGAGGAAAGAGGAAAATAAATCTTCCTCATTAAAATAAAGTTTAGGGATTATAAATGACTATAGAGGCGGATTGTCCCATACCCTCATTTTACACACTCAGAATGTTAAGCTAATGTGTTCATTTGAGTTTACTGTTAGAGGATGATGAGAGTGGCAGAATTTTTTATTACCATCATTAGTGCCTGTGTTGAAGTATAGGTGGAGAGGCTCACTAAAGGCACAGCCACTGCACAAGTATACCCTGCTCATAAACCTCGAAATACCCAAACGTTTGTTTGTTTTCAGGAAGATAAAGATACCAATAAGAGTCTTCCTCTCAGGCCTGTTCCTTAACTACTGAGTGCTACAGCAGCGCAGCAGTCTGTATTCCCCTTCCTGGTGACTGATTGTCTGGGGCACCTTTGAATCTCAGTACGCCCTTTTATCTTGATATATTTTACAGGTTTAAGATTAGTCCACACTGCAATAAGTACCTGCTGTTCATCTCACCAGATCATATGTTAAAACTGATCAAAAGGCAAAAAGGATTTCACAGTGCTGAAATGTATATGCACATAAATTAATGCAGTTACCTGGTAACTCCTGAGGGAAATCTGGCTCTCGAGTTGCTAAATGCTCCATTGTATTCACTAGCTAGTGGTTACCAGTGTTACAAGTGTATAAAAATAAATAGTCTCATGGTATATGTAGATTTTACATGTGTTTGTGTAGTGGGACTATGTAAGAGCATGAATGTACATATGAATATATAAGTATCTATTGCATGCATCTCTGTGACGGCTCTGAAAACAAATTGCCCTTCTGGGACAATACAGACCATGTGTCTGAGAACTACTATGTGACTGGAACAAATGGATTATGCATTATAATTTATTTTCATCATAAGATTTCATAGATTAATACAAAGTCTGGCATTTATCCAAGTCGCTGTGTTAAAAGTGAGCCTCAGATTGAATATGTCATTAGAAAAACCTGCAGTTAGAAATGAACTTCAATATTATGTGCAAGATTCAGCCTAATCATTAGTGTCTGCTCTTCTGTCTGCCTGTACAAACACACTGATGACAAAGCAGATCAAATCCTGTGAGTAATTCAAGCAGAATGCTTCAATAAACAATTATTCCACAATAACCTTCCTGCTATGACGCCATGCACAAACCATCATTCAAAGCAGAATTCAGGCATTTTCTCAAAGATGCCCTTGAGACAGATAAACAAAGACAACAAGAAGTTCATGAATTCATTTTGACATGTGGCGTGTTGTCTGCCTTTAAGTCTGACCAGGTCGTAAACCATGTCTGACATTTAAAAATGAAAAAGCAAAGTAATGTTTAAGGTGCTTGAATCATATTAATGTATGATCAGTATTCTCTCTGTAGTGGTTGTAAATATTTAACAAGGTTGCATCCAAACTCTTTCTACACTTTAACCCCATGGGCCTGTTTCTGCCATCTGATGTTCTATCTGGGACTGAGGCACCCTTAAAGAAGCTCTACTGGCCACACACTTAATTGATTTGGAACGTCTCCAGCCCCTCAGTGGCCAGGATTACATCCTAATGTTCCATGTCTGCATTAAAGATTTAGGGGAGCCTTAAAAAGCCTTTGAGCAAAGCACACACACACAAACACGCCAAGCAAATTCTTAAAATTCTTACATTAAGATAAACTGTGGTGCACCTGAAAACGTAAAAGCAGTCATTCATTATTCAAGTCGCTCGTTCATAACTATCTTAACTGCTGCCAAAACAAAACCGTACAGAAGTCAGATTCCTTTAGGCATCGCCTGAAACCACAGCGTTCCAGGAATTCACAGGATGCACACACGCCTGCCTCTTTAGCTTCACTACAAGTGTTAAGAAGGAAACACACGTCCACAGATTCAACTTTCATAAAAACTTATTCCTGTTCTCACTGATGAGGAAATAGTGTTTGCTTCAGAGTAATAATGGAAATCAACAGTACAGGTAAGATGAGCCTGTGTAAGTACACTACTCTTTGCTGAAGAGCACAGTGTAAATTTGTCTTGTATAGACACAGATGGGCAACACAAGGTAAACTAAAAATCACCAGTGTACAGCATAGGTAGAAAAACATACTCCCTTCTCTTGTTTGGACATGGGACATTGCAATAGTTCAGAGAAGCACAGAAATCATTTTAGTCATATGTTGCATACACCCTGCAATTACACATGTCCGTGACCTATTCATTTCTCATGTCTGCTCATTCAGTCTGCATCCAACCATGTTCTGCATCTCTGCTTCACTGCTTATGAAGGGTTTTGAAATTCGTCACTACCTGAAAGTTATTAAACAGTACTTCACGCAAATTTTTCAGCCACTTGGGGGACAAGAAAATAAGCTGAAAACAAGCTCTTTGTATTTGTGTTAACTTAATGAATTTAAGTCAAGTATTTCTTTTCTCTCTCTCTGTATGACATCCACAATGAGAGGGGTGAGACGGGACCAAAGTAATTAGACTGTGGAACACAAAACAGTAAGTGGAAGATGCTAAATAGCTCTGCAAACCTGAAGGGAGCTGCTGAGTCTGGTAAAATTTCCCAGTGGGTTCATCAGTAAGTGTCCCTTTTAACATTATATATATTTATTTGATCCATTGTTGACATAAAACAATGGATAAATCCAGTTTTTCTCACCATCTTTTGTTTTGAAATGAAAAACCATCTTTATAGCAGCACTAATATTGTCTGAAACTAAATTGTGAAAAGGCCCTTGAGCTTGAATATTTTCATGTGGAATGATGAGCAGTGAATGTAAAACAGATTAGTTTTAAATTCTAAAGCTTCTTACATATTGAAGTACGCTGCCATTTAAGTCATCATGCGCTCACCTGCAGCATCGCAGCAGCCAGGTAGACGGACATAAAGATGGGCGTCAGCGTGGTGTGTCCGCTCTTCATCAGATGGATGGTGTAGAGGAAGATAAGATGGCCAGGGATCACCAAAAGGAGGAGCACCTGAGCAGAGCGATGATTTGCTCCTGAGAAAATACAAGAAGAAATGGAGGCAAGGAGGGTTACAGGTGAATTTAATGGAATCATTTATTTGCATGAGAAAAGACACTAAAAGTTCTGCATCTTTCTAAAATGCATGAATCAGCCCTCCCACCATCCCCTGTATTCTCAGTCCTGCTGGTTTTCACTCTAGACTTCTAACAAGGAATTAATTTACACCCGGGAGCAGCAGGCAATTAACTGCCTGGTAGGACAAAGGAGCAGCAATACTGCAGCTCACCAGGAACAGAGCTGTAAAGCTCTTTCAGATGTGAACTTTCTGCCTAATTTAAAGCCTGATTGTGATCCTGACAGCGTTTTCCACTGATCAAGATATCCACACATACCTTAAACATGTGTGCATCGGTGAAAGCCAATTAAAAAGGAGTCAGGTTGAAAGCTTCTCATCAGTAACATACAACATTGATAATAGCCAAAATATTGAATTGTACTGTATTTGAGTTGGATAGTATTGTGTGACGTGTGAATGCATGTGTGCATCATACCGACCTGTACCACAGAATGTGCGGCAGGGGTAGTAGCAGCCCTTGGCCTCGTCAAGAACCTCACCGGGAGCGCAGTGGATGTGCAGGTGAGTGGAGATCCTGCTGGACTGAATAGCCACCAGGTTACCCCCAATGCCTGGACAAGACAGAAGAGGTTATAGGTCAGGACTGAACCAGAGCATTCAGTGTGGGATACAGTCAGTGAAGAGACAGAGGCAGGTATGAATACGGCAAAGTTGATAAATATGCTTATTTATCACTTTTTCAGTGAAAACTGCCTATATAAACTGCATTTTTGAGGCTGTTACCAATATCCATATTTAAATCATATCCACCAATATTGTTTTTTATAACAAGTACACTCATGTTTATATTATATTATATTATATTATATTAAGAATATTGTTTGTGTGGACAGTGGTCATGGTCTTAACTACAATATGCAACCTGTCAGAGGTACTTTAAATTCATAGGTAGCCTCATATTGCCCTGTGAATGGCAGGCTCTAAGTCAGTATGTGAATGTTTGTGTATTTTTGGGTGCAGATGCTGCTTCAGAATAAGATGTGGGTAAGGTCTCAAAGAGGTCTAACTTATTTCTTTAACCACTCCCTCACAGACAAAACATTCCTCATCTGTGAGAATGACAAGGTTTCAATTTTTTTTTGTTTTGTTTGTTCTGTTTTTTTGTTATTCAAAATAGTTTATTTTAGGTATTTTTCTCCATAAACAACCCATAATTACTACCAGGTCAATCTGACCCAAAGCAACACAGAAGTAACTTTTTAAATAGGCATTTAAATAAAAGGAAAATAGACAATGTTTTATTGTACTGTACAAAGAAAACATGATGTTCACTATGACCACATTCAGACAGGTTAGGGACCTTTCCAGACCCAAAACACCTGAGTTCAGCTGGGTGACAAGGAAGCATACAGCACACCTGGACCAAGACTAAAAGCTGGCATAAATGAGGCGAGGCGAAGACATCAGGAGAGAGTGGAGTGGAAAGAGTGGAGAGGAAGTACTGAGAAATTGTGCCAACCTGCTAGTTGACATCACTACTTACATTTTCAACATTTCACAGGAGAGTCTTTCTACCCACTTTGAGACAATCATCACTGATTAAAACAGCCCTGAACATCACTGGTCCCCTTCTACAGCGCATCAGTGATAACACTGAGGTTAGTTACCTAAGCAAAGGATAGAAAAGACAACACCCACCCCAGCCACTGCCTGTTTATCCTGCTGCCATCTGGCTAGAAGTACAGAAGTATCCGCTGCCGTACCACCAGAGCACAGAGCAGCTTCTTTCCTCAGGCTGTGAGACACCTCAGCTCCACCTCATCCTCCACACTCCACCATAACTAAATTACATAAAAGCTTCTCCTTCTTTTTGTAAATGTATAAAAGTAATTGCATTTATTATTTTTTTTTTTTTTAATTTTTGTTTCCATTTTTTCAAATACTTGTATAAATGTTCTGTGTGTGTAGTGTGAATTGAGCCACCCGTGTTGTATCATGACAAAATAAATTAACCTTGAAGCTTGAATATCGTTTGGAATATTTTCTAGCTTTTTCTAGCACATTTTTGATACTCTGAGCCACATTTGGATGGAAACCTGGCAAAAATGTCTCAGATTACTGCATATTTCTACAAAATGCAAAAAGGACCACTTTACTTTCACATGCTGCAGCTACACCTTCCCTTTGGCAAGTAACACAAACATCCTGTGTTTTTCATCCTCGTAGCCACAGTCTGGTGACTAAGCACTGCAGGAGAGCTTCACATACATACAGATATCAACAACAAACTGGCTGACAGGTGAGCACAGAGCGGCTCACAGGAGAAGAAAAAGACTTAGAGAGCCTTTATGTCTGTAAAAAAAACTGTTCAGTGTAGAACTGAGAAAACAGAGATGTTTCTTTATTTAGAATCATAAAGGAAATGATCATTTAAATGATTGCACTGAGCGGATAAACAGATGTTCTATATGTGGTTGGTCTTCGGTCACTGAAGTGGTTGCATACTGCAAATCATACACGAAGAACAAAAAGCACCTCTCCCCTCCGATCAGGCCTGTTATTGTGGTGAGTAGATTAAATTAGACATTGCCAGCACCTCGGGGTGATGTCCACTTTATTCAATCTATTGTGGCTCTCTGTCTGCCTGGTGACATTTTATTGGAGCATTACCAGTCCCCCCATTGGGCCTGTAAACAGACATAACTTTACAATGGGCATTTACACTCGCTCTTCTCACTTCACACTCCTGCACTTATGATCTGGATGTTCCACTGATCTGATTTCTTTATCTCTGAGAGTGACGGGAAGATAAGTTGATATCAATATCAGGTCCCCTGTGTTAAAAATGGAGTGCCTAGCCTAGCTTAGCATACAGACTGGAGACAGGTGGAAACAACTAGCCTCTGTGCAAGGTAGGAAACATACTGGTTTTATGTAGAGTTACGCTGATATGTAACCTATATCATTGATAATGCATATACTTATATTCAAAAAATTTTTTGTCCCTATTTTTTTTATTTTTAAACCACACAATTCCTATTTCTGATTTTAGATCTTTTGCACAGCAGACATTTGGACCTGTCATAGTAGGAGAAGATGTTACTAATAACATTAACAATGACACTGTCTCAGTAAGTCATGATGGTTTAACAGCAGGAATAATACCAGGATCTTGAAACTGACACAGCTAGATGAAATTCAGCCATTATCAATTCTTTTTATTTATTTCTGTGATTTTTCTAAGGTCACCTGTCAAAACGTCTTCAGTGAAAGACGTTCATTTAAACCACCCTAACTAGCTGTGTGTCTACCGGCTGACATTTCTGTCACTTATTTCCAGCTGTGACTACATACAACGATACAGATCAATATCGCAGTAAATAACTTTGGCATTTCAAATTCATTCTGTGCTTCTATTTTGTTATGTTGGTTAAAGTGAAGGAATAATTGTGCACATTTTGACTTTCTGGCTTATTGTTTTTGAGTGTGTTGGGAATGGGGGGGTGTTTTAACAACCTCAGCAGGAAAGCAGAGTGAGAGTGAAGGAGGTTTGGGGGCGGTTTGGCTTATTCAGGTCAGTGGGTCTGACAGGAGGAATGGGGTTAAGGAGGAAGATGAGGTCTGGGCTGCAGTTAGGCGACATGGGCAAACTGCAGGGTGTCTGGGTTCCTCTCAGCTGGGCCGATCTGCCCGGAGGGGGGGCACAGGAACTTTCTGCCAGCTGGTCTCACCTCCGCTGCTCTCAGCCAGGTTTAATTTCAATTTGTTTATTTGAATGTCTCTAATGCCAGGATTTGACGCGAGAACAAAAACAAAGAAAAAACATAATGAAAGAGAAACATGGAAAGAAGCTGAAAATAAAATAGCTATTGGGGGGAAAGTGAGACGTAAAGCAGGCAGACACCTTATCTCAAAGCAAACAACAGAAGGAAAGGAAAAAAGGGGAAGTATGCCAAGATGACAAGCAAAGATTTAAGACTAGACTGTATCAGAGTGCTGTCTAGTGGAAAATGGCAGAACAAGATGCATAACAAAAAGATATCTGCACTTTCAAAACTAGATCAAAAGCTTTATAAGACCTTTATCATGGCACCTGAAATTGAATTTAATATTAAATGAAGGTAAGAACGCCAGGCCAGTTTCTGATGTAATATATTGTACCTAATGAGACAGGAACTAGAACAAGTACAACAGGAAATTAACTGGCAGACACCTCCTCAATACCTGGATTAAATACACGTGAAAATGAATTACAATTTTAAAATAATTTAAGCAACCACTGACACTGCCATTGCAGGGGAAACTGCATAAAACAGCCTTAATGTATTAAATTAAAATGATGGAAATCAGTGTGGTAAAAAGGAGGCTTTCTCCTTCCATCTTTCATTTCACCTGTCTTTTCTTATCACACTTCAGACATCTCCTTCCCCGCTCTTTTTCTAATCAAACATCCACACATCCTTTCAGTTTCTGTTCAGTCTGCCCTCTGCTCAATTGTATTTTTTTTTATTAGAAAAAGGAGCCGCAGTGAATTTTAATCAGCTGAAAGAAACTAGTAGACCACCTCACTGTCTCCTCATCCATGAATAAAATGTTGTTTATCAGAGACAGTTAAAAAGTTTTGAGACCTGGGTTTTTAATGGCACCGCACACACAAAACAAAACATCCTCGCCCTCACAAACATCCAAGGCACAAGGCAGGGGAAGCGTGCGCCTATGTCTCGACGGAAAACCAATTAGAGTCAGAATCGTACTCCATCTCGTTAAGTGTCTCTCATTAATGCCATTTAAATTAAAAGCTTATCTCTTGTTGTGGAGGTGCCAGGGCCCTGGCAACCGTGGCTGAGCCACTTAGCAATGGAAGTTAGAAGCTACAGGAAATGGAAGAGGACCTGTGTTGTGAAGTGGAGACAGACAGACTGTGGCCGATGACTAAACCAGTCTCATTAGGTAACTTATTTATGCTGATGAGTATTTGGAGTCTTTATTTAGTAACCTTCATTTATCCATGGACGGTTCACTGAGCACTTCTTCTGTTCTCACATTCACATTCAGTCACACCTGCGAGCTGCACAGCACAAGACAAATATACTCTGTGACGTGTCATCCATCATGTGTATAAACTCTTTGTCTATATCTTAGCTTGGAGGCTGAGCGACTGCATTAATTGGAAAACTGAAAGGGATAAACAAGACAAACAACAGAGAGTTTCTTTGTATCCAAACTTCCAAGTTAAACAGCCTCTTGCCATCTGCTGTGTAAAATAAAACTGGGTGGTATTGCTGCTGTGTATTAAGGGTCTATTAAGAGAAACCCTTCACCTAACCAGGGTATTTTAGATTTTATTCTCATCTAAATATTTACAGAAACAGATCTCAATTGAACATTCGCCCTCATTTTTGCTCCTAAACACAGAGAAATAAAAGGCTTTAATCTAACTGCTGTTGATGTTTAGCGGGTATTCAGCTTTAAACAAAAGTACGATGATGACGATGCTAAAGATCAAGGGATCAGAGATTTTACTGTTCATCCTGATGGGGACATGCCTGTCTGAACCAAATTTCATGCCAATCTAAAAAAAAAACCCAAAAAAAACAGAGAAGTCAACTCCTGGTGGCAACTAGTTGAAAAGTCAGGGTAATTGAAAAGTTAGGGTGTCACTAAAGTCATTTGAATTCATTTTTTTTTAGGGGCCATGAATGTCAAGTTTCATGGCAATCTATTCAATAGCTGCAAAGATATTTCAGCCTGGATAAAAGTGGTGGGGCCAACTGGCCAACAGACAGACCAACACCCCCACCTTATGAGTCAACACTCAGTGCGAGCATGGCTACAAACATTGACATGTAGTAATAATGACTTGAAATTCACAGGGAGTCATTGACTTGTAGAATTTCATGTCATTCTCTACACTGTTCCTGTTGTAATCCTGACAGCACAGGCCATATTGTTTTTGGTTGTGAAATATGGACATACACAGGTAAGGCAGGATAAGGAATCTATAAATGAAGGTCATTGACCATTTCCACACACATCTTTGATGCCCATTTTGCAGTGTAACAGGCTGTTGTATGTGGGTCACTGAACACAGCACAAGCTTTTAACACAGCAGAAATGGAGGATGTGGGATTAGAGCAATCAAACTGCACAAACTTTGAGTCTTCTTTACATATCTCTTCTCTAAGGCTGTCTGGTCTGGTCTTGCCCCAGGGCCCAAAAATTGCAAGTCAAACAGTGTAACCTTGAATCCATTCAGAGTGAAGGAAGAAGCGGTGCCAATGCTGTGACTCACCGTTGATAACCGGGGTGTACACCACAATGCCAGCCAGATTTGGGTCAGACACTGTTTTGTCCAGGATGAGCCCTCCGATGCTGCAGAGCACAACATAATAAACATTGAATGGTGTTACTGTGTGTGTGTGTGACAGATGGAGAGAAAGAGACACAGAAACAAAAAGGAGGCTTGGAAAGAGAAATACACGACATTATCTTATCTAAATGAAATCCACAGTGTGCCTCTCTATAAATTCGACTTAAAACGCTTCAGCAGCTACGCAGACTGCTGAAGAGGGTGAGATCTTTTCAATAGTTTTCACCATATGATGTCCACAGCCAATATTTGTATTATCTAAGCCCTCCATAAAAGCCTGAATAATGTGGTATCACCTGCAGAGTGTCGAGAGACGAGCATAAGAAAGAATGAGTGAGAGTGAGGCAATCAATCTCTTCCAACTGGCTGTATTAGCACGGCTGCAAGGCTCAAGGGGACCCGAGGGTGTATGCGCTCGGGTGCTGCAATTTCTTTAGGGGATGAGTCATCAGGCAAACCAGACACTGGGAGTTGCAGGCGCAGAATAGCTGTTCTTTCCCCTTTGAAGACTAAACACACACATACACAGTTACATACACAAACACACACCTGCTGATGACCATGGCGGTGATGACTGGCTCCCATCCGGAGTAGAGCAGGGTGCGGCTGGCTGGGTGCTTGGAGGAGATGACGATCCACAGAGGAGTCAGCAACATGAAGAAGGTGCAGACCAGCGACGACACATACGGGTAGGAATCTGGGGTAGAGGAAGAGATGCAATTTTTCCTCCTGGTTTTTTTTTCCCCATTTGTGTGTCAGTTTGGAACCTATCCCAGCATGCAACAGGCAAATGGCAGGGAAACCACCTGGAAAACACTGAATTAACTTCTTAAGCACTCTCTCTTCATTTGTGTTCACATGCATCCATAATGATGTATTTTTTTCAGGATTTTTGTAGTAATCTATCCAAAAGTGACATATTTAACTTAAAACCAAATGTATCAGCCTCATGGTGAAGCTAAATGAAAAATCTGAAAATTTCTAAAAGGCAATAGACTTTATCATTGGAGGACCATCAATATCTGTACTATTCAGTGGCAAGCCATCAAATTTTTTTTGAGAAATACTTTAATGTGGACAAAGTGGTGGACCAAATGAGCAGCACTGTTATTCCCAGGGCCAACCTCGCATGGCAAACAGTTCTAGCCATGAGTTCTCTAAATAAGAACGCCACTTTCCTTTTTAAGTACATTCCCAACCTGAGGAAGATTAGGTTACAAAAGTAGACAATATTTGCAGAAACAGAAAATTTTGATCCATTGACATTTACTTCTGACAGATTTCTCCTTAACAGGTTTCCCATTAAAGAAAAGTTCCATTAGTTAGAAAAGGTCATACTTAGCTTACCAGTTTCAGTTTTCAATCCAACTAAACTGCGTATGTTTTAAATGTGAGTGTGTATCACCAAGAGGAAACACACACAACAACAAGGGAGGTTCCTCTCACTTTCTCTCTACAACTACACCTCTTTGTTCTAATTACAATATAGCACAGAACAGCTATTCTCAAAGAGTATTTAATTAGGGTAAAGCACCTGCTTAAAGCCACCAGCAGATGTTTTAAGTAGGACCAGCAGTCCAGTAGCCCCAAACACTAAATAACTGTCATTAGGAAACAGCCCTAGATTTATTATCTTGCTGGTCTCGTGTCTGAAGAACAGAGTGGCCCCACTGTTCAGTTCAGGCTGTAATAAGCAGTCTTAAAATATAAAGCTGAGGCAGATATACTGAAGCACACATCTGAGAGGGGAACCTTGACCCACATCAACACACCTCCCTCTGAAGCAAAGTCCCAGACAGTGAGAGGGAAGTCACTGAGTTAACATGCACAGAGTAAGCTAGCTATCAGCTGTGCTCCAATTAAGCACAGCCTCTACAGGTTAAATGCTTTACAATAACCTCTGACACCCTGCCACTGACTACCCCTGTTGTTGTGAATAAACCACCGAACAAATTGATATTCCCGTCCATCTCTGGTGGATTACACTTTGCTAAAACGCTCTGCCAGGAAAAAGAACGGTGCAACTGCCAACTGTGTCCTTAAGCTGAGAAATGGCAAGATGCCTCTAATGCACAGGAAAGAAATTATGAGCCCAATAGTGATGAAAAGTACTGTTAGCGTCCAGGCTTTACGATGACACCCAAAGCACCCAAAACCCAGCATGAGTTTGCAAATGTAAAAACTAAAATAGTGGGAGGAGTATAGATGTTTCTCTGGAGAGGACAAACTAAGACGCTGTCAGGGTCATTCTAACTTTGATGCTGTATGTGTTGACGAGGTTGCTTAAGTAGGACTCTCATTGACCTCGTTTCCAGCAGCAACAGGCAGCTGTTTGCAGCCAAAAAGCTCTGGTGAACCCACTGCACACTACCTATCCAGCACCAAACAGCAGGCGGACAATCAGTCACTAGCTGGGGAAAACAGTGGAGCATTTAGAAGCTGAAGAGACAGAAATGTTTCTCAGGAGCTGCTGGAGAGAAAAACAGAACATACAGGGGTCTAACGATAGAGTGTGTCATACTGTACAGATTTTGAAACCCTTTTAGGCAAATCTGTGATTATATTCTGGACTCCTCATGAATGCTAAAACTGCTTGTTATCGATTGATGCTAACATATTCTCCATATCAATTTCATGTCATATGTCACTGTTGTTTTTGCAAGTTGTTCTGCTGCCCTCAAGTGGCCAAAAAAAAAGACTGTAGTTTTAAAAGTCTGATTTGAGTGTGCAGATGCTAAAACTTTGTAGAAACCTTAACAGCAATTTGAATGAATTAAGATTTAGATTCTGGGACACATTTGACGTAATTATACAATTATGCTGAAACTATTTGTTTAAGTTGCAGCAGAGGCGTATGGGTACTGTAGCGCTTCATCAGGCAAAGCTGATGAAAAAAAAACAATTTCCAATAAACAAAGCTGAAATTATTATAACAGATTGGCATAAAATACATTTGTTATACCACTGAATCACCCCTGGAGACTTCTGTGTTTCTATGTTGAGGAATTTTTACTTCAAAGCACTTCAACTTTGCAACTCTAGATCCTATTTTTGTTGAAAATTGCTACTTGAAGTTGTCTGTTAAATATATTAGCACGTATACTTTGATCCAGACTTTTCAAGTGCTGGAGCTGTTCTGCTTCCTGGCACTTTAAGGCACAGTCTCCTGCCAGTTTAAAGCTGCCCATAATGATGTAGTGAGTAAGAAAATACTAAAATATAGTGTAGATAATATCATCCCTCTTTGCTACTGTAGCTAATTTGTCATAATGGCATAAATATGTGCCTTATATATGACTTCTATTCTGCAGGTGTAAATGCAGCCAATGTCTCAGTGTTTGAGTCTAGGCACGACCTAATTAATTAATTTAACTCAATAGCATTTCTTCCCATTTTGTGCACATCACAGATTCTATTCTCTTGTGGTTTGGCCTGAAATGACCCAATGTTGCCACAAACACACATATTGTGCATCCTCACAACTTCTGGCCCCATTTCTTGGTGCTTGTGCTCCATCTCGTGCTCTCATTATCTCAGCTGTTATCTATTGTTGAGTCCACCCACTGAAGCACTCTTTAAGAATCCTGTTTGCTAAAAGCACCTTACAAATAAAGCAGACTGGACTCCATTTGGCACCAGCGGCTACTACGGCTCGCCAGCATCTGGTTTGCATTAGAGGCATTAAGTTCTTATGTGCATAGATAATCATGTGATCAACGCTGGTTTAATTGACGGTAAACTGACCATTAGTTCCAATTTAGCGGGAAAGTGTCAGCATGGCTGGGCTCAAGAACAACAGAGCCACTGTCCTGAGAGTGACACAGCCAGACAGACTCACTGCTCTGCCCACCACGGAAATCTGAAATCTAAATTGCGTTTAATACATTTATGTCCTGGCGCTAATCTGTTCCTTTCACAGCGAGGAAGATCTATGTCACAAAATTAAACCTGGCAGGGTTATTTCAAGAGGAAACTACTTCCATTGTTTGCTCTATTAAGTAATAAAAGGTGGTGTAACACAGGTCTGGGTGCGACATGAATTAAACATGAGGAATGTGTGGTGGGAGGTAAAGAAACGGTGTGTTCTGCAGCCGGAGAGCAGCGCTGCTACAGAGTGAGGCAGGAGGGACCTCTACCGGCTGACTGAGGGAAAGGTCTCACTATAAAACACCCTCAGAAGCTCAAATCTGAGGTTCACAACCATTTCTGAGTGAGACAATGGACCATTCTTAAACCATGCATGACCATGAGTGTGTTTTGTGTTACATCAATAAAAAGGTTACATCTCAGTATTACCATCACATCATCGCATGTATGTATGAGCAGTGTTACTAAATTGATTTTACACTCTGAGGACACTTTCACTGAGTTAGAATTTCTTTTCATTTTCTCAAAGAATCAGTAAATATCCACACATCATTTGCTTTTGGCCCTTAAGCCCTAACCCACCTTTTCAGGTTGTCTCGATGCAGTTTGTGGTCTGCACCACAGTTCAATCGACAACTTGCACACCTGTTCCAATATACCATTGATTTGTTAAAAATATCTCTGATGATCTACAAGCTCACAAACTATCATTTCTATACTTTTTACCAACATAAATAATATGTAAATTAGGTGACTGCATAAACTTTTTCATATAGGTTTTCATGAAGGGCCCAATATCAGTTGAGCAACAGTAGACTTTTGAGTCCAGACATTTTAAACTACATTACATAATAGGGAAGTTCAAGTCAGCAAAAAAGTGTTTTGACAAAGTCACATGAAGGTATGAAAATGTGTGATAACACTTTGCTCATCTCATTTGGATTTAATCTGTTCTGTCCTTTGCTGTGTTTGGCTTCACTGATGTAAGCACATCTCCCAAATCAAGGTGATCAGGACGTTTTGGGAAAGTAAATGATGTGGGGGGTCCCTTTGGGTGCAAGAAATTGATTTCTGCCTGATGCTGCTTCAGATCAACAGCAACACCATACCAAGCCGCCATTCTGCGGCTTCAACTTCGACTGCATTGGTTCTTCTATTTGAGTTATTGCATAGAAGAACTGCAACCCCATGACCTTCATCTTGGAAATGGGCTGAAAATAATGAAGATTCTTGGTGCCTGGTAAAGTTCTTGTCTGAATGAAACACAGCTTCAGAAATTTGCTCTCAGCAAGCTATTGGGATATTGTGAAGTATTTCAATAGAACAGCACATTTTCCTTTCACATACTGTCCATAAGTCCACATGAGAGGAGCAAAGCATCATCAGCCTTTAACCAGTAGCTTTAAAATACCTCCATATGACTTTACACTGCTCCTTTTTTCTGACTTGGGTTTCCTTTTCATGTAATTTCATCTTAATTTTCAGATAGCGGGCACAACATGAAAACTTCCAGATATATAAAGAAGTGTCTGCTCTAATTAATGCCTTTTTTTGCAAATCAAGGTCATTCAGTTTGTACATTTATTTATTTTGGACCACAAGTATTAAAATTGTGGATAACCTTGTTTGTAAGCTTTTCTGATAATCAGACAACCACTCTGTTATGCTCATTTTTGAAGAAGATGGCTATGCCTTTAGGTGGGGTCTGATACTGGTCAACTTTGAGGGCCAGACCTTTGAGACAGGGTCTTTGGTCATTCTGGTTAATCAAACTTCATTCTCTCTCTCTCATACACAGTGTGTCAATGTGTAGTGAAAGAAATTAACCTTGAATTACAGAAGGTGAATTATGAAGTCTCACAGACTGATGAAAGATACTCGGCAGCAGGTGAACAGGCTGTGGGTGGGGTGGGTGTTGTCTATATCATTTTAGCTCTGCTAAATTTGTAATCTTTCCAGTCAGGAGGCTACTTTATTATATAATTGCTGCACCTAGCCCAGAGGTGGACAATCATGTGTCACAGAGAGCCAACAGTCTGGTGTTACTCGAACCAAGATTTCACCTACAGATGGAGATTAGTCACATAGCTTGCCTATCTGTACAGTTTTCTAAAGGTAGTAGCTGTTCACCTACCCAGGCACTTGTAGAGGCCCTGGCTTATCCAGGCCAGGATTGCCAAGGTTATGAGGTCACCAAAACTGGCCGCAATGGGTGTGGCTACGTTGTCTGGGTTGATGCCTGTCTTCTTCGAACCCACGATTACACCCACCATGATGATACCTGAACATGACACAAGAAGGGTGGAGCACTTCACTAAAGGTAATCACATTATCAGTGACTGTCAAGCATGTTTATGTAAACAGTGACTTTTTTAATGCATGTGAGATTAGTTCCAAAGACTGTTTGTGAAGATGACAGAAGTGACACAGCTTCTCCACAGCAACTGTGTCAACAGTTTATCTTAAACTGTGGTACACAGCTGTCAGTGTGTGCGTGTGTGTTTACCCTGCAGCAGGGAGGCGATGAAGGCTGTGGCCACACTGCTGGAGCAGAGCAGGACAGCGTGGCTCATCTGGAACTTCCCCTCTGGGATCCAGCCAAGAACCACGGCTGCTACGGCAGCCAGGAAACCCACCACAGTGGCCTGGACCTGAAGAAGGGAGGCAAGGGGATTTACTATTGTTTTATAAATGATTACAGAAAACAAGTGTACTGTGTGTGTGAAAGCAGGCAAACAGTGGTGACAGAACTGTAAAAGGGTTCGAGATAAACAGGATTGTGAAATACTGAAATTCACATCATGTCCAGGTAGGTTTTGCTCTGCTATTACATAACACTTCCTGCTGACAGATGTTCTTGTGTAACATATCAGACAACACATTGTCAAAACACTGTGATGCTGCATATTTATTAGGGTGTTTATCAACCAGTACTCTTCTTACTAGGCAGATAGAGATCAATAGATCAGCCTGAGTGAACGCCAACATTGATCCAGCCAATTACGACCACTGATAACAGTGACGTGTATCAAGAACATTACATACCATACTGTGGGCTACATGAATATGTAGATGTATGGAGATGAGATTTTGTGCCTGGATCAAATACAATTAAATGTGATTATTTTCAAGGCAAGACAACGGTGTCAGTCTGAATTTTGCACATTTCAGTAGAATACTAAGTACTGATAAAAATATTAAAATTTGTGGACTAACTCAAACAATCATTGTAGTATTGAATATTATGCTAATGAAAAGCCAATACTGGCGGTACATGTAGAGAGTCAAACAGCACCTGTGTGTGTGTGTGTGTGTAATTACCTGCTTCAGTGCCAGGTTTCCTATGATTAGATTCCACTTTTCTATTGGAGAATCCATCTTGCCTACATTCACCTGTGTTTGGAGAGAGGACAGAATGAAGAAAAGTAACATTCTATGAGGACACAAACTAAGTGGACAACATGAACTTAAAGGAGTGCTCCAGCTATTTAGCACTACACCTCTATAAACCTGTCAACCCTGTGTTTTTACAGACAGGGTAACTAGGGTGGCTAGAATCTGACACGTAAAATAAGTGAAATTGTAATTGTAATTTCATGTCAGATAGTTTGTTTGTAAGTATGTATGTATGTATTTGTATGTATGTTTCTATGCTGATGCTGTCAGGCCTGAGTCTGCCTGTTTCATTCTCATCTGACTTGACCATCTTTGCAGATCAACACTAATCACTGCTGTTATGTCAGAGCAAATATTTTCATCTAAGAAGCTGCAAACAGAATCTTTTGCTGTTTGCTGTAAGAACTGCTGAGATTAACTTACTTTCATATGTTCTGCTAACTCATTTTCTGCTTCTCAACAAATCAATTAAAAAGGAGACAATTACATACATGAAGATCTACCATGGTTAGTAGACTGTTAGTTAGAAGTTAAACAGTTAGAATGTCTTCTGTAGTTCTGCAGTCTGAAAAAAATGACTCGAGTGATCACTGAAGTCGTTTCAGTTTGGGCCTGCAGTACACTGAAACTCACCACTGACTTGCATCGTGGGAAATGTAGGATCCAGTATAATGATCTACCAACTTTATGGACATGCAATACTAAATTGCTGGAGTGTTGTAGCTATTTTGCAGCTTTACCACAGGTTATACTGAGCTGGAGGCAAGCCAGGGATTTAAATATAAATACATATGCCTTTTTTACTACCACCACCTTTTTCCTAAATTTTTTTAACATGTGTAGTCCAAACACTCAGTCTTGTCCCATTTATAAAGCAGGATAACTTTCTCTAAAGTCTACATGCGATGCAAGTAAACATTTTGGATTTTCTTTAGTCCCCACATTGTGAAATCACATCAGCTGAGCCCGAGGAGAACAACAGTAACATGAAGACAAACAGGTTTTTTTGGGACACCACTGAGGAGTATCAGTTCACACTGAGCTCGGCCGTCCGTGTTGACACAGCGCTGTGAATGCGGAGCCTGTATGTGGGGAGCCGGGGGCCAACAGGAAGAGCCAAAAACCAAACAAAGAGAGAATTCTGCTTCGTCACTTCTTCAGCTTCATCCACTTTGAGTTGGACTAGTGGAGACTGGCACAGACATACGGATACACTGAGAACTGTCTGACAGGTTCTGCTGACTGGGCATTTCACACAGCTCTATGCAGGACTGTAAAAGTCTGTGGAGAGTATGATACACTTTCATGGGAGGTTGCATGCAAATGTATGCATTTGCAGTACATGGTTCACTAACAGGCACACGTGTTTCCTACTCACTGCTATTCCCTTTTCACAGCTTTAGTTCCAAGTGGTTGAAGCGGAGCTATAAATTTGCCATCTGACTATTCAGCTGACGTCCCTCTACAGGAAATCACCCCTCGCTCTGCTACAACAGCAAATTCCTCAGCTAATTCCTAATCCGCAAAGCTAAAATCCATTCAAGACGCTCCAAAATATTTCTTACTTGCAACTTTCTGGCTTAAAACTTCGAAGGGGACAGTGAAAGCAGAGACAGTTGTCCTGACACACAGTATTATTCCACCGGAGGTTATGAGCTGTTTTCTTCTCTACTTCACCTGATGAGTACAGCATGTTTGAGCTGTAATTACACACTACAGCGGTTTTGTAGTATGTCACAGAGATGACCAGTAACAGAGATACACAGATAAAGGCTCAGCCTGAGGAGATGACACCACAAAGAAATGATGCAACTCCACACAAGCAAACACACGGAGACATTATACATTCAGCGTTCGAACCACAGCAGCTAAAAGGACATGTCATGAGGCTGACTGGAAACTTTTCAAGACCACAGTGTTTAACTGACACTATGAAAGGTGACTGCATTACAATGTATGCATGGCTTTATTGCTGCTGCACATTTACTGATTTTTAGTGACAAAAGCTAAATCTATTCCCACTAAGGATAAAAAAGTAGTAAGTAAAGTAATAAAACTAGCTTGTCATTCTTACTGTGTTCAGAGAGAGTAGATGTGTGTGTGTGTTTGTCTCACCGCTGTGGAAAGCCTTGAGGCCAGAGTCATTTCCAGGTTTCCCTTGAGGCCGAGCAGAGCAGGAACTAGGATGAAAATCTCTGTGATGTACTGGAACGCCTCCCAGTGCTGAGTGAATGACATTCAAATGAAAATTATCTTATTATTCCTAATTTGCACAGACAGATTTTTATCACGCTTGTCAAGAATCCTGGCAACAAAGGTGTTCAGTGTTGTACTACTACTATAAAACTGGAACATGTTCTGAAGACATGTTGCCAACATGAATTACTGCTCACTAACATCATTTAGCTGACTGAAACAAATCTTCTGTCAGTCAACACAAAACACAACTACCAAACTAAGGAGAAACTGAGAAACGCTGTTGAAGTAAAATCAGTTGCTACAAGTGGAAAATCTTCCTTCAGTTTCCACACTATTCCACAGGTTAACACGTTGTGGTGGTATCATACAAAGTAACATGCAAGGAAAGGCAGAAAAGAGGTGTTGTTTGAGGTGTAAAGATATTCACAGTGCCCTCCGACACTGACTGTCAGCAGAACATTTGTTTGTTTACCATAAAAATCCAAAGAGCACATTTAATTGCCAAGATCTTGCCAAGAGATGTAACAGCACTAAAAAGAAGTCAAGTTATAGACAGGGTTAGTAAATCTTGTTGACGACTGTCCCCCTGCTTCAACTTTGACTTTCTGCAAACTTTCCTGAGCAATGAAGAATTATTACAACATCACTTTTAGCTAATCTGCATAAACCGTTGGCTTGTTTACAACCTGTCTGAATGGTCCAAACAAAAACAAGACCCACAGTGTAATAAACTGGATTTATCCTTTAATTCCACCCTGTGTAAAGCTCTCAACTCTCAACTTTGCTGGTTTACAATAATTAGTCGTATTGTAGTTCAGCTTACCTGCACAATATCCAGCACCATTCCAGCGGATACAGTCCCAAATCCAGCCAGCAGGAAAGGCACCAAGATCTGCAGTGCCATGGCCAGCGGTGACTCTTTGGGCATATTCTGCACAGCAGATCCCAGACCTTCCTCCTCGTCTTCTTCCTCCTCCGCATCCGCCTCCTCCCCAGAGAGCCTCCTCTCAGCCAGCATGGGCTCCGTTTCAGAGTAACCTCCATCTCCACAGTCAGACAAAGTCACAGAGGACCGAGAGGCCCGGTCCAGGAGCCGTCGGCCTTCTATGTGTAATGTCTCTTGTCTGTAACCGTTCTGGAGCGAGCCGGCCTCGGGTTTGGCCCCGAGGTCCACCATGGCCAGCCGCTCCTCCTGCAGTTTGGTGTAACCGGTGGGCACCATGGTCTGGAATAGGAAGGAGACGCGCCCGGAGGAAACAGGCTTCAGGGAGAGAGCGCTCCAGCTGCCACCTGCTCCGCTCATACGCACCGTCAAGCTAGAGCCCAGGGAGTTCCCTATGGCTCCTCCCAGACTCTGAATACTCATGGTGTGGTCTCGGGCCGCGGCGTCTCATCTCTTGTCGTCCACAGACACAGTACCAATAGTTTCACACCGGCTCAGGAGCACCATCCATGTTAGAAACTGGCTCCCCAGCCTGAGGGAAACACATAAAGACAAATAAGAGAGGGGGGAAGAGGAAAACACAGCCTGAGGCAACAGAGACGATGTCAGACTGAGCTCACGTCCTTTGAAGAGGAACAAAAGCACCCTGACTGGAAACCAGAGAAGCGAGTCTCTAAAAATGGAGCAACTGGTTTCTGATGAATTACAGTTCGGCTTAAAAGGGAACACATGCAGCTTACAACAAGTAACAACACCATCACGGCAGCTTCAGGCTCTCTGACGGTCAAGATATTATCACTGACACTTGGTTTCCTGTCACTGCTCATGATGACAGTGTAGTAACGCACAGTTTGCTGGCATCCTCAGCCCACACACACACTAAACATCTGTCCACATCTCACAGTGCTATCAGCGAGAATGACTCTGGGCGATCTGAGGGTGGAAAGTCACATCCTGTTCATGGTTATAAATAAAACGTGTCGTGAAGGAGGGCAGCGTTAGGTAAGGTTCAGCTGGTGTAAGTGTGAAAGTAAAGCAGATAGTGCCACATCATCATTAGCTGCAGCACAGACACACATGTGAAATGAAGCTTCATTCAAAGATCCTGAACAGACACACATGATGACTTGTTGGTGTGTGGCTGACAGAGCGATATGCTAACGCAGAAAATGTCTTTCTGACAACAAACAAAAACTGCAGTTTGATTACTGTTTAATTCTTCGTCATCTCTCTTCAGTTGGTGATGCAGTCAGGAGACCACAGGGTGTCTTTTACTTTTTTTCTTTTTTTTTCTTTTTTTTTTTTGCCCTGAAGCGACCTGGACGTGTGTGGACATGAAGCTCTCTGCTCGGTGTGTCTATTTGTTTACGTTAGCCAACAGTGTGCTATGTTAGCTAACCTGGAGATGCGGAGCCGCGGCTACCTGCTGGCTTATTACAGGTGAGGCTGGAAAAAACAGCGGCCAGCCTCAGCTAGGAAGTATTATTAAAATCTAAAGCTAATGTCTTCCTGTCGTCGTGTCGTGTCGTGTTTGTTTTTCAGTGATTACCTTCGCCCTGCGGAGTCGTCTGTTTCGGAGAGGACGCTGCTGAGTGTCAGGCGGAGCCACAGCTCGTCTACTGACAGGAGGAATCACTCCTCCTGGAAACGATGAGTGTACTTGTTCTTCTTCTTCTTTGGGTTTTTAAAGCTGTTGTCCTTTTAGTCCCATTACTGCCTCCTACTGGTTTAGCCATTGGCCATTTGGATTATTGCCTATAAATGAAAAAAAAAGTGTGTGACTCAAGCTGTTGTGACCAATTCTTATTGTACTCATGGTTACTTGTTCTTTTCTATTGGTTCATCTATTTCTTACCCCTCATACTTTACCTTGAACTTTATGTAAGTGTCTCCAAACTATGTTTTTCATCTCCAGTTTTTACAGCTTGATATTGATTTCCCAGGATTTCTGAGTGTGAGTATTTTATTTGCCTCCACCTGCTCCACTCTATTGCTAATAGAAGTACTTTACTTTACTTTGCTTTACAGTATAAACACTCAGACAGTCTGATGTTCTCACACTCACCTCAGTGTGGTGACTGAATCACCACCATTGTTGTCTTTGGAAGTGGGTCCCTTGATCCATATAATGGTGATATAAATACATCATAAATAATAAATACTATAAATACTATACATAATAAATACATGATACCCATTCTTCATGTGAATGGTGTGTGTGATCTGCATCTGCATAATTTTCAAAATTTTAAATACAGATATGTCTTGAATTACAACAAGGGTGTAAATGAATGAATGTAACATCAGCTAAAAGACAACTTACAACAAGTTATTCAGCATGTGCTGAATTACACGATTATGCTATTCCCTACAGTAATCTAAATTTGAGTCAGCGTTCCTCTGTTGGCCTAATATTCAAATGAAAGAACTGAAAAGCACATTTACTTGGTATTAATGGGGGTAAATGATTTACCATTATAGTAGTTCAGATTATTATTATGGCCTGGATTGAAATGTGGCAGATAATCAGCTAAAAATTAATTCTAAAAATTAAAGATTAGTAAATCGCTGGAGACAAACTGTGATTTGTGATTTTGGGCTTTATAAATAAAACTGACTTGACCTGGCTTTCCAGCATAGTGTAATAAAGTTAGGTTTCAAGATAGATGCAATTTATATCATATTATATCCTATTCCTATCTTATGTTACTTAGAATTAGTAACAATAGAAATGTTTTGCCTCTTTTTAGGTGTCAGGAGAAAGTATTAGTTATTACAAACGTTTGTTGTGTTGGTTTCAGAATAATGAAGACAGTTGGAGAACAGTTTGATACAAAATGTCTCTACATGTCTTGTGGGCATTTACCATGTTTTTCCCAAACGATATACATATAATACATATATAATACATATAATACAATAAAAATAAACCAGATAAACCCATGGTGTACTTGTTAACTCTGTCAGATCGGTCCTGATGAGAGCGACGTCTCTCTGCAGGGTTTCTACTGAGAATAAAGTGCTACACAGATACTTCGAGTAACTTTGTTTTGGTCCTTTTTATCATAAATCATATGAGTTAATCCAGTCAGGGTGTGTAGTTTTATCAACGTTTGAATAATCTACCTGTTTATTAGCCTTCACATTTGTTGTAAATGTGTTTGGTGAGTTCTCCCTCCGTCTCCTCGGTGTAGTTGACTGAGTCCTCCTCGGCCAGCAGAGGTCGCTGTCCGACTCACATCATGTTTGTTTGTCACCTCTGACCCGGATGTTGGTCTCAAACTAACACAGGTGGATGGAAAACAGGCGTGTGGCCCCTAAAATGGACTTAAACATGAAGAAAACCAGCTCAGAGGCGTTGCTGTCGTGTGGAAACGGAGGAGGTTTGAACTTTTTTTTTAATCAGCAGAGAAAGTGTTGAAACGACGAGAAGAAGACTGTTAGCAGGCTGTTTTAGCTAGCAGACACTAAAAAGTTCACCAAGTAACGTGAAGCTCTTCAGTGTGCCTCCATTAACTCCTCAGTCTTCATATGGTATACTTTATAACAACAGTAAATTGTCTTTAAGGTTTCTAAATCCCCGAGTGTTAGTGTTTCCTCTCACAGTATCCTCAGGGAAAATGTTGCCATTTGAATAGACAGAAGTTATGAAGAAGTTATGTTAGGTAAAGAACAGACTTGCCCTCACTGCCATGGTTTGTAACGTGGTTAGAAATAATGTATAAAAATGTTTCTGCATAGTGTGATTAATGTGAAATAAATATATAGGTCCTTTAGTCAGATATAGCAGTAGGGGTTGTGGGTTAAATCATCAGAGTATAAATAAAGATATTTTCTGACATCAACACACTAAATGTTTGCTTAATCACACATAAAAGGATTTAAATATTTTAAATAAATAATAGTACAAGAATTTAAATTTAACAATTTAGATATAAATATTACAACTAAGAAAATGAAATGAAATGAAATGAAGTCCACATTGAGCCTCCACAGCCTGTGGAGGAAGAAGAGCCGCTGTCTGGTTGACTTTGTGATAAAGTCAGTGTGATGAGTCCAGGTGAGGTCCTTCACTGATGTGAACCCCGAGGAACCTGAAGCTGCTGACTCTCTCCACCGTAGTCCTGTTGATGCAGAGGGGGGCGTATGTTCTTCTCTCTGCCTTCCTCCTGAAGTCCACGATCAGCTCCTTAGTTTTGCTGTCAGGGCTCTTGACCTCCTCTCTGTAGGCCGTCTCGTCGTCACTGATGATCAGGCCAAAGACGGTCAGTGAGTGGTCGTCAGTCAATTTGACAATGGTGTTGGAGCTGTGGGTGGCCACTATGCAGTCATGCGTGAACAGGGAGTACAGCAGAGGGCTGAGCACACAGCCCTGGGGGGCGCCTGGTGTTCAGAGTCAGGGTGGAGGATGTGGTGCTGCCCATCCGCACAGCCTGGGGTCTGCCCGTCAGGAAGTTCAGGATCCAGTCATAGAAGGCAGTGTTGAGCCCGAGGTCTCTGAGCTTGGTGATGAGCTTGGAGGGCACGATGGTGTTGAATGCTGAACTGTAGTCAATGAACAGCATTCTCACATATGTGTCCCTCTGGGAGAGGGCAGTGTGGAGGGTGAGGGCGATGGCATCTTCAGTTGACCTATTGGGCTTGTAGGCAAACTGAAGTGGGCCTAACCGCTCAAAGCACTTCATGATGGTGGAGGTGAGTGCTACTGGGCAGTCGTCATTCAGGCAGAGGATTTTGGTTTTCTTGGGGACAGGGAACAATGATGGTCTCCTTGAAGCATGTGGGGACTACAGACTGGAGCAGTGACATGTTCAAAATGTCTGCAAAAATGTCTGCAAAGACATCTGCCAACTGGTCTGCACACACCTTGAGAGCTCGGCTGGGGATGCCGTCAGGTCCAGGAGCCTTACGTGTGTTATCTGTTTAAATGATCTACATACGTCTGCCCTTGTTATCACAGGTGGGCAGTGGTCCTCCTGAAGCCTTTTGCACCTCCACAGCTGGAGAGGTGCTCTCAAAGCAGGCATAAAAAGTGTTCAGTTCAGTCAGGCAGAGATGCAGACATCACCTCAGCACTGCTGATCTTCTTTTTGTAGTCTGTTAGACTTTTTAATCTGGCCCACATGCTCCTGGTGTTGGAGCCCTGGTAGTGAGACTCCACTTTGTCCCTGTACTGTCTCTTTGCGCTGCTGATGGCTCTCCGGAGCGCGTACCTGGACTTCCTGTACTCCTCCAAATTACCTGAGTTGTAGGCGTCTATCCGTGTCTATTTAAGTTTGGCACGGACTTCACCGTTAACCCAGGGCTTCTGATTCGGGAATATCCGCACAGTTTTTAATGACTGCTCAGAATAATTCACAATTACAACTAAAACTCGAAAAATAGATCATTTGCAATCAAGATATCATAAACTGCTTTGACTCAAACTAACAATACAGCTGTAGATTTCACATTAGTTGGAATTTAAAAGAAAACGTCACTCCTATAATCCACAGCTGTATGCTTGGTATCTCTTGGCACCTTTCAGTGATCCCTAACTGTTAGGAACGTCACATTACTGTGACTCTGCTGCCCTTTTTCAACACCTTGTACCAAATTTTCTATTTTGATTTGCTCATTTTCACTAAAGAGAAGCAGTCAGTGGTATAACTCTCTGTGTGCTTATTTGTTGTGCTGCCAGGTCTCAGTGAGAAGCTCCTCCTCAAGCCAAAGGCTGACAGATCCCTGCAGACAGAGAGAGTCCCGAGAAGCAGCGGTGAGGACAAACATCACTTCCCTCCACGCTGTCTTGCTATTAGTTACTATTAAGTTATTTCTTTACTGTAGTTGTTGGCTGTTAAGTTTTGTTTTGTTGTGCGACAGTACTGGAGCGGCTGCAGAACTTCCTCCCTCAGATGGCCGAGGCCAACGAGAAGTTGAAGCAGCAGATGGAGGCGGCTCCTCCTGGATGCTTTGACATCGAGAGCGTGGAGGAGGCAGAGAGAGTCATAGAGATGGTGAGTGTCAGTCTGCTGGTAAATGTAAGCTTTCCTGCCTCCCTCTGGTGAAGATAAAACTCCAAACATACATTTAAACATTTTGGAACGCTCCTTTTTTAGCTGTGTGGATTTTATTTGTTGTATGATTTGACTGAGCTGTGTGATTTCCTCCTGTTGTCCTCAGGACGTAGCGTTGGTGGAGCTCAGCGGGTCAGAAAGTAACTCCGAAGATGAGGAGGATACTTCGGACTCTGACGAGGACTCGGACTCTGGTGAGGAGAGCAAGATCACAGAGCAGAACCTCAAATTACCCGGAGACAAAGGCAAGAAGAGGAAGGCCAACATCCAGGTTGTCAATCAGCAGGGAGAGTAGAGAGGAAGCCTGCAGAGACTTTTTAGCTGCGTATTGAATTTCTTTGCCCTCCGAGGTGATGTGGGTAAAACTGACCAAGTGCAAAACCTCTGCCTCGAACGCTGAAGGGATTTTAACCTTCTCCATAGACGCAGAGAACAGAACGCTCCTGTGTAGGGAGACACAGATATTTCTCATCTCCATGGGAACAACAGTAATGACATTTAAAAGTCGCGGAAGTGCCTTTGGAGCCGGAACAGATCCAGTCCAGTCATCATCTGATGTCTGTACAGGATGTCTTTAAGTGTAATACTGTGGGTTACTTTATTTTTGGCCTCTTATGTTCTTACTTCAGTTTAGGCTTCAAGCTATTGATGCTTTTGTGTGGCACATTCAGATTTTCTAGAGAAACATGGGCCGCCTGAAAAGGAGTGTGATATACAGCATACGGTAATGAAAATAAAGCCTCTGCACACATACTCTGCTACATCCAAATGTTTTCAGGCTAAAATATTACCTGTATGAAACAATCATGTTAATTCCTTGAAATTGTCAGAATTTAACATAATTTTCTCTGTTTGTGATTAGTCAGAACGTTTTAGTTCAAGTTCTTACTTTTGCTCACTATGTTGTTTTTTAAGTGAACTTTTTAATTGTTTTGTGTGTTTTTTTTTTCACATGAAAAGGACATTTCAATAATCATACCAACAGATGTGATTACACCAACAGGTGATGGCCTCTCATCGTATATTCTCCTCTAAAATCATAAGTATATCATTATTTTGCTACTGGTGCCCGAAAAGAAGCAATTTGTGTCTGCAATCAACATCATGTAGGTGTTCAACTGTCGCAATCGCAAGCGGTTATTGTAAATGAATCTCATAAACTGCACCAGGATGTGTTTCATAAAGCTAGTTTGGAGATAAGTAAGCAGACTGTGACTGACCACATCACTTCAGTGAGGGAGACGTACATTAAGCCATAAACATACCAAACTTTGATGTACACAAAGACACACATATAAAACATAACATGGAAAGTAAAATATTACAACAAAAAGAAACAAAATCACTTTGTAGAAGTGCTGAAAATGTATTTACAGTTGTACTTTCATAAGCAACATAAAATGAAACAGATTAGACATTAAATAGGCCCACAGTTAATAACGAGAGAAAGATAATGAACATTTTCTAGAACTTAATTATATTATGCTGCATATTGTAAACCATTTGCTAAGTTTTGAGACTGTACAGATTCCTCTGATTGTTGATTGACTGTCTGATAATAGTCAGTCTGTGGTTCACCTTCTTGGCCACCTCCTCTACAACCAGCTGCAGCAGTTCAGAGTGGTCAGACCTCTCCTCCGTGACTCCTAATGCTTCTCCAAGAGAATGATGAAGTGAATACCAAAGGTTGGCTTGCATAGCCTCTCCTGTCACTGTGCAATAGTTCCACGCCCTCTGTTGAGGGACAGTCTTAACCCCGATAACTCATGAAAGTATTGAGCATCACTAAAATCTGGTCAAATGGTTTCAACAAGCAACACTGATCAATAGCTGTGTTTTCTGTTGACTCATTACTAAATTAAAGTCTACATCCAGTAAGGATCAGTGGTTGGTAAGCTTTTGACTTACATCACCACCACACAGGACGAAATGGAAATGACTTACAAAGCCGTCTTTAAACCTGTGGTGCAACATCATCCAGGACTATGCTGCAGATCATCTCTACAACCTCTTTAACTGTTGGTTAGATTAATTATTCACATCAACTTTGGTGCAATAGTTGGTTTTATAAAAGTATTAGTGCAGAGGTCCAAAGCGAACATTATACAGGAGGTTATTCATAGTGACATGGTCCTTCATATTTCTCCAAAGTACGTTTTTCATTAGATAAAGCTAGCTTATCAGCATGTGCATCAACTTTGGATGAGTGGCATTCTCCCAGTGCTCTGGAGGTTCTGCTGTATATGTTGCATATCTACCTTGGTTAGGTCTCTCTTGTAAAAGATATTTTTACCTCAATGGGGAATAAATGTGAAATAAAAAAATAAAAACACCCATGCGGTTTATGTGATTCACTTTCTGGCCAATGAATTTACACCAGTTCACTGAACAACATGTGGCAGTAAGGGGCTAAGACATTTTGCAGAGGGGGGCAGTGAAGATGATGACTAGCAAGCAATGCTGATGTATACCTTCTGGTTAGTAACACTGAATGTGTTTGTAAGAAAAGTCCCCAGGACACTTTTAAACTTCATATCTCATGAGTGTGCACTGGGCAGTGGTGTCATTCAGGTAAATATTGAAATCAAACAAAAAGAAAACACACAAAATAAATGGAAAATACACAAAGAAACAACCATTCAAAAGAAACTGTGAACCAAGAGTTACATCTAAAGGTAGAAGCAGTGCAGATCAGCTGGGTTTATTATATAATCCACCAGACAGTTGTTGAAAGGACAGTTGTTATTGATACTTTGCTGTGGTGTACTTTAGTCACCTGAGATGACAGGTAAGAAGGTCATACAATGACAACTGAATAGTGTTACCTTACTAAAAATGCGGACATTTTTATGTGGACATTTCAAACTTGACAAGTTTCAAATCAGCCAGGCATTCATTCTGATGCACACTCCACAGCAGGGAGAGCCGTCACTGTCCAGGCCAGGAGGCTCTGAGGTTGAGCAGAATCAACACGTCACACGGCGCCAAGCAGTAAACCCCGAACTCATTGAGCGCCGACTCTGGTGGAGGATCTCCAGCACCTGCCAAGTCTCTCGTTCCATCCTCTGACTCTTTAATGAGGTTCCTTAGCAGAATGGCAGAGCCCACAGTAAGACATAAGATGATACACGCCTCTTTTACACTGTGGGGGAGAGAGAGAGAGAGAGAGGAGATGAAGCAGATACTACTACTACTTATTACACTGTAGTAGAGTAATACAGATACACTGTGGTAGCAGCACAGAGAAAACAAGTACACACCATAACATACACTTATGAATGTGGTTTGAGCACTTACACTCTCTCATACACACACACACTCACACACAGACTTACTGCTTAAAGAAGTTCTCAGGTCTTTTGCAGTAGTGACCAAACAGAGGAAATAGGTTTCTGGTCATGTCGAACTGAAGCTGAGCTGCCCCGCCTTCACTGAAATGGTTTGACAGGACCACCTGCAGGATCACCGACACAGCAAACGTAGTGCATCAATATAAAGTGTAAACTGTCCGTGAACAGAGTTACTAAACAGCGGTTTCACGGTGAAACAACCATTTGTGGCAGAACAACACAAACAGTGCGGTGAGCTTAAAGTGAATGTTCTTCTCTTACATCCTGGTAGAGAAAGTTGTCGAGTTTCTCCGCCAGTCCCTGCCAGGCCAGCTGGAACAGAGAGAGACTCAGGACCTGATGAAGGTTCAGCAGTCTGTCCCTGACACACAGCATCATGGGACACGCTGAGCTGGACAGGGTCATGGTGGACTGGTCATGCTGGGATGGTAGGGACAACCACCTGAAGAAAGGAGAGAGACAATCAATCTTTGTTTTCTAAGAAATAAGTTTTTACATTATACTTTATTTATTCATATATGCTTTACACAACAAGTTAAGAAAGATCTTGGCCCAACATCAAACGTGGTGATATTTTTTTCCTGATTGCGCACCGGAGAGATTTCTTTTTTAGATACTTTGAGTCTTTCCACAGGTGACAGTGAGGGGGATGGAGGAACTGGGCGGGTGTTAAACAAATATTTGTCACTAATCTCCAAACAGCGGTCATAAAACTTTACATTACGCGCAATCGAAGCGTAGTTAAATATTTGCTTGCATGTCGTTCCACACCAGCCTCCAACTGGCAAACACACCGTAGTGGAACCAAGCCAGAGGTGCCACTAATGGAAACCTTCTGTCTCTGCAGGTGTGAACATCAAATTTACTGTGGAATGTGAAAATCCGTATTCAAAAATGAACATTAAAAAGATTAATTAATTTGAAAAAGAAAATAAATGGCATATAGGTTAGCGTCAATGCTATGTGATTTCAGGTCACCATACCCACTGCAAATGTATGTTTTATTTTTATTAAAATCAGTAGGATAGAGTTGATATGTGCCATAACCTGATAATGATAAACATTAATTAACATGTTACTGATTAACAGGCTGATGTCTCACCTATCTTGGCAGTACGGTTTGGCTTTTTCTGTGATTTCTCTCATGGTCCATTCCAGCAGTCTTCCCATCATGTCTCCTTTCAGTCGATCCAGCAGCGCCAGCAGACCCTCAAACAGGGAGCCCTCCAGGGAGGCCAGGCGACCCACCTCCATCACCCCGAGGCCTCCAAGCACCACCTCCTCACCGAGAGACACCGCCGCCTGCTGCAGCTGCAGGAAAAACTGAGAGAACGAAGGAACTGGTGAACACAAACATCTGTCAGAGGGAAGGTGAAACCAAAAGTGTGATATGTGTCTAAGTTTCAAAACTGTCAAGTGTTAAAGGCTGGCTTTGAATCCTTGCTCTCAGATTCACACCATTTTTATTTATTTCTAAATAAAAAAATAATAAATAATTCTACAAAGTTCAGACTTTATTTCAGGCAAAGTTCTTAAATTTGCTACACGTAACACTCTCCTGGTCTGAGAAAGGGGGGGGGGTATATTCATTACTTACTTCCTTATTAACATTCAGCAAGAACACTTCAAATCAAATGCTGTAGTGACATCCATTTTTTCATATTTAAAAACCTTCTAGATCATCTTAATCAAGAGAACCTTGGAAATGTCAGACCAATCACATCAAGGAAATGCTACTTGTGAAACTTTATGACCTCAGATCATTCATCATCATTGATAAACCTGACGAAGAAGTTATTATTTTGTTTTTAAAAACTACTTTGCCCCAAAAATCATTTCAATGTCTGGTATGTAAGGTGTATATAATTCTCAGCAGGCGGGCAGTCGCACTCTCAGCTGACAGTTGCTGTCAATCAAACACACCCTAAAATCAGCTGAGACCAAAAGGAGTGTTTATGATTTCCCCACAGAGCTTTTTAGTCCCATAAATAATTAAAATCTTTAACAATATGTTTAAAAAAAAACATCTCAACATTTGGCTGCAGAAAGAACTAAATTTGGAGAGTTTTTCACCTTGAAACTTAAAAACTGAGCCAAACATTTTATCACTGCTTGAACGTTTCTGACCTATCATCATTTTACTCCCATACGATTTTCCTCCTGATTCCCAGTTTCTTGTTGATCGGCTCTCAAACACAGAGAGGGTGAGTCGATCTGATGTGAGCTTTCCGGCAGCAGACAGCAGGAGTGTGGAAGGAACAAACAAACAAATAAAGTGCTAAAATGTCATCACAGCGAGGAAAGGACCGGACGTGTTTGGCTGAAACTGTCACCAGCAGACAACAGTGTGGTCGCCAACTGTGGCTTGCGAGCCTGAAAACAGAGTCTGTGGCTCTGCTATTTCCGTGCACAGTTTTTGCTTCTTTTTTTCCGTTTCCTTTCCACCATTAAAACACCATGAGTAATCCCAGCATGCAACACCAAAAGAACTGTTTTGAGTCACTGAAACCAGAGTGTTAAATATGAAGAAAACATTTGAAACAACTGCTGGAAAATAAAGTTTACACTATAACATGAACTTAAGTGACTTTCTTTGAGTAAACTGTATTTGTCAGAGTAGTTTAAGAAGTGATTTAGATGACTACTTTTATTTGTACTTTATTTTTTACCAAGTAACAGTATTTTACTTGAGTACTTTTGGCTCTTCTGGTTGAAACACTGAAAGGAGTGTGTTTACTCTTTGAACTGAGCTCGGGGATTCATTCTCCACCTTAAAAACAGCAGTTTGACAGAACAAATCCCAAGATTAAACTTAAAAACTGTAACCATTACGCACAAACAAGGTAAGTATGAAGCAGCTGTCAGAAACATTCAAATCTTTTTTTTAACTCATGTTTTCACATTTAAAAACCACCATTTAAACTTTCAGGACTTACTTTTAACATTTACAGTCACTGAAAATAGCTGCGTGTGTACATGTACGTGATCTGTTGAATAACTCAAAAGGGGTTACTCCAACCTTTGAGCAAGCTTTGGTGCCAGACTGTCTGGACAGAAAGATTATAAAACCTTGGGATGTCTCAATATCTCGAAATATGGTTGTTGTGACTAAAAGGTTCTGACATGATTTCGGTGAGAAATGACTGAACTGAAAGTGTATTTTTATTCATCAGTACTAATACTCTCTCTTTGTCTGGCCTCTTTGGAGACACTCTGACATCAGAAAGTGCATAAAGGTTGCACGCCCTTTGAGTTATCCAACAGACCATGTATATGTACATTTGCATAAATTTCTACCACAATCAATAAACAGCTGTTGAAACAGCTGGATAGTTGAAAGCACATCTCATCTTTTAAGCTGCATATGTAATCTTTATAAATGCTGCACCACGTCAGGACCGATTTTGTGTAGATGGGTATTTTTGCAGTGAAATAAACTTTCATATAAAAGAACAAGGGTGTGTCAGTGACACTACTGAGAACTGTTCAGCCGTCCTGCTCGTGCTGTGACAAAAATACAGAAATAAAATAAATACAGTTAATAAACTCCACACACCACATTGTCTCCCCAGTCTCCCAGGATGGTGCAAATGTAGTTGACAGCATTAAGGATGGCACAGTAACGGGCACCCAGCGGGCAGCGGGACTCCTCCTTCATCACCTGGACAGAAAAAACACAAACACCTCTGTCTCAGTGTCTATCGCTCAATCCTTCTCTGTTTAAAAACTGAAATCTGTTTCAGTCCATATAGCATTATAAACACAAGGCTGAAAATGTATGTTCCTGTGAAACTGCATGTGGCAGAGACATGAGATTTTACTCATTGACTGGAAAATCATAATTAAAGTTGTGAAAGTTTGTAGGTCCTACACCACTGGTCTGGTTTACATTAAACAATGTACATACATCACATAAAATAAATGTTTCAAATGTTACTTGACATTATTGTTCAGTAAAAGGCATTAACGAGAGGTCCACTGTGAGGATAATTACTAGTGATAGGGATGGATTTCAGGTAAAAAGGTGTTTCTCTCATCATCGTTGTGTCCTCAGTGTTTTCCTTATAGTCATTAGCCTGAGTGCCTCTCTCCTTCTTTACTTTAACATTTGTTGGTACCTGGGTGAGTCGTATACGGAAGTCATCCACCAGTTCTCTCTGTAGGCCCAGAAACTTCAGTTGCGCAGAAGGACAGGGTAAGGATCGATAACGCTCTGAGTGTAAGAGGGAGACAAAACACACAGACTGTTATTCACTTTGCTATTTACTCCTGATGAACCCGTGTCCTGCAGTGAATTGTTTGATTTCAATTCAGGATCCACACTCCACTAGCCATACTTTAAGTAATGTAACCCCTCTAATGATTAATCTTTAGTTCATTACACTGAGGTGTCAGTAAAGAGAGATATGTTTATTGGTGTAACATCATGGTTTGTGTTCTCCTGATAGTCACCAGAGGGCAGCAGCCTTTCAGTATTTACTCATAGTCTGTTAGATGAAGTGGAAATAATATTGTGACTACTATTGAAGTGGTCTACAGAACTCTCATTCCTCCACATTCCTTCAAAACACTAAATATGGTAAAATACAATGCCACTTTAAGATAAAGCTCTCCCTCACAATGGAAACGTGCTTCACATTATTCAGTTATTGCTCCTTACTCCCTTCAAAAGGCTGAGCTCCAACAGAAGACGGTTGCAATTTCCTTTTAGTGATTACTTTATTTTCAATTAAAAGGTTAAAAATAACAGAAAAACAAGCACCTGCTGTACTGCATGTATATAAAACAAAAGTATTAATAAAAAAAGCATACTGACCGGTGATGACCTGCAGCAGAGTCATAAAAGTTTCAGCACAGTCTGGAGCCTTCAGCTCGTCCATGTCACTGATGTCTTTGTACTGAGAGCTCCAGGCTCCCTCTGCTGACAGCATGGCATCCATCTTCTCCACTGCCACTGCATGTACAGAGAAACACAGGCTCAACTAACCATGCAGTCTGCGTGTCTAAACATGTGACTTGTAGTAGGTTTGTTTGGGACTGTATGTTATGTGATCTCAATGAAACTTCATTCCTGTGCCACTGTTGACATGCTGACCTTAAATATTTGATAAAACCTAATCTTTGTAGATATCAGCTGATAAGTTAGCATGTTGTAGAAAATTACTTATCTTCGTATTTTCCTTATCAGTTATACTTTTATTTGTTTGTCGGAAAGATGACTTACCAACAGTAAAGTGCGAATATTTACTGGTGCTGTGCTTCTAATATATAAATATGTATATAAAGTGATATAAAACACTAGTGACAGTCGAGTGTGCCTCGGTTCTGCTGAGCTTCTGTTGGCTCGTCTTCATTTGTAAGGGGGTATAATTCAGTCTTTAAAGACGGTTAAAGTAATGCCAAGTATCTGATGACGAACAGTCACATTAGCTGTTGCTAAATAACATCAACTCCACAACTGATTTGATAACAGGCCAAAGTTGAAGTCTTTGTCTGCAAGCCAAGAACCTCCACCCTGTAACACAGCACTGCACAACACGAGTGCACTGACTGTTTCTGACGTTCAAATAAATCCAACAAAGTGAAACTTCTCTCTGGCACATCATGTCATGTCATTTTAGGGTCACTTCCTCCCACTTTCTCTCTTCATATGAATTATAGAAATAGCTTAAGCTTAAGAAAAAGACAAAGATCCCCCTGAGTAAGAATAGTAAATAAGAACAGAATTGGTTAAAGATATCTGAGGCCTAGAATCAAACTCTGTGCAGATATAAACAGGACCAGGTTTCTTTTTCAGTGTCTGGTGTCAGTTTACTACACTCAGACTTAACTTACTCTTTTTTTCCACAGTGAGCCACTTCTGAAGGACTGAGTCTTCAAGCAGCAGGTGGAGCAGCCCGGGCAGCACTGCCGGGTACGAATGGTTGCTTCGCAGCTCCTTCTCGAACTGCAGCACCTCCTCCACCAGGTGACAGAAGAGCATGTCGTCGTACAGCAGCCTGGACGCATCACTGGCCACTTTCTCCTGGACCAGAGACAACAGGCCTCGACACAGCTCCACCTGCACACACAGACATGCACAGCCATTACCGTGCCCAGCTGATAACCTATTTACCTATTTTATAATTTATTATTCAGTTACACATCCTCAGGTTCTGAGTCACTGATGAAACCTGATGAGATCATAAACCTGCAGGTACATCACAGTTTCTTATCACATAACAATTGCTTTATAATGTTTAATGTACACCTGATATATCTTCTATTTTATAGCGAAGGTTTCAATCAACCTACCCGGAGATGAAAAATAAAGTCCAATGAAAGATATTTGCATTGATAAAGGCAGGGAAGCCTTTAACATAGACATATTGTATGTAGCAAACCATCATGCATGTGACTTGTATCCACTCCAGAGATTTGTAAAGTTATTCTCTCTTCTTTTCAGTACAAAAACAGGAACAGCGTATTCTGTCGTGGATCAAATTATTTTGGAAATAATATCTGATGTCCGCACTTCGCCAGATCAAAGCAGCCGAGTAGAACCCATTAAAGAGCAGCTTACTCTGGCGCTGATGGAGGCCCCGGCCCGGTCCAGGATAGGCTGGATCTTTTCCTCCATGAAGGTCGAGCTGTTTCCCATCCACATCAGAACCTGTGTGAGGTACCACTCCGGCTGAAAAACACACAGATAGAAAAAGAGTTTGAGGCTCTAAAGCTTTGCTGAATACAACTTTCTACTTTCATCCTCTGTGAGAACGTCTCTCTCCAAAACAAAAGCAAAAATCAAAGTGAGTACTTCACTCAATCCTTTTTCACCGCAATCATGTGTTGTGAAACTTTTTATTTGAGCAGTATTTTATTTCTGCTTTTCCTTACCATCTGTGACTTTTTTTTGTCCAATTACAGTGGTGTGTATAAACTTGACACACCAGCAGTGATGTTTCAGAACTTTTATACAGGTGTGTGTATGTGATGTGCGTTCTCAGAGAGACCTTGCTGGGGGAGTTGGTCTGTCGATTCCCGTAGAAGTGGTATCTGAACCTCTTGCCGAGCGGCTGCAGCATGATCTGGATGGGTAGACAGATGGGAGGAGCTAGTGACGCAGGCGTGGCTGAAGAGACCGGCTGGGCGGAGGGTGCCCCGGAGGCCGAGGCCCTGTGGGATATGAGGTCATCACTGCCAGGGGAAGTTAAAGACGGCAAACAGTGAGGGACCCGCAGTGTTCTGAACTCAGTTTGAATCCTGTTTCTTGTCATCAGCCTGTCACTATCCAATGTCATCAGTTTGTTTACACTCCCACTGATGACGCTCGTGCTTTAAAAGTTGTAAGATGCATGCAGGTCAGAGACAAACCAGTGACTGTTAATCACAATTAAATCCTATCAAGGAAAAGTTATAAATAAATCCACAAAATAATTTATATAAATCACTTTACAATTCTCATTCAACATATTTCACTCCGGACTAACATAGTGGATTGTAGCCATCCCTTGAGCCACAGCATTAGAGCAGCTATGTTAAAAGTGGCACTATGTTTCCTCCAAAGCATATTAGATAGATAACATAGATGTATAATTTGTAGGAGAAAGAGTTTGTGTATGTGTGAGCATACTGAACGTTATTATAGAAATGAACGACAGATGTCTACAGAACATGCAGCCCAAACTGAAGGATACGAGGTCTGCAGGGCCAGCAGCTGTGTGACGAGCAGCTCCAGCTGACTGCTGATCTCCTGGCCGTTGGCAGTTGGCGTCAGCGACTGAGTGGGAGGAGAGATGATTGGCCAGTGAAGCTGAGTCAGTACTTTCTCAAAGTCACTACGGAAGAGTTAAAGAGGAAGATTTAGTTCATATAGGGAAAAAACATACAGCGACACAGTGTGCATCTTCACATTTCTTAACTACGTCACATTTAGACACGCTGTGACATACAGATTCAAGATTTTTTCAAGATTCAAGATATTATTATCATGTGCACAACAATTACATAGAGTAGTCACTGGCAATGGAAATTTTGAGTCTCTGGCTCCTTATAAACATAGTAATAAAATAAAACATAGGCCTAAAATATAAACAATACAACTACATTAAATATATAACTAAGAATGATATATAATAGAATATGGAAATACTGTTCTATTTAGAGCAACACAGAGTGCGTTAGTTGGACTCTTACCTGGCCAGTCGGTCTTTGAGGATCTTGTGCCAGAAGAGAAGTGTTTCTCGGAGGAAGTCCCGTAGGTGAGAACAACCAGACTGGTCTAGTCCAGCATCCAGCGCGGCCATGTTGTCTATTGCCCTGATGGCCTCCCAGACACTGCTGGTCATCAGACACTGCTGGACTGCGGCACTGCGGGCACACAACACTTTACACATCACTGCTTCTGTCAGCACACAGCAGGCACTGACAGGGAGATCATGTTAAAACTCATATCACAAGGATTCCTTGTAATAGGATAAAATGCTGATGCAGGTAACAAAATTGCTTTGTTTAAGGGAACGCTGCGAAAAAGATTGGAGCAACAATGCCGAAGAGATCAGTATTGAATTTCACCTGAAACTATAGCATCTATCTGGGAGCAACTTCAAGAACTAAATGTATAAACTGAGTGTATAGTGAGATTGACATTTATCCTCAGTGTCACAGCTCTCCTCAGGACTTTTGAGTGCATTCTGCTTTAAAACTAGTACTTGGATGCAAAGGTCTACTAAACACACAATCAGAACCATTCATCCACAATAATTCAGCCTGTGCTTTGTGTTCAGGGTTCTTTACTCTGTCATCACATTCTCTATTAGTGTCTGCCTTTCTCTGTTCACACATCTCCGTCATGTCACTCTCCATTTGTATTTGTATAACTAATTGTTGTCTTCATCCCATTCACGGTACCTCAGTTCCTCTATGTGTTGAAGGCAGCGTAGGTATTTCATGTGTCTCTCTATAGTGTCCACCTGGTTAAGCGTCTGGCCAAGATTATCCATCCAGGGCTGGGCCCCCTGTAGGTGCTAGAAGAGAGGAAAACTAATGAAGGAATCAATCAGTGATTAACCACGCAATGTGGCCTTTTTTGTGTGTTCAAAGCGATTTTTAGTATTGGTGTGTATGGTGGTGTCTCTACCTGTTGCAGCATGTTGGAGACGTGTCGCTCTCTCTGCAGCAGGTCCTCCAACGAACATCTGGCCTCCTCAGCAGCAGTCAGAGCTGCAGAAACTTTGGGAGGCACAGAACTGGATACAGTCCGAACCTGAATGACACAAATGATATGATGAGTCACCGCTCATATGTGACACAGTAACGGACAACAGATTGTACACAGCTTGTTAATTAAAGTTAATATGCAAATACTCTCAGCTTTCCTGCTACAACACCTTACAAAAGCTGCAGTCAACTTTAAAATGTTCTCTTTGTTTTATTGGATTGTGCTGTGGGTGCTGGTCTGGTTCAATGTAGGAACTGCTGTCAATTTACTGATAAAAATGTAATTATGTGTCTATATACTAATGTAGCAGAGGTGGGTATGCTTGATACTCAATCAGTGATTGAGGGAAGCGTCTGATCAGAGCTTGATGTTTGTTGCACATCTTGCACATGAGATTTCTTTGGTTCTGGGACAGACCTGACGATGGGACCGAACTTGTGTCAACTCCTGTGACTTTGTGCTCAGCTGCAGTGTGGGGAGGACCTACGACAGTTACGGCCTAACATTACAGCCACTGACTCATTTTACAGGTTTGCAAAGGCTCAATCCAGAACATGACACCTTTCTGGACACAAAAGCAGTGAAAGAGCCATTTGAGCCTATTTCAGCCATTTTAGTTTTACTTTAAACTGCTGTAAAAGTGTTTTGTTGTATACAGAGTATGGTGATTCAATAGTCCAGATGCAGTGATAGAATATGTTTGAGTGTTCATGCTTATGTTAATATTTGCTGTGTTTTAAGGATCTCTGCTGCACTATTAACCAGGACTGCATCTGACAGTTACTTTGTTATCAATTAATCTGCAGATTGTTCTATCAATTAATCTATTACTCATCTGGTCTGTAAAACTGTATTTGATTACCTTTGTTCGACCAAAACTACTGAACTTATTTGAATGTAATGAAGTGACAAAGTGTCACATATGAGAACGTGGAACAATCAGACTTTTGGGATTTCTACAGTAAAAAATAACTTAACAACTAAACAATTACTCGACAATCAAAATAGTTGCCAATTACTTGTCCGTCGATCGACTAATCAGCTGCAGCCCTGGTGGTAACCTGCGTGGTTTGAGTGTGTTACATCTGTGTGTGACTGCTGTGCTGTGCTGTGTTGATCAGTGTTTGCTGAGTGTATCTGCTGTGACCTCAGTGTGTTTCATTCATACTGTAACACACCTCTGATCCAGAGTCAGTGAAACACGGGGCGACAAACAAGGACAGCTTCAGCTTTTTCTCGTGTGTGTTGCTCCATGCATGAACAAAGTCAGAGCTGTGAGTTCACCTGTTCCTCCAGAACATTGTTTTCCTCCCTCAGTCTGTCCAGCAGCTCTCCAACATGCTTCAGGTCTTTCAGGTCGCTGCCGACCTCTTTCTCCACGAAGTCCACCACGTAGTCCTCAAGGCTCCCCGAACCTGAGTCCACATCTTGGCCACCATCCGTCTGCTTGTTGGTGATCTGCTCTGCCGCTGTGGGCGCCGCCATCTTTCCTCTCCGGTGATGTCAACAAACCGGCTGAGAAGGAACAGGAAGAAGGCGCTCGTTTATTTTCTCTGCGTGAACCGCGGGCGGGCACTCAGCCGTCGGGCGTGGTTGTGTGACAGTTTATGCTAAAGTTTTTATTTATCTGTCATCCATATGTGAGCTCAAATAATAAGTTAAGACGTGTGCCTGTCTTACTGTATCTACTGAAACGTGGATCAGTGCATGCTTGCCGCACTAGCACCGCCTCTGCGGAGCATTCTGAGAAAGAAAACAAGGACACCTTCTGCCACGTCAGCGCCCGAGACTCTGCTGCAGGTCAGAGATTTACACGTCAACAGAGATGTTCTTCTTCTTCATGCAAGTTCATCATCCATCCATCCATCCATCTTCTAAACCTGCTTGATCCTGACACACAGGGTCACAGGGGTGCTGGAGCCTGTCCCAGCTATCTTTGGGCGAGAGGCAGGGTACACCCTGGACTGGACGCCAGTCAGTCACAGGGCTGACATACACTTAAGCCCAAAATTATTCATACCCCTGGCAAATTTTGACTTAAAGTTACTTTTATTCAACCAGCAAGTTTTTTTTTTTTGACCGGAAATGACACAGGATTCTCCCAAAAGATAATAACGACGATGTACAAGAGGGATCATTGTGGAAAAAATTATTTCTCAGCTTTTATTTACATTTGAACAAAAAGTGGCATGTCCAAAATTATTCATACCCTTTGCAAGCTGTCACAGTCTGTGGGAAAGTCCTAGGTTCTAACCATTCAGTCCAAGCTGTTCTAAAAGCATCCTAATTACCCTGATTCACTGGGAACAGCTGTTTTAATCAACTCAGTAGGTGAAAAACAGCAGCTCTCTGCAGCTGGTTTGTGGACAGTCATGGCTAAGACAAAGGAGCTCACTGAGGATCTGCAGCTGTGCATTGTGGCTGCTCACAAGTGAGGAAAGGGATATAAGGCCATATCTAAATGTTTTCAAGTTCCAGTGGCTACAGTGCAAAGTATTATTTAAAAATACAAGACGTTCTGCACTGTGGAAAATCTCAGAGGACGTGGTTGGAAGCCGAAAGTGACACCTCTGCTGGCCATGAGGATAGTGAGAGAGGTGAAAAAGAATCCAAGGATCACCACATAGGCCACTCTGGAGAATCTGGGCCCTGCTGGTGGCAACGTCTCAAGGCAGACACTGCACACTGCTGGATTCCACAGAAGCAGACCAAGGAGGACGCCACTTCTCCAGATAAGGCATTTGCAAATGCTCATCTGGACGAAGAAGAAGACTTCTGGTCTTCTGTTTTATGGTCAGATGAAACAAAAATTGAATTGTTTGGCCACAATGATGTATCCTTCATTTGGCATAAAAAAGGAGAAGCCTTCAACCCTAAGAACACCATCCCCACTGTCAAACATGGTGGTGCTTTAGGGGTGGTTTTCAGCCATCAGGGAACCTAATCACAGTAAATGGCACCATGAAAAAAAGAGGAATACATCAAGATTCTCAACATCAGGCAGTCTGCAAAGAAACTTGGCCTTGAGCACCACTGAACATTTCAGCACGACAACGACAGTGACCCAAAACACACAGCAAAAGTGGTGAAGAAATGGTTAGTGGACAAAAACATTAACGTTTTGGAGTGGCCTAGCCAAGAGTCCTGACTTGAATCCAATTGAGAATCTGTGGAGGGAGCTAAAGATCAGGGTGATGGCAGGGAGATCCTCCAACCTGAAAGGAGTTGGAGCTCATCGCAAAAGATGAATTGGCAAAAATACCAGTGAAGACATGCAAAAAGCCTGGTCAGCAATTATAGGAAGCATTTGATTGCTGTACTAGCCAATAAAGGCTTTTCTATTGATTATTGAAAAGGGTATGAATAATTTTGGACATGCCACTTTTTGTTCAAATGTAAATAAAAGCTGAGAAATAATTTTTCCACAATGATGTCTCTTGTACATCGTCTTATTATATATTTTGGGAGAAGCCTGTGTCATTTCCGGTCAAAAAAAACTTGCTGGTTGAATAAAAGTAACTAAGTCAAAATTTGCCATATGAATGAATAATTTCAGGCTTGACTGTAGATATACAACCACTCACACTCACATCCACACCTAGGGGCAATTTAGAGTTGCCAATTAACCTAACCTGCATGTTCTTTGGATTGTGGGAGGAAGCTGGAGTGCAAGTTCATCATATGGACTGAAAATAAATTAAAATAAAAATATCTCAATGAAAATTAGGAGTTATTTCAGCTTGTGTTTAGTTAGTAAAGCATCAAATTTGGAGTTTGGTAAACACTTGGTATACAATGAAAATTCCCTTTCAAATATATTTTTTCAACAGCCTTTATATATTAAATACTTCTGATAAATGTATTTTTGTAGAACATATTTAATTTCCTTTTCTACCACAATAATTCCATACATAATATTACATTGTTATTGCCATAATAAATGGTATATCTTCTATATGAAACCCATAGCTATCCAGTGACCTTGCTCATCAGACCTTTCTGTAAAAGTGTTTGTTGCAGTGATGTATGACTTAGATACACTCCAGTCTTTGTGCTTTGAAAAAACTACCAAACTACCAAGGGATGCTGTGGTCTATTTAAAACTTTTGATCTGCTGCAACATGTGAAAGGGCCCACACACAATCAAGGGCACACACTTCACACTTCACATTTACTACAACAGCTTCACGATTGCAAGCAGCCTTTTTCTCTTACATCACCAACAAGACTATCAATGATTCCAACTTTTCAAAATCACTGATATCTGCGGTTATTGAGCTGTTTCTTAAAAAAAAACTTTGATCATTCAAGAATAACTAATGACCCAGATCCAGATTCACTTTTAATGTAAATGGTCCTCTGTCCAGAACATCTCTGCAATGAAACAGTTTAAAGGTGTTGAATGACTCAGGTACACATCAGGTTTGCTCCTATTTGATCATAGTGCAGCCTTTGATACTGTGGATACATAAAATTCTCCTTGACAGACAGTTATCTGGGATAATCTCCTTCAGTTGGTTTAGATCATATCATGAAGGCTCCCCTCCAAAAGTATTGGAACAGTGAGGCCAATTCCTGTATTTTTGCTGTAGACTGAAAACATTTGGGTTTGACATCAAAAGATGAATATGAGACAAGAGATCAACATTTCAGCTTTTATTTCCAGGTATTTATATCTGGATCTGATACACAACTTGAGAAGATAGCATTATTTGTAATGGAAAACCAAATTTTTAGGTGAGCAAAATTAATTTCAAGATAGACTTGAAATAGATTAAAGTGAATAACACTTAATATTTAGTTGCAGATCATTTGCTTGCAATAACTGCATCAAGCCTGTGACCCACTGACATCACTAAACTTTTGCATTCTTCTTTCTTGATGCGTTTCCAGGCTTTCACCACAGCCTCTTTCAGTTGTTGTTGTTTGTTTTGGGGGTTACTCCCTTCAGTCTCCTCTTTAGCAGGTAAAATGCATGCTCTATAGGGTTTAAGTCTGGAGATTGATTTGGCCAGTCTAAAACCTTCCACTTCTTGTCCCTGATGAACTCCTTTGTTGTTTTGGCAGTGTGTTTTGGGTCATATCTTTCTGCATGATGAAGGATCTCACAATCAGTTTGGTTGCATCTTTCTTTAAATTGGCAGACAAAATGTTTCTGTAGACTTCTGAGTTCATTTTGCTGCTGCCATCATGTGTTACATCATCAGTGAAGATTAATGGAGCCCGTCCCAGAAGAAGCCATATGCAAGCCCAAGCCATGACATTACCTCCACTGTGTTTTACAGATGAGCTTGTTTGGGATCATGAGCAGATCCTTTCTTTCTCCAAACTTTAGCATTTCCATCACTTTGGTAAAGGTTAATCTTTGTCTCAGGAGTCCATAAAACTTTGTCCCAGAATTTTTCAGGCTTGTCTCTGTACTTTTTGGCAAATTCCAGCCTGGCCTTCCTATTCTTCTTGCTAATGAGTGGTTTGCATCTTCTGGTGTAGCCTCTGTACTTTTGTTCATGAAGTCTTCGGCGAACAGTAGATTGTGATACCTTCACTCCTGCCCTCTGGAGGTTGGTGCAGATGTCACTAACAGTTGTGTTAGGGTCTCTCTTTACAGCTTGCACAATGTTTCTGTCGTCAGCTGCTGCTGTTTTCCTTGGTCTACCCATTCGATGTCTGTTACTTAGTACACCAGTGGTTTCTTTCTTCTTCAGGACATTCCAAATGGTTGTACTGGCTATGGCCAATGTTTGTGCAATGGCTCTTATTGATCACCTAAAAATTTGGTTTTCCATTACAAATAATGCTATCTTCTAAGTTGTGTATCAGATCCAGATGTAAATACCTGGAAATAAAAGCTGAAATCTTTTGAGTTTTCAGTCTACAGCAAAAATACAAAAATACATCATAAATCTGTGTAGCAGTTTGTGTCTCTGTTCCTCTTCTTCAACCACTCTCAGTTCCTTAGACCCCTTCCATCTGTCCACCAGATGCCTACTGACTTCTCTCCATTCCCCATCACTTGACTGTCCACCCATCTACACACCTGTTCCCACTTCCATCATGTGATCTGCAGTTTTCTGGCCTCCAGGCGCCCATCTCCTCCTCTGCCTCTCATCATCAAAGTTGCCATGTACTGCCGGCCTTTGCTTTTAAGTCAGAACCAACACCTGACCCCATTAACCTTCCTGAACCTGCATGTCTGTCTCCCTGTACCTGAACCCGCTTTTCGGCCCACCTATACCTACCTGTAAGCCTTATATTATGTTCTATTATCAATAAATCATTATAATTATCCTGTCCACCTCATCTGTCCTAATCCTTGCTGCCTCACACTCACCAGTCGTGATGAGCAGATCATTATGACATGAGGGTTGGATTCTTTGGCCGCCATTATTCAAATTGTACGTGCTCCCTCTTGATCAACCTACACATGAAAATAATGTTGATTATCACAGCCAGGGGGACGATAAAGATTTACGTAGCTCTTTGATCAAGCGAATACTGTCTGTTTGACTCCCACTCTCAATGTTAAAATCAATTCAAGTCAGATAGCTGATCAGGTGTACTTTTAATTCTTGATTCCAGGGCTATGAAGATGGAAGCCCAAGTTAGAAGTGTTTTAATAAACTCAGATCTGAGCTTCAGAAGCCACGTCAAGGTGATGGTTAAATCAGCATTTTATTGTCATTGTCTAACAAAAAGCAGAGAATCACAGGTCTAATGTCTAGGAAAGATTTAGATAAACCCTTCAGGTCTTTCATTCCCAGCAGAGTGGATCATTGTAACAGTCTCTTTTCTTTCTTCTCAGATTTTCTGTTAGACAAACTTGAGTTCATTCAGAATGCTTCGGTCAAAGAGCAGAAATTACAACAAAAAAGTAAACAATGACTTAAACAATGATAACTTCACTACTGAAAGGACAAGCTGAACTCGCTGAATGAAAATAGTTCTTTCTGGTCCGTTTTGGTGAATAAAAACACACTCATTACATTACACCACGTCATGTTTCTGTTTCCTGTTCTGGCTTGTCTTTTATTTTGAAATCCCTAACTCTCCTCTCGTTTCAGGTCCCATTAACTTCCTCCCATTGTGTGTTTTCTGCTGGTGTGATTGTCTGCCCCGCCCTGATTGTTTCCACCTGTTGCCCATTACATCATGTGCATATATTGTCTGCGTTTCCTCTGTCTTGTCGCCAGATTGTCAAATGTACTTCATGTGTCATGTCATTGTCTTGTCTCTGTGTACTTTGGCGATCCAGCCAAATCCAGCCAAAGAACTCTACAACCAAGATCCTACTTGTAAGACCTTTTATTAAAACCTTTAAAATCCAAGTGAGTGTCCTGTCCTGCATTTGGGTTCACCTGCCTGGTCCACGAGTCGTAACACACACATAAGTAGAAACATGGAGATTTCTTGAAGTAACAACTGATGATGATGAAATAACTAGTTGATGTAAAATTATGTTACCATGGTCAACCAATTGTTAAAAGTGCTGAAGGTGATAGGACTCATTACAGTCTACTTTTACTTGTTGGAAAAAGGCTTCCATTTTTACATTAACTGTCACAGATGTTTATCCAGTGCATAACTACATACAACATATTTCAAATTAAAATTATCCAAGTGGACAGCCAGGTGCAGGGACAGCAGAGGATGGATGAGAGAGGAAGCTGCACCTCGTCAGGTAAACTCAAACGATCTAGTTCTCACATTTGACGCATTAAAGAAATTGAAAGCATGAGTTTGGCCATATAACTTACACTGATGAGGAGACTAAGCCAGGTCGTCCATTCAGTCAAGTCCGAGGGCAAATATGTGTTGTGAATATGTGAAAATCAGACTCACAGAGGAGAGGAGACATAAAAACACAAATCAGAAATCTCTTTCCTAATTTGAATAAAGTGACATGTTAGGGGCTTTTTATTTGGCTTTTATGTGTATCTAAAAAATGCAAGTGATGGCAATAATATCCACTTCAACAACAACCTGACCTCTTTCCTTACAGTGTGTCCATGTCATATTTGTGTCTTAGTCATGCTGAACATCCACCACAGGAAAAAGAGCGGAAGATAAACAGGAAGAAGAAGCAGAGGATGCAGATAAAGAAGAAGACAAAGAATCTTTCAGCACTGATCGTGGTCTCCACGTGGAAGAAGTGTAACTCATGAATGACTCTGCTGATTCAAATGGTTTCATTAAGTTTAATTACTGCAGCAGCATTCAGCCCTGACTCTGTTCAGTGCTATATTCAGTCTGTTAATAGCTACTGTAGCTATATGTTCCTAAGGGTTTAATGAGGATGTAATGTACTGTGTGTCACAGCTCAGTGACGTTTCAGTGTCTCCGCTAACAAAACAAAAAGCTTAAAGCTGCTCATGCAGTCAGTAATGATGATGGTGAGTCAGTGTCATCAGTCCGGGCTGTTTCTGAACATGTTGTTGTCCAAGGACAGACATCCATCTACACTCCCAAGGGGGCTGATCTTTGCGTTGCTAAATAATTTAGTGATATTTCACTCAACTTAATTCAGCTTAATACAACTTTTTCAACCTCAGCATCATATAAGCCATAAGACACTTAAACTCTGTCCACAGCACCACCACTTTTTAACAACACAACAACACTATCACTTCTATTTCATTTCTATTGTATATATTTTATTGTATATCTCTGTTTAGTTGTATATTACTTAGTTTATATTTTATTTGTATAACATATTTAAGGTTTTTATTTGTTTTAGTATAACGATTTCTAGTTCTTAATCTATTTTTTTATTCTTATTCTTGTTAATATTTTTAGGCATTGTTTGGGGAGCCTGAGATTTAATGAATTTCATTACCAATGACTGCTGATGTAAATTGTTGTGTAATGTCAATAAATTCTTGAAATCTTGAAATCATCAACAAAATGCTGAAGTTTGAACCAACAGCGGCAGTTTGGCAGGGAGTCAAACCAAAACTGGCCCTGTGTTAATGTCAGAGAGGTTTTAATTCTCACAGGACAGGGAGGTCTCTGGAGAACTGTCAGGGTGGAAGCTGTTTAATCTTTCATCACAACATGATGTAAATGGAGATACAGCATTAATGTTACAAAGTCATGTAGCAGAAATGTGCACTTGCACAATGCAGCGTCCTAGATGATGTCATGTTGTCATGCAGCAAAAGTTAAGCCTTATTCAGTTTCAAGTAAATCAAATGTCCACATTCAAGTGATGAGCCAGCTGTCATAAAGCGGGGGAGGCTCAATATCCTTCAGATATGGCATCTTTAGTCTCATTTGGCATCATCTATGTTAACCATCAACAATTAGTCAGACAACATATTACATAAATCAGGACTTCATCTATCAGTGCAACATAATCAACCATGACAACTATTACATAAATCAGGACTTCAGCAGTGCAACATAAATGTCAGCATCAGTTAATATCAGTTTGATGTCTGGTTTTCTGAAAAAGAAAGCAAATGCTAATAATCAAAGCTACATTTAAGCATGGTAGCCTCAGTAGCTGTTTAGTCATCACAGGAAGAGTTCTTGTGCTGTAAATATTGAGTGAAAGGCCAAAGCCTGCGTGCTGGCCTGTGGGCATGTACGGCTGTAATAGTCACCCCGTTACTCTGCAGGTCAGCCTGAATATGACAACACGGGACCGTCTGCCCAACAACACTATGTTCCTGTGTGTATGTGAGTGTGTGTGCGCAAAAAGTGTGTGTGCGCGTGTGTGTGTGAACATGCAGCCGAGTCACGTGGAGCTCCAGGCTCGAGTCAGCACTGAAACTTTCATTGAGTGAAACATATGCGTACACCTACAGCAGCGGACTGCTGCCACTGCCCCAAACAAGTCTGCTCAGTTTCTCCAAGAAAATATTATATACATATAATACATAAGTATTTATAACTTATTTTAAAATTATCTTTTTTTTTATTACAAAAGATATCCTCATGCCGTGTACAATAATTTGATCATTATCACAAACTTAAATCTTCATTTACTGTTAACTACAAAGATATCAGTTAAAGTCTAGATGTACATATGGAGCACATACCTGTACAAGCACAAAGTAAACATGGTACACATCCACACCAGTTTAGTCACTTTTTACCAAGAAATTGTCATTATAGAAAGAATGGTGTACCTATAATGCTTTTTACCATGACTTATTCTGGTAAGGTACATTCTTGAACAGAAATCAAAACTCTTCCACCCGAGTGTTGATGCTGAAGTGTAACCTGTGAGTAGAATATACAAGGTTTGCATGGTTGTTTTTTAAGATGAGAGGCTATAAACATCTGGATAAAGCTAAAAGCCTGACTACAGAGCCACAAACAGCAAAAGAAACACAGAGAAGAGTTTAAGGCTCATTCCTGCACATGCACAGTACAATTATAATGTGTTGCCACATTTTAATGTGATTTACATCAACAATTGGAGAATCAGACATCAAATTTGTGATGAAAAACTGAAAACTCCCTGTATAAATGAAATTCACAGTACAGAAAAACATGTTTTGACTCTTGAGAGTCAAAATCAAATAGTCTCGACAGCCACGATAGAGCTGGACTGTGGTTCATTTGACTGTACAACCTTGATGTGATGTGTAGGAAAGCACAGAAGGTCAGACTCTGACTGTTCCCCTGCTGTGTAGTGAGATTTGAACTTTATTGAAGTTACTGGTGCTGTGTCACCTGCCTGTCTCACACATATAACACATAAATATCCCAAAGAGAATTCTGCATACAAGCATTTGTGGGCAACAAACAGAAAAGTGCGTCTGTAAAACCTCAGATTACGCTCAGTGTAAAGAGTGTTGCTGCTTGGACTCATTCATTGATCTGCCCATTACTGACACTGCTTTGATCACCTTTAAAGTTACATTTTGGACATTTCAATCCATAGATTTACATTTGAAGAGAACGGTGAAAGAGGCACTTATATGATTTTGTCTGCCCTGTCTGATTTGTTCCTTGCACTACACATTTGTCAAGTAAGAATCCTTATATTTAGCTAAAACAGCTCAGCCTAAGCAGAGCTGAGGCTGACAAAGGACAGTTGACAAAGACAAAGTGGAACTAAAGTCGGCAGTGCTTAATGAAGTGCAGCTGAAGATGATGGACGACGAGCTCGGCCTGGATAAACAGTTTAGACAAATTAAAGCTCCGACAAAGTCTCAGGCTGTAAATCTTGAGGCCTTTTAAGACATTGTCCTCAGCAATCATGGATCATAACATAGAAACATGAGTCTGCTGCCTACATCTGATCCAGACTTCGCTTACTTGATGTCATTCAAGTAGTTTTCTAAGCACCACTAAGACTAATTTGTTTGCTGCTGCCCTGTGGTGTCAGTCCGAGCTCCTGCAAAGCTCATTCATCAGCCTCCTCTTCCTATCAGCGCCCGGAGAGCTTTGAATGACCTTCGAATAGCCTGAGCATCTTCCCTCAGGCTGGAGGGCACGCAGACTGAAGGGAAAGGTAAGCTGTCGGACTGCCTGCTGAGTGAACCCAGAGTGCAGACTCTCCGATGTTCGTGGGACAGACGGTCCGATGACGCTCCGCCGGAATGACGTCCTGGGTACATGATGTCATCGCTCATGCAGACCGCCTGAGGTCACTTCATTGTGATACTCCCACTCTCACACACACACACACACACTCATACTCTACATGCTAAGCACAGACATAAGATATATTAGCACCAAAAAGACTGCTTATTTGCAAATTGATAACAAATGTTACAGTATACTGGAAATATTCTGTACTGTAAATATAAACTCTTATGGAACATGCTGCTAAATGATGAAAACAATTACAAACTTATGCACCATCCTTTACCCTATAAAAGCCAAAGTGTCGCCGGTGACACATTTGCGCATGCTTACTTTGAACCACCGTAACTGTGTCACGGTTTGAGCTGCCGGGAAAAGTGAACGGATCTGAAAGGTGAGGTTCACAGCCAGTGTGCTGTAACTTCACTCTTGCCCCTCCCGGAATCCCGAGAAGCATCCCCAGGGAAAACTGTCACAGCAGAGGAGGAAAACACAGAGCAGAGCGGAGAAAGAGAGCACATTTTGGTACAGAAAAGTCCACGAGATGACCCTCGCGGTTGATAAAACTTCCGTGGAGGTTTAGAGACTGAACGAGCAACGGAAGGAGAAACTTCTGGTGAAGAAAGGTAATGTTAATGTTGAATTTCTGGATGAATGAAGCTCTCTGGACTTTTCTTTTCTATACTTCTGTATACATTATTATATGTGTAAATCAACGGTTGTATTGTGTGTTGGCCTTTTTAGAACAGGGTACAAGTCTGTTGGTTTGTGTTATGTGTGAGTATGTGTAGTTCCCGTCGTAACCGTGTAGTATGCTCAGTGCGGGATACTGCGCATGCGCGATTTGTTCTAGAATAGCGTAAGGTTACCAGGTCTTGTTTGTTTGTTGTTATGTTTTATATTTTCTTCTCTACTTTTAGTTTGTCTTGTGATGAGGACCAGCTACAATGTGTATGTGCTGTAAAATTACAATAAATAAATCTTCTTTTTCTTCAAGTGTCCTGAGAGGCTGTGGGGAGACTGCAGGTGGTGATGAGGAGGTGTCCACCAGAGATCACAGATAGGGAGAAGCTGTGGGGAAATGCCTGTGCATAGTCTCCATTTAATGGCCTGCTTTTGCACATTTAGAGACAGAGATTCACAAATTTTTGTGAATATTGGAAAATGTTCACATTTCAATTTTGAGATGCAAAATTCATCTCAATGCTCATGCTCTATTTCATAGTTTTTTTTTTTTCACACTAAAACTTCACACTAAAAATCTAATTCTGTATGTGCTTTTTTTTATTTTAAACTGTTATTTCACCCTTTTAACTTGCAGTAAATTGTAATAAACTACCAGATATGGAAAGTTCCAGGTGCTCTGGAAAAATGGGCAAAAGCACTTACTCACAGGACATTTTATGGACCCTTTTATAGTCAAAATAAGCAAAAAGGTCCAAACTGACATTTTTAGGCTTAGGTGTTAAAGGGTTAAATAAGAAAAAAAGACAAAATAAGATTTAGCTGAAATAATATGTGAATACCTATTTTCTAATAGCTTCGCAACTAAATGTCCAGTTAAGGTCAGGTTTAAATATTTATTTCATTATGTAGAGCTCATGTCTGAGTCACAGGACAGCAGCTGATTATTGTAAATGTTCACTCTTCCCTGCCCCCTCCCTTTCCCCCTCTCCCGCTCTCCCTCCCTCCCTCTCTTTCTCTTTGATATTAAAGTGTAAGAGGGAAATGGTCAGTGAGGGACCCTCATATGAAGCTGCAGGGGTCTTTGAACGGAAAAGCTTCTGCACCCTCTGCTCTGAGACGGGAGCTCCTCCTCGCCCTGCAGGATGCCTGGAACCATCAGATCAGGTAGTTATTTCTGAGCTCTCTGCACGGAGGAGCCCACAGGAGGAGCTGTCTGCATGCCGCCCTGTCCCCTTCCCATTCGCCTCTCCATCTTCCCTAGCCCACCACTCCATTATGATTTTGTCTCCAGTTCATTACCTTCTTTGCTTTTCATCCAAACTCAAACATCTTAAAAATCATACACATACGAACTTTTTCAAAGAAGGACTCTCAGGTCTACCAGATTCTTATGAATTAGACCTGACTCAGGTTGAAACTTTTTTTTCTTTCAGTGTAAAACTTGTTTGATCTCCTTTCTTTGTTCTTCCTTTTGTCTCTGGTGCCTCCTAGTATCTGTCTGTTGTGTGGGTGGTGTTGGTCTGTCTGACCAGGACCAGCGTGGGTGCAGCACCCATCTGCGCCAATGCCCAGACCGGGTGCCCCGTCATCTCCCTGGCCAACCTGTTTGACCGGGTCATCCAGCACTCGGCGCGGATGCACGGCATTTCAAATGACCTTCACTCAGAGTTTGTGAGTCTCCTTGTGCACTTTTTTTCTAACAGTGCTTTTCTAATGATGTTTAATGAGTCATTTTGATTGAGTAATGGTGATTTTTATGCTTGATCAGACATTTGGATTGTATAGAAATTCGAACTTAAACTAATATAATAATGTGTTGGTTGTACTTTTATATGTACATTTAATTGGTTGGACAAGGAGCATTTTTATATAAACTGCATACATACATCGAGTCGGTATCTAGCTTATAGGTACAGCTGAAACTAATGAGTCTAATTTTTTATTTGTGTTTAAACTAGAGGTGTTGTTTTAACTGAACAACTCATTTTAGAGGATGTAGGTTGTGTTATATTGCATTACAGAGAGAGCTGTTTCTGTTATTTAGCCTTTCCGCATTGATAGTAATGCAGTAGAAAAAATAATACAGACCCCTGTCAGTATAATGCAGCACAGTTCAATAGCAATATAAACTGCAGCCTATGATTGTACTGTTGAAATTACCGCAACAGTCTGAACAAAAAGTTAACATTATTAACTTCATAAAGGAAGAATTTATGCACAACTTTTTAATTAGACCGCATTAGTTTTAGCCTAATGAACTGGAAACTGAGGGTACACTCACACACACAAAGGTATCCTGGCCATTCAACTTTTCTATTCATCACTTACATACTCGAGCAGCAGCTGACATTTAGACGGCACCTGACCCCTCTCTGACATTTCATTCTTGCGTTCATGTTTGTCCTGTCAGGAGCAGTACTTCCTGCCCAGTAAGAATCAAATAGGCCGGGTCGGTCGCAGCTGTCACACCTCCACCATCCTCACCCCAAATGGCAAGGAGAACGCTCAGAGAATGGCGGTGAATTAACCTTTTTAAAAGCTATTTCCTCTCATTGACATGCACTGTCTCCATCAGATTTACAATAAGAAAGCGGAGTGCTCTCATCTTTCCTCTCAAGATTTCTTTGTACAGTACACCTCTGCATGGATATTTTTTAATTGTTAAATTTCCCAATGTTTCCAATGCACTTTGATGTTACTTTATAGGGTTTGTTTTCTTTTTTTTCTGTTGTATCTCTACTTTTATTTTTATTTCCTCCAAACTCTCAGTGACTTTTAGTGATGTAGATTTCATCCAAAGTGCACACAGCTGTGTTGACTGAATGGATGGCTTTGGATTTTAAATGTATCATGTGTGTCCTGCTGGCACTGCAGAGGGAGGAGCTGACGGAGGTGATCCTGAAGCTGCTGGTGGCGTGGAGGGATCCTCTGTGGCACTTCCACCAGAGCATGGCTCACCACCACGATTTCAACAACTTCAGCTCCAACAAAGCTCTGGAGATGAGCGACATGGTGCACGAGCTCCGCAAAGGTGTAGAGAAAGTGGCTGAGAAGGTACTGTATGCCTTATGAAATGTGAAATGGCAGTGGGTGGTGGGGTGGAGATAGCTGACATGAGCCTCGCAGCACCCAGTAACAGTACTTACTTTAACTGTGTAGCTAACTTCAAACACTTCTGTTTCAAAAACTATTAGCAACCAAAGAGTTTTAGATGCAAAGTTGCAAGATATCAAGACAAGTTGATTTTGTTTATATAGCCCAAGATGAAAATCACAATTTTGGCTTAGCTGTTCGATCTGTACAGCATAGAACATCCTGTCTGATTCAGATAATGAAAAACTCTCCAAACAACAGGGAAAAAAAACCTCAGAAAGAGCAACAGAGGAGGGATCCCTGTCCCAGGATGGACAGATACGCAATAGATGTTGTGTCACACAAACCCAGGCGAGACGAGTGCAGCATTCATATGAGGCAGTGGTGATTCAGATCTAATGTCTGGATGAGGCCAGAGGGGGAGAGTCAGAGGTCCCAGCATGGCTGACGGTCCAGCACAGAGAAGAAAAGCGTGAAAAGAGGTGCACGAAGCTTGGCAACCTCACATAATTCTGTGACGTTTCATCCTGCCTCAAAAAAAATAGTCATCAAAATGTTGTAATTTGCGTGGTGGACGCCTGGAGCTGCTGCGTAATGAAGCTCTCAGGGACAATTTCTTGTCAGGCTGTGTCATCTTATTAAATGAGAATGAAACACTGATGACAAAGTTTGTGTGCCCCTCAACTAATCCAAACTGCACTAGTCACCCTCAGATGACCACCTCATAAAACAATGTGAGAAAACAGTAACTGAGCTGATGTTGACAGAGAATTACATACTTATGATTTGTTTGTAAAAGCGTGCTCTTGCCTTTATATTTTGTAAGAAGAGGATGTTTCCATTTTTTTACTTTTTACACAAACTTTTTATACATGTGTTATATTTTTTCTAATTGATTTGCTGTGGAAGATAATTCCAGGTGTTTTTTCTGCTCTTGTAGGTCTTGGAATAAGTCAGTGAGATTATAGTCCATATTTTGTGTGATTTGAAATAATAAACATTGAATGAATAAAGAAAAACAAGATAAAAACAAAACTCAAAAATACACACAAAGGTGTTTCTATTATATTGTCCTCCATATCTAAATCAATGTGTGGCCTAAATAATAGAAACACCTCTGAGAGTATAAGAGTATATACTTATCAGTCCTCAGGATCTGTGTGCAGTCAGAGACACTGACACTGCTTAGTAAACAGGTTTGTTCTGACATTATCATATGTGTGTCTTCTCTGGTGCAGATGCAGATGTTGGGCATAATAAGTAACTCCGTCAGCAGCCTGGCTTCTCCCGAGGTTTTGTTCCCATCTGACAGCGCTGAGTGGCGCCTGATGAAAGACTATGACCTCCTCTACTGCTTCCGCCGAGACTCCAACAAGGTCCAGAACTACCTGAAGATCCTCAAGTGTCGCATCGTTCCAGAGGACGGATGCTAAAAGGGCGGGCGACAGTGGAGGCTGCGATTCACTTCCGGAAAATATCAACAAGTTGGAATGGAAGCGCTCCTTTTAGAAACTTCACGGATAAAGCTGCAGTTTTTGTTGTGTTTTTCTATCTGCAGGGTGCATGATATTAACTGATACACAGGTATGTTCACTCCTATCATGACTGAAGTGCTTCTGGAACCCAAAGACTCTGCCCACCCCCCCGCTCCATGTGTGACATTGTGTAAAGTGTGGACACACACGAGGTGACTGTGGACAGGATGGAATGAGTGTAATACATGTAATGACAGACTCCTGTGTGACGCAAATCATGTTTAAAATATAGTAATACCGCATAAAAGATTTCATAAACGTGGATGCAATGTTGTTTTGTCATTTCTACAAACACTGAGATTCAAACAGAGTCATCATCGCAGCATCATGACTGATCAAACTGATCACACATGACACTCTGTTGATGTCCTGAAGCCTAAACGTCAGCTAGCAAAAGACAGGTTTACACCTTTGGAGGTTTGTCTTAATACAGTACACACTCACGTAGCATTGGAAGAGTTAATGGACACTTGAAGAGGTCTGCCATCTCTCACAGAGCAGTCATGTTAGGAAAAGATCACTTCACAGCCAGCGTGAACAGGAGCAAAAATCAACACCATCAACAACTCTTTCAGTGTAAATATGTGCATGTGAGTGCTGGATTAAGACTGACTTTACAAAGTACAGTGGTTTGCATTTGCAGTGAACATATGGAGTCTTCTTTTCTATTTATTATCACTGTCTTTTTGCATTTGCTGTAAAGACTTGATGTGTGCAGAGACTTTGAATTCTAGCCTTACAGACAAGATACTACAAGTGTGCTTTAAAAAAATAATAATAAAGAAATGTTTCATGAGCAAAAATCAGCATGTATTTTCATGTGACATTTTATATTAGACTTTTGGTGTGTGTGTGCATGTTGTTACCATCTCAGCTGCAGCTACATGAAGAGTTTTAACAGAAAACACACTCTGTTTAGCCTCAGACTCTATAGGGGTTGATAACAACACAGAAGCACACAAACAGCCAGAGATTTGTCAAACTGGTCAGTCAGGGCAGTTTGAGTAGAAGGGGGTCAGTTTTCTCTTGCTGTACATGCTCTAGTGCCCACTAGCTGCAATGATTAGGCTGCTGTGTGTGTTGCCTTAGGATTGTCACGCTCCAGAACACAGGACGTGAAATCCTAAGAGCTTATAGTGTAGTACAGAATTACATCTTGGAAACGTGCTTTTTGAAATGCATTACTCCACGACGTCACAGAAACCCATAGGGTAATAAATCTTGACATTTAGTGTGGGTTTGATTATATTTATTGATTAAGAAAAGAACTAAATAAAAACATTGCACTGAGTTTGTGCTGGTGTGTGGTCTGGACTGCAGAGCTTCATGATGCAGCTGCTATGGTGACGACCTCTGGCCGTCCGGTGCTCTGTTCTACACAGGAAACATGAATGGAGCCGTCCCTGCAACACAGAAATAATGTATGAACGAGCGGCCACATCAAGTGAGCCATGCACTGATCCTGGATAAGCGGATACCTTTTCATGGTTACCACGGTGTCGATGTCGTGGTTCTCCTCTCTCGGCTGCAGGTCTTTCAAGACAATCTATAAATCATACACACAAATGCACACATAAACACAAGCAGATAAATAGTTAATTGCAAATTCAAGTTAGATAACAGTTTTGAAAAACTGTATCCAGATAGTTGATCATATCTATAAACTGCTTTAAATGATTAAAGTGACTTTAATCAGAATTTTTAAAACAAAAAAATGTGACGATGTGAAACACGGTCTCTAGTAATGATGAAACTACAGAGAATTATCACCTTATGCAAGTCAAATCATGTATCATCTACTCTCTCATAAAAATATTTAACCTGTAGATGTCACACAGAGTACATTAAGCTGCAGGGAGTCATTCGAAATCTACAGGAACTGACAGTCAAATATGTGAAGCCATTATATTGTGCAGCTTTGGCATAGATAACATGTCTACCACTCTAAATTAAACAAGCTTAAGCACAAGCTTTTTCCATTTATCTGGCTGTGCTACTGACCTTTGAGTTTGGTTAAACCTCCATGAGCCTATGTGAGCTTGTAAGAATGTGTCCAGTGGTGTACCCATATCCCAGGACTGTCCTTCCAGCTCACTCTTGATTTTTTAAACACAATTTTAAAGTGCCACCGGGCTCTTAAATTAAATCAGGAAGTATGTAGTTGAACAACTGTTAGTGCTTTTCTATACCTTAGCTAACTTTTCAGGCTGATCTGTGACAAATCTCTGGTAAATCTCCAGACAGACGGATGACAGTTTCCCTTCTCCACTCAAGACATGATGTCTGCGGGCTGGGAGGGGCGTGCCCGATGGGAGGAGGACAGTGAACACCTCAGCTCCGGACTCATCCACCTCCTGAAACACACACACACACCAGAAAAGATTAGTATGCATTCAGATAAAAAAAAATACATAACTGCTGAAAATGACTTTATATATTGTGTGTTTTAATGACCAGCATACCTTCACTAGTATGTCGGTGGCAGATACATCCACTGTGACAGAGTCTTCCTCGGGGGCCAGGCTATCTTTGCCAACCAGTAAGCCTGCTTCCAGGGCTGCGCCCACAGCAATGACCTCATCTGGAGGGGCTGAGCTGAGAAGCTCCACGTCAGGGAACATCTCACGGATCATCTGCTGGAGACGAGGGATCCTGGCTGAGCCGCCGCAGAGAACCACCTGAAACAGCCGTCACAAGAAAAAAATGATTACTAATGGATCCAACAACTCATTCACAACAATTCACTTTCAAAGCAAAGGGGACAATGGATAATAAACGAAAGAACACGACGTGGTTGTGAATATTTCTCTCTTGCACCGTACCTTATTAATGTCGCTGGTGGAGAGTCCCGCCTCCTCCAGCAGGGGTCTGATTGGCTGGATACTCTTGTTGAAGAGTGAGGAGCAGAGCAGCTCAAACCGAGCTCTGAGAAAACAACACTGAGGCTGTCATCTCGGTAACAACTGTTCATCCACAAATATCATTGAGTCATATAAATGTTCAAACCAGAGCTAACACACACATACACACTTTCTTGTTTCTATAAAGCTTGTTGTGACACCCCCCCATTCCTCTCATGTGTGGTTCCCAAATGATCAAATTCTTATTATTTTAACACCAATTATAACAAAAGCACAGAAGCATGTTAAATATTACACTTTTCTGTGTTTTAATCAGGGTTTCTCCTTTTTTCCCAGCTTACCTGGAGACGTTGCATTCAAAGTCAATGCCGTCGTGCAGCGAGTCCACAAAGCAGTTGGCTGATCCCAGCGAGGACAGAGAGTGTTTGGCCATGTCTGCTCCGTTCATCAGCTTCAGCATCGCCCGCGCGTTACTGCTCACATCGTGCTTAAAGGTGCTGCACAACAAACACAACAAACATGAAGCTGGCGTCCAAAATATAAACAAGGTATGCAACACATTGTATAGGTGCAGGTGTGTGTGTGAGAAAAGGAGCACTGAATCACTGATATAAATGAGTTGGATACAATATTTACTAGTTCCACATAACAAACTAGCAACTCAGTGTATATCAGCGCTGTAATCCAACACAGATACAGTATATGGTTTACTGCTAGGTATTGGTATCCATTTATTTCAGGAATGTTTGAGGCACCGTTCACTGTGATATGTCTGGTCACAATAACTAGCATTATAATTTGATATCATCACATCCCTACTAGAATGCTAAATAACTGTATCGGTGAAAGTCAGCCATGAAAAAAAAACTGTAACACTGTAACATGTCACAACTATGAACTATGTATAATGAGTCACTGAGTGTAAGGAGCTTCAAAGAGCAGCAGAACACAGCAGTTACCGTTTGAACTCGGTAGCGAGGTGCTGGGCCAAGGCCTGCGTGAAGCTCTCTCCTCCGATGCTGTGGTCAGTGCGCGTGCTGAGGACCCGGAACATTCCTCCGTTGACCTGCAGCGCTGTCACGCTGAGGGACGTCCCGCCCAGCTTATACACCAGGACATGGCTGTCAACACAGCGCAGATCAGTGTGAGGGCAAACCGTTTGGAATCAATGAATTTTGATGTCACAGAGAGTTCATCAAGCCAAGGTGAAATCAATAATACCAGGAACATGTGCACAAAGCCAACACTTGAGGCATGCAACTGATCTCATGATGTTGGGAGGGATTAACGGTACCGACTACCTACAACTGAAGAGATGACTGCAGGTGGTGTTGGGACAACATTGTCTATTGAGAGTTCTGCTCCCTGCAGTGGATTTTACTCTGAACATCTGATAAAGGCTTTGTGTAGCATCAGCTGTCACTTAACTGTCTGCTCTCTACTCATCCAACTGCTGTCAAGTTTTCAGAGTAAGGGGGCTGAGCAGGCTGAAAACCGTGATGTTAATCAGCATAAAAACTTCTTGAATTAGTCCAGTTGACTTAATAAATGCTGACACATGCTCAACACCTCATTAAAAAATATTAAGCATGTACTATAGTTGCTGTAACATAGTACTGTTACTTTGTACAGGACACTCAGCTGGCCATCATGTATGCTGTGATACCAGCTGTTTCTTACACTTTGAAAAGATGGTGTTGAAGAAAGTTTTTTGGGTTAATCTTAACACAATATTCATTAGTAAGCAGAGTGGTCCCATCACAGTCTTCCTTTTCCTCAGCAGGCAGCATCAGAGCTCTACCTCTTTCCAGAAGAGCAGTCCTGTCCGATGTTATAGGCCAACAGAGCAGCGGCAGGCTCGTGGATCAGCCTCAGTACGTGAAAACCTGCAGCTTCAGCCGCCTCCCTGCACAACACAGACACAGAGTGGTGAGCTTTATTTAAAAAATGTTCTCTCTCACAACAAAAAAAAGTTCAGTTGTAATGGCTTGTAATGTGGCCTACTTGAGAGCACGCTTCTGAGCATGTGCAAACTCGAAGGGGACGGTAATAACCACGTCAGTGGCATCAGAGCCCAGAGCTGACTGAGCCGTTTCTGTGGGGAGAGGAATGACTAGTTAACTCACTGTTAATTTACAAAGTGTGCATCTGTGTGTGTGTTCTTGTAAAACTACCTTTCATTTTATGGAAGATGAGTTTTGCAACATCCTCCGGAGCAAAATACTGAGGATGCTCTCCTGCTGTGATCTCATAATAAGGCTTCCCATCTCTGCTGACCACCTGAAAAACGAAATCACTGCGTTACCAGTTCAGTCAGTCCAAAAAGTATTTTCAAAACTAAATCAAGCCATCGTGCTTCTGACTGAAGAACGCTCAAGAGTTTTTTGGAGGTAAAAAAAAAAAAACTTAAAAGACAAAGACAACAACTCACCTGACACTTAGTCTCTGTTTTATGAGCTTGTGTCTCTGGATCATCGAAGCTGCCCATTAAGAGACAGAGAAACGTTCAATCTGGCATTCACAACTCATTCAGTAATATAATGCAGGTCTATAATGTGCAGACAGACCAGGATGACTACATCAGTTAATCAGATTGTCAGAATGTCTTTTATATCATGGATGACATCATTTGACATGATTCATTTTTAGAAACCACGGTTCAGTTGCTGAACACATTCAGCTTGTTACTGGCATTACAGAGAGAACATCCAGATGGAGCAACTGAACCAACTGAACCAAGTCACCCAGGTTTCCTGTTTTGATGGTACAATAATTTTCAAATGCTGTATTATTATCATAATAAGAATGCCACAGCTACATGATTATATGTATTTAACACTGTTAATCTGCCTACTGACATAATATTTAGATTCTAACATTCAGCAAGTAAGCCAGGGTAATGTGTCACTGAATCTCCTGCAGCTTTTAAGATTTGCAAACATGACAGTATAAGTATGTCACCTTCTCCCCAGCACTTGCTTCACTTTAACAACTGTGTTGGCAGCGTTGCGGACCCGCCCTTGCTTTGCTGCAATACCTACAATCTGTAGAAGATTAAACAAAAACAAAACAAAAAAAAGAAATCAGTCAGTCAGCACAATATGAGCCAAATGTTGAAATGTCAGCCACTCCATGGCTCTGTGAAGGAGCTATGGCAGCACATCAGTAAATCTATCATAAATCTATGTGCAGCAGAGTGAGAGGTGAAACACTGTTTTAAACTATTTGAACATGAACTGTGATTTTAATGAATATCTACTGAAATATAAAACGGCATTGCTATGTGCTATAAAATAAAAACAATTATGTATTTTATGTATGTATTATGTGTGTTTATGTATGTTTGTGACAGCCCTCATCATGATTGCAACATTTTTGGGGCTTTGGTTTGCTGTTTCAGTTTTTTTTCAGGACTTTGCTGGCTTTGAGTCATCTGCCGAGCTCAGTCTGACAGCCATCTTTAACTGTCTGTGACAGCAGCTCAGTCAGACACACAAATAAAAAAAAAAGAGAACAAAGGACAACTAATTCCTCCAACCCTGAGGGGAGTTTCATAAAGATCACCAGTTTAGTTAAACTTTACCCTTGGGTCAGTAAATCTGGCTTTTTCCCTCCACAGTGTTTCATAAAGTAGATTTAATTAAATCTAAAGTCACCATGGTAACTTATCCCTCCAAAGAAATCTGGTCAGGTTAGTTTTCAGACCAAGCCTCATCTCAGGCTGAAGCAGTAAAAAAGCCAGACTTGACTTGACCGGCTCGGTGAAGCAGACTGATCCTGGTTCAGTTTGTTGCCTCTTCACAATGATTTTCTGATCCACCTTTATCAAACAGCCCTCGGGGTCAGGTGGTCTTTGAGGAAACCCGACAGGGAAGAAAAGTAAACCATGTTGTACCTGCTCAGTGTCTCTGTAGCCCACCACAGCTGGAGTCACTCTGTCTCCAGCATCATTAGCCACCACGTCAGCCCGCCCATCCTGAACAACACACACACACACACAAACACACACTTCAGTTGTGAAAGATTTATCAGAGCCATTTTTGTCCCTGTGAATAAAGCTGGGCAACATATTTATTTGGGTGAAAACAGTTCATCCAGTAATTGCCTGGACATGACTACGAGGCATTTGGTCCTCCATTATCCAGAGTGAGAGGAAGGAATGAGAATCTGAACAATTTGCCATCAGGCATGACACAGCAGGGATGTCAACTGGCACCTCAAAGGCCCTGGTGCCCTGGAGACAGTGGACTGATCCCTCTAGGTCTGCAGTGAGAAGCTGTGAGAAGTGTCTCGGAGGGGACAAGCAGTGTAAGATGGGGCGTGAGCAGTCAGCAGATTAACTGGTGTCATATCCAGAGGTACAGACTACAGTAAACTACGCCATGATAATGACACAAACTCAGATTCATGCTTAAAGTTTTACATCATCATATCTTACTTCTCTGTCACCTGTGTCTGTCAGTGTCTGTCTGTGTGTGTGTGTGTGTGTGTGTGTGTACACTTGTGACATTTAGATGTGTATTTATTGTTTTCTCCCCAGAGGACTTCCTCCCTTAACTGATCCTCACACAGACACGAACTACCTTGTGTTTTCTCCTTCCTCCCCTCTCAGGGGGACGAGCAGGGTAAGCTGAAGCATGAGATCAGCAGATGAACTGGTGTCATATCCACAGGTACAGACTGTGTGCTGCCTGTTTAAAACCCTACAAGTCAAAGCAGCTTTCTGTTTGTTTGTTTGTTTGTTTGTTTTCCGGACTGAATAAAATAATGAATCAATAATTTGTTGACCTAATGACACCGTTGAGCCACATTAAAATAATTTCATTCACCCTCTTAGTATGTGCAGTTTATTAGCATCTTAGCAACCGGTCATATCTCAGGGGTACTCTCGGTATCAAAGCTCTCTCTCTCCGGGTCAGGAGAACCTGACAGGGTCTTCCGGGCCAGAAGGTATCCGGGGCGGGACACATTAAGATAAACTCACCTTAAATATGGCCACACAGGAGCATGTGTACCCAAAGTGGACTCCTATCGCAGCCATGTTGCGAGATATGGGCTAACAGCGCTGGACCATGCGCATGCGCGTTACTTTCCCTCCACACGTGTTCCGCTGCCGGGGGCGACTTCCGGTAGAACTGCTTCAAGATAAAAGCCTATAATTTATAAAAAACTTTGGAGCTCTATGAACTTAATAGCATAATTATTTGATATGACAACAACAACAACAATAATAATAATAATAATAATAATAATTGACCCGTTACAAATGTTCTGATCTTTTTAGTCATTAGGCTACCTGTTATCTGTGTTGAAAAAGTGCTATACAAATAAAGTTATTATTATAAAGTTATTATTATTGTTTTCAGTTAAATGATTATTTGAATGTTTCATTTAGTGGAAGTTAGATAATTTTAGTACTGGTATATTTCAGACTGCTGAATTAAAGCTGTTGAAGTCTTACGTACACAGTGACGTCAGTCCTGGAGTCTCTTTAAGTTGCAGATCTGGCCTGGTAGGGGGGTGGTGGTGGCTGTCTGAGTCTCTGGCTGGGACACACATGTAGCTAATAATAACACTAAGGCTGCCATGTCGCTGTGGTCTCTCGTCATTCTGCTGTTTTTCACTGGGGTCCCCTTTACTGAGGCAGGGGACTGTGAAGGTTAGATAGCATGGTGTGAGCAGGAGTGTGTTTACAGTCTGTTCCTGGTTTACCAATGCTGCTCTGGGCTCTTCTCTAGTACTGGTATCATGAACAGGACAACATCAGCCTTGCATGCCTGTGTCACCGCAGTCCTCCCACCGTTATCTGCTCTGTATGGTTGGACTAAGTTGGGAAGCAGCCCAATCATCAGCTGGATCATTTTCAAAGAGATTCTCCAGTGTTAGAGACAAAAAGTGGAAATAAAGAGATGATTTATTTCCTTATCTTTAATTTCTTTCATATCTGGCCTCAGCATGAAGAAAATTCTTATCACATTTAGGTCCCACGTCCAGTACATCATCAGCCAATAAGCACTTAACTATACAACAACACATTTTATATAGCTGAACTTTCTATATATCAATATAAAACATTCAAAGGTTACTAAAAAAGTATTAAAACAATGCAGTTTAATGAGTGTGAAGTAGGGTTTTTATCTATAATTTTGCATGAGACTGGACCACAGAGCACCAATGGAGCTATGCCATCGATGAGTCAAATAATGCAAAATACACACAATTGAAAACCTAAACTAATTTTACTGTTACTGTAATATGTTCATTGTAGCAGACAAGGGCTTAGATATGAAACTCACTAAATACATTCATAAAAAATTATACCATCTCCCATGAGCCAGTGTGTCTGTCCATAAATAAGCAGACTTGATGACCGGCGTGCTCACCCATACTAACACTACACTGGTCTGCAGTGTGTGTGGGCTTTCTCCACAGACTGTATGGCAGTCTGACCTCAGCACACAAAGAACTCACCCCCAACCTGGTGGAGGACGAGCTGATCCAGGCCTGCACTGCTGCCCAAGGGAAGGAGGCAAGGCTGGTGAGAACAACACGTTTTGTTAAATATACTCATTTCACTATATACCTTCTATACACAAGGAAAGAGGAATCCAATTTCAATTTAAAGAATCTGGATATTAATGAAAAAAAAAGATACATTTTTTAAACTTAAAACCCAATTTGTTGCTTGCTAGTTATTCAGCAGTTAATGATAAGATCAATTAAACTGCAGGTTCCCATAGCAACATTTCTGCTGTGCTGTTATCAGTAAACTCTACACGTCACTGCTTGTGTGGGAGAAAAAAAATATCCCTTGGTTTAAACTGACCGTAAACTTTTAGCAAGATGTACCATTTAAATAGAGCCTCATGTGCTGTATATGTGTGAGCATGATGATATATTCTGAGGTTCCCCAGTATAAAAACATGATGGACCTGGTCAAGGAGAAGCCACAGTTTGCCCCCGTGCATTATTTCCATTATCATTTTGACACCTACTTGTCCATTATCATCAATCTATGACGAGTGAGGCACAGAAAAGCCATTGAACTGCAGAACTGACCTATATGAAAACATAATTCACCGGATACTGAGCTGATCAAAAGTGTGTTTGTGCGCCCTCACAGTGTTACTACCTAGGAGCCAGTAGTGATGCAGCAAGTCGTGCCACAGCATCGGTGTCTCGACCTCTGTCCTCCCACGTCCCCGTTGAGAAGATCTGCCAACGCCTGAGCAGCAGAGACACACAGATTTGTCAGCTCAGATATGGTAATGTGTGTCCAAATACACAGTGAAGAATAACCATAGATTTGTGTGTGTGTCTGTGGGTAGACACAGTATAAAACCTGCATTCTGTGTTCGTCTGCAGAGCCTCAGCTGAAGGATCTGAGCAGCGATGGGCTCAAACAGCTGAGAGTCGCAGAGCTGAGGAACATTTTGGCCTCATGGGGAGAGGAGTGTCGGGGTTGCCTAGAGAAGCATGAGTTTGTCAGCCTCATCCAGGAGAAAGCACCATTGCATGCTCACTCTATAGAGCTTTGAATAGTAATTAGTGTCTTTCCAGCTTCTCTACTGTGCCCTACTGCAATAAACAACAAGTTCAAAGTAGTAGATTTATTCACATCCAGCTGGAACAATTTCCTGTAGCAAAACACATTCATTATAGTAACTGTCCAAGTTTTTACACAACATATCCTTGACAGTATTAATATGTACTATGGCTGCGTATAATTTTTTAAAAGTTTTCAGTACTAGTGCAGATACAATAACTCAGTTTTGGCATATTAAGACAATATGGCACAATATGGAGCCTGACAGTCAATGTTTGGCATTTTTACATGAGATCATGTTTTAGAACTTGACAGTGAAAATTATTACCAGTTGACTTTCTAATCCTTGATTTCACCTGTATTTGAAAGCACAATTACTCATTTGTGCACACATGTCCTTTTTCCCCCGTGACACCTTGCTGGGCTCTGCAGAATCCATAGCATCTTTCTTCATTTCACAAAAGAAAACAAGCCTTATGAGGAAAGTCTTCTCAAAGCTAAGCATCAGTTTGATACTTAATCATTTAGACAGGTCAAATGAACCACTTGTTTGTCCGATACAACACATATGTTTAATCATCACTCTGGATTAGAAAAAAATATCTTGAATTGTCGGTAGTTCACAGTGGAATGAGTTCTCAACAGTTTCTGTAACTATGTGAACAAAGAGTGCAAATGTAACAAAGAAGCCACTTGATTAATAAAAAAATTAAATGTTAAACACATAAAATGTAACTCATGTAAATAAATTGTGGTAAAAAAAAAAAAAACTCAGTTGTTTCCTTTGCAAACAAGCAATGAAAAGATATTTAAATAAAACTTGTTCCACTGCCAGTATTTTCATCTATTCATTCCTCACTGTGTGTTTAAAAGATAAAGTTTTTTTCTCGACCATGACATGTCAACCACATCCAATAATACAAAAATGAAAACAATACGTTACATTCTTCTCTTATAGTACAAGTATCTTGCACTCATTTGTTGTAGCAACCACCTTCCAGATAGAGGGTGGCCAGTGTCCATGACGTCAAACATTGTTTGCTTTAAATACAAGCAGTCATTTTTGACAAGCTAGAAAATGTGCACAGATGGCTATGCTGCAGCTTTTCATGACATCACCATATGTCCAGAAGGGGAAAGAACCCTACAGTGGTAAAAAGACGAGCGCAGACATGAAAGCCCCCCGTGCTGCTCTCTACTGCAGTCCTGTCTCAGAGAACAGCTCCTCTGTGTGAATGAGCCCTTGGTTATAAAGACTCAGTTTGTTCCTCAGTCTCTTTTTGGCTGCATTCTCCACCACACTGAAGTCAGCTAAACACACAAAACACAGCAACTGGTTACTTTTATTAGGTTAACACACACACATACACTATATTCCAGTATATTCCAATATATTACCGTATAGTGATGTGTATTACAGTATATGTCATATATAACTGTTGATGATTGCACTTCTGAGGATGTTTATGATGCTCTATTTAGGCAAGATGGGGTAATTTATCCACAAAAAGTTTTAAAATCTGATTTCTGGTTTAACAAGTGCTGTGTTAACAACTACGTTTGAGTAACTGGCTGTTTCAGATGGGAGAGGTGTGCAGGGTCCTTATCGTGCCTCTAAATCATTATCAAACATTGCTGAAATGTTCAGTCTCACACAGACCAATGTCAGGATTAAAATTACGGTCTTGAAAGTGTTTTATAGAAATCCTCAGATGAGGAGACATTTAGGAAGCACCTGGTAGAGACTCACCCATCTGAGTACAGTTTAGATGATCAAATGTGACCATGTGCAGGTTTGATGAGCAAGAGTCTCTAGTTTTTTCCAATTCTCCCTCTGTAATGTGGAACCGAGCATCTTCACAACACTTACTCTGACTGTCTGAGTGGTTGGGAGTGAAGCCGTTGCTCCTGCAGTCCTCACAGATCAAACCACTCGCTTCCGCCTGGCAGCTGCACTGTACGGGCCAGTTGCTGTACAGGTCTACTGCGGCCTCCTCAGGAGCACCCACGACGTCACTCAGATAGGTCACCTCCGACTGGCTGCATTCACAGGGCCCTGGCTGCACTGGAGAGCGAGGGGGGCTGTGCTGCTCGTCGTGCTCCACGGGTATGGAGGGCAGTGGGCTCTGCTGGATTTTATCAATAGAGAGTCCATCATCCAAGCTGTGGGGCTGGTCGGCAGGGGGGCAGCTGGGTGGAGGGAGCAGCTTGCTCAATGACAGAAGTACCTGAGGGCGGTAAAGATTTATAGCAACAATTTAATCTCACTTAAATGAGTCCAGCAGCAAAATGATAATATGTATGTTAGCAAAACTTACAAGCAACCAATGAATAATGGAGAAGGCTCACATATTACTCCAACATTAAACTAATGCAACAGATAGTGCTACACCCAGAAAAAAAGTAGCCTTGTCTTTGATGATTATGACAGTTCTGTATAAAAGTAGAATATTTTCCTATGTGTACTGTTCCTAAAGGTCAAAAATGAACTTTAAGCGCTCACATCCTCCATGCTCGGTCTGCTACGGTGGCGGCTAGCCGTGCAGTCCAAAGCCAGACCCAGAAGGCTGAGGGCTATAGCGGTCGGCCACTGACCGGCCGCCACATCCAAAAAACGCAGACAAGAGTCCACCCCGCCGCTGTCCTCCACCTCAGTGACGAGTAAATCTCTCTGACAGAGCAGATTGACAGACAGATGGACGTAGAGGGGCAGAGAGAGAGCATGTGGTTGGTAAGTACAGGGCATCAACACTTTAGCACTTTAATTTGTAGGGATCTACAGAGTGCAGCATAACACAACATACATAATCAAATGAGTTGCACATAAACCCAACTTCACTGTTGACTCACCAGCAGTGTTTGTTTAGGTGTGTCCTCTTTCACTTTCCGTCCTGTTACTGTTTCCATGATAACCTGAGAGCAAGCAGACTGTTAAAAAAAATGCACTCTTTCACTTCTGCTCAGCACCAAACAGCAGACAGTCACAATAGAGGTGAACATAGTGAAGCATTTAGCAGTTTCAGAGATATTTCCCTCAGGAAATGAAAAACAAGGCAAAAAGAGAGGGAATATTGGACTTTCATTCATCAGGTGGACACAAACACAACTCTAAATGATTTCTATTTTGTCATGTTGATGAGCTCATGTCATATCTTTGTGCACTGTCAGAGAAGAGGAGTTGTGTGGAGTTGGTGCAACTTGTTTTGTACTGTTTTTATTTCATTTAAATTTGCTGCTCTTTCACCAGAGAAGAGCTGATGAGGAAACATCAGGGAAACACCTCCAGTAGATTTATAGAATCATTGGACATTCTCATCAAAGGTCAAGAGACTGGTTATATTTATATGATCTTGTTATAATCACCGTTCCAAAGCTGTAAACATCCAGGCTGAAGGTCAGCTTGCCATCTCGGATGTACTCCTCAGGAAGGTATCCCATGTTGCTGTGAGAACTCGTATTCAGAGTGATTGTACAGTGCGGGTTGGCTGAATGAGGTTGAAGATGAGCCACTCCAAAGTTACACAGCTTGGGCTGCAGGTCATCATCCAAGAGTATGTTCGTACTGCGCAGAGAAGACACTGTGTCACTTTGTGAACTTCAAGGACAGACATAAGACAGAGAGACATAAGACAGATGGAAGGGAAGATAAAGTGGAGGTCCTGCACAATGCTGCATATGTGCACGTGTGTGGTAGGACCTCTAAAAACCATCACTATGTTTGTATGTGTATGTAAAGGCAGTCACCTAAAAGGTTAATCTACTCTGTTGGTGTTTGTTTGAATAGCAGATTTCACATTTTGCTAGCAAAGCAGAATACACAATAAAGAGAAAGAGAAAAAGAGAATTTCAGTGATCCAATGCAGAAGAAAGGCGCCAAGTAAAAACAAAAGTACAGAGTAAAAAGGAAGTTATGGTGTTTTAGGGTTTAACTCATATGAGAAACAGATACTGATACAGTGTTTGTGGCCTTGCTGTTCTTAGTTTTAGATAATTTTAGTTTTAGGTGTGTCAACATATATACTGAATGTGGCACTGATTACACCAAACGTCATCCTTTCCTGCTTCAAGTGGTACAAAGCTGATTGCACCACTTGGGATGGCATCAAAAATGATAGTACAATCTGCTGGCTGAATGGGAACGTTCATTCATTAAGTTTATAAGAAATTCATCAAATTACAAGCATGATAGCAGCTATTTATGAAAGTTCAATAAAAAGCTGAATAAGAAAGCTAAACCAAATAGCGTTTGTATTACTAACGAAATAGTTTTAGCTTTTTCATTTTAAATGTAGCAGTCATAGTTGAGAGGTCAAAGGCATCAATTACAGTTTTACTTAGACTAACTATTACTACATCTGTTTCTATTGATTTCCTCCTAATATGGAGCTTTATGACCTTTCCAGTTTACAGTGTTATTTGATGTTCACCTGGAAGCCAATGGTCGTTTTCTAAATCATATAATGTTTATACTGACTGTTGCACATGACAGTGACGATACGACAGATACAGAGTGAGGAAGTGCAGTGAGAGGCTATTGTTATTTTATGTGTAACATGAAGGGAGCGTGAGGTGCTTTGTACCTGGAGATGTTTCCACAGATCACTGGACAGGGCTGAACTGCATGGAGGTGCTGCACAGCCTTTGCAATTCCCTTGATGATGGCGAGACGCTCTTGCCAGGACAGAGGGGTCTTTCCATTCTGTGCAGTGTAAACGTACAAGTTTAGATATGACGCAAAAGTATGCTTTCAAATAGCATAAAAAAGCCAAACTAACTTAAAGGCCTGGAAGAAGTGGATGCAAAGATCCTTCAGAGAGCATTGGGTGAGCATGACAGGAGGACCAGACATGACATAGCACTGCAGCATCAATCAGCCAGATGAATCACATCATTTCCTACCATGCATTTTAATGTCCTCATACTTAATGTCCAACATGCAACGAATAATAAAGTCCAAATATTTTGCACTGCAAACTGAAGTAGGACAACCAAATCAATGTTGCCTTTTGTTACCTCTCCATAGAATTATTAGTGATATAACTGATGTGCATGTTGTAATTTTTCTAAAGTCTTTGATAAAAACTCTAAATATCATAATGTGAGATGTTACACACTTGACAACATCGACAATTACGTCAGACAAACACTGACAGAGGACACAGATAGAAAGTGACAACAGGCAAAACCAATATACCTTTGTGTCACCTCAAGTTCACTTCCTGTTTTCTGGTACTGAAAACATTACTGAGAAACTATTCTGCCGTGGCTTGGTTGCCAGGATGAGCGACCACAGTCAGCTAGCAGATAAATAAACAAATGTACCCGATGGTGAAGTCTGTGGTAGAGCGAGCCATTGGGGAGATAAGGGTGAACCAAACAGTAGCGGTTCTCGTCAGAAAAACAGCACAACAGGTCTAAGATGTTCGGATGCTGGTACCTGGAACACATCAGCACAATCTATTGAGCACACTGTATCAGGTAAATAGAGAAAGATAAGATTTTCAGACTGAGGGGCTAACACATACAAATGATGAACTTCCATTTCTTTTCTGAAGATGTTCCACAGCTTCTTCTTGGATGCCTGATTGACCTGGAAAATGACAGATAAGGAATAGATTTCAGTTACATGCTGCTTTGTGGCAATCAACACCCAGTAATAAAGAGGGTAGACAGATATAAACTGTTTCTACATCTGTAGATACACAAAGACAATACTTCACCATTTTTTATTTATTCTTTTTTTAACTAGTTAACTAACTAAAAACAGGCTGCAGAAATGTTGCAGTCTGAAGAAAAGTTGTTCAAATACATCTCTCAGTCTCTCAGTCTTCATCAGCAACTGTATTTGCCCAGTGAGGTGGGACTTTGATGAGGATGCTCCTCCATGAGCAAACTGAGCACATTCAGTTTACTGATGGTTGAAAAGCTTGTGAGTGGGCCGTATGATAAGATCATTTCGTGAGGCTGTTGTTGCAAAGAATACAAATGGACTTTTATGCTGAAAAAGCTTCAGTCAAAGACTCAGCTTTGGAGCTTCTGGGAGGTGTGATTTTGAACTTTGGGGTTAAAGCATACTCACAGAAAAATAGTGTGAAAGAAAATACACAATCACCTGTTTGAAAAGCTTCACTGCAAACTCTTTATTTCCCATCTGTGCTCTGTAGATGTCAGCGAAGAGGCCCTCTGAGATTCTCATCTCACTGTGAAAATCTTTGGTTCCTGCTATGATGTCTTGGAAAGTGATGTCTTGGAAAGTGATGTCTTGGAAAGTGCTTGTGGGTTGCTTTTCTTCTAGAACACAGAGCCAGGTCGGTATGAACACCCCACGCTGATTCACACATGCTCACAATCCCACATGGAAATTCAAAATTTAACTCCATCTTGAATCATAGTGGAATAGAAATTCTACCAAAATGCCATTTTCCTGTGTTGATTTAGTGATTTAGTGACTCACTGGGATATGACTGACTTGAAGAGCTCTCCTCTGGTTGGAGTTCCTTATCAGTGAACATACAAACAGGATGGTCATTTTTACTGCTCTCAGGTCATGCAGCCTGCTTCTTGTCTAAAGGCTGAACACATTTAACAATGGAACAAACAGCTCTACCTTCACTTCAGCTGCTGACTGCTGCCCTGCGGACTCTCCACGTTGATTTCTGGGGGGCGAAGGTGACTCTGAAACAGAAAAATTGCCCCAGGTTTAAACCAAAATTCTGTTTTTTCGTGATGACTGGATGAGCATGGTTTTTCTGACATTAAACATGCACTGCAAAGAGGAACGAAGAGAGGCCTTTAAATTTCCTTTATGCATTACAACTTCCCCACAGCAAACATTTAGTCGCCTCCACGATCACCAAAATGATTACAATAAGTTCTGCAAAAATTTTGCAAAAGTTTTGAAAACTGGAAGGATGTGTGGTAATTAGATTGAATCCACAAACATGTATAGGAGATGGATTTCTGCTTGAGTCAAACTCTTAAAAATGTCTAGCAATTTTAACCTTAAAAACGTATTTCTAGCCTTAGACCTGGAATTTATTATCAGTGACTTTCTAGTCTACCAACAGTTTTCAGCCCTCACCAGCACCATTGGTAGTTTGTCTATTATTCACATACATTTAAATAACTCCACCAACATTGTATCCACTTAACTTAAAACTTGAATTAGTGTACATGATGTGGAGATGATTTATCAATTGAGTCCACTCAATCACTGGGGTCAGTACTGAACTCATTAAACCATCTGGATGTGACCATGTGATCCACAGAAAAGAGGGGAAAAAGGCTGAAGCACACTTATAGTTAGTGATGCAAACAGACCAAAGTTTTGACACTACTTACCTGCTTTTCCAGATTAAATACAGTTTCTTACTCTACCTGGTAGATGGTTCTTTCACTAATTTCCTTAGTAAAGAAATTAACTAACTTTTTTCAAATAAAAAAGTAAAATCTGCACACAAGTACAAAAAATGTGGTGTAGGAATGTCTCCGCTTGAAATTTGTAAAAAAAAAAAAAAAAAAGAAAATTCATGTACAGTCTTGTGTTACCTGCACATTGACCCCAAGTTGTTCCACACAGTGACTGCATTTTTATTTGACAAAAAAAAGCACCGACATGCAACTAAGATCAGTCAGCAGAACAGCAATAAAGAGACAAAAAATAGAACTGGTCCATCCCTTCTTTCTAAAACAAGTCTGAACAAATCTGAAAACGGTTCACTGGTTTGTGATGATCCATGTAAAGCTGTACTATTGAAAACAGATGGAGTCACTAATCCCACTGACATTCCTGAACATTTGTTGTGGCACTGTGTTTGTCAAAATGGAATAAATAGTACTGTAGATGAACAAGTCAGACTAGGCAGAGCCTCATAAAAGTTGTCATTTTACCCTCTGCTCAACCAGAACAACAGAAATATTTTAGATATACTGTGCATTTAAACACATAAATCATCACACTGTAATTGTAACTGACCTTGAGCTGGACCCTGGAAGAGCAGCAGCGCCCTGTGGTGGCCCATATCACTCAGAACCTTCACCAGGTCCTGCACTCTTGACATCTCCTGAGCCCAGGACCACAGCAGCTCCCTGGTGGGACTCCGACCTGCGGCCTCCACGCGCTCCAACGAGCGGATTTCTGACAAGCTGGGGATGATTCGGACAGCTGGAGACCAAGAGACCATGGAGGTAAAAAGACATCAATTGAGGCTTACAGAGGAGAGCAGGGTGTGGGTTAAACCCAGTGACACACATATCACAGCAGCACAGGGTGTAGATCAGTCTTACTAACCACCAAAGACAGCAATCATTTCATGACAATATGTGACAGAAAAGCAGCGAAATGAGAGAAAATGTGGAGCTTAAATGGGCAAATGTAATGGTAGTTTAATAACTAAATCTACACTCATCATTTCTGACCTGTCTTTCAATGAATCAGCTGCAGTTAACAGATTTAACAGTCTGTTCTGTTACCATGCTGCTCTACAATACATCATGATCAAGAGCTGTGTGTAAGTCAGGGCCATGGAGAAAGGAGTGGTGGGGGACTTCCTATACACTACACAGTGACAGTTGACATTTAAAAACATGCATTAAAGAGGACACGTGATACATATGTTGATTTCTTATTAGCACCAGTGTTTTTTTAAAAATAAACGTGCAGCACTCTTACTGTTGAACTGTCAATAAGTTTAGGTTAAAATGTCTGAAAGCATAAGATCAATCAATTCAATAAATGTAAAAACCCGCAAAATGTGCATTAAAATGCTCAAACAGCCTGACAGCTGTGTGTCAGAGACAGCTGATCATCAGCCAGTCTGACAGCTGGAGCTCCTTCAAAGGTAAAGTCAGTCCACAGCTGTGTTTCATGTGGCTGCGGTCTGAGTCCAACAGGAGGCACCTGATCAGGCAGCAGCTGTCCTCACCTAGAGCCCTCCACCCGAACCGGCCGGCTCCTCCGTCCATCATCTCACACAGCCTCTCCATGGCGACGGGCGGCACGTCGTACAGGAGTGTGTGCGGGTCCATCTGAGCGGCAGCCCTCACCGGAGATCACCGAGCTGATCTGAGCTGATCTGTGCGGAGCTGAGCTGACCCTGACTGAAATGACCCGAGCAGAGCAGAGCAGAGCTGAGCTGAGCTGACTGTTGCTCAAAGGCGGAAACTCCCTCCGTTACACGGCTGATGATGTCACCCGTCACCCACCCAGTCACAGCGGTAACGTTACACCGCCACAGAAAACCCTGAATTACAAAGCGTCCCAAGACACAGGCTGTGAGAGTCACGTCTCAGAAATTAGCTCTATTATTTTGTATTCAGGCGACATAAAAACACACAGTTTGTTGGCGGTGACGCACAAAGAGCAAACTTCCCGTCCCCTTTAAAACTTTAGGTTAGCGTGATTTAAAGGTACTGATGATGATGATGATGATGAGATGTAGTGTTTTCAACGTGTTAAATCAAAGCAGAGAGCACACTACACAAAAATAACCCCACTCTTAGTTTCAGACACTTGGTGTGTGTGTGTGTGTGTGTGTGTGTGCAACACAGAGGAAATGGCGTTTATGACACAGAGGCCAGAGAGAGAGAGAGAGTTTACAGCTCCCTCATCCAGAGACAGACCTGATCACCTCACTGATGTTTCATCCAGAACAAGAGACCCTGAAGTCCACCAACATACCAACCAGGGGAATCTGGTGGAAGGATCACCGAGTCCGGCCTGCTGCATCTCACAGGGTTTGGTCCACCAACACCTGCATGACCAGTAGAAGACATAATGCTTCCATCCTGATATGATCAAATAAAATAAGCCCAAAACAAGTACAGATAGTCAAAAAAAGTAAAACAGGGAAATAACTGGGTATATAAGATTTCAAGATTTCAAGATTTAATTTATCATCATATGCACAGCAATTACATAATCACTCCTTAAACAATGCTCAAATATTTTAGAATGAAATACAATATAAAAAACTATAACTATAAAACCAGAGTAGGAATAGAAGTCAAATAAAAACTATACAAGAGCCATCAAAGACTAAGTGCTTTGACACCCATTCTCACTGTTGTTTCTTTCACCCACTCTCTGTGCTCTGCTGCCCTCCTCTGCAGCGCCGCAACATCCCTGTTTGTCTCCCCCACACACACACACACACACACACACACAGACACACACACACACACACAGCAGCAGCAGGGTGAACAAGCAGTAACAAGTGCTGTTTTTTCATATTCTTTAATAGAGGACACACCAACGTGTTCCAGACAACAAAGCCAAACTCATCTTTAAAGTAGAGCTGAAAAAAAGTTTCTAGTCTGTATTAAATTCAGACTCATACTCAAAGTTCAAGAAAAGTTTGGCTTCCACTGAAATTAAATCACAGTAGGACTGATTCAAATGTGCATAATATTTACTGCTGGAACATTCATGAAACTATTATATCAGAGCATATCTTCCAAATTAAACAGTTAGTGAACTACTTTTAGAAAACACCGTTACCGTTACCATGTTATCATTTTTCATCTGAAGCTGTACCTTTCCTCTTCCTGTCCTTTGTCTCACTCTCACTCTCTGATACTTGTTTCAAATGTTCACTCACACAACATGCACTCTTTCATCACTCTATCCTTAAGAGGCCTCTTTGAGCACACAATGTTGTGAAACCTTTACTTTCACTTACTTTCACATGTATTTAAGTCAGGTCCAAGTTATGCAGGAAGCTCCCAGCAGCATCAAATGAGGCGTCAGCACACTGCTTGAATAGTAGAAAATCCTGAAATGAATCCTGAAAAGCCCACACAAAGTTTCCCTCTGACAGAAAGGAGTACTTCAGAATATTTTGGAGGGATTTTGTTTCTCAAAGGGAACTGTCCAGATAAATGTTCCTTTTGTTAAAAAATTATACATCTATATCACTTAAGTTGGCCTACAGCTTTAAAAAATACACATTACAGTTTAATACAGTTTAATTGACCAGCTAAGGTGACCTTTAACACTACAGATAACTACAGTAAGTTTGAGATTTAAAAAAAACCTTTGCTGTTCAACATAAAAGAGGCTATATCACACCTTTACATGATTTAATATAATGTCAAATGTAAATATTGTTTAATATAAACAAAGCTTGGTATTTGTTGGCACCAGACAGTGGCCATAATACATGTTTAACAAGCGTTTACAACATTACACAAGCTGGAAAGACACAAAATAATAGTTAACACTTTCCTAGCTCAAGGCAGACTGCCTCTCATTCACTCATTCACACACACTGATGGTGGCCGAGCCACCATTTTTTTTTTTTTTTTTTTTCAAGATGGCGCCAAGTGAGTGGCAGCCAGTTACAGTAGCTCTGACTTCTTTCTTTGTTTATGTTGACTTTTTTATACTTTTAACTTCTCTCTACTGCTTTTCGGCCTACACTAGTCGCTCCTGGTCACGTCCACACTTAGATGTGAAGCTGGTGAGACTGGTGTTGTGCTTTTTACTTTTTTGCGGACTTTTAAACTCCGTGTCAGCCAACACATTCAGCCCCTGCTCCGGTTGTTTACACTCGGGAGCAGCTCCTGGCGCGGAGCCAGGCTCGGCTAACCCCCGGGGAGAGACCTGGAGATCCCCGCTGAACTTCGGAGGAGGAGAAGGGGGAGCAGCGCCGGAGTTAAGCGCCGTGAATGGAGACGACGGTACAAACCTGCCTTCCCTCTGTTATCACGGGAAATGTGAGGTCTCTGCCGAACAAGATGGAAGAGCTAGCGGCGCTGACGAGGCTGCAGCGGGAGTACCGGGAGTGCAGCCTGATGCACTTCACAGAGACCTGGCTGAACCACCTCACCCCGGACTCACTGGTGCAGCTGGACGGATTTCATCTCGTCAGAGCGGACAGGAATACAAGGGAGAGTGGTAAGAAGAAGGGCGGGGGAATTGCGCTGTTTGTGAACGACAAGTGATGTAACCCTGGACACATCCATGTGAAGGAGCAACGATGTACCAGGGACATTGAGCTGCTGCTGGCCGTGAGCATCCGGCCCTACTACCTGCCGAGGGAGTTTTCACATGTCATCGCAATAACGACATACATCCCTCCCTCGGCCAACGCCGATGCAGCCTGCGAGCTTCTCCACAGTGTTGTAGCACAGCTTCAGACAGAGCATCCTCAAAGCCTTTCTCCTCATCACCGGGGATTTCAACCACGCTTCCCTGTCTGCCACTCTCCCCAACTTCCACCAGTACGTGCAAACTGCTGCACCAGGGACAATAAAACTCTGGACCTGCTGTATGCAAACACAGCAGGCGCCTACAGCTCATCACCCCTCCCCCCGCTGGGCCGCTCAGATCACAACCTGGTCCATCTGCGCCCTGTTTACACACCTATGGTGAAGAGACAGCCCCCCAACAAAAGGCGTGTGAAGCAGTGGTCTGAGGAGGCCAGTGATGCACTGAGGGACTGTTTTGACACCACGGACTGGGAGGTGCTCTGTGGGCCACATGAACAGGACATTCGACAGTTTAACGGACTGCATCACAGATTACATTAACTTCTGTGTAGAAACCACCGTGCCCACCAAGAGGGTACGGTGTTTCTCAAACAACAAGCCCTGGGTGACTCCTGATCTGAGAGCCTTGCTGCAGGAGAAAAGGACGGCTTTCCAGTCAGGAGACAGAGATGAACTGAGGAGGGTGCAGAGGGATCTGAAACGGAAGATCAAAGAGTGCAAGGCCAGCTACAGGAGGAAAATGGAGGACCACCTGCAGCAAAACAACGCGCGAGGGAGGTTTGGAGAGGACTCCAAGCTATCTCAGGACAGGGTAAAAACGAGAGGAGGAACCCTGAGCCTGGAGACAGAGACTGGGCCAACAAGCTAAATCTGTTCTTCAACAGATTTGATACTGGGACCCACCTCCTCCCCCCTCAGCCTGAGCACAGACCAGCCCACCTCCAGCTCCCTCTGCCTGCACGCCCCCTCACCACCATCAACACCTCCACCATCTCTGGGGCTCTCACCATCCCCCCCGCCTTCACCACCATCTCTACAGGGCTCCTCTCCTCCACCCCCTCCCTCTCCTAATCTCTTCACACCTACAGTGGATCAGGTGAGAACACAGCTGAAGAAGATCAAAGCCAGGAAAGCCACGGGTCCTGACGGCATCAGCTCCAGACTCCTCCGGGACTGTGCAGACCAGCTCTGTCAGGTGGTCTGCTACATCTTACAACCTGAGCCTGATCCGGTTACCTGAGTCTGGAAAGAGTTCCTGTCCTGTGGAAGACTTCTTGTGTGGTTCCAGTCCCTAAAACTTTGCGCCCCAAGGAGCTCAACCACTTCAGACCCGTGGCCTTAACGTCTCACCTGATGAAGGACACTGGAGAGGATCGTCCTCAGGCACCTCTGCCCCCTGGTGAGCCCAAAACATGGATCCCCTGCAGTTTGCATACCAACCCAGCATTGGGGTGGATGATGCCGTCATCTACCTGCTGCAGAGATCCCTGTCTCACCTGGAGGACGCTGGAAACATTGTGAGGATTACCTTTTTTGATTTCTCCAGTGCTTTCAACACCGATCCACCCCTCACTGCCCAGGGTGAAGCTGGAGAGAGCGGGGGCCAGTGACCAGCTGGCTGCATGGGTCACCAACTACCTCACTGACAGACCCCAGTTTGTGAGGCTGCAGGACTGTGTGTCCGATGTGGTGGTCTGCAGCACAGGTGCCCCCCAGGGAACAGTCCTCTCACCTTTCCTCTTCACCCTGTACACATCAGACTTCACGTACTCCACGGACAGTTGCCACCTCCAGAAGTTCTCCGATGACACTGCCATTGTGGGATGTGTGTCAGAGGGGAACGACTGTGAGTACAGGAAGGTCATCATGGACTTTGTCGACTGGTGTGAGCTGAATCACCTTCAAGTCAATGCCAGCAAGACAAAGGAGATGGTGATCGACTTCAGCAGGAAACCCTCAGCTGACATTGCACCGCTGAACATCCAGGGACTTGACATCGAGAGAGTGAGGACGTACAAGTACCTGGGTGTTCACTTAAACAACAAACTGGACTGGACTGACAACACTGACTCGCTCTACAAGAGGGGTCAGAGTCGTCTTTACATGCTGAGGAGGCTGGGATCTTTTGGTGTGTGCAGGCCACTGCTGAGGACCTTTTATGAGACTGTGGTGGCGTCTGTGGTCTCCTATGCAGTGGTCTGCTGGGGAGGGGGGTGTTCTGAGCGGGACAAGAAGAGGCTCAACAGACTGATTAAAAGAGCCAGCTCAGTCTGTGGCTGCCCCCTGGACTCCATCGAGGTGATGGGGGAGAGGAGGGCTCTGGCAAAACTGTCCACCATCATGGACAACACCTCCCACCCTCTGCATCAGACTGTGGGGGCCTTAAGCAGCTCCTTCAGCAACAGACTCAGACACCCAAGGTGTAGGAAGGAGCGCTTCCGCAGGTCCTTCATCCCAAACACCATCAGACTGTTTAATGCTGCACTATGAATCTTTGTCATTGTAACAAACACTTTCATACCACAGTAGGACTGATGTTTACTGATGTTTCATCATTGCACTGATGTTTACTGATGTCCTAGCCTATGCACTTTATGGTCTTTTTTGCATTCCACTCATTTACTCATACTGTTAATTCATATCTGCTACATATCCATATTCACCTGTGCAATAACACCTCACCACAGCACATCTAACTGGGTGAGGCTGTGTATATAAATACTGTTTCTGTTTTCTTTCTTTTTTTTTCTGTTATTATTATTACAATTTTCACTATTTATTGTAAATACTGTTTTTTATGTCTTGTGTGTTTTTTCATCTACTATTTAATGTCTCTTTTACTTGTTTTTTGAGCTGCTGTGACAGTGGAATTTCCCCACTGTGGGATCAATAAAAGATCTTATCTTATCTTATCTTATCTTATCTTATCTTAAAGGCGCCTGCATGGGGATTGGGGTTCAGTGGACAGCAGGAACCAGAACATCCATGTCCTGTTCTGCTCACATGCTTTGTGCTTTTTCACTGAGCAAACCAGATCACTAAATATAACAGCTTGTACCGTCAATGCACTGCCAGCTATGACTTGTCTGAGCATTTCCTTAGAAGAATTTTCCTCCTTCTCCACAAGATGGTGACAGGTGATCAGAACATCGGGCAGAGCTTGAGTCTTCCTCCTGTACTATATTTCCGTGAACAGGTTTACCTCATGACATGTATTTATTCCATGCAGCACAATGAGGAAGTGCTTTATAAAGCATCCTATTCCTTATTTACTTTAGATATTAGCAGGAGAAATATCTTAATTTACAGAGAAGTCAATGAATTGAACAGAGAGGAAAACACCTTTATTATTCAAACATATTGTATAAAAATACAGAGATCTTAAAGTACATACCTAAAGATATGTGCAATACATATAAAATGGAAAATAATAAGCTTTATTCCTTCAATCAGGCTCTCTCAATCTTGTTAATATTTCACAGGTAATTATATAAAGGTTTAATCAAAGTGCAATAAATGTTTTTTAAGAATGGATGGGGAAAATATTTTGATAGACATCATCAGTGACACCTTGTTGTGTTGTTGTGTGGCAGAATCAGTGGAGGAATGGCTGGAGATTAAGGTTTTATCATCAGCTGCCTCCGCAAGTCAAAAAGTCAAACACAGCTCCGGTTAAACACATCAAGGATCGGACTGAGACCATCATCGCACATACTCGTGTCTGTGGCACCCACCGCACATCAGATAAGGTTAAATAAAGCACTGTCTGTTCTGGGTGTGAATAACATCATGTGTCCAAAGGTCTGTCCGTCTAATCAGAGAAAACGTAGCGTCATCATGCTAACTGTGCATTAGCTAACCCCATAGGCTAGCTGTATGGTCAGAGACAAAACGTAGAGGAAAGTGCTGGAAATGTGACCGCACCTTCCTCTATGTTTTGGCTCTGACCATACCACCAGCTTATCGAGTTAGCTAATGTGCTAAAATAGTCAGCATTACAAGAAAAATTTGCCGTTCCTCCTGATTCCCCAGTTTGTGGGGAAATTAGGCGGACAAACCTTTTGGACACATACTGTCATCCACATCCAAAACAGACAATACTTCCTTTAACCTGATCTGATATGAAGTGTGCGCTACAGACAGGAGTACGTGTGATGACGGCCTCAGTTCTTTCATCTTATAGTGTTTAGCCACAGATGTATTTGACCTCTTGACTGACAGTGGCAGCTGGTGTGTGATAGCACTTAAGTTCTGAGCGATTACTCCTTCAATTCTGGCACCCAAAAACTCAGCCAGATGACTTTATCAGCAGGTCATATAAGTTACTACAATGAGGGGATTCGCGTTTTGCCATCAGATAACATTGTGACATAATCCTGACATAAATGATGTATAAGCTAAAATGTGCACAAGCTAGCTAAAGGACAGATTCATGTACATTAATCAGTGATAACAGTTCAGATGAAAAGATTTTAGTCTTTATACATTACACATCAAAAACAAAAGAGAAGAATGCAAACATTTTACTTTCTAATCGATACTGTAAATAGGTGATAAATGGCCTCAAGCTCCATGAAGCAATATTTTTCACATGAATATTCAATGGAAATCTTTACCTTGTCTGCTTTTTTTGGGGAAACCAACTCTCAACTTAGTTTTTGGCCATGACCAAAAGAACTGATTCAATCTTTCTGATAATTAAATGGAGCGGGCACTCAAATACATTTGTTATTTAGTTTTAAAATTATTCCAGACTTACAAAAACACACAAACAAAAACACAAGGTTGATCTAAGTGCAGCATTTTCTCTCATTTGCTGATGCTCATACTTAAGCAATGAAACCCAAGATTACAGACAACAATGCATCCATCTTTTCCTCTTCAGACAAAGCAGACCTGTGGTTATCAAACAGAGGATAACAACAGTGTGGTCACTCCAGCAATCACTGCACGAAAAACTGATCACTGATTGAAAAAAAAAACTACATTGAGAATGATTATAGTACATACCTGAAGCAAGGTGGAACATGGGAAGTTACATATCTGGTTCTGTGGAGAGAAACAAAGAGATGGTGAGAGCCTGTTGTGTCGCCACACACACGACAGTTTAAGCGCAGTAAATGTGGAGTGGTCCATGTAAACCTTTTCAGATTCTGAAACAGAGATACAAATAGCAGATATATCAACAATTGTTTGGGACACAAATACTGTACTTGTGACACCACATCAGGGTAACTGAAAATTACATTTTCTAATATTTTTTTAATCTTACTGAGTTGGGGGTCTTGGAACTTGGTTAATCAATTCATAATACCATATCTTATCATTACAGAGGATCTGTCATGGGTGTAACACATCTCCACCCTGATATAGCTCAGAATATGACTGTCTTTCCTTGGGAAAATTTGTCATGGATGGAGACACTCATTAATTTCGGACTTTCATCCAATTTTCTCAAAAATCTGTTTAAATGTGAGCTAGTCAGAAATAAGCTGAGAGACAGACACATACCCCACTCATAAACCTTGGTGTTTCCCATGTGGGTCACCCTGCAGGTGTACTTGTCCCCGCTTTTGGGGATGAAGGGCACGTGTTTGGTCAGGTGATAGTGCCAGTTCTCCTCGAAGGCCAGGTCGGTCTGCCTGGCTTCACGGATCTCCTGCCCGTTCTTCAGAAGCTCGATTCTGATCTCCGGCGGGTGGAAGTTTCTCACATAACAGATGAGGGTGTTGAGCTTATTGAAATCCCCCGGCTCACGGCTGTACACCTGAACCTCGGGCGCAGCTGCGGAGAAACACAACTTTCACATGAGTACGTAATCAGTTAGATACACAGGTAAACACTGGCTGGTAAAAAACTAAAGTCGTTTCCACCCACAAACATACTGAAATTGGTATTATACTACAGTGTTCACTTGTGGTATTGTCAACCACACTGATCACAATTTGATGTAAAAAACGGCCAAAATATGTGAATAACAAGTGCTGAGCCAGCTGGTGAGGTAGACTTTAGTGCGGATGTCTCGTTGTTGTTACATGTATGTATGACGTCAAAATCTTTAGAAAACATTAACTTTACATTAACTTTTTATTCTTCGGAATTCTGTACTTTACTTTGTATTGGACCATTCCTGAGGCCATTTCTCAATACTGTGTGTGGAAGTAGACGGTGAACCTTTGGAGGCCCTTAGTCCTAACTGCCATGACAGGCGCTTCCGTACAACGACACGGCGCCATTTGTAAATATATCGACGCGTATAAATAAAGTAAAAGTTCTTACAATTTATGGCCTCTACGGAGACCAGGACGCAGAGGACACAGGCGACCACTGCGCTGAAAGCCTGCTTCATGATTCCGCCTTCAGTCCCTGGATCCTGGGGAAGGTGAAGAAAGAGCGAAGGAGACGAGAAAAATGCTCCGTGAGCCAGAAACGAAAGTAAAAATGTCCTAACAGTGGGGGGCGCTTGGTGGTATAACGAGGCGGAACGCTCGGGAGGTGTTACGGCGACCGAGGCAATCAGGGAGCAACGCGAGCCCCGCCCCCACGAAACACGTTCGGCGTATGATGGTTGGATAAAACAGTGCATCCGGTTATTTTTTTCATAATTTAACCAATAGAAAAAAAACAAGGCTCTGTTGCTGGGCGGATTTTTCTCCGACATGTTGCGCTGTGTTGCGCAGTAACTGATAATAATTTCTCCATGTTGGGTCGTTGTTTTGTTGTCAGAGTCTAGTTCGTCATTGGTGTTGTTTATTAGTACTATCTGTTATTCCTCACACACACAAACACAAATGACGCACTTGTTTTTATTGATATGTTTGTTTTTTAAAAGAAAGCTACTTTAAATAGCAAATGTGTTAATCAGAGTAGGTAACGTTGTCAGCTGTATCTTAAAATACTGTTATTGTTCATTTAGTTAACTTGTTTACAGCCACACGGTGATAAATCACCTGACGTCATCATAAAAGAAGAATTTTATTAGTTTCATACTGAGACTGACTGATACTGATAACACACTTACAAAAGAAATGTGAAAGTATCTCTCATTTACACTCATTATGTCTTTAATATAAACTGTTCTTTGATCACTTCAGATAGAGAGCAGAAGGGCAGGAAATCTTCATGACGAATACCACAGACATTCAGCCTGTGTTAACATACAGGTGAACACACCCTTTGAGCTTCAGTCCACTTGGTGAGAAGTCACTCACGCTTTAGGCTTAGGTTTTTACCAGCTACTCTTCAAAGTCACAGTGAAGGAGCATGAAGCTGACCGGCCATCATGACAGTGAAACTGAGGTCAGTGAGAAAGAGTTATGAAACAGACAACATCAGTGTCAGTAAAATTATCTCACTGCTCTCTCTCTGACAACTTTATAGATAACGCAACTAAAATGAATTAAAAGAGCATAACAGCATGCTGTATGTATGTCGGAATAGCAGTTTTAACATTGACTTTCAGCATTAGTGTGGCACACTGTACATGAAAAGCCGCTCAAATGTGTCTCAGGTGGAGCCTTAAAGTGAAATAGTAAATTCTGAGTGACTGACTTAAAAGTGCACATAGTAAATTTAAGTTCCTTTGTCCACTTGAAATGGATCCCAAAAGTGTCACCGTTTTCTACTTTAATATCCCTGTGATAGAAGTCTAAATTGTAGAGACTTTTGTTTAAAGAATGAAGACATTAAGCACATTTCAAGAGGCATTTATTGAGTCAAAGGCATTAACAATACCTTAAATAACAAATCAACATTGACAAATATTTCAACCAGGTCCAGATGGACCACCTGATTCATGGATTACTAATCTGACCAAATTCAATTTGATTGCCTCACTTAGTTGGAAGAAACAGTTTAAGTAATTACAAATAATAAACTTATTAAACCAAATAAAAGATCAGTTTGTGCATAGAAACAATTATGAGCTGAACAAACATAGGCATTTCACTTCAGTTCAACACACACACACTTATCAGTATCAAAGGCTTGAAAATACACCTGCAAGTAAGCAACACATTGATGAATAGACGACTAAATGACCTGCAGCCCGTGCTTTCTCATGTATTAAAACAGAACAGTACGCATATTGTTATATTGATGTTTGGCTTTGTGGAGAGAAAAATGAGAAAAGTCAGGAGAAACTATGATCCCGTTGATTGAAGAGGAGAAGAAGCGTGGCTGCGGCGTCCAGCTGAATTACATGTTTGGCTCTGTGAAAAAAAGGACAAGCATGCACAGGTTATTATCAACCACACTGATTACATTTTGTATCTTGTATTTTTAGATACTACAAATATCAAGAGCAAAATAACAGAATGCATGGTGTCTATAAATTTTATAAGCAAATTTAGCAATCTTGATGTAAATTAAAAAAAAAAAAATTCTATTACTATAAGAACTTTTCAGCTTTGGCAAGTGTGCTGAATGTTTTCAAGTTTATCTATGTTGAATCTCTTCTCTCTCTTTTCACTGCCTACTTTGCTGGCTGGATCACACGCTCATACAGTTTTATATGTCTGTCCTCTCCTTGGCTATCACAACTTTACACACATGTTTTGGCTGATCCCCACTCACCCCAGGCGTAGACTTTAGTGTTTCTTCCATGAGTGACCTTGCAGGTATATTTCTCTCCCTTCTGGGGTGTGATGGTCACACTCTTGGTCACATGGAAGCGCCAGTCCTGTTTGAAGGCCAGGTCAGTCTGGTTGGCATTGGGGATCTCCACCTCGTCCTTCATCAGCTTGATTTCGATGTCAGGGGGGTGGAAGTTGCTTGTATGGCAAATCAGGATGTTGGCAGTCCCAAACTCTCCTGGGTTACGGCTGTACACCTGAACCTTGGGTGGATCTAGAAGCAAAGTGGAGAAAGCAATGAAATCAGAGAGTGCTATCAGAGCAAAAAGCATTTTTATGGGTGACCGCCACATTCAAACTGAGAACACTTTGTTTGGAAACAAGATAGTTTGTTGGTAGTTTGGAACATTTGGAACATTGAATTCCCATATGTGCCTTTAAAAAAAGAAAAAAAAAAGCTTTGCTTCTACAAAGTAAAGAAACACAGGAAAGCTTCCATACTAATCATTGAATGGCTTGATGTGTATGAAAATGATATGAATTATCTGCTATGGCTTTAACAGTCACCACATCTCAACTTGACTAAATACCCAAAGTTGGATGAAAGACACGCTCCACAGCCTTACCCCATCTCACAAAACACGCTATGTTTTCGTCAGTACTTTGAACTCATTGGAGGGATCTATATCACCGAAATTTTAGACTTTCACCCTCTGGCATCAGGGCTGCTACAAGAATCACCAAAACACCCATCTGTATGTGTGTGTGCCGCACTCAAGCCAGTGGAGGGTGCTCTAACATCAGAGTTGGTATTACAGGAAATCGAAACTAAATTCAGACTGTTGGGGGGAGGGGGGACGCCACCGAATTAAAATGTGTCGCATCTAAAGTCTCTCTTTTACATTTCGCTCTTACGTGAGCACTTCCATTGGCTTCCTAACTGATCACAAGCAGCTTGGTACAGATGTACACTTCATAACCTGCCTTGTTGGTCAAAACCATACAGCCTGATTCATCTGTGATGTAGTTTACTTGTACCCATGAAGGACAGAGGCCATTTTACTGTTTCTGGTATTGTTCTGTTGAAGAGAAGGTAGATTAAAAAAAAAGAAAAAAGCAGTACTTACTGTATTTGTAGTCATCTGAGCATGAGACCACAGCCAGGGCTGCTAGGCAGACGACAAATCTCAGCATGTTTGGTTTGGATCTTTTGTAGTTTTAAAGAAACTCGGATGACACAGAGAGCCGTGCGCCTTCTTTCTTCAGTGAGCTGTTCTAAAGTGAAAGTATGGAGCAGAACAGAGTAATACAGTGCCCTAAGACCGCCCACTGTAATCATTACCGGCCAATCGTGAATTTCCATCACACGGTTACTAGGCGAAATATGACCAAACAGGTTTAGTTAAGGACACAGAGGATTTGTGGAAACTCCCTAAAGACCCAAATTCACCACCTTCTTTGAGCTTTCTATGTGAAATAATGAAAGAGAACATGTCAGCATGACTCAACCATGGTAGGAGCGATATATCCCCTCATACACACAGTTTAAATAAGGACTTTTAGAGATATTTCTAAGTCTCCCTGCTTTTTTCCCTGTATTTTCCTCATTTTATCATCTTTTGTTCAACTGTTCACTGATCACTCCATCAGCACATTGACTGAAAAGACATTCAGCATTTACGAGATGCTGTCTTTTTACAGGTTTATATATATATATATGCTCACGACTCCTGTATGTTTTGGCTCAGACGTAATAAAGACGCCTTGTTGCCTTGTTTAATAGTAAACAAAAAAGACGGAGAGAGAGCAGAGAGAGCAGAGTGGATTAGGATTAAAGTGAAACCAAACTGAAACACAAATATATTTCTGTTTACTTTGTATTTAATGAAGACAGACCAAATTCTCAGCAACTGTTAAATGTCTGATGCCTCACAAATATCAGCATCCTGATACGCAGTTGCACAGACACACTATGGAGCAGAGGGGTGTTGGTATTGGTATAAATGAAGAAGAGGTGCCAGGTTTTAGCCTGTCTAGGGCGAGCATAAACTAGTTTTTCAGTCTGGTAATATCCACGTATATCTTTTAGACAAAGTGGGCAGAAAAGGCTCTAAAAGGCCGTCAGAGCAGAGGCGGATTAAACACTCGAGGACTGATCAGGCACACACCGTCTGTGGCTGACTTTGAACTGTAAACACAGATGAAAAACTTTATATATAAAAATAATTATAATGGCATAAAATAAGCTTGCATTTCTAGCATCAACGGTAAGTTTGACTTAAAATAAAATAAATCAATGTATCATCAACAATTTAAATTTAAAGGAAGGAAAATAGTTCTTAAACTAATTCATAAACCGAGTAAAGGTTTCTGTTTTTTTATTTGGATGAATTAATGTGATATTTCTACCTATAATGAAAACAATATTACAACAATATCACATATTGCTTTAGAAACATTATGTGTATAGATTTTGGAGTAAGTCAAATGGTGGCAAACTTTTTAGTTTTGACCAGTTTTGCAGGCTCAGCCAAAATTATGAAGTGCCTGAACATGAACAGAAAGTGTCTCCAGCTCCTTTTTTTTGTTTTGCTGTCATGGTAAGCACCATCCTCTCCGTGTTTGCTTCGTTTCCTTGTAGTGCCATTCGGTCACGTGTCAGTGAGTCACCTGCTCAGTGGTGCAGCCTGTTTGCATGTTTGTCTGTTTCTTTTTTTTTTTCAATCCCCACCAAAAAAGAAGCTACTTTTACTTTTACTTACGTCCCTCCACATTATGTTTCTATCCTCACACAGCACAGATTCGGTCCTGTAGATTACTCAAAGATCATTTAAATGTATTATGTTAATTGTTTCATTTGAAAAGAGAGGTAAGATTGTGAACTAAATATTTAGTGAAATATAACTTATGATAATATTGTTTTTAATAATAAATAATAAATAAATAATATTTTTAATAATAAAGCCTGTAGATGAATGAACTGAACTGAATGTTTAAATAAGGCCTGGTTGTCTCTGCTGTAGTTTATTTATCCCATGCTCTGTATTGTCCGCTGTGCTTGTTCAATAAAGCTTATTGAAAGAAAAAAACCACCCAGCTGTGTGTCAGCCGTTCCAACGTAGAGAAGCAGCGCCGCCCTGAACCACGAACCCTGCTGGAGGAGCCCACAGGAGCCCATTTCTCTGTCCAGCCGAGGAGACCCTGCTGAGACAAGATGAGCAGTGAAAAATACCCCCGCTCGTCCATCGAGGACGACTTTAACTACGGCACTAATGTCGCCACAGCCAGCGTACAGATCCGAATGGGTGAGTGCAGCTAGCCACCTCAGCTAACATCACTGACAGTGCTCTGTCGGTACTCTAGTGATTGTTATGCAGTTATAACCTCGGTTTGCAGCACAGGTGTAGCTGGACAGCACTGTTCACAACAGTATGTTAGCTAACAGACCATTACACTACACAAATATGTGCTTTAAACACAACTTCACCCGCTGTTGTTAGCTTGTAGCAGCACCTGTGCCACTTCAGACTGAGCATTACTGAAACATATCCAGCTGTGCACACACCTGTAACTGCTGTCTGTGGTGGAGGGTGATTGTCCCGAGCACCCAGGTGGTTGTCTCATGTTGACGCCCAGCTGAGGCCCTAACTGCTGCCCCTGTCCATCAGATTTCCTGAGGAAGGTGTACACCCTCCTGAGCCTGCAGATCATCCTGACCACGGCCACCTCTGCCCTCTTCATGTTCTCTCAGACCATCAAGGACTTTGTTCACGCAAGGTAAGGATGGACTGATCGTGGTCAAACCAAGATGCCAACAGAACCAGGGGACCTTTTCTTTTTTGAAAGTTTTTCTCTTTATCCATGACAACCCCCCAAAAAGCCAGTACTCGTGATTATTTTTGGAAGTGAATGTTGATTTGTTTTGGTCTATTGATGGTAACCATGAGAGTTGGCGACAATGTACATGAAGAACTAATATACAACTACATCCAAACACAAACCTCTACATGTTAAAGGTCACCTCACCCAAATCACAAAACATCACTTATTGCTAGTAAACAGAGACGATTTAGATGGATTTTGAGTTGCAGAATGATTGTTTGAGGCTTATTTTGTCTGTTTTGAAAGCACGATATACAATCACATAGTCTTATTTAAAAGTAGGTGTTGGTTGTGTCCATCTTTTATGAATAAATCCATGAACTGTGTGTTAGCCGTGTTGTCTGACCATGGTCTGGTTTCTCCTTCAGTCCTGCTGTGGTTTTGGTTTCTGCTCTGGGCTCTCTGGTCCTCCTGCTGGCCCTGGCCATGTACAGACACCAACATCCGATCAACCTCTACCTGCTGCTCGTATTTGTAAGCCCTTGTTTCCAGTCTCTTAACTAATGAGTCAGTAGTTTTGTCTCGCTGGCTCAGGGTTGGGGAACGTAATGGGAGTGTAACGTGTTTATCTAGAGCAAGAGATAAATCCCTTCAACAGATGGGGATGACGCGTCCATTTATTTCGATTTTCATCAGTTTAATTTTGTGATGTGAGTTTAGCTGCTCAGGCTGGTTACTTATATAATAACAGCTGGTGAACTTGCTGCTAATTCTGTGTTGCTTTCAGACCCTGCTGGAGGCGGTTTCTGTGGCCACAGCACGTAAGTCATTTTTAACGAAGTCTGTCAGTTACCACCCTTTGTGCACGTTGGCACGCTGTCACTCTGTCACGCTGTACTGACTGAGCTTTCCTTTCCACAGTGACTTTCTACGAGTACTCCACTGTCCTGCAAGCCTTGTTCCTGACCTGTGCTGTGTTCGCTGGACTCACAGCCTACACATTCCAGTCCAAAAGAGACTTCACCAAACTGGGAGCAGGGTGAGTGTGCCATGGCTGAAGCTCACTGCTGATTGTCTGCATGATAGTTCTTTATCAAGACTGCTGTGTTCCTCCTTTAGAGACTTGTGATTTTGTTGTCTTTACAGACTGTTTGCCTGCCTGTGGATCCTCATCATCGCAAGCTTCATGAGGGTGAGTGCAACTGCCTAATGTGTCTATATGAAAGAGGTAAAGAGAGAGAATAATACAGTGAGAATGGGTGAAAGAAAGAGGGAGATAAACACTAATAAGAAGACTGCTGTTGGACAGAAACCAGGACTCAGAGGGTTCAAAGGTTCATTTAATGGTCATTTTACAACATAAGGCTGTATAATGAAGTTCATGGTTGTTTGTAATCCCCCTTTCTTCATCTGCCACTTTGGCTGGTGGATTCCAAATCTACCAGCCATTCTACTTTGTTTTTTAACCAGTCTCTTTCTTGTTGTTGTTGTAAGCAATAGAGTGTGATTGCATGTGAAAAATATTAAAAACAAGATTAAAGTATGAATATTAAGGAAATTCACCCGCCACCACACAAAATTTGGCAGGAGTAGACTGGGTGTCGGAGTACCCTTAGCTGTCCAAGCTGGGTTAGATCAGATCTTATACCGGCTCTCTTCCCCCTCTTCCTGGGATGATCACAGTGCCCGCTGCAGTGCTTGGTCTAACTGGGAGGTCGGAGGACGTGATCGTCTCGAGGTCTGCTGAACTTAATCCAACCCAGACTTTCCTTTCTGATGTTGCTGGGTGGGGCTGTGTAGCTGCGGGCATGCTGTACAGGCATGCTGTACAGGTGAAATATGATCCAGGAAGGCTGGTATGAGTACCAGATCCATGAGTCTGACAGCTTATCTGACACCAAACCGCCACAGGGACATTTTGTCTTCATTGTTTTCTACCAGGAATGTTGACTGGTAGGCTTTACCCGATGGCGTCGCATGAACCAGGAATCCAGGTTCAGCCTATCACAGAGCATGTTCATGTTTTTTTTTTTTTTGCCACATGCCAGTGCGTTGTTTCACTGAAATGAGTGCACAAGCTGTGTGTTGTTGAAGTCAGAGAGCAAACAGAAAGAAACAGATTCAGAAAGACGGAGACAAAGAGAAAGAGAAAGTAAGAAAGAGAAAGAAAAAAATTAACAGAAAGAGAAAGATACAGCAAAGACTCAACCAAAGACACAGCATGTATTCTAAGTAAGTATGTAAGTTTCTGAAATTAGTCTCTGTAGTTTATTCTTTTATTATATCCACATATTGTCCTGCTCATATCATACCCATCTACCAGAGGACAGGGGAGGAATATGATGAATAATGTCTGTCAGCAGCATGATCTACTATAAACAAAGCATGTATAAATGTAAAGAGAGAAGTCGGTGGGTAGATAGAAATGGAGACAAGCAGATTAGAAAGTTGACACTGATGACTCCTGGCTGAAGAGTGGAGACTGTGGAGCAGAGTCGTCCACACAGCACATTTTACATAAGTGGTCATTTAGTGAAGAACTGAAATTATTACTTTCAAAATAACCACTCTCATGTCTCACACACATCAGGAAAGCTGTTTGGAGAAGCTCTCAGCCACCCCCGCCTTTTCATGATGACTCTGGTCTCTTTGCAGTTCTTCTTCAACAGTGACAGCACAGAGCTGGTCCTGGCCGGAGCCGGAGCCCTGGTCTTCTGCGGTTTCATCATCTATGACACCAACCTGCTGATGAAGCAGCTCTCCCCCGAGGAGCACATCCTGGCCTCCATCAACCTTTACCTGGACATCGTCAACCTCTTCCTGCACATCCTGCGTCTCATTGACTCCATGAAGAAGCACTGAGAGCTGCAGACTGCTTTATTCAGCTCTAGCAGCTTGTTGTCAGTCCTAACAGCCTCACTGGAAACCCACAGATATGACTGTGCTGTGACTACCCTGCCTTTATGTAAGTGTGCCCTCCTGAATTTAACCAACAAATGAGAATTTAGATGGGAATTGACATAGATTAAGAAACACTGACTGCTTGGTGAACTCTCTTTACAGGCAGCTGCAGTAACGTGCTTCTGTTTATTTCACCCAACTTCTTTTAGTAGCTGATAGTGCTTAATTTTTATTTGATATCAGGTACATTTTGTTTATTGTGAAATCAAAAGCTAAAGGTACAGGGCATGATTTGATATAGAGCCCATGAGCACGCTCAGCTGCCCTGTTTGTAGTTCACCTTATTGGTCCCAGTCAGGCATTCCAGTTTTTCAGTGACAGAATAATCCACATTTGTTGTTCTAGTCAGTATTTATCCAGATTTATCCAGCTTAGATTTGATCTTTTCACAGGATGTGTTGACAATAAGATGAATATAGTTTCTCTATCCTTTTAAAATATTGAAATATTCTATATATTGTGTACTGCACATATAATGTGGTCTGGACAGGTTTTGTGCTTATTAAAACTGAACACAATTCAAACATTAAAAGTGAGCTGGTCGGACATTTTGTGAGGGACTACATTTTTTTAAGATGACATTTTCCCAACAGTATCTGGGGGTTCAGATCTATCATTCCACTCATTTATTCTCAAACTCACTATTACTGAATGTTCTAAGTATTGTCAAAAATGAATGGTTTATATTCCATCAGTGCATTGCTGTTGGAAGTATCATGGCACCCCCTCACTTTTCACATCTGTTAATGACGTGCAATAGCAAGAAGATGGTACATTGTATCTTAACTGCATGCCTGCTTTTGTTACTGTCTGTGACCATGCGTTTATGATATAAATGTTACATTGTGCACTTTTTAGTATGAAGAGCTGAAACCTGAAATAAATGAAAAGTTGAATCTGAAGGCTTTGGATAAATACTATGTGATTTTATTCTCTGTATAATCTCCAACATCAGGATAAGGGTAACTGTAATGATGGCATTAGCTTCAACTGTTCTTAATGTATGAATTAGTAGACAGTTGAGTATGTCTGAAATGATTTAAAATTGACTGTTTTGTACTGGATTAAGATTTATGCCTTTTCTGTCATTGTGTTTGTTACGTTAATTCTAATTTATAATGAATATTTTCCTCTTTAACTGCTGTAAACTCTGTTGGTTAACATTCTTGGAAAATATGTGGAAATAAAGATTTCCATAGATTTCAAATTGAAAGTATCAGTGAGATTTATTTGTAAATTATTTGTAGGCTTGATCAATTCATAGAGGATTTTCTCAAATTGACAGTATTTCTGTTGGTCATTGTCCAAGTATCTAAGATACATCTGAGTCTGAGGATGGATAATATATCATATCATATGTTCAGCTGAGAGAACCACTCTTTACAGGCTTCACGGTTTGAGCGGATCTAAAATATCCCCCTCTGTTGCCCAGTGAGAGAGAGTGTGTTTACATACTTTGGTATGTAAACATCAAGCCCCTTCAGACAAAAAGGGAAGTGAATTGTTGTTTAGTAAATTATGCTGTTTATTCTCCTCTCAGATAATCCAGGCTTTTAGTGCATCATATTCTGAGATCAGTCCACAGTCAGAGTATATGTCTGATGGCATCATAGTAAGGTAAGTGGAAAAGTTGAGACCATCCATATGCCTACTACAGCCCAGTGTAGGGTATATAGTACAGGTTTAGGACTAGTTCTAACCCCCAGAAGACAATCGACAAATGTGTACCGTGATCCACAGAGTGATACAAATACACACTGTAAACACTATTTTAATTTCACATAGAAATGTTATAGGTTTTACAGATGTAAATAGTTTCACCCCCAAAAGTCCTATTTACACATTTGTGGAACCATTTCTACACATGATACATTTCTGAACAGTTGTGAATGCTTCCTCAAGTTTATGGGCCACGTGACATTTGTGACATCCCTCCTAGTTGTGTGCAGATTTCTTTCATGGATGTATTATAACACCTGGATGCTGTGCTGCCATTCAGTCTTGCTTCCTAGTTGTCTAAATCCCCCTGCTGCCCTAAAAGCAACTTCCCATAGACCACCCATGTAAAAGACACATCTGTAAAACTGTTGACAGGACACCTCCAGCTATAAACATGGTCGCTTATTTCTCTTTCCGTTGTATATTCTTAAGCCATGGAGGTTGAATCTTTACAAAAGCTTTTTAAAGTCAAGAAATATAATTTTTTCAGAATGATGTCACAGCTGCGCAAGAGTCCATAGACTGTATATAAGGAGGGACAAGATGACAGCTCCCTGAAAGCAAAGCCAAAACATCTGGATCGCCCCCCTGGTGGCTGGCTGCATAAATCCCACATCCTCGTTGTTAGCAGACTGAAAACTGGCCAAACTGAGAAATCAGAGTAAATCAAAGTCAAACAAATAAGTTTGATTTTAATGACTTATTGTTATGAGACAGACTCTGGCTCCAAATGACATCACCAGCACGAGATGGTAGTATCCAGGATATTTTGGCTTGTGGAGCCATCTCGTCCATCTTTATATACAGTCAATGGTTGTGTCATGCTGTTAAGTACAAGCTTAAGTACAGCTTTAGTGCAATCTGACATTAACATGTTCATCAAAGAGCATTGTTCAAGTCTGTGTTTTGTTCTTTAAAGATTTTTATTAAAATAAATATCTGTTATGTCACCAAATGAGCAATGTGACATGACAATGGTGATGGAGCCTATAGCCCACTGATGAAAGCCTGCAGCATTTGCAGTATTACAACCTGGATGTGTGTGGCAAATTTCCAGAAAAAGCAGCACACACTTGGGCTTTTAACAAGACTTTAAATGCAGCACAGTTGTTCTTCAGCTCATCTGTGTGTGAGGCAGTGTGCTGTTTCTCCTGATGTTTGCTGGCATTGTGAGTAGACAGTTACAATGACCGAACAAACAAAGAAAAGGTCGATGACATCAGATGATGAAACTCGGAAGGTGACATCCAAAAACACACCTGCAGTCACCACTTTTGCCACGGGTGCCGTGGACAACAAAATGAAAATATTTGAGATTATAACTTTAATATTTTGAAAGCTGAAATGTTGTTTTAACATGTATTTATTTCTTAATAGTCATTTATGTGGATGTGTAGGTAGTTTAATATTTAGTAGCTATTCATTTGCAGTAAATATTTATTCAAACCTTTGTTTGACTAGTCTACTGTTGAACCCCCCTGTCACACTCTGCTTCACCCAAAACCACAAGTAAATTGTCAAACTGTGGGAAACACTGTAGCTTACTTTTGAATGGTTTATCACAAATTTTACATTTACATTTAAATAAATATGAACCTGCTTTTGAGAATTGTGTTTGTAGTGTACAGTTTTGTTTGAACAAAGTCTGATCAAAGTGATCATTAATTACTACTTAAGTAGTACAGTATACATTTATGTAAATTTCAGAGTTATTAAAGACAGCTTTGTAAGAGCATATGAAAAGCATAGTATTTATGTATTCTATAAAACCCACTCATGAATACTGCATTTTAGAAAGCTTAATGCTTAAAGCTTTCTTAAAACTAATCTACATTTTGTTCTCAATTAATATATAATACACTTGCAATGAATATACGCAAGTGAATCACAATGACTGTGTACCGCCATTATACTGTATTTATTACATTATTACAGTCACAGATATCAGGTAGACTCTTGTTTCAGCTGTATTCCAGAACAGACGGTAGTTTCGTAAGCTCATCTGAGGGAATGTTGCTGCCTGCTGGTGTAACTAGTAACTGCACCTTTATGGACTTTTCTCTGCAGATCTGCTGAGGTATGAATCGGACAATAATCTGTAAACAAAAAGGAGAGAAGTCACAAATGTCACATGACCTACAAACTGACAGGAAGTATCCACAGTCTATTTCACATGTACAAATGGATCCGAACTACACTTAGAGCATTTTCATGTGCAATTGAAATATATGCCTGCATTGTTTGTCATACATGTATTTGAAAATCACTCTGTATTTTTGTGGTTATGATTTTATACAACATTAACAAAAAAAGGCATGTTTTTGGAGACTGATATATTTGTGGATCATGGTACATGTTTGTGGATCATCTTCTGTGGGTTACAACTATTAAAGTCCAATCAAAACTGCCTTAGAGGCAGCAGGTGAAGCCTGTCGTTTATTCATCTTTCATATAAGCTGTTTTGTTGACAGACAAAGACATTAACACAACATTACTGTCATGTGGACAGAGCTTCTTGTGCATTTGTTTAAATATATTCTAAGAACAAAATAACAACTAACTAACAAAAGCTCTGACAACAGTGACTTTTATATGTCAAGACGTATTTTGTATGTGTTGTTTTGTAGCTCACTGGGTGGAGTGCATGCCGATGATGCCTTCTCCTTTTTACAGCAGCTTGGTTTTGATTCCAACCCTGGGCCCTTTATGTCAATCCATTCCTTAGGTTATACTGCCACGAGTCAATTTTATTTCAAACTCACCTGGACTTAAATGTGAATGCTAGAATTTGGTGGTGAACTTCGCCCTCTTGTGGTAGAAATTACAACAAGACACACGGGACAATGAGTCTGAAAAATATTTTTTTCTCTCTTGCCTCTCAGTGCCTCCATAGATATTTAATCTCTGAAAGAATACAATTGATCTTCTTAACAAGCCTTTAGTGATTTTATTGTCTGGTATTGCTCCAAGGAAAGCTAGACCAGGCTTCATCAGTGCCAGAAATCACTGTCCTGTCAGTGCTTTTTATTTTCAGTGTCATGTATTGGGTATACATGTGCTAAATTCACACTGTTCAGCTGTGGTTTCAATATGTAACATATTTAAGGGCAATGTGAGTGAATATCAGTGGTACAGTTAATGGTGACAGTTTGGGTGTAGGAACAACATCACAGGTGTACAGTGACGAACAATAATAGAAATATATTGGTTAAATATCCAGAATGTCTCCAGCCAAGAGAGTATTACTGAAGAATTAGAAGCAGCACAAACCGGCCTATGTTTAAAAATATATACTGTCAGAGGAATATGTTCATATGTTAAACATGGAGAGATTAATATGGTTTCTGACAGGCTTTGTAAATATCTTCTTTAGGAAATAAGTCATCATAGTCTGGTTTTATGGTTTGAATAGATGGGAAGTTCAAAGTTGAAGCAACCAGCTAATGACACAAGTTCAAAATAGTTTTTATATGTATGGACACACAATTTTATATGGTTGGATCTTGTCCTTCATCCTCCTCTCTGCCAAAGACTCCAGGTTGTGCGGTTCCAGTCTGACCACAGTCTTCCTCATCAGCTTGTTGAATCTGCTGGCCTCACATCCTGATAACAGCAGCACACCATGGTAAAGAACAGTGCACTGGCTCCTATAAATGGGAGATCACAGTTTCCCTGTCTTCTCTGTCCCCTCCTGAAAAAGGCATCATTGTCGTGAGTCCAGTCCAGTTCCGCACTGATTTTAATTCCAAGGTACTCCTACGAATCCACCCCTGGTCTTGCTGATATTGAACTTCAGATGATTGTTGTAGAAACATGTGCAAAGCGCTCTGTCACTCTTCTGTACTCCCTGTCATCATCTTTTTTTTGATGCATCCAACAATACAAGAGTGGTTGAAACTTTTAAAGGTGACAGAAAACAGAGATGAAATGGAGGTCTGAGGTGTGGAGTGTGAAGAGAAATGGTGCCAGAACAGTTCATTGAGGTGCCCCAGTGCCATCACAGCCGTCCACTCTGACATGTTGAAGCTGGTCCATAATCCAGGATGCAGTGTCAGTATTATCAGCAGTGGCTGATTCCTGAGAATGTTAGGTACAGGGGGGCTGGAGGGTGAAGTTGGGGTGGTCCTCTGAGCTTCATGGATTAAGGAGAAAGGGGGAGGAAGCTATGTGTCTGATGGGGAGGAGAGCAGTCTCCAGCAGAGGTGTGAATGGCCAGAGATGATGGCCTAGACACACTGTCTGAGCACACAGGGTGGGGGTTGTGTCAAACCTATTGAAGAGTAGATTCAACTCATTAGCATATTCTAGGTCCCCCTGTGCTCTAGAAGCAGGCTTGTTACAGCCCATCATCCATTTCTACACACCTCCTTTGCCACGGTTTAAAACCAAACCATACTGTATAGTAAAACAGAATTTTTAGAACAAAATATCCCTTCAGTCTCACTTGGGTAATATTTAGCCCACATGGAGAAAGTCAGTTATGTTTTATACAATAAAAGCTATATTCTTGAATTCTGTGAAAACAAAATAAGAAAATAAAATAATATAAATAAAAAAGATCCAAGCATTCATTTGTTCAGCATTGTGTACAGCGAGAATTAAACTTTCATATAAAACATGTTGAAATGTATTTATAAAGGCTTTTTATCTCCCACAGTGAAAGTCAAGCCCTCCAGCCTAATTAAAGAAAGACTTTTTGATGTTAAAATGTGAATGACTGTTGGGCTCATTTGTCTGTTCCATAGAGCTGGCTCATGGGAACAGCCCATCATCCATTTCTACACACCTCCTTTGCTCTGTTCTGGCCCTGTATTTGTTCCTGGTCTCTCTCAGTTTTCTCTTTAGCTCCTTTCGGAAAGCTCGGATTCCTCGAGAGACCCTCCCCTTTTTGTTAAGAAGGCCATTGGTCTATTTAATGATCCAGGGTTTGTTTACCTTGAAAACCATTTATCTTTATTTACTATTAATGTATATCATCTGAATTTGCCTCTAAAATTTAAAGAGTTTAAAATTTAAAATGAATGTGAGTGAATGAGTGAATAGTCACTCAAGTCAAAAGGTCTGGTCATTGAAATTGGTTTGGTTGAATTCACACTGTAAAGTTCAAGATATGACAGGAAAGGCAATCACGTCCGAATGGAATCTCCTAGTCATACTGCTCTGGCATAAGAGAAGTCCAATCTTTACAATCCAACAGAAATTCCAAACACAGACTCTGTCTTGGATCATATGTTTCAATGTTGGAGTCTGAATTTGATATATTGAATTATACTGTCTATACTAATTATACTGTATTTGACCAGGCCGATCTGATTGAATGTGAGCAAAGTAAAATATAGATTTTGAATATTTAATAAAAACAACAATAAAATATTCTAAATAAAGTGTAGGGGGTATTTAATTAAGGAAGGACCGAAACAGATTATTTGTATGCACATATTTATTATTAATGACAAGTTCAACAGATTTACTTTAACTTCCACATTGAATATTAAATACATGGGAGAGCTATAGAAACTTTGGACTTATGACACAGGATATGACACAGACTCATTTTTTATATTAATAAATAAATAGATAAACAAATAAATACATTCCTGGGCGTTGGAGGTTCATTTCATTTACAAATAAGCAAAATTCACTATTTTCCCACTCTTTCGTTATCAGCCATAGAGTCACCCTACCCTAGCTGTGCATTGATCTTCTTTTGATATTTATAATATGTTATAGAAGAGGTTTTAGGCTGAAGAGCCCCTCCTCAGTCAGAGTTTGAACACTGTAATGTCATGGATCTTGCTGCTGGTTTTGAACGCAGCCCAGTTGATGTGCTGCCACTTCACCCACTACGTCACTTCCGCTCCACAACCTTCTCCAAGAGTTTTGTCCAAGATGGCGTCAACGCAGTTAACGGATGAGGAGCTTTTCTCCGAATTAAAGCGCTTAGGTTTCACTCCAGGCCCGGTAACCGAAAACACCCGTCCGGTGTATTTGAAGAAGCTGAAGAAGCTCCGCGAAGAGCAGCAGCAGCGGGGCTCCAGGCCGGGTAAAACCCGTAGCAGCGGGGCCATCAACAGCACCATTGGCGGCGGCAACACGGCGGGATCCAGGCCAGCCAGCCATGACGTCACGCACCTGAGCTCTAGCAGGAGACCGGGCCGGAAGTCGTCCGTCCTCGGCTTCAGCTCCGACGAGTCTGACGCTGAAACTCCACTGAAAAGAAAGGGCCTCAACCACAGCGGCAGGGCGGACCGGGGCTTCGCTTTCCAACAGCAGCCCAAGATAAAACCCGTGACGACGCCGAGTGTGGCTCCCAAGAGTCAGTATGGCGCTGCGACGACGCTGAACAGCAACAATTCCTCCCCGGGTCCGGACGGACAGAGAGGCGTCTCGCTGGGCTGGGGAGGTCGGGCCAGATCCAGCCCCGAGGCGGAGGGGAGGGATTACGACGAATCGGGGGACGAGGACGACTATGAGGGGGAAACGGAGAAGAACTCTCGCTCTTTAAATGGCTGTGGGGCGTCTCACTTGAACACTAGCAAGCTAGCCGGGGATTACTCGGACTCGGACGAGGAGGAGGTCGGGGGCCTCATCACCGGAGACCAACAGCGGGACCGGCTGGAGCCCAGGCGGAGCCTCCCGAAAACGGCGTTCCCTTCGCACAGAGTCGCCCGAGGGTCTCAGCCCAGAGGGGCGGGCAGGGAGGTTAACGTTAGCCCGCCTGAAAGTCTAAACATGGTGGGGAGCCGGAGGGAGGAGGGGGAGGAAGACGAGCCCAAGAGACGGGAGTCGGACTCGTTCGGAGGCTTGCGGAGCCACAACTTTCCCATGAAGGCCATCCACGTGTCCCTCGCCGAGAACCACGGAGGAGAGGCCGGCAAAAACAACCACGTCGACGGTGAGCACGGAGCCTCCAGGGGCGGCAGCAGCAGGTTCAGCATCGGACTGAGACCGCGCTTCTCCAGCTACAGCAGCCTGTCGCAGACGTACAGGGGCAACCACTCTAACCACAGCGCTCCCAACCACTCGTACAGCCAGGCAGCGCTCAAACACAAGCTGGCCGTGCCGGAGGACGAGCTGCTGCAGCAGTTCAAAAGGGAAGAGGTGGCCTCCTCCGGGAGCTTCAGCGCTCACTACCTGTCCATGTTCCTGCTCACGGCAGCCTGCCTCTTCTTCCTGCTGCTGGGCCTCATGTACCTCAGGATGATGGGCTCTGGGTCCTTGGAGGGGGATGGAGTCAGTGAGTATGACAAGATGTCCTGTCGAAAGTTTTTGGTTGTTTATCTCCAAACAGCAGGTCTGATGGCCATTTAAAGTATTTAATATAATGTTAACCCCACGTGTCTTGGTGGTAGGACTTGTGTTTGTATCTTTTTTCTTTTTCTCTATTTTCTTTTCAATTTGGCACCCCTTTTACAATGATTGTTTGACAGAAATGTGTGAGTGATTGTGCTGCATGTAAACAGAGCTACTGACTGAACACACCACTGTGGCAAAACATTTTTTTGTTTTTTAAAGTTTAAAGAGATGCAGAAATCCTGGAAGATACTACTAAAATATTACTTCTGCATTGTGAAGCTGTCAGAAATGCCACTACTTCAACTAAACAGAGGCATGCCACCCGCTGCATTTATCAGTTTCAGGACAGAAAGCAAGGAATTGAATTGAATTGAATAAATCAGCCACTCCCACTGCCTTTTGCCTTCACAAGACACCAGCCTGATATTTCAGAGCTGTCTAACTATCCAACTGTACATTCAGACCTAGCCCACAGCCCACCTGACCCCTGTGACTTTACCTCTTGTAACCAGTGACAATGTCTTGTCAACAAATACAAATCCAGGACATGGATTAGTTTGCACAGTCCTGTTTTCAATCCACCACTCCTGCAGGTGCAATCACCAGATATACATGTAATAGCCAGAGCCAGCTAGCCATCTTACAGGAGTGTAATCCACCCCCTCCAAGAAATGTTGGCACAAACGTTGATCCAACCCTGGCCCCAGACAGACTCTAGATGGTGTTGTTTCTGATGTGTTTATGATCAAGCAAACTACTTTTCTGCAGCCTCCAGACAGTGGCTCACTGCTGGCCCCAAACCATTTCCTCCTCGCTGTGTGGATAAATACAAATGTCCAGACCTCGCTCATGTTCCAAATTAAATTAAATCCAATCTTATTAGTGAAACCTGTAAAACAACCTATTAAAGTGTATTTTGTCTGACTCAAGTTCAAGGAGACAGTTTCTCCATCCAGCTTCTAGCTATGCACATAATCATGTTTTTGACATTCAGTTTTAACTTGTACCACAATATAGTTACAATGGAGGTGAGATGTTTTGTAGTTGTATTAGAAGCATTAACAAAATTATTATGAATTATTTTGTCCCAAAGGTGCTGAATGTTGTTTCTAGTATTTTGTCTGCCTCATTTAAATATGAAGGAGCAGACATATTAAAAACATAACCTACAACAGCAGGCTTTACTATGGATTTCATCATCTCTCAGACACAGTTAAGAATGATACCTTTCACAGAGGCGTCCACAGGACTGTCAGAGCACTTCACACTCTACAGGGCTTTCTCTTTTTGTGGTCACTTACTGTTTAACCATTATTGTTCAATATATTAATGTGTTGTGAGTGTTGTATCACCATACTTGTGTTTGTTCATCACTTTAAAATGTAGTAAAACTGCTTCACAGTTGACTTACAGAGTTGCACAGTGAATACACCGGCATAGTTTTCTTTAATACTCTGTGTGAATATAATGGTTGTTGTTTCTGTCTCCTGTGTTGCAGTTAAGAGCCACCCATTTGGCAGTGACTTTGACTCTTCTTATGTAAGTAGATATTTTCCTCTGATCTGCTCTCTTAGTTCTGTGTACAGCAAAGCTGCGTAGCAGAGTTTTTGTTTAATAGAAAGAGCACAGGAAGTGCAATATGTACACTTAACCTGGAATTAGATTGGAAGTATAATGGATGTGAGCAGTGAACACAGCCAAAATGCTGCCATTGTAATGAATTGAACTTGCTCTCCTGGCTGTGCTGAGGGGAACTGTCCCACAGGCAGCGCTATTCTTCAAGCTTCTTATTTTTGTTGTGATGTGACAATTGCCTTGAAAATAAGAGAGTACCGACTGAGGTGTCTTTAAATGTCGCTTTCTACAGTTAAAATGACAGTTATCACAGCTGCATATCATTAGCTGTTGTGAGTTAATCTTAATTCCACAAGTAACTTTCTAAGAGGCCATAAATGCATATTTTGCCTAGTTAAAGTCTCATTATCAGCGGATACGCAATGTTTAAAGACTTTAATTGGGATGTCCCCACTAGATTATAATTTTTTGCCTCCCTTTAGGTTTTCAGTTTAAATTTTTTTTTGTTTTAAGTTTACTCCAGCTTCTTTCAGTTGCTGTTTGCTTTTTAGGGTTTCTCCCTTCAGTGTGCTCTTCAGCAGGTGAAATGCATCGTCAATAAGATTAAAGTGAGGAGACTGACCCGGTCAGTCTAAAACCTCTGCTAACTCCATGGTGGAGTTAACAGTAGGCTTTGCCTTGTTGTGCTGCAAGTCGAAGTGCCCGCCTATCAGTTTTCTATACATTTAATTGTATATGGGCAGACAAAATGCTTCAGTAGATTATTTAGAATAAATTCTGCTACTGCCACCTCGAGTTATGTCGTCATTAAAGATGAGTGCGACAGTTCCAGAAGCAGTCAGTCACCACATTGTGTCCACCACACTTCCTGGGTGAGCTAGTGTGCTTTGCATCATGTTGGATCCTTCCTTTATCTTCAATTCAGCCTGTCTGTCACTTTGGTAAAACACTTGGTCTCATCTGTTCATACAACTGTGTTTTAGAGCTTTTCATCTCTGTACAATCTGCTATTCTAATCTGGCCTTCCCATTCTTCCTGCTGAAGAGAGGTTTGCATCTTGTGGCGTAACCTCTGTGATTTTGCTCTCTGAGTCTCCTGCGAGCGATAGACTGTGATATTTCCCCGCGGCCTTCTGGAGGTTGTCGGTGATGTCACTGACAGTTGTTTTGGGGTTTTTCTTCACAGCTCTTGTGATGTTTCTGTCATCAGCTGCTGCTGTTCTCCTTGGCTGGCTGTCTGCTGTCTGTTGCTAAATAAATCAGTGGTTTTCTTTTCCAAGACATCTGAAATTGTTTTCTATTCCCAGTTTTTGTGCAACGATTCTAATTGAATTTACTGTCTTTGCTTCCAACTTGCTTGTCTTTCTCCAATAGATAGTTCTCCGGTCTTCATGTTGTTTTTTTTTCTCCTGATTACAAAACCAATGATACAACCAAGACTACATGTTCACAGCTTTTTATGATAGAACAATCAGCGCAGCAGGAAACACCTGAGCAACAAGACACACTTGTCACATGTTCAGGGAACATGTTCAGTCACATCTTCCCATGCTTCTGCTCACATAGAAACGAGGGTGGCGCAAACAAAATGTGTTTTCTTCTAAAATTGAAAACATTTATGCTTAAAAATACCAGGAAATTAAAGCAAATATTCTGATCTTTTGTTTTATAATCATGTTTTGGTCTAAAAAAACAAATTTATTGTATAGAAAAATAAAAAAACTTGACTCTGCTGTTCCCATAATTTTGGAGACACTGTTTAAATGCACTTGTGTCAGGAGAGTGTGCTCACTTGTCTTGTTGTCTGCAGAACAAGGCGGAGAAGGACATTATCCTAAAGCTGCTGCTTAATCTACATGATCAACTGGCCCACGTCGCTGGTAACTATTAACACTCTGCACTACACTGACCGACAGTAGAGGTGTAGCAGTAGAATTAAGTTTCTGTCACTACACTTTCTCATTGTTAAACAGTGATTCGTCTATTTGCAATGTTCCTACTTTTGCTCACAGTATCAACTTACATTGATTCATATTTTTAGGCATTCAGAAGAAACTGCCTCTTTGCTTGGGCGAGAGTAGGATACAGAGGCAGTTTAAAGGTACCTTAGGTCAGGGCTAGAGAATGGTGTCACAACCAGACACACACTGCAGGGCCAAATGACGGCTCAGTTATCGTTTAACATTAATGCCCGACTGTGATAGCACACAGACAATAAAGGGAACGTTTAAGTGTGTTTTTAAGTGTGTTCATTAGGCAGCTGTATCTGACACATTGCTGCTCTAGTGCTTTTTATTACTGCACATTTAGGTTTCATTTTATAAATATCTATTAACCTCTGCCAAACAATACATTTCCAGTTTTCTAGTTCTCTGGAACTACAGGGACTGATATTGAAATAGTTCCACATTTGCACTTGCACTGTACTGTCTACAGTATACTCTACACATGGAAAATGAAAGATTAAACATTGTCTAAGGGGCAGGAGATGTCCTCACTCACACAGAAAAGCTTAATGTTGTAATAGAAACAAAGTAATTGACTAAAACTTAAGTTCTATTATTTACTTTATTCAAATATATTGACATTCATTGTGTGGTTACTGTCCAGTTTTCAAATCTACTGTGATATAAAATTTAGGCCATACTGCTGAGTAATTATCAGTAAATGAACACGTTGAGAAGACACTTGATGATACATGCGGTGAGCAGAAGTGTTCTCTTTTTCATCAGTAATGGTTTCACACTGTGATTGCAGGCCAACATGACTGTGGAAACGAGCAGCATCCAAACAGGAGTCTGTCCATCGAAGAGGCCTCTGCGTATTTACTGGTACGTCAACACATTAAACAGCAACACAGGAAAGTTTGTTATCACATATCAGGCTCAAACTGAGAGAGGTGAGACAGAGAGAAAAAAAATCTATTCCTGAGAATTAAGTTTATTGCCAAGTAGGTTTCCACATACAAGGAGTTTGTCTTGGTATGTTGGTGCAAAATAATAAACACAGTAAGTGGAAAATATAAGAGAGGGTGAAAGCAAGTACAGAAAGTCAGAAGCATAATTTAAATATCAAATAGATGATAACATCTAATCTTCATTCTTTCAAGAACCTGATTACCTGTACTATTAGAATAAAACCACAGTGGACCAGAGTATTGACAACAGTGTGCCTGATGAAGCACAATACACAACACAGTAAATTATCACATTGGAAAATGGTTTAATGCAGCATAAAATTTCAGAAGAAGACATTGCTGAGGCAGAGTCAGGGACAACTACTCCCTTTTTTCAGGTAATGTGACACGTCGTTAGAATAAAAGAGCATTTTTAGGTACACTGATGAAAAAGGCTACTTTTCCTCTGAAAAGTTTCTCTGACTTGTTTAAAAAGTATAAAATCCTCCATTAACCTATTTTCACATGGTCATTTACACAAAAAGTTAAGTTTAAATAAATTCAGTACAAAACTCCAACTTGCTTGAATATACCGTTTGCACTTTGTAGAAAGACAACTTTGACAGAATTCAGGAGAGTGTGTTTTCCATCCACTTTGGTTTAAATGTTTTGAGCCCAGTCTAAAGGCAGGATATGAGAGCGATGATGAATTAGAGCGGAGAGCATAAGGAGGAGTAGTGTGTTTCTGTTTTTCTGGAGGGTGGAGCAGCTTTTTTAAGCTCCAGCTTGGCTTTTCTCTCTTGCTCCAAGATAATAGCTAAATAGTCTTTTGTCCCAGGGGGAGATTTGTTTTCACAGCCAGTATACAGTATATTCCACACAGAGACATACAGATATTGACACAGCAACACACAGATAAACACAACAAATATACACTCTGTCACATCTACACATGTACATTCATGACCCAGACTGTATAGTTGTACACAGATGAGTCTGGATCTATATAACAGTATCAACCAAGCAGTTTGCTCAGAGCTGTCATGGCAGAAGGAAGCACTCCTTCATTTTAAATTTTGTTTAAATGTGAAGTCAAGTCATGTGAGTCAAGTCAAGTCATGTGAAGAATCAGTGCCACGCTGACGTTTATTACTGATGTCACATTCACCTGCGTTCACATGCCGCAATGAAGCAAACTTCACTTTATTCACAGAACTTTATTCACAGGAATTCCACAACTCGAGTGAATTGCCTGTTTCTTTCCTATTGTGTTAGTACTACACACGTTAACAAAAACAAGACAGACAGGAAACAAAGCAGACATATTACATCATAGACAAAAGCCAGACAACAACAACCAAACACTGAAAGCACGTCTTGCATATTCAAGCAGCAACTTTATAGACAAAAGCCAGACAACAACAACCAAACACTGAAACACGTCTGTTCAAGCAGCAACTTTATCTCACCTCTAGAGTGGTAATAGATTAATGAAAAGCAGTACTAATAAAGCAGGACCCTTAGGAGTCAGAGCTCATTGAAGCTTGATGTGAGTGCTGCTTTGGAAACTGACTTCTACCGTTCCTCTCATCAGTACTGTGTGTCCTTTGTTCAGGCTCAGAATCAGGAGTTTGAAGGCTTTATTCTTACCTCTCTGGAGTGGATCATCCGCACAGGCCAGGATGTTGGGATAAGGTAATGCACCATGTATGTATTCATGCTAATCACAGGCTTTGTGCGTGACATCTGGACTCACTGTATTTGTGTGTGTGTGTGTGTGCACTTTCAGGCTGACTGGGCAGGTAGCCGACGTTCCAGTGACTGACGTGTCTGAGGTCTCTTGGCTGGAGTCCACGCATCCCAAGATGCCCTTCACATGCCGCTTTGGCAGAGCCTTCTTCACAGTCATCAGCAGAGTCTTCCTCATCGCAGTTGGTGAGAAAAGCTACGACACACGAACAGCAGCAGGCCTGAAACATGTGAAGTGTAGATAAGCACTAATTAGATTGTTCCCAAAGCACAGTGATTGATTAGTGCACACACACCAGTTGTATTACCAGTCTTTCTAATAATGACTTAATGTACCTCCAATAGACTGTTAAAGAACATAACAGAGATGAGAACCACAACAGAGTCAGCCAACACATAAATGCAGTATAGCATATATAGTGTTTTCCTTGTAGGTTCTTCAAGAAATGTCTTTATATTTTTCACATTAAGCCCAAACAACATGCACTTTCAAAGTGTTTTCACTGTTCAAGCTACGTAAACATACACATGTAAAACAGCCCTGATCAGGGTTGCTGGTTTGAATTCTTTAGGAGAAGACTTAGCTGCAGAAGTAACTTAGAAAATGTGGAAACAGTAGAGGTATGTAGGTATTTCAAGAAACACAGGGACTGTCTTTTTTGATAATACCACAAGGAGCCACCAAAATCAATCATTAACATCCTTTTTGATTTTGTTACATGTTTAATATTAGCATATGAGCATCCATATCACTATTGTATCATAGTGAACAGAAGGGGTTCCAGTAACAGTTGTGCTAAATATTTCATCAGAGTCTTGCCCACACAGCACTGGGGGCTCTTCTTCAGTAGTTGTGTGTGTTAAAGGTCATGGAAGATTCCTCTGTGTGCCTCTGTGCAGTGGTCGGCTGTGTGTGGAGCGTTGTCTGCTACGTCAAGTATCGCTGGAGGAGAGAGGAAGAGGAGACCAGGCAGATGTATGACATGGTGGAGAGGATTATCGGTAAGACACCAGACATTCACCTGAATGTGGAGCAAGTGAATGTGTCTGCTGAGAGAAACGGGCATCAACGCTGTTTACTGTCTTACACAGAGATTAGGAAACAGTTATCACTTTCATTTGTGTGTGTCCAGTATTTGGATGGTGACTGGAAGCCATGGCAAATGGGAAACGGTTAGCTTTATCAGAAGAGAGAAATAAAGGCAGATGATAAATTAATAACAAAGTACAAACACTGCTGAAGTATAAAGGATACAGGCATGTGTATGCACATCCTGTTCTGAAAGGCTATATGCTGATAACCATATTATGAACATGATGTCCCAGTGATTTGTCTGAGTGCTGTGTTTTCTCATAATGCTTCAATCAGTCATTAAATCTTAAATCTGCCATTTTTCTTATCGGTGTTGTTGTTAAGATGTGTTGAGGAGTCACAGTGAGGCGTGTCAAGAGAACCAGGACCTGCAGCCCTACATGCCCATCCCCCATGTCAGAGACTCCCTGGTTCAGCCTCAGGACCGGTCAGTACCAACAGTGCCACAGACTGATCTGAAGGATCTTATGAAAACATGAAACTTTAGCGTATAGTAATAATAGTTTGTCTGTTTTCTGTTGTATGTTGCTATCTACAGAGCACTTCTAAATTTAGATTCACAATCAAACTACAGGAACCACTTATCTATTGATTTATCAACAGAGAAAGGTGTGTCAGTAGTTCTGTTATTTTACAGGAAGAAAATGAAGAAGATTTGGGACCGGGCTGTGCGCTTCCTTTCAGCCAACGAGTCCAGGATTCGAACAGAGACTCAGAGGATTACTGGAGCAGACTTCCAGGTCTGGAGGTGGATCCAACCTTCTCTCAGTTGTGACAAGACCTCTTCGATGCCCTCCAAGGTCTGGCAGGGAAAAGGTAACACAAACTGAAGTGCATTCACTCATACTCTAGCACGTCAACAGGCCCTGTTAGTATGTCGTCATGCTGTGTGAACCAAAAGAAAACACGCTGAACTTGTTCAGCATTGTTCCAAGGAAACCTCCTCAGTGTGATTCCACCTTACCTATACCAGCCGTGTGCTTTCACATCATCACCAGTTTACTGAGAATTTGTGTCTCCTCTGCAGCTTTTCCTCTGGACCGGCGGAATTCGCCTCCCAACAGCCTGACTCCATGTCTAAAGATCAGAAACATGTTCGACCCCGTCATGTGAGTACCTGCTACTTGTTTGACGCTCTGTCTACCAAATGATGGACAACCAAACTTTGGATCAATTTGAATGGAATGGAACACAGCTGCTGATAGAACCATGAAATGTGAATCATTTTACTATTCCAGTTCACAAAATGATTGCATTAAAGATATCTTGGCACCAACATGGCGATAAGGTTTTACATCTGATTGCAGTTATCCACATGGCAGTTATTGGTAACCGTGTACTCACCTCATAGAGATAACGTGGGTTGATCTGTGGGTCAGGTGGGTTCAGATAAGTTTATTAGAAAATATCATGGGCTAGTTCAGTTGTGCCAGAAAGTGACAAAGTGTTCTGAGAAAGTTACTAACTTATAGAAACACTGAGTGCAGTACTCCACTTCCACTTGCTCTTCCTGTCTCTGTGGGTCACACACGCCAGCAGGTTTATCATCAGTAGTGTTGAGACTTCACCTACAGGTTTTTTTTCCCTAAGTGGTATCAGCTTTTGTTTACACTGCCGGTGCCAAAACTTTTCTGTGGGTGTCAGTTCATATAGTTGCTTAATGCATAGTTCTGCAGGTTGGGTGTGTGTATTTATTCTCATAAGGGGTTGGGTAATTGTGGGTATTAAAAACTGTGACCTGCTCGTGGCTGCTGGCGAGTCAGTTTAGGGGTGTCAGACAGGTTGAGTCTGTGGTTTAATGCCTGTTCTGACCATTGTTCCCTTATAAATGTGCTTCAGTTACCACCAACTCTCTTTTCACTGTAATTGCATGTGTCTTGCAAGCGCTAGAGTTTGGGAATTGCAGTGAAGCTCATTTGTATAATATATATATAATCAGCCAGTTTTGCACAAAATTCGTGTATATAACCTATCTTATCTATCTTATTATTAAGACACGTGCAAGTGGCATTGGACCAAGACACACTTCAGTTTTATTGTGCCGGTACCTCTTTTTGTGCAGGTTGGGCAGCCAAGGATGCACAGTCCTTTTGTGAATTTGGCCCGAAGTCTTTTTCCCCCCATCTGACATTCTGCTTTTAACATCTTTGTGTTTTCAGGGAGGTGGGGGAGAACTGGGATCTAGCCATCCATGAGGCCATCCTGGAGAAGTGCAGTGACAACGACGGCATCGTCCACATCGCTGTTGACAAGAACTCACGAGAGGTATGCTCTGTCCTTTTAGTGATGAGACATCACACCTCCATGCTGTCAGCTGCTCTGATGTCATACTCTGTTCTCTCCACAGGGCTGCGTCTATGTGAAGTGTCTCTCTGCAGAGCACTCAGGGAAAGCCTTCAAGGCACTCCATGGCTCCTGGTTTGATGGTAAATTGCATGCTTAATACCACTTACATTTAGAGCACATGAGCTGTAACAAAAGAAAAAGAAACAAGGGACTGTTTATATAGGTGTGTTGCTACAAGTACAGATGAGAAGATGATACACTCCGGGAAGTCCAGTTGGATATCTGGTGTTTTGCGGTAAAATCTTGACTCATTGGTATAAGTGAAACTGGACTGTCTGGATAGTATTTGAGCTTCTCATTTGTAGCAGCACACCCACAGCTCCTCGTGTTATTTTTAACAAAGAGCTGAACTCAGTCTGAACTCCTGCTAAGGCTTACAACAATAATCAGCATTATGAAAATATGACGTTTTCACAGTATTATTAAGCAGAGATGCAGCAGAGACACTTAGTGCAGATAATCATTCCTCTGCCCAGTCACCATATCCATCCTCTCCAACACTGAGCAGGTAACCGTGCTTTTATGTTTGATGTTGGGCTTTGGATGAGTGTTCCTGTAGGGCTCAGCTTTAAGGTGATGGTAGCTCCACTTGTTGAGGAATACTGTAGTGACTGGTCACTGACAGGCTCCTGCTTCGGGTTTCCACAGGTAAGCTGGTGACGGTGAAGTACCTGCGTTTGGACCGATACCACCAGCGCTTCCCACAGGCCCACGGCTGCAACACGCCCCTGAAGGCCTCCAGCCCGCACCTGAACACAACCAGCACCATGAACACCCGCCTGCAGCACAGCGGCTCCTCCAACTCTTCAGGCTTCTCATGAGATCAGCATTAACGTTTAGATTTAGCATACTCCTCTGTGCCCTCCCAGCATGACAGCACCAGTCTACTGCTGCTCCTTCACTGCTTTATAACAGGGAAGACTTCAGTCTGTATCACGGGAGAGCTCTGTTTTTTCTGTTTGTTTGTTTTTCTCTCTTTTTTTCTTTTTTCCTCCAACACAGGATCTTTGTGAAGAGAATCTGTTCAGTGGTGCAGTGTTTGTTTTCTATAATCTTTGTATTAGAAATGTCATGGATTTAACAAAGAAGCAAAGTCCTGGAATATTTAAGATGTGTGCAGAGACTCCAACCCTCCCTCCTTCTCTTCCACAGTCTAACTGATGCCATGATGGAGTTCATGTGGGCACTGTATGGAAATAGCTGCATGTATCAGAGTATGCCTCTGTGTAAGCTTTCAATACCACAGTGGGTGTTCATTTCCTAAAGATCTTCGATGTACTCCCTGTTGTTATTATTATTCTGATTATTATTATTTAGTCAAGTGCGGAAGGCCTGAACAGATTTGTCGAGGTTGTGCTGTAAATACGTGTGACTGGTGGCACAAGCTTTATTACATCCTCTGTATCAAAAGCAAACCATGAGCTCACATATTTTTTTTTCTTCTTGCTGCTTACTCATCACAGCAGAGTACATCTGTAACAAGGGGCAAACACTCCCCGAGAGGCTGCGACAGCACCGAAACACAGCAGTTCAGCTGATAGAACCGCAGTGAGGGTGTTGACTCAGCCACTGTGTGTGTTGTTTGCTCCGTGTATTCCATGTACGGCCCTTTCTTTCCCTTTGTCCTTGGTTTTGTTATAGCGTCCAGCATTGCTGCCAAACTCAACTCTTGAGTGATATAGCAGAATCAGGGAGTGTACCTTTAACAGTCACCTGAAGCTTTCTTCTCCAGATGTAACCCAGTATATTTCCAAGTTATTATTATTGCTTATTATTTGTATTATTTACCTGTTTCGAGTCAGCTCACTTTCACTGTTGGCGTGCCCCCCCCTCACTGAAGTAGATTTGGAGACCTGTTCTGATAAGACTGTGTAAATGACCAACAGACCAGAGGAGCAGACAGACTCCAAGATCTGTCATGTCAGGTTTACAATCTGCTCATCTCACTTCGTTGAAACAGATAATGAAACCTGACTTCATCTCTAATTGGTCTTTGATCATATCAGCGTCTTCTACCGCTCTTTTTGTCATAAGGTGTACTGTGAGGATGTCGACAGTTGGTAATACTCTATTCCAAATACTCCAGCCCATGTAAGCGGGCTGTATTGAATTTATTCTTACTTGTGTGTTTTTACAGCACCTGTGTATTCAGAAAACGCTAAAAATCCAGAGTTGCCAGACATGATTTTTTTTTTTTTTTTTTAATGCAGTGAATTGAAAGTTGGATTCAGTATTTGCAGTGTGAAATTGTACAAATGCACATTTCAAATGTTCAAAGTCTGCTACAGCAGTTTGCAGCAGACGACCCAACTGTGCCTTAAATTTGTGCTTTTTTAAGACTGGCACTGCATTGCTGGAGGATGTCCTGGATTTAAGAAATGTTGAAACATTTGAAAGGGTTAGTAAGGCCTGCCATAGATGTAGTTTTGGTAGTTTGACATCTTCAAATTTGGTATTTTGTAGCAGTTTCCTTTGATATTAAACCAAATGCTTCTCTCTATTTATTTATTTTTTTTAAATCAGCCGTGGTGATGTACTATTTTAATGTCACTATACCTGTTACACGTGTCATAACTTTTTTTTTTTTCCATTAAGGCATCGACTCATTGACCTTATATCCTCTTCCAAACAATTGTCAGGATATGTAAAACAACAAAATAAAGTGATGACTTTCAGAAATAAGCGAGTTGATGGTGCATACCTGCAGTCTATTTTTCTACGTCTCCAGCAGAATGGTGCACCTGCAGCTTCTCAGCCCTCACTGACTGTAAGGAGGCTGAATGTAAATGTTGGTTTGATGTGACAGCACTTGTCCAGGCTTGTGCTCCACCTTTAAATGGATCCTCGTGGATGCATTATTTTCCTCTGATGTATTTTATGTAAACAGTGTACATTGATATACCTGTAATATGTACTATTATATGCAGCTTTATTTCCATTGCGTTGTATGTTTGGAGTTACCAGTATCCCTAACCTGCTAGCCAGAAGGGAGGGAGGGGTGTACAATACTACAGACATTTAAAAAGATACAGATGTTTTAATGTAATTTGTCAATTGTACAAAAAGCTCAAATTAAAGGTTTATTAGGAGTTTTTAAAATGTTTTTGTTGTGCTTTTCTGTCATTTGCTCATATCAGAAAGAAACATTTCAGACAGAGCCCTCTGCTGTTTTCTGTTTTTAGCTTTTATTCATCTTTGTTGACTTCCCTAATTTATTCCTTATGTTTTTAGGTAAAAGGTGTGCTAAACATTTAAGTAAAGTTAAGTAAACTGCTTCAATTTTTCATTCCACAAAGATTTTACTGTTTAATGACAAACTTTCCTCCTATTTATATACTGTTTACCACACAAGTATAAAGCAGGGTTTAGTTCTTACAGGTACATTTATGCTTCCAATAGATAATAAGATGTAATTTAATTTAAAGGCTGGGAAGAACAAAGTATATACTGTTATAAGTGGTATTCAAGTATCGGTGACAAAAACTGCAATATTTTCTGCTAGGTAAGAACATGAATTAGGAAATAGATATTGATATAAATGAATACAGACATAATATATAACAACTGTTAAGTTCTTCAGTAACCTAAACCTTATTTGATTTTAATTTATTTCAGGTCATTTTACATTTTTAATTCCAGCACTTTTTATTTCGTAATGTCCTTTTCCCCCCAACACTGTTTGAAATAACAGAGCTGAATTTTAAAATGTATGTATTTTTTAAATATTGTTTCACACTTCAGTGGTTACATTATATATTTTGTTTGCCTTTATTCACATTATTTCACAGTTTACATTGACCAATTTGGGTCTCCATACCGAAAGACAGGAGATAAGCTAATGGTTTGTAGATACATAAATATCATATAAAACAACATAAAAAACAAAAACATAAATCATAAAATAGACCAAGCCTTTTTCATTTTTATCACCGAATACGTGTAACACATTAAATATTCACCATAAAGTCTGAGCTCTTGTCTGTCTGCTGGTGTTTTGGTGTCTCTCTTGGTGCAGAAAAAGTTGCTACTTTAGCTAAATGATGAAGTAGCAGGGAGCTGTGTGTGTGTGTGTGTTGGTTGCATCACGCTGTGACGAGGCTGCTGGACGGCAACAAAACACACAGCGAGCAGCTCCTGGCCATAATTGGAGATGTGCAGGGCCCCCTCTCCACACACACACACACTCAGGCTGTCTGACGGTGTTAGCCTGTTAGCCGCGTGTCTCCGGCTCATGTCTCGGCCTCGCTCCGGAACATTCTCGCTCTTCACCGTCATTGTCGCGCTCCAGCTGCTGCTCTCCGTCGGTAAGGACGTGTTTTTTATTCAGTGGACTAACACAGTTAGTCGACATAAACCATGGCCGCTGTCTGAAGTGTATACCGTAATAATGTGTCCACTTTCTGTCGTTTCCCTCTCGTTGGAAACCTCACATACAACCAGGCTGTAACCTGAATGCACCGTAATGTAATCCGCACATCTTTCCATGATGATGACTCAGGTGGAGGAACAGAGCTCAGAAGATGAAGCCTGCAACTGTTTCATAGTTTTCTCCACGTTAACCCTTTAATCAGTGTTCTCCGATGACGTTAGAAAGTAAAAAAATAAAGAGATATTTGGTGTATTAACTGGAAACATGTATATATGTGTCTGTTTTTAATTTCTGTGCCAAAGAAAAGTTTCACCATCGACCTCCGTGTGAAACTATCCCATAAACCTATTACATAAACATGTGATGGTGGCGCTTTAAACAAGGCAGCCCAAACAGCGACATCACTGACATCTAGTGGCGGTGAGTGCCACTGCAGCTTTACTTCACCACACACAGCAGTGTTTAAAGCGGTTTATTGATGAGCTCGTCCTCAAACTGTCTGTCATACCAGCATCCACACTGTAGTGCTAAAGGTCAAACATTTCAAGTCTTTTATGAGACCTCTGGTTTAGTATGTGGCATCTCACAGAGCTGACAATGTGAGGAATTCTCTCGCTATGAAACTAAGAGATTGTTGTAATTGAAGTTCAGTGATGAAATACAAAAGCACTGTGTATGGGCTCTCCTGGATTTAGTTTCTGTGCACCAGAGGAAGCTGTGGCAGAGTATTTTTTTGTCATGATTTGGTATGGATTCGTTTGGCTGGCCTCATTCTACAGCAGAGATAAGAGCAACAGAGTGACGCAGCAGTGCGCACAGCCACAGACAGACAGACTGACAAAATATTGGTGAGCTTCTTCCCTCAATGGACACAGCTGCAGGGGATTTTGTAGCACTGTGGAGGTGGTACTTTTCTTTGTCTACTAGTAAGTCACGTTCTGTTTTGTACATGCTACACCCTCTAACAAGCCTCCCTATTGCTTGGCCCCATCAAGGCCCCATCAAGGCCCCATCTTGGCCCCCTCGAACAGATCTTTGCACTCAACACCCAATCAGGAAGTGGCACACAACGAACTGGCTGCTCAACTTCGTTTTTACCCAACCAGCACATTGTGAAACATTAGTCACCCTCTGACCAGTCCTGTAAAGTTTCCCCTTACCTGTCTCTGATAACAAGCACTTCACCTCACTGGCTTGCTCAACAGCGGTCAGCGTATCTACACTCAAACCACGTTGACCACCTTTCCTCAACCTTCCCAGTTTTTTGCCATCAGGACCAAGCAGAGAGCATGCAGCCAGTTTCAGAGCTTCTGTGAGACTTGTTGAATTAAGGGTGATAAATACAACATTCAGAACCAGTAGATGTCGTGCTCAGCATGTGGCATCTCAGACCAAAACAAACAGACGTAGATTAACACACTATTCAGCAGAGTGTTGTGTGCACTAACAAAACTGTTGGCTGCTTGTGACCTAACCTAGCCACA